>CM027089.1:6266248-7753083 GCA_015343265.1 Pao palembangensis | reverse complement strand
CTTACAAGGGGGAACCATCCTGCTGAAAGTTGGCTGGGTAAAGGAGGAATAAAAGAGGGAGACAGGACAGAGAGAATAAAGAGAGAGAGAGGGAGAACAGATACAATCATAAAACCAAAGAAATACAGACAAAATACAATCATAGAAATACAAACATATCAGACATATATACACATAATACAGCATAGCAGGTTGTTATAAAGAGATGAACAGTATAGGCAGGTGCCGACAGCGGACCCTGAGTTTGCCATAGGCCGAGGTCCGTACAGCACGAAGGCCTGGAGACGGAAGACCAGCAAAGAGAGAGAGAAAGAGAGAGGGAGAGAAGGGGGGGAGACACACTGAACGGCAAGGAAGACTGGACCCAGATAATCCCAGTGAAAATAAAAGGAGGAGAAAGAAGAAGAAAAGGAGGAGAGGACGTGAGGGAGTGGTTGGTGTTGAGAAATGCCTTCTCCAGACCCACAAAACACATGTAGACTGGTTGGGCAAACTCCCATGCACCCTCAAGGACCCTGCTGAGGGTATAGAGCTGGTCCACAGTTCCACGTCCAGGACGAAAACCACACTGCTCCTCCTGAATCCGAGGTTCGACTATCCGAGGGACCCTCCTCTCCAGTACCCCCGAATAGACCTTGCCAGGGAGGCTGAGGAGTGTGATCCCCCTATAGTTGGAACACACCCTCCGGTCCCCCTTCTTAAAAAGAGGGACCACCACCCCGGTCTGCCAATCCAGTGGTACCTCCCCCGATGTCCACGCGACGTTGCAGAGTCGTGTCAACCACGACAGCCCTACAACGTCCAGAGCCCTAAAGAACTCCAGAGGGATCTCATCCACCCCCGGGGCCCTGCCACTGAGGAGTTTCTCAACAACCTCGGCTACCTCGACCCCGGAGATAAGAGAACCCGCCTCCGACTCCCCAGGCCCTGCTTCCTCACTGGAAGGTGTGTCGGTGGGATTGAGAAGGTCTTCGAAGTATTCCTTCCACCGATCCACAATGTCCCGAGTCGAGGTCAGCAGCACACCATCCCCACCGTACACAGTGTTGACAATGCACTGCTTCCCCTCCTCAGGTGCCGGATGGTGGTCCAGAACCTTTTCGAAGCCGTCCGGAAGTCGTTCTCCATGGCCTCCCCGAACTCCTCCCACGCCCGGATCTTTGCCTCGGCGACCGCCGCAGCCGCAACCCGCTTGGCTCGCCGGTACCCGTCTGCTGCCTTGGGAGTCCCACAGGACAAAAAGGCCCGGTACGACTCCTTCTTCAGCTTGACGGCATCCCTCATCACTGGTGTCCACCAGCGGGTTCGGGTGTTGCCGCCACGACAGGCACCAACCACCTTGCGGCCACAGCACTGGTCAGCCGCCTCGACAATGGAGGCATGGAACATGGTCCACTCGGACTCAATGTCCCCATCCTCCTCCGGTACATGGGTGAAGCTCTCCCAGAGGTGGGAGTTCCATCTGATAGGAGACTCTGCCAGGCATTCCCAGCAGACCCTCACAATACGTTTGGGCCTGCCGGGTCTGTCCGGCATCCTCCCCCACCAACGGAGCCAACCAGCTGGAGAGACTCCACCAAGGCAAAGCTGCAGGCCCTGACGGCATCAGCCCTAAGGTACTGAAGACCTGTGCCAGCCAGCTGTCTACTATCCTGTGCCTCCTCTTCAACCTGAGCCTGACCCAGGAGAAGGTGCCCACACTGTGGATGACCTCCTGTCTGGTTCCTGTGCCCAAGAAGCCTGGTCCCTGCGACCCCAAAGACTACCGACCAATAGCCCTCACATCTCATGTGATGAAGGTTCTGGAGAGGCTCGTCTTGGCCCACCTTCGTCCGCAGGTAAGATCTTCTCTGGACCCTCTGCAGTTTGCTTACCAGCCCCGTTTGGGGGTTGAGGATGCCGTCATCTACCTGCTGCAGAGGGCTCACTCACATCTGGATGGTGCTGGCTGCACAGTGAGAATCACCTTCTTTGATTTCTCCAGTGCATTCAACACCATCCAGCCACTTTTACTGAGAGAGAAGCTGCAGACGATGATGTTTGACTCACCCACGGTCTCCTGAGTTACTGACTACCTGACAGACAGGCCGCAGTTTGTCCGTCTTGGCGCTGCTCTGTCTGATGTGGTGGTGAGTGACGTGGGAGCACCGCAGGGGACTGTGCTGTCTCCATTCCTGTTCACCCTGTACACCTCAGACTTTCAGTACAACTCTGAGTCGGCCCACTTGCAGAAGTTCTCTGATGACTCTGCAGTGGTCGGGTGTATCAGTGGTGGACGGGAGGAGGAGTACAGAACACTGGTGAGTGACTTTGTGGAGTGGTCTGGGAGGAACCACCTGCTGCTGAACGTGGCCAAGACCAGGGAGATGGTGATCAACTTCAGGAAGAAGAGGACGGCCACACAGCCCCTGAGCCTCCTGGGAGAGGACATCAAGGTGGTGGAGGACTACAAATACCTGGGCGTGCACATAGACAGCAAACTGAACTGGAAGACCAACACCGAGGCTGTGTACAAGAAGGGGATGAGCAGACTCTACTTCCTGAGGAAGCTGAGATCCTTCGGCGTGTGCAGTAAGATGTTGGACATCTTCTACCAGTCTGTTGTCGCCAGTGCACTGTTCTACGCTGTGGTCTGCTGGGGAGGCAGCATCGGAGCCATCAACACCAACAGACTGAACAAGCTGATCAGAAAGGCTGGCTCCGTGATTGGCTGCAAACTGGACACCCTGGAAGCTGTGGTGGAGAGGAGGATGCTGAACAAACTGTTAGCTATCCTGGATAACCCGGACCACCCTCTCCACCCATTCCTGGACAGGCAGCGGAGCTCCTTCTCAAACAGACTGATTCAGCTCCGCTGCCACAAAGACAGATACAGGAAATCTTTCCTGCCCAGTGCAATAACCCTGTTCAATAAGTCCGTCTCACTGAGACTCACAGCCCTGGTGCTGTGATGTGCTCCAGTAGTACTTTCATGTGGCACATTGTCATAACTATTTATTGCATTGTATATGTTGTAAATATGTTAATACTAGCGAGGCTGCTGGGACAAGTCAATTTCCCATGTCTGGGATTAATAAAGTATTTCTATTCTATTCTATTCTATTCTATTCTATTCTATTCTATTCTAACTCACCACCAGGTGGTGATCAGTTGACAGCTCCGCCCCTCTCTTCACCCAAGTGTCCAGAACATGCGGCCGCAAATCCGAGGACACGACTACAAAGTCGATCATCGAACTGCGGCCCAAGGTGTCCTGGTGCCAAGTGCACATATGGACACCCTTATGTCTGAACATGGTGTTCGTTATGGACAATCCGTGACGAGCACAGAAGTCCAACAACAGAACACCACTCGGGTTCAGATCAGGTGGGCCATTCCTCCCAATCACGCCCCTCCAGGTCTCACTGTCACTGCCGACGTGAGCATTGAAGTCACCCAGGAGGACGCGGGAACCCCCAGAAGGAGCACTCTCTAGTACTCCCTCTAGGGACTCCAAAAAGGGTGGATACGCTGAACTGGCACCAACAACAGTCAGGATCCGTCCCCCCACCCGAAGGCGGAGGGAGGCTACCCTCTTGTTCAACGGGGTAAACCCCAACGTACAGGCACCAAGCCGGGGGGCAACAAGAATCGCCACCCCTGCCCACCGCCTCTCCCCGTCGGCAACTTCAGAGTGGAAGAGAGTCCAACCCCTCTCGAGAAGGCTGGTTCCAGAGCCCTTGCTATGCGTCGAGGTGAGGCCGACTATATCTAATCGGAACTTCTCAACCTCGCGCACCAGCTCAGGCTCCTTCCCCATCAGAGAGGTGATGTTCCACGTCCCTAGAGCTAGCTTCTGCAGCCTGGTATCGGACCGCCAAGGTCCCCGCCTTCGGCTGCCACCCAACTCACACAGCACCCGACCCCTTTGGCCCCTCCTGCAGGTGGTGAGCCCACTTTGGGCTATGCCCAGCCGGGCCCCATGGGCAAAGGCCCGGCCACCAGGCGCTCGCCAGCATGCCCCACCCCCAAGCCTGGCTCCAGGGGGGGGCCCCGGTGACCCGTGTCCGGGCAAGGGAGACCTGGCACCAAATATTTTATTCATCATAAGGAGTCGTTGTGGCTGCGCTTTGTCTGGTCCCTCACCTAGGACCTGTTTGCCATGGGAGGCCCTACCAGGGGCATAAAGCCCCAGACAACTGAGCTCCCAGGATCATAGGGACGCGCAAACCCCTCCACCACGATAAGGTGGCAGCCCGGGAGGGGAAAATTTATGCCGTGTCTCCGAATAATATTCCCTAGAGGGAGCATGTAAAGAGTGAACAGGATTGGCCCAAGCATTGAACCCTGTGGAACACCATGATGAACCTTTGTACACTCAGAGGAAGCATCATTAACATGAACAAAATGAAATCGATCTGATAGATAAGATTTAAACCAGTCTAGAGCTGTCCCTGTGATCCTAATCTCATGTCTTTGTAATAAAAATGCTGTGATCTACAGTATCAAAGGCAGCACTGAGATCCAGCTTCCAGAGATAAGTTCACGGTCTGATGCCATGAGGAGGTCATTAGTGACTTTAACCAGTGTTGTTTCTGTGCTATGATGAGCTCTGAAACCAGATTGAAACACTTCAAATAGACTATTCCTGTTTAGATGATCAGTTAGCTGACTGACAACTCTCAAGTATCTTAAAGATGAATGGGAGGTTGAATATTGGTCTATAGTTTGCTAAGACGCCTGGGTCAAGTGAAGGTTTTTTAAGTATAGGTCTGATAACAGCAGTTTTAAACGCCTGAGGTACATAACCTGTTGTCAAAGATAAATTGATCTGATCTAATACTGAGGCCCCGATCAGAGAAAGACATCCTTGAAAAGCTTTAACTTAGTTTAAGTTTAACTTAGTTTAACTTTTAACTATGTTTAGCATTGTCACTATTGTATATATAATTTGAAAAGGTGTAGACTTTGGATGGACAGTTAAACAGTAGCCTCCTTATAATTCCTACTGAATAAAGTCAGCAACTTCAACAATTGTCTTTGTTACTGCAAGCATGAGTAATCCACTGAGAATGTCCTGATAACAATTAAATTAAAGGGCTTACTTAGATTAAAATAAAACTCTAAATATTTTTTTTTCATTAAACATTTGTTGTTTTTGGCTCAGATTTGGATACAGTTGCTAAAATCTTGAGGGTCTCGGTCTCAGTGGGGAAGATGATCCTGCTGCTGGGTTTGCTCTACATGTTCATTTGTTCTCTTGACATCCTGAGCTCTGCTTTTCAGCTCATTGGAGGTAAACACATTTCTCTTGAGCAATCTTTTGTCTCACAGGCATGCTTTTGCATTGAAGAAGAAGCTACGTATTAATGTGACTCATGAAAGAACAGATCATTTTGTTTCTTGTTAAAGAAGGAAGATGTAGTACACAAGATGATATCTTCCTCGGGAGAGACAGAAACTTTATTACCATTTGTTAAATGCGTCCAGGTAAAGCAGCAGGTAACATCTTCCAGGACAATTCTGTTCTGTCCAACCCTGTGGCTGGATTGGTTATTGGGATTCTAGTCACCCTGCTGGTCCAGAGTTCATCCACTTCCTCCTCGATTGTTGTCAGCATGGTCTCCTCTGGATGTGAGTATGAGCGGCCGCACTGCCCAAACAGATATGATCTTGGAGTTGTGAGGTAGAGGAGACAATGAATGAAACTTTACTCTGACAGTACTCACGGTCCAACTAGCTGTCCCCATCATCATGGGCACCAACATCGGCACTTCGGTCACCAACACGCTGGTTGCCATGACACAGGCTGGTCAACGCCACACCTTTCAAAGGTGATGATTTTCTAATCATTATTTATGTAACTATTCATCACTGATATCATCTTACTCTGCTCTAAAGTGCCTCTCCTGGTTGCAGCCCTGAGGAACACTTTGCTTAATTGTGATGACATAAAGCCTGGACACAGGTGTTCATCTGATGATTAATGTTACATTGCGTAGTGTCTGAGGACCCAAACGCAGACACGAGCAGGTACTCAAAGAACAAAAACAACCCTTTATTGGGCGTACAACAAAGGGGAAACAGAAGGTGCTCCAACTGGAGGAAAAACAATGTCCAGGCAAAACTCAAAGTTCAAACTCTTCCCGGGGAGGCTCCACTGCAGGGTGTCCAAAGACCTGCACTCAGACTCCTCTCAAGGAACATGGTGACCTGGGAACCGGGGCAAAAACTCTCATGAGTCACAATCCACAAAAACGCAGGAAAGCTTTAGTCAGAGTGAGTCTGCTACCACTGTGCAGGTGAAGGAGAAACCAACAACAATGATCCAGCAACAGGGACCAGCTGCCAGCCTCCCCAAATCAGCCACTGATGAGCCGATCAGCAACAGGAGTGCAGCCACTGCTGGATCCCGGGAATAGAATAGAATAGAAATAGAATAGAAATACTTTATTGATCCCAGACATGGGAAATTGACTTGTCCCAGCAGCCTCGTAAGTATTAACCCGCGCTCTCTGCAGGGAGAACACAGGACAACCCACACACACCATAAAAGGCCGGCAAGCTGGACCCTAACAATTAAACCACTTAAGCAAAATATGTTCCCATTTAAAGGAATTATATAAAAAAAATCTCAAAGAGATTGCGATGCGAGCCCTAACCCTTAAAATGAAAACAATCTGCAAGTACAAGAGCACTAAGCATTAAAAAGAAAAATGCATTTGTGCATTAATTTAGGCCAAAAGCTCATGATGTACATTTTCTGTAAATGGAGTAATTTGGATCAAAAAACAATGCAGTATTATTTCCTGAAAAGCACTCTGAATCTATTAGACAGATTGTTATATTCTCTCCTTTTATCACGCTTCATGTGTCTAGGGCGTTTGCAGGGGCCACTGTGCATGATTTCTTCAACTGGCTCTCTGTGCTGGTGCTGCTGCCTCTAGAGGTCGCTACTGGCTATCTGTACAAGGTTACCAAGCTCCTCATCAAGTCCTTCAATATTCGAAGTGGAAAAGCCCCAGACCTGTTAAATGTCATCACCAATGTCCTCACCGATTCAGTCATACAGGTAAATTCCTTTTACGGCTGCTGTGAAACTGCAAGGATGAAAAATGAAATAAAAAAATGCCAAATGCCAACAAAATAAGGCACGTGAAGGTGTTTAAATGATATTTAAAGCCAGAGATTGTCTGGCTAATTTAAGCCTGCAGTGATTAAAACTCTTTGTTTGATCATATGATTTTGTTGTAAACATCTGGAAAGAATAAAATAAATTAAAAAAAGGAAAATCTACTGGGACCTGTGGAACACAAAGGTCCAAGGTATTGCAAGAATTGACTGAGAACAAAACAAAGGGTTTATGGTTGCCTGGTACCCTGAAAAACACACTTATCAGTAATAGTGACGGCTAGTGCAGCTGTACTAATAAGATTATGAAACACTGACTGTTTAGACGAATGATGCTGTTAAACATGCATTGTATTCCATTGTTCAACGCAGGTCAGATGTCTGTGTGTCTTCTTTTTCTCTCTCACTTAGTTGGATCAGTCCATTATCAGTGGGATTGCCACTGGCCACCCAGAAGCCAGTGACAAGAGTCTAATCAAGAAATGGTGCCAAACCTTCACCACTGCAGTACGTCTAAAATATTTCAGCTGCACATCAAATATTCTCAAAGACTTCAAGGCGACAAAATCCTGACTGTCCGGCTGTCTCTGTGTTGCTCAGACCTCAATGAACGTGACAGTTCCCGGTCCAGAGAACTGCACATCTCCATCTCTTTGCTGGGTTGATGACAACGACAGTGTCACAACGACAAACATCTCTGAAAGATACAAACTCCAGAGATGTATGTATGTATATATACAGTATATATATATATATATATATATATATGTGTGTGTGTGTGTGTGTGTGTGTGTGTGTGTGTGTGTATACCTAACCCATCCATTTTCTGCCGCTTATGCGGGGTCGGGTTGCGGGGGCAGCAGCCTAAGCAGGGAAGCCCAGACTTCCCTCTCCCCAGCCACTTTGTCCAGCTCTTCCGGGGGGATCCCGAGGCGTTCCCAGGCCAGCCGAGAGACATAGTCCCTCCAGCGTGTCCTGGGTCTCCCCCTACCGGAGGGACGTGCCCTGAACACCTCACCAGGGAGGCGTCCGGGAGGCATCCTTACTAGGTGCCCGAGCAACCTCATCTGACTCTTCTCAATGCGGAGGAGTAGCGACTCTACTCCGAGCTCCTCCCGGATGGCAGAGCTTCTCACCCTATCTCTAAGGGAGAGCCCAGCCACCCTGCGAAAGAAACTCATTTCGGCTGCTCGTACCCGCGATCTCGTTCTTTCGGTCACTATCTGTGTGTACCTAACCCTAACCCTTTGCGTAGATTTCTGCTTCACCTAACCCCTAACCCTAACCCCTAACTCTAACCCTAACCCCCTAATTCTAACCCTACCCTGACCCTAACCGTAACCCTAACATGCACACACACACACACACGCACACACACACACACACACACACATGCTTGTGTTTCTCTCTATACATTCTTTGATGCTTACAACACTTTTTATATAAGAAGATTGTCAAATTACCAGTTTTATATGTTCAATTTATTTCACCTAGATACACATATTGCTGGACTGCAACATGCAAAGTCTCGGAATTTTTAGAAAACAATTTAAAGGAAAAAATCTCATCTGTAATCACTGTCTCAATTTTTCTGCAATGACCAGTGGAGGCCTCGCTTTGCTGCTTACGCAGGTCGACACCTCTTCGCGGACGTGAATCTGACTGATCTGGCTGTAGGTCTGATCCTGCTGGCTCTGTCTCTGCTGGTGCTTTGCTCCTGCCTCGTCCTCATCGTCAAGCTGCTCAATTCCATGCTGAAGGGACAGGTGGCCACTGTTGTCAAGCAGATCCTCAACACCGGTCAGCAGCCGCAGCAGCAGCAGCAGCACAGTGCTGAATCAAAATATAATATGAATGCATTGCTCATGGATGTTGACGGTTTTTCCTGTTTGCAGATTTCCCTTTTCCATTTGGCTGGGTCACAGGTTACGTTGCCATTGTAGTTGGAGCGGGAATGACTTTCATTGTGCAGAGCAGTTCGGTTTTCACGTCTGCCATTACTCCACTTGTTGGTTAGATTATCCCAAATCATTATAATTTATTTCACCTAGATACACATATTGCTATAGTGCTTTTATTCAAAGACTAAATGTAACTTAAAATGAATGCACACAGAGAGAGAGAGAGACACACACACACACACACAGCTCTACCTGCTTTATTTTCTAATATTAATGTGACTACTTATACAGATATGTTTTACGTCTATTCCAGGAATTGGCGTGATCAGTATTGAGAGAGCTTACCCATTGTCTTTGGGTTCAAATATCGGCACGACCACTACATCTGTCCTGGCAGCTATGGCTAGTCCCGGAGAAAGACTGGCTAATGCTCTGCAGGTCAGGCAGTCACACAAAAGCACCCACATATTTCCTGCTGAAAGTAATAGTTGGTGTTGTGTTTTAATTGATGATTTGCAATGCACAAAAAGAAAATAAGAAGGAAAGAAAAACAAAAAATGTATTTTTCCATTTGAGGAAAAAAAGGTTGAAGTTGAAGGAAGATGTTGTGAGTCACAAAGTTTGTGAATTATTTGTCTAGATTGCCCTTGTGCACTTCCTGTTCAACATCTCTGGCATCCTTCTGTGGTATCCAGTCCCTTTCACGCGCATTCCCATCAGACTAGCTAAAGGCCTGGGCAATGTCACCGCTTCATACCGCTGGTTTGCTGTCGTCTACATCACCCTTTGCTTCTTTCTTCTGCCGCTCTTTGTATTCAGCCTATCATTGGCTGGGTGTCTAGTGCTGGTAGGTGTGGGTGCGCCTCTGGTCATTTTGCTGCTCATCATCCTGCTGATAAACCTTCTTCAGAAAAGGACGCTAGCGTGTCTGCCCCCTGTATTGCAATCTTGGGACTTCCTGCCACATTGGGCCCACTCGTTGGATCCATGGGACAAAGTTGTTGATGCTTTTATAGCCACTTGTTGTTGCTGCTGCAAATGTTGCCACATTGCTCCTGCTGTGGAGCAGGAACACATGGATAAATTATCTGTTGAAAACAGCAAGAAAGCCATTGCTGAGATGTACATTAACCCTTCGATGTGGGCAAGGATGAAGGGGGGAAATGAGACAATGAAACAAAGAGAGAACTAGACATTCTGAAAATTACAAAGCTGTGAATGTAGCCATTTCTAAGATAAAAGATCATTCGTAAAGGTGGGATTCATGTAAAAATGAACTGCATTTTTGATGATTAGTCACACAGATTTAGTGAAGCTAAACATTCCAAACTAAAATAGAAAACGTTCAACTCACTAAACATTAGCTCATAGTAGCAGTATGAGTTTGATAGCATGTTAATAATTATATTTGCAGTTCATTTTCAATTTTTAGCAGGACTAATGAGTTTTGAATAATTTCAGTCTGTATAATAAAATTAATCACATTGTTTTAAGGTGTAAATGATTTTGTAATCCAAAATGTTCAAGCAATATGAAGCAATATGTAAATTGAAACCAGATGAATGTACATCATTTCACATTAAACTTTCATTGTATTTTAATGCAGTCAGTCTCCATCGTAGAAAAGTGTTATTTTGATATCAAAGATATTTTGATATTTTTATTTTTTTTTTACCACAACATAAACCTTGTCAGCATTAGTATGTTGTGTAAGAACTGTGAGAATCTACACAGATATGTTGTGTAAGATCTCTCAGCATTTTGTAACATGTCTCTTATTGGTTGGGTACTCTAGCGACAGACAGCACCGTAACACGTGCCTGGGCCATGTGCAAAAAAAATGAGATGGAATATCAATATGTCATTATTGAGAGCTCACATCACAAACCAGGGTCAGATCAGCTAATGCTCCTTCATACTAATGATGTTTAGTCTCACATGGACTATGCACTTGTATAGAAATACAAGTCCTTGTCTTACTTCTGTGTAAGTTTTTACTTTTAGATTTTAAAATGAAATTTAAAATATAAATATGGATAATCAAATCATTTTTAAACCAGGCTTTTCTTAAATTATTTTGCTCCACTATATATATTCAGATGTAAAAAATGAATTATTTAATAATTCATGGTCCTTTTTTTTTTTTTTTTTTTTTTTTTTTTTTTTTTTAACATGAGCTGATTTTTATTGAGCCAATCTCTTATCTCCGAGATTCACCTGATTACCATTTCCAGTTTTGGAAACCAGGTCGCACCATCAAACCTGATGAACACTGCCAACTAGTAGACAATATGACATTAGCAGTAATATAGTGAACAGGGTGAACGAAATGAAAAGTTTGATGCTGGATTCATTGAGGCATTGTATGCCCAGTGACCTCCCTAACCACTTGAGAAAAAAACCATCTGGACATTAACTAATAATTTTTCAACACTGACTATCAATTTCATTTTTTACAAAAACAGTTCTGAGGCAGGGCAAAAATGTATTTTCAAAGCCAGATATGTATCACTTTAATGAAGTGATTTTTAAGAAAATGATTTCCTACACAAAAATATATAACAGGATAGGACTGTTGTAAAAAATATACCCACAATGAAGACAAAACGATATTCCACACAAAAAAATAATTTATTATGTTCAACCCAGAGGCAATTTGTGGTTACAGAAATTGCAAATAACTGATGTACACACACTGTACACTATCACTATTACTACAATACTTCTAATAACTCAACACTACTTTGGACTACGGGTCAAAGTAACATAATACATCCATATAATACATACAATACATTTGCACTTGTAGCACCATTGAGTTTATATCGTAGAAATGAATAATAATTTACACTTTTGTTGGCAGCGAAATATTGCATGAGTTGTCGTCTCTCTGAAAACAGGAGGCTGCTCTATGCGGATTCGCAGGAGCTGGTCACTTGTGCAAAGATTTGTGCCTACAAAGAAAATCTCCATCTAACATTATAACAAGCACAGGGTCATTTTTTTTTTTCTTCTTGTCTTTTGGTCCCTCCGATGGATTGAAGGGAGATGTAAGTGGCAAAGAAAATAGATCTCCCGTGGATGAAGGAGGAGTCTTTATCTTAGAAGGGTGGGGGGCCATAGTAAGCAGTGTAGGCAGCAACAATGCCGGTGGTATCTGCCATCTCGTCACAGGCGACATTTAACTCGCACACCTCTCTGAGGCTGAATGGGGGAACACGGAAAGAGTGATGCTGCGTTTACACCAAAATATGGCTTGAACGCGACATCATTTTTCAAAATGAAGATGACATAAATTTACCTTTCCAACTGTTGAGGGGTGGGTTCTCCTGCAGCTCTTCTGCTCCTCAGGAGAACAGCCGCCAAGTCTCTTTTCATCACCACCTGAGGTGCTGTGGGGACAAACATCAGATTTCGACTCTTCTGCTTTAGAATCAAACATTTGGATGAGAAATGGCTTTAATCCTGCTGAATGTAAAGTGGCACATACCCTCAGTGCTGACAGATTCTGGTGAGGATGAGGAAGATGAAGAAGAGTCAGAAGCAGCAGAGTCAGACTCGGAAGACTCAGAGGACTCAGAAGATTCGGAAGCTTCAGAAGATTCAGAGGAGGAGGATGAATCGGAGTTGGAATCAGATGCAGAGGATGAATTGGAGTCAGATTCAGAGGACGACGCTGAGTCTGACTCAGAGTCTGAATCAGAGGCCGAGGAGGATGAATCAACAGCAGCAGGGTCAGCGGCGGCAGCTTCATCAACTGTATCAGCTTCAGGGTCAACGATGACCTCTGGCTCTACAGCTGTAGATTACAGATCGTAAAACATTAAACATGAATGGCCTGCCAATATTGTTTCAAAGAGCACAGACAGATTGTCCTTACCTCCCATTGACCAGCACACTGACAGAATAGTACAGATGAAGAGGAGAGTCAGGGTCTTCATGATGCCGTGCAGGTGATGTTGCCCTAGAACAGCTTAGTCTTCTCAACTTTTTCAGATTGTTCTGCTTCTTTGCCTCAAATTTAGGTTCATTATATATGGTTTTCCACCTCCCTTGATAGACCAGACCCCCAAGATCAGATCAGCCTCTGATTGGCTGAAGTATCAAATGTCAACACTTCCGCTTCTACTTGTTACGAAGCTCCCATAAACACCCACACATCCCTGGCACGGACTCGAAAAAACTCATTCACCCATGCGCAGACAGCCACAAACCATTCCTGGCATCCACTCGTTTGTGCTGTGTGTGTGCACCGGGTCAACCATGTATGATTTCATGTATAGTGTCTGTATGTAAGCCTTCACATGAAATTAATGTCAGCCCACTGCAAGGTGACATAAAGCAATGCAGCGATGTGATGGATGTGGCGCTCTCTGATCCACACAATCACCCCGATTTATTGAATGGACATCTTAAAATAGACTCAATAGGCTCTGTCTGGTTTTTGGGGGGAAGTGAGCAGTATTTTTCTCATACTTTCTTGTACAAAAAAAAAATCCAACAATTTCCCTGTCAATCACGTAAGGTTATACAGAATCATTTTATACTTCTGTTGTTTACTGATCCCATTCATCCTGTCTGGATCCTGTTACCCCTGCCAGCTCCAAGCCCCACCACCATCACTGGAGTATAAATAACACTCATAAAATCCCCAAAAGGTCCAAAACAAGTGGTGTTGCAGATTTCTGTAAAAACACGATCGATCGTTTTATAATCAGGGAGATCCACTGCAGGGTCACTTCTGTAGGAAGGCTGCCTGTTCTGCTCTGTTCCTTCCCCCACAAACCTCAAACTATGGTCTGAACCGACTACTAATCGAGTGACACAGTGCGGCGGCCGGCCACATTATGCGACAGAGTTTAATTAGAGTGTTGCAGATTCCCACCATGACCGCAGCCAGTCACTATTTACAGATCCACCTCGGTTCGCACTCCCGGCCAAATCCAGACTGGGCCGGAGCTGTCCAGCACTTGTATGATTTCAGTCAAAACAAACGATGTATACAACTAAATATAGGCAAACCCTGATGTGTTAGAATGCGATATGCAGACTGGATTGGATGTAGGTTGTTTTTTTTTTTTTTTGGTTTTTTTGCATGGCTTACCGTTTTAACTGTGGTTTAAGTTTTTTTTTTTTTAAAAGTACTTTAAAGTAAAAAGTCTGACTACTAAAACATATTGCAAATAAAACACAGTCTGAGAGGCAAGTATATAAAAGTTCATTATTCAAGTAGTGAGAAATTCAGTGCCGCTGCAAGTGTGACCTTGATGTCCCTTGTGTTTCACAGTCTAGCATTATTTCTGGTGTCTGGGATTTGTCTTGGATCACGCACCATATAATTTCAATGTCTGGACCGTTTTTGTGAATGCATTTCGATGCATGAAGGACACAAAAGGAGAAAACAATTGCCACATCATCTCTGGACTGGCAGAGAATGTCTGGATGTCTGGACGTTTGGATCAGGATTTATTTGTGTTTTGTTGTGGCATCCTGGTATCCAAAATCACTGTTTAGTGCTGTTGATCTGGTTTCAGATATTTCCGCTGAGAAGAGAGGAAAAAATTTAGCCAGCCTAGCTGGGCAACCCAGTCCTACGAGGGCCATAATCCAGCGAGTTTTCCTTTCTATCAGGTAGGCAACCACTTTTACCATCCCAGGTCTGAGCAGTTGTCTACCTGGTAGGTCAGGAAACTAGATCATAACCCTTGTAGGACTGGGTTACCCATTCCTGGCCTCCATTAACTAGGAGAGAAACAAATTACACCTATTGTTATACTGACGTTGGTCTAGTTTCTACCTAAAGCACTTTTATAAGTCAAAGAAAATAACCTGCCAGAGTGTTCAAGGTCTATCCATGATTTTCAACACCAAAGTCAGGAAACAGTGAAGGCCTTGGCAAAACTTTGTGTCTTTTAAACTTCACCCTTTTTTTAATAGATTCTGTTTGGATTGTTGGAATTTGAACTGGAATTGAATCCATTTCCCCCCCATTTACCTTTGAAGTGTCCATCACGCCAGCGGATGCAACCCAAACAAAAAGCATCAACGATCACCGCCATGCTTAACAGCTAGACAGGTGTTAAGCATTGTCATTAAAGAAGACCTGTGGACACGTCATGGCTCTGTTGTCCTGTATGGAACAGTTCATAGTGAGAGTGGTAACTGGAAAGTTATCCTTTGAGCTTGTTTCAAACCTCATATATTGTCGGTGATTGGTTCAATGTGCTTGTACCTGTGTGGTGCATTCGCGGGGAAGAAAGGACTGGTGAGCTGACACAGCCGTGATGGACCCATGCTGACTACTAAAACCATATGTATTACTAACACTGATGATCTCAGTGTGCTTAGAATAAATACAAATAGGTCATGTGTATTTTTGGTTACTTAAATGTGGAAAATATGATTAAATAATTTCTTGTCTTTTTTCCCCGAATTAGATATTAATAAAGTTGAGACATGGCTCCACCAGAGCTGTAACTTGAATTAAGTATAAATCTATACAAGATAACAGCTCATACTTTTTTTTTTTTCTGTTTTTTTTACTGTCCAGCCATGAACCACCGTACTGTTTCCTGGGAAAAAAAAACTTAGCTATTTAATATTTCATCTAGTGTCATCCACAGACCTCCATCAGAGCTTTATGTAACAGCGTCTAACTTGCAGCTGCACACTTAGGCTACACACACACACACACAATATGTTTCCATCTGGAGTCTAAACAGCATCCACCTGCCAGGCTTTCCCAGTTATGCTGCTTGCATCCGCTCAGCAAGACAACACCCTTAATTATACTGATCTCAGTTTAAAATTCTGACCGGGGAGTTTTTTGGGTGGATCTTATACCATGGCGCATGCAAGATTTTTGGCCCTGTACTGTGTTTTCAGCATTCGCGCACTCTGCTACACATTATTTGCAGCACTTTTCTGAAGCGTGTAAAGTAGTCCGTCTTTAACTGATGATGCTGTATCTTCCTCATCTGCTCCTGTCTGAAGTCGACCCATTGTGTGGTTGGTGGGTGGGGCACTGCGCGCACGTACACATTCAGTGTAATTTGTGTACAGAAACAGTACACAAGCGATGCTTCATAAAAAGTCACAGTTTCCCTTTAATAGATTATATGCGTCTCCGTACTACAGCTCTGTTTTGGCCTCTGCTCCTGCTTGTTTTACATCCTGGAAAACAAATGTGGAAAAAAAATAGGACACAGCAGACAAAAACACGGCACGAGTATGTGGCATAATAAAAGGTCATATGTTTGTTTAGGATTTTGAATAGAGATCTTATACAACAGTACATCAAACAAGATTAGAAACATTAAAAACACATTAGAACTCAAGCTCATTTCCCCTTAAAGATCATTTTCTTTTCTAATCACACTCAAAATTAATTAATCATTTGCTCACCTTTAATCCTCCATTGAGGAAAGACTGGCAGAATTCCCGTACACGCTCAGTAGAAATCTCCCCCTCAGGTAATAGCCACTTCATGTCAGAATCCCTGTCATAGATTCCAACCCGGGGCAGGTCCTTCGATTTGAGGCCAAAGTAGCCAAGGGGCCGCGAGTTGGATTTCACTGCTCCATTTAGCAAAACAAATAAGAACTGGAAAGCATGTTTTAAGTAAATTTACATGAATTTGATAAATATTTATGTAAATCCAATATAAAAATTATATCTCACTTTGCCTGTGAACTCAGGAGCCAGAGCCTCCAGCTGGTCCTTGAGTTCAGTGTACTTCTTGGTCCCTCTGTTGGCAAAGATCACGAGGTGTGTTTTCACCTCGGAATTGAACAGGCCCACCGCGGTCTCACAACAAAGACCAGACCAGAAAATATAATTAACAACAGGAATAAGCGATAACGTGACAGCAGAAGTCGTTTGCATGGCCACTCAGGATCTATAATGACAACCTCTTACCGCAGGGTCAGTGGGCCTTCCTGAAACAAGTGATGCTTTTGTGGATAAAAAAGCAGAAACTGCAGTTTAACAGAGGGCTGCAGAGCAACGCTGATGCAGGAGGAAGACCTACCACTTGGTTGTATTCTGTGACGTATCGAACCTCGTTGATTGTGATGAAGTTGACGAGACCATCAGCGTCTATCTTCTTAGCCTTGGCAAGATCAAGCTTCTCCTGATGCCTGTCAGCCTGCATCATCATCTTCCTCATCATCATCATCATCATCATCTAAGTTAATTTTGTCATTCCACAACTCTGCCGTTGTGACGCAGGTGAAGTACCTTTCGGAACAGGATTATGGTGTCTGAGGAGATGTTGTAGTCAGTCCAGACTTCTTTCGCAGTACATATGGCTACAAGGACAGAGTCAACTCGCTTCGCAGCAGCAACCAGCTCCTGGTAGCTGCGGCTCTCCTCGCTCTGAAAAACAAAAGGCAGGGTTTTCATTTAGTGAGGACGAGCTCATTTTATTCAAAGGTCATCTCATAATACTCAAAATATTAAGCAGATCTATGGTTAAACAGCACAGCTTCAACTTTTTTTTTCTTAAATATCACCACAAAATATGCTTTCATTTTCTTTAATTAGTTTATTTATTAAGGAACTTGACAAGGGCAGGTTATAACTTTAGCTTATTCCCATTAATTTTAAAAAGTTAGCTGCCACTTTTTTTTGTTTAAGGCGCAGTAGAAGTGCTCAGAAAAGGCTACCTAAAGTTATTTCAATAAATAACAGTGAAAATATGGAAAAGTTGAGGAGGAAGATGGATGAAGTAACAAAAAAGTAACAGGAAGGAAAGTTAAACCAACTTAGAAAATGTGATTCATGTCTTATTTCTGAGCCAATATTACATAGACCCTGGCAATCCCATTAACCACTGTTGTCTGTTAAACATGTTCATTTCCGCTGTATCGTAGCAACAATATTTTGCTCTTTTTGCCGTTGGCATCATAGTGCAGCTGTCTATTATCCTCATGTGCTCTCTGCCTGTCTTTTTCTATCCCCCTTACATGAACTTTCTCCCTTTTGCAAATGTTTACAGGGAGGTCAATAAAGCCAATCCCACAAGCCTCGAGATGCATATATATTTTCTGTGAAGAAGTGCACGCTCTTCCCTCTCACACAGAGTCTGGCCAGCAGGCTCGCCTCAGCTCCTTGCCTCAGTCCTCACAGCGGCAATTGCTGCCAAAGGTGTGGCTGCAGAAAAAGCTGCATTCTTCTTCGAAATCTATTCATGTCACTCCCATCTCCAAGACAGAGAGCAAACAAATGCTGTATTTTTGGGGCCACTTACAGTCCCACTGCTTGCCAGTCCCAGTCTCATCATCTAGAGTTTACCATGTACACGTCTGCGTAATAAACTGAGCCATAAAACGACTCTTTTGGACATGTTTATAAGATGCCTGAAAATATATTTTTGCCCTCTGTTCATGTTTCTCTATATATACAAGCGTCTCCCTCCGACCTCCAGGAATCCAATGACGACCACTTCAGCGGAGCTGACGAACGCCTTGGCAGCTTTGGTGTCTGTCAGCCTGATGGGTGAACTGTCTGCCAGAGAAGCACAATTCATGCAACAATCAGACAAACCATTAAAGCAGCTGAAAAGGTGGGATGACACAATTAAATGCTCTGCTTGGAAAATGATATTAATTTAAAAACATATTTAGAATTTCCAAGCACATAACTGCTGCTGATATATTATTTTGCTGCCTCGGTGGAACTATGTGCCTAACCAGGCCATAAATAAAATGACTGAGTAAGCACTGATAAAATTTTGATTTAAATTTGGTTGGACCATCGCCGGAAACTCAAACATAAATGCACAAAAACCACAGCCTGCCTTGGAATCCTTATTTAGGTAATACTAACCAGCCAGAGTTGGACCATTATAAGACAGGCAGCTAGTTACAATGTTGTGGCAATGAATATGTAACTTCCTCTATTTACCTATACCATCATGGCACTTTTGATATAAGGAACACTAACCCTTTTCTGTGGATATGCCAGAAGACACCAGGAAGAGCAGAAACAGAGTGGTCAGCATGTTGGTTTGGTTCCTCAGGACGCCACTGAAGAAACGGTCCGAGCAATGAAACTGTGTTTATGTGCAGCAGGGGGTCGCGTTACCTTTACTTTACCTCTATCAGTCACCTCTGTCAGTTGCCACATGGCAGCCAGCTACAGGCTGCAGGACCTTTCTCATTGGAAGCTCTCCTGTGAACAAACCAGGTGGTCCTGATAACTTGGAGGTTGGATTACGTGTCACTGTGAAACAGTCTGGACTGTGTCCCCTGCGCTGCTCTTTGGTGCTGGTTTGTGGTGGCTCTTACTGTCTTTTTCCTAGATATCGTGATGCAGTTCGGTGTGTCTCATACAGCTGCTGTGGTCAAGCATCTTTCTAATGACATGCCTGGATGCCTGCATGATCACCTGGGATGCACTTTGGAGCATTCACCACAGGAAGGACACAACTTCCATTCAGTCTTTTGCTAACACCATGTCTGAACACAAGAAAGGTCTGTGTGCACAGAAGCCAGGGCAAAAAAAAAAAAAAAAATTACATTTTAGGCTTAAAATTTGTTTACATTCACAATCGTTTTTTCACCAGATTTTGGTTAGTTTGTGTCTTTATGTGTTGCATTATTCCTTTATATAGTGCCTTTGAGAATAGAGAACAATAAGGAACAACAGAAATTTAGTCGTGAAAGAAATGCCGTAAAATACCAGTTTGAATTAGGTTAAGAATTTTCTAATTACAACCTCATTTGAACATTCTTCAACTAAAAACACAATCTGCTATAAAAAGTAGGAAAGTGCTGTTATAGCTCAGTCAAGACAAAGAGCTGAATGCACAGAAATAAACTGTTACTCTGAATGCTGTGACCTTGATTTCCAACCATTAAAATATCGGCATTGTCTATCTGACAAAATTATGGTCCGCCTCTTTGTGCTGCAGTCCTCTGTCTTTCATGACAGCACAACAGAACTATTTCTATAAAAAAATTACATTTATTTTAGTGTGATTTTTATCTCATCTCTTCAATAATTTTGATCCAGTGTGGCCTGAATGGCAGACAACTATTTTTGTTCAACACTTTTACAACCCTGAAGTTTGCACCCACAAATTGGACCAAAACGTAGAATATGCCAACCCTAACGCCGTAAATTGGGGCAAAACAGACGTCAATCCACTAACGTGACTCCTTTCGAAGGTGGAAATAAAGCTTCTTCTGATCCTGCAGCGTCACACTACAGTGAAACATGAGGTTATTTACATAACCCCGGTTCTCTGAGTAATCTTGCCTGGGTGGGCAAGAAGGGTCGTCTGGTGAGACGTCTCACTCATATTACTCAGAGAACCGGGGTTATGTAAATAACCTCAGGTTCTCTTTCATAATATTTGTTCGATGACTCACTATGGGAAATCGTAGCCCCTGTATTGCCAGACAAGCAATCCCCACCCATTCACGGCAGCAGAACGTCCAGCATATAAAACTGGACGAAAGTGAGCGGTGAGGACCAGCTTGCTGTAGCACAGATTTCCTGAAGGTCCACTCCCCTGAACAAAGCCCACGACGTGGCCAAGCCCCGGGTGGAATGCACACGCAACCCCTCAGGTGGCTGCAGACCCTGTCTCGAGTAGGCTAAAGCAATTGCCTGAACCACCCAGTGGGAGAGGCACTGCTTCGTAACGGCTTTACCCTCGTGAGGACTGGCCCAGGAGACAAACAACTGGTTGCTTCTCCTGAGGCCCGCCGTCCTATCCACATACACATGACCTGTCAGCTCCAGACAGAGTGCGTAAGACTGTGGCTCCTCTGACGAAGCAGAGAAAGCTGCAAGGTCAATGGGAGAACATGAACCCACCACTTTGGGCACAAAAGCCGGATTAGGCTTCAAAATCATCCTCGCGTCTCCTGACAAAAACTGCGCGCACTACTGGTGCACCGACAAGACAGCGCGTGAATGTCACTGACAGGCTTTGCCAAAGCCAAAGCTAGCAGCAACACAGCCTTAAGGGATACGAACCTCAGATCTGCTCCCAGCAGGGGTTCAAACGGCTGGCCCTTAAGCTCCTACAGAACCACGGCCAGGTCCCACGGAGGCGAGTGATCTAGACTTAGGGAGAAGCCTGTGCATGCCCTTCATGAAACGGCAAATCAGTGGATGCTGGCTCGTTGTCCGCCCGTCAAACCCAACATGACAGGCAGCGATGGCCACCAGATATACCTTAATTGTGGAAAAAGCTCTCCGCTTATCAATTAGGTCCTGTAAAATTGACAATATCACCCCCACCGAGCACTCGAAAGAGATGTGGCCCTCGCGAGAACACAATTCCTCAAACACTCTCCACTTACAGTCATATAAAGACTTAGTAGAGGACGCCTGAGTGTTCTGTATGGTAAAAATCACCCACGGCGAGAAACCCCCTGCTGAAAGGTTCAACCGCTCAGAGGCCAAGCCCACAGCAGCAGGCCCTCCGGGTGCGAATGAAAGACCGACACCGTCGCCTGCGACAGCAGATCCCCCCACGGCAGAAGCAGCTGAAATATCTCCGCTAGGCAATGCATCGCAGGCCAGTGCGGAGTAACCAATATCAGCGTGTGGCCATGTTCCCTCACTCTGGAAAGAGTTGGGGGAATCAGGGCCAGTGGGGGGAATGTGTAGAACAGCTTGTGCGGCCAAACGTGCGCTAGTGCATCTACGCCCAGAGAAGCGTCCGCGCTGCGCAGAGAATAGAAGCTCATGCGCTGCGCATTGTCCCTTGACGTGAACAGATCCACCGAGGCCGGCCCGTAATGGGCCCATATCTGTTCCACAACCGCTGGGTGCAGGGACCATTCCACATAAACTGGTGCACCCCTGGAGAGCAGGTCCGCCCCTGCATTCAGATTCCCCAGAACATGCATCGCTCTGAGAGACAGAAGATGACTGCAGCGCCAAAGGATTAGTATGCGCGCTAGCATGTGCAACCGACGGGAGCGTAAGCCCCCTTGATGGTTGATATAAGCCACTGGCCTAGTATTGTCCATCCATACCAGGACATGGTGACCCCTCAGGAACGGAAGAAAGCACTGTAGGGTCAGAAACACTGCTGAAAGTTCCAGGAAATTTATGTGAGAATGCTGGAGAGCCGCGCTCCAGCTGCCCCTCACAATCCGTCCGTTGTGAACCCCCCCCCAGCCAGATAGGCTGGCATCCATGGTGACCACTTTTCTGGACAGAACGGTGCCCATCGGTACCGCCCGAGTCAGAAACGACGGGGCTCTCCAATGGCGCAGCGCTCTCACGCACTCGGGTGTGACCAGAACCCTCCGTGCGCCATGACATACAGGATCCAGTCCGGAGGCAGCCACCCAGAACTGGAACTTCCTCATATGGAGACGGCCCAGACGGACCACCAGAATGACCGATGATCACCCCAAGGAGCCGAAGACAGAGGCTGAAGCGAACAGTACTGCCCAGGTGGAAGACCGTGAGGCATGAATTGAAGCTTGCGACTCGTTCTGTCGAAAGACATGCCCTGAACGACACAGACTTCAGGTACAGCCCCAGAAAAACCACTTCCTGGGCAGGGGACATCATGCTCTTTTCCTGGTTTATCACAAAACCAAGAGCTTGCAAGTGCCATGCCACGGCCTCCTGTCGTGACTGCGCCAGCGGCAGCCAGTCGTCCAGATATGCGGCCAGGCGAATGCTTCGTAGCGGGGCAATCGCCGCCTCTGAACATCGCATGAACACCCCCGGCCTCAGAGAAAGGCCGAAGGGAAGCATGCAATACGACACAAACTGCTCCGTTGTTTATCAGAGAGGAAATCTCCTCCTGTAAAACATGGGCTGACTCTCCCTTGGCCAGGGAATGTACAACGCCAGAGAAGCGAGGAGGTGCGGAGGCAAACTGCAGTCGGTATCCTCTTGTGACCGTCCTTACTACCCAAGAAGACACCGCAATAGCATCCCACCGCTCGCCTGTAAGGGACAACTTCATTGCTGGCATTGCCGGCTCCTCCACCGCAGAGATAGGCTCAACTCTGATGTGAGAGTGCCCCCCCTGCTGGCAGAAGGGTAGGGCCGCTGTTGCCTCACATGTCTGTGTCTGCTTCTCAGCAGCTGCTTTGGTCACAAACTTCACCAGCCTGTGTCTTAACACTTTGTTTGTATCTGGATGATATATGAAATACGCGGGACTGTTTTAATCATAACAGACAAAACGTCCTTGATCACACTTAGAATCCAGTTTATCTTTTCCCTGTTTGTATGTGTAGCATACAGACCGGAACTTTTGCATTTTTGACATATTAGCCTTCTTGCCTGTTATCAGTTGATAGGGTGTCTGCCCTGTAAGTCTGTTAAAACACCTGTTACGTACTACTACTACTGCTGTTTGTACTGTGTAATTCCATAGTTGGTAATTCCATAGTTGGTAGCCCGCTCTCAACTAGCATTCATCTGCATATATTCCAGCATGCATCTGCATGCTGATTGAGAGCTCAAAAAGAGTACGACATCCACACTCTGCAGTACCATTCTGGTGGGTAGAATATGGAGAAGATGTCTCATGTCTAATTCTACTTTTTCTCAATAGTGTCTGAAACTCACTGCATGTAAACTCTGTCCCATTATCTGATCGGAGACGTTTCACTTCCCCGTATGGAGATACATCTGCTAGGAACTTTTCTGTAGCTTGCACTGTGTCGTTTTTCTTCTACAGAAAATATACAAACATTGCACCTGAGTAATCATCAATGAATAACTGTGCATATCTGTAACCACCTAAGGACTCTGTGCTTACAGGACCTGCCAGACCTGTGTGCACTAACTGCAATGGAGCTTTGGCTCTGGCATCAGGGTTTCTCTTTCTTGTTTGGGTGACTTTTCCCTGAATGAAGACCTCACATTCTTGTTCTGGCTTACATGTTTTGCCCTTGATTTTCATGCCATCAACTACTTTCTGCAACTTTAATACATCATCATAGTTGCAATGGCCTAATATCTCGTGCCAAGTCTGTATGTCAAGACATGCATGGCATTTATCACTAGACTCACTGACAGTATGCAAATAATACAGCTTATCATAAACATGTATGTCAAACCTGGTATCCCTGACTATCAAAACGTCTTTCTCATTCATGAAGACGACAGTGGCTGCCCTTGCAGTTGCCGCTTTCACTGAGAAGATGTTCTGGGGGTATGATGGTATGAATAAAGTGTCTCTCAGCATTGTCTTCCGTCGCTGACCTCTGCTGTCGATCAGGAAAACTTTGGCAGTGCCCCTCTTCTGTGCGATCCCACTGCAGCGGGTTCCATCTGCCAACTCAATGCTGTGCCTTTCTGGTCGGAATGTGTTGTCGAAGCCTATAAACTTGGTCACGTTGTTGATGATGTGAGAAGTGGCCCCCGTGTCCACCATCAGCCCTCTCTTCTGGATGTGGGTGCCTCCATCTCGCACTGCAAACGCAAAATCGGTGTTATCATTGGTGTCATCATCTTCTCGTACGACTCTATATGCTTTGTCTCGTTTGTCTTTGCTGTCTTTGTCTTTACGCCTACACGTGGCATCTTTGTGTGTCACTTCTGCAACGGCTGCACCAAACTTTCTGTCGACATCCTCTTGCTAGATGACCCTTGGTGCCACATTTGAAGCATGTTATTTCTGTGTCACGTTGGCGTCGTTCCGGTGGGTTTATCTTGGGTTTGTCTTGGGGTTGTCGCCCGACTCCACCCTGAATCTTCATCACACTATCACTAGGAACAGCTACTCTCATCTTTTCTGTTTCCTCAAAACTTCTTAACCTGGTCTTAAAGTCGGCAAATGTTATATTATAATCTAGATTAGCAATGAGTACGGAGAATGGCTTATAACTCTCAGGCAGACCTTTCAAGACCATAGCTACAAGCATATCATCTTCCAACGTCTGACCCGCATTGCACAGTGCTGTAATGGTGATCTCTGCTTTAATGATGTAATCCATAATACTTTCATCATTTGCCTTCTGTAAAGATGAAAGCATCCAGTACAGGTTGACCACCCGGGGTTTTCCTTTTCTGACATAATACTCTCTCAATACTTTTAGAGTTTTTCTACCATCGTTGGGTCATCCCTCATAATTAACAAGAGACTCTTGTCGTCTAATAGTTGGATCATCTCGGCGTATGCTTAGTAATTTTTCTGTCCATCCGCTGTTATTTCCCCTTTGGTCACCAGTTCCCTCAGAAATGTGTTTCTCAGCCCCAAAAAATGAAGATGTCCCAACATTTTGGTTTCCCAGAGCTCATACTTTCTCTCATCTCCATCAAACACCAGGTGAAGCTGTCTACTTGCACCCTTTTGATCCATGATGATAGCTAGTGCTTAGCTGCCTGTTAGCATGCAGTTTTCGTCATGTCGTTACACGATATATCACTTAAACTTTCTCCAGAACGGCTCCTGGGCCCATAACCTGTTGAGTTTTACTTTGTCTGTATTTGTCGCAGGACGATGCATTCGGGAGAGATATGATGGATAGAGATTTTATCTTAGACGGGCATGGAGTGTTTATTTAGGATACTGACAAACTGATTTACAAAACGGGAAGAGGAAGTTGGTTGACGTCTTCTTCACTTAAATCAACTCATCAATATTAGACCAAAGCGCCCCACAGTGACCAAACTTTTATATGTCACCGGTTAAACAAAACATTACACAGTCCTGAGGACACACGTGGTTACTCACATTCAACAGCCACACTCGGGCGCCACCGTGCTGCTCCGCTCGGACGGCCTCCTGCCATGAGAGGCCCCATTAATGGAGGGATGGGGCCCTCTGCTGGCGAAAGGGGGGTGGTGTAGGCATCGCCTGGCAGGTCTGCGATGACATCACCTCGCTCGGGGAGAAACCGTGGTTTTCCACTGTGTGTTAAGCAGGCGTCGCCACCGTGCTGTCCATGCTCATTAATTGTTTTAATGAGTTTATTTGCTGCGCCCTCGGCTTGGATGCTGCAGCAGAACAGTTTTTATTGCACAATAATAATTTATTGAACACACTGGAATGCGTGCTTGTGAACATGTAGGCTGAGCTGGAACTTAGCCTTCTTTCAACGGTGGTCTGGTCATAACGTCTCGCTCTGGCACCACCACAGACGGTTGGGAGGTGGACGGGCCACGGGCTGCACAGCCCTGGTCCGCGTAATGAAAATGTCCACATCGTCGTCTTCTTCCGAGATGAGGAAGTTATACATGACATCATCATCTTCGCCACAGTCCAGGTCGAGGACGTCGTCCTCTGTCGGGGGTTCGATGGCCAGGTCAAGCTGGGAGCCCCAACTGGCAGCCCCAACTGGCGGTGGCTGATGGAGCTGTTGCAGCTGCGTCCCCCCATCCCTTCTCCTCTTCGACGCTTGGAGTGGCGGAGGGGAGGTAGGGATCCATTCCAGACAGGCTAGCTTGGCGTGCGAGCCGTGTGCGGAGACTCTTGATCGTGAAGACTAGGCATAGTTGAAACGAGCCAGGATGGTCCACTGCCTGACGGGCATGTTCCAGCCCCAGGCAGTTAGAGCAAACTTTGTGTGGGTCCCTGCTGGAAATCAAGTTCCCACGGCACAATCAAGGGTCAGAGTCTCCATGTCCCTTGGTGGGGGAGTCCTTTTCTGCCATCTTCGTGCTGGAGTGCGACGGAATGGCGAGCGGTAGCAGTGTGACATGTGGTACAGGCTCTTGACACGCTGCTGTCAGCGTGTGCGGACCATGGTGGAGTACCGGGCACAGGGTTTGCCTGTGGTGTAGCGAGGAATATGGAAACACTCTTAGTGCAAGCGTAACACTGGCGACCGGGAAGTGAGCACCCGTCGACCAAGCTTATCAGGCTCCGTCTGCTGACAGTTTATGGTTGTACTGGGCGAGAAGAGGTGTCTGAATGAGGTGGTGACGTCCACATGTGGCATTTATAGCAGGTGGTTTCACCTGTTGCGGACGAATACGTTCACCAACCAATCATAATTGGCGTATTGAGATTGATGCTTCTGAGTGCTGACACTAGGGGGCGTGCATCCATAGTGAGACATCGAGCGAGTATTATGAAAGAGAATCTTCAGCTTTAATTACGGTTCACCCATTCCTGCGTCACGGAAGGAAGAGAGAAATGACAAACAGCCTGAGTGTGTTCGCTTTTTAATTCCAGGAATAAATAAATGAATTCATCAATTTATTTGCATTTACTTTTTATCACATAATCACGACAGTTATAACAGTAATTGGAACTCAGGCCTGATTTCACATACATGAAATACAGGAATGTTCTGTTTAATGTAACACTTTCTGCATCTTTATAGTGAAGGCTGTGTTATAAAAATCTCAGACCAAAACATAAATCTCCCACTCGCCAGTGGTCTGTTCCTCCTCAAAGCTTGGGCCTCAGATAAGATGCTGAAATAAGATACTGATGTTCCTGACATGCTCTTCAAGACAGGGGCCTCAGATGTCATTTCTGGGAACTGGAAGTCCCACAAAATCTTAGCACTGTCGTGTGTCCCACTTTAAATTTGGAACTCGGTACAGATGTTCCTGTACGTTCTAGCAGCACAGGGGTGAGGCAGCAATCATTACCTGGCAAGCAGAAAACAGCATCATGCTGTCTGTGGAACGCTGAGCTGGGTGATGTAATGCAGGTTAAGCCACCAGATTACTGCATCCAGGTTTAAAAATGACAGTTTTAGAGATGTGTTACACAGCTTCTAACCCTGTTAGGCTTTGACCCACAGTTGGTGCATGAGGGAAGGCCTCACACCATGTGGTTTAATCTTCTGACATATGCCGACTTCAAAGTTTTTCATGGATTCATTCAACAGAAACAGTACAGGGTTGTTTTTTTTTTGTTTTTTTTTAAGATTAATTATGTTGTAAACGAAAAGGAATCTGCAAGGAAAAAAAATGTTTCTTCCCCATTTCGTTTTAAAAATAGTTTTAGATAGATAGATAGATAGATAGATAGATAGATAGATAGATAGCCTAGAATCTGTTTGTGAGACAAGGCTTGTTGAGGAATATTAGAGGATATCCTCAAGATTAAAGAAAAACAAAAACATAAACCCACAATGGTTAAATCAGGAACATGGTGAGACAAAGCCAAGATTAGACTGTTTGTGACACGGTAGTCTAATGCTACCAAGAATATAAGAATAGACACTAGAGGACAAATTTATCCCTTGAGGTCTTTAAACGGCACTCTGAGGAGGATTAAATACAGTAATCTGTTTTCTTAGGCCTTTATAATAAAAAGATCATGATCTACTGGGTTAAAACTGATCGGGGGTTAAACTGAACCCCCCCCCTCCACACACACACACACAAACACACACACACACGTACACAAAGATAAAGTTCATAGTTACAGTCTGTAACTACAATGAACAAAAATATAAATGCAACACTTTTGTTTTTGCTCCCATATTTCATGAGCTGAATTCAAAGATCTAAAACATTTTCTATATACACAAAAGTCCCATTTCTCTCAAATATTATTCACAAATCTCCTTTGCCGAGATAATCCATCCCACCTCACAGGTGTGGCATATCAAGATGCTGATTAGACGGCATGAATATTGCACAGGTGTGCCTTAGACTGGCCACAATAAAAGTACACTCTAAAATGTGCAGTTTTGCTTTATTGGGGGAGTCTGGGTGGGGGTCAGAAAACCAGTCAGTATCTGGTGTGACCACCATTTGCCTCACGCGGTGCAACACATCTCCTTCCCATAGAGTTGATCAGGTTGTTGATTGTGGTCCACTCCTCTTCAATGGCTGTGCGAAGTTGCTGGATATTGGCAGGAGCTGGAACATGCTGTCGTATACGTCCACATAACATACACCTGCCCATACCATAACCCCACCGCCACCATGGGCCACTTGATCCACAACACTGACATCAGCAAACCGCTCACCCACATGACGCCACACATGCTGTCTGTCATCTGTCCTGAACGGTGAAAACTGGGATTCATCTGTGAAGAGAACACCTCTCCAACATGCCAGACACCGTGGAATGTGAGCATTTGCCCATTCAAGTCGGTTACGATGACAGAAAATGTTTTAGATCTTTGATTTCAGCTCATGAAAAATGGGAGCAAAAACAAAAATGTTGCTTTTAGATAAGTTTTAGATAAGCTTTCAATAAGTTAAAAAGTACAAAAGGCACAAAGATTGACACGAAAATAATTTACATTTATTGTCTTTATGGAAGTAGTTCCTACTGACAGAATACAATAGATACAAAAAGACGTTTTGAAAATACTCTCTCACAAAAATAAAATTTTATTCCCTGACAAAATAGACCTGTGCACGTTTGATTAACAGTTTGTAGGAGTAGAGGCACACACACACACACACACACACACACAAAAAGAGGGTAAAACAGATATCACAGACTTTAGGCTGATTTTATCTCTGTGGGAAAAGAAAGTTTGGGTGTGTGCCAGCTGATGACCCTCACCGGTGAGGACCCTGGGGAAACAGAGGGTTCCTCTGAGGCGTGTAAAGGACAAAAGAGAGTGCTTTTTCCAGGTCAGACCTCTACACTATCAAAAGCTGCCTCCTCCCTAGAGCTCGTGATACAAAATGTGCACGTCTGATGAGCAGAATACATCAAGGAAACAGGGACAAACTAAATAATGCCATATTTAGCCAGGTCGCTCAGCTCCATGTCCCCAAATGCCTCCCATGGGCAAATCACTGTGATGTCTGTTCCGAGACCCTCCATGCCGGGGATGTCATCTCCGAACCTATGTGGGAAAACAGGTTGAGATAAGTGCAATCAACAGAGAAAAAAAAAACAAAAAAACACAAAACGCAAAACAAACAACATCAATGCTAAAATTGATGTTTGCATATGTGTGTCCATTCTCACCCTTTCTGGCCTGGTCTGGGCGCCTTGCTCTTAAAGGTGCGCACGGTCCTTTGCTTGAATTTGGGAGGCGCTTTCTTTTCAGCAGGGGTGGCGACATCAGCCATTTTGATCAGATCACTGGAGGAGAAAGTCAAAGATGAGAAACAAAAATCTACTATCTACTACATATATCCTAATCTTCTGTTAATTAATTAAATAATTATCTAATTCGTCATCTAATTTAACATAATCAAGAAATACATTCTGGTCATTTTTTTTGCCTCCCAAGAAAACTGCAGGTTGATCTAACCTAGTGCTGGAGTTCGGAATTCCTGTGACGGCGGCGCGATGTGTCTGCTCTGTCTCCCTGTCAAACGTCTCTTCTTTTAAAGTCTCCTGACTCGCTAATCCCCTCAGATGTTAATTCCGCTCTTTCTGTGACAGCTCCTTTTCTGTATCAGCTCAGCTAAAAATAGGCAGGGGATAAAGGCTAACACGATCTTTCTTTAAATGCAGGGGCCCATTTTTTGAGGTTCCAGAAATTGAATGTATAGAGGTGTCACCAGTTGGCAGAGGCGGTTGGAAGTGATTAACTTAAACATTCCAGTTTATTTAAAGTTAGAAACATTGGATGATCTGTCTGTGTGTCAGAGGTCAACCTACTTTATAACACACTCTCTTGCCAAGTTCACCTCTTTTGCCCCCAACCAGTTACTTATGATGCACCAAAATTAGTTAATTCACGATGGTGATTCACAATGGAACAGACTTGACACAAACAGACAACATAATTGTTGTCCATTGTACCTGACTGGTGATGTAAGGATGTAAGGGCAAGCAGTGCCATGCATGTGATCATCACTTAGTGTCAAATAAGGATCGCTTAGCCGTACAGCTCTTAATCCCCTGTCTCATGGCACCGCGTGACAGTTCAACTCTGAGCTTCCATTTACACTTTTTATGGTTTAATTGAAAAATCCAGTTTGTGTGTTTAAAAGGAGGAGTGATTGTTGCTAGAGAACTAAAAGCAAAGAAAAAAGTAAGTATTTGGGGGTTGACAAAGGTCGATGTTTTCCTCAGCACATGTGTTTTGTTGCGGTTGAGTTGGGTCGTTACATAAGTTGAAACCATGAGACAAATCATTCTGTGCCCTGGGGTAAACCCCTGAGCCTCCTCGTTAAGGGGGAAGGTGTCAAATAAAAACTATGGACACATGTCAAGTATGGATGAACAGTTTATTGGGAGGATTAGTTGTTGAAGAGTATATAAGGAGAAAGCCGATCTCGCACAGAAAGACCCAAACGCAGCGGAGAAAGAAACGTCTGCAAACACAGGTAGGCTCAAATGCTCACTTTTACTAAATGCACCTTGATGCTGCAGGTATAAAAGTTCAGAGACGTGGTGCAGGATTTCACATTGATGATGATGCATATCTGCTGGATTTATTAATTAATGGATGAAATGTAAAAGCTTTTATTCTCAATAACTGTAATAGTCATACTTAGTCACAAACTCATTTGAAACAGCAAACACAATTTTAATTCAATATTTAAATTTTTAAGATTATTAAAATGTTTCCTTTTTTCTCAGTCATTTTTTTTATTGTCACCGTATATTGTCCAGAAGATGCTTTAGTAATATATAAACTGAACAGAAAGGGGAAAAGGAACCTGTAAAATAAGTATGACAATACACAATTCTGCCAATTCTGTGAAGTCATCATTGATCGGTCACCAAATAAATTCACATTTAATACTTCAGAGCTCTGATACTGTGAACTGGGACCATCAGGATTTAATCGGGATTAAGGCAGTTTCAAAATAATTCGTTCAGGCTGAAATCTCCATAGAGACCATTTATTTGCTATGGCGTTAACCACGACTTACCTGTACTTGTGTTCTGATGTTAGAGCCAAAAATCTTTAAAGCCAGCTGGTAAAAATAGACAAGGCTGTTTGTGTAACATGTGCTAAACATGACTTAATCCCGACTTTGTTAACTGTTCTGCTTTTACTAAAACAAAGAAAGGATGGCAGACACAGACATTGCTACTCCTGCCGACAAGAAGGCGCCACCCAAGTTCAAGCAAAGGACCACTCGCACCTTCAAGAGCAAGGCTCCCAAACCAGGCCAGAAGGGGTGAGAATGCCAAATTTGAGCACTTTTGATCACACCTTAAGTCTCTTAGGTCTTGTGACCAGCAAATGTTAATGGCGTACATTCTAATCAAATAAAAAAAAAAAAAAAAAAAATTGCTGTATTTTTATTTTTCCAGCTTCGGAGACGACATCCCTGGGATGGAGGGTCTCGGCACGGACATCACGGTCATTTGCCCGTGGGAAGCGTTTGGCGACATGGAACTAAGCGACCTGGCTAAATACGGCATTGTATAGAACCTCTCTCGGTGACTTCGGCATGCTTGCCGATTTCTGGTGTAATCTTCCTTCTCACTACCTCTCTCATCCTGCTGTCATTCACTTTATCTGTCCCAATGTTCCTTGTGGTTGGAGAGGGAAAAAAAGAGTACTGATATTATATTATGCTGAGCCAGATTTTGGAACGATAATCACCCCACCCTCTCTACCAGCTGTCTTTGATGTACAAATGTTTATAAAAGATATATATTTTTATGGCCCGAATGTAGATGATGTAAGCATGCATGGTTAGCTGTGGGTGTTACTGAGTCAATAAATATTTTCCCCAAACAAATGTGTATTGTTTCCTGAATAAGTAACAATCCTAACCCTAACCCGAGGCCAAGAAATAGACGGGAAAAAAATATTCAATCCAAATCCAAGCTGTAGTGTGGTGTTCAGAAGTCAACAGATATTTTCCTTCCAGGAGCTTAAAAGTAAAAACATATAATTAAACATAAATTTAAAATACAATTTAAAAGATGTAGAATTTTTAAAAAAGCTTTATATACAATAAAAACATGGATCAAACTTAGTTTTTAGTTTTTAGTTACTTGCAGTGGCGTAGCTGAAAATCCCGGGGCCTCCCAACATCAAATCAATATGAGTAAATATACAGTACTACTTGGAAAATTAGAATATCCTGAAAAAGTTCATGCATTTCTGTGACTCAACTTTAAAGGTGAAATGTACATATTATAAATAGTATGAGAATCAATATATTTCAAGCTTTTATTTGTTTTTTTTTTTGCTGATTAGGACTTCAAATTCAAAAAACCTCAAATTCAAAAACTCAGAAAATTAGGATATTGCTTGAAATCAAAAAAAAAAAAAAAAAAATCATAATCAGCAAAATTACAACAAAAAATGCTTGCAATATCTCACTTTGCATGTAATGAGTGTATAAAATGTATTGGTTTCACCTTTTATGTTGGATTGCCTGAATAAAACAACTTTTACATGATATTCCAATTTTTCGATGTATATATATATAATATGCTGCCCCCCTGCACCGCTTGCTACCCCTTCCCTACGCCAGTGGCTACTTGCCATCCTAAATAAAATTTAGAGCCACATTTTATTTATTTCTTTAATCTTTGAAAAACCCTAACACTTTAATCTTTGAAAAACCCTAACCCTAACCCTACTTCTGTAAAATTGGAGAAATAAAGAGACACCTGCTTTCCCAAATTGGAAGGCTTTAATGTACTCAGATAAAAGGGGGTGCTGTGGCAGGACTAGAAGGGGGTGATAAGATGGATTTATTAGGGTGGGGATTTATTAGGGTGGGGATGGACGGGTGAATGTCAAAACACAGTTTAAAAATGTGGTTTTGGTTGCTAACTTCATGTTTCCTTAATATTTTTTTTTTAAATCTCCTGGTACCCTTATTTTTGCTTTCTTGCTAAAGCCTTAAAATGAATCTCTTCTTAAGTGTTTCAAGGCTTCAAAGTGGACATCTCAAAATGGTTCAACAAAGGTTTCTGACAAAACCCAAAAGCTGCAACTAATTCCTGGCTAATTATTCCTAACTATTAACTAATTCGTAATTATTCCTTATTAGCAGCTAACTCATCATAAACAACTTCTTGAATCAATGAAGATTGTTCCAGAACTTTTGACACAGCTCTTTTCAGAAACCGTCAGAAAAAAAAAAAAGTCATTTGGTGTTTTAAACATCCTGCACTCGGTGAACTTTAGTTAAATATTTATTACATTATTAAATGGTACTACCAAAGGAAAGCAACTGAGAGTTGGATCACAACAAAACGTTTTTATATAAAACATTTTATATGAACATTCAATAACAAAAAAAGTCATGGCAAGGGTGTTTAAACATACCAGAGAGAAGGTTGTTAAAAAAACAAACAAAAAAAAAAACAGCATCTATTAAGAATTGACACCATTCACTATATTACATAGGCAAGAAAACTGACAGGAAATTGGTATTTTCAGCCATTTTTGTGTCATTGGGCCTTTTCACCAAACAGCACTGTGCTCTCCGTTGTGTTTGCTAGCTTCCACCTGCTAGCAGCCGTTTGCTCTTGAGCATTTAGTGTTAAAGAACGTAACCGGCTTTGCTGCTCAGAAATCAAATAAAGGACACAAGATTCATGCAAAACAATTATTATTTTTTTATACATGACATGTATCACTCATGCTGGTTTGTCCATGCCTTGAAGTCCATCTTTGTATATTTTTATGTCTCAAGTCAGGAACCAGTCTCTCCCAAAGGCAGCTGGGTTAACCGGAGCATGCCGGGGGGGCGTTTAGCATCTTTGGCTAGGTTCTTTTTGTCTTTTTATCCAGAACACATTCTATAGTAGACTACCATTGAGATATTTAAAAAGAAATGTTTAATGATGTGAAATTTGTTTTTTAAACAGCAGAACATTAAATAGAAAGACATTTTGAGTTTGTGTCAGAAAAATATATCAGACTTAGAAAAAAAAGCAACAAACAAAAAGTGTCCCATTGAACATCGTAGATCATATCCCACACACTGTCATATTTACCCGCGTGCGTGCAAGATATTTTACTGGATATATTCAAAATACACTTGAGCCTTTAACAACAGTCTAGCTGACAGGATTAACCGCTGAAATGTAAGGACTCTGCTAAACAAACATAACACAGCCATACAGGATGAGGTCATTCATCCGAAAATGCCTCACTCGCCATCAAAATCAGGACACATAAAAGTTCCAATAGTTCCTACGCCGTCAACATGATCGTACGTCTTAGCTTTGAATAGATCCTATGATGGAAATACACAGAAGACAAGTTTGACCGAATGTGAAAAACTTAACTTTTCCCATTTGTTATTCAAAAATTTTCATTCAGTTTTTCATTTTTCACATTAGGCCCACCACCCCTGATTTTGCTTTTGCACGTAAACACCTGCTAGTGTCTCGTGTACGCGCACGTCACTACTCATTTAATGAAAACCAATGAGATGAAAGTGGTAAAGAAATAAAACAGCAATAGAATTATCAAGGATTATGGTAACAATAATAATAATAACAATAATAGGCAAAGATGATATATTTATACATACTGCAGAAAAATGTGCTTTCTAAAAATCTTTGGAACAAAAACAAAACCCAAAAAAAAACCACATTAGGAAATATAGGATACAACAGCAGAGACATATGCACATATGCAAGTGTTTTTGCACTTAAATATTTTCTTTTAATTCAAAGTAATCTCTCTCTTGCTCAGTATCTGCTGCTGGCAGCACCTCGGAGACAATTATCAAAAAAAAAAAGCGCATTTCAGGAAGACTTTTAAAGTGTCGGACTTTTGTTTTTTCTAGAAAAGTTTGAGCGTTTGGGGCAGAGCAGGGGAGGTTTCTAAATGATAAATAAATGTCTACCATAAGTCATTAACAGATGCTTGAACCCCAGGGTTGCAAGTGGAAATTTTAGAGTCGAAAACTAAAAAAAAAAAATAAATAAAATGATGGAAGATTTTAGTGCAGAACTTTTTTTTGTAGTGTTTCCCAGTGGCAAAAATCTTGTGCAAGTGTACGATGAGTTGAGATTACAGATGTGTCACAGTCACAAAGTGGAATATTTGTAGATAGATGCATATTTTTTTTTTTTTTCGGATTTTACAACTGTTGAATCTACACGTTCCTATAGACAGCGGTGGCTGCTCAGTCAAACAAAATTAACGGCTTATAAGAAGAATGAGAATAATTACAATAATAATTTGATATCTTTTTTTTCGCTGTCGTTTTCCTCTAAACTAATTTCCTTGCATATCATAACAATTTAAAGGTTTACCATTCCCACATACTAAGAAAACTTGAGGTAAGGAACAGCTCTGATGACTCTCCTCTCCTTTCCGTCGTTCCCGACCGGGATGGAAATCTTTCGCTCTGAGGAATCGTTGAGGTCCGTCAACGGGGCGGAGATGGGGTTGGGGGTCCTCTTCAACTCTGATGTGTCTTCCTGGTGATAATTTTTTTCTCTTTTTTTTTCCTGTAAATGTTGAGTGGGTGTAGGCCCCGCAGTAGCCAGATGTTTCACATGCATGGTTGACAGCTCACTTTTCTCCACATTTAGCCTTTGGAAGAACATCTGGAATCCCAAGTCTTGTGCTGCTCAGTGCCAAGAAGACAACAGGAGGGGCGAGTGGGGAGGCTATAATATAGCCTTGCGGTGAGAAAGGTGTCTGCTTTCGAGTCTGTACTCTTTTTCTTCTTTTTTGTGTTAATTTCAAGGCCGTCCGTCAGTCTTTAATACAGCATTTTTCTATTTCTCTGGCAGCGTATATAGGAAAATGCGGGGTACTGCCAGGGGGGAGAGGAAGGGGCTAGATCTAAAATATCATATTCGTCAGCAAATCCACACTTTAAAACTGGGTACAGTCCACCTCCATGGCTGAGGGGGAACTCTTTGAGAGTAATTCCGCGTGAGCCAGGAGCTCCTGGGAAAGGTAGTGTCTTTAATAAGGGGCAAATCTACTGTAGCCTCCCCTGTAAAGTGTGGCCTGTGGAGAGGAAAAAAACAACAAAACTCATGTAAAATCAATAGAATATGTTTTAAATTTAAAGAACTGATGCACAAGATAGAACAAATCTAATACTGTTTAGCGGGATGCTAAATGGGTGCGCCCTAAGACTATGGCTTCATTTGCGTATAGAAGCTTTAAGGTCTCACCATGGCTCCAACGCCATAGGCAGCGGCGGCAGCAGCAGGGGCGAGCGCAGCGTGGTAAGGGTCTGCCGCGTAAACGCGACCGTAACTGCAAGAAAACAAAAGCCAGAAAGGGCATTCAAAACTGTACTTGCCTTCTGGTTTATTGTACAGAAAGAAAATATTTACTCTTTTCCTTAAAATGACGTTTTATTGAATATACGATGTCTCAATTGCAAAAAAAAAATTAAATAATAAAATAAATAAAAATGCATATTCTACTAAACAAAAATTTCAAAAATATTTGAATTTAGAACTGCTGTGTTCAAACAGACATCTTACCTGTCACTGTAAGCCGCCGCTGCAGCAGCAGCTGCTGCGGGAGTCGCTACGGCAGCCGGCTGGGCGTAACGGTACGCCGCGTAGCCCCCCTGTGTTGAGGCGCCGGAAGGAGAGGGGGGACAGGAGAAAGATGTGATGGAGAACAAAGACACAATGGAGGGGTGGGGTGGGGGTTGGAGAACGAAAAAAAGAAAAACAAGAGTAAATCCTCGTTATGGGTTTGCTCTATTTCATAAAGAAACTACCAGACTAACGGTGAGTCTACTGGGGTTACATGTGAGGAAAAAAAAAACTGCTGAGAAGAGAGCGGAAGATTAACAAGCAGACAGTCGGCATTACTGGCTAATCTGGTGCAGTATGGCATTCACAAGAATGTAGCTCAGGCTCTGTGTGGGTCTCTCCCTCCATGACTCTGTTACACCAAGTGATTTTTAGGGTGGGGGGTATATTCAGGTCTTCTTGACAGAAGGAACCAAAATGCCCATCTGAAATGTTTTTAAACTGAGTTGGTCATAGAAGGAGAGAGAGAGAGAGAGAGATCGGATCCATCAACCGTGCCCCGCCCCTTTCGCCCTAACACGCAGTCATAGAAAGGGGAAGGGGTGGCGGGAGGATTGTGTCATTATTTGAATGAACAGCTGAAGAACGGACACAAAACAAACTACAGGTGTCAGAAGTCAGCCAATCTCACACACACGCACACCACTCACACACACACAGACTACACTCATGTGGCCAGCGACCAATCACTGACAGACACAGCATGCTTTCCCAAGCCTCAGAAGGTAGCCACAAAGTGAAGTAGATTAATTTTTCTCTCACAAACAAACAAACAAAAAAAACACAAAACAAAACACGCCACTGCATTCTACCCTATACGATCACTCACGACCAAGTCCCCGCATTCAGGACCACACAGTTGCTGCTATGTGAGGGAGGAGGGAGGTGGGAGGGGAGGGAAGGAGAGGGGAGTTGGGGGGGTGGGGGAGCATAAAAGGAAGGACAACAGCATCGGCTGCTTCTCTTGAAGTTATCGACTGGAGTAGAAATCAACAGGAAATTAGTGAAATAAAGACTACCGTAAACAGAGGAGGGGGAGAAAAGAGGGGGGAGAGAGGGTAGGTAGGTAGGTAGGTAGGTAGGTAGGTAGGGGGTAGGAGTGGGGTGGGGGTCGGGGGGAGCGGTCAGCCTTGTAAGTACGTCAACATGCCAACACTGATTCAGTTAGCATGCCACAGGTGAAACAGATAGGGAGATTCCTGGAAGGGGTTTGAATTGACAGATGAAAGCTCCACTGTGACCCATAGAACACCAGCCTAGTGTCCTTCACTTGTACTTTCTTTTTAGACCTGCAGACTTAAAAAGAACCCTGAATTGAGGAAAAATAAAACCTTTTCAAACTGATGTTGAATGAAACTGGACTTGTAATTCTGTCTACATGTCATGTAAGAAATAAAAAAAAGAAAATTTAATTTCAACAACATGAATAAAATGAGAGGCAGGCCTTAAAATCTGGATAAAATGCAGCTGATTGAATTCTGCAAAATAGATAACAAGAAAACCTTAATCATTAAGAAAATAGCCAGATATGAATATTTATTGTCCTTTCTCTAATCTCGTCCATGAAATGTACATCCATCCCCTGTAGCTGTTATGTGCTTGGGAATTTTTCTCACTTAGATTCAATTCCACTTGATTCCTTTTCTCCCCCTTCCGCAACTCCACACATGTCAGAATCCAGTGAGTTAGTAGAAGAAGACAGATAAGGCATTTCAATCTCAGATGGTCAATAATGTCTAGCAGCACGCAGTCATTGGAGACGAGGAGGATGCACACTGGCTCTCACACAGAGAGTGTAAAACCCTACCTGGGGCAATCTGCCACTAATGTCCTGAAACACTAGTCTACAGAGAGAACAGAAACAGCTATTGTCAACCTGGTCACACACACACACACACACACACACACACACCATTACACACACACACAAACACACACAAACTTATAATCACATTAGTACAAACTAACTCACAAATGCACTGAAACAAACCCTAGAGGAGTCTACTTAGGAATAAGCACAAGCACTGGCTGTTAGCCTTTCCGAGGGCTTGTCTAAGTCATCAGTTGGGATTGCAGGAGGGCCTGTTTGCACACCGCGTGCATTAGAATTTGGTACCCTTAAAAGCCCGCGTAAGGGTAAAGAGCAAATGCCTGAACGTGGAAAATGCAAACACTTGAAAAGTAAACATCTCTATGGGTTTGTTCTTTGCCATTTCACACTTGAAAACCCACAGGCAACAGGGGGAAAACAGGAGTGAGGCAGTAGAGTAGAGATATATATACTTACATAGAGATCAGCTGCACCGTAAAAGCCATCCTGATAGGCCATCACACTGAGAGAGACAGAGAGAAAAGGAAGGAAAGGAGACAGTACAGAGGAGCGGTGGTGGAAAGTCAAAAACAAAATAAAACAAAAAAATTGGTGTGATGCGCCACCGTGTGGCCGTTGCATAAAACAACAAATAAGAGTGACAATAGAGGAAAAGGTGTGGGGGAAAAAAGTGCCAAACAGATTGTGAAAGAGAAAAGAGAAAAGAGGGTGATATTATTACACACCGTGCAACATGCAAGATAAAATACCACCTCTTTGTATGTAAACACTTTTACTGGACTATTCAATAATTGATCTACTTATATACGAATGCACTTCAGTATCACATGAGGTACAAGGAAATGGTATTTCAGCTAAGCACTCTATCAATATCTAAATGTAAATGAAAATATTTTCAAACACACAGCATGCACAATCATGAATTTAAGTGAAGACATGCACAGCATCAGATACGTCTATATGGAGTAATCAGTGGCACTTAGTTAATGTTTTTACCCTGGGTAGGTAGGGATGGCAGGCTGAGGGACAGCTGCCCTGACTGCACTGTAGACGGGCCGTGCGCGACCCCGGAGGTGAGCTCCTCGAATGGTCGCGGCGGTGGTGGCAGCGGCCGCGGCTGCCGCGGGGTACGGGAAGCCAGGTACTGATGGACAGAATGGCAGAGTTGCGAGAAGAATACTCATCTTGCCTGGTCTAAATGAGCATGACGGTCATTTTTGAGGTCATACCTGTGTACAGTTCAGGACTATACATGGCTCCAACCATGGGAGTCAACTTCCATCCGGCTGTAGTCCACAGAAAATAATGTCATTTATGCTGCAATGACACCTCAGTGTTTTTGCATTCACTTTGCTTAATGAGCGCAAGCTGCAAGCTACAGAATCGACCGGCTTTGCAGCGCGTTACCGTATGGCAGTGTGGCGAGACCCTCTCCGTTAGCGTAAGGGGCGGTCATCTTCTTGTTCGTCATCACTCTGGCTGTGGCATTGTTGACCTTAACACCAGAAAAAAACACTCTCAGTATCCCAAAACAACATGTAAAGAAGTCAGGAATTATCAAATTATGCTAAACTGCATTAGCATTTGAGTTTTAATGTAAGGCTTAACATTAGTAAAACACTTTAATTTGTCAGGGTACGCCCCTGTAAGAGTCACCAGCTCATTGCTGGGTCCTAATCTGAGCATTTGGGGATTCGGTACCTTGCTCAGGGGTACCTTGGCAATGCTCTCAAGGTGTCCTGGCACCTCTCCTGCTACCAACACACCTTCCACCTTCTGCCACCTGGGCTTGGACCTTCTCAGCCCATGTCCCCTACAGACTGAGCTACCACTGCCCCCACACACTGTATACATCAAAAATCTGTACTTTAAGTGTGAGGTGCTCTTATACTTTCACATTTTTTTTTATATCTCATTTCAAATTTTAATTCTGTTGATGATCAGCAATGATAACCGATACATGCAGTTCTTTTGAAGAAAAAAAAAGCTATTAAAAAAAAAATATCACAGATTCTGGTGAATATTCAGGCAATTTTGCACACAAACAATGCCACTGTTGGAGCACAGAACAAAGAAAATAAAATATTTAAGATCAAAAAGCATTCAAACAGAAATCCAAGACATTTCATTGCTACCTTAAAAAAGAGGGGGGGAAGAAGGTGAATTAAGCAGCAGATCTGTCAATTAAACACAATGCAACCAAATTGAAAGAGGTCATACTCAAATTATACACAGCCAGTCAAGAGCGCATCACATCACCAGAGGCGTGCCAATCACAGCAAGCATCTTATGCAGCAAGAGACCAATCAAAACAAAACAAAAAAGAGGGTTGGCAGCCCACCCAATTGAATACACATCATACAGAAAAAGAAGGAAGAGTAAGAAGAAAAGACAGAAACAGGGCAATGCAGGAAGAGCCAGTCCACACGGAAACACAGAAAAACACAGACATGAGGTGGAGTACAGAGTGAACAACACATCCAAATGCAAATCTTCTCATGAACAGCAACAACATCACTCGCGCACACTCTCTCTCACACACACACACACACATACACCTGACCATTTTTTTATACTGGATGGCTGTGCATGATCAAACAATGGAATGAGGAATGAAGCAAGAGTAAATACACAGACAAAAAAGTCAAAGAGGATGGGGGGCATCATCATTCCTCAAAATCAAATAAAGAAAAAAAAACTTGGAACAAACCATGGTTGTGAAACACTGCCAGGCATTTCAGATCAGTATCACACACCAGAGAGACCTCGAAAGCACATGACCACCAACACACACCATCAAGTTCTGAACTGATCCAAAGTATAAAAGACGCCTCTTTCTAGAAAAACTATGAACAAAGAGAAAGCTGTAGTAAGATGTGGTACAATTTGTCTTGTTCCCATTATTTGGATGACAACTTTTGTGCCATTTTGCGTCTTATTGAATTGAGAAGTGTCGATTAAATATTAGGTATTCATAGTCTTGCATGTTCAGGGGCACACCATAATCATCCACATACCAGTGTACACAATTTGCATGTCTAAAGAGCTGTACTGCTACAGCCATCGGCAGAAAGCGATGATCAAGTACAACAGTTAAACCAGCATGTTACAAACAATAACCCTCTTCTCCAGTTTGAGCTAGCACTCATGCTTCAACATGCTGCCCCACTAAGGTGCAAAAAAAATGCAACAACTGGATGACACATGACACAGAGATGACACAGTACTGTATGACGTCATATAGATGACGAGAAAGAGAGTAAATCATGCAGGATACAGCTCTGGAAATAAATGCTAGATGCAGTTAGAGGTGATTGGAATGAATGCATAAAAAGTGGTAGTCATAGTTGTTGCACTTGCAGATAGATGCAGTACATTCAGTTATACAAGTGGCCTTATCGTTTTAATGCCATGCGGTCACTGGCTAATCTCATAAGAATTTCATTCACCGACTCCCCAGTCAATCACAGGATTAGCCAATCAGACTCTGCCAATCAATCAATCAATCAATCAATCAATCAAGCTCCCGCCAATAAATGAGTTCTTCATTTGGGGTGCATTTTATTTCAACTATGGTCCGATGGGGTGGGGGGAGGGTCATTCAAAGATGATGCTATGTGTACACAACTTACCGTTGCCAGGGAAACGGCGTGAGGACACGCGAGCAGTTACCGTGGAGACTGACAACAACAACAACATACAAAAATCATCAGGGAAATAGAGAAAACATATGTAAGAAAGAAATGATGAACCAAAAAAAGAAACATGAACAAAACGAGGTAATGAAAAGCTACCCCCCACCCTGTGGCAGAGAGGAAGCCATGAGACAGATCACGATCTACATTAACCTACAAGAACCAGCTGTGTGACAACAACCTAGCCTCGACTTTTAGAAAACACACTACAAACACAAATCAAAAGGGATGACAAAGAAGCACACACAAAAGCAGAAAATGTCAGAAATTAATCTGATATTAGGTTTCAGTCAAAATCAAACTTAAATCTGTTCAGTGATGCCCTAACCTACAACAGTACCATTATGATAGGAGGGGGGAATGGCCAGAAATACGTGTGGGTCTGGTGGACAGAGACCAGAAATGCAGGTGTAAGTGTGGACATACATACTGGAAAAGACAGACAGACTGGCCCGGTGAAGAAAAAAAAGACAGATGGAGAACAGGAAAGGAAAGGAGAGGGAACGACAGTGCATTCTCTTCACGTGTTCATTCTCTCTCCGCCCTCCATATTTATAATGCTGCACACCCACACAGACACAGAGGGCAGGACATTCGACACCATGCAGAGAAGCTTCAGGAGCAGTTCCAAAAAGAATTGTGTGGTTGTAAAAAAATCGAGAGCCAGAGCAAATGGCGAACGTATGCGTGTTTGAACTCGAAGGCCATTTGCAGCTGACATCCGAGCCCATGCTGACATAAAGAAAACTTAAAAGAAAAAATGTCAGAACAAAATGCACTTCCAAGAGATCTGACGTTCTTTTTTTCAGGAGTGGTGGATGAACATGTGTGTGATCAAAGTTTTGTTTATTTAGTTTCCCATCCATCACGCACATCTGAAATTAAAAGTCAGCATCAGAAATGACACTGCACTTCTCACAGCAGTCTCATGGCCAAAAAAACCTAACCCCTGGAAAATGCCCAGTCATGCATCAGTCCAATAACCCACCAAACAAATTAAAAAGCAAAACTGCTAACCAGAGGCAACCATGTGACGTTAACAGAAAGAGTGACGAACAACCAACACGAACCCCATGATCCATCCATGCAACATACAGTAGCCTCTTACGGAAACCAGCAAGCATGTACTTTCAAAGAGCAAAATAACTGGGAGGCAAGACAACTGCCTTTCCATAAAACACAACCACCGATCAAAAAACAGCCACTCATTGTGATCATGGAAGAGGTGACGATGGTAATGGTGAAGGTGCAGGAAAACAAACAAACGAATAAAAAAATAAAGATCCTACATGCTGTGACAGAAGCAGATACTGCCAGCACAACCTCGTCACACCGCCATCTCTCCAGCCATGCCATTCATGTAGCCGACTCCACCCAGCATGCGTTGTTGCAAACCACACAGCTTTAAGACCAAGGTGCAATGGACAGCCCACAACATCAACAATGAGAACAAACAGCAGCATCAGCATCCACAGGAAGTGTCTTTGAAAAGCCAAAGGGGTTAGAGTCGAACATATACAGCCATCTGGAAACCTCTGGGGCAGAAATGACCAGAACAAAGTCATTCTTATAGTCAGACATGGTGAGGAAACAGAATAAAAATGATTGCTGTATTTGAAAAAAGAAAAAAAAAAAAAAAGAAAAGCAAAAAAGAAAGTCGTGAGGGCGGTGAGTTACCTCGATTTTACGTCCTTCCACCAGTGTGCCATGAAGTTTCTCTTTGGCCCTCTCTGCATCTGCACTTGCCTCAAATGTTACAAAACCAAAACCCTGCAAGCCAAAGAAAAGGGGGAACAGAGGGAACAGAATGAGTAGTCAAGATTTTAATTTATTTTTATTGATATGCTTGACAAATTTCATGTTTTGTCTTTCTACCTTGGATCCTCTTTCGTTGAAAATGATCTCAACATCGAGGATTTTGCCAAATTGCTGAAAATGGGGGGGAAAGGGGGGGTAAAAAAGGCTGAACAAGCATTACAAGTGAAGTATTATATTCGGCCACATGATGGCAGCACTACTGAACAGTAACAAAAGGAGCGCTCCTCAGCTTTCCTTCCACTGCAGCACATTTTAGAGACATTCAGAGTGACACGCCAAAGTGCTGACGTCAGTATCTTTTTTTCTCTCAACAGCATCTTTTTTCAAAGTGACAAAGACTGCAGGTCTACTCTGGTCTACACACCCCAAACATTTGCCGTAGGTCAGGGTCTCTGAAGCGGAAGGGGATGTTGGAGACGTGGAGGCGTTTTGGGGTCCCCTTATCCTCGGAGTCAACCCCTGCTGTTCCTCCACCACCTCCTCCTCCTCCTGAGCCGACCCCTGACTGACCGTCCAGCTGGGAGGAGCCATCTGACTGCTGGAAGACAGGGACAGGAAGAAATAAAGATGAAGACTTACTAATGCTGTCATTCTTAATACAACTTTAATGCATTTGATTTTGCTATTTGCCAATTAACTAATATTAAGAAAAAGGTAGCAAATTAAAACAGCTACCATATCAGTATACCTTAACCATTTTTGTAGTGCCCCGAAAAAAGATGCTTTATAGATTTGATCACAGCGTCACTGTTATCTTTAAGATACCTGTAGTATGAACATAATACAGCTAACTGTCCCAATGAGCTAGTTAGTCCCCAAGACCTCTTGGGTGCACTCAGAGGCCCAAATAGCCACTCACCTGAGCACCGAGGCTGTTAGCAGCATTGGTGGCGCTGTTTGTTGCCCCGCCTGCTTCCACTGGGCCTTGGACAGCCCCTGCTGCATACAAGCTGCCACCGTAATCCAGGGTCAGGCCGTTCTGAGGTGGCGGTGGGGGAGGTGGAGGGAAAGCAGAGAATGGTGGCGGCACGAGTCCTTCCTGACCGCCAGCAGTATCTTGAGAGCCCTGTTCGAATACAAAAACGAGTTAAGAGCCTAAGCTGGCGAACTTTCACATTAATTGTCTATCTAGTAGTTTCCAAGAGCTCCACTCTAAAAGTCATAAGATAATCAATTTCCACATTAAAGTGTGTGTGTATAAATGTGTGCATGTCTCTAAACCACCCCCCAACATAGATTAAATATTCACAGCTGCAACATCTATTATTGAGGGTCAGATGCTTCCATGCTCAGTGTTGTACAGTGTGAGTCTAACTCCTGCACACAGACGTAGAAATGCCTGTGCACACCGACCACCTTTGACACGCACAACACCCACACACCTGAATGCAACACAGAGACCAACTGTTACGTAACAGTCAAGATGCTGCGAACATTGTTACCTCTTGAAAATCTCTCTCTCTCTCTCACACACTCACACAAACACACTCCTTGTCATTGAAAGTGGGGCATGAACACCCTAAATGGTCATAGGCAGAGGGTGATAAGAGACAGCAGGCACAGAAGGAGGGGATGTGCTAAAAGGTGATGAGTAACAGAAAAGGAGTGGCCTGACTCTCATGCACAGCTGCGTCATTTTCACTTAGATCTTTTAAACAGACCTTTTACTTCTTGCTAGAAATTGCAAATAGTAACTAACTAACCAACCCTGTCAAGCTGAAAGTCTTTATAGTTATCATTAATTTAAAAACTAATAACCTTTGTAACCAATAGTTATATTAAATTAATATTAAACTAAATCTATTCGAGTACCACTGAAGTAATACTGACTCCACCATGACAATGGATATTGCTGTTTGTAAGACATCTGCTGAGATACATTCACTTACTGTGTGTGTATGCATGTGTGTAGACGGCCATCTGAGTGGCACAATGGATCTCTGTCCCTTTGGGAGTGTTAAAAGTGTGTGGGTGAGTGTATCTGTGTGCATGAGTGTATCTGTGTGCATGCCATCTGTCTTTCAGCTTTTTGACCTTGCTAACCACCACACCTGTGACACGGTAGCCTGGCCCACTCGACTCACTGAAAAACCAAGGGATGCGACTGATCAGCACGGATCCTACCAATACTGTGAAATGGGAACAACTTTAGCAACGCAGCAGCATATTTGTAATACAATTATTCTAGTATTCATATACTGATCTTAAAATAGGCATGAAAATTAAACAAATGTAAATTTCTGGTGTAAGTCATGCTGATGTCCACTACTGTCACATTGTTCTGCAGGCCCAGTTATGATTGTGAGAATGAACCCCCAGTCGCAGCATGACTCTAAATGCACTGTCAGCCGATCCATCACATCATCACATCAAGACTCCCTGAGGGTAAGCAGCGGCCATATTGGAAATCCCATTTATATCCACTGCTAGGTTCATGTTTAATGTTGTCAAATAAAGGACTTTACCGCCCCAACACTGCCAAAAGGGACAGTTAGTTACATTCAGAATCTGTTTTTTTTAAGCACAGTTATTGGTTAAGTGTACTCTATTTTGCGTTCACCGCCGTCTAATTAGAGGTGGTTTGTACAAAGTGTTCTTGATCTAATTATCCAGGGATCTTAAAGGCCACACCGAAAGGACAAAGGTCTGTCAGCAAAGATAGGAGAGAGATGAGAAGATATTAGAGAGAAGATATTGAAATAGAAGAGGGACTGAAACACTGTAAACCAATATGCTGTTGAGTGAAAAAGAAATGAGTTTCAGAAAAAAAAGGGAAATGGTTTTTGTCGCCACACAAGTGACTCACAAAAAAACCTTCTGTATAAATGCACAGGTTGATGAGTACAGTCTTTAATTTTTTTTTTTTTATGGTTTAATTTGTTATATTTTTCACAAGATCCAACAGGTACTACCGCATGTTCTGACTATTTTTTTGAAAAGTAAAAACCTTCAGAACTGTCAGAACCTCCAGGACACAATCTAGATATTTATATCTGGCTTTAACATACAGATGTAACACTAATTTTTATAAAGTCATTGTTCATAAGGCTGTTACAACATACATATCACTATGGTAACCTTTAAAGCTGAGCCAAAACATTCAGATTATACAAAAAAGTTAAAAAAAAACAAAATAAACAAACAAAAAAAGATCTATTTTGTTATACAGGCCAGTCAGACTCAGACTGTAGCAGGACAAGATTTGGTGCTAGAGCTCTGCACCAAATCCTGACCTGGAAGTTGAACAGCGTGTTAAAAGTGAAGGTGACATGCTTATGTTTGTGTTCAATATACAATGGGCTAAAACAATAGTCCAGTTAAACAGCTACAGTTGTAGCTTGACTAAGGTGTGCCCCTAAATGTGTTCACTATGAAGACAATTATTATAAATAGTCACCTTATCCACACAAGTGAAACTAAATTTATTACATTTTAAAAGATTCAACTGTACAAAATTATCTTCTCCAGATTATTCTCTCAACATACCTGGCGTATTGTAGTAATTTGGCATACTTAATTACCATATGCCATGAAATATTTCAGGTTTTCTAAACTGGGAAATGAAGGATGCTAATTAGCATTACAGGACATTATCATCACCTACTGTTAAGATGTGTGAATAGAGGGCAGTTCGCTGCATTAAAAACCCTCTTGATTCTTTTTCTTAACCTTTTTTTTTGGCTAGGCACAGGCCAAGAGTGACGTTTGGATGTCAACCCACCAGTTAAGAATCTTGACTGCATGCCTCTTATAGTGTGTAAATGTCCCGTGAAAGGTTAAATAGAAAGAAAGTGACTGGCAGAGCAAATGTAGATGTCAATAGGGACTCCATCCAAGGGTAACATCATTATGTTACTTGCACAGTATGTAACATAGATTATTTAGCTATCACAACATGCTCCTCATTGTTGTTGCTCATACGCAGAAACAGATTACAGCCTAGCAGGAGAATGGACAACCCCGGCTGTTCCTGCTCCTTCTGCCAGCCCAAAATAGAAGCGGGAATACTAGCCAAAAGCAACCTTGTATTTGTGTTCGACAATTGGCCTTTTCATAGAAGATCTGTTTTAGACCCATCTCAGCAGTCCTCTCTCCCCCAGATAGCTCGGTATCTACAAACTAGGTTCCCACACGCCTCTTTTCAAACTCCTGGTTTTCAGATATTTTATTTTTCTGACTGTGAGTGGCCTTTGTGCTCGAGTATGAAGACTAAACGGCCTGCTGAGATACAACGGAGACTGAAGAGGAGGGAAACAAACACAAAAAGAGAGGGGCTGCGCTTTGTTCAATTTGAAGAGAAATGCTGCATGGCACGTTTAAAGCCCGTAAGGTATAAATTTGTGCAAGCACTCCGGTCTGTGTACCTATTGCATGCTTCTCATCACAGGCATGCACGTGAGGTCACTCTGCCGGTGTCAAGGCTTAAAGGTTTGTATAAGTGTATGCGCTGATCTGGCAAATCAAGTGATTCAGAGAGGTAGCTGTAGCTGGTTTACTTTCGGGTCAGTTAGCAGCAGCAAGTGTCTGAAGAAGCATGTTATAAAACGCGTCCATCTGTAGCGGTCTCACTATACTACAGGAGGGGATGATTGGAGAGATAGGTCTAACTAGGCCAACACCGGGTCATTTCACATGAAAAATGACATTTCAGCTTTTGCTTCCCAGTTATTAGACTGTAGTCTCAGACAACAAACTTGATGGCGGACAAATGTGATTTGCGCTGGTAGCTGCAGCTTAAAATTTGACTCGGTGATGGTAATAATTGGGCTAGTTAGCCTTGATAGCGTTACAGAAGCGACAAACAGCTGGGGAAACATTTACGGCCAATGCACGTGGCATAGCGATGAGCAGGGAGACACCCTCTTGTTACATTATTCCATCCCACATTAATCCTTCCTCCTCATTGCTCGTGCTTTTATTCTCCACTCTTCCTGCTGCCAATCTACTTTTCCTCCCACTCTCTGTATCTGCTTCCCTTCTTTACGCTTCGTAAAATCCAGACACCAGCCTTTCATATGTCCCGCCCCCGTGCGCGTCAATTAAATCCATTTGCTTCATAGCAACAGCATATCAGCAGTGCCTGTAGCTCCTCCTCCCACACTCTTCTTCATTTCCTTATAGGGTAACATGTCTGCTCGTCAAACAATCCCCTCCCAGTATACATCCCCTCCTCAACCATTACCTTGTAGGGTCGTACATGTGATCCCTCTTCCTCACACACTCCTTTTAATTGTACATGTGCGCGGGGACAGGAACATCACAACGTCCGCAAGTCTCAGCTGCAGCAAAGACAAACACTCCAAAATCATACAGCGATGACACTATTTGTCCCCATATGTTGCCCCTTTGAGTAATGCAGACACCACCCCAAACAAACATGTGCAGGTGAATACACAAACCTGACAGTGGCGTATTTACCCAACGTGCGTACAGCCCTTTAATTGTATGACCATGAAACGAGTTAGTCTTGTTCAGAACTCAGGCAATATTGCAACACATCTGCTTGTCCATTTTTTTTTTTTTAATGTACACAAGCTGGCTGGAGCACGCCGTTGTCACTGTCATCAAAATAGTCAGCCAGGATGACCTCTATCCATTTCAAAGGCAGGTGTTTCTCTAAAGCCAGGCAGATGCCTCATTGCAAGTGCTGCTAGAGTCATCAGTGATGCAAAGAGCTTCCACAAGAGGCACAAACCTTATGCCAAGTGAGGTCCGGGCAGCTAATTTCACTTGAAACACTCTCAGGCACAAGGTGTTTATCTCATATGGCTTGATGCATTCCTCACGCCTTGGACCATCTAACAATCTCTGCAAGATGAATGATTCACGGAAGTTGCCACAGCAACACGGCTCATCGGGTTCATGCAACTGCCATTGTGTGAACTCCGCAAGAAGATCAATGAAAAGAGTTGTGGAGGAGTCGCTTTCAGTTGTTGCAAGCATGGCAGTGTTACATAGCACAGGTAGCGTTTCTCCCTCGCCTCGGGGCCTGCACTTAGGTGGAACCTGAGAAAACATGTCGTCTTTTGCACTTAACTGAAAGGCTGTTAACATACAGAAAGAGCTGATAAATAGCTGTAGTCATCAGGGCACACTGGACAGCCCCACAGTCTGACATTGCGTCACTGAGCAAACGCACTGCCTACACTTGACCTACAATTTTGTCAAATCTCCGTTTCCTTCATCTGTTTGCGTTTGTCCCTCTGCCTAATTCTAGCCAAGGACTTCCCCAACAACTGCCATAGGGTGTCCCGTCACCCTAAAAATCAATCTCTATCTATCTATTCTCCTGCTTCCATTTTTTCCGCCATTCCATTTCTCTCTCTCCCTCTTTCCAACCCATCCCCCTCTTCCAGAGTCTCTTGGAGCAAAACATTGAGATAACAGCTGCCAGGGCCCCAGGGAGAGTGAGGAGGGAGAAAAAGAGGTCAAACAATAAAGAGAGCCAGAATCCAAAGGTATAGCTGAAAGAGTAGAATGCCCATAAAAAAGACGGGAAGAAAGAGAGAGAAAGAGAGAGAGAGAGAGAGAGAGAGGGTGAAGTCCCAACTCGAAAGAAATGACAACACACACTACACCGCGCACCAACTTTTTAGCCTGCTGCGTGCTTGAGCTTCTGTGCATTTGCGTAATAAAGAGGGGGTGGAGGGGTCCATAGGATAACAACTGCAGGGCCAAATTAGGAGTGGGGGGGATATCGAAGCCAGAGTGCGGTCAAGAAAAAAAAAAACAGAGACAACTGTTCTGTAGACACCTGTCCATTTCGCTCACAGACTTGAGTGCCAAGACAGCTGCAGTAGCAATAAAGACGCAGGAGTGTCCCCCCCCACCTCCACCCGTTCCTACAGTCATTTGCCTCAAATACCTCAAACGGTTCCTGCTCGACTGCTACAGCCAGTCGCACAGGCTAACCTGCCGCGGCATACGTTCACACGGGTTCTCCTGAGCATACATTATACATGGCAGCATGCAGTTTTTGGCTGTGGTGGCTCTTGATGTTCAGAATGGCGTGTGCTTTCCGCTCCAGGCGAAAGAACAGATGCCACAACAACAGCGTACAAATAACGCATGGCCACTCGTGCATCTCGCCACATCGGATCATAACTGCGATGACGCGATCTCTCACGTTTTGCCGTCCTCTTCGCCTGCGGAGGTACATTCATTGTTTGTATCCTTCACAGTGAGTGACCAATCTGAGAAACCTACCCGGCTCGACCATTCGTGTAAAGAGGTCAAGTAGAGTCCTCATCCATTAGTATGTAATTAATATTTCATGCTCAATGACAGTGTTGTCATGCTCCCCATGCCACTCCATGTACAGTGGGACCCCAAGCGCCAGTGAAGAGATGTAACGCGAGGGTACGAAAAGATAAACACTCACCGACAAGACGGAAGGATAGTACAGTCCCATCATCGTATTCTGTCCAACAACTCAAAGTGCTGTCGTTCTGTTCTCCTCTATCTCTCCGCCTCTCACGCTGCCTGGCTTTCTCTCCCTCTCTCCGAGCCTGTGTCACCTCACCAGCTCGGTCTCTCTTGTCTGTCTCACGGATTCAAAATCTCCCTCTCTCTGCCCCCGCTCGCTCTGTGTGCCATGCCAATCCCTCCCTCCCGCCCCCTTCTCCACGTCTTTGCCACCTTCTTCTCCTCTGCTGGCTGTCTGCGTTCCTCTCCCTTGTTTGCCTCCTTTCTTTCCTTCGGTCACCCACTCACTGTTTTTCTTTCCTTCTCCCACTCACTCCTTTCTTTCCGGCTACCCCAGCCTTCTGTTTTGCTGCTATACCCTTGCCTGCTCATCTCCTCTGCCTCCTCTCTCACCCAGATAGCCTGAAGCCTCCCCCGACCTCCTGCTTCTGTCACACCTGCAAACCTTCCCCTCCCCTTTGCCTCTCTCTCTCTGCTCTCTTTCTCCATGTAGGTGAGTTAACTGGGCCTGCTGGCACCACAGGGAAAGGAAGAGAAGACATTTCTCTCTTCCTTTATTTCTCCCTCTCTCACACATGCACCCTGTTACATAAATGTGCCGGCAATTTTTTTTATGTCTTTTTAAGAACACACCCAGCTCACTTTTCTGTGCAAGTCACGACTGTGCACGAAGCGTGTTTTCGTTGTACTTCCAGGAAAGCTCAAATCAACAAAAGCAAAGCTGTGTTACCAACACCTCACTCCACAATCATATTTGTGTTGGTTTGTTGGTTTTATTGAGAATGCTGCTTCGCTTTTTCGAAGAACGGCTTCTCCTTACGGTGCCGATAAAGCTCGCTTAAAAAGTTGTAAACGGCCTGATCCACATGTAAGTCGACTAAATAAACCCACCTTAGGGCCACAAAATAAAATCTTATGTCAATAACACACAACAACAACATCAAACTTCCACATCAATAATTGTGTCCAGGTCCAGGTCACCATCAACTCCAGCAGTGACAAAATGTCCAAGGACTGTCTTTTGAGTATAAATAATGAAGCAAGAATTTTTACCAAATATGCTTTTTGCTCGGAAATAATTTTAGAAAAATATCAAATCGCTAAACACTAGAGACTTGAAGAGGCATTTATGTCATGTAAATGAACAGCTCTTGGTAGGTGTACTCAGGCAACTTTATTAAATGAAATATGCAAGCAAAAAAGAACTGGGGAAGTCTTTCCATTTTTGAGACTTTGATGCTGTCAAACATGAGAAACTCGCTATAGAATTCTGTGTTCCACATGTAGCTTCTTCTTTTAAAAATGTAGCATATCTTTGAGTAAATCCACTGCTGGATGATTATCTTTTGCACTTATGATATAATAAATTGAAATTATGTGGGAAACCAATCTCTGACTCCAAATTATGAAAGATCTTTTATATATTTTCTTTGAAAATGTCACACAACTGAAAAAAATGCAAACATTTTACACACAGCAGCTAGCAACGTCGCTAGCCTCCAGCTCTTATATTTTGCATGTGCACACAAAGACGCTCAACTGACTGAACTGGATCCCACAATATTATGTTTTCATTTTAAAAACACATTATCTTTTGCTACTGTGTTATCTCCTTTTGATAAATAACAAAGAGGCAAGAGGTTTACAGACACAGTACATCTCCACTTTTATTCGAGATGGCGTTCAGCTACTCGTGTCAATGGACAATCTTTGATGCATTGTAATATGCAGGGTATTAATGAAATTCTGGGAATTTGGTAAAACTGTAGGAGTTTGGAAAAAATGGGAAAAATAAAAAATAGTACCAGGAATATTTAAGAGTTTTTTTGTGAAACAGACTTAATGACATCTTCATTTTAATGGAGTCTAAATGTGAATGTTGGGCTGCTTTCTTTCTGTTATTATAAACTTCATTTATCTGTTAACTACAATAAATAAATACGTGAAAGATGTTAATGGATTGATTTACTGACTGAACTATGTCAATTTATTTTTTCAAAATAGTTTATATTTATATTCATATTTACATCTGTTGGTCATACAAATAAAGGTGAAATCACATGCCTATGAAGTTAGAATATAGTTTCACTATCTGTCTGTCACTCTTCACACACTGGGATGTGCTACTCTCCAGACTCTTCCTTTCAGGAGCCTTTGATGGAATCAGTCTCACAGGACTGTTGACAGTTTAGCACCTCAAGTGTTGGGGAAGCCACTGCTGCCTGCTATTGTCTGTTTTGTTTTTTTTCCTGGTCAGAGGCCAGTTCACACTACCCAAATCCCCCCAAGTAGTGAAGAACTAACTTCTACCAAAGCTGTATTCTTCCTGTGTGTTAGCACCTGCACTTGCAATTGCTATACAGAGGTTGTTTTAAACCAGATGATAAACAGTCAAACATTTGTTGGCCACTGTGGGGAGCGAGGGATGAGCGGATTATGGACAGAGCATGAGGATGGACGCAGGATAATCCGAGGATTAACCACAGAAACTGAGCAGTCTAATCACACAATCACCAGGCTAATGCAATAAATATAATAGCCTTAAAAACAGATGTTTAGCATCCAGCTCCTTGAACACTGGTGAAAACAATATTGGCGCATAAACACCAAAATGTTAAAAGACTGCTGTTAAAAGGCAGCAGGATTGTCAAACAAGGATGACTGAAGTGTATGGAGGCATGCCTTCTTCTACATGAGCAATAAATCATAATCTACACCCCCACTCTATCGTTTTAAGAGCATCACTAACAGACACTAATGCTATGTGACAACTGCATTAACTTCAAACAAGGCAAGATGGCGAAATATTTGAATTTGTCCCCCCTCCCCACCCCCAGATTTGCCACGAAATTCCATCCTTACCTGACTGTGAGATGGGTAACCATGGTAAAGGGTCAATGGATCATTGTTCTGAAAGAGAGAAAGTAGAGTTTAGGATCATGGTCAGTTTATTCTGCATTTGCACTTTATATTGCTTGTCGTTCTTGAATTCTTCCCGTTCATCTGACTTTATGGGGTTATTGACTTCTAATCACATTAACTCTGCCCGTGACACGCTCCAACCATCTCCTCCGGAGTTTTCCACCCAGCAGATCTTTTGTCTGGTTAGAAAAGCAGTGTGATCATGGGTGGGGGGGAGAGACATCATGTGAATGCAAGTTGAAAGACAGGAAGAAATAGAGAGGGTGTTAGTGCGTCTCTTAAATCAGAAATCGGAGTCTCGAATCATAAATGGGTCAGAGCAGTCCCGTTGATGTGGAATGGCATCATCGGCCCTGATGCAACCTCCAACTCTTTTCTCAGCCATGTTATGGTTACATAAAGACAACTCAGATGTATCAAACATGTGGTGAATAACTGCAGCACAATTCAAAGAAACTCATTTTGTCTGGAGCGACGCAAATGGCTGCTGGATGAAGTAGCTTGGGGCTTGCTTTATTTGCACTTATAACAGAATCTACAAGCTCTTATGCTAATGTATTCCTCTAAAATGGGGGACTTTCACAGCAATTATTGCCATCTTTGAAGGGGGGAAAAACAGATTTGCCTGTCCCTGGGTTCATATCAGTAGATTAGAAGACAAGTCATCTCCTCTTCCTCTCTATCTTCCTTTCATCAAGAACCGGCGTACCTCATCTGCTCTGTCCCCAAAGGGAAAGGTTTGTTGCATTCAGTTCACAGCTTAAATTCGCCTGATTAATAGTACAGGCGTCTATCTCTGGGCCTTGCGTATGTGTCACTTGAACTAAACTGCAGAACCAATTGCAGAGAGCTTCACTGACGAAAAAAACCCCAAAAACTATACATGCTCAAAAACTGCAGTTTGTGTGAGTCCAACTCATGAGCCAAAAATGTACTTAGTGCACTGGCTTTGAGAGGCAGAAGCTCTAAATAATAAATTAGCTCTTAGAAGCTTAAATGACATGAATAAAGCAGAAACCCTGTTTTACAGGGGAGCCAAATAGAAGGTACAGAGCCAAAAGATCAAAACAGAGGCCCACACAAAAGCGGAGGCAAAAAACGGGGCAGACTATGGGCGAGTGAAGAAGGGGGTGTGTCTTCAAACATCTGGAATTCAAATTTGCAAGGGGGCTGAGGGAGGAGCCAACAGTGCAAGCACAAATGGAGGGGGGTGGATGGACAGCAGAGGAAAAATATAAGATGGAGGGAGCAAAGACAATGACTCATACATGAGCGGAGTCATGTGCTTATATTCCTAAGGAGCAGAGAGGAATGAGTCTCATACTCCCCACCTCAGTCTCCACAAGCAAAAAGGCTTTGCTCTCCGCCAGCTCTGGTTAATCACAGCTCAACCTCCTCCTTTTTCTGTGAGAGACAAATGAGGCACAGCTGTGTCCTGACCAAGGGCACTGCAAAAGGTGGAGTTTCCAGGGTGGAGAGGGTTACAGCACCCAGAGGAGACTGCGTGGGGGCGGGTGGAAGGGGCACTCAATAGGGAGAAATTAACCAGCTGATTTCAAGACAACAGATGGCGACTGGGGGGGTACAAGGGGAGGCAGACTAGGTGACAGAGGGTTGGGTGGGGGGATTAAAGAGGGCTGCCTCCTACCAAAATTCTCTTTCACGCCATCCTTTTGCACAGCGACGGTAATCTTTCACACATGAACCCTGTTACTTCAAAGAAGGTAGTTAGGTGTGTGTGTGATTGCTGTGTGTGGCATCGAATTTTGTCCCGTATCTATTCCTATCGTGCCATGAGACGGCTGCTCATCTGAGAAAGGGCAGGAGGAGGGAGCACATTTCACCTAACGGCACAGCGGCGCTCCGTACACTCAGGAGGATGCCCTTCAGAGCACCTCTGTGCTAAACCTCCTAACAGTCGGCCGAGCGATGTGAAGTTTACTTTTTCTGTGTACCTCGGATGCCTCCGACATTCTACAACAAACCTACACTTGCCGTTTCAACAAGATGTTATGCTGCAGCACTTCGGAAAAGCATTTCGGCCGTCCCTGAATAACGACGACGATCACTGCGTGCAATCACTTACTGGCGAGAAAATCTCAGTCAACAATCAAACTCAGGTCCACTGTGCTGATCTGAAGCTGGAGATAACACTGTCTTTTTTCATCCCACAATTACTTTCTCATGTGATTGGACGGACCAGAATTTGCATCTAATTATCCTCTGCACGAGCGTAACTGCTGGTCCTGATTACATAACATCATTGTTTCAAAAATCACGGCACAGATAATAATCAGGCCTGCTGCTTATGTCGTCATTCCCCCTGAAGATTTTGGGACGTTCAGAGCATCATTACACTTGCCCTCAAAAGTATAGAGTATTTCGTACGAGATGAATATAATTGTTTTTTTTTTTTGCCTGGGTTTTTCTGTTTATCTGTTTATCAGTTTATCAAAAATTCTCTTTTTATTTTGTGAGAGGACTAAACAAACCCTCCAATGCAACATTCACGATATTTCTGATATCGATATTTCTGTTTATTTTTAATGAGGGTCTAATGTTGCAAATACTGTGATATGTTCAGCGTGCTGACAAAAATTGAAATAAAAAAACGAAATAAATAAAAGGCAGAAAATTCTCTTACTTAAATCACTCATTGCATTAAATGTTAGAGATTTAAGGACTGACACAGAAATTTTCCTTTATGAACTGCTATTGATGCTAGTGAAGAATAAAAGTATCAAAATCAACAAGATAATCTTGCAATAGAAAAAAAAAAGAATTAACCAAGACAAACTGATGTGTGAGAACATCTCCGCCAGCAGAGCATCGACTCCACTGCAGTCAGCAGGCCTCAGCCAGCAGTTTATAATGGAAAGAAAGTTGAAAAAACAAAATAAACTGTCTCAACTCAAAGAGTCTGAATTATTTTTTTTTTCTTGCTGACGGTTTCATTCTATTTCAGGTCCTGGTATGAGATTTAAGTCCAGAGAGCCTACATTAATGTTCCAAGTCATTTATCATTGCTGTCGTCGCCCAAGGCAAGACCTTATTAGGTTAGCGAGAGCCCCCATTTCAGAGAGCGACAACAAAACTCAAGCAAATCAGCACACTGTGTGGGCTTTTAAAGTCACGCTCCTCTCGCTCTTCTTCTTTTTCGCATCATAAATTCCGTCGATCCTGAAAAATGCAGGACATCCACAGAACAGTAACAATATGCAAAATAAAACAAGTGTCTTTTTTTCTCTTCTAAAAGGAGGCATTTTGTCGAACAAACTGCCCAGCAGCTTCATTTTTATTTAAAATCCATAGTATCGAGTGAGCACACGGTGCTCAGCAGCCCATTTCGCAGCGAGTGACGACAAACATTAGAACTTTGATATTGTCAAAGGCACTCTGCGAGCTTGGTTTTTCTCCTGTTAGCCAAGCATTCAGTCGTGTCCTGCTGCAGGCTGTGCCGATTTATACATGCAATTGTTTCCGGGAAAACTTTGTAACAGTAAGATTCTACCCCCACACTGCTGACAGCATCAAACCCTAATGGAAAAAAACAATCTAAATGGTACTTATGTCATCATTAGGCTTATTTGGCAGTAATGGTTCAAAGTGTTCTTCATCACAACCACACCCAATTATGGGCTTTGGCTACAGATCAAAGTTCAACTTCTGAGGGGATGCCAGCAATAAATATCTTCTTTTAGAATAACAAGAATGGAGGCAAGGAGAGAGCATTATAAGAGCCAGGGTGCTGAGTGCTGTAATATTTTCCATCTCTGACTATCCTCTGAAGATTAGTTTACATACCTCTGGATCACAAGCAGGAAAATTAAACATCACCCTGTATTTTTTCCATCCAGAATATGAATGCATTACACTCTTTCTGTGAATAAAGATCAAACTTGAGTTTATGCTACACACACAGGAGGATTTGTAGCGAGGTTCTTTTCTGTGTAAAGCAGCAGCCACACAATAATAAAGAGGTCATAGAACCTTAAACCCTCCACTTTTGGTTTATAGAGCTGGGAAGGATGCAACCAGCTGTTTTCCTCATCAAACAGTTTTAGAAAATATATGTTTTTTTGTCTGCCCATCAATACACAAGCCAGAAATAGTAAACAATTAGACATAAACTAAAGCACCTTCTGTTTTCCCTTCAGAAATGTAATTTATCTCCAAAAGAAAAAGAGCTGCATCAAACATTATATGTAAGAAATGTTCATGCGCTCCTGGATGCATGCGTGTGCAATCAATCCTCTGCCTTAGATAAGGATCTTAGGATCAGTGTGGTTACAATGCCCCCTCCAGTATGAGATGTGATCCCATTAAATGGAAACAAAGCCTCTTTACAGCCAGTGATAGGGCAAATCGGGGAAGGGGGGCACCTCTCTCACTCTCATTTCCGGACTGTCCAGTCGCCTGGCGTTCAATACATTTTAGGGGCTGAAGTTATCGATCTGCACTTCCCTCTCTCACTCCCACACGCACACACTCTTCCACTCACATCTGGTTTAAAATGCATTAGGCCGCTAAGCCCGTCACTCACGGACAGCATGGCAATGTAAAACCAGCCATTTAGTTTTTTTCAAACAGGAGCAAACAGGCCACTTCACCTCCATTACTGGTGCTTTAATTGGCAGAGAAATTGCTCTGTGTCTTGCAGCAGAGTGCTTCATCCTATGTAATAGTTAATGATAATGTGGTCTTGCCATGCTCATATGCTATATTAACAAATGTTTGACCAATTTTGGATCACTTAAAGAGGGAGAAAACAGCAAATTGATTTCAGGGACAAAGGCAAGGGGGGTGAAAGAGTCTATCCAGAGAAGCCGAACCCTGCAGCAGATTAAAGAGTTGACAGATCTTCAAAAATGTGAGGTGATTGTCCACCACAAAATCAAAAGTCTATGTTTACCTTCACCACAGCCTCCAAAACACCATAAAACTAAAGATCACACAAGCCTCAATTTCCTCTGAACCAAATGTTGTCCAAACAAGAATGCCAATTTCGCATTGTAAAAAGGTCAGGTTTGTTTACGTCCTGGTGGGGTTTCAAAATAGCAAGAGGCCTGATCAGCAATACAGCACTTCTCCAATTCCCTCTTAAATTACACATGTATGTCCACAAGGTTGAATTACTGCACGTTTAGTCTGTGTAATGTTGGATTCTGTGCAGTAATGTGAACTACTGTAATGGACTGCAGGGTGGCCCATGTGAGGCTTCTTACGTCTAAATAAAATTGCAGATGCGACTTGTGCACGGAATCAGAAGATGTTATTAGATCACAACACAAAAGGCCCGCTGCGCCACGCTTGCATTACTGTACCGGTATATAGATGAAAAAAGGGACCCCCTCCCCCCTCTTCTATTGACCAACCTCGCCGATTCCTCCTGAACCGTCGATGCGGGGACGCTTGCACTCTGCCCCCGCCGTGTCTACCAGAGCGGCCGCCGTCTGTCCGTCGGGCTCTGGGTCTCCACGTTTCATGCCCCGGACGACCGCAGGAGCACCGCCCGCGCTGGGATGCACCCCGGTCATGGTGTCCAGTTCTCTCTCCCGGTCCATAAGACCCCGGGACACAGGCACCATGATGGATGCAACGTCGGTCGACATTAACATTTAAAAATCTTCTTTTGCCCCTTGTCTTGGTCTGAAATTGGCTGGAAATGGATTTAAAAAAAAAAAAAAAAAAAAATCTGCTCGGGTGCACTTTTGTGTTTAAAGCGAGCCTGGGGGATTATTTTCTATGCGGGTAAAATGATCTTTCAGGGCTGCAAACTATATTTTTATACGGTATCCACTGGGCCTCTTTTACCTCCCGAAGAGCTAGAGTATCTGGAAATGTTGCGGCTACCTGAATGAGAAAATTAATCTTAACACTGCAGAGTGTCTATTGAAATATACGCAGACGCGCACCTCTGTACCCCCGCTTTCACTGGATGTGTTTTACTGCGAGGTTGCACAAAAGGCCTAGGTTGTTTTCGATCATAACAAACCAATTAAATAAAAGGCCGATCAAAACAATGGCTCCCGAGTATAACCTACCGCCCAATTTCCATTTGCCCTCGGCCTTTTGTTTTTTACTGGGTGGGCCAGACGTGCGTTTTAAAAGCACAACATTAACATCCTACCACGACCTCAAGACGAAAGGAACCTCTCCAACATGTCTTCCCTGTCGCCCTTTTCCTCTCCTGCCTATTAGCCGCAGACTGAGCGGAGGTTCACTGAAAGTCAATCCTCGTCAGGAGCTCTCTGATCCCCCCATGTTGGTCCGCAAAGTCAGTGTAAAACCAAAAGACGGACAAAAACCGCGGACACTGCGGAGGGGCTGCGGTGTTTCCTTCACTCTCTCTTTCTCTCGTCCGTTTTTTTCCTTCTTTCTTCGGTTTCCCGGTGTGATCTCGTAGCGTGTTACAGAAAGGAAACGGTCCACTTCTCCCTCCTCCTACTCTCCTGGTGTAGTCATTCCCCTCCTCCTATCTTCCGCTCTCCGTCTAAACGCACACAGCCAGGCAGTCTGCAAATGCGCGCATTGTGCCGCAGTGCTTCCATACATTTCATTGATAGGTGTGTGTGTGTGTGTGTGTGTGTGTGTGTTTATTGAGGGGGGGAGCTTTATGGCACCGTAAAGCAGCCGTGTTCGGTCTACGTGATCAAAACCACCTTTCAAAAATCTGATCAAAACCTTTAATCATTCTCCGCCGACGCAAACAGCAGAACGTTGGCTTCGACATCAAGTCGATTTTTTTGGGAAAAAAAAAAAAAAAATCCCAACTGATTACACAACCCAACATACAGGCCAAGGTCTCCACACAAGAACCAGCTGTGAGTCATGCAGCGTGCTTCTCTCCGGAATTTTTATTGCTTGGATGACACCCAGTGGTCGAAGGCTGCCACGATGGCGATGGCTTTTAAAGGCAAAGCGCTGCAGGCAAACGCAATGGCTCCCAAAGCCCTGCTCCTACACCAGAGAGCTCTGAATGGATTTAAATAAAAGTACATCTACATCTTAGGGATCGTTTTCTGCTCTATGCCAATTTAAATATTTATCCTGGAGAACCCTTTATTTCCTTGTGCGTTTCCCTCCTCTGTCCACCCAGTTAACAGGATTTTAATTTGGCACAGTGTTTAGGTGCATACCGAGTTCTGTTGGTTATATTTCCATTTTGCTGTGGTCACCTTTCAAGCCGGCCTATAACAGCAAGTCTTAACTATCAATGATATGTCAACACTATGGAAACTTGCAAAGTGCAAAAATAAGTTGTGAATCATGCGACTTTGGAGTGGGGAAAAAATTCTTTACATTCCATCCTTGTCAGGTCACTTCACAACAGTTTACATAGATTATAAGGACTCCCTTATAAATCAGAAACTGTTCACATGGTTGAAGGCTCTAAAAGGTCACCTACCCTGGAAAAACAATTTCTCCGTACTTTTGTTACAATTGGTATATTTTTAATTGGGGTCATAAAATGTATATACACAACTGGAGACTCCATTTTAGGGATTACATGGAAATTTAACCTGATTTTAAGATGTATAATGCATCTATGATAGATGTTTGACCCTGGACTTGGGATTTTAAGTCAGACATGACATACAGTATGAACGTGCTAAATCTGGCTTCTGCCAACCAGGTTAATTTCTAATTTTTAAGAGATTAAATATGCATTTGTCACAGCACCACTGAAATGACCTTTCATGTTATCAGGTCTCCAGTTCTCACCTACTAAACTATGACTTCACGTTATTTTATCATCTTACCTCCACTCCATTTGCTCTTCATTACTGGCTCCACATTTTATAAACTAAGATTGTTTTTTAAACACACTTGATATTTTACTGCCGTATTGCTGACTTACTTAGAAATGCTGTTCCTGTTTCTGCAATGCAGATAAAGACACAGGCCGAGCTATCTCATATTCCTTAAACCTCTTTTTACTTTCAACCCAGCCTGAGATGTGTAAACTTTGGCTTTTAGGAGTTTACAGTATTTTTTTTGTTTGTGTTTTTATAAAGTTAGTTACTTCTAAATGACCTTTAAAAACAAAATTGGTGTTGATTATCAAATTACAACTTTGGAATATTTGAGTTGCAGTATATAACAAAATATGAATATATTCCCCTGGGCAAATACACGTATCTCATCCTCTAAAGTTAATAAAAAATATACTGTATATGCAACCATATTTGCCTGAATACTGAGGCATTGTATCTCAAATAATTTAGCATCTTGTCTCCTACATACATTTCAGTTTACATAACCTGACAAAAGATGCCGTTATCAATCATGCTCAGTGCTTAAGGCCTAAATATTCGTGCAGTTACGGCTGCTTCCTACCTTTTAAGAGACTGCCACTTCCTGCAAATGGCTCCAATCTTAGAAACATACACAAAACACACTTTTCCTCAGAGGGTTTCAAAAGCTTTTATTGGCAGGTTATGTCTGCAGTCTGAAAATGTAGTTTAGAGATGTCAATTTAGTGCATTGTACATCCAAAATAAAAAAAATATCACTAAGCTGCTTACCCGGCTTTCATCATCTCCTACTTGTCATAATCCTCCCAGGCCCTAACTGAGAAACATGGAAAGGATCAGTCTTAATAAATATTTCACATGACCTCATGATAAAATCATTATCCTGCTGTCATATATATCAGAACAACCCTTTCTCTGGGCATTAAACTGGTTAGAGGTATAAGGAGGCTTGCTTTGGAGCATTTCAAATGCAATCTTGCAAAGGTCAAAAGGGTGTGATGTGTGATTTGAGGACAGATCACAGGTATTCCTTACCGTTGCAGGCCAAAGCATCCCTCTATGCAAGGTCCATCAACTGGCGAGCAGATTTCAGTGGAGCACATAAAGTAAACCTGGGGACAGATCACATAACGATCTGTTAATGCACCGTACAGGCTTGAAAGGTTGCCGTTCACAGTGACATACAGCTGTGGCTGACAGATTTGGTGTGAATCTTCAGCTTTCAAAATGGTCTCTCCCATCTACCCTCAATGAAGGCTGTTAAGAGTTAAGATTTGATTTCCAGATATGATGATGTGATCCCATCATCTCAGCCTGGCTACATGAATCTACAGCAGGGGTTGGCAAACTTTTTGACTCGTGGGCCACAATGGGTTCTAAAATTTGACAGAGGGGCTGGGCCAGGAGTAGATGGATGTAGTGTTTTGGTGACCCACCTCATAGGGGAGAAAAAAAATATATTATGGGATATATATGTAGTACGTAGATATGTGTGCCCTCAGCCTAATAACTATTAGAGTGTACAAAAAAATTATAGAAAAACTCCACACACACACTGACAGCTGCTGCATGTGTGAGAGGAGAGGGGAGGGGCTGCTCTTAATGTTGATGGGGGTTATGTATGGTGTTTTTAACTCGTTTCTCCTTCACAGATTAACGTCGTGTTATGAAATTTCACACACATTTTATTGTTATTATTGGTATTCACTGGTCTTTTTACATAATTGTTGTGCAATTTTACTTGTGCAATATTTTCTTACAACAAAGCAATGTTGTCTATGCTGTACAGTGCCAGGAGGAATGCAAGGAACTGTACATTGGGGAAACCAAACAGCCCCTCCACAAACGAATGGCCCAACACAGACGTGCCACTTCTTCAGGACAGGACTCAGCAGTACACCTACACCTAAAAGAAAGCGGACACTCCTTTGAGGACAGTCAAGTACGTGTGCTGGCCAGAGAAGATCGCTGGTTTGAGAGGGGTGTCAAGGAAGCCATCCACGTCAAGTTGGAAAAACCATCTTTAAACAGAGGTGGTGGACTAAGGCACTTTCTGTCACCCACGTACAATGCAGTTCTCCACTCTTTTCGTCAGCATTCCAAACATTCACGCTGTTTGACCAGACCTGGAGACTCATTAACATGTGACCCAACAGACAAAGGGGAAGCACCCCAACCGAAACTAGATGAACGACCCTGCCAACCACCCTGCCAAGGACTCTCAGGTGACCACCGGGCCATTAACATGCCAATGGTCCACAGGGCTATATTTTCAAGCTCTGCCCCAGCAAACTTAGAACTGAAGAAGCTCTCTGGAGAGAGGGCCAAACGTTTTCAAGGAAACCTTTCAGTCCAGTTGACACAGAGAGATCTACTTTGGATAACCATGACCTGGATGAGTGAGAATCTACACAGAAATATTTTCTTATATTAATATATATATATTTTTTTATTCCACTCGTTTTTACTTTCATACTGCTGTTCTGTTTTGTCGTACCTCTTTGTTGCTGGAGACAAAAGAATTTCCCCACTGTGGGATGAATAAAGTCTCTTATCTTAAAGTGTTGCGATTCCAATGAACCCACCCCCAATAAGATCGGTCATTCTTAAGTGGTCCAAATTAACGTTTGAAAATGGGTGGGTTCTGTCAATTTCAACAGCAGTTTCTGGGGCAGACACAGGTCAGCTGAGCTCATGTCATGTTCTGTGTGTGTGTGTTGGGGGGGCTGCAGAACATATATATGGGGGGTTATGTATTCTCCGGGAGTATGGGGTGTCGGGCCCCCTGATACGGGCCGTCCACTCCCTGTATGACCAGTGTCAGAGCTTGGTCCGCATTGCCGGTAGTAAGTTGAACTTGTTTCTGGAGAGAGTTGGACGAAGTGGCTGGGGAGAGGGAAGTCTGGGTTTCCCTGCTTAGGCTGCTGCCCCCGTGACCCGAACCCAGATAAGCGGTAGAAGGTAGATGAATGGATGGATGTATTGTGGGTGGGCATGAGGGAGGATGGCAGGGACAGGCCAGAATGGAGGCACACAGTCACAATTTCTGTGGAATTGTCTAGTCCTGTGTGCCTCCTAGGCGCACAGCTTACTATCCTAGCGGCCCTATGGGCACACACGCCCACCCCATACTCCAAAACGTGCGTCCCGATGAGCTGGTCATGTGTGTGATTAACGGCCCTTGGACCAACAGGCCCCAAGAAATTCCCCAAAAACTGAAAAAGCTCCCATTCTTACACTTGGAGCTTTTTATTCCATCAAAAAGTTTGGCACATATCTCCTCCTACACCGTTTGTCGCATCAACATGCGCCATACATCAAAATGTGCAGAAAATTCAGGAATGGTGTGCTATGACCCTTCTTTCTCGATGGCTTCCGAAATATCGGGGTAAAAGCACCCCAAATTTCCCCATGGGAGGGTTTTTGGCCCCCGGCGCACACGGACTAGCCATACATCAAAACGTGTGTCCCGGTGAGTGGGTCATGTGTGTGAAATTTGGAGGCCCTCGGTCAAACGGGCCCTGGGAGGTGCTGCGTGTGTGAGGGGAGGGGCCGCTCTTAATGTTGATGGGGGTTATGTATGGAGTAAAACTCCATACATAACCCCTTCGTTTCTCCTACATTGATTAACGTAATGTTATGAAATTTCAGACACATATTTTAAAGTGTTAAAGTCCGATTCCAACGAGCCCACCCACAGTAAGATTGGCCTCTGTCTGGGTCAGACAGAGGCAGGTCATGTCATCTTTTGTGTGTGTGTGTTGGGGGGGGCAGCTGAACAAATATATATGGGGGGCGTTATGTATGGTGGGTGGGCATGAAAGAGGACGACAGGGACGAGCCAGAGTGGAGGCACACAGTCAATTTCTGTGGAATTGTCTAGTTTATTTTGAGAACCTATGTGCACCCCTAAACGGAAACGACGTGTAATCATTTTTCAAATGCATTTTTTACATAACACAGTGGAAAAACTTAGTTTCAGTGGGAACAGTGCAGAGCAGTAGCTTCCCATTCTTTCGTTGGCTGCTTGCTAGCATAGCTAGTGTGCTTTATGGCATCTTTACAGAAGAGCTGAAGGGTCAAAGGGTAAAGCACAAATGTGGATTAAATACGCCGCACCTAACAAAGGTCAATGTATCTAGAGTGCGCCATCTCAGCACATTGTATTAAGCCACATTTGGATGACCTAAAACTTTTAAATCCTTGTTACCAACTAACTTTATTACAGGCAAATTCACAACCAGCAGTGCAGACAGCTGCAGACTTTACAGCTCCTTTCCTGTGCTAAAACACATAAAAACTGCTGAGAAAGTATGCTTAAAATAGAGGGACATATACCCTTTGTTGCCATAGCGAAAATAAGATGGCTGATAACCTTTCAAATTGGTATGATTAAATGACTTGGAGGGGCAACTGAATTACAGCTAACAGTAGCTCAAAAGTAATTTTGTAACCAGCCCATCTGGAACATTTCAGTAAAATAAAGTTGGGCTCAAGTTTCTCAAGTGTTTCATTTGGTCAAAATGAATATATTAATGCTTGTCTCGTTAGTTTGGAATGTTTTTGGTTGATTGAGAACAATCAAATCTTGATAACAGCAGACAACCTGTCTTTGGTGTATACATGTGTGACGGTGTTCTCCCCTGATCATATTTTCCCCATTTCGCTGCCTAGAGGGGCTGAATGCAAGTGTGAACAGATGAATGCACACTTGATTAGAAGTGCTTTGAGGTTTCAAAAAAAGTACTATGTAAATAATTAATAAACCCATATAAGTACAGTACATTTACACCTTTTTTATTCAGTACCATTAAATCAGAGCAGGATGGACATTATGTCTGTGAGCGTGATTGGGAATTTGTGTAAACATTTTCCCAGAGGCTGAGCTGGGTCCACACTAGAAGGTACCAACTTTTAGACACAGAATCAGATAGACCGCCAGTATGAGACAGCCATGCCCTGGCGATGGTCTGGGCTTTTCATATTTCAAATGATTTCACTTATTTCTGCACAAGCTCATGATGAACTGAACCAACAGTGTTATCGTTTTTGCTCCTTATGTCCAATATATAAACAAATGTTAAACAGTGAAAAATTCCACTTTGCAGTAAATGAGATATACCAAAATGACCCTGCTCTGTGATCTCTTTCCATGTGATATAACTAGTTCAATATTTTGGCGAGTTTGCAAGCACCTTTCATAACAGAACCCCATGGCCTACAAAGTCCTTACCTCTACTTTCTGTTTCCTGAGTTCCTTGTCCTCAAGGAACTGAAAGGTGCTGATTTTGAAACGTCGGGTGTGACCCTGAGGAGATGGTGGCTGAGGCTCTAACGGCACAGACTGCTGTAGGGCCGGGTCCAAGGGATTGGGGCACCTAGGCAGGAACAGTAAAATCACTCAGCCGGATTAGAAATGTATCATATTTTTCCAGTTTGAATATTTGTCTTTTTTTTTTTTTTTTTTTTTTAAATTACAATAGAAAAGCTATACCCATTGTAAAGAAGAATCCATACAGCATTTCCAGACCGTGGGTAGGCCACACAATAGTGCACCAAGAGCACCAATGTGGGATCAGGGTTGTTAAGCAATCGTACCTCCATGTAGAGGGGTCTCCCCAGCAATTTATGCAGGGGTCGGTGATACTGAGGATAATAGCTGCTATACTGGGCATCTGGGATGAGCAGTCGTGATAAATGCGTTAAATAAATTAATAACATTTGAGGAATCTAAAAGTATGAACTTGACAATTTACTTGATCATTACAATTCCATTATCACTGCATGAAAAACAGTATAAGTTTATTATTTCCACATTAACTTACACACACTGTCATTGAAATTAAATATTATCTTATCAAATAAGTTGCACTTATAGATGTGAGAAGAATTTACCTTTGGCAATCCTGAGCTGAGCGCCAAACACTCCCTGACCACTTATTGCAGACCCCAGTGAAGGAGTTTTAACCATGTAGTTCACACTAGGGACAGTGTCTGGCAGATATCTGCACTCCACCAATAACCTGACAAAACTCCGATATTGTATTGAAAGTACATTTTCTATGTCATTTTAAATGTTTTGACTTTTTTTGACAAGCTCTGACCTGAACGGAGAATCACGTGTTATGGTGCCATAGCTGAGGTTGATTGTCCGAACCGTGTTGATGACCTCCACCATGTAGATTATCGTTTTCCCCATAACCTGTCATGACAGAAGTTAGGCATAAAAGGAATGTTTTAGATCTTTTTCCTGTTTTTTGTATATCATTAATTTATATAATGATTATCTAGTGACACCAAACTGGATAATATAAAATTTTGAAAATAGTTTTTTTTTTTTCGGCACAACTTACTACTTTTTGTGCCCCACATCCATCCATGGGGATCTTGAACAAAGCGTATTCAGAAGTCACTTTTTCAGGTTTGCAGGTGACGTTCCCAAAAGTCAAAAGCATAGCAGGAGAAAGAGGGGGGTCCACGATGGCAGCAGGCACGGAGAAGACAAAGTGGTGGTCAATAGTGCATGCTGGAAGAAGACAATCCCAGAGCTTTGTTAAAGTCTGATAAATGAAAGGTCAGAGATGCTAGGAGGTGACTGAGGTTACCCAAGATATACCCTTTTTTTTTTTTACATTCCACCATTGCCAGCTTGCATTCCACTACAAGGGGCTTTAAATGTGCCCCTTTATATATAAATATATATCATTATTTCAGCAATTGCAGGACTTGTGTTTCTATGGCAACTCAATTGTATTAGTTAAGCGGTATGAAAATGCCAGAATATAAATTGCAGCTTACCATCCATGGAATAGTAGCAGGTAGGGGGCTGGCTGCTGAAGCAGCACCCTTTGGAGAGGCACTGAGGCTTGGATACAGAGCCTGGTCCACAGGGGAGACGCTGTTTGCTAGGAAGGTGGCACTCTAAGGGACAGCAGGACAAATGTCAGCTGCACAATAACTCTGAATGCCTTAAATACAACAACCTTTGAAGAATAAAATGGAGTAGTGTCAACAGAAAATCCATCTACCTTTTCTAAAACCTGGGATGAGAACAGGGCAGAGAAACTTGTTCTCTTGTCTACCACTTTCTGTCATGTAACCAACAGTGATGATGTACATTTGACCCTTTTAGAGAGATTAAAGCATGTAACAAGAGAAGTCACATTTAAAAAAAAAAAATCAGAGTCAAACCTTGCCTTCACACTCATTTGACAACGCAAATGCAATTGGAATCTCATCTGAATTTTGCCATGTTTGTTTCTCCTTACAGAGTACCCACAGTCTTTTGGGACGTCCCGAAATTTTATCTGGTTTCCTTTGATGTCTATAAAAGCACATACAGAAACAATAAGTTCTCTTTATTCAGGCTGCAAACGACACAATTACCGTTCTCCACATGGTATGAAACAGCACTGAAACATTGCACAGTTAAAACAAAATCCACATCCTATATTCCACCCCCCACCCCTACTCGACTGAACACCAGCATGGCCCCTGTACAACACTGTTAAAATTCAGGTCATGCAGAGCTGATGGCAACCATATGTGCCCCTGAATATATATACCCAGCATATTTATGCACAAACCTTTAACATAAATTGCAGAGATGACACCAGTGGGAATTTCCACAGTCATCTGATGTGAGGAGCATAAAATTTTAGGCTTTAGGACAACAGGTGGGCTGACATGGGTGGTGCTGGGAGGTGTGGGTAATACAGCTACTGTGACTGGTGCAGGGGTTTCACGAGCAGTTTGATGTGGGCATTGCAATTCCAAAACCTTATATTGTCCCACGGAAAGGTCCCAATACCTCAGATGCAAGGAGAGGGTTGTGGAATTCTAAAGAAAGACATCAAAAAAGTAAGCATGAATCAGCATAACTGCTGCAATCAAACAGAATCTGGAAATGGAACTCACAAAATTCCTACCAGAAGACTAAACTCCACCCAGTGGAAATGCATGCAGCTACTGCATATGGTATTAATTGTATGAAAAGTGCCACTTGTTGGGGGGGAGGGGGGGTACTGCTCATCTGTGCAGAAGTCAGAAGAGTTTTTTGTTTTGCTTTTCCATAATTGACTGCATTGATGAACACAACTCTGCAAACTATGTGCTGCTGGTTGTTGGCCAGTGAAGCTGTGAGCCTTGCAATAAAATACAGCATACAACACTAATGTTTCATATTGCAACATTATCAATCTCTGTGTTCCTAAAACCCAGTCTTTCTGCATCTTTGTCTGTAAATTCCCTGACAAACACACCATGGTTTATCTAGATTAATAACATATCCATGCTGGAATTTCATGCAGACTGCTTTTTAAAAAGCAGGATAACACTGAGACTCATTTACAGCTGTAGACAACAGGAAACAAATAAGGAATTGTTGAGGGTCTTACCCATGATTCACTGTGGCAGGCAGGAAGAGGAGAGTGAAGGATCACCCCAGAATCCTTAGCAGCCATTATCTTATAATCGCAGTGTGGCGAAACATCAGACAGCAACTGCCAAGTTTGTATTTGTTCTGATGTAAAAATAATGAAATGTTAGACATTGGATAGATGTGACCAATTTAGTTTACGTGTGAAAGCTCTATAAAACAACTTCTGCTTTTCAAACTGAAACTCACCATTAGATTAGTATCATGACAATAAAACACATTTTCACACCTGTTTAACAAACTTTTTTCTGAAAGTTGCTCTAGTCTACACATTTGCAATTGTTAATGTGGTTTTCACATCTGACACCACAATGAGTATAAACACACAAAGCAATGTCCATTGTAAATGTAAGAGTAGCATCACTGTGTAGCCCTAATTAAAAGTAAAGTCTCCTTTCACAACAAGATGTGCGAGTTTCACATTACAAGTAGTAGCTGGGTTCTTGTGGAATCTTGTGAGGAATGAGTGCGTTTTCCAGCAGAAAACAAAATCCCACAAGACTTCTTACCAACACAAATACAGGCACTGACCTCTGACCTCAATAGATCCAGGGTGAGCAGAAGGCAGGAAGACAGTCATATTTGCCACAAGACACTCGAGTTGGGGTATCATTGGAGTGGCCCTAGTCGGGCTAGAGGCTGCAGAACTTGTGGGGGTGGTGGAGGCCACAGGTTGTGGCACCACAGGATAAAGTGGCTGGTAGAGGGGGTTGTAGTAAGAATAGTAACTACAGCTGTTTTCTGTGTAAGGTGAGCAGGTCACCTGTGGAACCTCTGCTTTTTGAGGTTCTAAGGTGGGGATAAGAGGTGAAGGTATGGGGTAAAAGTGGTAGTTAGAGCTGTAAAGTGGTAGAAGATAAACTGGAACAACTGGGTACTGTGGGTCCGCTGGTTGCTCTGGAGGAGATGATGTAGTTGGAGATGATGTTGCCCGAATCACTGGTCCTGCAGTCGGTGCAGGATAAGGCAGAAGAAAATAATACTGAGAATAATACAAATGTGACGCAGGTTCAGGCAGTTGCGTTGCTGGAGGAGTACTGGTGGAGCAGTGTTCAGAAGTTGGATCTGCTGCCACCTCATGATACTGCAATGGGCTGTAGGAATAATTCATATTAGAAAAGTAATAAAAGGAACCAACAGGAAAACTAGAAATTTGAGTGGAGGAACCATCATTCTCCGTAATTGGCCCTGGGAAGGATGGAGACTGGACTGGTAAAGGATGCTGGTAATGAGGATATTTTGGGTGATCTTCTGGCAATAGGGGGATATGCTCAGGCCCAGTTAGGTAGACAAACTGCATTAGCTGCTGCTGTAGGGAGGGCTTAGGACCAGGGGGGCTGTTAGAAGTGGAATGAGGAGCATGGACAAATAGTGGGCCAGGAGGATAGACCTGGGGAAGCTGAAGATAATGGAAGCCAGGGTAGGGACTATAGCCAGGAAACTGAGTAACATGCCCCTGGGTGTGGGGTTGAGGAGAGGTTGGAGTGTGGGTGGTTGATACAGGGCTGTCAGTGTCTGGGAAGTGAGGAAACAGGTGGTCAAAGGGGGTGTGGAGAAACAGCAATGGACAGATAAAGATGTATTCTTGACCATCTTTAAAAAAATGCAGCTGAAGACCATCCTGCAAAACAGCAAACCAGTGTAAAATCAGCAGCCTATCATTACAATCCCTTAATTAACTTACTTCAATAATGAGACACGGAGCAGAGTAGGGGATTAACAAGGTAAACTGTCCAGGATTGGATGATACCAGTTGTCCACACTCATCAGATACAAATGGGACCCAAACTCCATTCACTGTAACAAACAGCACATTATTAATCTCAAAGAAACATTAACATTTCTTAATTCAAATGATGGTTGTCATTAAAATTCTATATTTGAAACATAATGCACATTTCAAGATATATAAATGCATGCAAATCAGCATATTTTAGTTTCACAAAGCACGGGCTAAATTTAAAGGATTTAGTTTTAAATGTACATGTTTTATTTAATTTAGCTTTTGAACTAAATGTACACCATTTTAAACCAAACAAAAATTTGTTTAAATGTTTCTGTCTCAACAATACCGCATTTAGACTTTCTGAAAAACATATTTCCTGAAATTAAATAATTTGACCATTTCACTATGCAACAAAATACAGTCCATTTAAACTACATAAATCCCTTTAGGGTTTATAAAAAGTACATTTAATGCTCCAGTTTACTTTATAAATAAAAAATAGAACACAATAGAAATATTTTTATTTATCCCAGGCATGGGAAATTCACTAGCTACAGCAGCAATCATCAACATAATCACAATTATGTTAATATTAATATTCCTTCAATAAATATTTTTAAAATAGTCCAATCATGAATTCAAGTCTGTCTGCTAAGCTTTAGGATCAACTTGTGATACAAAATGAACACATTTCTTCAACTTCTGTGTTGATTGCCTTAAACTCACTTTTCACTTTCATCATCAATATATCAGACTGCTGCCCATCAATCTGGAATGCCATGCCATAAGAGGAGCAAAAGACTGAGGGGGACAGAAAGGGGACAGGAGTCTGCACAGGGCACAACAGCTTCAGTGGGTGACCTAACCACAGCACAGGCAGCACATAACTGCCATTCTGAGGAAAAACAAACATGGAGATGAACTGAACTGATCTGGACTGATTAGTCTGGACAGCCAGGTGGAGATAAAGTCACCAGCATACCTCCTGTGTAATGTAACACGCATTATAAGGTATCAACAACTTGACGTCACTCCAGGACATCTTTACTGAGTAACCACAGTATGCAGGCAACTGGAAAGGAGAGATGGGAGGATCACCATCTGTCAAAGACAAAACATTCAACCACTGATGGCAGTCCACACGAAAAGTCATGTTCATTTTGTTAAACAAGATCTTTGCATTTAAGGAGTAAACTATTCTGAGGATCAATACTTTTTTCACAATTCATTTTAGAGCAAAAGTAAGTCAGAAATGTGCCATCTTCTGACAAAAAGGTTGTTCTCCAATCAAACAAATGCAGAATAACAGTGTTAACTGATACATTATGTGCCAAGTTGCCCAGGTCCAGCAGACTTTCATCAAACAGCTCAAAGGTCTTACCTCTGTTCAATAACAAGTGGGTGAATATTTCTCCAGAGGCTGTGAAGGTCATGGCATCATCCTCACACAGCACCAATGGTCTCCTGGCCACCAGCTGGGAGAACTGTGGACTGGAATCAAATGACAGGCCCAAAACCTTTCCCTGAAAACCTGAAACATGTGTGGGTAACTTTTACTGTAACAACACAAAACAACCACGTACATTTATTCAATCATTTTTTTTCTCCCCCGTTGAACTAATTAATCTTAAAAGATGCCGTCAACCTGTGAAGGCAGCCTGTTCTCCATCTGCAGAGTTTGAAACCGAGGACTTTGGCTGTCTGCTGACGGTGTAACGGTCAAGTGTAAAACCGTTTCCACCCAGTTTAGTGACATTGAAATGCGGGAGCAGGTATGCAAACTGAGGTCGAAGCTCCGTGGATTTCAGATGTGTTCCCCGGACGTAGTCATCGTGGTCGGTCATTCCGTCCGCGCTTATTTCCTGATGCCACAAACTTACAGAATAACACGCTCGAAAGTGAAGATAAACGACTACCGCAAATATTAGCAAAAGATTCTCTCTTCTCATTTTTCCGGACATTGTCGGGTTGTTGCTGTTATTAACACTCGCGCGCGCCTCGCAAGGCTGATCAATTAAAGGTAATTGAGAATTAACCAATCAAAAGCCGCAAGCTGGAGGAAGCGGGAAATGGCACTTGTGACGCAGTATTTATTCCTCTTAAACACTGCGACTCTAATCCATTTAACTACAGGGGGCTCGTTAACATTGAAATTCATCCATTTATAAGTTTCAAAGGGAAATGAAATTCGCCTGCTCTTGCTCTTGTATGTTGAACTTTTTCCAACACATTTAAATAGACTGTAGATAGAAAATAATGATGCTCACATATTTGCTTCAGTCTCATATTCAGCCTTTCTGTCAGAAGATAATCTAACAGAGAATCATCCCTGATACGCGTTGGCAACAACACTGCTCGTAAACCATTTTTATTCTCAACGTCTTATTAAAACAGAGCGGCACATTGCTGGTTCCGATAGACCTAATTTACAACAGACTAAAAGAAAGTCAAAACCACAGTCACAATGATAAACACGTAAATCCTGTTTTGAAATTAAAATAAATTCTTACAGTTTCCTGAATTCGGGCAAAATCGATCAAAAACATTTTTAAACCAAACCAATGTTTAATCAAATGTGACATTTTTTTTAAACCAAAGTTCTATCAATATTGAAGCTAGGAACGGTGCAGAGAGCATGGCTTTTTACATTTAAAAATGCTTTAAGTGGCTATGTGTGAATAGTTATTATTTTCACACTAAGTAACATATTTGGCTCTATGAATAAACAATCAAGCGGTAAAGTGTAGATGTTGGTTAAACATTCTTCCTGTTTTACCCACATCTGTCATGTGTAGCACACAGGATGGAAGCAGAGGAAATGAGTTTGAAGGTCTGGAAGAATGTTTGCAAGTGAGGCTGCGCTTTATTCTTTAACTAATAAAGTAGTCGCCACTGAAAGAGTGAATGGAGCTAATGTTATCTGTCTGCACTCCACCTCCTCCAGTATAAAGCAGTCATTGTTGGGTCAAGAGCCTCCAGTCCATCTTCATTGAGAGACCACAACCCACAGAGATGGTCCATGCTGGGGCAGAGCTAAAAGGCTTTACTGGATGTCTGTCGAGTAATAATATAATAGCCTCCTCATAACAACACCTCAGATAATCATTTACCTGCCTGACAGTATCTACTTCAGTAATGGTTGCAAACCCTGAAGGTTATGTCAACGTCCTCATGGTTCTTGAAAACATCACTAAAACTCAGAGAATTGTCTCCATGCAGCCTTTACTGTGTATGGGAAAAAAAAGTGTGTGTAGGCAACTTGTGTCAGTATGAAAGTTAGAAGCAGTCACTTCCAGACAAGACAGAGGCCAGGCAACATAAAATCTTTATCCACTCCCCACATATCCCCTCCCTATCTTCTGTTCTTTCTGTTCTGCAGGTTATAATAGTTGTTTTAGGAACCGTTTATTGCCTCGTCACTCAGTTTATCTAGTTGTTGAGCTTTCATCAGTGTAACAGGGCTCTTCATTCTATGTTTCTAGCTATTCTGTATTTATTTTATGTTTTAGGCACTTTCTTTGGCACTTTCATTCAAAGTTGTATCATGCTTTATAAATAAATAAATAAATAAATAATAAATGAAATAAATAATTATTTCATAAATGCCAGTTTTAGACCAAAATGAAGAATGTGAGATCTCAGTGATGTTTAACAGAGTAAATAATTTAAAGAGCAGAAAAGCTCTTAAAATGATTTACATCTTTTGCACAAGGTGCCAGTGAAGCGTGTTTAATCACTGCATTATGCTTTTTACAATTATTTTAAGTGATCATCAGTGTGAGGGTTGGAAATAAGCTGTCTGTTATCTGAAGCGCCGATCTCTCTTTTCTTAGTGTTGTCTGCGTCATTTTCTGGGCACAAATATATAGAAGAACATTTTCAGTAATAAACACGTGGGGAAATGGAAACGGTGACAAATCTAACCGTGAAGAATGTTTAAAATTCATGTCGCGTTGTCTTTACTCCGTTTTATGTAGCGCGCTGCTGAAATGGGAAACCTGAAGCGTCCTCTGGACGTTTCATTGAGGGGGATTTTTTTTAAAACTTATGGGTGGGGCTTGGTGTGAGAGGAAAGAGTGGGAATAGAGAAGGAAAACAGTGTCGTGTGTGTGTGTGTGTGTGTGCGTGTGTGTAATTCAAAGCTGGGTGGTGTCTACAGCGTTTCACATTCCCAAATAACTCCCTGGCCGTGCGTTAGAGCGCTTTCAGGTAACGTTCTATCCACGTTTAAACTTTTGTAAAGATAAAGAAAAAGATTTGTCTTTATTGGATGTGTGCTTTCTCTTTCGACTTTTTTTTCCCAAGTTTTTTGTTTTTGGAAAGTTGATTTAGACCAGCGAGGCTCTAAGTAGCTACTGAGAGGATGTGACTGAGCGCGGAAAAAACGTCCAGAACACGGACGTGCGGACTCGAAACTTCCGAACGGGCTCTAAAGAGCAGCGTTAATCCCACGCCAGTGTTTATATTTATGTGTTTAAGTTTAATGTGTTTCCCCCGGGGAGATCGGGCTCTTTTTTTTATTTCGTTGACGTAACTGCTGCGTGTGTGTGCGCGCGCGCGTGTACGAGCATGTGTACGTAAAACGGCGCAGCAGCGCCCATTTGGGAAATGCCCAAAACAACTGCGCCTTTCTTGTAGGCAGAAAAGGCCCGAAGCAGTGAATGTCAACGCTAGATATGGAGGTGACACTGGAAGCGCGGGATCAGAGAGAATACGCGTTTGACTCTGCAGACGAATCCGTCTGTCTGACTGCAGTTCTGTGAAGTTCAAAAATGTGTGCTTGAGAGTCTGTCGGGTCGTCTGCGGGCTTGCAGGCAGAAGGTTTATCATCTTTGTCAGTGTTTTTTTTTTTTTTTTTCTGGTTGAGAGAGTATTCATTTGGGGGTTGCCCATGTGTGCGTATTAATGTGTGTGCGTCCCTGTGTTACATAACAATGCGTGGAAATTAAATGATGGCGCGTTTCCTTTCCTTTACTTCAGTTTCCCCGAAAGCCACAATGTTGGTTCTGGCTGGAATCGTCGTCCTGCACATTACCACCATCATCTTGCTGTTGGTGGCCACCATTGATAATGTAAGTGAATAGATCCAGAGACATTAAGCCACAAAGCTCCAGTAACCATATAAATATCAGGAAACAAATATAACCAATGTCCCAGCGATGTTTTGGGCCACGTGGATGGACATCTTCCAACATGTTGGTGGTAACCCATGAAGGCCTTGAATGTCTGTCATCACTGTGTGTTCTGACTGATTCTCCTCTGTGTCTCAGGCATGGTGGATCTCCGACACAGCATCGACCGACCTGTGGGGCAGGTGGGAGCTGCTGAACTCAGTGTGGCATTACACCAACCTGAAAAACTACCCAGAGGGTAAAATTCTGCTCAGATTACTCTACACGACCATTTTTGATGCCTATCACTAAAACGATCCTAAATGGCCAGAACTGATGCTTCAGAGCTGTACTTCCTTAAAAACTCGAGGTCATTTTATGAATTTTTGTTGTTAAATGAGCACCGATGCGTGTTGGGTCCCTGTACTGTTGCAGATTATCTCCAGGCAATCCAGGCTACCGCAGTACTGGCATGTGTCTTCGCCATCCTGGCCTTGTTCGTGTTTGTGGCTCAGTTGTTCACCCTGCCTAAAGGCCAGAGATTCACCTTCACCGGCGTTTTACAGTTTCTATCATGTAAGTTACAAGGAGGAAAAACAGTGTTCTGTTACTTAAAGAAGCATCAATTCATTTTTGAAGCTCAATGCGTGGCAAACTCCTCAGTGCAAATGACACTGTTGGCAACCTCATGATAAATATATGACACAAGAACCTTTTAAACTTTTTATATATACACCAAGTTCAAACTCAGCACTGGAGGTGCAATTACTATTTAATTTATTTATTGTAAAAACATTGCCCGATCATGTGATAGGAAGACTGAGTGCTTCTCATGTAGAGGTCTTTATGTGATGTGGTAACCCTCCCGTCCTGCAGGTTTGTGTATCATGATAGCAGCCTCCATCTACACCGCCGAGCTCCATATTAGCGAAGCAGTGGGCGGCTATGGGCACTGCTACGTCCTGGCCTGGATTTCATTCGTCCTCTCCTTCATCCTCGCCGTCACCTACCTCGTCCTGCGGAAGAAGAGCGAGTGACAGGAGAGAAGGGAGGGAAGTCTTGGATTGTGTTTCCAGTTTGGATTTGGGATAGTGATTAGAGTTTGTTATAAATTCTGAAAAAGACAAAAAAATGCTAAGAGGAGCCATTTGTTTCTATTTTCCATTTTTTTTTATAAAAAAGGGTTCATTAATTAAAAAGTTAATGATGTAAAGTAAAATATACATGAATAATGGTCATTGAGAATCACAAGTGCTACATTGTACTGAACAGTACATGACTTAAATTGAAATTAATTAATTATAAATGCTCCGTGTGACCTGTTCATAACCTAGTATTTTTTGTATGATCACGATGAAGGATTTTATTTACTGGCTATTAAGATGAATTTTGTCACTTAATGGTCTTTTAGCTTTACGGATACACATTAAAATCTTTGGTAAATCACTTTTTTTTTTTAAAGATTAATTGGATGCCTCCATTGTAATCTAATACTGTTAAACTGCAGTAACTAATGTTTATTAATGAACCCTACTAGTGTTATTTTATTACATTTCCAGCTATATGCTATACGTGAAGAGCAGAGTGAGGAGTGTGTAGCCAGAAATGATAGTTATGTTTGGGTGTCTGACCCATAAAATTGGCAAGAATAAAAATACTTATAAGAGGTATTTACATGCAGGGTTAAATTATTCAGTCCAGACACGTTAGACTTGTAAAGTGAAGGTCGGGTGTTAAAATATGCTTCATTTTCTGTTCAAAAGAGGTAAAAGAGAGGATTTTTATTGATATGATATATTCACTATTATATTAAGTATAGAGATGTAACATCCAAATCAGCAAAGGGGCTAAAAGTTTGTCCTCTGTCCAAAAGACAGGAATGATGGGTGGTAGGAAATTGCTCACATTTAATAAGAAACACCAGTTTATTCCAGATTCCTCTTGGAATTAAAAAAATGACGGTTGAAAGACAATGCATGCCAAAGACAACCCTCACTACAAAAAAAGGACACCCTTCTAGTTTAAATTACTCATCACTTTGTCGGCTGACAGTTGCTACTGTAGATTTCCAGGGTGGAATGAGGAAAATACTGTATCTGTGAAGGTACGGAGAGCTGGAGAAGCTACAACTGTCCTGTTGTTGCATTGAAACAATCAGGAAATACAAATTTTGAATTTATATTTTAAGCATTTAGCAATATTTTAGAAGTTAAATTTATCATATCATTTATCTATTACACAGTAGGTATTTTTTGTAACATTTTGTATTGCTGTTTAATGTCTGAATTTGTATCTGTAGTTGGCTGCTATCATAAGAACAGTACATGCAGTGTGTCCAAGTACACGTGAAGTGAACTGTTCCATTTGACCATATTTCAGAACTATGCAGTAGTTTGTAAAGAAATTGGAATGGAAGCCATATCATTTATTAATAAAGCTAATCACACAAACCCTGTTTCTTTTAATTAAATACAGTGACCAACATTATGGATATGGATTATTATCACATAACAATATCATGCACAGTTCCATTTCTAGCCTGCTCAAACAAATGTATTCAAATTAATTTACATTAAGATTTACCTTGAAATCACGAGAAAAACAACAAAAACAACTTCATATTAGCATAACACAACATAGCACTATACATTGTACTTGACATGCGCAATATTATAAATCGATTTAAAGAAGGCTTGGGTAATATTTTCGACCGTGTGCAACACATACATTTTGAAAACAACACTTTTGAAGGTCTTAGAACAGACCTGGTCAGCAACAGGAATGTTCCATCATAACAAAAACAGTTCCCAACAGGAAGTGAGTTACAGCTGAACTGGACTAGACTCCTTGTCCCGACGGTGTAATGCGCTCTTGTACCACCAGGTGGAGAAGGTGATTCTGCTCAGCAGTCAGAAAAGGCCTGGAGGGAGGACAAATACATAATCAATAAACATTTTAGACAAGCAATGAAGAATGTGCTGGAGCCATGTCATGACTTGAGGTGGACATGAACGCCTCTGCTCACTCACCAGAGCTCTGTCTGAAGAGACTTCAGGGACTCTGTGTCTTTCTCCTGGCAGGCCATCTGCACAACAGATTTGTTGTTACAGGCAGCACACTTAACATCACCGTTCAGCTCTCCTGACAAAATAAAGCTTCTGAAGCAATTTGTTCCATATTTTCTAAGCTACTTATTAACAAATATCATTTAAAGGGGACATGAAACACTATAACAAATGCTAACCATATGATGTACATATTTTAAAGCATAACGCCGAAATAAAACATCTGATTAATCAGCTGTTTTAAAGAAAATCTACTTTTTATATGTAATTACGGGACGTTTTGGGGGCATGGTTGACGGCATCTTTATTTTACGTCACTGCCTACGTCACTTTCTTGATTCCGGGTTTTGGTCTCATAGAAGAACATGCAAGTTACTAATGAGGAAATGTCGGAGGACGAGGCAGAACGCGAACATTTTTGGACATCAAATCCAATGGCTTATGCCTTTGGGCCAATGACAAGGCGGAGCGTTGATAGAACAATTTTTGCGAAGGTGCAGCGGCTCCGGACGGAGACGGCACCAAGGATACAATTACAATTAAATTATCACGTTTTTACAATATAACAAACTATCACGTTATAACGTGAAACATTTCACGTTCTTACAATAAATATCACGTTATAATATGAAAACATATTATCCTAACAATAAACATAACACGGAATAACGCGTTACTGATCAATTTTTATTTAGAGTGGCAGCAATACCCTTCCATTGATAATGATGAAAAAACTGCATGTTTTTATTACAAAGCCAACAAACATTATTTTAACTAGTTATCAATTTTTTAATTAAATTAATGAATTAGTTCAACTGGATGAGGATCCGAGCCATCAGCTGAGTAGTTCTCAGTGACGTCTCGTCTCCGTCCAGAGCCGCTGCCCCTCCAAAATCCTCCACAAAAATTGGTCTCTCAACCCTCCGCCTTGTCAGTGGCTCAAAGGCATAAGCCATTGGATTTGACATCCAAAAATGTTCGCGTTCTGCCTCGTCCTTCGACATTTCCTCATTTGTAACTTACGTGTTCTTCTACGAGACCAAAACCCGCAACCAATAGAGTGACATAGGCAGTGACGTAAAATAAAGATGGCGGTGACCATGCCCCCAAAATGTCCTGTAAAAGTGGATTTTCTTTAAAACAGCTGATTAATCAGATGTTTTATTTCGGCGTTATGCTTTAAAATATGTAAATCTATCCTATGGTTAGCGTTTGCTCTAGTGTTTCATGTCCCCTTTAAGCTCTATAAATATCAGGCAAAGTGGAAAGAAAATAAGGGAAAAAAGGAACACTAATCAATTTCATTGTTCAAATACAGGATGAACTCCAAGATTGATGACTGCCACATGAAGGCAATGAAGACCATTTTTTTCCAGTTCGGGCGGGAAGGATCAGGAAATCCCGAGAGCTGTGCAAGAATGTGGATGATGAAACTCACCACCACTGACTGCAGCAGCAGGAAAACGTTCTCAGGCAGGAAGGTCTCTAAAGGAGATGATAAGAGCTGGGTTTACACCACTTCAAATAACTGTCACTTACAGGAACCCTGTATCAACTTATTTGATGGAAAAATGATTAGATATGAAAAATTATATACTGTAGCCATAAAGTAATGAACACTCACCTTGGCTGTGAGGGTCAAATGACTCCCAAGCATATCTCTCCAGGGTCTGAGCATGTTCTGGCAGGAGTTTCTGTGGTGGAGGCTGTGCAGGAACAATGATAGTGTAGACCATTAATCCAGAAAGGAGCACAAAGGTTTGAGATTAATAATAAAAATTATCTAACACATATATAGTTTTAGATTTTTATACCAGATGTTTTTCGTTATTATTGCACTATTTGATACTTTCTCACTTCACTTCTACACATTCTGTGCTGTTGCAACAACAGAATTTCCTCATTGTGGGATAAATCAAGTTTAATTATATGGATAAAAAAATCATGGTTACCTCAAGCAACATCAGCAGTAGAACTCTGGAAATCTCACATTTTGCCACAACGTCCAGAAATGCACCTTTTTAAGAGAACATCAAATAAAATGAGAAATAAAAAACATCAGTTTTCCAGTAAGCATATAAACAAGGAAATAAAAACACTTAAAAAAATTTCCCTTTGAAGTTTCTAGGTTCTTCTTCTTTTCCTTTCAGCTTTTCCCTTCAGGGGTCACCACAGTGAATCAGTTGCCTCCATCTAACCCTGTCTTCTGCATCCTCTTCTCTCACACCAACTACCTTCATGTCCTCTTTCACTACATCCATAAACGTCCTCTTTGGTCTTCCTCTAGGCCTCCTACCTGGCAGTTCAAAACTCAGCATCCTTCTACCAATATATTCACTATCTCTCCTCTGGAAATGTCCGAACCATCTCAGTCTGGCCTCTCTGACTTTATCTCCAAAACCTCTAACGTGCTGTCCCTCTGATGTACTCATTCCTGATCCTGTACATTTGGTCACTCCCAAAGAGAATTTCAGCATCTTCATCTCTGCTACCTCCAACTCTGCCTCCTGTCCTTTCCTCAGTGGCACTGTCTCTAGACCAAACAACATCGCTGGTCTCACCACAGTTTTGTACACCTTTCCTTTCATTTTAGTTGAAACTCTTCTATCACACATCACAGCTGACACTTTTCTTCACCTGTTCCAGCCTGCCTGCACACGCTTCTTCACCTCTTTTTCACACTCTCCACTGCTCTGGACTGTTGACCCTAAGTACTTAAAATCCTCCACCTTCTTTATCTCTTCTCCCTGTAACCTCACTCTTCCACTTGGGTCCCTCTCATTCACACACATGTACTCCGTCTTGCTGCGGCTAACCTTCATTCCTCTCCTTTCCTGGGCAAACCTCCACCCCTCAAGTTTCTCCTCCACCTGTTCCCTGCTCTCACTACATATCACAATGTCATCTGCAAACATCATAGTCCATGGAGATTCCTGTCTAACCTTGTCTGTCAGCCCGTCCATCACCATAGCAAACAACTCTTCATGCTCTTCAATGCTCTCCTCACTTCTTCCTTACTAATCTTTGCTACTTCCTGGTCCACAACAGTCACCTCTTCTACTCTTTGTTCTCCCTCGTTTTCCTCATTCATCAACCCTTCAAAGTACTCTTTCCATCTTCCCATCACATACTGGCACCTGTCAGTACACTTCCATCCCTATCCTTAATCACCCTAACCTGCTGCACGTCGTTCCCATCTCTGTCTCTCTGCCTTGCCAACCTGTATAGATCAGTCTCTCCCTCCTTGATGTCCAACCTAGCATACAAGTCATCATAAACCCCTTGTTTGGCCTTTGCCACCTCTACTTTCACCTTACGCTGCATCTCCCTGTACTCTTGTCTACCCTCTTCAGTCCTCTCAGTGTCCCACTTCTTCTTAGCTAACCTCTTACTTTGTTTACACTCCTGCACCTCCTCGTTCCACCACCAAGTCTCCTTATCTACTTTCCTTCCAGATGACACACCAAGTACTCTCCTACCTGTCTCCCTGTCTAGTTGTCCAGTTATCTGGAAGCACCTCCTGACCACCCAGAGCCTGTCTCAACTCCTTCCTAAAAGTCATGCAACACTCTTCCTTTTTCAGCTTCCACCATTTGGTCTGTTGCTCTGCCTTTTCCCTCTTCATCTTTCTCACCACCAGAGTCATCCTACACACCACCATCCTATGCTGACTGGCTACACTGTCACCTACCCCTACTTTGCAGTCACTGATCTCCTTCAGATTACACCGTCTACACAAGATGTATTCTACCTGTGTGCTCCTACCTTCACTATTATAGGTCAACCTATGTTCTTGCCTCTTCTGGAAGAAAGTATTCACTACAGCCATTTCCATCCTTTTTGCAAAGTCAACCACCATCTGTCCTACTGCGTTCCTCTCCTGGGTACCAAACCTGCCCATCACCTCCTCATCATCTCTGTTTCCTGCACCAACATGTCCATTGAAGTCTGCACCAATGACAACTCTCTCACTTCTAGGGGTGCTCTGTATCACTTCATCAAGGTCCGACCAGAATTTCTCCTTCTTCTCCAGCTCACATCCTACCTGTGGAGCATACCCACTAACAACACTGAACATCACACCTTCGATTTCTAGCTTCAGACTCATCACTCTGACACTCTTTTTACTTCCAGGACATTCCTAGCAAATTTCTCCTTCAAAATAACTCCTACTCCATTTCTCTTCCTATCTACACCATGACAGAACAACTTGAACCCTGCTCCTAAACTTATAGCCTTGCTACCTTTCCACCTGGTCTCCTGGACACACAATATGTCTACCTTCCTCCTCTGCATCATGTCAACTAACTCTCTACCTTTTCTTGTCATAGTTCCAACATTCAAAAATCCCTACTCTCAGTCCTAGACTCTTGGCGTTCCTCTTCTCTCTCTTCCTACGGACACACCTTCCTCCTCTCCTTCTTCGACCAACAGTAGTCTAATTTCCACCGGCACCCTGTACGTCAGGGGTCGGGAACCTATGGCTCGCGAGCCAGATGTGGCTCTTTTGATGACTGTATCTGGCTCCTGGCTCTCAGTTAAATCTTAGTTACATTTCTTAAGACAATAAGTAATGAATAATAGTAAAATATTACAGAAATCATAGTGTTAAAAATAATAACATAACCAAGTTATGCCTCTAAATTTTAGAATGATTTCAGCGGCGCACAGCAGCGTTGCCGTGGACGAGCTTCAGCTCTCGATTTACCGGTCGGTCTTCGCTCCTACCCTCACCTATGGTCATGAGCTTTGGGTAGTGACCGAGAGAACAAGATCGCAGGTGCAAGCGGCCGAAATGAGTTTCCTCCGTAGGGTGGCTGGGCTCTCCCTTAGAGATTGGGTGAGAAGCTCTGCCATCCGGGAGGAGTTCGGAGTAGAGCCGCTGATCGTATAATCTGCTCACGTCCAGATTGATAAACGCTAATAATTGCGTGGAAATGGTTGTGTATCGTACCTACGCAGCGTCATTACAGGACTCTGGTAGGAGCTTCATAGCTCACGGATGCATGAGCCAGAAGTCCAGAAGAGAAATGTGGATTGGCGAGAATATTTTTTTTAAAGCTTAACCTCACCACATATCGACCAGAATATAACGCCATCAGCAAAACCATGCAGCACCAGAAGCCGCATTAATGGTAAGAAGTATTTTACGGATTGGATAGCTTCAGTGTAACAACATTATTAAGAAAAAGAATACATTCAGAGACCTCTTAAACTCTACAATTGTTGGTCTTGTTTAAAAATTCACACATTTGGTTGTATTTAGAGTTAAAAAATATTGTATGGCTCTCATGGAAATACATTTTAAAAAATGTGACTTTGGCTCACTTAGCTAAAAAGGTTCCCGACTCCTGCTGTACGTGAACAGCACCAATGGCGATCGTTGTTATCCCGGGCCTCGACCAATCTGGTATGGAAGTCATATATTCGATTCGCATGTTTGATTTGGCAAAAGTTTTACGTCGGATGCCCTTCCTGACACAACCCTCTGTATTTATCTGGGCTTCGGACCGGCACAATAAGACACTGGCTTGTGCCCTCTTGCGGCTACATTTTTGAAGTTTCTAGGTTAATAACCCCTTTTTTGTTCCACTGTTGTTCTCACCAACTGGTGTGTTGGTGCCTGGTAACTGCAGTCCTTTCTCCTGGCACATCAGCTGCATGTCAGTAAACACTGACAATGCACCATCGTAGTCCCCTGAGGAAGAACAGTCACACCAAACATAATGTTAACACATGACCCGGGTGCATGGGGGCACATCTGGGGTCAAAACTCAGACTGTACTCACGGGTAAGGACTTTACATGTGGCCATGTCACCCATTGAAAGCAGTGCTTCAATGGGTGTTTGCGCCTGCAACTCTGCAGCCCTCTGGTAGTGAACAATAGCTTCTCCTGCTCTGTTCATCTCCTATGGAAAGCCAGAGGATGACCTAAGGTTACAATGCTCCTTGAAATCCACAGTATGAACATTATATGACTGCAAGACGTTATTTGGATTCATCTGCAGTGACCCAAAGTTTTACCTTGAGCGCATTGCCAAGTTCCAGACAAAGGCTGGCTGCCATTACAGGCTGATTCATCTCAATGTAGACCTATAAGCATCTATACATTAGAATTATCTTGTCTTTTATGGTATGGTATTACAGTAATAACTTACACCTTTTTGTTTATTTGTGTACCTTAATAGCAAAACTGTAGCAGTTGAGGGCAGCCTGCAGGTGCTCATCAAAACCCGGGGCCTGCAGTGCCCTGTTCTCCTTCTCAGATGAGAGAAAGAGGCGGGCAGCATCCGTTAAGGCCAGAGCCTCTCCAGGAGCATTAAAAAGAGTCTGCTCGCACCTGCAGTCAGGACAGCATACCATCGACAAACAACTGTGAGCCAAATTATCAGCAATACATTCCTCACTAGATGTGGATTTTCGTCATTGCACTGTACTTTATATAAAAAAACTACAAAGAATTAACTTCTTTGAAAACACTTAAGCATTACCTATAGGTAGCTTATGGACACAGAAACATAGCAACGATAACACTGAACATGATATAATAATTCTACAACAGAAATTAGATAAACCACACACTATTATTTACACGACAACAGCAATACACGCCTAGCAGAGTGGATCAATGACTTTAAACAATGGCTTTAAAATAGCATTAATTGATTGACACTAAATTTAAGGATTTTTGCATTTCATCTGCTAAATTTTATTTTACTGAAAGTAGTTATAATGTAATTATAATGTATTTGAATTTCATTTACAAACTGCATAAAAAAGCAAAAGGTAAAAAAGAGGTACCTACATCGGTCAAGGTATAACACAACATTTTACAGTAGTTATAGGATTGTTCATGAATGGAATCAGTCATTAAACAAGTTCCACAGAAGTCAACTTACCGAGCCATGGCCAGGTTACAGAAGGCAGCATACTGAAGGCAGTCCTGCTGCTTCAGCTCTTTCGCTAACTGACCTGATTCAGACAATACAAAAGTAATAGATTAAAATACAGTAATGTCTGACTGTTACTGGGTTAGAGAGCTTGTGCTGAGACCTACCAAACTGCTCACTCGCCTCCGCAACATTCGGCTTGCGGAGGAAACGCCTAGATGGAAATATAAGCTTTTCAGACAATTGCATAACGGACAATTGTTAAATACGAATTAGATTATGTTTACCGAATGCAGCAAGTTAATACATTTTTGGGCTGCGGACACACCCTCTATTTTTAAATAAAAAAATATGAATAATATAAAATCTATATATCGTGGATCTGTATCGACATATAAAATTGCACTGAAATGACAATTAATACTTTTTGTAATACTCATAGTTACATGCTAACTGTTAGCTTAACCTATCCAGCATTTGTTGTATTATTTATAATAGCATTATTGTCAATTAGCGTTACGCAATACGCGACATTTAATCATCTTTCTGTATGAATTGACATACAATAAAGCCTTACTTTTTAAGTTTATTTGATACGGCTCTGTATCTGGCAAGAAAATCACCATCCGCAGCCATGTTCATAGAAGGAAAACGCAACAATCCAAAACAGGAAGTCCAAGTGCCTTGATGGGATTGGTTGGATGAGTTGAGAACTCTCAAATTCATTGGTTGTTAAATTTACAAAGGCGGGACTTTAAAAAATTTGGGATTATTGTAGATGCGAGTTCATGGTACAATGATTTGTGATTTTTGGTAGTTAAATAATCATTTTATTTCATCATTATATCTAGCCCATAGAGCTATAGGAATCATTAGCAAAGGTAAATAATCCGTAGTTTCATTGTTCTTGAGTTCAGTTTAACAACCAACATTTTCAGTTCTTGGAAGAATAAAATTGTTTACCTGAAATAATAGTAAATAAAAAAGCAAAACTTCCACTAGGCTGAGGTACACTATTGTTAAAGCATAGAAAAATAGCTTATGACATATACATATATTACCTCCGCTAAGGAGCTTAAGTGATGGCCATCGTTTATCTGTTTATTATAAACAGATAATAATTTAATTATTAATTAAATTATCACGAACGGATAAAATTTTAGTGATGTTCCAGATTCTGGAGGGAGTTTGACCTTTGATCTTCCAAAGATCACAGGCCAAGATCAATGGGCTTGTTCATAAAGCAACCTACTTTGTATTAGTACTGCCTATATATACTATAATACAGGTGTCAGTTATAAATAAAGCTGAGTTGAGTAGTACAGGTGCCACTCACAATATGTGGGGAAATGAGCTTTCCAAGAGCTTTTCTACTTTGAATTGTGTCTTGGTGTATTTTGATTTGAAAAAATAAATCCAGAGTGTATTCCTTCCTCTCTCCCAGTGGCTTCTGGGATCGACTCCAGCAGCAATTATGACCCTAATCATGATTTAGCAGCAGTTAACAGAAAATGAATGAATGGATGGACGGACGGACAAACAGACAGATGGATGGATATCTTAGTTAGAAACTGGCAATGGCTGGTTAATATCCAAATGTATTTGAATGGTTTATTTATGAATCAAAAGTTCTCATATACAGACTCATCTTCTTGCTGAACAGTCTGCTCCATCTGCTGAGGGATGATGATGTGAGATACAATTATTTAATATCAGTGTAAAATAAATATACACACACACACACATATGTATATATATAAAAGTAAATATGCCCCTGAGAATGAAACTAACCTTATTCTGTGGTACTTTATTCTTTGGTTTTGCCCTGCTTTGGTCTGGCACTGTGTTGGTGGTGACTGAGTGATCCAGCGCATCGTAAAGAGACCTGTGCCGCGGCTCCAAACTCTGAAAATACCTCATGTTATTTTCTAAGAGGTAGGTGGACAAGACAAAGTGGAGACAAAGTGGTGTAATTTAACTGATGAGAATGAAAGCACTTACAGCATAAAAAGACGTAGATGGAGACGTTATTACGTCCACATTGTTCTGCGACGTCTGTGTTTCATTCCTTTCTTCCTTGCTCTGATTTTTCTTTTTTCTTTCTTTGCTATGTACTTTCTGAAAATCAATAAACAGACGAGCCATTAATGAGGAATTGGGTGTTGATCTGTAATTAGATTGCAGTATATTTTGTAGTAAAGCAGGGTAAAGTCAAGATTAGCTTGTTAATATAACTATTCCTAAGGTTTTCAGGACTTGCTTCTCTGTCTAACATGAAGGTCGTCAATGATATAGTAATCACAAGTGAAGATAAAAGGCAGCCATTATCTGCTGACAGTCTTCTGGTTGCTGAGTTTGAGTAGGATAGCTCTTTTGTCACTTGAAAATCCATCTATCATTTTAGCATTTATCGTTTTTTGGCAATGAAACCTGACCCTATTTAAATCCGTTTCTCATTTTTTAACAAGCCTGACAGTGTCATTACATAACCGTGTTTTTTTTTTCTTCCCGACTCATAAAAACAGACTTTAAGTTTTAAAAAAAGTAATATGAGCAGGAATCTCACCCAATATCCTCTGAGGACAAACGCTGATCCCACAACGCTGAAAAGCAGCAGGGCCACGCTGAAGACGGCAACAGCGATGAATTGACTGTAATCTAAAATATCGCGATCTTGGTAGCCATCAGCTGGAGAACACAGACAGTCGAATCAGTCTGACCAAGAATATGGACTAAAAGAAAAAAACCTGCATTCTGACTACCACAGATAGAAAGATACTCCTTCTTAAAACACAGATGCAATGCTGGACATTCCGATTAATATTTCACTTTTTATTTAACAAAATAGCATTAACGCAACCTCAAGATAATGATGATGATGATAACGCAAACGTCATCCAAACTTACCTCTTACATGCAGGAACCAGAACACCTCTGCTGTTTTATATCGGCATGCGTATTCTCCTGAATGATCTAGACTTTTCAGCTCCAGCTCAATAGTCAGCTGTTGGGGCTGATTATGCGTCTCTGGGATGTCACGTATGTAGATCTGTTTGTGGAGAGGATCGGAGCAGGTCAAGATGTCACGCGTTTGGTTTGCCGGGATGCTCAAGTTACACTGAATGCGGAGATCTTCACCAGCGAAGGCCACAAAGACGGTGTTCTTCAGGTCTATTCCTGCAAGAGGTCATAACATGGAACATAGCCACGAATCTGCTATTAGTCATCAAAAACGGTCACTTAACTTTAAAGCCTTCATGTTAGGAGACTTTGTTATTTAAAGAAATAACATCTTTAAAGCACCAGTTTAAAACACAACTGGTGCTGAGAAACTGCCAAGTATGTGAGGTTTATGTAAAAGTTATATTCTCAGATTTGTCAGATTTGATTGTGTCTGCTTACGTGGTGCTTTCGGTCCCAAGCAAACAGATGGGCAGAAAAAGACAAATATCCAAGTTGAAAAAAGAGATAGCTGGCAAAATTTTTGAGCCTCCATTTTGTGATATATATATATAGAGAGAACAGTGTATCAGCTCCACAGTTGAGGCAGTGTATCGGCTGCTCAGTTAAGGCTGTCTCTCAGCTTTATTACAACATAAACTGCAATGCTGCATTTCCTGTTACTCGCATAGTCACTTCCTCAAACCAGTCTTGTTTTCTGGGCATTGAGTCACTGCTGGGAGAAGACTTAGAGAGCTGGAACACTGAAGCGGTACAGCCGACATGTCAAACACTGCACGTTAAGATACGTAATGGAGAGCGCTGGAGAAGTAACAGTGTGTGAGGCACAAACACCAACTAATGTTAATGTGAGGCATCTGTAGCTGGAGACCCCTTCAGAGCTATGTCACTGCCGTCAAAACAGGCATGCAGATGTGTGCAGATGTGTGCAGATATGCAGCATTTACTTGTTATCTGTCTGCCTCTCTGTCTGCTCTTTGCTTTTTTTTTTCATCTCGTGACATGTAGAGTTTTTCTCTAGCTGCTTCAGGCTCCAACTCTGATCTCACTTTGCTGGAGCTTGAAAACATTGAGAGGGCTGGAACAACATGTGGTTATGAATAATAGGCTGTATGTCCTAAACAGGCCAAACAAAAATATTTGTATTCCGCGCTCAGAATGTTGGGATAAAATTTAAAAATATGTATGTTTTGTAAGTAAAATGTGGTCAATATAAAGATGTATATCAAAGGTGTGCCAAAGGTGTGATCTAACATATCTTACATACATGCTTTGAATGTTTAAGTTTAATTTCTTAATTTAACAAATAAATGAAACAATACTTCCATCATTGTGTTAAGATTTAGCCATTGTACAGCCACAACTACTGTAATATTTACATCTCAGTTAAATCGTTGCTTTTACACTACTTTTATTTTTGCTTGAATAAAGCCTTTTGCTCATATTAAAGTTTTTTTGTATTTGGAATCACTCTTCACACAGTGATCACATGTGTAACTTGATTAAAAAGGCCACACTTTCTTCAGAAACATGCAATATACATTTTTGGGCATTTATTTCTTAAAAAAAGTTATTTAAAGCCGAAATCTAAATATTATTTGCAGACATTTCTAAAGGAACTTAGAGAAAGACCTTAAATCTGTTTGACTGTGTAGTTAAACAGGACCACACATTTCCATACAGCGATTTAGGATTTGCAAAAGTATAAAATAAAATGAGGAAAAACTGAAGGCATTGTCCTCCAAAATGTTTTAATGTTATTGTAAGATATCACTGAACCACTGACCATTGCATTTCACTGACTAAAGATGCTCTTCGGTCGAGGATGAAGAACCAGATGGGGTTTTAAAGTTTTATTTTTTTTTCTGAGAGCAAAAGAGAACCACTTCATTCTCTTCCCAATTATATAACATTTGTGAGTTGAGAGAGTGAGGGGGAGATGCAGAGTGTTAAATCAGCAGAGTGGAGCAGGGCTGCCACGAGACTGCAGAAGAAGATCTGGATCTGGGATTCAAACTACAGTGTAGAGCACTTCCTGCATCAATTATCACTCACCTATTATTCAAGTAAGTTCCAATTCATTTGTTTCTATTTCCACAACAATTTCCAGGCTGCATGTCACACTTCAGGCATGTGCTTGTGCGGGTTTGTGTGCGCGCGCGTACATATGTGTGCATGTGTGAGGGAATGTGTGTATGCTGTCCATTATTGTATGCATTTACACAAGCACAAACAGCAGCCACTGTGATCAGAGCGAACGTACAGTGGATTGTGTCAGATTTGTTCTGCAGTGTTGATACAAGCAGATGCAGAACATCTGGACGTGGTCATCAAGCACAGCTATGTTTCCACTCCATCTCTGATCAGCAGCCAAATTCACATTTCCTGAAATCATTTATCATACCTCAACAGTGAGTCACTTGCCTTGTTATTGTCCGGTATTATTCAAGCAGACTTTGGGCACATGGACAGAATCCTGCTTTTTTTTTCTTTTAATCTTCTGATGCATTTCTTTTCTTGGTTGTTTGATTTTGTCTTCTCATATTTTTGTATTTGAACCACACACACACACACACACACACACACACACACACACACACACACACACACACACACAAGAAAAAGCCTTAAGAAGTTTATTAAGAGTCGTCTTCTCTTCACTTGAAAAGGGATCATCTATATTTTCTTTGAATGGCCATTTCCCGTCTGTTGATGGTGCTGATGGCAGTTGCCACGGCAACTGGTGCCAACTCAGACAGTGAGGAGAATGAACTGGATTATGGCTTCTGGAACTACAGAGAAGGAGGTAAGTCACAGGTTCTGGTTTGATCTGTATACATCTGAAACATTTGAAGGTCTGAGTCTAATTTATAAGTGTCAGGGATGTGATCTGGCTCTGTCACTCTTAGAACTGAGGTACAGCCACACCACAGCCAACTCAGGCTAAAGCTGAAAGTGTTTCTGTTTCAGCTGACAGTGTGAACGTGGCCTCGGTGCCCAGTGTGACCAGAGTTTTAGACGCCTGGGGAAAACACATCTTCAACCAGATCAGGACTGCCTTGCACTCAGAGCCCAGCACTCTGCTGCCAGATTACTCCAGGTAATTTACACAGCAGTTACACTGGTGCCAGATTACTTCCATCAATGCCCAAAACTGACATCTTCTTTAGCTGCTGCCATAACACAGGAAGAAGATATTATCCTCCATTATTGACTGTAATAACGCTACTTCCTAAAAATATATCAGATGATCATACTACATAGATGGTAAATATCCACTGGTTCACGTCTGCTCCAGGAGAGCCATTCCCCCCACCCAACCCACGATAATACAGTTGCACCTCTTCTCTTTGTCCGGCAGAGTACGCCATCTGTCCGAATCTCTTAACGACCTGTTCAGAGAGGTGTCTCTTCTGCGCATGCGCATTACAGAACTCTCGCAACGGTTAACAAGCATTGAGCCGCTCCTGCGTCACTACGGTTACCAGGAAAAGGATGAGAGGGAGGAGGATGCAAGAGTCGGCGGGGCGCATAATTCGACAGGGTGGATGAGAAATATGACCCGGTATCACAGACCCAGGAGCGCCGGGAGTCCGGGTCCATCAAGGGGGAGCCGGCTGGTGAAGAGAGGACCGGTAAAGACTTGAGGAGAGACTCAATAAATGAAAACAAAGAAACAAACAAACAAACAAAAAACCTGTGAAGTACAATCACATGTAACAACATATAACGAACAATCGTTTATACGCAAATATATAACTTTTACGTTTAATAAAAAAATTTAACTGAAAACTTTACTGATCAAGCGATAATACACTGTTTTCCCCTTGTCAAAATTTTGTTTTATTACCTTTTATATGAATTATAATAGAGATGATCTGATCATAGAGCGTGTCCCTGGTGAAGTTAGATATATTATGTCTTTATAAAATGGAAAATTCTTCTTCATTGGGGATATTTTACATTTTATATTAATTTTCCAGCAGCACCACAGCTAAAACTCACATGAAGCCCCAGCTCAGCACTTTTATGATTGTATATTAATAATAATTTAAAACAATAAAACAATTCCCCTCAACATTCAGTTTAATGGTGGCTATGAGATCCTTGTATGTCCAAACTTTGAGTTGTCATGACGACTTGGTGTTTCTCCTCCGCAGCTACGTCTGCATCATGAGCCTCTGCAACATCTTTAGCGAGACTTTGTCTCGCTTCCTCTTTTATTTCTCAGTGACTGCATGTTTCACCCACCTCTATTTATCGGATGATAATCTGAACATCCCCCACCACCCTTCCTCCTCCATCTTTCTCCCCTGTCTCTCTTCTCCACATTGTGTGGGTGTTGTGCTCAGGCTGCACTTTCCATTTTGGTATTTTATTGTCAGTGCATTGTTGCATTCAATCCAGTTAAGATGCTGTGGGAATTCTGTATAAATCGCTCATTCTCTATATTCCACTCCCTCACCCCTACCCCTTCCCATTTTTGGAAAAGAAGCCAGTTGCTAGGTAACAGTTAATTGTCAAGTAGTTACATGTGTAGCGCTACATCCTGAGGTTGCTGGGTTGTAAGAAGGGAACAAGCGAAGCAAACAGTGGCTGGCAAAGGAAATTTTGCATTTTTCTTAACCATGATCAGGTAAAATAAATAAATAAATAAAAAAATTGGAACATGACTAAATGTTCTCCTTTTTGATCTCTGTTTTATTTTTGCATCCAGGCCTGCAGCTCTAAGAATGATCCCATGTAATCGACACACATGTGGCATTGCTGTATCTTACAACCTGCAGGTTTCTTTAAATAACTCCTGTTGCTGGACAAAACAAAATTTGGAGTAAAAAAAAACGGAGGCTGAGGCGGAAGATGTCGTGGGGGGGGAGGACTTTGATCTCTGCTCCAGAAATCAGCGAAGACTGATGGGACATGATGATTTGATCTCTGGCAGCATCTTCTCAGAACTCAAGATTATTAGAACAATGTAAAACCTTATATTGCACCAGAACATAAAAAAGCACAAAGGTTTTAAGATTTCTTTATTTTTTATCAATACTCAACACTTTTATTCCAAAGAGACAGAAGAATAATATTTCTCAGCACTTATTTTCACATTTACTGTGTTTAATCTCATGTTCAATATTATTAAATATTCAGTTAAACCTTATATACTCTCTCAACACAAGTATTTTCCCTCCATACAAAAATGCAAGGGTAAACATTCCCCTACCCCAAACTTTTATCCTATGTACAACTTTTCACAATTTGTACAGCTCAAAGTCGTTTGATCTTCTGTTGTTAAACACGACATAAGTTCAGTCAAAGAAAATATACTTTGTAAAAATCAGATGGATAAACATTTGTGCTTTTTGTACATCAGTGGATGATGCCTCTTCACGATTCCCTTTGTAAAAAGAAAGTGAAAGGAAAACCAAAGCATGCTGACAAGCTTTGACGTCAAAACTCACCATTAAATGTGCACATTATCCGTGTATTAAACGAGTGCACTTATCCTAGCCTGAAGTTGTTACAAAAGCAATTTTGCAAGGGGATCTACAAATTAAAGATTTATCCCAAATAGATTTTTTCCCTTTATTCTTTTGTACAATTATTTTTCAATTTTGTTATCAAAAGTCCATGAGTGAAAGTTATTTACACACACACCTTTTTTATTAAAATGTACAAGAATCTTTTCTCACACACTCTTCCACATGAGCACACACAGAGGTAATCAAGCTTATGTATTCAGGCACATACACGAACAAAATAGTGAAATATACTCAGATATCTAAAAAATAAATAAATATAAATGGAGAAGGCTTCTTTGGAAACAATGAATGAATGAACCAAGACCTCAAGCTTGTTTAAATTTATGCAAACTATCAAGAAAACCATTTTCAGGATAATGGTTTATAATAAAAGAATAAAAAAGTTATGTCCTTGTGACATTTTACATAATTATTAAAGGAAAATAAAAATAAAAACAAGAACACATACAAGCACACACACACTACTATATGGATCTCCAGTATTGACGAAATTGATCTTTTTTTGTTTACAAAACCCATTAATGGGCTAAAAGTTAAGTATTATAAACAGAAATTTTAAAAAGAGTGTATACATGCAAATCTGAACAAACTGTACCCTCGCATCATACATACTGACTTGCTTTGAAGAGTTTTGACTGGGTTGCATACGCGGACCATGAAGACTGAGCTGAGGTTGAAACAAAATGACAAAATCAATACACTTAAATTGAACAATTGTATGCATATTAGAGCCAAGATGGCCTGTTTGTGCATTTGTGTGTCACATTTTGATTGAATTAGCTCGTGGAACAATACAGATTATATTCCAGTAGAGGGAGATTAAAGCAACACGCGTAAACCAGCTTCTGTGTCCCATTAAAAGGATGAGTATGAGCAACAGAAAAATGATGGCGAAATCATTGAAAACCTATAAAACCTATAAAACTGTAAGGCAGAGTGTGCTGCGGTATAAAGGTTGCACATTGAACCGTCAAATCTTTACCGTTTGGTTTTTAAAAAGTTCTTTTCTCTGAACCAACAAGACAGAGCATGCTTCGATGCATCTCTAAATGTGCTGGTAGTCGTTTGTTAGCAGTTAGCATTAAACTGTAGCTGTGGAGTTTTAGCAGTCCCCACAGCTCAAGAAAGCAAATACATATCTTTTCACCATACGTCTTAAAGCATATTCATCATTTTCTTTAACGTGACAATTCCTAAAAGTCCTTCCTCGAAATTCTTTACGGAGTAGAGGGAATGTTGTGGTTTCTCTGTATGTTGTTTTTCTTTTCTTATTTTGCTGTGTATGGGATGTTTGTAGGCATCAGTCTTCGCCAGTCAATAAAACACGTGGCAACCAAGCATCACATAGAGAAGATTTGTGGAAAATGAAAGTACAGTAGAACAAATATTTTAAAAACCACCAAAAAAAGTCACATCATAATGGGAGAGGAGATGAAGAAGAGTTGGTCTGTTTGCTGATTAGCGTCAGTGGCTATAGTTGCTTGTGGTGTGAATTATGCACAACCCAATCACCTGCAACTGGTATCACTGTATTAAATCAAATGGAAGCCAATAATTTCTGTGCTGCTAATGCTATAGGGTGGGAAATATTTGACCTTTGACTCTTAAACATAAACTTTAGAGTCAGAGGTTTGGGATACTAACATTTAGCGTGAAGCTGTTCTAAAATGGTCATTACACCAGCAGGGTAGAAAGGTTGAACACCTGCACGTCCCTCCACAATCATCTAATGTGACAGGCTCTCCTTGTAGCCAGAATCAGGAAATTAATGTTCATCCCAGTCTGGGAGGCCTCTCCCCGAGAGACCTTTATGTTTCCTGCTCTAAACAACAAAACAGTCACGGCCACCCGAGTCAGAGTGACCAATCTGGGATCACATTTGATTTATCTGTATCTAAGTTTAGTAGTATATTATTTGCATCCGAATGACGTGTATGTAGATTAAACCTTAGAATTAATGGTAGTTCTAAGTGAGGTTTTGGTGTCCTACCTCAATCATGCTGGGAGATGAGTCTATTAATCATGGTACTATGGATTTAAATCTGTCTGCTGCTATGCCATGTTAAATAAAAATCAGTGATGCTCAGTGATATCTCGCAGTTGTAACAGCCTAATTGTGCACAGGTAAAGCCCATAGAAAATTCGTTAAGGCACATCCGTCTCAAAACAGGAGATCCAGTTGGAAGAAGGGAGAGGATGTGGCAAATCAGTATGATGCTGCCACTTCTGCAGCTGGAAAAATAAAAAAGACCTTATTTCATTTCACTCACATTTTAAAGTACACAGAATGTACCCAGCGTGTCATGCCTTTCACACACATTTCACAGCATTAAAATAAGAGAGGAAAAAAAAAAAGATGAAGAATTTATAGCAAAAAAGAGTCCAAATTACAGGAACACTTAACAGACCCAGAGTGATAACTGGCGCCCTGTAATATTGAAAAGCTAAGAAATAATTACACATCATACAAATATGTAACATGAACTATTTAAATTAATAAAAATTTAAAAACAATCCAAACCAGTCATCAAACACTAAGAATATCTAATATTATCAACATTATCGATTCAGTTATTGTGAGTTTACCCTGTTAGATCAACACAAGTGTCGATTTCCTCATTTATGATTGTGTTTCTGTTGCGAACCAAAATGTTTTGGTGTTACGGATGGCTGAAGAGAAAGAAAGAGCATTTGGAGAGAGCAAAGACTAGAGATGCCCTCCATCCTTACGCTCCTCCTCTGAGCGTCAGAGCACCACCAGAATCCCATTTTTTCCCATTAAAAACGTGCCTCCTGTCGGGACTTTGCAAGAACGTAGCCTGCTGCGGCCTCTATGCATCATTCAACTTGTGCCGCTCAGCATTTTGTCCATTCGTATGTTTGTTTTTCTTTTCCCCTCTTTCCTTCACCCACTTCATCTCCTCTCTCTTATTTTGCCTCCATCTTCACCCTCAGACATCTGACTCAATACTGGAAAGCTTTTCATAAACGTGTCCATTGCTGGCACCATTGAAGGATCTCTGTCCCTGCCCCAAACCTAACGTGTCCCTGCCCCCAGGCAGTAGCTTGTTGGACCCGTGGTGGTTACCCATGGGGCCACCCACACCGCCTAAACAGAGCTCTTTAGGGAACCTGTGGGCAACATTAGACATCACCCCTGCTGTGGCCGATGCGGGCAAGTAGGAAGCTGCTCCCATGGAGGTTCGGAAATCCCCTCCTCCTCGGCTGTTGTTGAGAAGTTGCTGTGGCTGCTGCGTCTGTGGCTTTTTGATGTAGTACGGTTTGGCACCGTGTAATAGACACTGGTCGTCACCGAAGGTTGGGATGAAAGGGTTCTGGTTCACCTTATCTGGGTAGAGAGATTTAGACAAGGAGTAAGTCCCGGCCCCTCTGCTACCGCCACCGCCACCACCTCCCGTTACAGCCCTATCTCTGTCCCTCAGGTCTCTCTCCCCCACTGACCGCTGATGTAACCCACCTTCTCCTCCATGGAACAAACTAAAAGAGGATCCTCCTCCTTTCGCTCTGTCCCCGCCAATTCCTCCGAACATGGAAGAATCTCTTTCAACTGCATACCTTTCAAACATGTGGGCATAAGGACTTGAACCCTCCATGAATCTGTCTTTTTCTTTCAAGCTCACACTTCGGGGCTGGGGAAACTGCCCACTCATGCTACCGCCGACCCCTCCCATACGGCTCGCCCCCTCTCTCTGCAGGTCAACAAATGTGTCATATGAGTGCTGCCTCCGTAAAACTCTCCCCCCTGGCCCTAATTTCCTAAGCTGCACCTGAGTTTGTGTTTGGCTTGGTCCCACATTACCTTTCCCTTCGGCGAACACCATGTTATTGTCCTCACTGATATTGTAAAGGTTGCTTGGCTGGATCTTGCAGGAGTCGCAACGTTTGCAGCTAGCAGAGCTGGGGCGGCTGGTGGTACCCCCTGCTCCACTGGCTGAGCATGTGCTACCTCCACCTAATCCTCCGCTGTGATGACACACACTGTGACAGTTACGACACTCCCAGTCACCACCTGCAATGCCCCCTCCTCCTAACCCAGAACCCCCTTTTTCCCAGCATGTGTGAGCCTGCTGCCCTGCTGACCCAAGCCCACATTTGCCTTCTGGCTTCTTGGCTATACCTTTAAGAAAGTCTTCTACAGGCACTAAGCTTTTGCAAATACCACCACTGCTACCACCACCCACACCACTTCCTCCACTTCCACCCTCTTGTTCCCACTTGGCCTTGCCCTCCTTGGAGCGAAACTGGTCCACATAGAAATCCCTTAGGTTCTCTTTGTCTTTGCGGAACGAGAAAGGTGAAGAATTACCCCCTCCTCCCCTCTTCCGCTCCAGGGGAGGTGAGACCTTGCGGTGTGCCTGGGGCCCATGTGGGAAGTGGTGGTGAACAGTGTGGTGGTGGGGTCTCCTCCTCAATCCACTCAGCTCTATCTCGTCCTGCTCCCGTCTGCACTTTGCTGAGGCTGGCCTCTTTTTCAGGCTGTCCCTGTACTGCTTACGTCGCTTGTTGTTGCCCTCCAGGTTGCCATAGGTTACGGTGTGTGTGGATATGTCCGAAACATCTGAGCGAATGTTCCCATCATCACCTCCTGAGCCTCCCCCACCCCCTACACAGTACCTGTCATGTCCCCCGATGAGTCCTGTACTGGATGCACCTCCTTTGAATGAAAACCTCCCATAAACATTGGCTCCCTTGAACCCAACCTGGCTGGAATCTGCAGGGGTGTGGCCAGCGATCAGGTCAAATTTACTGGTGTTCCTGTGAGTCATGGAAGGGCGTGGCTGGGTGGTGAAGATGGGTGCTACCCCTCCCCCTAAACTGTCACAATCAAACATGCCCCCATCCAGTGAGCTAGTGCTGCCTAAGCTACGTGGCCTATTAGGTGGGGGGCCGGACATACCCAGAGCGGAGGCCGTGTGGTGGTGCAGGTAATGGTCCTGGTAAAGGTTGCTGTCCTTCAGGGGCAAGTTGCCAAAAGTCCTCTCCACGTCACTGATGTAATCACTGAACATGTTGTCCTCCGGTAGATAGGGTGGCGCTGACTTGCAGTCTATGGGATGACCCACTAAACTGCGCCGATGCTCCTGTATATCATAAATTGCTGAGTCACGACCACTGTGGCTGTACTCCAGAGCAGCATGCGGAGAGCCATTAATGCCCGGAACGGCAGTCATATCCTTCGCCGTACGAAGTAACCGCAGGATGTTGGAGTGGGTGTTGTTCATGTTTTTCTTCATGGTGGATGATGGTGAATCTATGGTTGACTTGTTTTCCTCAATTTGTACCCCGTGGATGCAGCTGTAGATTCCCTGGAGTGTGAAAATTAGAAGAAAGGGAGGTAGAGAGAGAAGAGAGGGTGAGACAGGCCATGGGACGAAGAGAGAGAGAAAGAGAGAGAGAGAATGAAAGAGGCAAGGAACGATGCAAAGAACCGGAGGACAAAAACAACAGAAATGTGTGGTGGTAGTACGGAATCAACAAGCCAAGTGTCTTTCATGTTAGTCACTGAGACTCCAGCCACATAAACACAGAGCGATAAAGACAGAGAGAGAGAGAGAGACAGAGATAGACAGAGAGGTTAATGCATTGTTCTTCCTCTGACCATCCTCTTTTTTACAGATAATGAAAGAGTAATGTGAGTTCTTACACGTTCTTCTGTCGTGACCTCACAACAGCACCTCCGACGGATTCCGAGCGGAATTGCCCTGATCAGAGCCGTGATTGATCACACAGCAGGTACTCTAAGACCGTGGTTTTGAGCAACAAGCCAGCTTGTGAATTTAGCCGACACCAGTGCCATATAGTTTATTTACCCTTTTAGCGCAGAACATTGCCAAGAAAATTAATGACTATAAAATTTAGTCCCTTCATTTTTCAGATCCATAACTAATCCTTTTTCTGTCATTATCTTATCCTAATGCTTTTCACAAGTGAATTCAAACAACTGTGTTGAAATGAGGGCTGAGGGCTGAGGCACCAGACAGCTCCAAAAAGGTCAAGGACACACTACCCATCAGCCGAGTGTGTGAGTGGACAAACATTCCTCAAAGGCATCAACTTGTCAGAAACAGTTTTTGTCTGTGTCTTAGTCACTTTCCATTTCACTCCATTCATCAATCCGAAGCTCAACACGCTTTCCTTTCATGCCTCCGTACTCTCTCATTGAGTCCATTTTATCTCTGTTTCCAGGCGCTCAGGTGAGCAGCGGCTCCTTTGGGATTGTCAGTCTTTATCTGTCTACATCTGTAAGTAATACAGCTGCTCGGAATGGTGACGGGACAGAGGTTACTCTGTCTGTTCCTTTCATATTCTGCTTTTGTCCAGCCGCCAGTTTTCTCTATCTTCTTTATTTCATTATCCCATTGTCGCCTCTTATCCATCCGTTCAGCGCACTTAAGATGGGCTGCACCTTTCCGGAACTATCGTTGTCACTATCACTGCTATATTTTTTTTTTTTTATTTTTGTCATCAAAATTACGTCGCAAGTAGTAAACAAGAGCTAATTATACTGTATGATAAGTCCGTCAGAGCGATCACATGCACTGTAACTTTGTTTGAAACTAAAATGTGCTGTGCTTAGTTGTTGCACAAACGTACTTCTTCCACTGGAGAGAGATGGAATTCTTCCCAGTTCAACAAATCTGTGACTGTGTGGTAATCTGGCTTCCACCTACAGTACAGAAAGTACTGAACACATTACTGCACATTACTTTGAATCTAATCAGTCACTATGATAACTATGCACCTGGCAGCACACCTCTGAGCATCTTATTTACGAAGCCATTTTGCAATTAAATTTGATGTTAAATCGCTATTCATATGTATCTAAGCAACTGAGATGAGCATTTTGAAACCCATTGACACTCCAAAGACTAAAAATACACAGTACCAAATGTTACTGTAGTTTCAATAACTTTCTGTTAATAAACAGACATATTTATCAGGATGCCTTCTCTGCTGCTGTGAAAACAGTAATTACACACAGGTCCAACCAACTGGCAAATTTTGGTTGCTATCTCTCTTGCCTCTGCAGGATTCACAATGAATTCTTTTGAAAGAACCAGGATATTTTATCCATGCATTTTCAGTCCTCAGTAGGTGGTGAAGACATTTTTCATGTGGTTTTAAATGATACATTTAAATACTCTGCCTTTTCTCTGTCTGAACTAGAAAGTATCATTTTGCAGATGGAGCTACTGCAGTTTGAAAGCACTCAAAGAACGTCTGTTCGGGATTCCCCTGGTTGCCAGCAGCCTCTGTCTTTTGTTGAGTTTAGGAAAAAAAAAATACAATATTTAGTGACAGTGATAACTATTTACCAGATTAAAATTCAGTGATTACACGAAGGTGTGAAAGGAAGAGAAGCTGAGGTTACCCTCACATGCAGTGTATTGTGTGCAGTGGATGGCTCAGGGGCAAATATCACATTTCAATGGTGAGAGTGCTTTCACCATCAAGGACAACTATTGCTTGTAGCTATTAATACTATTTATTTCAAATGTGGTTATTTTTGAGCATATTCCCATTCACGTCAGTTGTTGCTTCATTCTTATTGGGTGTCACCCCCCCAGCAGTCGCTGGGCTGCCTAATATGAAGGACTGGAACTGATTTTGAAAAGCTTTGTGAATGATCAAAATTAGCGATTTAGAAAATTAACTGAAGTGAAAATTTCTGGATTTGAGCTTTTCTAGTTGCATTCTGGCAGGACTTTAAAAGCCACGGGCCAGTCAAGTGAGTCATCACCTGACCGGCGTCATAGCCCTCAACCACAGCCGGTGGTTTTAAAACCACCACTGGTGTTAATCTCTCTGGCAAGAGGACAAAATTCCAGACCTTAAATGAAACACACTCACTCTGCTAATGGAGAAGGTGAGCCCAGGTTTTCCAGAGCACACGCCCATGAAGCAGAAACGCAGCTGCCAGTAGAACAAATGCTCGCTAATGAAGGTGATTAAAGATAGGACCATGGAGGCTCCGAGCATGTAGAAAACTCCCGCCATGTTGTCCACGTCCAGCTGACTGCTCATCACCTCGTTCTTCTCATTGTGACAGATGCCGGTGAGCCACAGGGCCTCCAGCTCCTCCATCTCGCCTGAAAGACAAAGGGATTCATGCACACAGGTTACCAGCTCAATCTGTGACCTGCACACTTGTAGATGCAAACAAAAGGACAGGACAGGTTTTCATTTTGGAATGGAGTCGTTGCCAAAAACAGCTCAGGTCTCATGAACGTGCAACAAATGTCACATGGCATTATTTGAACTCAATACCTCGAGGATCATGCTCATTAAGAAGGCTATCCCTTCCTTGCTGTGGGAATAAAAACAACTGTCTGCTGGGATTTTATTGTCCACAGAGAGGATGTGTTTGCGATTGGAGAGGAGTGTATGTGATGAGTATTTCTACCCTAAAACTTGCCCCCTTCCCTTCCCAGTTTAATATCTCTAGGAGGGCTGCTAAAGGGAGAGGACATGTCCAGAGAGATTTATTTGATCTGCTCCAGTGGTTCTTCATTTGTCAGTGTCTCTGGGAGATCACGATGGTGTGTATTTTCCCAGTGATTGCGTAACGTCAATCCAGTTGTTTGTGCGTGCATGTCTTTACCTAATTTGTTAACCTCAGGAAGAAAAAAAAAAGTGAACAGTCATAACAGTCATAACACAATCATTTATGCCATGGTTTTGACCACTTTCTTCAAGAAAAATAAACTGTCAACATACATCTAAACATTCACTGTATTCTTGTATTGAACAAGATCCGTTGCTGGTTCGTTGTGTATAACATTCTATTTTTTGATAATTATCTCACCTATCTGCCCATTCAGTCTTTCCTGAGCCTCTCCTCAGGAAGCAATGAGAGGAAGGGTCTGATGTGTTGGCCTCACGACAGAACGATAAGACCTTTTTTCCATTTGGTAAATGTGTGCAGACATGCTGTCTGACCTTTGGGGAACACATAATCAAGCGTGCGTGTAGTCACTTGTGACAAATACACACAAACACACCTCACACACACACACATGCAGGTGCACGCTGGCACTTCAATGAATGTGATCCACTTTGAGGTCTGAGTTGATTTGGCTTCCGAAGATTTGATCTAAGGTGAACGTTCTGTATGTAGTGAGCTCTGTAACCATCACACATGGTAGTAAAAAGTGATGGCGTATCAAAGACAACATGTATGTATCAAGGTTATGTGTCAATGAGGTCTGACGGCTGAGCAGTATGGAAGAAGTGCAGGGCTACTGTAGGTGCCCTTTGAAGGTAAACATTCGCAAGATGCACAGTATCATCTTGTCAGATGTCAACATGCTGCTGAAACACAGCTAGAAATGCATTTTAAACTGTATTCCTGATTAGTAGATAGCTCCCTTTGTTCATTTTGAATTACAACCAAATGAATAACTGCATTACATTTGTAAATAACCATGAGTGACAGCAAAACAGCAATGATGGTTTATCTTTAGTCTCAACTCACAGATTCAGGATTGTTTCTATGAAAATGACAACGCAAAAAACAATGTGACTGTTTTAATATTACAAGTTTGGAAGCTGCCTTTTGGAGCACTAACATCATCTGAAACTTTTAAACACGTCTAAGGACATTTTATACTGGTGCTAGAGGAAAACCCTGCAGCCACTGGGTGAATACCTGGACAGATCACCTGTCCATCACACACACACACACACACACACACACACAGTTCGTTCCCTGCCTGCTTCTGGCCTGCCTGCTCCATTGCAACCCCAGAAACTTGCCATTTATCCTGCTAAATGACCGGTGACGATAAGGTTTTTACCAACTTCACCTCTGTTTTTGTGCTGAAATTGGGTCCAGTTTCATGTTCTCAATAGACGTAGGGTGAAAATACAAACTCCACTGGGCCAGTGGCTTACTCAATTTGGAGTTTTGCCCTGGGACCCGTTTCTCTTTTTTCTTGAATGTGTAAAATGTCTTGAGATAACATTCTTATGAATTGGCACTTTAAATAAAATTGAATTGAATTGAATTGAATTGAATTGAATTGAATTGAATTTGTAAATGTGCTTCCACTGCTAAACTGTCATGACCTCCATGTCCTCGACCTACTGTACATCTATAAAAGAAGATATGGTTGTCACCTTGGAACAGTAACAGTACACAAGCCCTAGTAGAATGATAAAGAAGGACATTATTTAAACACATACCAACACAGACACACACCTTTGTACTTTTGTCTTTGTGAGGACTTTCATAGGCATAATGTATTACAGGGCCCCTTACCCTAATCCTAAACATCCCAACTAACCAACGACCCTAGATACACACACACACACACATACACACACACACACACACACACACACACACTCACACACACACACACACACACACACACACACACACCATAACCACAACACAATATAGGACTTTACATCCATAATAAAAGTCGTAAAACATATAACTGTTGATATCAGGCAGTTGTTAACTTTATAAAGACAAATTGGCTGTATCATTGGAATATTTTACGGGAAGGAATGCATTATTTAATTCCTCACCATCTCCAAACAGCATAAGGATTGCCAGATCCACTGCTCTCTTCCAGCCAGAGTCCTTCTGGATGGCGATGCCGTAGCCGGTGGAGGCAAACACCTTGCCGCTCCCGATGGTGACCAGCTTGCAGCCCTCGTCTCTGCCTGCCATGTAGTTCAGCACTGCGGCATCGTAGATGAAGGCATCCAGTTTGCTGCAGAGTGCAGAAGACATGTAAAGTTCTACAGGCTTTAAACAAAACATTCCCCTTTATTATTTTGTATAGGTATGCCTGTTCCATCTAAGAATATTGGAAAACAATAAATGATCTTTTAGGCAGAAACACTAAATTAATTTAATCTTTTTTAGAGGTAGAAGTAAAATTTAAAAGTAAACAAAACTTTTTTTAGTTTATTTACTTTTGAAAACTGTTTTATAGGCAAAGTACACAATTTGATGTATTCCATGCCAAATTTGGATAATGATATGTCTGGCCGAAAAACAAAAAATGAAATTATGAGGGAATAAAAACTGTACATGTACATCTGTACTAAATTTGACAGAGTGAGTATAAGCACAGTAGACAATATGATAAGAACTTGCAAAAATAAACCACCACGATAGCCTTTATGGAAAACCTCTCAAATTCTTAGCAAATTCAGTTGACTCTACTATTTGTCCTATTATAAATGTGAGTTAATTCATTATTAATGATTACAAAAATGTGGAAAAAAAACAATATTATTATACCACTATCTAAAACAAGAAATGACTATTTTCTGGACCAAATAATCTAATAATTTATAATCATCCAATAATTCTATTGTCCGTGTTGAGTAAAATGATCGAAAGCATTGCATATGAACAAATTGATATTATATATCTATAAATATCTACTTATTGATTTACATAATGCATACAAAGAAGGTCGTGTAACAGCTACCGCTCTGACTCAAATGCCTGACAACTGGCTCAGGAAAATTAGGAAAAAGAAAAGCATTGTCCTGCTAGATCTTTCGGCACAGTGCATATAAATATAATTCTGAGCATTTTATATCTTTCCCAAGGACGCTTACAAGGACAAGGTTGTGATTTTAATGAATACTGCTTTTAAAAATAAATAAAATAAATAAATAAAAAAAAACAACGAAAGTTACAGAAAAGCAGTGGAACATACTATATTGTATTTGACCTGCTGTTGCATTTTAAAGAGGGAATAAATAGAATATGTTTTTATTATCCCACAATGGGGAAATTGCAGTGTTCCAGTGGCAGCATACATTAAGAAATAAATACTAGAAAGACTTTAGAAAAATAAATATAAAAAGAATAAAAAATATGGCTAAACCTATATATATACAGTATACACACATATACTATATACATATATACACAGTACCATGCTTTACATTTGACCATATTGCACATAGGCAGATATTGCACTTGTGTGATAACTAGGATACTGTATTATACAGTCTGATGGCTGTGGGGAGAAACAACCTTCCTGCATTGAGGATGCCTCAGTCTAGTGCTGAAGGAGCTGCCTAGGGCCTCCACAGTGTGGTGCAGGGGGTGAGAGGAGTTGCTCCTGATGGATGTCAGCCTGGCCAACATCCTTCTGTCTGCAATCTCACCAATGGAAAAAGGTATAGAAGAGTGCAAGAGCTGCACTATTCTATTCCGTTCGATCCTTTTCTATTTTATTACATTGTAAATCAGCTACATTAACATAAGTCTTCATCTTTGAGACAAACAACCAGCACATGCTCACTCTTCAGTTTGCAATCAGCTAAAACTCGCATCCAACAGCAGACGTACGTCGCTGCTCTGCAGTCTTAATTATTCAAAAGACTGATGAAAATGTTTAAGAGACAAGCTGAGAAAGTGAATATTAGGAATCTGTCAGTAACCACAGGCTATGCTGCTATTCTGGGATCCAGTAGAGGAAGACACAGGCAGCTGGCCACCCACATTACCCTGAATGCTCCCACTTCCTCTGTGTATTCCTTTATCATCCTTTCCCCCTCTTGCATCATTGCAAGACCTCACAGCTGCCTAGAACTCTCATTTTTCCTCCCCGCAGTGATGGTTTTCAACAACCCTCAAACTGTCTGCTTCCTCCTCACCCGGTCTTCAGACTGTAGAGCGCCTCTTCTACATTCTTCTGGTGGAAGCTTGTCATGTATGTGTGCATGTCCCGGTAGTTGTTGCGGATATTGCGCTCTGTGCTCCCATTGGGCACCGTGCCAAACCGGAACGGTGGCGAGAATTCGTTAGGCTTCTGAAACTGTCGTGAGGGGTTTTCCAAAAAAAAACACACACACAAGGAGAGAAAGACAGAAGAGCACTTGTAAGCATGTGAAAGGCACTGAGCCGCATCAAATAGTTTTTAATGTGCTGCTGAGCAGAAGAACGGGACGGTGCTTTTGGAAGCCTTCAATTAATAAAATGCTGTAGAGTAATGCTCAACAGATGGGATAAACATTCTGTATATCAGCCCTGCTGAACTGAATTGAAATAGCCCTGCTATTCAACTCATAAGCATGCCAAAATCCTGACCATTCAGCTTCTTTCTTAAGTATTCCATTTGAAGTTTGATCATTTAAATTATGTGAAATGCCAATACACACATAAAGTGTGAAAAAAAAAATCACAATTATTAATGTTAGTCATTTGAGAAAAAAAGTGATTTAGGAGCTGTTGCTAAAAATGGTTATAATTGATTTATTTGTCTAATTGAATAATCAAATGAAAAATATTTAAACCAATCTGATTCTCAAAGACCGATGCTTCTCTAAACCTGAAAGTAAAAGCCTGCTGAGATTTATTTAAATATGTCCATCACACATGAAAAATCTTTTCCAGTTTCTTTGATTTTTCAGTTTCACTGTGTATCTTTAGGAACAATAGGTTTGATTTTTCAGGTAATTTGTTGATCTCCGGATTAAAGATTTTAAGTGTTTTTTTTTTTTTTTTTAAATAAAGATTCATTAATGCCCATTAGAAACTATGCCATTAACCAGCAAACTGGGGATTAATCTCAGCCCAAGGGTTAAAGACTCCTTCATACAGTCAGTCTTCGTCACGTGTGCTACAGAACATACTTTCACACAGCTGCTCTGTCACCCACACAACCCCTTATGTTATCTAGAATTCGCACCTTTTTGTCTGACAGGCCCGACACCTGGTCGACATACTCCTCCTGGATCATGAAAGCAGCCAGATTGGCAGTGTAGGAGGCCAGGAAGATGACAGCAAAGAAGGCCCATACTGACACCATAATCTTACTGGTGGTGCCTTTGGGATTCTGAACGGGGACGGAGTTATTGAAAACTAGACCCCAGAGCAGCCAGATGGCCTTACCGATGGTGAAGGAGGGACCGCCGGGCTCTGGAAGACAAGCGCAACATATAAAAAATATAGCAAAGAGAGAAGAGGGTGACATGTAGAGAGATAAAAATGTCCAATTTTCCTGCTGTTACAAGGGATACCTAATGAATGTATTGTCTCCATGATGCTCATATGTCAGCAACAGTGTGAGAATGGCTGGAGTAACATTTAAAGATGAGAGGATTTGCTCTCAAAAATAACTTCTAGGTCACCTGTGTGCAGGAATCGACTTGTCGCTTCTTTGAGAATTAGAAAATAATCAATCTGTAAAGCTAATGTTGAAATGACGTATTAACTATCATTACTGTAATCCTCTCACATTACTCAATAGTAGTCTGAATAATACTGCTGCAGAAATGTGTTACACATCAGAACTACTCTGGCTGCCATGACAACTTGCTTTTATATTCTAAGACTGTTCCACCTACTGGTTTGGCACTATGACATGTAGCGGGACGGAAACGTTACCTACTGTAGCTGTGTCAGAGATGGGAGAGAAAATGAGGGAGTGGGCTCCACGATGGCAGCCTACAATTATACTACAGCTGGTGCAGGAGCGTAGACAACAGCCTAAGACAACCTACTGATTACACCAACCAAGCCCTACACTGTTACCTTGATAGGAAAAACAACAATAGGACTGAAAACCTGGAACACATTTGATCCAAAAGTGTAGCGATGTTTCATACAGTCAGACATCATTAATCCTGACATTTTAATCACCAGCCTCGCCTAAAACACATTTCTGTCATGGTGCAGCAGCACGACTGTATTTGACCTGAGAATGGCACATTTAAAAAGATATGTTTTTTTTGTCCTTATACAGTACTACTTGGAAAATTAGAATATCGTGTAAAAGTTGTTTTATTCAGGCAATCCAACATAAAAGGTGAAAACAATACATTTTATAGACTCATTACATGCAAAGTGAGATATCCCAAACATTTTTTGTTGTAATTTTGCTGATTATGATTTTTTTATTGATTTCAAGCAATATTCTAATTTTCTGAGTTTCTGAATTTGAGGTTTTCTGAAAGTCCTAATCAGCAAAAAAAACAAAAAAAACAAATAAAAGCTTGAAATATATTGATTCGCATACTATTTGTCTATAATATGTACATTTTACCTTTAAAATTGAGTTACAGAAATGCATGCACTTTTTCAGGATATTCTAATTTTCCGAGTAGTACTGCAGTTATAAGAAAATAATAACTACAACAATAATTGGTTCTATTCAACAATTTAAAAAAAATATATATTTGTAGGAAAAGTGCTTCCATTTGGGTCCAATCACAAAAGCCAAACAGGCTGAGCAAACCGTTGCTTGTGTTGCTGAGTGCCGTTGCCTCACCTCTCCCGTCTGCCAGACAGCGATTGTAACCCACTGGGCTGAAGTACTCAAACACAAACACAGCCACGGCCGACACAATCAGCAGCATCACAAACATCATCACCCAGACATCGGCGCTGAAGGGCTCTACAGCAAAGAGATTGGGAGAGGAAGGGGGTGTGGGGCAGAATGCAGAAGAAGACAATCAAATTAAAGCTGTAGTCATTTTTAATTTGAGCTGGATTGTCTGTGCACGGACTCGGACAGGAGACGTATGAGTGGACAGAGGTGAGGAACCCGCCAGTGACATGTTTTCCAAATCTGTATTTCATTAGCCACTTCACTCATAACAGCCTTAACTTTCCATCATTAAAAGTAAGAAACCGAACTTTGTCAGCACTGGTTTCTTATTTCACCCAGGATTTAGTTAAAAATTATTGTAACTGAGCAACAAATGGCACAAATTCCATCATTTGTTAAAGATAAATTTAAAAAGCCTTCTTTGATCTTTGTGGCACCTTTCTGGATTGAATCTGTACGCCTTAATGTCCAGTCTATTAAAGCTTTGACTTGTGAAAACAAACATTGGCTTTTTGAGCTGTAAAAGGAAAGGCATCATTAAATATACATTTAAAAACACATCTCTGGTATTCTGTAACCATGTTAATGGAACAAGAGCAAGCTGTGGGGAAGAGCAGCAGGCACTGGGCAGCCAACCTTTCGGTGTGTTAGCCATTGCTATTTTCTCTCTTTTTCAATGTGAAATCAGGTCATGTTGCTCTTGATGGGATTTTTTCCTTCTATCTACTCATGTTATATTATTATTGACAACCTCCTAGAGCCCATATTGACTGAGAAAAAAAAAAATCATTATTTACACCAGTTTTACACTGCAATATTCAACGTGGGGTTTACTTAGCAATGGCAGGAAAAATGATTGACCTAAAATACTTAGCAATTGCCATTGTTTACTTAGAAATGGCAGGAAAAATGATTGACCTAAAATAGGTGGATGTTACTAACGCCTTTAAAACCAGTCTGGGATTTTAGAGATTTGGGTTACAGCAGATGAGCTATGGCCAAAGCTACACAAAGCCATCTCTGACTCATGGAAGAGAAACAGGTACAAAAAAAAAAAACTAATGCGTGCCACTGTGGTGTGCACTCACCAAGGAATGCAGAGGGAGACACGGTGCCGTTGCTACGAGACACCATGACACTGATCCCTGTTTCAATGAAGGGCACGGAGAAGTCGATGACCTCTGACCTCTCTTCATTGATAGTGAGCGAACCCACGGCCATGTGGGCTTTCTTTGCCACAACCTGCGGGGCAACAGCAGACAGGCCAATGGATAGAGGGAAGGACAGACAGACAGATTAAAGGTCTGTGGGCATATACAGTACTGAATAATAGAATGAATGAGAAGAAAGAAACATGATACAAATATAAATAACTGTTATCAAGTTATCACCTGCCAAATATTTAAGATGTTATTTTGGTCAACCAATAACAGAATTATTGGACTGAGTAATTGCCTTTCCACCACCAAACTTCCCACTAAGCTTTCTCATAAATATTTAGTGCAGAGTTTCTGGCACCTTTGGCCATGTGTATAAATAAGACACAAAGACTGTGTTAATAAGGGATATTTAAACACGAATGCCAGAAAACAAAAGGAATCCTCCACACTATACGTTGCATGGTGGTGTATATGTAACCAAGCTCTCTGCATCTGCTCTCTGCATCTGAATTGCTATGTTCCCCGTTACCCTTTAATCATTAGCTGCTTACTTCAGCACTGGAAGCCATAAACTAATGCTGCTACATATCGATGCACATAAGTAGAGGATCTGGTGATGGTATTTACTTAAGAAATTTCACAGCTGCTGTGATGACTGCGATTTTATGTTTAGCCGCAGATGTAAACTCATCTGTGCTAACGTTCAGTTATTCAGTGTCATTAAATGAAACATTGCACAGATTTTAATTCAGCTGTCCGGGGGGAAGTAAATCTTTCCCAGAGGTTGCCTCTCTTCCTTCCTCTGCTTCTCTCCTCCTGAGGTTTTGTGGAAGCCACATTTAGGCAAATATAAAATGTTTTCAGGGTAACAGGAAATACATTTATAATGTATGTTGGTGTACCCTAATTTAAGAAATCAGAAACCAGAAAAACTTGATTGCCAGGGTAAAATTATTAGGGCCATTTTTCTACAGAACTGCTTAGTAGAGGGGGGAAAGGAATAAATACATAATACATTTGGCTTTTCTATAATTTATTCTGAACAGATTTTGCCAGTTGATGAAACCGCGTGTGCATCATGGTTGCTGTTCATAAGGCAGATATAAATGTCCTCACCTCTCCGACCATACCATTCCATGTTCCGTTAATCTTCTTGCCATGTTTGCCGTTGGTGACCAAATAGAGATCGTAGGTGAATTTTACACTCTTGGCAATCTTCTTCAGGATGTCGATGCAGAATCCTTTGCAACAGCGTTTGATGTAAATCCCTGAATCCCCTGTATGATTACTGACAGGCAGTACAAAAAAGGGAGGTGATTGATTATTGAAAACAGTACTTGCAATCATGTGCCTCTGCTAGTCCAAACAAACAGCATTTGGACTCAAAAGTAAGCCCATAGCGGATTAATCATAAAATTAGTCCTCAAATAAATCAGGATGATAATGAAGACGTGCCCTGAATGCCTCACCAGGGAGCCGTCCCAGAGGCATTCTGACTAGATGCCTGAGCCACCTCATCTGGCTCCTCTCAACGCGGAGCAGCAGCGGCTCTACTCCAAGCTCCTCCTGGATGGCTGAGCTTCTCACCCTATCTCTAAGGGAGAGCCCAGTCACCCTATGGAAGAAACTCATTTCGGCCGCTTATACGTGCGATCTTGTTCTTTCAGTCACTACCCAAAGCTCATGACCATAGGTGAGGGTAGGAACGAAGATCGACCGGTAAATCGAGAGCTGAACCGAAAGGTGACGCTCTCTCTTCACCACAACGGATCGGTGCAGTGTGTTGGGTGGCAGCCGAAGGCAGGGACCTTGGCGGTCCAATCCCCGGCTGCAGAAGCTAGCTCCAGAGTGTGCATCCTTTATTTAAAAACATGCAAGCAATGCTTGAAATAGGGCCAGTTGAAATCCTCACCTGAGTTTGAGCTGCTTGCGACAGGGTACCGTGTTCCTCATGCAGGTGCCGCTGAGCGGGTCCACATCCTCCACGATGACAAACGGCGCCTCCTCCAAAGTAACGATGGACAGGTGGTCGTCCCTCTCCTCCGCTCCCGAGTACAGCTCGAATCGAGGCCACACGTGGTACCTCATCGTCAAAGAACCTCTCTCCCACTTGCCAACCTGCACGAGAGAGTGGGAGGACAGCCGTGTGATGTACAGGCTACAGTAATAGACACTTCACTATCCTCCTTTCAACAGAGAGGATAAACAATGCCAGATGAACCACGGACGGAAAACAAGAAGAGACAAAGGGGAAAAAAAGACTTGGGTAGTGCAACAGTAGAAAAGAACATATTCACCCTGTCCCATTGTCTGTCCTTGTCGAGAAGAATGATGACTAGTTTGGGGAACATCTGGTGGCCTTTTTCACTGAACGATAGATTTCTGCCTTCAAAAGTCACGTTCATGACATACCTAGAAAAACAAAGACAAACTTGAATCAGAAATTCAACACTAATTACATTCAGTGACACATGCATTTCTTTTCAATCAGTGTCAGCATTGGAATTGAGCAACATTTAAGAACAGTTTCCTATATAATACAATTTTAAAATAAAGTTTAAAGATGCCCTACAGGCAGAAAGTACCCAGCTGCACACTGACTGTATTCTTATTAAAATATGGCGGCGTTGTTAAGTCACTGCATTTCCTGCTTCTGACAGCTATGATGGGACAGCACCACCACTGACCACAAGACTGTTGGGATACGGTTGTAAAGCTGAGAAATCAACATTAGCTTAAGCATGGTGACCAACAGGCATTCACAAACTACAATACAGGTGCCAAAACTGCACGTGTAATGTATGTGTTAATACATTGATCAACATCTGTCAATATACTGTAAATACTAGAACCAGACTACAGTGTAAAAAACTGTTTGATTCATTCCTTATTAGCCGCAGCACTGTTGCCTCACAACAAGAAGGTTCCAGGTTCAAATCACCTGGGGCTATTCTGGCATTTGTGTGTGGTCCCCATGTCTACATGGGTTCTCTCTTGGTACTCTGGCTAATTCCTACAGTTCACAGACGTGGCTTTAGGCAATTGGTGAACTGGCTACTTTAAACTGAACTTAGGTGTGAATGTCTGTGGGACTGGTTGTCAGTCTTTGTGTGTTGGCTCTGCGATGGGTGACTTGTCCAAGGTGCAGGCATCCTGGTGGAAGGCTCGGTACACATGGGGTCCATGGAAGAGAAGAGAGGAGAGAGGAGGACTAGGATGATGGCTAAATATTTGCCACTTCTGTTCTTAACATGGGGCAAAAAAGAGTCTGAAATAGCCAAAGAATGTTACAGACAATCCAGTGTGAAACTGGTGTCTTTATAATGTGATGTACACATGTTTCACTGCAGGAAAATATTAAAAAACGCAGAGAATATTAAAAAATAAATAAAACTAAACTTAAAAAAAAACACAAACAAAAAGGAACTACCAACTGACTGGCAATTCTCTGAGCATTTCTTTGCTGATGCAGGCAGAAAATGACAAGGTGTGACTGAGGGATGTGGAGTATCTTGGAAAACATTAAAAAAAAAAATAATACTGTAACTTCAAATTCCTACTACATCCATCCATATATGAGCAAAGTGCATTCATTTTCTGGTGGTCAAAACTGGCATTGGCACCAGGTAGGATTTTAAAACCAATGAAGTGACCAGTGAGTAGCCCCCGCAAATCTGATATAAAGAAGATTATGAGACAAAGAAAAATCTGATGTCAAAGGATTAAAGAAGTGTAGATAATGTAAACTGTGGTACCACCTGGCAATCTGTGTGTGTGTGTGTGTGTGTGTGTGTGTGTGTGCGTGCGTGCACATCAGTAGACGTTATAAATGAGGTGAAGTATACATTTACCCACAAACATCTCCCACGAACAATGTGAAAAGCACAGTAATGAGTGAATAAAAACACAGAAAATAGATGACCACAAAGTCTGAAATCTTGCCAGGACTTCATCACAGGTACTTCCCAATCGAACATGCTGTACCACTATATGATGTATCTTTCAAATATATATACACCTATATCTTTTTATATCCAACTGCTACATCTCTACATCTCATCTCTATATCTCCATCTCTATATTTCTACATCTCTATTTCTCTCTTCTTTAATTGATTGAAGATCATCAATGTCACTCAGGTCTTCTTTCGCACCTGTATGGGTGCTAAAATATGTCTATAATCTGAAGAGATTCAGTGAAACATGATCGAAGTCTAGAAAAAAATACCTTAAAGGAAAAAGTTAATCCCTTGATAGGACAAACCACATATTCCATCAACAGTGTTCATTTCCCAGAAAAAATAAGCTGAAGGAATAAAATGTATATCAAAAATATGACAGCTTTTGCTGGACAATGAAAATGGTGAGTCGAGAGGCAGTTGTGTGGGTTATAAAAATGTGGTTAATATAAATTTCATGTGTGACCTACCAGAGTCTAATTAGTACTACAGTAAATGTATATTTCTGCAAAACTTGACGTGAAAGTCTTCCACATTCCTGAGACGCTCTCCTCAGTTGCTGAGGTCTGAACTCTGACTCCTTGATTTGAATTTGACATTTATGTCAGATCTGAAAAATCTTCCTCAGAGCGATGTTGAAATACCACGTGTTGAAATACCACATTCAACATACAAAACACTGCGATGACCCTTGACCTCCAAAGTCTAATGAGTTCATTGTTAGTCAATTCATGGATGTTAGTCAATTCATTGATGGTCCATCATCCCGGATGAACATGAAGGCACTGTGACCTTAACCTTTGACCGATAACCTCCAAATGTAATTTTCCATCTGAGCGACATGAAATATTTAAATCTCAGACAGTGGCGAGATACGAAAATAAAATAACCCTTGAGACAAATTTGCCAGAGTGAAAAAAAAAATTCCTTCAACTGTTTAAAAGGGCCCAGATGGATAGATGAGAAAACAGGTGGACTAAACGCAATAACACAATGCCTGCAGTCTTGGCTGACACATGGAGCCATAAAAAGAGCGTTGCATGCAGCATACGCAAAACATCACAGGAAGACTCATAACACCAGTATAATGTAATATAACATGTTGCCATGGCACCCACAACCTTAGAAATTTTGCAATCAGCTGTGTTGCCATGGGAACAATAATCTCACCCGAGACAGCCTGGTTGTGGACAGAGACAGACAGAGAGAGCAAGAGAGAGTGATGGCAAGAGGGAGTATTTCAGTAGAAACTGGTGTCTAGATACTGTCCTTCATGCTGTAATTTCAAGATGTGTCTCAGCAAAATCGCTCTAAAACGATTCATCTGCCTGTACGTTAACCCACGCCTTATGAGGAACTGTTACTGGCTTTGAATTTACAGCAAAATGAGACTTGTTCTCCTGCTGCGGTTCTGACGTGCAGTTTGATCCCTCTTTGTCTCAGAATTCCCCTCTGATGTCGTGGGAAGGAGATGAGGGAGAAAAAAAAGAGGTTCTGATAGAAACTCCATCTATTACCATATCATATAACATATATATATGTATATATATATATCCATCCATTTTCTGTACCTGCTTTATCTACACTCATATATATATATATATATGTGTGTGTGTGTGTGTGTGTATGGGCAGCACGGTGGTGCAGTGGTACACCCATGAGGCTGTGCTTTAGGAGATTAGCACATTTTTTTCTCCATATTCCTTCATAGCAATGTAGAAAGGGTTATCTGGCAATTGGTGCAAAGTTTTTGTGTTTTTTTTTTTTTTTTTTTTGAAAGGACACTCTGCTTACATAATACACTGATCCAAACTCTTTACCTTAGCTGTTTAATGATCAGAAACGTAAAAACACCTCAGGTGTGTGCCTGAAGTGTGACATCTTAAACTGCACTTTGGAGACAAAAGTCTGGCTTCTGTGGTATTGTTACATCAGTCAGGTTGTTTGTGGAATTGTATACACAGAGGAGCTTGTTTTAAAAAAAAAAAAAAAGGCAGGGGGGTTGGGGTATCCCTAACGCATCAACCTCAATCTGGATTATGCAGCGGTGGTGCCGGAGGTTATATAATGTTACCGTAGTTCTTTTCTTTTCTCAAATTCATTCCGACAGTGGGGAAAAAGCCCAAAACAAAACTGAGAAAATACTAACTAATGAGTCAGAGGGAAACAGCACAGAGGAACAAATGATCATATCAAATTTGACTCAAACAAAATGATTGCATTTGCGTGGTTACATAGTTGGTGCATTGGTTTTAAAATTTCCCTTCTACTTTAACAATGACATCACAATTATTTTTTTTCCCCAGACACCAAAGACAAACAACCTGTGCTGAAAAGGGGATTAAAAAAAAACCCCAAACCTTTATCTTTAATTCACCGATCCACTACAGGTTAATGTTACAGCAGCAACAACCACAACAGTAAAAATGTTTTAGCCTGTCATTTCATCCCTTCACCACATAAATATGGTTTTTAAATGCTGATCGAAAACTGCCGAGTCATGCACAAATTTACCGATTAGTCAGGATGGGATATTTGCTTTCCTTAAAGACTACAAATGCTCTTGGGTCTTTTGTTTTTGAGGTTATTGTGTGCTGACCATGATAAATTATCTGTGATGCTATTTCTCAGGAATATAAAATTGTTTATCCGCTTGACCTTATCCAACACGACATAGGGCAGGTGTGTCGTATTTCTGCAGTAAATCATTGCTTGTTGATACTGAGCGAAACTGCTGTGCAAAACCTTACATGGCCGGTTCTTTAGGACATGATGGCACCATCAGTATAGTGTTCAAGACAGTTTTAGCACATGGGGGCTGAGAACACAGCCTTGGGGAACTCTGATGCTAAACATAATAGTGGAGAAGGTCTCTAATCTGAATTGTCAGGATTTAGTTTGTGAAAATGTGTAGTACATGAGATTGACACAAGAAAAAGTATCAAAGTCTTTTTAAAACTCTTGAGAGTTGAAAATTCAGGAAAAAAAAATCCAAAAATTCCAAAATCTAATCTACTAAAAATCTATGGTCAAGGTTGTGCCATGACCATATTTAACACAAGTGTAAATAATAATAATAATAATAATAATAATAACAATAGTGTCTATAACCCACATACAGTTCCATGGTTGCAAACATGTTTGCAACAATATTGAATGACTTTCATTCATTTTACACATTAACAATAACCTTAAATTATCAGTGTCGGGATCCCTGTTTTGTTCTCTTTATCTGTATTGATTCTATTATGCTGTTATTCTTGTGTTAAATGTTTCCTACAGATGTGGTTGTGTCTTTTTCTCCCTTGCCCTTGGCTTCTAGGTTGTATTTCCACTTGTCTGTTTTCTTCATCAGAGGAAAGATTCAATAAACATTTCTTCCTCTATTTTTTGCATTTACATAAGCGTGCCGTTTAAGTCTGCGCTTCCACCTGTGTTTCTCCTTGAGCTTTTCCTATTCCGTGTGCCTGTGTTAAAACTTTGTTTGTAGCTTAACTCAGTTAGTTAGTTAGTTATACCACAGGTTTTGTTAATAGGTCATGTCAAAACTGGTCTGTATTTGGGGCCTAACTCCACTCTTTGCCTACATTGTGAGATCTTGACAATCAGTTTACAGATTAAGTAACATGTCTAACACCAGTATATTGTTTGTATTATTCCTTTTATGTGGTCTCAATCACTGTGTCTGGAGTTTTGACTTTGGCGTATGAATCACTTTAATGGTTTAAAGGGTCATCGTTGACCCAAACCGTGAATTCCCTCACTCACTTCAGTATTTCCTTAGAGTGTCCAGTGTTTGAGCTCTTTTTGTCAGGCGTCCCCAGGCAGCTCGACTTCAGCAGGGTGTGTGGCCCTCGGTCCAAGATCATGGTTGAAGTTGCTGTAGCGATAACAGCCACCGCATCGCGCACCCTGGCCTCGATGTTGTAGTCCCATTCGTCATATGACACTGAGATCAGCCCTGAGGAAGACAAAGAGGGAGAGGTCAAGGGTGGCATTTCTGGGGAGAAAGAAAGAGTTGCAAGGATGAAAAGAGAGAGATCTGTGAGAGATAAGTAGGAAGCAGAAGTAGCAATGAAAAATGGCCATGGGGGAAATACACAACAAATGCATTTCAGAGGTGGATAAGTGTAAATGTGCAAATAATACTTTAATTGGTTCTAAGGGAGAGCAAAACTGTTTTCATTGTTTTCATGACCAGATCAGGAACCTGTCGTAATAAGAATAGGTAAATCCACAGACACCCTTAATTTGTTTTGCTATGTTTCACTCACCATCTATTTTTACACTGATTTACACCTGTGGATGATGTGCTTACATTTTTAACAAGCGTGTTCTTTTAAACTTACATTTTCACGGTGGTGAAATGTAGAAAGTAGCAGAAGTACAAATACATACATTTGCTGGTATGCAGACAGGACCATGAGTTGTAACATTTTTCAATCTCCACAAAATCATAGAGAGTTTTATTGTTTTGCCGAGCAACAGCGAAGGAGTTCCAGTTTAAGTTCAAATATAATAGTGTAGTTTTAAAAACAGGCTGATCAAGGTGCTTCAAGCTCATGAATAATAATAAACAACCATAAATACAGTACAGAGCAAAAGAACAGCAGAAAAAGGCAAAGACGTCCTATGTGAGCTTGTATTAAAAGGAACAGGAGACGTGCGCGTGGGAGGTGAAGAGAATTAAATGGATCATTTCTGAATGGAATAATACGATCGACATTGACAGGCCGACACAAATAAGTCAGAAGCTTGGGAATGCCTGACAACACAGGCGACAGTGCTGATTTGCCAATGAGGACAAAAAACTTCCTGAGCAGCGTCAGCTTGCTTCTCCTCACAATAGTTTTTTTTCTTTTTAAACACCCCTTTTAACTGCAGGATAAACTCCCATCTCCAAATCTTTTGAATGAAATGTGACACTTGTTACCATATCTGAGATCTTAATTCAAGTCTTTATATTATAGTGAACAGATGTATTTAAACATGGTGCAATCAAACAGTGGAACTATATGTGGGACTTCCTTGGCCCTACCTGTAGGGAAGACAGTTGGCACATGGTCTGCATCTCCAGCCACCAGTGAGGGCACAATCCAGGTGAAGCCGTAACCGGTGAGTCCGACAGAATGAGCCACTTCAAAGATGGTGCTGGCCTCCTCCTTTGTGCAGTAGAGCAGGATAACAGGGCTCTGCAGTTTCTTCAACTGGTTCTGAATCTTAGAATCTCCATCATCCACCGACATGTCAAGTAGGAGGACTTCTTCTAACTCCCAGCCCACAAAGCTGTTGTCAATGGTGCTGCGGATCTGCGATGGAAAAGAAGGTGTGAATTTAAAAATAATAGACACATGCTGTCAGGATTTGTGACGAGGATCCAAGAGCGACACAAGTAAAACAAAACTCAGCTTTTAATTCCACACAGACAGTACGGGAATCAGGCAGTCTCGTCATCAGACACAAAAAAGGCAGTCAGCTTTACAGGGGCGTCTCAGCACAATCAGGTCGAAAACAGGCAGGGTCAAAAAACAGGCAATCAGGCAATATTCAGATTGCCGGAACGGCGACAGAAAGCACACATGATCTGGCAATGAGTCTCTCAGAGTCAGTGGTATAAGTAACCTCAATGACTGAAAATAAGAAACAGGTGCGGCTGATCAGGAATGTGACGCAGGTGAGGTGGAGAGGGGAGGGCGAGAGCCAGCACAGACCGGCAGCTGTGACAGAACCCCCACCTCAAGGGACGGCTCCTGACGTCCCAAACTGAGAGCCGACGACCGACCCCCCAGCCTGGGGGCTAGAACTCCGGCGAACCCGATGGTTGCTGACTGGGTCGGGGGCTGGGGCGGCCTCGCCTCCTGGTACCCCATGCCGGTTAGTTGGGATGCTCCCGCTGTAACTCCCGGACCATCTGGGGGTCGGCGGGAGCATATCAGACGCCTGACTGTAAACGCTGGACCTCCATCAATGAGGCGAGGTGGGGGCAGACGGGACGGAGGACAGGTTGGGCCAGAGGGCTTCACCTTGGAGACATGGGGTGGGCCTGCATGGATCTCAGGAGCTGAAGCCTCACTGCCGCCGGGCTGATGACCCTCTGGATGCTGAAAGGACCCACGAACCTCGGCGTTAACTTCTTGGACTCCACCCATAGAGGCAAATCCCGAGTGGAGAACCACACCTTCTGACCAACCCGGTAAACCGGCGCAGGAGTCCAACGATGGTTGGCCTGAGTGGGGTCTATTTGGATGTTGCCCAGCGAGATCACATACACCAGGAACGACCGCAGACGCGTGGAACTCGCACTTTTCTGACTTAACAAACAGAGAGTGCTTGAGAAGTCGCAGCAGAACTGCATGCACATGCTGAACATGCTCCTCCACAGATTTGGAGAAGATCAGGATGTCATCTACGTAAACAAACATAAACTGGTTCAACATGTCCCACAACACGTCATTTACCAGAGCCTGGAAGACTGCTGGAGCATTAGTTAGGCCAAAAGGCATTACCAGATACTCATACTGTCCCGCTGAAGTGTTAAACCCCGTCTTCCACTCATCCCCCTCCCGGATGCGGACCAGATGATAGACGTTACGTAAATCCAGTTTGCTGAACACCGTCACCCCCTGAAGCAGCTCAAACACTGAGGAAATCAGCGGAAGGGGGTACTGGTTTTTCACAGTGATGTCATTCAATCCGCGGTAGTCATTACATGCCGCAAAGACTTGTCCTTCTTTTCGACAAAGAAAAACCCGGCTCCGGCCGGAGATGAAGATGGGTGGATAATCCTGGCTTCCAGCGACTTGTTAATATACTCCTCCATGGCCTCCTGTTTGGGTTCAGACAGGGAGTAGATACGCCCCTTAGGCGGAGAGGTGCTGGGGAGGAGCTCAATAGCACAATCATAAGGACGGTGAGGCGGGAGCGTAGTTGCTTTAGCCTTGCTGAACACCCGGTGCAAGTCGTGGTAATCCGGTGGAACCCCTGCCAGATTGGAGGATTTGAAATTGACGATTGAGGTCACCCCAGTCAACTCGGCTTGCTTCAAACAGGTAAGGCGGCAGGCAGGGCCCCACCCATGAATGATTCCGGTCTCCCATTTGATGTGGGAGTTGTGTCGTCGAAGCCAGGAAAACCCCAGGACCAAAGGCAGACCAGGCTGGTCCAAGATGTGGAACTGGATCTGTTCCCGGTGGTTACCGGCGAGGAGCACGTCAACTGGTCTAGTCTGATGGGAGACAGGGCTCGGACTGGAATGTGGCCCAGCTGCATCGGTTTGGACACAGGCTCAGGAGCTGCAGTCAGCGGCGAAGGCAGCGTTGGAGATGGCAGAGATAGTGACTGAGTCGGTGGCGACAGGAACCGCTGGCTGCCCGCCACTGGGAGCGAAGGGCTGAACTGGATGCCGCAGTGGCAAACCTGCATTCGCAGATCAACCTGGATGGCGGGGTTTATCACACCATCTAGCGAGGTGGGTCTCTCATAGGCAATTAACAAGTTTTCTGCCAGTCTGTGCAGGAATGTGTCAGTGAGGGATGTGGAAGGTCAACCACTCCGGCTGGGCAAAATCCGAAAGTCCACGGCGTAATCCATTACGCTCTGCTGCCCCCGATGCAGGGTAAGTAACTCTTCGGCTGTGGCATGTCGAGAAGAGCCCCGCCCAAACACCTTGCGCAGCTCTGCTGCGAAAGCCTGGAACGAACAGCAAGCAGGCATTTTACGTTCCCACTCTTCTCCTCCCCACAGACAAGCTCTGCCAGTGAGGTGCGTGCTTGCGTAAGCCACCTTGGCGGCTTCTGTGGCAAAAGTGCGTGGCTGGAGTGAGAAAAGCAGGGAGCAAACTCAGCTTTTAATTCCACACCGGCAGTACGGGGATCAGGCAGTCTCGTTGTCAGATACAAAAAATACAGTCAGGTTTACCGGGGTGTCTCAGCACAATCAGGTCGAAAACAGGCAGGGTCAAAAATCAGGCAATATTCAGAATGCTGGAACGATGACAGAAAGCACACACGATCTGGCAATGAGTCTCTCAGAGTCAGTGGTATATGTAACCTCAATGATTGAAGATGAGAAGCAGGTGCGGCTGATCAGGAATGTGGCGCAGGTGAGGCGGAAAGGAGAGAGCGAGAGCCGGCGCAGACCAGAAGCTGTGACACATGCACTGCAAAGATGAAACACTGGAGAACCCAGTCAATGTCTGAGATGCTCTCTCTGGAACTAAGTCGACATTAAAACTTCAGCAGCCTTTAGCTAAATATTCTTAGTCAAATTTAGAGTAAATGTCCTTATAGGCAGTGGAAAGGTTGTGTTTATTTTATCTTTCAGTAAACAGTACATTTCAGTTTTGATATGCTGGGTTTGCCTTGACTTTAATTTCCACTGCAGAGTGTGTCATTAGAATGGCGAAACCAGTAAATACAACAAAAAAAAAATCGTACTGTACCAGACCAATGCTGATGATACCCCAGAGGAAAGGGGTATACAGATCCATATCACAAACCTTCAAATTGCCTTCAGTAGACATTGAACTAAAAAAAGAACGTACTATAGGCCACCCATAGTATCCTCAACACTACAGATGTTATTTCTATTAGCGCATTTCTTTACCTTGTTGACAAAGTCTTGGTAGCCAGGGTAATACGTGGTGACAATGGAAAAGATGTACCAGTCATACTCCTCCATGATGTTGAGCATGACAGACGCCTGCTGTTCAATGGACGGGCCAAACTGAAAAAACATGGAATGGTCATCCTGGAAAACAGAAAGAAAGAGCAAATCAGCAAACTGAGCCACAGAGTCACAATGCCTTCTCCAAATCCACAAAACACATGTGGACTGGTTGGGCAAACTCCCATGCACCCTCAGGGACCCTGCTGAGGGTATAGAGCTGGTCCACGTCCAGGACAAAAACCGCATTGCTCCTCTTGAATCCGAGGTTCGACTATGCTGTATGTGTATATATATGTGTATATATGTCTGATATGTTTGTATTTCTATGATTGTATTTTGTCTGTATTTCTTTGGTTTTATGATTGTATCTGTTCTCCCTCTCTCTCTCTTTATTCTCTCTGTCCTGTCTCCCTCTTTTATTCCTCCTTTACCCAGCCAACTTTCAGCAGGATGGTTCCCCCTTGTAAGCCTGGTCCTGCTCAAGGTTTCTTCCTGTTAAAAGGGAGTTTTTCCCTGCCACTGTGCTTACCTGGGGGTTCAGGCTCTGGGTTTCTACCTCTGTAAAGCACTTAGAGACAATTTTATTGTAAAAGGTGCTATATAAATAAAATTGAATTGAATTGAATATCTGGTGGATCCTCCTCTCCAGTACCCCTGAATAGACCTTGCCAGGGAGGCTGAGGAGTGTGATCCCCCTGTACTTGGAACACACCCTTTGCTCCCCCTTCTTAAAAAGAGGGACCACCACCCCGGTCTGCCAATCCAGTGGCAACGCCCGCGATGTCCACGCGATGTTGCAGGGGCCTTGTCAACCTTGACCGCCCTACAACATCCCGAGGCCTAAGGAACTCCGGGCGGATCTCATCCACCCCCTGCCACCGAGAAGTTTCTTAACAACCTCGGCAACCTCAGCCCCGGAGATAAGAGAACCTGCCCCTGAGTCCACAGGCCCTGCTTCCCTACTGGAAGGCATGTTGGTGGGATTGAGGAGGTCTTCAAAATATTCCCTCCACCGATCCACAACATCCTGAGTCGAGTTCAGCAGCACACCATCTCCACTGTACACAGTGTTGACAGTGCACTGCTTCCCCCTCCTCAGAAGCCGGATGGTGGTCCAAAACCTTTTCGAAGCCGTTCGGAAGTTGTTCTCTATGGCCTCACTGGACTCTTCCCATGCCCAGATCTTTGCCTCGGCGACCGCTGCAGCCGCACTCCGCTTGGCCTGCCAGTACCTGTCTGCTGCCTCAGGAGTCCCACAGGCCAAAAAGGCCCAGTACGACTCCTTCTTCAGCTTGACGGCATCCATCACCGCTGGTGTCCACCAGCGGGTTCAGGTATTGCCGCCACGACAGGCACTGACCACCTTGCGGCCACAGTACCGGTCAGCCACCTCAACAATGGAGGCACAGAACCTGGTCCACTCGGACCCAACGTCTCCCACCTCCTCCGAGACATGGTCGAAGCTCTCCCGGAGGTGGGAGTTGAAACTCCTTCTGACCGGAGACTCTGCCAGCCGTTCCCAGCAGACCCTCACAATATGTTTGGGTCTGCCGGGTCTGTCCAGCATCCTCCCCCACCATCGGAGCCAACTCACCACCAGGTGGCGATTGGTTGACAGCTGCGCCCCTCTCTTCTCCCAAGTGTCCAGGACATGCGGCAGCAAATCCGATGACACGACCACAAAGTCGATCATCGAACTGCGGCCTAAGGTGTCCTGGTGCCAAGTGCACACATGGACACCCTTATGCCTGAACATGATGTTTGCTATGGACAATCTGTCTGTTGTTCTGTTGTTGGACAAGTCCAACAACAGAACACTGCTCAGGTTCAGATCGGGGGGACATTCTTCCCGATCATGCCCATTCAGGTTTCACTGTCGCTGCCGACGTGAGCATTGAAGTCACCCAGGAGGACGAGGGAACACTCAGAAGGAACACTCTCTAGTACTCCCTCTAAGGACTCCAAAAAGGGTGGATACGCTGAACTGCTGTTTGGGTCGCAGGCACAAACAACAGTCAGGATCCGCCCCCCCACCCGAAGGTGGAGGGAGGATACCCTCTCGCTCACCAGGGTAAACTCCAACGTACAGGCACCAAGCCGGGGGGAACAAGAATCGCCACCCCTGCCCGCAGCCTCTTCCCATCAGCAACTCCAGAGTGGGAGAGAGTCCAACCCCTCTCGAGAAGGCTGGTTCCGGAGCCCTTGCTATGCGTCAAGGTGAGGCCGACTATATCTACTTCTCAACCTCTCGCACCAGCTCAGGCTCCTTCCCCATGAGCGAGGTGACGTTCCACGTCCCTAGAGCTAGCTTCTGCAGCCAGGGATTGGACCGCCAAGGTCCCTGCCTTCGGCTGCCACCCAAATCACACTGCACCCGACCCCTCTGGCCCCTCCTGCAGATGGTGAGCCCATGGGAAGGGGGTCCCACGTTATCTCTTCGGGCTGTGCCCGGCCGGGCCCCATGGTCAAAGGTCCAACCAACAGGCGCTCGCCAGCATGCCCCGCCCCCAGGCCTGGCTCGAGGAGGGGGCCCCGGTGACCCGCGTCCAGGCAAGGGAAACCCAAGACTATCTTATTCGTCATAAGGGATTAGTGGGCTGCACTTTGTCTGGTCCCTCACCTAGGACCTGTTTGCCATGGGTGGCCCTACCAGGGGCATAAATCCCCAGACAACTGAGCTCCTAGGATCATTGGGACACGCGACTCCCTCCATTATGATAAGGTGGCAGCCCAGGAAGAGCTGCCACAGGTAACTAAACTTAACTTAATTTACTTAACTGTGGAATACAGAACAAGAGAATTATTGAATAAAAGCAAAATTTAAGAAGCTTCACTTGCGAGCAGCATCCTGTGTGAGAGGAGAAACCTAAGAGTCTGAACCTAAATATTCCCTGTGCTTGGAGGTAACTGGACTCCTGATTTTAGAATAGGCCTTTTAATCAACTTGCCTGAAAAAAACTAAAAATTTGATTCGGTTGCTCAGTGTTCGTTCGTCCTTTGAATGCCCTAAAGCCTCCTTAGTCTTCTTATCGGCCTCTTTCAAACAGTGAACTCAGAGAGGTGTAATCACTGGTGAGACCAGAAATCAGAAGGATTGTGATGGCCCTGCTCTCTTTAATCTCCCTTTCTTAGATTACCATTAATCACCAGCTCATTCCAAATTCTCTTTCATATCCTTATTATTCCTGTTTCCTTTCTGTACTTTATTCATATATTATCCTTTTCTCTCCCTCTCACTTTCTCTTGACCTCCATTTCACCTCCATTTTTGCTTTACATTACATTCTAAATTTCGTTAGGCATTAGGCCATTGCCAGTAGTTTCATTTTAAATCATAACAGGCCCTAATAAACTGCTGTACAAATTAGGTGTGAGAAAAAAAAAACAGACCCTGAAGGTCATTTCGACCTCAGTACAGTATGTATGAATGCAGCTCTAACATAGTTCAACATAGTTCCTTTACATTGTAACTGATGAGAAGATCTGGGTGAATTCTTTGTGTTGAATCTCAGTTAGCATCTCCAGGGCCCGTCAGAGTCCAGCATCATCTTAGCGTGTTTGTGTGTATTGCTGGACACCTGGTACAGCTTAAATCTCATAAACACAGTGATAATGACCAGAGTCACAGTTGGAATTTCACCAAAATGGGTTATTTCACAATAAATAAAGCACTGTTCCCCTTAGATCAGCTGCTACACTGAGAAATCATAGACGAACCTATAAATGGCTTAGGTCTATAAGAGTGTGCATTTGAAATGAAGAGGTATGTTTGAACTTTGGTGATGCTTGAGCGTGATCCTTTTTCAACAGACCTCTGCCTCAGTGCCTCTTCCTATGGAAAAGGATTAGGGCCACCCAGTTTTTTTCATCATGCACTTGAAACTTGAAACTTGAAAAAAAACTTGAAAAAAACTTGAAACTTGAAAAAAGGCGAAATGTCGAGAATAAACGTTTCGCCCTCTCTCAGAGAGTTTCTTCAGTTCTAAGCTTGCTGGGGGCAGAGCTTGAAAATATAGCAGGTATAAAGCACAAAAAGCAAAAGACAGTATTGTGGGCATTGTTAGGCTTCTGTGTCCCATTTGGCATATTATGAACACAAGCAAACCTATTTTCGTAATTGATTTTGCTGAAGGGTCCCATCTCAACATTATATTTCAACTTTATTCTCGACATTATATTTCGACTTTATTCTCAACATTGTATTTTGACTTTATTCTCATCATTTCGCCTTTTTTCTCAACAAATCAACTTTTTTCTCGAAGTTCATGATGAAAAAATATCTCCTGTCATTTTTTTTCTCATGGGTGGCCGTAATCCTCTTCCGTATCTTCTTGAGGTCCTACAGAGCAGACTCTACAGACTTCATTTAGGATATCAGAGTGAAGAGAATCCCAGTTGATGCACAGACTCACACAAATAACACACAATCGTTTTGATTCACACAGCACTGGTTTGCTGTCCACCTCGGCGACATTTTTGAAATCCGGTTAAGTAACATTTCGGGGTATGTTCTAACCTCAAGACGGTGAGCACCGAATGTGTTTGAGTCTCTGGATGTGGAGTCAGTATGTTTTACCGCCGGAGTTACTGAACTGCAGCTGAGGGGAGCGAACCTTAACAGAGGAGGCTGAAGGGATTTAGCAACTCATCTCCATGTCAGGCTGGAGAAAAGTCTGGCTTCAATTAGATTTGCTGTGGAAGAGCAGCTTATCAGTCCACTACTCAACAAGCCCTGGTGGGAGAGGAGGCAGACAGGAGCAACAGAGAGAGGGAGAGAGAGATGGAGGTAGGAAGGGATGGAAAGAGGGAAGGAGTGAAGGAAAAAGGGAGAGAAAAGGAGAGATGAAGAAAGAGAGGGGGAAGAGAGGAAGAGGGATGGAGGAATAAGGAGAGAGACGGGGAGAAAGAGATTGAGGGAGGAGATGAGAGTGAGGGGAGGTAGAGCGAGGGTGACAGCGCAAGGGTAGAGGGAGTGGGAGAAAGGGAGAGGGAAGTAGAGAGAGGGAGAGAGAGAGGGGATGATAGAAAGAGATGGATGGTAGAGAGGTCTTGCCAGATAAAACGGACAAACCTTCAGAACTAACAGCAGAACCCTCTCACTCTCTCTCTCTCTCTCACACACACACGCACACACACAGAGGTATTCTACACGTCACACCCTCAATTCCAAACAGTCAGCATTCCTGTTGTCTCCACATGTCGTCTCTGTCATGCTCTCCATCTCTCATCATTGCAGTCTGGGTTCAGTTGCTGCTGCTGGTGCCGGCCTGCATCCATTTCAGCCCAACATGCTTAATCATCATATAAATAATAAAATACACAGTGGGTTAACTACTCTCACCGTCGGCTGTTTAATTATCAATCACTCTGTTTCTATGTGTCTTCCCAGCTTCATTTTAACATCATCGAAATGTTCTGATGGATTTACTGCTACTATTGTTATCCAGGAAATGATTCTGGAAGTGATGTATTCAGATTCAGCTACACAGCAGTAGCAGGTTATTATGATGGCAATATTACTTTTATATGGTTGATGGATTTTTGTATATATTCGAAATATGAAATATCATCAAATCATAATAAACAACGGAGGCATAAACAAAAGTATTTTTCTCCTGAGTAATGATTGTTAGGCCTGTTCATCAAAGTGGCCTGCCATTGACAGTAGGTCCTAAGAGGTCTGGACCAGCTCTGGATGTGATCTCAACATACACAAGTGTGCTCTGATGAAGCAGAGCTTGACGATGTTTTGCGCAATTAGACAAAGATTTTCTCACTTCGTGCCCACCTGCTGACTGAAACTTTGAAAAAAACACCGCAAATCTCTACAAGTTCACACCCCACACACCAGTGACAATCTAATTGTTCAGACATTGAGATAGTGGACCCATTCAAATACCTGGGTGTTCACCTCAACAAGAAACTGGACTGGTCTCACAACACCGACGCCCTGTATAAGAAGAGTCAGAGTCACCTGCACCTGCTGAGGAGACTGAGGTCCTTCAGTGTGAGCAGGGCTCTTCCCAGGACATTCTACAACACTGTAGTGGCCTCAGCAGTGTTTTATGCCATCGTGTGTTTGGGGGGAAGCAGCACAGACAGGGACAGAAAGAGACTTAATAAGCTGGTTAAGAGAGCTGGCTCTGTCCTGGGCTGCAGCCTGGACTCCATCGAGGAGATGGCCGACAGAAGGATGCTGGCCAGGCTGACATCCATCAGGAGCAACTCCTCCCACCCCCTGCACCACACTGTGGAGGCCCTAGGCAGCTCCTTCAGGACTAGACTGAGGCATCTTCAGTGCAGGAAGGAGCGCAACCGCAAGTCGTTCCTCCCCACAGCCATCAGACTGTATAATGCAGTATCCTAGTTATCACACAACTTACCTCATGTGCAATATCTGCCTTCATTACGTGCAATAAGTAACTCATGGGAAATGGGCATGCCATTCATGTACAGCACCGTACTGTTAATATATAGGGTTAGCCATATATTTTTAAAACTGCTGAAGCTGCGAGACCCGTTTGTCAGATTGTTCGCTGGTATTCCTGTTTGTTTGTATCGCTGACATTCCCTGCTCATTTTCCTGTGTGTTCCCTGTACAGAGAGTTTCTGAGTTTCGCTGTCCGATTGCTTGTGTTCGACTCTGCTGTATAGGAACCGATCCTGTTTTTTTCTCCTGGTTGACCTGTCTGTCCTTTGATTTGAGATCACCTGATTCTCGTTCTGTCCGCCTTGGAATAAATCCTTTGTATTCATCACTATGTTTGTGTTGCTCTTGGGTCCTACCCGCAAACCCTGACAGGAAGATCAAAGATCAAAGACCTTTTCGAAAACCAGAACATCACCAAAATGTAATCATCTGGTTCTTATCAACATTTCCTGAAAATGTCATTAAGATCCATTCATAATTTCTCAAGTTATTGTGGTACCCGTCTGACAGACAAACGCCAGCTGTCACATAACCTCCTTGGCGGGGCTCATAAAATGAAAGCTTTCATGTATCAGCCAAAGCCAATGTTTCCTAAGAAGACTAACCCATTAAATAATCTTAATAAAACCTATCTTGTTTTCTAGGTACAAGTTTTCTACAAGTGTCAAACTGTGTCAACCTCCTTCCCCATGTTCTCTTTTTTTCCACGCCATTCATCCTTGTAATGAGCACGCAGACGCAGCACCAGAGTGCAGGCAGGAGTCAAGTGTGGCCTTCACAGACGCACAAGGATCAAAACCCCCCTCCCTGTCCACCACCTCGTCTCCCCCCTCTAATCCCCTCGAAGCACTGCGCTCATTCTTCCTTGAATTTGCAGCATTCATCTGCACCTGGGGAATGGGCGTGATTTTCTCTGTGCTTTCATTTGTACACTGACAACAATAACATTCTCCTCTGTCACTGTCTGCTTTGCCTTCAATCTGTTGCTCTTTTCCTTTACTCCTCTGTTTGCTCTTTCAATCTCTTCCTTTCATCGTGCAGTCGGTTCAATGGGGAGCGCGACAGCATTGTTACGCTGATACAAGAGAGCAAAAATCAATCTCGTTTCCTCTTCTCTTTAATCACCTATGTTCTTTTTTTACTTTGCATCCCATCTTTCATCTCTTTTGCCCTTCAGGTAACGGCATCATCATTATCTTCAAAAAGCCCATTGCAGATTTCTTTCTTATCTGATATGTTCTTTTTTATTCAAAAAAATAAAAGGAAGCCATCCCCACTTTCCATTTCTTGCTCGGAGGGCTTGGAAGGACACCCGGTTGAATTCAACGACGTCTTTAAGGGTGGAAGACTTTCTGACTGACAGCAGCCGGCCTGTCAAAGTGGGAGGAAGTCTGTGAGGAGAGGACTAAGGAACTGGAGTGAAGGAAAGACCCAGAGATAAGGAAGGGCAGAGGAAAGAGGAAGACATTTCTAATTCAACAAGACATGCAGTGTTTCCGTGGCAACTCGGTTTCCATAGAAACAATCTTGCTAAAGATGCCATTAGTGTGGGGAACAAAAATCCCCTACTTACACTCTACTGCACTGTATGCACACAAATATAGAAACATACTCCATCTAACGCGTCAGGGCTGCGTATTTGCAGCTATGAGGGCATGTATGAGCCACGGGTTCGGGTCTTCTGACGCAGCCACTCCTTTGGACTGCTAGCATTATTATCTGTAACTGTAGCTTTGTGTTTGTGTTGTAACTTAATTCAGGTGAAGAGGCCAAATTCTCCATATATTATCTCATCGATGGTGACAGTCTGCTTCTCGGGACCACACACTCATCCCTACACATCTACTATATAGAACCCGCACATGCTAACTGAGGCTGACAGAATTGGACTGTATATGAAGTCCTATTTGATGTATGTATGTTAAGGTTGGGGTGGGGGTAGGGTGGTAATGAACTGCATGTGTGGTTGGCTGCCTTGTCATTTCTACTATTTTGAATTTTGTTGTAAATGATTTAACATAACAAGCTCTTGCCAATGAACCAAGCTGAGTTACGTCCCTTCTTCATCTGAACTAAATGTCCCTGAGGATCACTGCACATTTCACTAAGGCACAGTTCAAAGCAGAGCTGCTTTTGGCCATCGGATCCCCGTTATTACATATTTTACCTATAAGATGTTGTAAATAGCCATAATTGTCAATCGAGTAGTCCAGAATGAGGTGTGAATGAAGGGATAAAGTTTTTTTTAATTTGAAAGTTTGAACCTGCAGAACATTGCTGAGGATTCAAATAGAAAACTTTTTCATGTTCAATGAGAGCAGGCGCAGTTCCATAAGCAGTCATTCAGAGATTTGTATCAAAATGCTTAATGCTCAAACTGAAATAGTGGTATTGATAATTCCACTTATTTATTTGTCTCAAACTTGTTGCATAAATGCATGAATTAGCTAGTGACATGCATCTGTATTTTCAAACATGACGCAAGCTGGCAAGAAACCTGACAAACAAGAGGCTACCAGACATTGACTTTATTTGACTTACCAGTTGTTCAGTCCATCAATCAGTGACTAATTACATAATCTACAAAAATCTAGTCTTTGATATGAAGCTATTCATCTTTCAGCTAGGACAACAACAGCTTGGTGTTTCAACAAAACTGAAAAGCTTTGATGGGTTAAATGGTTCTTCAGCTGGGGGGTAAAACAGTCAGACTGAATTTAGATCTATGTTTAAATGATAGCATCTGACACGGTGAACTATGATTTTTGCTATGGGTGCATCACTGAGTGGCAATAAGTGTTGTATAAGTAAGTATAATAAGTATATATATATATATATACACACAAATATATATATATACACAAATTGCAGGTTTATACCTTTTACAAACTGTAGATGTGATTTTGTCAAGTTCAGAGGTTTTTCAGATGCGGAAATGAAATTTTCTCTTAAAATTAGTGTATAAGTATAATTTATTATTTAGGAACAAATTATCCTAAATTATATTTCTAAACATTGATTTAAGGGGGTCTAACTTGATATATGGTCTTTAAACAGTGGGCGAAGGTCCTACTGTCATTTAAATACATAGACTGCAAAGAAGAAAAACTGCAAGAAGCAGGTATTTTACCCTTTTCTTTAGTGTAGTCTAACCTGTACACATTCACATACACAGACAGACAGATGATAGATAGATAGATAGATAGATAGATAGATAGATAGATAGATAGATAGATAGATAGATAGATAGATAGATAGATAGATAGATAGATAGATAGTAGATAGATAGATAGACTAAATGTGTGTTTTCTTCATCTTGTCCTCTCTTTGTTTTATCTCCTAATATAAGTCTCCAAAGAAGCCCATTGATGAATGTAAATGATTTCTCTCCCCAGTTTCACACAATTAGAACAAACTCAACCTTTGTGCCACTTTGGGATTAAATACCCACAAGTCAGCCCCACCTCTCCACACTGAACAGTCTTCATCCTGATGCAAAACCGTGAAAACTACCACATTATGTGACTTTCTTCCCCCCACTGGCCCTCATCTTGTTTTCCCCCACTCTCAGCGGCCGTCCAACATTAAAGACCTACACGGTGAAGTCTGACGTCATGTGATGGCAGCTACACTGAGTACAGATGTGAGGGGAAAAAAGGAAGGAAAACTTGACATAAACTTTGCAATACAGACAGTGACAGCAGCAGAAAGAGAAGAAGTATGGCAAAGATGTAAAGAAGCGGGAACGCTTTGGAGCTGGAGCCGTACTAAATTCATCAGGCTTGAATATTACGCAGGAAAGTAACCTTATACGTGATTCTCCATCACCACATGTGGACAAATTAGCCAAATAAGTTTCCAGTGACAGCTTGGACTGAAACACATATCAGCGTTCAAACGTGCTCTCCCGCAGGCAACTATATAATGGTCAGATTTTAAACTAACACACACAAAAAATGTCATTGTCTGAAGCCAAGAACACTGTGCAATCTTGGGCTACATTAAAAAAAAAAAAATCTTTGTCAGGATGCATGTCTGTTTATTTATGTGATTTTTTTTTTTGCTGGATCATTTATTTTAGGATAGGTTTAATATCAGTGTTTAGTCTGTGTGCACTACAATTCATTTGTCCTGATGGTTTTTTTGGATAGGGGTTATTTCAAAGTCCAAATTCTCTCCGACATTGAATGACCTGACAGATATTTCTGGGATAATGCGAGCCTCCCCTGTCTTCTGAAAACCTGTTGCAAACCAGTGCAATGCCGAAATATCCTCCTGTGATCTCCAAAAACGACTTATCTTGTCCCCTCACAGCATCGCCACTGATAAAGAAAACCCCTTCGTCTGTGAGAAAGCTGAGAGGAAAAAAAATTGCAGAACATTTCAAGGTCAAAATGGAGTTTTTAAAGAAATTTCAGCAGAGCGTGGCACTAATTTTGTGAATAAATAACCCTGGCCTGTGAATAATTAGCATTAGCCTATTTTTGCTCCCCAGAAACTAGATTTGTGTAGTCTGTGTACACAACATTAATATAACTGTAATTTACTTCAGATTTCCTTCAGGATCTTTTTAAGTTCTGCAGCTACAGTGGAAAACAATGCAAAAACCAATGGAGAAGGTGGTGAGAGAAACATGTTTTCCCGATCACGACCGTATAATCACACGTTCCCTGATGATAATCTTGTCTCCTGTGGATGCAGATGCTGTTTGGCTGTCTCTATCCTGTCCTGAGAAAAATCTTCCTTTGTTACAAGCGTTTAACCACAGTTGCAGCTGTGAACCTTTTAGTTTCGTTAGCTGGGATTTTTGCTTTGCACTAATCGATTCCACAGGTGCAGCTGTGTTTGAATCCACTTTCTCGATCGATGTCAAATACGTCTTGATTTGAAACCAGTCAGTAAACACTAAACAACTTCTTTTCCTTTCGGCTTTTCCCTTCAGGGGTCGCCACAGTGAATCAGTTGCCTCCATCTAACCCTGTCTTCTGCATCCGCTTCTCTCACACCAACTTCCTTCATGTCCTCTTTCACTACATCCACAAACCTCCTCTTTGGTCTTTTTCTAGGCATGAAACCATACTGCTGCTCACAAATGTTCACATGTTCCCTTAGTCTAGCTTTGACTACTCTTTCCCGTAACTTCATTGTATGGCTCATTAGCTTTATTCCTCTGTAGTTGCCACAACTCTGCACATCTCCCTTGTTTTTAAAAATTGGCACCAGCACACTTCTCCTCCATTCCTCAGGCATCCTCTCACTATCTAAGATCCTGTTAAACAACCCAGTCAGAAACTCTACTACCACCTCTCCTAGACACTTCCATACCTCGACAGGGATATCATCAGACCAAGTGCCTTTCCACTCTTCATCCTCTTCAATGCTCTCCTCACTTCTTCCTTACTAATCTTTGCTACTTCCTGGTCCACAACAGTCACCTCTTCTACTCTTCGTTCTCCCTCGTTTTCCTCATTCATCAACCCTTCAAAGTACTCTTTCCATCTTCCCATCACACTACTGGCACCTGTCAATACACGTCCATCCCTATCCTTAATCACCCTAACCTGCTGCACGTCGTTCCCATCTCTGTCTCTCTGCCTTGCCAACCTGTATAGATCAGTCTCTCCCTCCTTGATGTCCAACCTAGCATACAAGTCATCATAAACCCCTTGTTTGGCCTTTGCCACCTCTACTTTCACCTTACGCTGCATCTCCCTGTACTCTTGTCTACTCTCTTCAGTCCTCTCAGTGTCCCACTTCTTCTTAGCTAACCTCTTACTCTGTATACACTCCTGCACCTCCTCATTCCACCACCGTTTTCTTATCTACTTTCCTTCCAGATGACACACCAAGTACTCTCCTACCTCTCTCCCTGATCACATTAGCTGTAGTTGTCCAGTCATCTGAAAGCACCTCCTGGCCACCCAGAGCCTGTCTCAACTCCTTCCTAAAAGTCATGCAACACTCTTCCTTTTTCAGCTTCCACCATTTCATCCTCTGCTCTACCTTTACCCTCTTCATCTTTCTCGCCACCAGAGTCATCCTACACACCACCATCCTATGCTGACTGGCTACACTCTCACCTACCACTACTTTGCAGTCACTGATCTCCTTCAGATTACACCGTCTACACAAGATGTATTCTACCTGTGTGCTCCTACCTTCACTATTATAGGTCACCCTATGTTCTTGCCTCTTTTGGAAGAAAGTATTCACTACAGCCATTTCTGTCTTTTTTGTAAAGTCGACCACCATCTGTCCTTCTGCGTTCCTCTCCTGGGTACCAAACCTGCCCATCACCTCCTCATCATCTCTGTTTCCTGCACCAACATGTCCATTGAAGTCTGCACCAATGACAACTCTCTCACTTCTAGGGGTGCTCTGCATCACTTCATCAAGGTCCGACCAGAATTTCTCCGTCTCCTCCAGCTCACAGCTTTTCCTCCTACCTGTGGAGCATACCCACTAACAACATTCAACATCACACCTTCGATTTCTAGCTTCAGACTCATCACTCTAGCTGACACTCTTTTTACCTCCAGGACATTCCTAGCAAACTCCTCCTTCAAAATAACTCCTACTGTATTTCTCTTCCTATTTACACCATGATAGAGCAACTTGAACCCTGCTCCTAAACTTCTAGCTTTGCTACCTTTCCACCTGGTCTCCTGGACACACAATATGTCTACCTTCCTCCTGTGCATCATGTCAACTAACTCTCTACCTTTTCCTGTCATAGTTCCAATATTCAAAATCCCTACTCTCAGTCCTAGACTCTTGGCATTCCTTTTCTCTTTCTTCCTACGGACACACCTTCCTCCTCTCCTTCTGTGACCAACAGTAGTCCAATTTCCACCGGCACCCTGTAGGTGAACAGCACCGATGGCGGTCGTTGTTAATCTGGGCCTCGGCCAATCCAGTATGGAATGTATTTGATTTGCATGTTTGATTTGGCAAGTTTTACGTCGGATGCCCTTCCTGACACTGTATTTATCTGGGCTTGGGACCAGTACAATACAAAAACCGACACTGGCTTGTGCCCCCTTGCGGCTACATTAGTGATCACTATACAACGTTCCTACTAAATATACAGTATAAGCGCATGACAACGCTGATCTAAGCATTTTCTGCAAAAGCCTCTGCAGGCAAAGTTTGAAATAAAGAACAGGTATCATGGCTGGATCATTACTAAAACCTTGGTTTTAACCAGATGTGGCAACTATAGATAATAACTAAAAACAGAATAAGACATTTTTACTATTTCTGCACTTTGTCCATGACAAATTTCCCCTAAGGGACTATAAAGTATATCTATTCTATTATTGTATTCTATTGTATTCTATCCACAAAAGAGGTTTTGGTATTATAATACAGTAGTACAGTACAAATGCATGCATAAAATCAAGGTCATCTAATGTAATGACAATTTATTTACTCATTTATTCACTCATCCTCTGTTAACTGCCACTTATACCTAATCAACCTAAACTTAAGTCCCAACAATACATCTGAAAGAACTCATTAGTCTCTGAAGGCAGAGTTGAGCGTGGGCCCAGGCTAACTCCTTTGGTCTATTATTCCAATCCCACCACATGGCAGGGAGTGAATTAATGGCTAAATAGGGGTGTGTAAAACACAGCGTAATGAGTTTACCTGCATCTGTCACTGATTCTTTATGAGTAGATAATGGAGCATTGAAATAAGGAGAATCTAAGCAATGGACGCTGAATGGTCAAAGTCGGTTTCCCTTCTCCTTGCCAAGTGAATGGTGCATATGAGACTGATGACCTGTCCTTGCTGTGTTAGTGCCTCTCCCTCACTGACCCCTGAGGAAGGCTCCAGCACCTCCTATGACCCTGAGGGGGAAAAAACAGTGTTTTCCCCCCAAAAAATGGATAGATGGACTGATTTTGTCTGACACAGAAACTCAGACAAAGAACTTCAGCAGTTTCCAGAGCACAGCTGATTAGACAACAATTGTGTCTGATTGTTCCTTCTTCCATCAATGATTTAAGAAAATCACTTGCTTGCTTCTTCTCAGGTTCCGTAATTATACTTTGCTTTTACTTTAAGAGCTTCGTGTTCCCCCACAATGTCCCCACCTGAGAGTTCTGCCAATAAAACATTGTTAGTATTCCGCATCGCTTTAGTTAGAATAAATGCAAAATTATGTCCATTTAAAAACATGAGGTCCTCCAAGACCATGTTATCATTCAAAGTCTTGTCAAAGTCAATCAAGCAGTAAAGAACATCTCTAAATTTAGAAAACTGAAACAAACCTGCATATTTAACAGAATCGTTTATGCCAGATCTCTTAACCTGAGGTGTCATTATGTTGTTCTGGGGCAACCATCCATCAGAAGACCTTCACAACATGATGCTTTTTTTAATGGTGATTTCAGAACGACTGCTAAGCGTTTTACATTTTAATTGTTTCCTTAAAGAAAAGGAATATATCTTTTTGACTTTTCATAAAGATGGTCAAATACATCTATAATAGGATTATACTGATCTTCAAAAGTTTCCAAAGCAATTAAAGTTTATGGCATATAACTGAATGCTAGTGTGTGTGTGAACTAAATGTAAAATAATCTGCTATAAAACTGGAAAAACAAAACAATTTTTCACAGTAGTAATCTGCTGAATCTTCCCTCTCATAAATCAAAATTCTTTTGTTTGAGACTTTTTAAAATTGAATTCATTATTTTCCAAACCAAGAGTCACGACCCGCCTGTTTTTTCTGTTTTTTGTTTTTTTTTATCCTAGGCTCAGCAATTGCTTTTATGCTGTCTCGAGAAGGAAGCGGTTACTGCGACAACCATATCCGCATTGCAGCCAGTCATTCTGCATGCATATGAGTGACGAGTGCATGTGTGGCAGGGGGAGAATACTGTCAAAATTTCATTAATTTAAACAAACTTTAACAATTTAAACAAACGTTTAATTTACACTCCATCTGGTTCCATGGTTTTGTTGATGTTGAATTAGCCCCCACGAGTACTTTTGCTCTTAGTTTTCCCGCTCGTCATTCGTCAGGGCCTTCTATTTCTCTGTCAGCTGTGAAATACAGTAATTGCATGCTGAGTAAAAACATCCTCCTCATTTACACCTACACAAGTTATTTCATAACCTTTCTCTCTCTTTCCCGCTCCCTCTCTTGCTTAAGTACACAGTAGATTTACTGTTAATGCAGTGTTCCCAGTAGGTAAACGTGCCAAAACTTCATCACCTCATCTTATGTATCAAGTTTAAAAAATGCAATACTTAATATTTACGCTCCTCGCTGCACAGTACACAAGTCAAATGTTTTATGTACTTGGTACATTTGGGAAATAAAGTGATTCTAATTCTTTAGTCTTTTTAAAATTACAACCAAGGAGCCAGACATTTCTCTTCTTTCTAAAGATCACCAACTCTGAGAGGTCCTTGTGCAGCTGTTGCAGCAGACACAAATCATTCATTCACACACACACACGCATACACGCACACACACACGCACACAGACACACACACCTGGGGATAGTAGGTATAAATGATGTATCAAAAAAGGTAGTAGTATTAATTTAAAACTGTTACCTTGTGGTCCCAGAGAGAAAAACAGACCACACACGAATCTTTGCAAGTTACTGCTTTGGCACTATAAATGTACACAGTAAAACAATAATTGATAATTGTTCATAAAATAACAACACACAACTGCACATCTCTACAGTCCTGACCCATCCATCTTCTGCCGCTTTAGTTCTGAACAGGCCCATGAAGGGACTGCAGCCTATTCCAGCTGCCTTGACAAGACAAGGCTACCATATAGAACAAATGACCATGTACACTCACATTCACAGGTCAGATCTATCTAGCATCAACATTCACCCATCCCCCAAATGCATGTCTTTGGATTGTGGGAAGAAGATGTTACCTTATTTATTAATATATGTTTTAAAAAAAACTGATTAATTGTACAGTAATGTTTTGTTTTTTAAGCTTTCATCATAGTTTGATGAAAATGGCTGTAGCTGGGTTAGCTTGGAATAACAGTTACAATGACAGTTACAAAACTCTCTTCTCGACAAATACATTTAATACTTAACAACTCAATAAATGAAGCATGTTACGATGCCAAAATGACCGAGAGAGCCAGGACAGGAACGTTTTTCTCCTGCCGTTTGATTTGTAATAGCAATAATCCCACAGAGATGTTTGGTAATATGTATTCTTCATGTGCTGCTTTCAGTTACGCTGTCTGACATTTTAGAGCTGAGTCGACCTGTTATTGGGAGCTCCAATGTGACGTCAGTATCAGACATGAAGGCAATTAACACTCAGGTTAATTAGGTAAGATGCTGAATTCGAATGAAAAGCAATGCTGAGCGGTGCTTGGCTGGTGGTAAATCAAATGTTTTAAATGGGTCTGTCAGCGATGATTCATTCCTCTGTTATCATTTTGTTTTAAGATAGAGCCCGGGGACCCAAACAAGACAAACCATTTGATTTGCCCAACTAACAGTCTAAAACATAAAAAAAAAAAATTCTCCAATTCATTTCAGATGGAGTACTATAAAATGCTCATAGATTAAGGTGATTATTAAAGTAATTTTGATCTGATTATCTGATAAAACTGGAGCCACATTTCCTGCCATCAATCAGGCAGTATAAGTATAAAAACATTTTTTTTAAAAAATCAGTGATAATAAGGTGACCGAGACTTAAATTCAAATTTAAAAAATAACTGCTTGTTGCGTGTGTCACTGGGCTTCAAATCATCAAAGATAAACAAAGATCTTTTCCTACCTTGGCAGCCATGACCATGGAGGATCCTCCCCTGATGCCCAGGATGGGAATGTGTGTCTGAGCAGAGATGAAGTCCAGGATCTGAGCGATGGCCTCCTGATCCGTGTCATCACCAAAGACAACACCTTGCAGAGAGTTTCTTGTCATTTGTGCACAGATCTGATTGATAATGCTCTTAGGGTCTGTCTCATTCATGGTGACCACCTCAACTTTTGGAGGATAAGGGATGTGCAGGAAGTCCTCTTTCTCAAGCCCGACCCCCAGTGTTACTTCACTGGAGTTGCCCACCAGGATGACAGCGATACTGAGAGAACTGATCTGTTTGTGAGTGATTGGAGGAAGAGCCGGTAAACCAGGAGAGTACTGCGGAGGGATGACAACACCCCTCTGGGTGCTACCTCCTCTCTGGCCGCCTTGTCCACCAGGGACACCTCCAGGACCGGTCCCTGGACCTCCACCCCTGCGGGACTCGGAAATGGGAACCAGGAGGCTGATGACGAGGAGCAGGGAGAAGGCTAAGGAACGGAAGGGAAAAGTTGACTGAGGTGGAGAAACGGGATGAGAAGACGCATGGTTTGGAGGAAGAGGAGGGTGGTGATGGGGAGCGGAAGAAGAGCAGAAGACAAAGCGCTTGTCCTGAAGGTGGGAGTGAGAAGGGTGGAGGCTGACAAGCATTGTTGAAGAGTGTGAATGCCGTCCCTGAAGGAGAGGAGACAGAACAAAAAAACAGAATTATAATACAGAGATCTGACCATTGAAACATTAAAAGTTTGAACAAATGGAAATAGGGGTTAACCCTACAACAAACCCCATCAACCCTACCATCAGGATCTCCCCAGACCCGGTTGCAGAAACAAATAAGGGGAGTGGGGCATTGGATTTTTTTTTCAGGGAGCACATTTTTTTTTTTAAACCTACATTTATCTGCCTCAGGCTGAACAGCGGCTCTGTGGCCACTCCTAGATTATTGTAATATAATTTTCTCTCACTAACAAGAGGCAGTTCATCAAATGTATGTATTAAAGAAAGACAAAATACTGTAGTGTAGTGCTGTGTTCAAGTATTAAACTCACAACTCATTCTCAAGGGGGCTGAGGTGTTCAGAGAGCAGTTCCACGTCTATTAGAAACATAAGCTGATGTCAAATGAACACTGGAGTTAACGTTCATGCTAGGCCCTAGCGAAGGCCAACTCCAGTGATAGTGTTGCCTTTGGTCCTTTAGTTTCTAAATGAAGTGGAGTTATGTGGTGCTACCGCTTCTCCTCTGTCCGCACCGTCACTTTTCCTTTATTTGGCAAAAACATTCGAAAATCCATTGTAATGTTATGGACCAGTCTGTACAGCGCGAATGCCCCACTGAGTATTGACCCGGTAAGTGGCACGCCCCCCTCTACCTGTAATTGGCTAACACATTGCATTTGTTTGGTTAGATTGGTTGGATTGATTGACAGCTAAGGATAGATGGGATCAATAGAAGATGACTACTCTGACGGAAAAAACAAAACCCAAATAAAACTAACAGAGAACTTTGCTTTTAGTCCAGGGGGGTCACAGCTGACTCGGTGGGCGGGCACAGACAGCCAATGCAGGCCCATGGCGCCGGGTCTGCATTACCCGATATTAGTGTACTAGGGTTAACACCCTACCTCAAACTGCTGGGGAGGGATTTTTACAGCTGCCTACATATTACTGACAAAAATAATTAAGAAATGTCATTAGAGAACATGGCAATTAAAGCAAAACAAAAAAAAAAAACATAAAAATGGTAATTCAACGGCTTAATTGCCCAAGTCAGTGACCCACAAAGCTGGGTATCATAGAGGGCATCATTTGACAAGACAACATCCATTATCCTGCTCTGTACATCCAAAGAGCAACCCTGTGGCTTGTGTGTGTGTGTGTGTGTGTGTGTGTGTGTGTGTGTGTGTGTCACCATAAGCACAGCAATGGGTATATTTTGACAGACTGTCAGCCTCTCAGCTTCATGGAGTAGCTTCCAGGCTAAGTGACCATTAGACACTCAGACCTGCCCAGGACTAGTTTTGTTTCCACTGCTGCGTGCACCTGCCGAGTCACTTTACCAAAGCTATCACCACACACAAAAAGCAACTGCTCATACAGGTTCTAAAGCATCCTTCCAGAAATTACTGGATGCGTCACACTAAATGAACAGGCTAAGAGAACAGGCACAAACTGTGGGTTTTCAGAATTTTCAGTTTTAGAAAATTAACTTAGAAATTAACTTTTCTAATCGCCTACTTTCAGTGACCTTAAAAATACTTGTTCCCACATGTCTGATCGTGTGGATGTCACGAAGTTTTGATTTAAATGCAGTTATCTGCCAGAGATGAAGTCTCTCCCTCTCTCTCAGTACATCTATCTCTCTCTGAATGATATGTTTACTGCCTTTCTGCCCTTTTTTCCCCTCCTCTGTTTCTGTTTTCTTTCTTTTGCACTGACCCTTCAAGATCTCCTTACTGGTCTTTAGGATCAAATGCAGACTAGTTTCTCATAATTACTACTATTATTTACCTCAGAAGCCACACAAACACAAGCTGAGTACAGTCAGCGAGGACAGAAATAAAGGGGAAAAGCATGAGGGAGGGGGATTGAAAGATATAAAGTAATAGGCACAGAAAAGCACAATTAGTCACAGTGTGATATAGAAGGTATGTATATGCATTGACATATTGTATATATAAACGTAAAGACAAGGGCTTTTTCCATATGTAAAAAAAAAATAATTATAAGCATATTAGGATATATTCAATTTATAACTAATCAATGGTATGGAGAAGAAGGACGTAAGGCCCCAAAAAAGAAAATTTTGGGGCCTTACGGCTTTCAGATCTTGTTATCTCAAACACGATCTTGTTATTTCAAACAAGATCTGAGCAAATACCTCAAATAATTTAAAAAAAAAAATCTGAAATTTGATACATGAATTTGTCAAAAAGGTCAAGGTCAGACTTTTCAGGCAGAATTGCAGGTACATATGTGCATAGTATCTCTGTAGGAAGAAAGAAAAAGAGAGCGAGAGAGAAAAGTGGGAGGAAGGCAGTGAAGACACAAGAAAAGGAGAAGTGTAGGGTGAGAGAATAAATAGAGACACACACAAAAAAGATGGAGGAGGTGGAATGAACAGCAATAAGAAAGCAAGGAGGGGTGGGGGCTGTAGAAGGACAACACAGCTGAGAAAAGATGAAAAGCAGACACCAAAGATGACAAGTGCAGTCCAGTGTGCAAAGAAAGGGTATAGAGAATTACGAAGGAAAGATATGCAAGGAAGAAAGAAATGATCTATATGCACCAGTTATAAAAAAGGTTGACTATTGGACTAAATCCACAGAGCACAGAACAAGGAGCATCGGATGCAAACTATATAAAGATACGTGACAGTAAAACAGGGCACAGAAAGAGACCGAGAGCTGTTATGTGGTTACCACATAACGGTTACCATAGTAACGATTTAAATAGGCCTCCACGTAGCACCATGATGGGCAGAAGGATCTACAACTCACACTAAAATTCACGCAGTATGCTACACGCTGCGAGTGTTCTTCCATAATAATCCATAATTATTTTTATCAAAACAGTCGCAGTAGGTCTCTCCGACTGAAGTAGACACAATAGAGGAAGCAAACAACTGCTGTAGAATTTGGACTAATAAGACCCTCATCCGACCTATGGGGGGTGCCAAGAGTGGATAGAACTTGTTATAACACAGCAAATAACCATCTAATACTTTGTCAACAGCTTCCAGTTGACGCGTGTGGCCAGTACTTAAACAGCAGTTCTATTGCAAACATAGGCGGCGGTGGGAGAGCAGGCATAGGTGGGAATGAACGACGGCAAAAAACACCCACATGTGCGCACTGCTAGTATCCAGCAATTTGCCGCAGATGTGACTAACTATCTGCCCATGCGGCTGGCACACGTGCATGGACTGCCGAGTTGCTCCTGCGAACGGCTCGTACCGCGGATCAGGCGGCGGCATCGGGCTGATGACATCTGAGCCCCCCGCCCACCCCCCTCATGGCACACTTCACGGCTGCGTTGGCCAAAGGGAAAAAAGGCACCTGAGTCCTTCACACATGCTCAAATTAACCCACAGTTGGGCTCACGTGCACATGGAGTGTGGATCTCAGACGAAGCAGAATTTAACATTTACAAAAGGAGAATTGATCGCTGTTATGTTTGTACTAGCATGTAGTCTGTAGTACACAATAAGCACTGTGTGGTTTACTTGAACGCACGTTTATTTCTTCTTGTTTTAAGGAGAACAACAGCACATCACATGTGGCTATCTCACTATCGTGATCTGTGTGATTACGTTACACCACCACGTTGCTACGGAGGCCTGGACACAACATTTCCCTTTTCTGGAAAAAATCCACCTACCGTGTCGAGCACTGAAATAAAAAGACAAAATAATATTAGTTCATGTAGTGACAGTCCCCTGAATAACACGTCTCGTCCTGGGTGGAGAGTCTATCACTGGTTCTATAATGTCTCTGTCTGCGGTTGCAGCACTGACAGCAGTAAGAGCAGTAAGATGGGAAGCATTCCAAGTTTTCCCATCACTCAGGATGTATGCACTGGCTCCAATCTTCTCATGTATGGTCAGACGCTTGGTATACCTTTTGTGACCTTTCATGACGTGCAGAGGTTTCCGAATGTGCACTTTGTCTCCTCTTTGGAAGGATGGAGGACCTGCACCTTGTCTGGAGTCGGTGTAGGTTTTCATCTTCTGTTGTTGGACACTGACACTGCGGCGAATATCCATCTCTACATGCGTTGTACGTCCAGAAGACGGGGGCAACACAAACAGTTTGATCGCATCGGGTGACCATGGAGCAGTTCATATAGAGATGAGCCAGCGATGGCATGCGGAGTGGAGCGATAGACAAGGAAGAAATTTCTCACAGCATGTTTCCACTGCTGATGCTGTATGGCCAACTGGATGTTTTGTTTAAGCACACGTTTGAACCGTTCAGTGGCTCCGTTGGCAGCTAGGTAGTAGAGTGACGACCTGACGAAGGCTACTTCTGGCCATTTACTATAGAAACGAACCTGCAGTCTGGAGTAGCAGTTTCAAACAGGCCAACTACATCTATGGCAACCTTTTGCCATGGGCCGTCAGGAAGCGGCACAAGCTGTAGTGGTCCTGGACATGGCTTTGCTGTCTTGTCATTAGACTGGCACAAGTACCAGGCGTATAGTGTTGAGAACCTGATTGTCCATTTTCGGCCACCATTACAGTTCGCGTAGTCATTGTTTTGTTCACACCACCCCTTGAGGAGACTCATGAGCAATAGAAATTAATGCATGGCAGAGCATACCTGGCACGATCAACCTGAAGCCTCGAAACACATAGTTATCTTTCAATGACAGTTCATGGCGGATTTTGTGATATGGCAGCAGGTCAGGGTCGAGGCCCTTTGGAGAAGGAGGCCAGCCCTTGGAGATGATGGAATCAAGGTTTGTGAGCTCCGAAGATGAGGCACAGGCAGAGTCCAGATCAGCTGCAGAAACAGTCTCTTGGGCAGTGGTGAGTAATGCAACATACTCAGTATCATCGTCAGCTGGAGTAGAAGAAAGATTGTCGGCTGGGGAGCTAGAAGGCAGGGGTGAACGAGACATGTAATCGGCAGGTGCATTTTCCTTCCCATGAGCTGTAGGCAATGTTGTAGTTATAGGACATGAGATGTGCAGACCATCTTGCGACACGCAGGTCCAACCCTACGCCCTTGATAGTCAGCAGTGTTGTAAGTGCTTGATGATCTGTTCTCAGGGTGAAGCGTCATAACCACAGGTAAGTGCGCCACCACTCCATAGCCCAGACACAGGCGAGAGCTTCCTTCTCCACAACAGCATATTTGCTCTTGGCAGTGGAGAGGCTCCAGGATGCAAAAGCAGCTGTTTTCTCGGTGCCATCAGGCCCAATCTGTGACATAATGCACCAGTAGAGATGACGTTATGGAGTGCAGGATAAAACAGTGCAAGGGCTGGGCTCTTAACCAGGAGACGCTTCACCTCTTTTACGTTTAGTCCATTCAAATGTCAGTATCTCTCAGGCATGCTCGCATTGGTTCCACCACTGTGGCATGTTTGGGCAGGAACTTAGAGTACCAGGAGAGCAAGCCAAGAGAGGAACGCAGTGTAGCGGCATCAGTTGGTGCAGGAGTGTCGATGATTGCTTGTACGCCTGCAGCATCTGGCAGTAGACCATCGCAAAGGCAATGTGATCCAGGAACAGCAGGCTGGATCCGCGGAAGCAGCATTTGTTGTTGTTGAGCTGCAAGCCAGCAGCATTCAGACACTGTAAAGCAGCTTTCAGGGTTGTGTTGTGTGTCTACGTATCAGCGCCATGAATGATGACATTATCGATGTAGTACTGCATGCCAGGCAGGTCAGCGAGGATGGTGCTCATCATTTTCTGACAGGCGGCTGGTGCCAATGACAGTCCGTATGGTATGCGGCAGAACCTGTACAGTCCATCGTGAGTGAAGAATGCTGTTAGATTGTGGGACTCTTCAGCTAAAGGTACCTGGTATTAGACGTTTGCAAGGTCGATGGACGAGAAGATGGTGGAGCCCTTCAGGCTGGAAAGCAGTTCATTCATGTAGGGCAGTGGGAAGGCATCAATAATGACTGCCTTACCAGGCTCACAGAGGTCAGCACACATCCGGATTCTGCCTGACTTTCTCTGTGTGAGGACAATGGGCGACACCCAAGTAGAGGCGTGATAGGTTCACTATCACCATCACTCCAGCAGTGAGTAAGCATTTCAGTTCGTCAGAGACCGCCGCTCTGACGGACACTGGCAGCCGGCGCAGTTTTTGGCGCACTTGTACAACGGAGGAATCAATCTTCACACGGTGCAGAAAGTTTCTTGCACACCTGATAGCAGGGACAGGTGTGTTGGAGCACTGTAACACAGGAATCGGCATAGAGGCAGGAACAGAGGAGTCAGAGGGGCAGCACTTGGTTGTTCACACTATGCACAGAAAGCACCTTAATTAAGTCTCTCCCCATCAGAGGGGTTCCTTTATCAACAATGAAAAAGGTTCCAGGAGTAGTGTCGCCATAAAGGAAAACAGCAGCAGACATGCACCCCAGCACTGGGATGCTTGTACAGTTGTAAGACACCAATTTAACAGGAGGTTGAGTCAAAGAGATGCCTTCCAAGTGCTGTGCAAAGATGCTTTGGGGCAATATGGAAACGGATGAGCCGGTTTCAACTAGCAACCGGCATGTGAATGTTCTGGATGAATCTTGACAGTGCACGTAATCTTATCATTAGTAAGTGCAGAGCAGTTAGTGCTTAACACTGTAACTTCTGGAATATTCACTTCCTCTGGAGGTTCAACCTCCCGGCTGCTCGCCCATGCAGCGCGACACACTTTAGCAAAATGCCCTACTTTATGGCATCTTCTGCATGTGGCTGACGCAGCAAGGCAGCTAGGTGCATTAGCCAAATGTCCGTCAGATCCACAGTGGTAGCAGGTGTTCTTCCTCTGTCGGAAGGAAGAAGAAGAAGAGGAGGAGGACTCACCAGCAGCACTCGAACGTTTCCTTCTCACATTTTTCCCCTCCGCCATGATGCGGGTTGAACAGCCTGCACAGGCGCGACATGCAGCTTGCAGAAGGCCTTTGCCTGCTCCGTAGCAGTTTCAACTTGATCATCAGTCGACATCTGAGCCCTATTACAAAAGGCATGGCGTTCAGCAATGACGTTAGTCTTGGGCACGAAGTAATTCACCAACGCCATCATTGCTGTGCTGTAGGAGGTTCCAGTATCCAGGAGCGAGTAGAAAAGGCACCCTCGGTGCCAAGGCAGTGTAACAGTATGCCCCTACAATGTTCATCTGGCCAAGACTTCAACTTAGCACCGATGACTAGCAAATAGTTGTCAAAAATCTGCCACCACATTTTGAATGGGGTGCCAGGCTCACTGGGTGTTGGCATGAAAAACCAGGGAAAATGCATATTCCCAACCATTGTAGTAGTGAGGGAAAAAAAATCCAGTATCTCTGTCAGGAAGCGGTGCCCCACACAGGTTTGCAGCAGCGCTTGCTTGGCTCACCAGGGGGCAGTGCGGTCCGGATCTCCGCTGAGGACAGACGCACCTGCGGCGAATCAGCCATCAGCGGGTCTACTTAAGGATCAGCCACCAGTTCTCCGGCGTCTGATCGTTGCTTCAACTAGAGAGAGGTATCTCGAACCTTTGTTTTACACCCGGATTAATTCTGGAAGCTTTCCCTTTCAGGTCAATCCTCCCTTTCCCCCCAGAAGTTCGTCTCGCCGCTCTCCTGGAGGATAGAGCCTCCTGATGAACTTTCCACAGAGGAATTTACCTGCGCAGACACCGGACTAGTGTGTGTTTTTTTTTTCCCCTGTTGCATCTCATCCTCCCATTCGGAGCGCCTTTTGTTTATTGTCCCCTTGAATTTCCAAATTAAAGGGAGTGTTTTTTCTGAACTCGCCTTGCCTTTTTGCATTTGGGTCCTCACGCACCCAAAATCATAACAATCTCGTCACCAATTGGTATGTACTAGCATGTAGTCTGTAGTACACAATAAGAAGTGTGAGGTTTACTTGAACACGCATTTATTTCTCCTCGTGTTAACTCAAACAGCAGCATATCACACGTGCCTATCTCACTTCCGTGATCTGCGTGATTACATCACACTACCATGTTGTTACGAAGGCCTGGACACAACAATCGCGGCGCTCAAATCACATACACTCCCATTTGATCGCCACACGAGTGAGCAGTCAAGCCACAAATTCGCTTATCGACTGTTACCGTATTTTTTGGACTATAAGTCGCTCCACAGTATAAGTCACATCAGTCAAAAAATGTGTCATAAAGGAGAAAAAAAAACATATATAAATCGCACTGGACTGTAAATTGCATTATTTTTTTGGAAATGTACTTTACAAAATCCAAGACCAAGAGCAGACATTTCATCCAGAAAGGCAAGTTAGAATAATAACAATAGAATATAGAACAACAGGCTGGATAGGTGTCAGGTATGATAATGTAACACATTAATGTTATTAAGCTACACAATAGCATAAAGAACATACGTGGGAGGCTGAAAAGGCAGAATTAGCATAACAAGCTAGTTACTGGTTAGCAAGTTTACCAAAATCTCGATCTCATTTCACATCACTGAATCCATTGAATTCTTCATGCTTGGTGAACAGGATTTTCTTTTGGGGGGCATTCATGTTCAATCTTTCTCAGTTGTCTTAAAGTTAATGTTTAAATTTCCAGTGGTACAGGAGTAGTACATATTGGTAGTTGTCACAAGCCTAGAGCGCACTCTCACGGCTGTAGGTCATATTTACTCCTTGGTCGGTCAGTGTGAATTAACATATTTTAATATATATGAGTCGCACCTGAGTATAAGTCGCAGGACCAGCCAAACTATGAAAAAAAGTGCGACTTACAGTCTGGAAAGTACGGTTGTTATCAAATTAATGAATACGCGTAGACATTAATGGCGAGGAGTTGGAGTGGACTGGAGTGGATTCACCGTCAAGCTGCAGGCAAAGGTATTCAAACCAAATCAGCCGTGCTGTTTAGAAGATTCGGAGGACATCATTATCGGGCTCTGGTGTATCCCAGGAGACTTGATACAGCGGGTTGCACTGTACGGCATTTGAACGGCTATGTGGATAACGTGTTGAGAGACATATTTATTTAAGGAGCTCATTTACATTCAGTGAATTATTGATGATAGCAAACAACCAATATCAACGGGTTTCCATTAGAGTCAGTTCAGCGATGCACTACCACATTAAGCGTCTTCAGCCAAGTCAGTCAGAACTGTGTGATGTTGTTGGGTTCAATCAGGTAATCATACGCCATGCAGCTATAAAATGACTCTCACGCAGAGGCAGCAGCAGCCAACACATGTTCTATTTGCATCTCTGTAATTATTCAATTAATTCTCAAAAAGTCAACTGTCACTACATGCGCTACGTCAGGTAATTCTCCTGGGTTACTGACTACCTGACAGACAGGCCGCAGTTTGTCCATCTTGGCGCTGCTCTGTCTGATGTGGTGGTGAGTGACGTGGGAGCACCACAGGGGACTGTGCTGTCTCCATTCCTGTTCACCCTGTACACCTCAGACTTTCAGTACAACTCTGAGTCGGCCCACCTGCAGAAGTTCTCTGATGACTCTGCAGTGGTCGGGTGTATCAGTGGTGGACGGGAGGAAGAGTACAGAACACTGGTGAGTGACTTTGTGGAGGGTCTAGGAGGAACCACCTGCTGCTGAACGTGGCCAAGACCAGGGAGATGGTGATTGACTTCAGCAAGAAGAGTACGTCCACACAGCCCCTGAGCATCCTGGGAGAGGACATCGAGGTGATGGAGGACTACAAGTACCTGGGCGTGCACATAGACAGCAGACTGAACTGGAAGACCAACACTGAGGCTGTGTACAAGAAGGGGATGAGCAGACTCTACTTCCTGAGGAAGCTGAGATCCTTCAGCGTGTGCAGCAAGATGTTGGATATTTTCTACCAGTCTGTTGTTGCTAGTGCACTGTTCTATGCTGTGGTCTGCTGGGGAGGCAGAATCGGAGCCGGCAACACCAACAGACTGAACAAACTGATCAGAAAGGCTGGCTCCGTGATTGGCTGCAATCCGGACACCATGGAAGCTGTGGTGGAGAGGAGGATGCTGAACAAACTGTTATCTATTCTGGATAACCTGGACCACCCTCTCCACCCACTCCTGGACAGGCAGCGGAGCTCCTTCTCAAACAGACTGTTTCAGCTCCGCTGCCTCAAAGACAGAAAATCAGGAAATCTTTCCTGCCCAGTGCAATAACCCTATTCAACAAGTCCGTCTGACTGAGACTCACAGCCCTTTATGCTGTGATGGGCTCCATTAGTACTTTCGTGTGGCACATTGTCATAATTATTTATTGCATAGTCATATCACTCATATTGCACATTATTGTATTGTAAATATGTTGTAAATATGTTAATACTGACGATGCTGCTGGGACAAGTCAATTTCCCATGTCTGGGATAAATAAAGTACTTCTATTCTATTCTATTCTATTCTAATTGTCAAAATAGTACTGTTGCTGAGAAGTTACAGTAAGTAAAATAAATCTCTGACAGCAGAAACGAAACACTGTAAAGTAGACAAAAACAGGTACAAATTCACATTCACAATACAAATATGTTTCTCTAAAAAAAAAAAGAAAAATCAAAACAAAAATACCAGAAATAAAATCAATCTGACGAGAAAATGAATCATATAACTGCACTGATTTAAGGAAAAATCGGAAACATCCGAAACGGTCTTGGCATTTATAACTTACTTACATAAGGTATTTAGATGGGTATATGCGTGAAAGCTAAAGGAATCTCCTGACCTAGCTTTATTAAATGACAACCTGAGACCGAGAACATGCTGAATAGTATGAAAAATAATTGAATAATTCCTGCCTTGGCGCTGTCTTGTATAATGACCGGAACGGCTGAAAGAGCCCTCACGTTTATTTAAAAGAGTCTTGGGTATTTCATTAAGTGCACTTTTTTCTAGTCAAGAATCCTCTTGCTGCTAATTGCAGACACATCAAGGCATGCTTCGGGTCACTGCTATCGTACTAAGGCTACTTCTAACTCTAAAAACACTACCAATTTAGAAAAAACAAAAACAACACCTGAAGCAACGAATGCAAACACACAAGGGTGGTTGCACGTTTACACAACCAAACGTGCACAATGAAAATGCTCAGGGCGGTGATGAAGAAAACCCGAGGCTGAGACAGGATCCGGCTATTCCCTGAAGTCTTCATTACCTCATTTGAGCCAATTTACCTCTCCGGGGTGATACCTCCGGTTCTGGACCTAATTTAGCGCCAAAGTGATGTGTCCCTCGCTGCAGCGACACAGGGGGTCTGACATGACATCCAGTGTGTGTGTGTGTGTGTGTGTGTGTGTGTGTGTGTGTGTGTGTGTGTGTGTGTATAGAGCTACACATGCAATGTGTGCAAGAATCAATGCCAGATGCTCTAAGTTTGTTTGTTTGTTTGGGTTTTTTTTTTTTTTGCTTTGCTAAAGGTTATTATAACTCCAACTCATCCACACCTTCAAACTGTTTTTACCGCAAACGTTTTTCCCCCGCCTCATTTTATTCATCGGATAAAAATTCATTCATCATCCTATACAAATGTAACACGGTTTCTTATGCATCGTGATGTCTATTTCTTTTGTCTAAACATTGAATATTACTCTATCCCATTTATTTATCAAACCCTTTTTTTCATCTGTTTATCTTTGTGTATGAAGCTTTTCTTTTGTTCTATAAGTCTTGTCAAGATAAATCAAATGACAAGTAGAGTCCTCGCTCTCATTCTGACTGCCAGAGGAAGCTTACAAAATAACCTATTTAATAGGTTTAATATTTTCATTTAAAAATAATTGCAATTTACGCAGAGACTGTGTAAAAATCAGACCTGTGGCTCCGTGTCTGTACCTAATGACAGGATCCTTTCCATATCGATGATGACACGTTTGGTGTTTGGCGTAGTCAGTCATAAATGCGGCGCAAACCTGAGAAACGGTCAAGCAGCAACTGATTTCAGCAACACATAACTGAGATACTGAGCAACGTGGGTCGAGGCGGCCCCCACCCCTTCTCTATTCTTAGCTCTCACAGTCACACATGGCTAAGTGTAGAGGAGGAGAGCAGGGAGACTCTTAGATCTCTCTTTCTCTCAGGTGTTTTTTCCTCATAGCAGTTGATGAATTGTGTAATCAAATAATCACTTGGTGGGCGATACACTCCACATCGCAGGAGGCCATCTTTGAGAAATATCCACATATGACCCCCCCCCCACCCCTCATTTATTTATTTTCAATCCATTCTGTAAATCGCTGCTTACTCCAATTATTAAGTGAGTGAAATAAACCTATTATCTGAAGAGAATTTGTTATCTTCTCTCTTTTTCTATCTTATGTCACATTGGATTAGATTTTTGCACATAAAACAGTGCAAACAGTTTTTTAGTAATTTATGATTGCAAAAAAACAACACAAAAAAAGCCCTGCATGTTTATTTGGTTTAAACAGTAGTAATACAGAAGTTCTGCTCTCTCGCCAGCACCTGTAATTCTTCAACAACTCAATCAACATTTGTGGTTGGTCACACTTTTCCAAACACCTGATACCTGGGCCCAGATATCTGCTGTGTGTGTGTGTGTGTGTGTGTGTGTGTGTGTGTGTGTGTGTGTGTGTGTGTTTCGCGTCAACATCACGACAGCTGTATTTTAATGGCACTGCGGTCCGCTGATCAAAACAGTGACCGCGCTCCCACCTGGCTCCAGAGGTGAACTCGTATATTCCGACCCGGTCCCATGTGTCAGATGTAGCAAGACGCGGAACATCAGAGCACGTCAATCTTATGCCAAGCTACATCGATCTAGAAAACATTTCTTTCGTCTACCGTCGCTGAAGATCCCTGCCGATCCTAAACCGCCACAATAAACTGATTTCTCACTCCACATGCCACTTTTGGGTGTCAGGCAAAATCCAACTGTTGAGAAACAGGTCACCTGAGCTGAGGAACTTGGATTCTAGTGCAACAAACAAGAGTTTGACTATGGTGTATTGACGCCTGAGAGGTCGTCTTCGAAACCAAGGGACACAACCAGCTATTGCACTTGCCCCCACCTTAATATGATTAAGAACTTGGATTTACAGGAATTAATAACTCTCAACAACAGAAAAAAAAAACCACTTTAGCCAGTTAACGCCGCAAAAGGATGGAGGCTGGACGCGGCCATAGCCAGAAAGCATGTTTTTGGATTTTGCTGCTGCGCTGTTTACACTTTAAAGGTGGACGCATGGCACGTTCATAACATTCTTCATCTTCAAGGCGTGTCAAAAATCTACTTTTCTCGCAAAGGGGGGGTTTACGGGCTCCAAGCGTGTGTCGAGCCACATGCGCATCAAAGGCAAGGTTTGCTGTCTTTAAAAGACACGCTTCTGATGCTGGCACTATGACGATAGAATTATCGGGTAGAGCGTTGCTAGCAGCATCACCGCAGCAGCTGTGTGGCAGAGCCCAGAAACTCTCCCTAAAGCTGAGAGAGGAAGGCCTTTGGTTTCAAGTCCGTTCAGAGCACTGCCATGGTACCCTTGAGTAAAGTACCAAACCCCTGAATTCTCGGAACATCTGTTGAGGACAGCTTATTCGGTCAGACACCTCTCGCGCAACGACTGTAGCTGTGTACATTCTTGTATCTCGTGTGTAATCAACAGAAAGCGAGAAGGAGATCTTTGGAAATACACATCCTGCATGTAACATAATAGTCAACAAAGTCTCAGAATACAGCGAAAGATTTCAATTTTGCCTTGCTAGTCCACTCACACCACGCCATATAAGCGATAGAGCAAAATATAAGTGACTGGTGAAGAGATGCAGGGATAATCCAGCCTACCTGTAACATTGCCAGCCCAGATTCCCTCTCTGCTATTCAGAACTGGCATGATGGAGTGATCTGGGGTTCAACTCCTCCTCTCATAGCCTCGGATGAAGGGATTGTGGACAGATGAACTCACACGCAGGACTGAGGCGGGCGGGGTCTTGCACGGGCAGAGAACCACGTCTGAAGAGGCCAGAGGTAAGTGGACGGCAGTGGGGCTGTTTTTATAGGGGTACGAGACAAAGTTACAGCAATTAGCGTTAAATTAGCATAAAAAATACAGACTGCCTTAAGCAGGTACGCCGTCTCTGAACAGTTTTAACTTGTATCTTAACACCAAATAAAAGGAAAATGGAGCTGACAGATGGTGAGTAATGAAGGCATGCATTTTCATTTGTCTGTTTTCATCCAGTTCTCTCTCCCCTTCCTCCAACGCTGATGATACAGCTTGCTGAGGTTCTTCGTTAAAAAAAAAAAAGTCTGTGAGCGTGTGAACACAAGTTGCCTTGGAGATGAGGCGATGAGCAGTGCCATGCGTGCGTGTGTGTGTGAGAAAGAGCACCTACTCCTTTTTTCTTTCTTCTTCTTCCCTCTCCTTCTTTCTTCTTTGGCTTTTTCTTTCACCTCCTTCGCCTCTGCTCGCTTCAGCCAGCCATGATCGAGGGTTTTTCTTGGGCCACTCTACACGCCGTTCTTTGTCAGTCTGAATGAAATCAGAGGATACAAGAGGAGTCAGCCGGGTAGATGGGTACATCTGGGCGTTCCGCTCGTGTCACTGCGGTCCAGAGGTCAAGGCTTAACTTGCCACCTTTCAATAAATGCAGTTGCCAAGTAACATAACCATGCTGTTCTCCTCACAGAGGATGTCTGCAGGTCATTTCTCCTGCACGTGCTTTAACTTATATTTTGAGTTGATGGCTGCTGGCTCATGTTGGTCTTTATTACTGTACTGCAGTTTTTTATTATTTTAGTCCAAGAACTGCATTGTTTATGCCTATAATCAATAACTACCTGCTTATTTCTATGCAAAAATTGGGAATCTGTTTTAGTTATTTTCACTATTAAAAAAAACAGTTTTGATTGTATTTGTTTTATGTCAAATGTTTCTCTCCCTTGTGCTGCATGTTGGCAGCTCTTGTCAGTAGAAAAGAACCTGCAGCTTTTGCCAAGATTATGAGATAATTACATTTAAGTTTTTTTTTTTTTAATCATTTAAGTGATGGATTGCTATCTATAAGACACTATGAAAAAAAAACTATAAATATAAAATCTATAAATGACACTCAAATTGACTTTGAGAAAATGAACTTGAAAGAAAATCATTATTAGTTGCATTTGCATTAACAGACAGTAGATAACTGATTTCATTTCAGCAGCATTAAATCACCTGTTTCCTGTATATTTGTGTATCTTGTGGAAGTTGGATATGTAAGTATGAGCATCTTGGGTGGTTCTGAGAAAGCCATCAGTGGATATCTGCTAGTGTGGAACTTTAATCTTCTCTGGCAGTAAAAAAATAATAATAATTATATGCTGGGAAAAAAAAACTGCACTTACAAAAATTCATCAATCTGAATCTGACTCCTTCAAAGCTTAATGACTAAAAATTACACTAACGAGTCGATTGGCGAAGTACATTAGACAACATGTTTAAATAAACCTCAACTGAGCAGAAAATGTGGCGGAACAAATATCAAAGTGTTAGCGAAGGCGTGCTGGATTTTAACTGCACATGACTTCATAATTTGTTAGAATGGCTCCTTATTTGCTTTACGGACATTTCTTCTTTCTTTATAGTCTAAAATATCACAACAATCTGAACACATTTTAATCGCATCCGCATTGATCATAAATCCTTCATTAGACTGAAGCCCAGGAGGTGAATATGCTCTTTATATTTTAACACGTATGCAGGCAGCGTGGCGGCCAGCCACCGCTTCTTTGAAAGATGTCCTAAATCATTTAGACTGTTTGGGTTTGCTAAATATTCACTTAAAATCAACTTGAAATATTTAGGACAGGAGACCATTCTCCCAGGACTTTTGGGAGAATGTTTTTTTTTTTTTTTTTTTTTTTAGCTCTGAGGTGCAGCAGATTTATTCTGACAGTTTTAATTTTGTCTTTAGAAAAATCCTGTTTTTTTCCCTTAATGATCTGGACATGGAGGTGCTGGAGTCCAACCCCAGCAGTCACTGGATAAGGGGCAGGACTATGTCCTGGACAGGTCACCAGTCCTCCCCCACCCCCCACCCCACTCACACACACACACACACACACACACACGTATGCATGCACACATACATTGTACTTCTACCTCTGTGAGGATTTATCTTACCCTTCCCCTAACCCTACCCATCCCAACCAGCCCCCTGACCCAAGCCCCAACCCTGACCATGATCCTGCCCCAACAAGGCCCTCAAACAGGCCTCTGTCTTTATATGTCACTATTCAAAATTAGAGGCCGATTAACCAAACATGCTGTTTCCTCTCATCCACAAGCACATGCTTCTTCACATTCTGTTCTGTGCAACAAAAAAGGTCTCTGGTTTGTCATCACTAACAGGTTCATAATTACAGGAAAATGACATTGCTAATGACTCTTTTATGGTTCCAGTGTGGAAGGAAAGGTTCCTCAGCGCGAGCAAAAAATGCGGTGGTTGGGGGGATAGCAAAATAACCTTAGTTGGAATACCTGGCATGGAAAGTTCATGCAGAAGATTTCCATGAAACCATGCAGACAGAAAAATACAAACCCTGTCCTGCAGGCATTGCACACACACACACACACACACACACACACACGATACTCATGCATGTGCACGTATGTATAACTCATTAGCGGAGAACGCGTGCTTTATTAATCCACTACTCACCTAATTAACTCTTTTCTGTAACACATGATTTATAGACTGAAGTGAAGATGTTTTACAGAGGAGCAGGGTTGAGACACAAAATCAAAAGACAAAAAGAGTGGTCCTTCATACTCCTTCATGATGACACCCCCCTCAGAACAATCATGGAAGAGGTACTTATTCAGCCACTTTATTGGTTGGTAAGAGGGGCGACGGATGGATGGAGGTTTAAGTGGCCAGGGTGTTTCTACGTTACTGTGGCGTATTTTTTATTTTTTTTTTGTTTGTTTGTTTTACAGTACAGCCAAATGCACAGTCAATCCGTATAGATTAAACCAACTTCCGCTCTAGTGGGGATAATGGTTTAAAAAAAAAAAAAAAAGTGGCAGCAAGAAGGGACAAAAAATAGCAAATATGGAGAGACGAGGGGAAAATGGGACTGACAAAAGAGGGGAAGTGGTGAGATGGGGGTGCTAGGTTGTGTTTATTTTTATCTGTCTATCGGTCTGTCTCTATCTACAGCCCACACGTTGGCTATCGGATCCACCGCGACACTTTCGCCACTCGATCCAATTGTCGACAAGCGATAAGCACCGGCCGGCATGGCGCGGACGGCACAGGGAAACGCCGAGGTGGAGAGGACAGAAGATCGGGAAGAACAATGACGGATCTCGGCTGAATCCGGCAAGAAGAGAAGATTGCAAAGGTGGCAAACATGAGGATTTAAGGAGCCGAGCGGCCTTAGCTTCTGTGTGTGTGTGTGTGTGTGAGAGAGAGAGAGAGAGAGAGAGAGAGAGAGAGAGAGAGAGAGATTTTTTTTAAAACTATAATTATACAATTTTATTTTGTAAGCGCGAGCCGGAAGTGACGCTGTCTCTAACTCGGTGAGGTTTAACAGTAGTGCTCCTGGTGGAGCTCCGAGCGCACTCGTCGCTCTGTCCAGCACATCGCACCACTGCGGTAGGAGCTGGAACACAGTTCACCTGCTCCTCCACACTCACGAACCCACGTACACGAATCCGGGTGCGCGTCTGAGGACTCGATCGCGAAAGAGGACTTTAACCACAGAGGATCATAACACGCCACAGCAGCCGGGGCGCATCGCGGAGCTGGGGAGGAAGAACTTTTTGACTCCAGTCTGTGATTTCTTTTTTCGTGCCTCCTCTCCGCAGCGTTGGAAGTCAGCTGTGANAGAGAGAGAGAGAGAGAGAGAGAGAGAGAGAGAGAGAGAGAGAGAGAGAGAGAGAGAAGAATCACAGAACTGATGGCATCTGGCAAACTGGCAGGTTATCAATCGTGAAATGACTTGCACTCTTTAAGGAGTTTGGACGACCACCAGTTTCAAAGTTTGGAAGCAGACACACGTACGCGTCGCTTAGAAAGAAAGAAGAAAAAAAAGTTTCCGACATGGGCAAGCGATAGTTTGATCATTTGGCTCAAACTTTACAACCAGTCTTTTAATCTGTTCGATTACATCCCACGATCTTGTGGTCTAATCCGTATCTTTGTGTTAAAAAAAAAAAAAAAAAAAAAAAAACACATTGTGTGGACAAGTAAAAGCATTTCTGTAAAGACAACATTTACAAACAGCTACATTCTATTGCAGTGTGAGGAACATATGTGCAGGATGAGGCAAAAACGACTGTAATCCGACTCGCTTAACGATGTCTTTGTAGGCATATATTCTTAGGTGTGCAAATGTGTGTTCATGTGTGTTTTCTGGAGACGTAAAAGCACACAAATACACACAGACAGACAGATAGACAGACACTAAACGATATTTAACCTACCTAGAGTAATATTTAAGAATCCTGCAAGTGTGATGCAAAGAAAATGGGTGTGGAGGGACCAAAAGAGAAGGAAAATTAGGGGGAAAAAAAGAGTCATTCACAAAGACTTTTTAGTTGCCTTAGAAATAGACTCCAAGTTTATATAACACATCCAAAACAGAAAGAAGTCATGAAGAGATGTCAAGAGGAATTGAAAAAAAAGAGAGGCACCAGACGTGTGGAATGATAAGGATTAAAGAAATGGAAGAAAGAGTAGAGAGGAGGGAGGAAGAGATCAAATCTCAAGCAAAAGTCTTCCCTTCTCCTGTCTGTCACTCATCAAGAGAGGAAATTATACACCAGGTAAATGGATAAAAAAATAACGAGGCAAATGATGGAGAGAGAGACTGTATGAAAAGATGAAGCACCTCCCAGCACTGCGATGAAGAATAAGAAAAAGATAAGGCGGAAAAAAATTTACTCCAAAGCCTTCCGTTTCTGCTCTGTTTAGTGAGATGAGGAGGGGGGGAAGCTTGTCAGATATACGCCCCCCCTCTCTTTCTCTCTGCAACTGCCCAGTCTTCCTTTAGTGTCCGTCCACAGCTAAGCAAAGATGCTGCCTTTCTCCATCAGATGAGCCCTTTTCCCAACAACAGCTATCAGACATGGCACTCAGGCTGGCTGCATAGCCGGGTGCACTGCTACACAGAGAGGAGATGGAACACACCTCTGGCTTGATGGCACAGAGCGCAGAGGCAACTCAAGCTGCATTCTGAGAGAGAGAGAGAGAGGTGGGTGGAAGGATAGATGTGGAGGTGGGTCCCTCTAAAGGCTTTTGGATTTGAGGCTACAGTAAAAGACTGCTGCAACAAATGTCAGAGAATTGGTTCCATAAAGGAGGCAATGTCTCCCTCTATTGGCGTGCTCATGTATGAAAATGAAATCGTGCATTAGCATGCCAAGCGCGTGCTACTTTCGTCCTCACCACAGCACAGAAACAGCCCTCCTTAAAATCACCAACGACCTTCTTGCTGATTCTGGTTCTCTCTCCATCCTCATCCTCCTTGACCTTAGCGCAGCCTTTGACACAATTTGTCACTCTATTCTTGGGAACAGTAGTTTAGGACCCAAACACAGATACACGCAGGCGCTCAAAGAACAAAAACCCTTTATTGGGTATATAACCAAAGGCGCTCCAATGGAGGGAAAACTAATGCTCACAAAACTAAAATCCAAAAACTCTTCACGGGGAGGCTCCACTGCAGGGTGTCCAAAGACCAGACTAGACTTCTCACGGAACGTGGCAAAAACACTCTGCAGGTGAGACAACGATCCAACGCTGTTGCTCGGGGGCAGCTGCCTCATGTCTTCATCTCTGATTGCCGATGAGCCACAGGTGCACCTCATCAGCGAAGACCCAGGCTGCCACGCTACCTGGTGGACAAAACAAGAACACCAAGCCAATACCAGAAAACCAAAAAGTGCAGAACCCTAACACAACCTCCTCAGTTGATTGTCCTCCATTGGGATCATCAACACCCCCCTTAACTGGTTTCACTCCTATCTTACAGGCCGCACACAGTTCATCCAGTTACAGTTATTCAAGTCCGACCCCTCCCCAGTCACTACAGGTGTGCCCCAGGGCTCAGTCCTGGGTCTGCTTCTCTTCATCATTTACCTCCTCCCCTTGGCCCTATTTTCCATAAATTCAATGTCCAGTTTCACTGCTTTGCAGATGACACCCAGCTTTACCTCTCCCGCAAACCAAATTCTACTCTCCCTCCCCCCTCCCTTGTCTCCTACTTACCCGACATAAAAGCCTGGTTTACCTCAAAGTTTCTAAAGCTTAACAGTGATAAAACCCAAATCCTTCTCATCGGCACTAAATCTACTCTTTCCGAAGTGGACACCTTTTTCGTTATGTTGACAGCTCCTCGGTCTCCCCCTCTCCGCAGGTCAAGAGTCTGGGGGTTATCCTTGATAGCTCACTCTCATTCCAATCACATCTCAATAACATCTCCCAGTCTGCCTTCTTCCATCTTTGCAACATAAACCGACTTCGCCCCTCCCTCACCCCCCAAAGTACCTCCATCCTTGTTCACAGCCTTGTCACTTCCCACATTGACTACTGCAACTCTCTCCTCTTCGGCCTTCCACAAAAATCCCTCCATAAACTTCAATTGGTCCAGAACTCAGCTGCCCCCTCACACCACCACATCACACCCATCCTACAGCACCTCCACTGGCTTCTGGTCAAGCAAAGAATATTGTTTAAACTCCTCCTGTACACCTTTAAAGCCATTCACAACCTTGCTTCTCAATATCTGTCTGACCTCCTTAACATTGCCACTCCCTCCCGCTCCTTCAGATGTCCCCCCTCCCGCCTCAGCACTATGGGGAGCAGGGCCTTCAGTTGCTCTGCCCCCCAACTCTGGAACTCTCTCCCCCCGGACCTCCGAAATTTGGACTCACTCCCACCCTAAATCAAAACTCAAAACTCACCTGTTTCAGACTGCTTATCCCACCTAAATTTAACTGTGTCACTGATTTTATTATTTTATTATTGCTTGGACTGTTCTGTTGCTTTTATTGTTTTATTTTTAACTATGTACAGTGTCCTTGGGTGTTGTGAAAGGCGCTTGCATGCATTATTATTACTATTATTATTATCAGTATTATTGTTATCATTATATCATATATTATATCATTATCAATTATGACAATGTGCTTTCATGTGGCACAGTCATAATTATTTATTGCATATTGCATAGTCATATTACTCATATTGCACACTATATGATATTGCACACTATTATACTGTAAATATGTTAATATTGATGATGCTGCTGGGACAAGTCAATTTCCCATGTCTGGGATCAATAAAGTACTTCACTTCTATTCTATTCTATTCTATTCTATTCTCATTACTGCATTTCTATAACATTTGAATATATTTCTGGACATCATCTGTCATTTCCTGTGTCCTGGGTTGTATAGTTTTTGAGAAATTTACAATAACTTCTATAAAATAATACACAGAAGCACTAAAACATACCCTGATGAATTTTTAAAACAATGAATGGTTTCATGTCTATAACAAACATTAAAAAACTTTCTACTTTTGATATTATCATCAAAATTGCATTGCTTTGTATGCATCTGTATACACTTGCATATAAAAATACAGTCTTCATTTCTCACCTTCATTTTTAGGTGTATTTGTCTGACTTTATTTTTTGGCGTTTTCTCTTTTATGTTCAATTGGTTTTTTTCTTTTGTTATTTTGCTCACCTGAAAAATAATGTTCAGCCCATTTGTCTTCTTCTCAGGTACATGACCCTCATTCACAGGACACGGGGATGGCTGGAAGATACCACAGGGCTCATCACTTCCAATGACTTTCAAAAGAGAAGTAAAACACCCAAGGACGAAAAGGTTTGGAAAAAATAAAAATCAGAAAATAGAGGATGCTGTCACATGTACCAACCTTAACAGCAGATGAAGAAATCAGAGTTATTAGGCTAATATTAAAAATATATATTATTGTAAGACATTGAAAGTTATTTAAAAATCAACCAACTTGGATAAAATGATATTCAAAATGGAAATGGTTAACACTTGCCAAACAGTATAATGGCATCTCCTGTCCTTCTTCCTGATGTTCATGTCATTGGGGACTGCCACATATGCCTCTACAGCCTTCTTGTCCGCTTAGTCCACCAACACAGTGTCCAACTGTTTGTCAGTCTGTATCTGGACGTCCCACAGCATCTGATCACCGTTGTTTTCCACCACCTGTGGAAGCGTGTCCTGCTTTGACCTCGGAGTTTCCGATCCAAATGGAAAAATAAAACGATCAGAGATTTTATTTGGAAAAAAATTTATTGTGTTTCAATGAGTCTGGTTGCCAGACAGAGCTTACAAAATTTCCAACATACAAACATCTCTGTGCGATTCCCACTTTAGACTGATACCCCTGTCTCGTGTTTTGTCAAGCACAGCAAAATGTATCTGGGTCGAGTAACAAACGTAAACATAAATATCGGATTTGATAAAAGGGCAAAGGAATGAAATCATGTACAGCCGTTTATGCCATAAAAATACAACATACACACGAACCAGACACAAACCAGCAACTGGCTGCTTTTCATTTAAGTCCAGTTTTTTATGCATGGAAATATCTGCAGGAACTCAGTGGACAAAGTGTTAAATGAATATTAGAGTTTTCTAATATAAAAAGGAACCAAGGAACTCATGCACTTTTAAATGCTAAACTTTTCCTTTCTGTTCTCCGCAGTTCAGCTCGGGCTGGAACTGATAACATTTGTGCACTGAGGTTTGCAGAAGGGCCCAAAGCGCCCGTGGACGTCTTTGGCTCGAACAGCAAAATGGTAGGTGGAGCCAGACTGGAACTGGGTCAGTGTACAGGCCATTGGAAGCGGAAGGGCTTTGAGCACCCCGATCTTTTTCCAGTGCTGTTGTGCTGCGTTATTGTTAGAGTTGTCTTGATGGAAGGCGTAGAGATGATAGCTGTCTACGGGCGCACATGTTTGATCAGTCTCTGCCACGCACCAGGACAGCACAATACCGGTCTGACTGGACACCAGCTTCAGCTGAGGCTGCTGAGGAGGAGAGGATTTCTCTGCCTCCGGACTTAAGCGTTGAGGGGTGGGTGCGGAAGGGAGAGGGGGCAACGTGACACTGGGACCACGGGTAGATGGAGGAGTGGCTACATTAGTGCGAGGTATCAGTGGGGAATCCTGTTCAAAAGGGGGGAAAAAAAGCCTTTAAGAAACTGAATCTGGTGGGTGCCTTAAAGCACATCAATCTGTTAACATTTGCTAAATCAGATTTTACAGTACAGTAAATAACAAGTCAATTAATCAATTTCTTAAACTTGTATTTAAGTAGACTACATTGATACATTATTACCATTTGAGGGCGGTGGAGGACTGTCAACTGAGAATTAGCTGGGGAGTTCTGATTGCTCTGTCGAGATGACCTTGCTCCTGGACCTGCTAGGGAAGAGAAAATCCAAATTTTTTAATTATACAGCAATATATATTTGAATTTTAGTTAATGTCGCACAAAAACCTTAATCTCTGTTATTATAATTAGATTTTTATATAATATAGTAATATGCTTAAATTGATTTTTTTCTGAGGCAACAAAGTAATCTTACTGCTAGTGATGCAAACAGTTGGAGGACGCTGGCCATCTGAGGCAGCAGTAACACTGGCATTCTTCACCCCAGTCACTGGGAACAAACAATAAATGTTATGACACTAAGGGCTTTCGAAACAGCCACAACAATAAAAACCATTGCCAAGTCAAAAGCATAACTAATGATCCTATGACAATGCAACATTTTGCAGTTTTCTTTCATTATTGTATATGAGGTACGCATCGTCATGAATGCAGGCTGGCCCTTCTTCTTACCTTGAACATCATCATCATCATCCTCAGTAAGGTCAATGACAGAACCTTTTGGTCGTGCTGCTGGTGTAGCCGCTTTGGAGGGAGTAGATCCTGCAGCCTGGTTGTCTAAAAAGAGAGAGAGAGAGAGAGAGAGAGAGAGAGCGCATTTAGAACTGTCACAAGTTAACTATTAATGGGCAAAGATATGATGACAGAAGTGAGATCAGTTATAAAAGGGTGTTAAGGAAGCACATCAACACCATGTGGCTTATGTTAGCTTCATGCTTTCACTTTGATTTTTCTTGCATTAATTGACAAAACCTAAACAGCGCAAGAAAAAGTGTGCTCCATTATTCACTAAACTATGATAAAACAAAGCAAGAGATTCAAGAAAGACCACATGTATGAAATACACTGCACACCACCAGGATGCTGATGTTGAGGATATCAGGTAAAGTACTTATGGCAGGTCAAGCAGTAGCCACTGACCTGTCTTTGATGTCAGAGAGGTCCCTTGTGGTGGTCCGGGAGCAGTGGAACCTGTTGCTGCTGGCCCAGAGGTCGCAGGTGAAGAAACTGAAGACATAGCTCCTGCTACAGAAACAGGCTGAGCTGGCGTTCTGGCTGTACTCACAGATACCCCGGCACTGGGTGTACATATCCCCCCATTGCCCCCTTGGAAGACAGCTCGGGCTACGGACAACTGACTAGTGGAGCCCTGGAGGGCTGAGACGGTTGTAGTAACCGGGGCAGAAACTGGTGCTGAGGTGACGGCTGAAGCCGGTTTAATTAGAAAAGCAGTCGTGGACGATGTGGTTTTGGCTTTGTTGAGTGAGCTAGCTGCAGAAAAAGAGGACACTGGGATGTTGACCAATGTTCCCGTCTGACCGTTAGCCACTGATAATGGCAGCTGGATGAGCAGAGGCTGGCCTGTGGTCATCATGTTGCTCCCCGGCGCCGTCTTTAACAACAAGGTGCCTGTGGGATTCTGAGAGGTGAGGGCAGTGGGCAGAGGAGAGGCAGCATTAGAGGTGGAGGTGATGAGCTGGAGGACTGGTGCCTGGATAACCATAGCTGTAGATGTGGGGACTGGTACTGGAGCCGGAGCGGGAGCTGGAGCCAGAGCAGGAACAGCAGCTGGAGCAGGAGCAGGAGCCGGAGCTGGAACAGGAGCAGGAGCTGGAGCAGGAGCAGGAGCAGGACCTGGAGTTGAAGATGGAACTAGAGCTGGAGCTGGAGCAGCAGCTGGAGCAGCACTGGGTACTTGTGAAGACAAAATATTGAAAACGATCTGTTTAGGATCTTTGGAAACAGAGTTTTGTCAATGTCACCAACAGGTGTTGATTTACTACCATAATCAGTCCTAATTATAGGTATCAAATGCTTGTTTTTGTTTTGTGCTATAACAACAAAATATCACATATAGTGCCCACAGCCCCCTTTTCCACAAAAAGAAACTTTTTTTTCCATAAAAGTAGTATATCCTCAAGGGTCAGACTCTAGGCATGGGTGAAACAACTGCAGCGCTTGACGCGTCTGTTCTCCCACTATGTTTAAGCTAATGTGCAGCTGGTGCAAAACAAGTGTGCAAACTTGTTTATTTAACAAAGATTTTTAGGTAACATTGTGAGATGCTGAAGGACCAAAAAAAAAAGAATCATATGGAGAGAAAAAGTATAGGTTATGATGTATGGCAAAAGAGCATAAAAAAAAATCCAAGATGGCGCTTGGGACGGCTGCCTCAGTGTATCACCCTCTTGTATTTTTTCTATTTCTGTGTTTTTTTGTTTTTTTTATTTTTGGGTTTAATCAGGTCATTTCCAGTCCCATTCACTCATGAGGAACTTTTAAACATCAGCCAGTAAACTGGTGACACTCTTCCAACATTTTTACTCAGCCCTGAAAGTGTTTCAGAACTTTTAATCAGAAGAGGAGGAGCTCTCATTGGAAACGTACGCAGGAAACGTAAACGGGGCAAACGGGGCAGCTTGTAGAGGAACGTGGGATTTCACACCACCTTGCCTCCAGTACATCTAGCCAACATCTGCTCTCTTGCCAATAAGACGGACAAACTGCTACATCTTAACAGAAAAAACAAGGACTTCAGCAGATCTGCCACTACATGCCTCAATGAGACCTGGCTCGGCTCAGAGAGCACACACACTGCTGCTACACAAAATTAGAGGATGCTCTGTGCCCCATGAAGCCTTTGGCTCTGACACTAGTCAATTGTCTGCACCCCCTTAATACTGAGCCCCCACTAGCACTCAGATTCAGTGAAAAGGATGTGTGTCAGCCCTTTAAGTAACAAAAGACCAGGAATGCTCCAGGTCTAGAAGGTGTGTCTCCCTCTTCCAGAGTTTAGTGCAGAGCTTCCAGAAGCTCTGCACTAAACAGTTAGCCCTCATCTTCACTTAGATCAACCAATCAAATTATTATCAAATATTACTGAGCAATGTGGTGTAGCTGTGGGTGTGTAAACAAAGTCTGGGGCTGTGTTGGTCCTTATGTGGTGCTTTTCCACTACACACTGTCAGCACTACATGGCTCGACTCTACACAGTACGTTCTCAGTAGAAGGCCCCGCTCACATTGAAGTGGTATGAAAAAAAAAAAAAAAACACCGCTGCCATACCAAATTGTGTCCAGTCAAACTGTATAGAGCCGACACGCTGGCATCTATCAGAAAAGACATGTATTTTCTACATCATATAACTAACGCCAAATATTATGAGCGTAACGTCACAGGGGTAAAACAATGGCTGGGTAAAAATTCAGGATCATAACTCTCAAAGCCCAGGAATCATAAAAATTCTGATTTATTCCTTCATCACTAAAGAACCATTAATACTGTTGAATACTGGTGACTTGATGTCAATGAGCATTTCTCCTAACTTGGAGAAGGTGGTAGTGATTTCTATTGTTTGCGATGGGCTGATTTTAGTGGCTTTTAAAAAACATCCAAAAATAATAGAAATTTTTTTGACGTGAGGTACCATATCTGACTCTCTCAAATATCAAAGGGTTTCCATGCGTTGTTGTTGTTGTAATATGTTTCATTGTTGGTTTATTTCCCCTTTGGTTTTTTGCCTTTTCTCAATCGTATTTTATTTTAGGTTGTTGGTTTATTGGTTACCCAGCACCAGTTACCATCAGCATATTCTTAGATGATGATATAATTATCATGACACCAGATGAGTTTTACAGACTTTATTCAAACTAATATAAATTCTGAAACTTACCGGGTGTGCTGGATGAAGACACCGTTACTGCAGGCTGTTTTACCTCCAGGGAAGTTCGGACAAGCCTGTTTAGGAAAAAATTTCTTGTGCTTAGGGCTGAAAGATGAGCAAATGCAAAATTGCTCTGATTCTTTTAATTTAATTTTATACATCGCTATTTGAACATATTTTTGCTTATTACGCATTATAACTCAAACACATGTCAATGTTTTCATCATCATGTTTTCTGAGTATGTCAGAATGTGGTTTAATAACTTACATGACATACGCACCAGCAATTCTTCTTTGCACATTAAAAGTAATGCTCGGACAAAATAGAATTATACTTTCAGTAATGCCTGACAATTGTCCCAGTATGCATGTTTCTGTAACAAAAACTGTCAAAGTAAAATTGATTTTTTTTTATCATATTCTCGAAAAAATTCTGGTTTTCTCTTTACACGCAGTATTTCATTGATGGCATCACGGATTTCTCTCCAATGGTCACAAGACAACATAGGGAATCGACGCTCAATGTACAACTTCATTGCCCTCCTGACATTTGTGGGCAGGGCTTCTTTGCCCATCAAGCCATTGTAATTGACCTTTGTGACCCATTCACAGTACTTGTGATATGGGACCAAGTAACGGAATATGTAAGATGCATAACGATCAGCTCTGGGAACTCCTGTGCTTCTCTTGCACTTTTCAAAGAGGATTTTCTCCATGTGGGAATTGATTTTGCGGAGCTTAATGTCTTCTCTGCAGTTTCCTTCACTGAAATCTGCCAGTCTTTTTGCCATGGCAATATGAGGAGAACAATGTGTCTGATCTTCCTCCAGTTCCTCTTCTTTCGGGGCAGACAGTGCAGGATCAATACCAACAGAGGGCGCTACCCTCTCTCTGGGCATCTCAGGCTGGGGCTCTAGCAACTGTCGTTGCAGCACACTGTTGGAAGGAGAGGTGCGTTTTTTTTTTTTTTAACTACACTCTGCCCTGACTGAGGCCACGTTCAGGTGCCACATTGTAGAACGTCACAAGACTCAGGACCTGGACCCACTCAGGATTAGTGTGCAGGTTTAAAAAAAAAAAAAAAAAAAAAAAAAAAAAAAAAACTTTTGGACTCAAGCATTTATAAAGGTGGATCCTGACAAACCAAAGAAGAGCATGAAAAATCTTAAGAGTATGATTTTAAGAATGTAAAGGATTCTTTATTCTGACCGTTAGTTTTAGATTAAATCTCTGTGGATTACAGATAGCAACCTGGGACAATGTCAAATATGCACTTTGTGAAGCGCTTTGTGTGTAGACTTCCTTAGTCCGGTATTGTCACGTTCATACAAAGGTAAAATTATATTCACAACAAAATGTTAGATAGTTCAGATTATAAATATGTATATCTAACACATTAGAGTACTTTGGATAAATCAAAACATTTTGTCACGTGACTATTGACAAATGTCAGGCATAGTATGATTGCTAACTGAATTGTTTAAAACTAGAATTGTATCTAGGAACATAGATAAGAAATGATTTTGGTATGGCTGCTTACCGTTGAACCTGTGGGCTGCTTGCTAGGGTTGTAGTCTTGGCCGCAGCCACTACCTGTAAATTACAGATAGTGTGTTTGTTGAAACATCTTTATGAAACTCTCACATTCCAATAATGTGCAAAACTTTTCAGCATGCAACAAAGCAAAATTGCTTTCTTACCTCCTGTTTCTTTTTGTTCTCCATTTCCTGATTGGCTTCCCCAAACTTTTTTGCAAGTCGGGTGATTTTGGACTAAACAAATCACAGAGGGATGAATGGTAATCATGTTTGTCCACAGTAAATGTAATTTTTACACACTTTTTTACAGTGAAGAGTACTAATCACAAATCGTAATATACATACATATATATACATACATATATATATATACATATATACATATATATATATACATATATATATATATACATATACACATATATACATATGTATACATATACATATGTATACATATACATATATATACATACATATATACATATACATATATATACATACATATATATACATACATACATACATATACATATATATACATACATATATACATATACATATATACATATACATATATATACATATACATATATACACATACATATATATACATACATATATATACATATATATATATATATATACATACATACATACATATACATATATATACATACATATATACATATACATATATACATATACATATATATACATATACATATATACACATACATATATATACATACATATATATACATATATATATATATATATACATACATACATACATATACATATATATACATACATATATACATATACATACATATATATATGTCAAATCGTACATATTTATGGCTTGAACATCAGCACTTCCTTTGAATATTAAAAAAAATCCAGCGGAAATATCTGGAAGACAAGTGGAGACTTAAATATTTATTTTCTGCATAGCTAATATGAACTCCTTTATAATAACTTCAGTCAGCTAATAACAAAGCCAAACTGATCTCAAGAGAAACATGGTAGAAGCATTATTTGTGACAAATCAGTATCACTGACAAACAGAAGTCTTTATATACTGCAACACAACCCCTGAAGGTAATTAATTAATGGGATTCACACTCTAATGCTGTCCACCTTGCTATTTGAGAGAACCATTGCATAGTCAAATGACCATCTTTCAAAATTATGCAAAAACTGCCATTCCTTCATGATTTTGTGAATTTCTCTTGGAGATTAATAAAAGTATCTGTATCTATGTTTTGTTGGAATTTTCTTATGATTGTTGTGGCCCAAAATGTCCAATGTTTCTTTAGCTTTTTCAAAAAAGTTGCAGTGGGCTTGCCTTTAAATCAGGGTATCTTAATAAATAAAGTCACAACAAGATGAAGTCTTTAGATTAGGATTAAGTTATCAACGGTTCCAACTCTCTTATTTCCTTTCAAGTTTTAGGTTTGACTATATTATGAAAGTATGAAAAATAAACAGGGCAAATGGCACAACAGAAAATTCAATAAATTCCACTCCTAATCATGTTTATCTCTCATACTCTTGTTGATTTTGGCTTGGCTTGAATTTCAGAGTGACTGATTATAGCATGGCTACTGACTCACCTGTAGCATGTTAACAGCAGTTTGGTGTTTTGCAGCACAGTCGATCTTGTCTATTCTGTCCTTTAGCTCTTTAAAATGTTGATCAAAAATGTTCGACTGCAAAGCCCTCAAATGTTCCTCCACAAGTTGTTGCACAATCTAAAAAAATATATATTAAATCAAATAATAAATGAATAATATTCACTATCTTTTTGTCATAAATTCAGCATATTCCAAAGCATACAAACCTTTTCCAGCTTAGGGTGAGCACCAGCTTTTGATGTGATTTTGAGCTCCAATTTTGCTTCTAACTCGTGATTTTGCATCTTAGGCCTCTTGAGCTCTCTTTTAGTGTTTGGTTCATCTTTTTCATCGTTTCCATTACCCTCTGACAAAGTACGTTTCAGTCCTGGGGTGGTGGTCTTGTCCTTTTGGACTGCAAAAAATGAAAAACAATGAATCACAATAAATTTATGATGTGATAAATACAATATAGATTAAGCAATATACACTTTGTCAGTCTCACATGCCCTCATGAAAACAACAGCCCCAGTAAGTGAATCTAGCTTGGGAAAAACGCTACAAAAACAACCTTTCTTTTAAAGGAAAATTCAATTTACCAGGTAGAATGTAAATAGTTGTGTTATGGAAATGTATGGCTTAGTGATTTTGAACAATTGTAGGGTAAAATTATCCCCCCAATGTTTTTTTTAAATGGTAAATTCAATTGCTCACAAGAACCCTTTTCAAAAATGTGATTCCTATTAAAACCAGTTAAATTCTACCTAATAGCATCTGAAATTACTTTATTGTCATGTATTATTGTCCTACAAAAACAAAATTGATCTTAACAGCCGAAGTCAATTTTGGTGCATTGGGGTATTAAAGATGTCAAAGATTATTGCATGTACAAGACAATTATTCTCAAGCTATCGCCACATCCATGTCTATTCTATCATACCTGCATCAGATGGTGGAGTAGATGATGGCCGAGATGGTTTTGTGGATTGAAAAACGTCCATTTTTTGACCTTTGGCCTCTACTTTCACCGACTCAAGCTCCATTTTTGATGGGCTTATCAAAGTTTTCTTAAAATCCTGTTTTTTACTATCCTGTTTGTCAATGTCTTCCTTTTTAATTTCCTTTTCTTGTTCCACACAAGACGGGGTACGAGATGGAAAAGTCTGAGAGAAATTTGAAGTGGTAGCTTTTGAGGGCTTTCTCTCTTTTATTTTAGTTGTGGCAGCCTCAGCGTCCTGTTCTTTGAGTGCATCGTTATCTGTATCCATTGGTTCTGTGCAGTCTGTAGCTGGTGTTGACAATTGTGGAACCAAACCTTTATCAGAATATTTTCCTAATTCCACAGCTGAGTCCTTTGTAGTAGTTGGTCCAGCCTGAGAAAGAATATATATAATGCATTTATTAATTAATAGGTTATTGATATTACATGGTTATACCAAAAAGTCCTGATGCCCTTACCTCTTCTATCTCAATCTCTGGGTCGTGATCCATCACTTTTTTCTGCTTTGCACTAACTTCTGTTGACAAAGTAACAGACTTATCTATTACTGATAATGAAGGTTCTTTCTCACTGACTCTGTCCTCTGCCTCTTTCACCTTATTCAGTTCAAAATTCAAAGAGTAGAAGGGTGACGTGGGAGAAGGTTCATCCTTTGCCTTTGGACTTTGTGAAGAACCAGAGGATGGGGACAGATTTAGGGATAGAAAGGGAGCAGGAGAGCTCAGTGATGCCGGAGATGCAGGTGACGAGGCATTCGGGGAATTTGAGTCTGAGATGTTGTTTGTCTCCTTGTCGCCCACTTTCTCTACATCTTCTTTGTGTGTTCCATTCATTAGTGGTTGAACAGGTGTGTCTAACGAACCTGAAGATGCACTCAACAAAGTGCTGTGAAGGGACTCCAGTTGCCGTCGGTCACTGGCCTTCATGGTTTTTCTGGCACGAAAAATCTTTTTCTTCTCCTCTGCGACTACAACTTCCATTGCTGCCTGTGGAATGACAAAGCAACATTAGCTGGAATCAAATGACACAAGCAATCTAGCCATGACTACCTGAGCAGTCTGACAGCTGCTGCGACTGCAGTGAGTCTTGTCTGTTTATCACACTGTCCTTGACTTCACTTCCAACCTGCTGTGGAGTTCCAGCGATCCACTAGGGGTCACTGGAGAGCTCCCTAGCTTTTTTTCTTTTCTAGAAGGATCTTTTAACTGCATATCAAAATGGACGACTAACATCCTTTTTTTTTTGGTTTTTGCTACAAATCTCACTCAGTTTCAAAGCCAAACAAGACACTTACAGACTCCTGTAAAATCCCTAAAGTGCCGTAAAATGTCAGGAGTAAACACCACGGCAGTGTGACTGAGGATCCTGATGATCTGAATCACAAAAGCTTCAGCGGTTCTAATGAACACCTTTACTGTATGTGTTTTATAAATATCTTATGGGTTTCATGTTTAACTATTCCTAGATTCAAAGAACTGAAATGATATTCCAGTATAAGTAGAAACCCTGCCATTCGTCCACCCCCCATGCTCTGGTTGGTGCAGTCCTCAGCAAATCAGAACAGGCAGATTGGGGCTGTGCTGGCAGACGCTCAATACTTCAAGGCAATACATCAAGGCTTTTTTGTACTAATGGTTGCACACATTGATGTGTTGAGGCTAGTCTTTATATGCATATTCATTTTCATTTCTTTCTGTCATTACAAACAATCTGAATTGAAAACATTTAAGTACAGTGAAATTCTCAATTTAGAGACTGTACCAAACAAGTATTATGCTTTAAAAGATTCATCAAAAAAAAACTAAGTATTTCATTAATAAAACAAATATACAATCACATAAAGCCAGAAATTTCATAATATGTATCCACAATCAATGTGCAAATGAACCTTTAATTATAAATGTGACCCTAAATGCATCTCCTCTTTTCCTCGAGTTGTGACTGAAATACAAACAGACTAACTTGCACGGTGAATAAAAAAGGCAAGCTACAGATTAAACAATGCTTAAGAAGAGACATTTTTAAAAGGTAGGTAGTATAAATATCTAAATATTTTAGTTGATTGAAAAGAAAATGATGTAAAGTCAGTAATCATTCTTCAGTTGTCTGGTTAAGATAACAGCAATTTAATCCGAGGTGCAGTGCATTAGTCATAAATTCAAGCAGCATGCTGCCATAAGTTTTTTTTTTCTTCATTTCAGTGAACACAAAAAAAAAAGAAGCAATTCATTGTATAGCACAAGATTAATTAGAATATTTCAGCATAAGTAGAAAGCGTAAACTGCATGCACGATCACTGGTGCACAATCCACTGTTACTGCGCAGTGATATATCCCATCCCCCCATCCTACGTCCTCATTCTGTGTGCCCGGATTCAGTGCAGAAACCAAAATGGCCACCAGCTCTGCTGCCAAACGAAACTCTCCGTAGCTAGCTGAACATCATATACTGTACCAGGTTGCAGAACCTTCCTGTTAGACATTTATTTTTCTGCTCACACCAACACTATGTTGTTGAAGGAAACAGAAGAAACGTTAAGATGTAAAATATTCATTAAAGATCATATTTACTTTACTTACATACAACCTATGTCTAAAGGCTAACCTATTTGTGTTAAGCTATTCTTTAACTTTGTCACTGTAATAATTGTTTGCATAAAGAGAGGTAGACTGTCTACCTCTATGATGTTTGGCATCTGGATATTATAAAGAACTTTACCTATATTCCCATGTTTTTGAATAATTGGTCATTTGAACAAATGTTTTACTAAATGTGGTAAAAACATCCCTAATAATGCATTTTCAACAAACCCAAACTCTCCATGGTCAACTAGAATAGCACTAGAATAGCACCCTATCCAAAGCTAGTTGTGCAAAAAGAACGTATAGTTACATGGTCAAAAGTCATTAGTTGTGGGTAAAAGGCAATGACGCTTTTGAAAAACAAGAGATAAAACCTTCAGCAGAATAAATGGGTTTGAATGAATGAGCTCTTGATTGTAAGAGCAGCAAAGCTTCAGTAGCCTGCAGATGGATAAAAAGGAGGGACTTGATTAGGGCTTGTTCATCTGGTTCATTTTAGGGGTGTGTTCTGTAAAAGGTGTGTGGCCTACATGACTCCATATTGCCAATTTTAAAAATTATTTCATTGTTTTCTGACACAGTACTTTGTACAAATAATATGATCCTAGTTTTTCCTTACAGTGACATGTGTTGCTGTAGTACACAGACATATATCTATCATTTTAATGTAACAATATTTTGACGTACAGTATTGTGATTAATAGTCAGAATAGCTAGCAGCACGTAGACATAGACTCACTGCGCAGACTGTTGCTAAGCAACACCCATCCCCCAACTCTAGCACAAACTAGTACACGGTATGGAAATATCAGCAGCATGGAATAAACCATTCTGTCAAAGCGCTAGGGGGAGACTGACAAAGATTAATGATAAATGCAATAACACACAAAAAAAACCCTAAAAAATGTTCTATTACTAAAAAATGTTCCAAAAGCTGTGATGTTTTATCTAGATGACAGTAAAATAGAAGACAAACTATAGTCAAACATAGCTGTAAGTTAACCCCTTCAGGGATTCTTTCAATTTAATAAAAAAAAAAAAAAATTAACAGTAGGTAAGCATTATGGTTACACAATTTGCTACTAGAATGATGCCATTGATGTTAGGTAGAAGGGGAACCATGGAAAACTACAATATGTTCACTATCTATACACTTTAAAGGCGTTTACTGTAGATGTAATTTGACCTCATGTCATCCATTTTATATGAGCCAAAAGGAGATTTGTGAGATTTGGAGAAGTCCTCTCTGTTAGAGCAGCGCAAGCTGTTTACAAGGCCTGCGTAGTAAGGGTATGGCAACTATTATTAATTTCTGAGTAATAGTACTACAAATAAAAGCTCACAGTGACAAAGCAGCACTAAATGCCCCGTCTAGCTAGCTTTGCACATCAATCGCTAAATTACACAGGCTCAAGGTGGCTTCACTCCTTCCTTTCCCCTTAGTCTCTCTTCTCCCTCCCTTCCTGTGTCTCTCTCTCTCTCCCTGAAACAGACCCGTGCGCAGGCACACACACTCCAATACACACACAGGTTTTTTCTCTCACAGGAACAGTCTCTCTGAGTCAAACATGGGTTGAACCATTGTAATGGGATAAGGGGTGGAGCTTAGGCTTTCAAATAAAAGACTCAAGTAAATAATTGAAAATTTTCTATAGGCACCTTCTAACACAAGCCTAAAAACTACTTTTCTTATTAACAATAGTAAAACTAGTCCAAAAGTTGAATATTGATTTTTATGGTCGTTTTATTGTTACATTAAGGCAATATGAAATGATTCCAATACAAATATATCAATATTTAGTTGTATATCCAACGCAGACAAACAACAAACGTTTGTTTTAGTTGCTCAGTCGTATGCTAGCAACATTGCAAAAGATTTAGAGCACAGTCCGACACACAGAGCAGCTTCAATTTGCCCAACCTCTCGCTCAACAAGGCGGACTGCTGTAAAAAAAAAGACTGAACCATTCTGAAAAGAGGGGGCCTTTAAAACACGAGGAACAAAGCAAAAACATACATATCTATCTGAAATATGACTTCCTTTATCTATCTTTGCATCAATTGATTCTTTAGATGATACACAATTTCCTTTTTTGTTCTTTAAATGCTTACAAAGTAAAACAGGTTTGTGATAGTAGCTAGAATAAAAAAATTTAAATTGCAATGAACATTCAGAAGAAATCTCCACCTGTCTTAATAAAAACCTCTTTCTAAATAAAAAAATAAATTGGTTAGGGTTTTTGCCCAACCCCCACTTTCTGTTACTGCAGAAACACAAAATGGCCACCAGTGTGGTTGTGAGCAGCATGCTGAACACAAGCACGAACAGATCCTGTAACAGACTCCGCCTTCTCCAAAAAAAAAAGGAGGGATTGTGGTGTGTTCACCATTCTTGTGCGTTTGTAGAGGAAAAAAAAGTTGCTTCAAAATGTAATTAACTTTCAAAAAAATAAACATGCTCTATATTTTAGTTTACTTCTTTCTGAATTCTAGTTTCACAACTGTCAAGAGCACGTGCTATGGTGTCGCGGTCTATCCTGACCTACAAAACCAGCACCTATCACTTAATTTCTTTTTTATGTCAAGAAAATGTAACAATCGAGCAAATCTCAATCATATTTTCATTTATTGTTAATTATTTTGCAAAATGCTAAAATGATTCTGGACTGTCTCTGCCAGTCATGAAGAATGATGTTGGTCTTCAATTGAGTCAAGTAGTATTTTACGTATGGAAGTGGGGAAAAATGCCCACCAAACAGACAAAGCCTGAATTCCAAACTTACTGCGCACAGTGCGCAGTCCTCTCTTCCCCCCAGCATGTCTGCAGCTGAATCCACTGAAACTCAAAATGGCTACCTGGTCTGCAGTGCACAGGCACACAGGACTCATCAGAGCCAGTTATATCTTTAACACTACTATGGTATGATCGCACATAACATAAAATGTTCACCAAGACTTTAGATACCAGCTGAATGGATGGAGGAAAATGTTTAGCAAAAAAAAAAAGCTAATCTAGAATTAAAAGCCTAAGATGGGAAGTCATGTTACTATTACTTACTTCCAATAGCTACGGTATGTCAAAATGTCTTAAGCAAATCATGCGCTCATATTCCCTTGCTGAGTTACTAGACCTGGGGACTAGCAGCTATAGTGTAGACTAGAGTCTGTGTTAGGCAGGATATACCTGTTCCATGCTAACATTGTCAAAGATTAAAAAAACACTCCAGGATTTCATTAATAATAAACAAGTGCAGTATTAAGATACACATGCCAAAATACTGCAAAAATACTATGAAACATCATGATCCCAAAATATACTAACTGTTAAGCAACAAACTAAAAGCACTCTTACACTATGATTAACAAAAGGCTGCATGAGTGGTTTAATTTTCCTTTTAGTATGTTTGATAAAATAACTCAAGACTAGCAAGAGCCAAGTAGAAAGAAAAAAGGGAAGAAAAATAGGGACAGGGTGGGCAAAACCAGGAGTTTCCATGTGAATCAAAAAAGCATGTTGATTATTTTTTAGCCACGCTCTGCTAAAGGAGGTTCATTTCATGACTGTAAAAAACTAAATAAGAAAAGAAACAGATTCATCAAGAAAAATCACATACAAGAAGATGCTGTTTTGGATTAGCATGCTATTTAGAGGTATTTTTCCCATATTTGTCCTATGAAAAAAAAAAAAACCTAATGTATAAGCTAACTTTGGAGAAACTATTACAGATTTAGACACACGCTAAAGCTAGCACCACGCTGTCACAACTGAAGTCCTTAGCCTCACACAGAGCTCCAACGCCCTTCCCCCACACCTCAGCCTTTTCAGTGAAGAGTTTTACAGCGAAGCAAGGACTGAACCATTGCAGAAGCAGAGGGTGGGGAGCTATAGAGGTGAACAGGAAATTCAGTGCTATTCATATGATTCTATCCTGTTTTATGTAGCCAATGTTAAACAATAAATAGACATAAATCATGATTCAACACACTGAAGAACTAGTAGAGATTCCGACCCTGGCCGTAGATAAGGGGCTCTTCTTTGTGCATCCATCTCAATTAGTTGTCTAATTTTTAGAAAATTTTGCATCTCACATTAAGGTTTGGATGTGACAATAGATGTATCTTCATAAACAGCATACTATCATGCTTATTACCTATTTGATTTGAGGGAAAAAAAGCATTTATACAGTAACTACATCATTATGTTCCAGATCCGTCAACAAGATAGCCTACGCAACATAATCCCCACAGCATTTCTTTTCCCTTTGATGATCTGCTGGTAGTAAATGCTACAGAAAAAATGGCTGTTGCTGCAGAACAAAGTTAAAAGGACCGGTTTTTAATCACCAATGTGGCTGGATATGCCTTAAATTATTAAAAATACTATCAATCTTTTAAGTTGAAAATACTACAGAAAACTAGTTCTTGTTAAATTGGGACTAGACTTTAGTAAATGTCAGTTGTTCCCTAATTAAATACATATATAAAAGAAAACACCATCGGGGAAACTAAACCTCTTCCCAAACGAATGGCCCAACTTAGACGAGGCTCCGACTTAGGGCAGGACTCAGCAGTTTACATACATTTAAAGGAAACGGGATACTCTTTTGAGGGAAGACAAATTTGTGTACTAGCCAGAGAAAATTGCTGCTTTGATAGGGGTGTCAAAGAAGCCATCCATGTCAAGTTGGAAAAACTAACTTCAAGCAGAGGTGGTGGACTGAGACCTATCCTATTACCCACTTATAATGTAGTCCTGCACTGTTTCCTCCATTAGACCTAACATTTGCACCTTCACACAAGACCTGGTGGCTCATCATCATGTGACCCTGGAGATAAAGGTGAAGTGCCAACAAGTGAAACTTGGCCAACGACCCCACTAACGATTCACCTGACCACCCAGATCATTAGCATGCTAATGGTCCACAATAGTTATATCTTCAAGCTCTGGCTTCAGCTATTTCAGAAATGAGAAAGTCTTTTGGAGAAGAGACGAAATGTCTTCAAGAGACCTTAACCAAGTCTGGTCGCTTACACAGATCAAGTTTCAAATAATACTTACCTGGAAGAACAAGAACCTACACAGACAAAAGACTGGATGGTGGTTTTAGTGCAGACAGTTCACACAATTTTTTTAAAATTGCTACCTATATCTAACTGCTGCATGACCTAGAAGTGGTGTTAATCTGATTTTGGGAAAAATAAATATTCGTGCTGTCCACACTGGCATAAAAATATTTTGAGTCACATACACAAAAACATTTACCACATTTTGTACCACACATCAGTCCTCTAGGGCCTGATTCAAGCCAAGTATTGTGTCTAATCAGAATAAAATTCTGTCACCAAGGGAAGTGGGACCCCAGGTGAAAGTGCTGTGTACCTGGATAAAAAGCCCGATTTGAATGCAGCCCTTGAGGACTGGACTTGATATGTGCACCCTTGCTTATATTGTCAAAGGTATGAAGACACCCCTTCAAAAGATTGAATGCAGGTATTCCAGTCCCTTACATGGCGACAAGTGTATAGGTGCCTAGGCAGGGAGACTTACTAAAAAGGAGTTGGGGCTAGACTAGCTGCCGTCAAGTGAAAGGGGTGGTATATACCGTGTCACCAGTTCGTTGCAGCTAACATATAGAAATAAACAATGGTGTACACATTCACACCTCTGAGTTTGAGCAGCCAATTCACCTATAATCAAATACATGTATTTAGACTGTGCCGGGGTATAACTCACGCAGACACGGAGTAAATAAACTCCACAAATAAAACCCGCTGGCGTCTATGGGGCTTGAAAGTGAAACCTTATTTGCTGTAAGGCCACAACGCTACTGCCCCCCTCTCTGTTCTAGCAAAATACTAGGCAAGTGAAGTCCAGTGCAGTGAAGAAGAAAAATACTGTGCAGAGTAACCTCCCCAAACAGGTAAAACAACTATTCACATGTAAATGTAAGAACTTCGGTCTTTCCTGGGGTATATGACCCTAACAATATAGCTAATGGGTAACCCCATCAAGTGGTTTCTATGGGCCTTGTTTAGATGACAACCTATTACAATAGTTATTCATGAAAACAACCCCACAGTGACAACTTTTCTGCCCTTTGCGGTAGTTGGAGTAAATATGTGCTCAACTCCCACCAACCTGTCAACCGCTTCACTGACTCTCTGAGAGTCCCTTAAGTAATCAAAGAGAGACAACATGAATGGTGTTGCTCAAAGGTAAAGGTTTCTTGTTTGTTAACTGCCACTGGATTAGTGTCTATTTTACCCTATAGTGTACCACTTGTTTGGTTTAGCAACAGAGGAGTACCAAACATATAAAAGAGAGGAGAATGCAGAAATAATTTTACATGACTCGCAATTATAAACAATGAAAACACACAAATGCATACCATGCATTTGTGCAACTTATTGTAGTGACAAAGCAGGTTAATACAGTACTGATGTAGTCAGTCAGAATGCATCCTAAAGGTTGAATCAGGAATGGCTAATGACACAAGAGTGCTTTTAAGTATTTTGAGTGTGAAACAAAGTAGAGGAAGTGTACATAGATAGAATGCAGTCTGTCAAATGGTGAACAGGGAATATCACCTTGTAAGGTGATGTTGTGATGGTAAGGACTTAGAGCAGAGAACATTTAGCAACAAACACCTAACTACCTTGGTCCAAATAAGTTACAAATGTAATTGGTGTCAGATCTTGTGTCATGTACTTTTTTTGTTGAGTTTATTACTGAGCTACACCAAGATTCTGTGTTGTTTTACTATGACATTAACCAACTGTTGCAGTTATCGTTGTCTGTCCTACCTACCCAGTAATAAACAAAGTTAATTTGAGTAGGGGGCAAGGGCAACACAGATATCATTCTATGCCAAACTTGTCTCCAGTGTAATAGACTTGCAAACTTTGGTGCAAACTTTATTTACCCTATACATGAATGCAACATCATTTGCAATACTTTGCAATGTATTACAAAGGCTAGGCATTAGCAAAATAGCAAGACGGAATGATGGACCAGAGGACAGTAGGCTGGAAGGCACAGCCTTGGTCAGAGTTTGTGCTAGATGTTACAGGATCTTGACTTGTACTTTTAACCTGGCACCCAATTTTGGTGTGACGTTGGACCACCACTTATCCTCCTTAAATCTGAGGCTTTTGTTCAGTTTGCTCAGTGTTCAAGTGTTTGACCATAGTGCGATAACAAGAAAAAAAAAATCTATAGACTAGTGTGAAAACCTCTCTCTCCTCTCTACTATCTGTTTAAAGAGCCTCCTCCTGTCTCTGTCATCACCCTAGCAGACCACACCAACTAAATGGCTAAAGCTAGAGTAGAGAGGTAAACACGCAAGAATTTTTAATTCTCCACTCCACTATATTAATGTCCAAACTGTAGATGTTCACTGGTGTGGTAATAGGCTGTTTAAATTGATTGGAAAGTGGTTATGAGCTCCTTCATTTTATTGGCATTGATGTTAGACCAGTTGACTTTACCCCACCTAACAAAATCAATGAAGAACTGCCACATCCAGTGTAGAGTTCCAAGCCCGAGGTATAGAGCACAGAGGGGAAAGGAGAGAGAATGGTCCATTGTGGAGCCCCTGTGCTGCAGAGCACCAAATCAGACTGGTCTGCTAAAGAGATGTGGTCTGTGGTGCTTGTTGCCAGAGGACAGGCAAATATTGCTCTCTTCACCTTCTGTCCCAGCAGCCCAGGATAAATGGTGGTGAAAGCTTTGAAGAAGTCAAAACATAATCGCCACAGTGCTTCATATGTAGTCCAGATGTAAGAGAGATCTGAAGTAGAGGATAGACATTAGCATGATCTACCCTGCTCCCTTGACAGTAATCAATCTGGAGGGGTGTATGGCATCTGTGGGTCTAAGATGTTTAAGGATGTTCGACACTTTGGTCTTTGTTAGGTAAAGAATTAAGGAAAGCAGGCCTGTAGTGGCAAGAATCCCCAGAACGTGCAGTCACATACTAAGTAAAGGTGGGTAGGGTAGAGGATAAGGAAGTATGGTTTAAATCTCCAGAGATGAGAATTGGGGGTGCTGATTTTGTAGCAGAGAGATGGCAGCTACAAAGACAAGGGATTTCACTGATCCCCCCTGGGCTGCCACCTTATCGTGGTGGAGGGGTTTGTGTGTCCCAATGATCCTAGGAGCACAGTTGTCTGGGGCTTTATGCCCCTGGTAGGGCCACCCATGGCAAACAGGTCCTAGGTGAGGGACCAGACAAAGTGCAGCCCACAATATCCCCTTGATGAATGATGTTGTTGGTCTTGGGTCTCCCTTGCCCGGACGCGGGTCACCGGGGCTCCCTCCTGGAGCCAGGACTGGGGGTGGGGCACACTGGCGACCGCCTGGTGGCTGGGCTTTTGCCTATGGGGCCCGGCCGGGCACAGCCTGAAGAGATGATGTGGGACCCCTTCCCGTGGGCTCACCACCTGCAGGAGGGGCCAGAGGGTTCGGGTGCAGTGTGATTTGGGTGGCAGCCGAAAGCGGGGACCTTGGCGGTCCAATCCCCGGCCGCAGAAGCTAGCTCTAGGGACGTGGAACGTTACCTCTCTGATAGGGAAGGAGCCTGAGCTGGTGCGAGAGGTTGAGAAGTTCCCATTAAATATAGTCGGCCTCACCTCGACGCATAGCAAGGGCTCTAGAACCAGCCTTCTCGAGAGGGGTTGGACTCTCTTCAACTCTGGAGTTGTCGATGGGGAGAGGCGGCGGGCAGGGGTGGCGATTCTTGTTGCCCCCCGGCTTGGTGCCTGTACATTGGGGTTTACCCCGTTGAGCGAGACGGTAGTCTCCCTCCGCCTTCTGGTGGGGGGATGGATCCTGACTGTTGTTTGTGCCTATGGCCTGAACGGCAGTTAAGCGTATCCACCCTTTTTGGAGTCCCTAGAGGAAGTACTAGAGAGTGCGCCTTCTGGGGATTCCTTCGTCCTCCTGGGTGACTTCAATGCTCACGTCGGCAGCGACAGTGAGACCTGGAGGGGCGTGATCAGGAAGAATGGCCCCCGTGATCTGAACCTGAGTGCACTTGGCACCAGGACACCAGGACACCTTAGGCCACAGTTTGATGATCGACTTTATAGTCGTGTCCTCGGATTTGTGGCGGCATGTCCTGGACACTCGGGTGAAGAGAGGGGCGGAACTGTGAACCGATCACCACCTGGTGGTGAGTTGGCTCCGATGGTGGGGGAGGATGCCGGACAGACCCGGCAGGCCCAAATGTATTGTGAGGGTCTGCTGGGAACGCCTGGCAGAGTCTCCTGTCAGAAGGAGCTTCAACTCCCACCTCCGGGAGAGCTTCAACCATGTCCCGGAGGAGGTGGGGACATTGACTCCAAGTGGACTACGTTCCGTGCCTCCATTGTTGAGGCGGCCGACCAGTACTGTGGCCGCAACGTGGTTGGTGCCTGTCGTGGCGGCAACACCCGAACCCGCTGGTGGACACCGGCGGTGAGCGATGCCATCAAACTGAAGAAGGAGTCGTACCTGGCCTCTTTGGCCTGTGGGACTCCTGAGGCAGCAGACAGGTACCGGTGGGCCAAGCAGAGTGCGGCTGCGGCAGTTGCCAAGGCAAAGATCCGGGCGTGGGAAGAGTTCGGGGAGGCCATGGAGAACGACTTCCGGACGGCTTCGAAAACACTCTGAACCACCATCCAGCGCCTGAGGAGGGGGAAGTGGTGCACTGTTAACACTGTGTACAGTGGAGATGGTGTGCTGCTGACCTCGACTCAGGGTGTTGTGCTGAGGTTGGTGGAGGGAATATTTCGAAGACCTCAATCCCACCGACACACCTTCCAGTGAGGAAGCAGGGCCTGGGGACTCGGGGGCGGGTTCTCTTATCTCCGGGGCTGAGTTTGCCAAGGTTGTTAAGATACTCCTCGGTGGCAGGGCCCCGGGGATGGATGACATCCGCCCGGAGTTCTTTAGGGCTCTGGATGTTGTAGGGCTGTTGTGGTTGACACGACTCTGCAACGTCGCGTGGACATCGGGGGCACTACCACTGGATTGGCAGACAGGGGCGGTGGTCCCTCTTTTTAAGAAGGGGGACCGGAAGGTGTGTTCCAACTACAGGGGGATCATACTCCTCAGCCTCCCTGGCAAGGTCTATTCGGGGGTACTGGAGAGAAGGGTCCGTTGGATAGTTGAACCTCGAATTCAGGAGGAGCAGGGCGGTTGTCGTCCTGGACGTGGGAACTGTGGACCAGCTCTATACCCTCAGCAGGGTGCTTGGGAGTTTGCCCAACCTGTCCACGTGTGTTTTTTTGGATTTGGAGAAGGCATTCGACCGTGTGCCTCAGGGAGTCCTGTGGGGTGTTCTCCGGGAGTATGGGTTGTCGGGGCCCCTGATACGGGCCGTCCACTCCCTGTATGACCGGTGTCAGAGCTTGGTCCGCATTGCCGGTAGTAAGTCAAACTCATTTCTGGTGAGGGTTGGACTTTGCCAGGGCTGCCCTTTGTTACCGATTCTGTTCATAACTTTTATGGACAGAATTTTTAGGCACAGCCATGGTGTTGAGGGGGTCCGGTTTGGTGGTCAGGATCGGGTCTCTGCTCTTTGCAGATGATGTGGTCCTTTTGGCTTCATCAGTCCGTGACCTCCAGCTCTCACTGGACCGGTTCGCAACCGAGTGTGAAGTAGCCGGGATGAGAATCAGCACCTCCAAATCTGAGGCCATGGTTCTCAGCCGGAAAAAGGTGGAGTGCCTTCTCCGGGTCGGGGAGGGGATTCTCCCCCAAGTGGAGGAGTTCAAGTACCTCGGGGTCTTGTTCACGAGTGAGGGAAGAATGGAGCGGGAGATCGACAGGCGGATCGGTGCGGTGTCTGCAGTAATGCGGACTCTGCACCGGTCCATTGTGGTGAAGAGAGAGTTGAGTCGAAAGGCGAAGCTCTCCATTTACCGGTCGATCTTCGTTCTTACCCTCACCTATGGTCATGAGCTTTGGGTAGTGACCGAAAGAACGAGATCGCGAGTACAAGGGGCCGAAATGAGTTTCCTTCGCATGGTGGCTGGGCTCTCCCTTAGATAGGGTGAGAAGCTCTGCCATCCGGGAGGAGCTTGGAGCAGAGTCGCTGCTCCTCCGCATTGAGAAGAGCCAGATGAGGTGGCTCGGGCACCTAGTAAGGATGCCTCCCGTATGCCTCCCTGGTGAGGTGTTCAGGGCACGTCCTTCCGGTAGGAGGCCCCCGGGAAGACCGAGGACACGCTGGAGGGACTATGTCTCTCAGCTGACCTGGGAACACCTCGGGATCCCCCCGGAAGAGCTGGACGAAGTGGCTGGGGAGAGGGAAGTCTGGGCTTCCCTGCTTAGGCTGCTGCCCCCGCGACCCGACCCCGGATAAGCGGCAGAAGATGGATGGATGGATATTTCACTGATGACAAGTGGGGATGTGTGTGAGGACTGTACATTCCTATCGTGCAACCCTAGTAGCTACAAGTCAAATACCCTTGCATGCTCTGAAGTCCACTGTCATCCTATTTACTGAAACTGAATAAGCCACTCTGCTTTTACTCTGCTTAAAAACTGGGATGGCTCCCTACAAGCAAGTTCACCAACAAAGCTAAGAGTCTGTGTCTAGAATGCTTAAACCTTAAATAAATTTTTTAAAAAGTAGATTTTAGTGTAAACCCTCTATGGGGTGCCGAATGTAAAAGTTCAGCCATTGTTTTTTAGCCAACATGTTTTGAACATTTAGCTCACTTTCCTCACATTTAGCTCACTTTCCTCACATTTAGAATGTTTTATATAATTGTTAAAAATGTGTACACGTGTAAATAAATCTAAATCTAAGTGTTATATCTAAACCTAATGTTATCTGGATCATCTGGATCAGGGCATCACTGAGCTCCTGGACAGTCTGAGATGCACACTGGAGACACTGGATGAATCGAAACATAATGTCCCACAGATACGCTACTGGATTTAAGTCAGATGAGCATGGGGGCCAGTCAGTGTTATTGATTCCTTCTTTCTCCAGGAACTTCTACATATTGTTGTCATTGTCATGCCTGAGAAGTCACTGCATCAGCATAGGGTTTGACAACAGGCGCATTTCCACTGTGGGAGTTCCTGATAAATACCGGGGGCAGGAACTTTACAGAAGATGTTTCTCTCACTTGGTCATCTTGATGGTGGTCTCTCCTCTGTGGGGTAGGACCCCTTGGCTAAGCAATCACTGGGAAAATCCCAGATACCTCCAAAAACCGCCAAAAGCAAAAATCATGACAAAGAAAACAACAACAAGGAAGGATGATGGAAGGAGCTGAGGTGGTTGCCACATTTCTGGTTTGTGTGGTTTCTGCTAGCCTAACACTCCTCTTCTGCTGGGTTCTGATCTAGGTTTAGTCAGACAGCGCTGAGTAAAGCTCAAGCACCGCCCCAGGGGGCCAATCTAAATTCTAAACTGGAGGAGGGACTCAGTTAGGCCCTGTAAAATTTCCAGTAAAAGGCCTTTCCTGCAGTGGAGACATGCACCAATGACCCTGGCACTGCAAAATGACCCCAACGATCCTGCGGTTTTGGTGTCAGACACAGATCTGCTCAGCTCATGAGGTGACTGGTGGGTGGGCATGAGGGATGAGGGCAGGTACGGGCCAGAGCGGAGGCACAGAGTCACAATTTCTGTGGAATTGTCTAGTCCTGTGTGACTTCTAGGCGCACAGGTTACTATCCTAGCAGCGTAGACACAAAAATGGGAATAAGTGTGCTCCTGTATGGCGCGCACGCCATACACCGAAATGTGCGTCCTGACGAGGCAGTCGTGTGAGATGATCTTTTTTAAACTAAGGATAAAGATTAAAAGTTGTCTGTGTAGATTCTCATTCATCCAGGTCATAGTTATCCAAAGTTTGATCTCTGTGTGCAACTGGACTGTGTCCTTGAAGACATTTCACCTTCTCTCCAGAAGGCTTCTTCAGTTCTAAAACTTGCTGGGGGCAGAGCTTGAAAATATAGCACTTGTGGACCATTGGCATGCTAATGATCCGAGTCGTTGGCAGGGTCGTTCACCTAGTTTCAGTTTGGGTGCTTCCCCTTTGTCTGTTGGGTCACATGGTAATGGGTCACCAGGTCTTGTCAAACGGTGTGAACGTTGTGATTGTTGCCGAAAAGAGTGGAGGACTGCATTGTGTGTGGGTGATAGAAAGTGCTTTACTCTACCACCTCTGTGTAAAGATGGTTTTTCCAACATGACGTGGGTGGCTTCCTTGACACCCCTCTCAAACCAGCAATCTTCTCTGGCCAGCACACGTACTTGACTGTCCTCAAAAGAGTGTCAGCTTTCTTTTAGGTGTAGGTATACTGCTGAGTCTTGTCCTGAAGAAGTGGCCCGTCTGTGTTGGGCCATTCGTTTATGGAGGGGCTGTTTAGTTTCCCCAATGTACAGTTCCTTGCATTCCTCCTGACACTGTACAGCATAAACAACATTGCTTTGTCTCTGTCTTAGTGTCTTGTCCTTTGGGTGTACCAGTTTCTGTGCGAGTGTGTTAGAGGATTTGAACTGTACTGGAATGTCATGTTTTTGGAGAATTCTCCTGAATTTTTCTGAAACTCCAGACAGGTAGGGGATAGAAATGCTTCTATCCCCTACCTGTCTAGAGTTTCTCTCCCCTACCTGTCTGGAGTTTCAGAAAAATTCAGGAGAATTCTCCAAAGGCGAAATGTCTTCAAGGAAACCTTACAGTCCATTTGCACAGAGAGATCCAACTTTGGATAACCTATAAAAGGTTTTTTATTTGGTCAAAATAAATACCGACCACATCAGTCGCTAGGGATGAAAGCGGACATGTCGTTGACGGTAAAAAGTCAAAAACGTAAAAAGTGGAGATAAGCCTTTTCATCAGACAGCGACAATATGTGCGTTGATGGGGGTTATGTATGGTGTTTTTAACTTGTCATTTCTCCTTCATTGATTAACGTAGTGTTATGAAATTTCACACATATATTTTCAAGTGCTCTGGTTCCAATGAGCCCATGCACAAATATTGGTCATTGTTAAGTGGTCCAAATTAATTTCACAATGGGTGGGTTTGGTCAATTTCAACAGCAGTTTCTGGGTCAGACACAGCAGTCTGCTCAGCTTATAAGGTGACTGGTGGGTGGGCATGAGGAAAGATGGCAGGGACGGGCCAGAGTGGAGGCACACAGTCACAATTTCTTTGGAATTGCCTAGTTAACCTTTGTTATTGTAAAACACCTGTTGTTGATTTCATTAATGTCAAAGAAGCTGAATCTGATTAACATCCCCTTCTGCTACTTAACTAACAAGATCAATGTCCCAGAAGTTTAACTGACTTGATGTGATTTGATTTTAAAAAAACTGTTGCACTAATTTTTTTTTAGCAGTGTATGATGAGCATTGCCTTTGGACATCAGAAACTAATTTAGTCATTTTGAGTACTTTGAATCTTCATTTTAACTACCAAATAAACATGTTAGCATTTGAATTTGAACTGACTTTATTAACTTATTTTGGCCAAAAAAAAAACAAAGAACCAAACAAAAATAATTAAATATAAGTTACAAAAAAAATAATTTACGCCCTAAAAACTATGAACATGCTAATAAAACTGATTTGGAACTTGAAAAAGTTGACATAGGTTGCACATATGAACACACTACATTACACAGAATTAAATTATATTAAAACTGTAAAAAAATATTTCCAGGAACACATTATATTTATAAGCATTTTTTATTTTAAGATGCAACTCGTTAATTTTGTACAAACATATAAAGTCAGCTACATCCGTGCTTTTTCAGAGTCAAAATTGATATGTACTCAAACTATACGTAATTGGCTGCAGTTTTATTTTTTTATTTAGCCTTATGTGTTTTTCAGGCAAGCATCTATTACCATCCATGGAAATAGCAATAGAAATGTAGTCAACACTCATCTTGGCAGGCACACCTCTACTGTCCACATCATACAGCTGGGACATCAGTTCAGTTTAGAAGTCTATGTGCTTTATCTGATTTGAGGCGCTGACAGTGCCGAATGCAGGCATTTGGGGTGCCAACAGGTGCATGAAGAGGTTCTGAAGTGGGCAGAATATTACAAGAGGCATAAGTGAACACATATACATTTATGGATCTTCTGTACACATAAAACTACCTAAATATCTGACATTATGTGCAAAGAAATATTGTTTATGACTGTCAGATTTAAGCAATACATAAAACAAATATAAATATTTATAATAAAGTTTCCTTACCTCTCATCGTTGACAAATGATGGGTCTGTCGCCTCATTATCAGTCTCCTATTGGGATGGTGAAGTTGAAACAGGGTGACCTCTGCATCTTCCTCTCCAAAATATAAATCGTAGGCTTGCTGGACATTCAGTAAATGACTCATCTTCTCCTAAAAATAGTTTGTGTTCCATCTTCTTCTTTTTCATAGTCTTCCTTATAAAACCTTTGTCCTATCACTGCTAACTGGTTGACTTTCAGTTCAGCAATTTTCGTGCCTAACATTCCAATCCACATCTAACACCTTCGTCGCATAGAATATGCAGATGCAAACACTTTTTTCCATTTTGAAAACCAGCAAAAAGAGAACATATATATCGAAGGAAATGTGACACCTGTCTATCATAGCCCTGATTTGATAGCAAGGCCAATTAACTAATATGGATAGTTTTATATAATTCCACTTAATATGAATTAATTTACATACATTTAATAGGGGCTAGGTTTTCAGTGATCTAGTAGTGAATCATGGGAAAACAGCTGTAATACTAACTGGCATTTGGCAAAATAAGTTCAAACATTGCTAGCAGTGCATTTTAATGTGACACAAACTGTCAATTGTAAATTCTTATTGGTTGTACTGGCTCGGAAATCAATAAAAACATCAAAGCAACAAAACAGATTAACAATAACACTTTTGAAATATGTAGGTGGAGCCTTTTAAGGAAAAACTAAGCACTGAATAACATGTACACCATGTGATTGGTGTCACGGTGAGGGAGAGGGTGATGTGCTAGAACTAGGAACTAGTAAAACTAGAACTAAGACTATACTGATCTCAGTAAAAGAAAAGGTAAACCTGGCAAAGGCTCATCTTTTAATGGAAACAGAGTCTACATTTATAAAATACTAATAAAAAAAGATAATGAAGACCAATACTGTCGAATTCCCTGTTATGGTGCAGATAACCTGTGGTTCTCTCCCTTTTATAGAACATCTTACATTCATTTGGGAATTCTTTATTTATTTCAAGTGATTTTAAGGGAGAAGCAAGTCTCAAATTACAACTGACACTAAGCCACACCCACATTCTAGGACAGAGAAGCACATGGAAAATTACTGGACTGTACCACTTTAGACCGGGGGGGGGGGGTGGTAGGTGACAGGATGCACTAGTTCCCATTTTGCTAGTTTTGTATCCTAATCTTATCTTACCTTATCTTCAGGGTTTGTTGTTCATTGGGGAAAAATGAAAAATGTATGTTAGCTGAGTGTAATACTGTTTATTTTTTCAAGACATAAAAATTCCCTGTCAATGTCAAATTGATAGACAAGGGGGTATAGTATAAAAAAGATAAATCAAACCTAGTGACAGCTGCCTCCAAAAATCGCGGGTGAGAAAACTTGATTTTTTTTTTTGCCCAGTGTTTAACCACTGAGATTTTACCATGATGCAATTTTTTTTATTACCATGTTGTCAATAAAACATAAAATATTTTCTGCCTTTTAATATAGCAGATTTTAAAACAACAGGTTTGTGTGCAACTTATACTTGCACTAACCATAATGTGGGCCTTTTTTGCCAATCTGCATGTGTGTATCTTTTCTATCCTACTAGGTGTTACAGCACTATAGAGCAACAAGGATAATACTTCATTATTTTTACGAGGATCTCAAGTGAAGAAAAACTGTTTTCACTTTACATTTAAAGCCACATGTGTCTTGTATTAAAGATATGATTACTTAGATAAAATACATTTAAAAAGGACAATAAATTATTTTTTTGGTTAAAAAAAATCACTTTGAAAAGGCTTAAGCATGATTTATAAGATTATTTAAACTAACAATTCTGGAGTGTATTTTTTATTTTTAGCAGCTACCAAAAATTTAATTGTAAATGTCAAAATTTTTATATTTACTTGGCAAGTATAAAGCAATGTCACCACTGCTGCATTGCTGTAATTCCACCCTGTAAGGCCCTCTGCAAAATATCACTCAAAAATTTCAGACTCTGGAAAAAAAACATATTGGTGATGATGATATATATACAGTAAAATGTACACGAGTGATGTATCCCTCCATATCAAGACTTCGTAGTATGTATCGAGTTACCCAGATGTATTGAGTGATGTTTGATGCCTCGCAAGCTAGTGTAGTGGTTTAGGAAATGGTTCGTAGGTTTGGCGTGTAATTTGAAATATAACGGCTAAAAGGACAAGTCACCTAAAAAACAAGAAAACACCTGACTCCAGCAGTGTAGAAAAGTTTTTTTTTTTTTTTTTAATGTATAAAATGTTAATGTTAAAATTTTTACATAGGGCATAGTCAGAAACCAAGAAACACATTCACAACACAAATCTCTCCCCAATTTGTTTCCACTTTACCTTTTGACCACTTCATTGTATCGTAAACACAGACACAGTGTTAATTCATAAAATATACTGCCATCCCAAACCTTGTACTCAATTTAAAACACAGCCATGTTATCACTGGCTTGTTCACGATAACTGCCCACTTGGTGGCACAGTAGAGCATATCATAGAAACACCATCAAGCTTTAACTTATGAGTGAATCAATTGAATGGAAAGATTCAATGCTTCATGAAACTTAATCTCCCCATCACTGGTATACAATCCTTGAAAAAAAAAAAGAAAACAACTCTCGTTGTTTATGCTAACTTTCAAAGAGAATGTCAAAGCTGCATAGCTAGTAAGCTAGCTGCAGTACCTCGACTCACCGTTTGTTAGCGTCGGTAGCGATATTCCCACGATCTTCACTTTCGTCTGCAGCCTGACCGCTGCTTCATCCAGCAGCCGCTTAACTGCTCTGCTCACTCTGGTGAGTAACCGTCTAGCTCCCGGTTGAGTAACAGTCGTCTTCAGCATGAACTGGAGAAAGTACCGAGTAGTGCCTGAATTACTGTCTAGCTAGATGCACTCGCGGGCTACGACTGCTCTCCCCGCCTGACGGATAGACTCCTCCTCTTTTCGCTTGGATACGAACAAAAATCTACCCACGTCATCTGTCGGTGGCGTTAAGGTCGACACAGACCAACCGTTGTCGCCCGCTAGTGGTATTCGGCTCTTTACCCCTAAATTTCCTCAAGTGACAGTTTAGATTCTATAAAGTAACATGCAGAGACCAGGGCTTGGAACTAGGGACAACATGGAACAGAACATAAGCATTGGAATGGAGGGGTGTGTGACTTCTCTACCGACACAGACTGCGGGACTGTGGGGGAGGGGTTAAGCGCTGGGGGAGGAGTCAAAGAAACAACAGACTGAAAATGACCAAGTATTACTTTATTTACTGACAGTGTAGTTCCTGTAGTGTGGTAGGATAATTATCACAGGATTGTAGTTGTGCATGAGTTGACCTGTGTAACTAACACACCCTGAGTGGTTTACAATGTTATTGTTATTAGGAAAAACAAAAATACAAAATGGCACATGTGAGACGAGCTCATTTTAGCCAAGGTTGTACAGATAGGATTATTAATACAAACTAATGTGGCAGTCTTTGAATTGTATTTGTACAAGCAATTAAACTGTTCCTAGTCTACCTTCCAAATTGAACAAATACTCCAAAATGTTCTTAAACTCTGTGACAAAAATAATGTGTATGTGTTAGCAGCCGTGTGGCACACAAGATTACGCAAGGCAGCCATTTTGTTGACTCACGCCTGCTTAGTAATTGTAGTTCCTATGTTCGTCAGCAGAGGGAGAATTATGCTCTTGCCATTAACGTCAGGATGTTAAGGTACGTGTGGACAAGCCCTTACACTTCCTGTATTTGTGTCATTGCCCACCACTCTTGCCGATATGGATTTGTCAATTCCACACTGCTTTACTTCTGTGCTTTGCGATTTGTCCTTCATAAACTTGAGCAGAAGAGAAGGTCTAGTATGCTACTCTGTGAAGAAGACTGTAGTGTCTTTTGACATCTGGATGTGAGGAAAGCAGAGTTACCTTTTACTGTAGCACTTATACAGATCAGCAAGGCTCCTTTACTTCTGACAGCCACATACTGACAGAAAGAGCATGACCTTACACCAGGCAGCACATGAAGCAATATGGAAACAGTTAACTATTGCATTTTAAGTTTACCTTTCTAATTATGTTAGCTATTTCACAGTTTAGCTTCATGGTCAAAAAATGCATCCCATTTCCCACAAAAGCTAACACTTGTGCTTTAAGTTTTAGTGTAAATATATAGCTCTCCTATTTAGGAACAGTAGTGCATTGCTGGGCTAAGTGAGTTTTTGCCTGTTTGGGAGTCCTACATAGAGAGTCATCAAAGATTTGCAATAAAATAATATGGATAATCAACATTGTCTCTGGTCAGGTCACAAGATAGCCCAAGAAAAAAGTAAAATTGGGAAATTTACTTTTGAAAAAGCTAAACAGACATGTGACTCAGAACAAATAAAAGTAGAAGCTACAGAGGCTAGCTGCCAGTAGAGCCAAACCTGTGAAGAACAAAAAAGAATAACAAGCATTAGCTAGATAGCCTTTAGAATCTCAAAAGGATAAAACAAAGAGTAGTTCCCCCACTCGTGGGGGGGCAATAGTTCAAACAGCTACACGAAAATATTGCTGTATTGTGACTGCAGACAGGGTCTATGTGTCTATAAAAGAGTGGCAACATTAAAAAAAAAAAAAAAGAAAAAAAAGGGGGAATTAACCTTGGTCGCCAACATAACCACTGATATATGATTTGACAGCATTTGAATTTTTGAGGTTTTTGGACTCTCCACACTAACAAAATGTTGAATACTGTTAGTGGATTCAACATCTAAATGAAGTGTTAATACATTTTTAGCCAAAACAGAAATAAATAAATCTATCCAATGGATAACCATAGCAAGAAATCTTTGGATGATCCTGATCAAAACGGTGGTTCAAGAAAACATTATTTATATAAAAATTAAGGTAGCTCAAACCAAAAGCGAAATACTTTATTGTCGGTAGAATGTCAGTATTATTATCGGGTCTTGATTGGAGAAAAGGCAAACACCTGGCACCCTGATGATGATGACATGCACAGGAGCCCAATGCTGCTGGACTCCAGTTTTTTATTATGCACCATCCTTTTATGAAACACTTGTAATGTTTAAAAATAAACTCTTGAATTTTGTATCAGTTAAATTTTTACAAATCATTTGGTCTAGTGACATCTAGAGGCAATAATGAGAATTTCATACAACTCCTGTTATAACAAGATGGTAAGGAAAACTTGTTTCTTTGATTAGAATTGAGTTGTAAACATTTGCACAGACTAAGATTATTTATTTTGCATATTATAATAGTAGACAGAGAGAAAGGAGAGAGGTGTGTTCTCTAAAGTGTTTAGCAGTCCAATTAGCATGGGGGTTCTGATGCTGTCAAATCTCCTCCCAGAGGTTAATGTAAAAAGCTGTCCATGGTGGACATAGGTGGGGTCTCTCTTTTGGCTTTGGTCAAGCAGAACTGTGCAATTTCCTGGATTGGAGGAAGTGAGGTTCCGCTGAATATATCTCCTGTCCTCACCACTTGATGAGGGGACTTCCAGTCTGAGAACTTACAGGACTCCAACCAGACAGAAATGCAGTTTGTGAGGATGCCCTCCATCATGCCTTTGTAAAAAGCGGCGAAGATGGATGAAGGAAAGTGCACCCTCCTCAGCCTACACAGGAAGTGTACACGTTGCTCTCAATTTTTTGGCCAGGCCCTTGATGGTTAGGGACACAGATATGACCGTCCCCAGAAACCTGGTTCTGTCAACCATCACCACCTTTGTGTTTTGGTAACAAATTGTGCACAGTTGTGTTCTATGTTCTATAATCATCTCATCTCTTTTATTTTGCTCAGATAATAAGTTTGATTGTTTGGCAGCAGTCTACCAGATGATTCATCTCCTCTTGGTATGCTAGCTTCTCCCCATCCCTGATGAAGTCCACTAGGGTTGTGTCATCTGCATACTTTACAATGTTGTTTGACGTGTACCGTGACATGACATGCATCAGCATAGCGGTCTCAGAACACAGCCAGTGCTATACACAGCACATCACAGATGGAGCTTGAACAGATGGTTTCCATCCTAACAGACTCGGGGGGCTGTGAGATGGAAAATCAAGCTGCCAGGTGTTGAAGACAGAAAAGATGCTAAAGATTAATTCAGTTAAATGTAGAGCTGAAGACTATAAACAGCATCCACACGTGTATTCTTCCCCTATAGATGTACCAAGTTCATATGACGTGCAAAGGAGATGGCATCATCTACAAAGCAATTTAGCAGGGGTAAGCAAACAATTCAATTCAATTCAATTCAATTTTATTTATATAGCACCTTTTACAATAAAATTGTCTCTAAGTGCTTTACAGAGGTAGAAAGAGCCTGAACCCCCAGGTAGCACACAGTGGCAGGGAAAACTCCTTAACAGGAAGAAACCTTGAGCAGGACCTCAGGCTTTTTACATAAACCATCATGAAAGTTGGCTGCAAGGAGGAATAAAAGAGGGAGACAGGACAGAGAGAATAAAGAGAGAGAGAGGTACAGATACAATCATAAAACCAAAGAAAGTCACAGACAAAATACAATCATAGAAATACAAACATATCAGACATATATACACATAATACAGCATAGCAGGTTGTTATAAAAGATAATGTAGGTGCCGACAGCGACCCTGAGTTTGCTATAGCCAAATCCGCACAGCACGAAGGTCGAGACGGAAACTGCAAAGAAAGAGAGAAAGAGAGAGAGAGAGAGAGAGAGAGAGAGAAGGGGGAGACACACAGAACGACAAGGAAGACTGGACCCAGATAATCCCGTGAAAATAAAAAGGAGGAGAAAGAAGTGAAAAGGAGGAGAGGACGTGGAGGGAGTGGTTGTGTTGAGGAAGTGGGGAACTGCTCAGTGGATCATGTGTTTGTCCCCAGCAGCGTAGGCCTATAGCAGCATAGCTGTGCTAAAAATTGAAGAAGGAGTCTGATGAGCCTATTCTATTATAACTGGTGAAAACTGACTAAACTAGATCTGCCAGCCTCTACACACTTGGTTTGGAGGCTAGCCATGCTTTAGTAAACAGAAAGGTTTTAAGTTTGATCTAAAGGCAGACGTGGTGTCTGCCTCTGCACCCAGGTTGGGTAACTGGTCTCCAGTAAAGCTGCCCGATAGCTAAAAGCTCGCCCTCCCAGTCTGCTTTGATGAATTCTAGGAACTACAAGTAAACCTGCACTGTGATCTGAGTGTTCTTTTAGGTATATAAGGAACTATGAGATCCTGCAGGTATGATGGAGATAGTCCATTTAGAGCTTTATATGTTAGAAGGAGAATCTTAAAGTTCATTCTGAATTTCACTGGAAGCCAGTGAAGAGAAGCTAAAACTGGAGAGATATGCTCCCTGGTGCTGATTCCTGTCAGAACTCTGGCTGCAGCAGTCAGTATCAGCTGCAGTTTTAATGGAATAACGGACATCCTGACAGTAATGAGCTGCAGTAGTCCAGTCTAGAGGTAACAAAAGCGTGGACCAGTTTTTCAGCATCACTCTATGACAGGATGCTCCTGATCTTGGCAATATTACGGAGGTGAAAGAAAGCGTCCAGAAACTGTTTAATATGAGGGAGAACACATGTCCTGGTCAAAGATAACCCCAGGTTCCTTTGCAGCCGCACTGGAGGACAAAGTAATGCCATCCAAGGAGAGAATGCGTTATCTTGATAATCTAGTCCTATGTTTAGTCTAAGAACAATGACTTCAGTTTTGTCTGAGTTTAAAAAGAAGGAAATTGGAGGTCATCCAGTCTTTTATGTCTTGAGACACATGCCTGGAGTTCAATAATGGCTCTGTTTCCATCAGGATTACGGATAGATACAACTACTATCGTCGGTATACAGCAATGAAAAATTTATGCTGTGTTTCTGAATTATTATATTCCTGTAGGGAGCATGTAAAGAGGAACAGGATTGGCCCAAGCACTGAACCCTAGGGAACACCATGATGAACCTTGTACACTCAGAGAAACATCACACATGGAACAAACAACTCTGATCTGAGATAAGTTTAACCAGTCTAGAGCTGTCCTGTGATCCCCATCTAATGGCTTTAGCAAAATGCATTTACAGTAATAAAAGCAGCACTGAGGTCCAGTAAACCAGTACGAAATAAGTCCACGGTCTGACAGCGAGGAGGTCATTAGTGACTTTAACCAGTGCTGCTTCTGTGCTGTGATGAGCTCTGGAAACCAGACTGAAACATCAATTTCAAATAGACTATTCCTGTTTAGGATTGTTAGTTGACTGGACAACCAGCCTCAAGTATCTTAGAGATGAATGGGAGGTTGATATGGGTCTATAATTTGCTAAGACGCCTGGGTCAAGTGAAGGTTTTTTAAGTAAAGGTCTGATAACAGCAGTTTTAAATGCCTGAGGTACTACAAATCTGCTGTCAAAGATAAGTTGATCTGATCTAATACCGGACGCCCAATTAGGAGGAAAGACATCCCTGAAAAGCTTAGTTGGGATGGGGGTCCAGGAGACATGTGGTTGCTTAGATCCATTAATGCTGGAGGTCAGCCTAGGAGATCGTATGGGCAGTGAAGCTGTCCAGAGGTGGATCAGACTAGATGGAGTTGGTTAACAAGGCAGCTCATCAGCTGTCATGGAGCGAATCTTTGACGATCTTTTCTCTAATGTTAGTGGATTTTATTGGTGAAGAACTCATAAAGTCCTTCACTGCAAGAGCTGCAGGAATAGAAGGCTCAACTGAGCTGTGACTCTTGTCAACCTGGCTATGTGTTAAACAGAAAACGCGGGTTGTTCTATTTGCACTTACAATGAAGTAGTAAGCTGTTCTGGCTTTAATGGAGGGCCTTATATGTTAGTAAGCTGTCTTTCCAGGCGCTAGAATCAGCTGATCTGGTTGAATACCACTTCTCTCCATCCGCCTTGATGCCTGCTTAAGAGTTCGGATATGTGCTATACCACTGAGCCAGTCTTCTATGGTGTGTGTGAACCTTCTCTTCAGTGGGGCAAACCGATCTAAACTATACGCAGTGTGGCTGCAGTGACATTGACAAAGCAGTCAATCTCTGCAGGAGTAACATTTAGATCAGAATGATCTGTTGCACCAGTAGGAGGCACTAGAGCGGGCACCGCTGCAATTTCAGCTACAAATCTGTCTCTAGTATCTTCAGAGAGACACCAGTAAACCTTTCCTGTCATAAAAGCTGCTCGGGCTGCTAGAGGAAGTCAGTACACTATAAGTGAGTGGTCTGAGAGGAGGGGGTTTTAAACAACTACCAGGTTCTCAGTTTAGACCATAGGTGAGAACCAGATCCAGGGTGTGATTATGACAGTGCGCTGTTCATTTACTAACGAGAGAAACCTACTGCATCTATCAGTGAGTTAAACGTTGTCTTAAGACTGTCAGCATTAACATCCATATGGATGTTAAAACTGACCCAATTATAATGACTTTTATTTGTACTGACCAATTAAACTAGACAGGAAATCTGGAAAACTCCTGCCAGGAATTGTGTGTAAGCAGCTGCAGTGTGGTCGATACACCACAACCACTAAACTGGCTTTTCTGACTTCCTGGCTGTAGAGAGAGGCTGAGGATCTTTCAAAAGAGCTACAGGTAGCTTCTCTTTAGGTTTGGATTGGACTTGGAAGGCTGTTGCAGATTGCGCTGCCACTCCACCTCCTCTGCCTGCACTCGAGTGGAACATGATAACACATGACCTGATGAGCTGCTTCCATTAAACTAACATATTCCTCTTCATCCCAAACCAAGAAGTTCCGTGAGAAAGAAAATATCAGACAGATGATCTATTATTAAATCATTAACTAGAAGAGATTTAGACCGTAGAGATCGTATGTTCAACAGACCACATCTAACTGTTCTATTTGTTTCTATGTTTACTGCTGTGTATTTTTATGTTATTATTCACACCTCTAGACTTATTTATCAGGATGAACTTGTGAGGACTAGGTACTGACACTATTTCTATTGTAATATTAAACTTAGTGTTACTGTGGGCGTTTTTAGTTTTATTATTTTATTTTTATTGAGGCGCAGTTTTACAGAAGCAGCAGAGTAGCGTGTAAGACAGCGTACTCTGCCTCCCTGGCTCCGACCCTGGGCTGTCAGGAAGGCTGGTTGTCCAATCAACTTTGCTATATTGTTAGAAATAAGAGCTGCACCACCCCGGTGGGATGTGAATGCGGCCCTGCTAATAAGGCCAGGTTTTCCCAAAAGTCTCCCAATTATCTATAAAGGCCATGCATTTTCTGGAGCCACCACCGCTGACAATCAGTGACGGAATGGTATTTATTATGCGGCTAAACATGTCATCACTCGGCCGATTCGAGGGGACCAGAGAACGCCACGGAGTCCGACATCGCTTTTACGGTTACACAATCGACCCATATTAACTTTAGTATCTCCGACTGGCGCAGCCGGCGTCAGCACCGACGTGAATGATAATTTTGCTGTATTTGCGCTTATCTTTCACCAGCTGCTTTAAGTTTCCCTCTATGTCGCCCGCTCTGGCCCCCGGGATACATTTAACTATGGTCTCTGGTGTCGGCTTTCACGAATAAGAATAGAGCCGCCAATACCAGGGTCGAGCCGTGGGTGTGTCATCGTGGGGAAAAGGGTTTATGATATGAGCGTTGGTGGAACCACGGCCAACAAAATGTGTGGAAGGTCAGGGGAGTTGAGACAATATATCTTTTCTCCAGCCTCTTGAAGTATCTCCACTATGAACAAGTGACTACCATTGGGGCCATAGTCACTAAGATATAAGAGGGATAGCTTTGCCAGGCAGAGGTTTCCTAGATGTGTCAAGAAGGACTAGTATTCATGGGGTCATGGAAGAGGTCTCTCTTTTCTGACCAGAGCTCATTTAGCTGTTCTTATAGCTGTGATTTGATTTTATTTTATTTATTCTGGATTTATTATTATTATTATTATTATTATTATTATTATTATTATTATACCCCTGTCAAGAAGGTTGTGACAGCCAGTGTTTTGCTTTGATTTTGACGTATTGTCTTTTGATCAAATGATAAACCTGAAAATCACCAAAAAAATAATAATATAAATTATTAATAATTTACTCATCTGTTCCTTGGCCCATTATAAACATTTCTAAAAAAAAAAACTTCATTAAAATCCTTTTCATAACTTTTTTAAGTTTTTGCTAAAGACGACAAAGAAATGCCAGCGTCACACCACCTCCCAGAAGAAAGAATATGTTGAAAGAAGGGCCTGTGGCACACAGCATATGCAGTCAGCCATTTTGTTGACACCTGTTTGATAATTGTAGTTCCTATTGTAGCCAGAAGAGTGAGAATTATGCTCTTGCCATTAACATCAGGATGTTAAGGTATGTGTGGACACGCCCTTACACATCCTGTCTTTGTGTCATTGCCCACCACTCATGCCGATATGGAGTTACCACTCTACACTGCTTTATTCTATGCGCTTTCTAATTTGTCCTTCATAAACTCAAGCAGAAGACTGAACAAGCCTTTTTTGATATCTGCATGTGAAGAGAATGGAGTTACCTTCTAATGTAGCACCTATACATAACAGCAAGGCTTCTTTATTTCCAAGAGCTACATACTGACAGAAAGAGCATGACCTTACACCAGGAAGCACACGAAGCAATATAGAAACAGTTTCGTATTAAGTTCACATCTCTGATCTCTAATTGTGTTAGCTATTTCACAGTTTAGCTTCATGGTCAAATGCAATCAAAGTCAAAGTCAGCCTTAATATTTACAAGATATAAAGATGATCAAAAATATTTCTCTCAGAATCTGTTGTGATGCAATAAAAACAAAACCACATAGTTTACAAATAGTGCAAGAGACCGTAGCCCAGTTATCTATATCACGACTTTCATGTGATTTCAAAACTACAGACAAATTCCAAAGTCAGAATAAAATCTTAAGTGTCGGTTGGAAGAAGATGCGCATCATCAGTGTGAGGTGTCCTTACAACCCGATTTGAGCTCGTCTTCATCTTAGCGTTACGCAATTACAATATTAACCATGTTTAATATTCCTCGCAGTTTCCAGTATTTTAGGCTCGATTTTAGGATCATACTCGCCCCCCACCCCAATTTTTTGGGTGAGGGACCAACTGGCTTGGTGACCGAGTTGGCACCAAGACTCGAATAATGAGCCTGACGCCACGCCCGGAGTGTCAGGACGAAAAACTGGATATCAAACCTGCTAGAGATCCAGTCTGCCAGTGACGTAGAAAGAGCTACAGCCAATGAGAGCAGACATGGGCGTTACCGCAAATAAGAAAGTGAAATGGAACAGTGCCAGCACTGCAGTGAGTTAGTACAACAAGAAACCACAGAGATAGAAATGTTTTTGCAAGGTCAGTGGACACAGAGCACTCTGACTCAGCCACTGTCCGCACTACAACCAATTTCGACTTTCTTGCAATTCAATCTGCACGCCACTAATGTCTGAATATAAATAGAACAAAAGTTTTCTGCAAAAACTGTGTAGTTGTGATCCCAATCTTGAAACCGTGTAAAGTTGTGTCGCTCTCTCATCTGTTTTTTTCCATCCATCCATCCATCCATCCATTTTTCACCGCTATCTGGTCGGTCGCGGGGCAGCAGCCTAAGCAGGGAAGCCCAGACCTCCCTCTCCCAGTCACTTCATCCAGTTTTTCCGGGGGGGATCCTCGAGCGCCCCAGGCCAGCCGAGACATAGTCCTCCAGCGCGTCCTGGGTCTTCCCGGGGGCCTCTACCGGAGGGACGTGCCTTGAACACCTCACCAGGGAGGCGCCCGGGAGGCATCCTTGGCTCAGGTGCCTGAGCCACCTCATCTGGCTCTTTCACGCGGAGGAGCAGCGTGCTCTATCACTCGGTGCCCTCCCGGATGGCAGAGCTTCTCACCCTATCTCTGGGCTGGGAGAGCCCAGCCACCCTGCGAAGGAAACTCATTTCGCCCGCTGTACCCGCGATCTGTTTCTTTCGGTCACTACCCAAAGCTCATGACCATAGGTGAGGGTAGGAGCGAAGACCGACCGGCAAATCGAGAGCTTCAGCTCTCTCTTCACCACAACGGATCGGTGCAGAGTCCGCATTACTGCAGACACCGCACCGATCTGCCTGTCGATCTCCCGCTCCAGTCTTCCCTCACTCGTGAACAAGACCCTGAGGTTCTTGAACTCCTCCACTTGGTGGAGGATCTCCTCCCCGACCCGGAGAAGGCACTCCACCTTTTTCCGGCCGAGAACCATGGCCTCAGATTTGGAGGCGCTGATTCTCATCCCGGCCGCCTCACACTCGGTTGCGAACCAGTCCAGCGAGAGCTGGAGGTCACGGACTGATGAAGCCAACAAGACCACATCATCTGCAAGAGCAGAGACCCGATCCTGAGGCCAGCCTGAAACCGACCTCAACACCACGGCTCGCTTGTGAAATTCTGTCCATAAAAGTTGGTGAACAGAATCGTGACAACGGGCAGCCCTGCAGAGTCCAACCTCACCGAAACGTAGTTCAATCTTACTACTGAATGTAGACCAAGCTCTGACACCGTCATACAGGGAGGACGGCCATATCAGGGGGGGCCCGGCACTTACACTCCCCGGAGAACCCCACATGACCTCCCGAGAACACGGCCGCTGCCTTCTCCAGATCCACAAAACACATGGAGAGGGACCACTACCCCAATCTGCCAATCCAGTGGGTACCACAACATGTCAAAGCGACGCTGTATCGTGGCCAGCCATGACAGCCCTCTACAACATCTTGGTGAGCCCTAAGAATCACTGGCGAATCTTCATCCACCCCGAGCCCTGCCATCGATTAAGGAGGCCTCGGTATTCCTTCCACCGATCCACAACATCCCGAGTCGAGGTCAGCAGTACACCATCCCCACTGTACACAGTGTTGACAATGCATCGCTTCCTCCAGGCGGATGGTGGTCCAGAAACCTTTTCAAGCCGCCCGGAAGTCGCTTCCCATGGCTCTCCCCAAATCCTTCCCACGCCCCGATCTTTGCATCGCAAAAGATGAAAGTCACCGGGCCCTCCTGAGCTAGCCTGCAGGTGGGGCATGCTGGCGAGCGCCAGGTGGCCGGGCCTTTGCCCATGGGACCCGGCCGGGCACAGTCCGAAGAGATAACGTGGGACTCCCTTCCCGTGGGCTCAGCACCTACAGGAGGGGCCAGGGGTTGGGTAGTGGTGATTTGCAGCCGGCATGGACCTTGGCGGTCCAACTGCTGCAGAAGCTAGCCGAGAGTCGGTGTAACTTCTCAAAACGATGTCGGACTCGTAGCTCTTCTGGTCTCTCCGACCTGGCCAGTGATGACAGCTTAGTCGCATGTCATCGCCCCGTCGCTGGCTGTCGGTGGTGTCCAGAAAATAACGTGGCCTTTATAGATAATTGGGAGACTTTTTGGGAAAACTGGCTTTATTAGTAGAGACCGCATTCATCTCACCCGGTGTGGTGCAGCTCTTATTTCTAAAGTAATACAAAGTTGATTGACAACCAACCTTCTGACAACCCAGGTCGTAGGCCAGGAGGCAGAATCGCCATCTTACACGCTTTCTCTGCTGCTTGTAAAACTGCCGCCTCCAATAAAAATAAAAATAACAATAAAACTAAAAACGCTCACAGTAACACTAAGTTTAATAATACAATAGAAATAGTGCCAGTACCTCGTCCTCCCATAGATCATCTAGTAAATAAGTCTAGAGGTAAGCACACAATCACCTTTATGTAAAACACACAGCAGTAAACACTCAGAAACAAATAGAACAGTTAGATGTGGTCTGCTGAACATACGATCTCTGTCTAAATCTCTTCTAGTTAATGATTTAGTAACAGATCATCTGTCTGATATTTTCTCACGGAGACTTGGTTGCAGGATGAAGAATATGTTAGTTTAAATGAAGCAACTCCATCAATTATCCATTATTAATTATCATGTTCCCCGGCGTGTGCAGAGGGGAGGTGGAGGGCAGCAATCTTCCGCTCCAGCCTTCAAGTCAACCTAAAGCAAAAGCTACCTGTGCTCTTGAAAGTCTCACTCTCAGCCTCTCACCACAATTGGAAGTCAGAAAGCCAGTTTTATTAGGTTGTGTATCGAAGCACCTGCAGCTGTTATACACAGTTCAAGTGGAGTTTTCAGATTTCCTGCCTAGTTTACTGTCAGTACAGATAAGTCATTAGTAGTAGGATTGAACATCCATAAGGGATGATGATACTGACAGTCTTAAGACGGGCGCTTAACTCACTGATAGATGCAGTAGGTTTCTCTCTGTTAGTAAATGAAACTGACGCACTGTCATAATCACACTCTGGATCTGCCCTCACCTATGGTCTAGAAACTGAGAACCTGGTGCTGTTCCCCAAAACCCCCTCCTCTCAGACCACTCACTCATAACCTTTTGACTTCACTCTAGCAGCCCGAGCAGCACATGACAGGAAGGCTTACAGCAGGTGTCTCTCTGAAGATACTAGGAGACAGATTTGTAGCTGAAATGCAGCGGTGCCCCTCTAGCGCCTCCTACTGGTGCAACAGATCATTCTGATCTAAATGTTACCCTGCAGATATTGACTGGCTTTGTCAATGTCACTGCAGCCACACCGCGATAGTTTTAGATTCGTTGCCCCACTGAAGAGAAGGTTCACACACCATAGAAGACTGGCCTGTGGTATAACACACATATCCGAACTTTAAGCAGGCGCTAAGACGATGGAGAGGAAGTGGTATTCAGCCGATCAGCTGACCCCAAAGGCTGAAAGACAGCTACTAACATATAAAAGGCCCTCCGTAAAGCCAGAACAGCTTACTACACTTCATTAATAAAGATGCAACAAGAGCAACCCGCGTTTTCTGTTTAACACCATAGCCAGGTTGGACAAAGAGTCACAGCTCGGTTGAGCCTTCCATTCCTGCAACTCTAGCAGTGAAGACTTATGAGTTTCTTCACCAATAAAAATTACTAACATTAGAGAAAAGATCAATCAAGTCGCTCCATGACAACTGATGAGCTGCCCCCACCTCACCTGCTCCTCACCTGAGCTGTCCCACCGGACAGCTTCCCGCCGCCCATAGATCTCCTGAGCTGGGACTCCAACATTAATGGATCTAAAGCAACCACATGTCTCTGGACCCCATCCCAACCAAGCTTTTCAAGGATGTCTTTCCCCACTCAAAGTGCCAGTATTAGATCAGATCAACTTATCTTTGACAACAGGTTATGTACCAGGCATTTAAAACTGCTGTTATCAGACCTTACTTAAAAACCTTCACTTGACCCAGGCTGCCTTAGCAAATTATAGATCATATCCAACCTCCCATTCATCTCAAGATACTTGAGAGGCTGGTTGTCAGTCAAATAACCGACACCTAAACAGGAATAGTCTATTTGAAGTGTTTCAGTCTGGTTTGAGTCATCACAGCACACAGAAACAGCACTGGTTAAAGTCACTAATGACCTCTCATGGCATCAGACCGTGGACTTATTTCCGCATTGGTTTTACTGGACCTCAGTGCTGCCTTTGACACTGTAGATCACAGCATTTTACAAGGTGCTGCTACATATGAGATTAGGGACCACAGGACAGCCTCTAGACTGGTTTAAATCTTATCTATCAGATCGATTTCATTTGTTCATGTTAATGATGTTTCCTGAGGTAATAAAGGTTCATCATGAGAGTTCACAGGGTTCAGTGCTTAAATAATCCTGTTCACTCTTACATGCTCCCTCTAGGGAATATAATTCAGAAACACGCATACATTACTAAGTGCCGACGATACGCAGTTGTATCTATCCATGAAGTCTGGATGAAACAGATTAGCTAGCCAGACTCCAGGCATGTCTCAAAAGACATAAAGACTGATGACCTCCAATTTCCCTTCTTTAAACTCAGACAAAACTGAAGTCATTGTTCTGGAGCTAAACATCTGAGGACTAGATTATCAGATAGCATTCTCTCCTTGGATGGCATTATTGTCCTCCAGTACGGCTGCAAGTGAACCTGGGAGTTATCTTTGACCAGACATGTCATTCCTCATATTAAACAGGTTTCTAGGACCGCCTTCTTTCACCTCCGTAATATTGCCAAGATCAGGAACATCCTGTCACAAAGTGATGCTGAAAACTGGTCCATGCTTTGTTACCTCTAGACTGACTCACTGCAACTCATTACTGTCAGGATGTCCAAATTATTCTATTAAAAACCTGGTGAACTGCAGCCAGAGTTCTGACAGGAATCAGCACCAGGGAGCATATCTCTCCAGTTTTAGCTTTCACTGGCTTCCAGTGAAATTTAGAATAGACTTTAAGATTCTCCTTCTAACATATAAAGCTCTAAATGGACTATCTCCATCATACCTGCAGGATCTCATAGTTCCGTATATACCTAAACGAACACTCAGATCACAGAGTGCAGGTTTACTTGTAGTTCCTAGAATTCATCAAAGCAGACTGGGAGGACGAGCTTTAGCTATCAGGGCAGTTTACTGTGGAAACCAGTTACCAACCTGGGTCCAAGAGGCAGACACCACGTCTGCCTTTTAAGATCAAAACTTAAAACCTTTCTGTTCACTAAAGCATATAGCTAGCCTCAAACCAAGTGTGTAGGGCTGACAGATCTAGCTTAGCTGGGTTTTCACAGTTATAGCTAGAATAGCTCACTGACTCTATTCTTCACTTTAGCACAGCTTATGCTGCTATAGGCTCACGCTGCTGGGGACAAACACATGATCCACTGAGTAATCTCACTTCTCAACACCAACCACCTCACGCCCTCCTCCTTTTCTTCTTCTTTCTCCTCCTTTTATTTTCACCGGGATTATCTGGGTCCAGTCTTCCTTGTCGTTCTGTGTCTCCCCTTCTCTCTCTCTCTCTCTCTCTTTGCAGGCTTCGCCTCAGCCTTCTCGTGCTGTAATGGACTTTGGCCTATGGCAAACCTTAGGTCCGCTGTCTGCACCTGCCTATACTCGTTCATCTCTTGGCAACAACCTGCTATGTCAGTATTATGTGTATATATGTCTGATATGTTTGTATTTCTATGATTGTATTTGTCTGTATTTCTTGGTTTTATGATTGTATCTGTTTCCCTCTCTCTCTTTATTCTCTCTGTCCTGTCTCCTCTTTTATTCTCCTTAATTAGCCAACTTTCAGCAGGATGGTTCCCTGTGCTTGGTCCTGCTCAAGGTTTCTTCCTGTTAAAAGGGAGTTTTTCCCTGCCACTACCTGGGGGTTCAGGCTCTGGGTTTCTACCTCTGTAAAGCACTTAGAGACAATTTTATTGTAAAAGGTGCTATATAAATAAAACTGAAAAATTGAAATTGAACGTCACCTCTCTGATGGGAAAGGAGCCTGAGCTGATGCGAGAGGTTGAGAAGTTCCGATTAGATATAGTTGGCCTTACCTCGACACATAGCAAGGGCTCCGGAACCAGCCTTCTCGAGAGGGGTTGGACTTTCTTCCACTCTGGAGTTGCCGATGAGGAGAGGCGGCAGGCAGGGGTGGCGATTCTTGTCGCCCCCTAGCTTGATGCCTGTACATTAGAGTTTACCCCGGTGAGCAAGAGGGTAGCCTCCCTCCGCCTTCAGGTGGGGGGACGGATCGTGACTGTTGTTTGTGCCTATGGCCCAAACAGCAGTTCAACGTATTCACCCTTTTTGGAGTCCTTAGAGGGAGTATTAGAGAGTGCCCCTTCTGGGGGTTCCCTCGTCCTCCGTCAATGCTCACATCGGCAGCAACAGTGAGAGGGCGTGGAGGGGCGTGATTGGGAAGAATGGCCCCCCGATCTGAACCCAAGCGGTGTTCTGTTGTTGGACTTCTGTGCTCGTCACAGATTGTCCATAACAAACATCATGTTCAGGCATAAGGGTGTCCATATGTGCACTTGGCACCAGGACACCTTAGGCCGCAGTTTGATGATCGACTTTGCAGTCTTGTTGTCGGATTTGCGGCCGCATGTCCTGGACACTCGGGTGAAGAGAGGGGCAGAGCTGTCAACTGCTCACCACCTGGTGGTGAGTTGGCTCCGATGGTGGGGAGGATGCCGGACAGACCCGGCAGGCCCAAACGTATTGTGAGGGTCTGCTGGGAATGCCTGGCAGAGTCTCCTGTCAGAAGGAGCTTCAACTCCCACCCACCTCCGGGAGAGCTTCAACCATGTCTCGGAGGAGGTGGGGACATTGAGTCTGAGTGGACCATGTTCCGCGCCTCCATTGTTGAGGCGGCCGACCAGTGCTGTGGCCGCAAGGTGGTCGGTGCCTGTCGTGACGGAAATACCCGCACCCGCTGGTGGACACCGGCGGTGAAGGATGCTGACAGGCTGAAGAAGGAGTCGTACCGGGCCTTTTTGGCCTGTGGAACTCCTGAGGCAGCAGAAGGGAACCGGTTGCCGAAGCAAAGATCCAGGTGTGGGAAGAGTTTGGTGAGGCCATGGAGAACAATTTCCGGACGGCTTCGAAAAGGTTCTGGACCACCATCCGATGCCTGAGGAGGGGAAAGCAGTGCAACACTGTGTACAGTGGAGATGGTGTGCTGCTGACCTCAACTCAGGATGTTGTGCTGAGGTTGGTGGAGGGAATATTTCGAAGATCTCCTCAATCCCACCGACACGCCTTCCAGTGAGGAAGCAGGGCCTGGGGACTCGGGGGCGTGTTCTCTTATCTCCGGGGCTGAGGTTGCCAAGGTTGTTAAGATACTCCTCGGTGGCAGGGCCTCGGGGGTGGACGAGATCCACCCGGGGTTCCTTAGGGCTCTGGATGTAGTAGGACTGTCGTGGTTGACACGACTCTGCAACGTCGCGTGGATATCGGGGGCGGTACCAGAAGGGGGACTAGAGGGTGTGTTCCAACTACAGGGGGGATCACACTCCTCAGGGGATCACACTCAGCCTCCCTGGCAAGGTCTGTTCGGGGGTACTGGAGAAGAGGGGCCGCTGGATAGTCGAACCTTGGATTCAGGAGGAGCAGTGCGGTTTTCGTCCTGGACGTGGAACTGTGGACCAACTCTATACCCTCAGCAGGGTCCTTGAGGGTGTTTGGGAGTTTGCCCAACCTGTCCACATGTGTTTTGTAGATTTGAAGAAGGCAGTCGACCGTGTGCCTTGGGGTGTAGGGGTGTTCTCTGGGAGTATGGGGTGTCGGGCTCCCTGATACGGGCCATCCGCTCCCTGTATGACCGGTGTCAGAGCTTGGTTCGCATAGCCGGTAGTAAGTCGAACTCATTTCCGGTGAGGGTTGGACCCCGCCTGGGCTGCCCTTTGTCACAGATTCTGTTCATAACCTTTATGGACAGAATTTCTGGGCCCAGCCATGGTGTTGAGGGGGTCCAATTTGTGGCCTCAGGATCGTGTCTCTGCTCTTTGCAGATGATGTGGTCCTGTTGGCTTCATCAGTCCGTGACCTCCAGCTCTCGCTGGATCAGTTCGCAACCGAGTGTGAAGTAGCCGGGATGAGAATCAGCGCCTCCAAATCTGAGGCGATGGTTCTCGGCCGGAAAAAGGTGGAGTGCCTTCTCCGGGACGGGTAGGAGATCCTGCCTCAAGTGGGAAAGTTCAGGTACCTCGGGGTCTTGTTCACGAGTGGGGGAAGAATGGAGCGGGAGATCGACAGGCGGATCGGTGCGGCGTCTGCAGTAATGCGGACTCTGCACTGTTCCGTTGTGGTGAAGAGAGAGCTGAGCCGAAAGGCGAAGCTCTCGATTTTCTCGTCGATCTTCGTTCCTACCCTCACCTATGGTAATGAGCTTTGGGTAGTGACCGAAAGAACAAGATCGCAGGTACAATTGGCCGAAATGAGTTTCCTTCGTATGGTGGCTGGGCTCTCCCTTAGAGATAGGGTGAGAAGCTCTGCCATCCGGGAGGAGCTCGGAGTAGAGCCGCTGCTCCTCCGCGTTGAGAAGAGCCAGATGAGGTGGCTCGGGCACCTAGTCAGGATGCCTCCCGGACACCTTCCTGGTGAGGTGTTCAGGGCACGTCCCTCTGGTAGGAGGCCCCCGGGAAGACCCAGGACACGCTGGAGGGACTATGTCTCTCAGCTGGCCTGGGAATGCCTTGGGATCCCTCCGGAAGAGCTGGATGAAGTGGCTGGGGAGAGGGAAGTCTGGGCTTCCCTGCTTAGGCTGCTGCCCCCGCGACCCGACCCCGGATAAGTGGTAGAAGATGGATGGATGGATGGATGGAATTGCACATGATGAGGGCGGGACTTTAGCTTTTCTTAGCTTCTGGAGGAAGTAGAGGCACTGTTGAGCCTTCCTGGCTAGTGATGCAATGTTGGACCAGGAGAGGTCCTTCATGATGTGGACACCCAAGAACTTTGTGCTGCTCACCCTCGCTACTGCAACACCACTGATAGTCATAGGAGCACACTGGGTGTGTAGGTCTTCTACAACAATCTCTTTTGTCTTATAAATCTTCAGAGAGAGAAGACAAAAGAGATGCATCCTATTTAGGAACATTAATGCAATGCTGGGCTATATGAGGTTTCACCTTTGCTTGGTAGCCCTACATAGACAGTCAAGATAATATCATGGGGCGGTAGTCATTGAGACAGAAATGTATGGATTTATTGGCACTGCAATGATGGTAGCATGGTCGAAGAGTGATCACTTTGATCAGTGAAAATACGGTTGATTGTCTGGAAGGCCAGACTGGTTTTAATCAGACCAGGAGACTAGTGCCTCCTTCTGTATCGGGCGTGGGCAACCTGTTCCCACCTGTTGTCACCTGGGATGCCATTTCTCAATATGCATATTTCTCGGTACTCATATTCTCGAGCTCTCGTGATACATCATCAAACCTTGCGTAAGTACTATTCCAAGAGGTACCAATTGTCAGAGCTCCCGGTCTGCTCCGGTCTTGCCCTCCCCTCTCCGTTGCTCCGGCCCGTGTTCCTGATTGTGCACACCTGCTCTGCGTTACTGATCAACCACACCGGCGGTTCATTCACAATCAGCGCAGCTACTTAAGGCACATCTTCTGAGAGACTCACTGCCAGATCGTGTGTGCATTCATGTCGCTCGTTCCCGCATTGTATTCTTGGATTGGACTTTGGTTTTGGACTCTGCCTGTGATTGACCTGTCTCTGTTCTGTCGCCCCGGTAAACTTGTTTGCCTGCTTTGTATTCGACTACGAGATTGCCTGATCCCTCGCTCCTTCTCCTGGAATAAACATCAGTTTTATACTGCGCCTGTGTCGCTCTTGGCTCCTACGCAGACCCCTGACAGTACGATCTGGCCAGTAATGGATCCAGCGCACAGTTCCTCCGCCTTGGAGCGTCTGGCACAGGTAGAAGGCTATCTACAGCAGCACCAAGCGCAGATGGACGCTACGCTCTCCCGACTTCAGCAAGCTACGGTTGCTCTGGAAGAAGCACGGGCGACGTTGGAGCTACGGTGTCCGCAAACAGCGACCGAGTCAAAAGTTCACGCCCCCCCAGCCCGCTCTGACTGCGCCGTTACCAGCTCCAATAGACGGTCCCGAGCCCCGCGTCGGTGCGCCGGAACACTTCGCGGGAGATCCCCAGTCATGCGTAGCATTTATTACTAACTGTTCCCTGCTCTTTTCTCTCCAGCCACGCACTTTCTCGTCAGAGCCTGCCAAGGTGGCATATGCCATTACGCACCTTACCGGCAAGGCTCGTCTGTGGGGAGCAGAGGAGTGGGAGCGGCAAGCACCGTGCTCCTCTTTTCAGGCGTTTTCCGCGGAGCTACAGAAGGTGTTTGGTCAAGGCTCCTCCAAACATGCTGCGGCCGAGGAGTTACTCACCCTATGTCAGGGTCAACTGAGCGTTATGGACTTTGCTGTCGACTTCAGAATCCTAGCTAGTCGAAGCGGTTGGTCTTCAGAAGCCCTTGCCGATGTGTTCCTGCATGGACTGGCTGATCGTATAAAGGATCGCCTACAAGAGGCCCACTTCGTTGGACGGAATGGTTGATCTTGCCATCCAGATTGATCAACGCATGCAGGCACGTCGGCACAATGCTCAGTTCAGCCCTCCTATCTTAGTGGCTGGCAACCAGCAGGGTCGGACCCCTACACTGCCACAGCCACAGCAGGAGCCACCAGCAACGCTGACCCCCCTACAGGCTGTAGTTCGGGAGGGATGGCCAGACCCAATGTAGCTGCGGAGCACCACCCTCTCCATGGAGGAGAAGAGACGTTGGTGCCAGGCCAACCTGTGCCTATACTGCGGCAGGAAGGGGCACTTTGTGTCGACCTGCCTGGTAAAAGGGCGGACTCACCTGTAGGCAGGGAGGTTACAGGTGAGGTTTTCTCCTGCCTAGGGGATCCTCAGGAGATGGCCACATTAATCGATTCGGGGGCCGACGCCTGCATAATCAGCAGGGAAGTGGCTCGCCAGCTGGGACTGGGGCGGGAGCCTCTGCCGGTGCCCGTCCAGGCGTTAGACGGCCTTCACCTGGGCACCGTCTGTCATCGGACCAGACCGGTCAACATGCTACTAGCGGACACCCATCTCGAAGAGATCCAGTTCCACATCCTGGACTGCCCTTGGTTCTGGGGCTCCCCTGGCTCCGCCAACACAATCCGCACATCGATTGGGAGACAGGAATTGCCCAGGGATGGGGGTCCGCCTGCCATGGAACCTGCTTGAGGCACACTGACACGTCGCGAACAACTTCAACGGGTAACCCTGACTCTTCTGATTTAACTGGAGTTCCTCCGGATTACCATGACTTACGGCAGGTGTTCAGTAAGGCCAGGGCCACGGAGCTTCCACCGGCCTTATGACTGTGCGATCAACCTCCTCCCAGGAACTTCCCCACCCAAGGGTCGACTCTACTCCCTGTCCGAACCTGAGAGGCAGGCCATGGAGGAGTACATCGGCAAGTCACTGAAAGCGGGGATCATTTGCCCATCTTCGTCCCCTGCAGGGGCAGGCTTCTTCTTTGTGGAGAAGAAGGATAAAACACTTTGGCCATGCATAGACTATCGCGGGTTGAATGATATTACAGTGAAGAACCGGTACCCGCTTCCACTGATTTCATCTGCGTTCGAGTTGCTCCAGGGAGTGACAATTTTTACTAAACTGGACCTTCGCAACGCCTACCACTTGGTCCGCATTCGGGAGGGGGACGAGTGGAAAACGGCCTTCAACACCCCGACTCGGCACTATGAATATCCGGTCATGCCATTTGGGCTCACCAACGCTCTGGCGGTCTTCCAGGCCTTGGTGAACGACATACTGCGAGACATGCTCAACAGGTTCATGTTCGTCTACATCGATGACATCTTGATCTACTCAAAGACCAGAGAGGAGCATGTACATCATGTCCGCATGGTGTTACGACGGCTCTGGGAGAACGCCCTGTTTGTAAAGGCGGAGAAGTGCGAGTTCCACTCGACCTCGGTGTCATTTTTGGGATATGTTATCTCGCCGGGGAGCATGCAGATGGACCCCGCCAAGGTCTCCGCAGTTGCCGACTGGCCAGTACCAGACTCTAGGAAGCAACTGCAGAGGTTTTTAGGGTTCGCCAACTTTTACCGTCGTTTCATTAGAAACTACAGCTCCGTGGCGACACCCCTTACCTCTCTAACCAGCAGTCGGAAACCCTTCGTGTGGTCACCAGAGGCCAACGCGGCCTTCCGGTTGTTGAAGAAGTGGTTCACCTCAGCTCCTATTCTTCGGATCCCTGACCCGGCCCTTCAGTTCGTGGTGGAAGTGGACGCATCAGACGTCGGAGTCGGGGCGGTCCTGTCTCAGAGAGCCACAGCTGACCAGAAGTTGCATCCATGTGCCTTCTTCTCCCGGAGGCTTTCGTCGGCCAAAAGGAACTATTACATTGGTAACCGGGATTTACTTGCTGTCAAGTTGGCACTGGAAGAGTGGCATCACTGGTTGGAGGGAACGAAACTTCCCTTTGTGGTGTGGACCGACCACAAAAACCTAGAATACATCAGGTCAGCCAAGAGGTTGAACTCGCGCCAGGCTCGATGGGCGTTGTTCTTCACCCGGTTCAACTTCTCCCTTTCCTATCGCCCGGGGTCTAGAAATGGCAAGCCTGACGCCCTCTCCCGACAGTTCGAGGCAAACGTGGAGCCACCGGGAAGTCCGGAAACGATCCTTCCACCAACCTGCCTAGTAGCCTCCCTCACCTGGGACGTGGAGGAGAAGGTTCGGGCGGCCATCGCCTCCCAACCAGGACCCAGCGCATGCCCGGACAATCGGTTGTACGTTCCAGCAGACCTGAGCACGCTTCTCGGCTAGCCTGCCATCCCGGTGTCCGGCGGACGAGGGCCCTGTTACGTCAGAGATTTTGGTGGCCCTCCCTCGACAAGGACGTTCAGAGCTACGTACAGGCTTGTATCCCCTGTAATCAGCATAAGGTTTCCCGCCAGGCCCCGGGGGGTCTTCTTCAGCCGCTACCTGTCCCGGTTCGTCCATGGTCCCACATCTCGTTGGACTTCATCACTGGACTGCCCCAGTCCGGCAGGAACTCGGTTATCCTCTCTGTTGTGGACAGATTCAGTAAGATGGCGCACTTCATTCCCCTCCCGAAGTTGCCATCGGCCAAGGAGACGGCGCAACTTATCGTCCAACACGTCTTCCGTCTTCACGGATTGCCTTTGGATATCGTCTCCGACCGGGGCCCTCAGTTTTCTTCCACCTTTTGGGCGGAATTTTTTAAATTGTTGGGGGCTACTCCCAGTCTGTCATCGGTCTTCCACCTGCAATATAATGGACAAAAGGAGAGGATGAACCAGGACTCCCTACGCTGCATAGTCTCTCAGGACCCCTCCTCATGGTCTTCTTTCCTGGTGTGGGTGGAGTATGCCCACAATTCCCTGCCCAGCTCAGCTACGGGATTATCCCCGTTTCAATGTGTTTATGGTTACCAACCTCCGCTTTTTCCGTCATTCAATAATGACGTCTCTTGTCTTTCTGCCCTAGCCTACATCCACCGGTGCAGACGGACGTGGGCCCAGGCTCGGTCGACTCTGCTGCGCGCCTCAGGTCGCTACTCCACACAGGCAAACTATCACCGAACCCCTGCACCAGCCTACCAGGTTGGCCAAAGGGTCTGGCTTTCTACCCGGGACCTACCCCTACGGGTGGAATCAAGAAAGTTGGCACCAAGGTTCGTGGGACCCTTTTCCATCCAGAAGGTTATCAACCCAGCAGCCGTAATGTTACGGCTTCCCAGAACAATGAGAGTCCACCCCACCTTCCACTTCTCTAGGGTGAAGCCGGCCCATGAGAGACCCCTAGCCCCGGCCCTCCCGCCCCCACTGGCACTCCGTCTCATTGATGGGGGTCCAACCTTCACAGTCCGCCGTCTTCTACGTTCCCGTCGCTGCGGGAGGGGATTTCAGTATCTCGTAGACTGGGAGGGCTGTGGCCCCGAGGAGAGGTCGTGGGTTCCCGCTCGCAACATCTTGGATCCCCAGATGATTCAGGATTTCCATCAGCAGCATCCTGACCAGCCGTCACGGGTCGTGAGGAGGCCGGGCCGCCCCAGGTTGCGACCCAGCCTACAACCATCGCACTCACCAGAATTTTAGACCAGGGCGGGGAGACTGTCCTCCCACCTGTTTTGGAACGTCGGGGGCCGTTCCTTGAGGGGGGGGTTCTGTCACAGCTGCCGGTCTGCTCCAGTCTTGCCCTCCCCTCTCCGTTGCTCCGGCCCGTGTTCCTGATTGTGCGCACCTGCTCTGCGTTACTGATCAACCAAACCGGTGGTTCATTCGCAAAAGGCACATCTTCTGAGAGACTCACTGCCAGATCGTGTGTGCATTCATGTCGCTCGTTCCCGCATTGTATTCTTGGATTGGACTTTGGTTTTGGACTCTGCCTGTGATTGACCTGTCTCTGTTCTGTCGCCCTGGTAAACTTGTTTGCCTGCTTTGTATTCAACTACGAGATTGCCTGATCCCTCGCTCCTTCTCATGGAATAAACATCAGTTTTATACTGCGCCTGTGTCACTCTTGGATCCCACGCAGACCCCTGACAACCAATATCCTGGAAAATGTTTACACCACACCTAAAGGAGCCTATAAAGCCCTCCCCCACCTTGGGGCCTCAGACCACACTACTCTATGTTAATGCCTGCATACAGAATGCTGGTTAAGGTCACAAAACCAGCCAACAACAAGATCTGTGTGTGGCCAGAGGGGTCATCAGAGGTACGCCAGGACTGTTTTTTCACCACTGACTAGAGCAGGGGTGTCAAACTGATTCCACCAAGGAGCGTGTGGCTGCAGGTTTTTGTTCCAACCAATCAAGCACACAGAGTTTAACCAATCAGCTGTCTGAAGACTCAGATTAGTTGATTAAATGACTTCAGTCTGGTGTGCACCTACAACAACCTCCAGGAGTACACGGAGACTGTCACTGCCTACATGAGGAAGTGCATGGATGACGTCACGGTCTCCAGAACCATCTCCATTCAGGCCAATCAGAAACCATGGCTGACAGGGAAAGTCCACAGGCTCCTGAAGTTTCGGAACACAGCTCACAGATGTCCTCACTGACATCTTCAACACCTCGCTGAGCCAAGCTGTTGTCCCGACGTGCCTCAAAGCCACCACCATTATCCCGGTCCCGAAGAAGCCATCTCCCTCCTGCTACCATCTACGACTACCACCCACTTGCCCTCATTCCCATCATTATGAAGTGCTTCAAGCAGCTAGTCATGCATCACACCAAGTCTACCCTCCCCCCCGCACTGGATCCCTACCAATTTGCATATTTGTCCAGCCGCATCGAGATGCTATCTCCACTCCCCAAAGTTAGATCTCTGTGTGCAACTGGATTGTAAAGTTTCCTTGAAGACTTTTCGCCTTCTCTCCAGAAGGCTTCTTCAGTTCTAAACTTGCTGGGGGCGGAGCTTGAAAATATAGCCCTTGTGGACCATTGGCATGCTAATGATCCAGATGGTCAACTGAGAGGCGTTGGCAGGGTTGTTGGCAGGGTCGTTCACCTAGTTTCAGTTTGTGTGCTTTTCCTTTGTCTGTTGGGTCACATGGTAATGAATCCACGTCAAGTTGGAAAAAATGTCTTTTAACAGAGGTGGTGGACTGAGGAACTTTCTATCACCCACTTACAATGCAGTCCTCCACTCTTTCCGTCAATCAAAACATTCACACCGTTTGACGAGACCTGATGACTCATTACTATGTGACCCAACAGACAAAGGGGAAGCACCCAAAATGAAACTAGGTGAACGACCCTGCCAATGACTCTCAGGTGACCACCCGGATCATTAGCATGCCAATGGTCCACAAGGGCCCCCTCCTCTTCACTCTGCTGACACATGACTGCACACCTACATCCAGCTCTATCCTCTTCATTAAGTTCGCAGACTGTGGTAGGTCTCATCAACAACAACGATGATACAATATACAGGAGTGAGGTGAGCCACCTGGCCACGTGGTGCAAGGACAACAATCTTCCCATGAATGTGGAGAAGATGGAGGCAATTGTAGTGGACTTCAGGAGAGAGCACGCCCTGCATTCTCCACTAACCATCAACGGTGCTGCAGTGGAGCGGGTGAGCAGGGCCAAGTTCCTGGGTGTACACATCTCCCAAGACCTGTCCTGGAACATCAACACCACATCACTGGCCAAAAAAGCCCAACAGCGACTCTACTTTCCGCGGAAACTGAAAAGAGCAAGAGCCCCGACCCCCACTTTTTGCAGAGGCACCATTGAAAGCATCCTGACCAGCTGCATCACCATGTGGTACGGCCCCTGCACCATTTCCTGTTGCAAGACTGCAGCGCACTGTGAGAGCAGTTAAGATCATTGGTGTCTCTTCCCTCCCTTCTGGACATTAACAACACCCGCCTCACCCACAAAGCCATTGCACGTGACCCCACCCACCCATCTCAGTCTCTTCAGCCTGCTGCCGTCGAGGAGGAGACTGCAGTATCTCCGGGCTAAAATCAGCAGGCTCAAAGATATTTTTTTCCACCAGAGAGTCAGGATGCTGAACTCTCTCCCTGCTCTGCCCCCCACTCCCCCCAATGGCCCCTACCGCTGACTCTGGGCCACAGACTCTGCCCACGCACACACCAATCTCAGGACTGCACACTTGAGTTTAAAAAAAAAAAAAAAAAAAAAAAAAAAAAAAAAAGGGGGGGTGGTGGTCAAGTGGATAAAGAGGCGAGTCCCATAACCTGGAGGCGTCTAAAAAGACACTGGTTCCAGTCCAGTCCAGACCAGACCAGATGTGAAGGTTGCATGGGAGATATGAGGAAGAGGAAGAAACCTCGACCGAAATTGTGACCACCACTTTGGGCCCTTGAGCAAGGCCCTTAACCCCATAGTTGTTGGTTGTTGCTGCCCACTGCTAGTGTGTGTTGTACATGCATGTAATGGGAAAAATGCAGAGGCTTAATTTCCACTTGTGTGGATTATTAAAGTGTGATTATTATTATTACCCCTGCTCATTTACACTATTCCACACTACTCCACCTTAACAGTGTCATATACCTTATGAGTGTTTATATTGTTTATTGTTATTTGTAGTTTTAAAGGTAGTTTTTTTATTTTGTTTACTTATTGTAGTTTTTTTTTATTACTTTCCGGCACCGTGGGTCCAAGAGGTCTGAAATTTCATTTATGCTGTATGTTGAGCATGTACAGCATATTTGACAAATAAAGTTGACTTGACAATAAGTTTGCAAACTACCAAGTGCGCTCCAGTTTTCCTAGAAGTGTACTTGCTCTGCCCATTTTATCAGGTATGCATGAGACGTGGCTTGTGTGTACTTCAGATAGCTACATATCTTTATCTTTACATAGCTACATATCATAGCTACATACATTTTTTTTTTTTTTTTTTTTACCTGGCGCAGCATGGAGTGGCAGCCTGTTACAGCAGCTCCCGTCTTTTTGTAGTGTTTTTGTTAATTTTCCTCTTTAACACCTCAACTTACTCTTTAACCTGTTGAGTGTAGTTTTGAACAGCAATGGATACTTGCTGGTTTGCCTGTTTTATTTTGGTCTTGCTGTTACTGCTCGTAACAGGGGACCACACGGAACGGAGTGAGAGCGTTGTTTTTTACACACGGGACCAGCTGATCGCGCTGTGTAAACCGGTGCTGCTGCCTGGACCGAGGCCTGAAATCCCTGCTGAGCTACGTAGGAGACGCCGGGGGTGCAGAGCCGGGGCTAAACTGAAGGCTAAACGAAGGAGATATAAACCTTCGGTGCCGGCGATCATTATGGGAAATGTGAGATCGTTAGGCAACAAGATGGACGAGCTAGCGGCGCTTGTTAAGACTCAAAGGCAATTCCGGGGGTGCAGCGTTATGTGTTTCACGGAGACGTGATTTCACTCGTGCTTCCCGGATTCCAGCGCTACTGTACCCGGCTTCAGAACAATACGGGCGGACAGAGATGTGGAGAGGAGCGGTAAGAAGAAAGGAGGGGGGGTTGCGCTGTTTGTCAATGAGAAGTGGTGCAACCCGGGACATGTTACCGTAAAGGAACGTTTCTGTAGCCCAGATATTGAACTGCTTTGTGTTGGGATGCGTCCATACTTCCTGCCTAGGGAGCTCACCTCCGCCATTGTCGTCGCTGTTTATATCCCCCCATCAGCTGATGCCGAGGCAGCGTGTGAAACCATTCACTCCACCGTGTCAAAACTGCAAACCCTGCACCCCAACGCTTTCATAACCATCACTGGTGACTTTAACCATGTCACACTGGACAAAACTCTGCCAACATTCTACCAGTTTGTAAACTGCCCCATGAGAGACAATAGAACAATAGACCTCCTGTATACTAATGCAAAGGACGCATACAGTGCCGACACCCTTCCCCCACTGGGAAGAGCAGATCACAACCTGGTTGTTTTGACACCAAAGTACGTTCCTCTTGTCCAGCGGCAGCCTGCATCCACAAGGACAGTCAGGAGGTGGAATCAGGAGGCCCAGGAGGCACTGCAGGACTGCTTTGAGTCTACTGACTGGGACGTGCTCTGTGATCCACATGGGGAGGACATCAACAGCATGACTGACTGCATCACAGAATACATAAAATTCTGTGAACACACCACCCTGCCAGCTAGGACTGTACGCTGCTTCCCCAACAACAAGCCCTGGATCACCAGTGATCTGAAAGCTCTTCTCAACCAGAAGAAGAAGGCCTTCAGGTCGGGCGACAAGGAGGAGATGAGGAGGATACAGCACGACCTGAAGGCAGAGCTGAGGAGGGCTAAGGACTCCTACAGGAGGAAGCTGGAGGCCAAGCTCCAGCAGAACAACACCAGAGACATGTGGACTGAGATGAGGGAAATAACTGGCTTCAATGTCAAAGACAGGCGGCCAGTTAGCAGTTCGGACAGGGCAAATGAGCTGAACTGTTTCTTCAACAGATTTAGTTCACAGCCCTCCGCTGTGTCCCCCTCCCCCGCACACTCTGGCCTCCAAACACCCAGCCACCCTCCTCCTCTACCCTCCCCCCACTCCACCGTGAGCCCCCTGGACCCACCCACCCTGCTAACTGTGACTACTGGCCAGGTGAGGAGACAGCTGGAGAGACTCCAACAAGGCAAAGCTGCAGGCCCTGACGGCATCAGCCCTAAGGTACTGAAGACCTGTGCCAGCCAGCTGTCTACTATCCTGTGCCTCCTCTTCAACCTGAGCCTGACCCAGGAGAAGGTGCCCACACTGTGGAAGACCTCCTGTCTGGTTCCTGTGCCCAAGAAGCCTTGTCCCTGCGACCCCAAAGACTACCGACCAATAGCCCTCACATCTCATGTGATGAAGGTTCTGGAGAGGCTCGTCTTGGCCCACCTTCGTCCGCAGGTAAGATCTTCTCTGGACCCTCTGCAGTTTGCTTACCAGCCCCGTTTGGGGGTTGAGGATGCCGTCATCTACCTGCTGCAGAGGGCTCACTCACATCTGGATGGTGCTGGCTGCACAGTGAGAGTCACCTTCTTTGATTTCTCCAGTGCATTCAACACCATCCAGCCACTTTTACTGAGAGAGAAGCTGCAGACGATGATGGTTGACTCACCCACGGTCTCCTGGGTTACTGACTACCTGACAGACAGGCCGCAGTTTGTCCATCTTGGCGCTGCTCTGTCTGATGTGGTGGTGAGTGACGTGGGAGCACTGCAGGGGACTGTGCTGTCTCCATTCCTGTTCACCCTGTACACCTCAGACTTTCAGTACAACTCTGAGTCGGCCCACTTGCAGAAGTTCTCTGATGACTCTGCAGTGGTCGGGTGTATCAGTGGTGGACGGGAGGAGGAGTACAGAACACTGGTGAGTGACTTTGTGGAGTGGTCTGGGAGGAACCACCTGCTGCTGAACGTGGCTAAGACCAGGGAGATGGTGATCGACTTCAGGAAGAAGAGGACGGCCACACAGCCCCTGAGCATCCTGGGAGAGGACATCGAGGTGGTGGAGGACTACAAGTACCTGGGCGTGCATATAGACAGCAAACTGAACTGGAGGACCAACACCGAGGCTGTGTACAAGAAGGGGATGAGCAGACTCTACTTCCTGAGGAAGCTGAGATCCTTCGGCGTGTGCAGCAAGATGTTGGACATCTTCTACCAGTCTGTTGTCGCCAGTGCACTGTTCTATGCTGTAGTCTGCTGGGGAGGCAGCATCGGAGCCGGCAACACCAACAGACTGAACAAGCTGATCAGAAAGGCTGGCTCTGTGATTGGCTGCAAACCGGACACCCTGGAAGCTGTGGTGGAGAGGAGGATGCTGAACAAACTGTTAGCTATCCTGGACAACCCGGACCACCCTCTCCACCCACTCCTGGACAGGCAGCGGAGCTCCTTCTCAAACAGACTGATTCAGCTCCGCTGCCACAAAGACAGATACAGGAAATCTTTCCTGCCCAGTGCAATAACCCTGTTCAATAAGTCCGTCTGACGGAGACTCACAGCCCTGGTGCTGTGATGTGCTCCAGTATTACTCTCATGTGGCACATTGTCATAATTATTTATTGCATTGTATATGTTGTAAATATGTTAATACTAGCGAGGCTGCTGGGACAAGTCAATTTCCCATGCCTGGGATTAATAAAGTACTTCTATTCTATTCTATTAATTCTATTCTATTCTATATCCCACGATGGATTTCACCTCAGCCAGCATCAGCAGCAATGGCCAGAAGTACATACCTACTATGGATATCCAAGTATGTACTTCAAAAGTTCACAAGACTGTGCCTGTGTACTTTAAATTGAGAAATGAGGGTAGATTCCTTGGTGAAAGCAGTTGTCAACCTGGTAGGACAGAAAACTCTGCTGGATTGTGGCCTTTGTAGTAGTGGCTTGCCCACTTCTGGAGCCTTACCTGGCAGGAGAGCTGCTGGTGGTTGGGCGTGGAGCCGTAAGGACCAGTATGAGCCTACTAAAGACACATGACCAGTATAGAACATAGATGCCTTGCCATATAGGCCAGCAGTCATCAATTATATTGGCTCGTAGCCTTGACCTTAAATGTTTTCTCAATACCTTTTGGTACTTCAGTTTCCACCACAACCAAAAAACACAGTATGAATGCAAATCCCTAAGGGAATACTGTGATTTATATCCTATTTTTTAATATTTGTCTATTTTATATTATATTATGCTCAAACCAAACATCTGGTTGTCATTCTAAAGTGACCTTTAAAAAGCAACAACTATTCATCTGTGAATTTCTCTTGGAGATCAATAAAGTATCTATCTATCTATCTATCTATCTATCTATCTATCTATCTATCTATCTATCTATCTATCTATCTATCTCTCTCTCTCTCTCTCTCTCTCTCTCCCCAAGGTGTCCTAGCTCCTCAGCATATTCTTTACTTTTACAGCATATTCATAACTTTTAATATACTGTCAATTACTTGTTCCAAGATATTTGAAAAGTGAAAAGAAGATAAAAAAAATTTGTTACCCTGTAGGATAAAAACAAACAAGGGCATAGGGGTGTGGATTTATTCAATAAAGGATGTACTATAATAATAAATAATATATAAATAATTTAAACACTTAACATTCTATTACAATATGTCACCAAAACTTTAAGTGAACTAGTTATCAGGAAAATGATCACTGAGTCAACAACATGTGGAGGGGGCCACAGTTTAATTACAGCCATTTTGTCATGATATACTGATTTACTGTACACATTACACATTCAGATATATTTGTGCTGAAGGTAAATAGAAACAGATGTTTGCAGTGTTCAGCAAAGACAGACATGCACACGTCAACACTGTTTCAGATTTCTGCTTTTACCCAAATTCACTCCCACGATGTATACGGTGGCATGATTCCAAACAACAACAATATAATGACGGATAGATGTAAAAATTAGAATACTTATCCCTTCGACACATTAATCCGTGAGTGTAAGGAAGATGACAAAATAACTTTAAATCCTAAAAAAAATTTGGTAAACAGCTTTAAACGTGAATAAACAACAACCTGATTTTAAATAGGTGCAATAAAAAAATTGTTCGGTTAATAGTATTAAAGCTGTTCGTAAACCTCATCTGAAGACACGTCGTTATTTCGGTAGTTTGGCAAAACATTAGAATCCGGACGCAAACAAGAGCTCGTGTCCAGGTTTATCAAGACGGTGTAGTGCTGCCACCAATTGGTAATTCCACTGTATTACAATGTCAACTAGTAGACATTTACTTGTCAAACAAATGACTATAAATAATGTGCAAGACAATAAAAAATGTTTCTTTTTTGTTTTTTACTCTGAGCTATACTGTTAACTCCAGTGGCCTTGTTTCACTTGCATGAAATAATAATAATAAAAGCACGTCAAATCAAATTAAAACATCACGCGAGATTTCGAAGAATTTACACTGTGTACCATAGTGTTGTGCAAGGTACTTGAATCCCTTTTCAAAAATGATGCTATTGATTGGGTTAGTCTTTTAGAATAAACTACATGCATATTGTCCGTTAAGGTCTGTCTGAAAGAAAGGTGAAATGTCACTAATCTATTGATATGTACTTCCTCTTCAGTGTCAGGGCAGGAGCATCAGGCAGTGCAAGTTCTGAAGTTGAGTGAATGGCTGTGGCAAATGAGGGTTGCAGTAGTAGACATCCTGTATGATTGAAACGGACACTGCCGCCCTATCTACATTTCTCTTTGTATGCAGGTCAATGCACAAAAACATCTTAAAGAAAGTCCATTTTGTTTGATAGTCCAGCTACAAATAAATCATCCCTACAAATTAACTGTGATATGCTGCTGAGAATCAGCAGCTGAGCATACTAATGTTACAAGAATTACAATATAACACTATACCAGAGCAAAGTCAGTCAGAAATAACACACTGGTTTGTACATGACACCTAAAACCAAGCCAGTTAAACATGAACTAATGTGTCCAAATCTGAGAGGATAGGGATCAAGGCAGCAACAGTAGATAAAATCTTAATTTTTTAATGGCGCCAAAAGTCACTGTAGAACTGTCCTGTTACTGTCCTAATATGATTTAAATGAAACAGAAGCATGTCTGTGTTTGTAAGCATGGATTAGAATAAGGAAACGGGGATAAGTACCTGTGAAATCTGGAATGAAAAAACTGATTTTTACAGACTGAAACATTTCTAGAGCATGCATGCTGTGGTGATATGATTATAGAATGCTCTGCATCAGCTTCATTGCACTTTCATTTTAAACACAACTGTTTCTGACCGGCTGCCTACAGGTTGCTTTCTTGGGTGTCATTGCACGATATCGGGTGCAGACCTCCATTCTCGTTCAGTCTCTTGGCACGGTAGGTTTCATAGTGGATGTTGTGAGTGACCTCCTTCAAATCCTGTAGGTGAGACCTGAGAAACAGACACAGAGTATTAGCCCATGGGAGATCAATGCAACAAATGTAACCAAACATGCTCTAATAGAAAAGTAGCCATTTCAGAGTGGTTTACCTGATCAGGAAATCCCTCAGCTGGGCAAACTCACAATGATTGGGATTTTCCACTGTAACAGGAAATTAAACAGAATCCACTTAAATACATCATAAGGTATTGAGCATCGAGCCATCAACATTTGTAGGAAAGAGGGGAAAAGGCCACATGACGCACCTTCTACAATTCCCCAAGGCGTCTTCCTCCCAAGAACACGTTTCCCATTGACTTGATACTCTTTATCGCTGCCCACCACAGCAAAAGGCATCGCCTCCTACGTACAGAAACATGTCACAATGGTTCTGCTCTGGAGAGCACTCCACTGCTTTAAAACATGCATAAAATATGCCACTGTGTCCAGAGGAAGACTGGATTGTGACGATAAAAAGAAATGATGGAACAATCCTGTGTACTTACTCTGATCTTGTCGTTGTCGCTCTTGTCCTCCATGTCCTCGTCAAACTCCTTCTGAGGATAAAACTCAATCCCGCCCATTTCCAGTTCCTTTCTTACCTAAAGCACAAAACAGCCACGTAATCTGGCAGAAGCCTCATCATCACAGGAAGAGCTGGTGGCAGCTGATTTCTTTAACAATGACTTTAAGAACACAGCATTTATTAGCAGAGCTGCTGGCTTCATGCGTAGCTTGGTTAGGCTGCTGAAACTCACCCGCTGCTTGAACTCCTGCCTCTCCTCAATGGTCATTGTGTCAGCTTTTGCAATGATGGGCACGATGTTGACCGAGTGGCTCAGGCGCTTCATGAACTCCACGTCTAACTGGCGAAGACTTGGGGAGGAAGAAGAAAAGTCAAACGTCGTAATGTTTTTAAAAATGCTGCGGTGATGTCAGAAGGATTTAATACGCTGGCGGTGCTGCAAAAAAGACTTTATCCATATATCCATGAAGAAGCAATTTAAGTTATCAGTAGAAGATGAGACTTTAAGTGTTTAAGTGCATAATACATGTGTTTGGCAAAGGTAGACACTGCTGTATAAGTTAAAATAAGCCTTTATTCATCAGACAGTGGGGGGTTTGCATATTCATTTGTATGTGTGTGTGTTACTTAGTTTAATAGTTTAAGGGGACTCCTTTCAACAAATGCTCGTGAATGGTTAGATTACTTTGCTAAAATGTTCATTGGCAAAGATAAACTCACGAGTGTCCAGTTGGGGAGATGAAATAGAGGCAGCAGTGCACTCTAGTGTCAGGGATGCGCTTCTTTCTGGTGATGTTGACCTCTTCTTTAAGGAACTTCTCATACTGCTCGTTGATGTACTTTGAGATGGGCTCCCAGCTGTGGAGAATTAAGACGGGGAATGAGAACAATTTCTTTGACAAATAAAGCATAAAAGATTAATTAAAGAGTCAACCTGGTATTATGGCTTACAGCAGGTTGATAGATGGATACTAGCTGGATAATAGTAGAAATATTTTCTTAGGAACAACCATTTCCATTACAGGGAGTACTGATGATGTTTACGGTTTTAATGATTCAAGATTTGGACCCACCAGTTTTCATTATTGATTTGGTCTCCAAAACCTGGAGTGTCAATAACTGTCAGCTTCATCTTCACACCCCCTTCTTCAAGCACTGCAAAAACACCCAGAGAAAACACTTTTTCTTTACATTTGGCAATCAATGATTTCTTTACTGCAACAAATAAAAATCTATAAAATGGGAATGGTAACTGCAGGGAATAGAACTTTTATTTAAACATGCAAAGCAAAGAGCACGCAGAGACAGCTTCGATGTCAGTGTGATGTGATGCTATACGCCTGCCTGCTGCTTGACAGAGTGTTCATGTCAGGTCATTGTCAACCACAGGCGATGTGTGTGCGTGTGTTTGGGTGTGTGTGTGTGTGTGTGTGTGAGCTCTGCATCCCTGCAGAGTCCTCCCGTCTCGCTGTTAAACCAACAATGTCTGCACATTCAGTCGCTCCTCAAGTCCCAGATGCCATAATGAGCTCTGAGTCGCCCACTCGGTTTCAGCGGCAGCAGGCAGAGCTGCAACCCAGTTAATGGTTTGATACTAACACTGGGGGAGGGGTGGCAATAGTCATAGCCGGATAATTTTAAAAACTATACTGAGCGCCTGTACGTAGGATTTGCCGCACACAGCTCGTTTGCCCTGAATCGTGCACAAACTGGGGTTGTTAGCAGTTAACTTTTAAAATCAGCGGCTGCTCAGCTCACTCGGCAGCTATTCAGATGCACTGATGTTAAGTATGTGAAGAATGGTCATATATGCTGAGTTATCCGTGTTAAATCAACTCTGAACGTATGTATGGAAGAACAGTAACTCACCATGAGACACTGCCTTGACCTCGACAGTTTTAGGGATCTTCTCATCACGGGTCCACCCTCCACTCCTCCTGCTCACCTGAGATTTGAACAGGGTGTTGACCAGAGTTGATTTCCCAAGGCCACCGTTACCTGATGCGCAACAGAGGGGGAAAAAAATGTTAGGATCGAGTCCGAAGAGAAGGAAGAAGCAAGAGTGGAAAAAATGTTTGTCATTCAAGCTAGGCTCAGGTGACTCACCTACAACCATGATATTGAAGTCAAAGCCTGTCTTCATGGTCTTCTTTTTCATTTGCTCAATGATGGTGTCAATTCCAATGTAGCCCAGCAAAGTTGAGCCAATGCTGGAGCTGTGGGAGCCGCCATGACCTTGTCCTCCATTGTGCGCTACAGCGTGACCTGCCCCATGGCCTCCACCGTGGCCTCCACCATGGCTCACGCTATGGCCCATGCTGTGGCTACTGATGTGCACCGGGCCATGACTCCCGATGGGTACTGGGATGGCGCTTGGAGGGAGAGGTGAGGCTCCACTCCCTGCCCCAATGCCAGGGCCCTGCGTCGGGAAGGGGCTAGAGGGGGAAGGAGCCCCTACATTTGGAGGTTTGGCAGGGACGGCTGGTTTGGGTCTCACTTCCGGCGGAACGATGTCTGACATGTCTGCAGTAGAATAGTACATTTTTGGAAAAATCAATATATTAACAGAATATGTAGTGACCTTGCTCTCAAGTAGGACAGTAAAGCTGGTATGTGGAACAGTCTTAAAGGGATTGTGCTAATTTTAAGTAATTGGCACACAGAACTGGATTTTTACAGTGTTTAGCACTGTCAAAAATTCCAACTGCCATGTTAAAAACTATAACTTTTTAAAGCTGCGCTTGGGCAAATGCTCATTAGATGGTGTGTTTGGACTTGAATAATCCAAAATTGCAGGCACTTCGCTATTAGGGAAGTTAAAGAACATAGCTGACCATTTAACAGAAGTACACATTGCGGGCAGAAGGCAACTCTAACAGGCATGAGGCTGAGCCAAGATGAACGAACAACCCCAGGCTTGCAGGGTATATATGCGCTTTAAGTCTGTGCATTACAGATTTTGATCAAACAGGTCACTGGGGCAGTGGCTGCCTCTTTGACTTAACAACACCAAGTGATGATGCGTCACCTCCATCTCTGCATGACCTCTTCCATGCTGCCTTTGCAACAGATTTGCAGATTTTTCAGCATGAAGTAAAAGCATCATAAAAGGTTCAAATTACAAATAAAAACGGGTAATATGCTGACATATGTTAATATTTTTACTCTTAGTTATTTTGAATCAAAATAGTACATTAAGAACACATTTATAAATTAAAACAAAATGCATTTATACCAGTTTTTTGTGTAATGAATTTCATCCTGGCCCATCCACTCTATTGTTTCTCTCCAGTCATGCTTGATAATAATGTTAGCGCCGCGTTAGCTGCTAGCTGACACAGAGCTAACGTCATTAATGTGTGATCTATCACACTTACCGATTCCCGTTCAATTGAACTGCAAATCCGCTCGAGGAGAGGACAGTACAAACTGCGTTTGCTCTCGATCTTTAAAAAAAGCTATGTTTATATCCAAAAACAGACGTCATAAGATGTGAAACGGTATCAATTGTCTGGGTACCTCTCCTTCCCCCTGGCCGCGAGCCCCCCGTTCCGTTACCACGGCGACAGGAGAAAGAACGGGGAGATGCAGTGCGCATGCGCACTATAACCGTAAGGGCCAGTTTCTGGTACAGCGGCAGCAAATATCTGTCACTCAAATGTTATAGGAAACACAACATCGTATGCATGAATTCTCAATCAGATATGGAGAAATTTTAAAACTGTCCGGTGAGGATGGGTTCACAGTGACTCTTCAGTCACTTTAGTAAGTAGAAAATACTTTCATTGAAGAAAATACACTTCAAGTGTCATTTTAAAATACTACAAGTGTTGTTTTAAAATATTTACATTATATCAGTGTTTTCCTTGAACTTTTATTAAAAGCCATTCATAAGTGTTTGAGTTATTTTGCTAACAATCAAATGCCAACTATCACATAACCTCCCCCTTGACATTAGACAAATAAGTTTTCACAACCTCAGATTTCCATCTTAAGAACTTAGATCTTTAAATGTAGGTCTAATATAAACACTAAGCCATTTTAAAAAACATTCCAATGTAAACTATTGATTCTTTACCTCAGAGAACTTCAGTCAAAACAATACAGAATTTAGCATATAATAACATGGTTCAAGCTCGGATCCACCTACTGTAGTAAAATTATTCTGAAAACCTTTACTCTCTTATAGATACTCACACTTTTATCTCTGAGCTGCTCTCCTTTTGTTGTATTTTTTATTTCTTTTCAGCATATTCCGTAGCGTGGCTTAGTCTTTGTTGAAGGTTCTACATGCAAGTCCCCCTGGACAAGTCACTTTACTAGCAGAGTTGCTAACCAACGTCATGCCTGTCTTTAGTGCGCCTGTTACTGCTGATAAGGAAAAATCTCTTTACTATCCTCTTTGACCACCCTCTTTGAGATCCCACCCACACCTTCAGATAGAGATGTTTACTTTTTCTTTATGGAATTTATTCAGTAAAAATCTGTGAAAGGGTCTGGATATCTACTCACCCACGTACACCGAACCGGGGTGGTACATGGTGACATAATAGGGGTCTTCCTCCAGGAAAATCGCTCTGTCTGGGCTACGGTAATTCGGTTGGTTCAGTGAAGGCGAAGCCATCGGTGTAGTGTCGGCTGCCCTCTGGTACACCCTCTGCTGTGGTTGGACTAAAAAGTCAAAGACCCTATTTGATTTGTTGCCAGGACCGTTTGGGTTGCGCGACCTCTGTTCCACAGAGAGGGGCCAGTTTTTGACACAGCTCTGTGGTGAACATTCTGGCAGCTCGTCTGGTCCCTCAGCTGTTTGATTTAGCCCCGTGTCACTGAGGTTCACCGTCGCGTGGCTTTTATTTTGCCCGGGGTGCGGGTTTTGGTTGCTTGGTGTGATATCGGATTTTGAACATTTGGTTTGTGATGTGCTGCACTTAGGAAGAAAAACAGTCTGCTGCTGGTCAGGATAATGTAGATAGAGTTTAGATTCACTTAAATATGACTCCTGACAGGCCTCACTTTTAGACTGGAAGCAATAATCCTTTATAGCATCGCTGGACAGGTTTAAGGTGCTCCCAACATTCATCTGGGTGTTTGCGTTCTCTCTCAATCTGTGTTTCTGAGGAGACGTCTTGTTTTGAGCTGCACTGTTTTGTTGATAGGGTCCTGATGAAAGTCCAGTGGTTATTACTTTAATGGTTTCATCCAAAGGGTTGATCAGGTTGGAGCCTGCTGGAAGTGCTGCATCTGTATTTCTCACGGGGTTAAAGCTGAATTGCCTTAGTCTGGGTACAACAGTTGACTGATTCCAGAAGACCTTTGTGGAATCTGAGCCCAGTGGGGCGGCTGGTAAATCTGCAAGTCTCCCTGCAGCCAGTTGCTCTCGCAATGGTTCCTTTGAACCGAATCCTGCAGTTTGTGCAGTTCTACATTTTCTGTGAAGGTTTACGCCCGAATTAACTGGTCGCGCATCAAACGCCAGCCGAGACTTTCTCTGAACATCCGTAACTGTAATCCCTTCAGGCTCTGATGTTTGTGTACCCGTTGCTGCATTTGGAAGAAATTCCAGCTGCTTTTTTGAGTTTAAATTCGGTTGACGGATTGCAGGGATGCTTATTTTCCTGAGTGGGGTTTTTGATTTATCTGCATTGCTGCATTCATCTTTTATCAAATCAATTTTTTCACTTGGTACAAAGGAGTTTTGCGTCTCAGCAGCTTGTCTGTGGGACTCTGTGTATGTCACAGAACAGTCTCCTCTCGGTGCAGAATGAGTGACATCCATTACAGACTTGAGAACGTCACGTTGTTCCTTATTTACTGATCTCTCCTTGCTAGACACAGGCTGTATATTGGTAGTTAATATGCTTATCGACCTAGCACGTCTTTCTCTGGCGACAGGGGACGGCTGTCTGGTTCCGGTGCCATCCAGGTTCGTGCCTTGGCACAGGGATGTTGGAGATGGACTCAGTCTAAGTGTTGGGACTGGCAAAGTTGAAGACACGCAAGGTGAAGGGGGGTCCAGTGGTGGTGGAGGATCAGTCGGCTCAGAGGCGGGAAGATGAAGAGAATCACTCAGCTTTAGTCTGCGAGCAGACAGTGTGGATGGGCCATCCGGTTTTTGAGCAGGAGGAATGGAAATACTCGGCTTTGCAGACCAAGCTGGAGAGCTATATATTTTAGATTTAGTTCTAGAGAGAGGTGAAGCTCCGTCTTTGTGCTTCCAATGTGAATGAGAGGGTCCACTAAACGTCCTGGCTGAGCAAAGTGGAACAAATGATCTGAAACCAAAGTGAGAAAATTAAAAGTATTGGAACTCAACATATTGTTATAATTAATAATGTATCCTTATCTACCTGCCACTGTTTAGCTGTTGGGTGTCAAGAAACGGAGGAGGCGGCAAATGCGTATGTGAACGCTCTTTTGCTTGTCTGGAGTCCGAAGATACTTGAGGGATCAAGGATGTCAGACGGTCAAACACACTCATTCTGTGTGTGGGGGGGGGGAATTAGATAAAAAAAATAAAAGCTGTGCCACAAACCACAAATATTTACCGAATCGCATAACTAGTGTGACAGTGGAGCAAATGTGTTCCAATCTTCTATATGTAGACAACTGCAAAATAAATGTATAAAACTACAAATCTCAAAAAGAAGTACTTTAAAACAGCTGGGAACCCCAGAACATCTCCATAAATATACATCCCATAGTCCCAAAAGTGGAAACCAGACACAAACCTGCAGTTTGCAGCTCAATCTCTGTTCCAGAGGAATTCTGCCAGACCGTGAGACGAAGAGCACTTAAGTAGGAAGTGTGGGCACACCAGCACCATTCTCTCCATTCCTCCGACACTGAAGCCGCACTGTTTTGCTCCCACTCTTTTTGTTTAGTTTCTGGGATCCTCTCTGCCTAGTGCTGTAATTATCCAACTGTAGTCAGTGAAACACACGTCTTTATTGCAAGCCAAAATCTCTGAATGTGTGTGAAAGTAAACTGTTTCCACGCTTCTATCCCAGCAACGTTGCGTACATGTTCGATCATTCATCACATTCATTCAGTCATTTCGCCACAGATCCTGGCATGAACAGGGGAATCGCAATCTCACCTTCACAACACCTCACATAGGTGTGTTTGGACTTGGAGGGAGAGAGAGAACACAGGGAGATCCCACCCAGACACAGAGAGCACATGCACCCTCCACCCAGAGAACTCCTGGCCATGAACAAAACTGGCTAATGATAACAAAGAACAAAACTAACACTAAAAAAAAAATAAAAAAAACTCAACTGCAAAACACAGAGCATTACAAATCTTGTTTTAATTTCTAAGGGAAGCGCATTATTCATCAAAACACAGCTGCAACACACTTACCAAGTAAAAACAATGATAAAACACAAGGACAGTCTGATTGTGATCAAACACGACTTTTTTCTGCAATCTCAGTACAAATGAAGTCATCGCGTTGTCATCTTGGCACAGAGTTGCTGAAAACTGACATACTGACAGCTTCATCATCTATGAAAAAGGATTGTCAACTTACAAAATGTTATGTAAAAGTCGGTACGAGGTGATATTCAATTTACATGACGCATTTTAAAGAACATCAAGGCCCCACAGTCCCCTGCATATAGCCGTGGCCTGTTTGTGCATTTGGTCTTAATGAAAACCAAAGAAAAAAAAAAAAAAAAAACACCTCAGTTCAACATTTCCCTAATCCCGAAAGGAAAGCACAGAGATCTGGAAAAAATCAAAACGATGGCCGTGGTCTTCTTTCTCCCACCATCTTCCATTTTATCCCCCACGCCCCGTTTTAAGGTGTTGGCTCCTGTCCCACGGGCGCAGTTGGCCCAGCCGCGTCGGCCTTGGTCCTTCCTTCTTCGTCAAATCAGGGCATTGCTGTCTTCTTCGTTGCAGTTCACGCTGGCCACCAGCGGGTGATGCCGGACTGTTTTGTTGCTCCACTTGTGGGAATCCTGCAGCCCAGGTTCCAGGAAGTACAGACATGCTCCGAAGCCTGCCAGGACCAAGACTGACACCAGCAGGTAGAGGGGAACAAACCAGTCCAGAAAGAGCCACGACATACCTGCTGTCGGGCGGAGAGGGAGTGGAAAGGGGTGGGGGGGGGGGGGTCACAAAAAGATGCTTGGGTGAGGATGTTGAGGAGAGGGTGTAGGTGAGCAATGTTGAATCCGCATTAACAGCAGTGTGAGGTGTCACACATGACAAACCGCATCATTATTTTTAGTCAGTTGCTGTCCACCATCAGGCGCATTTATTTTTAATCGGCAAACATTACTCAAGAAATTAAGTTTTATGTTAGTAAAAATCAAGTGTTAAAAAAAAAACAAACAAAAAAAAAGATACTCACCTGCAACGCACGCCGATTCAGTCAGTGTTTGTGTGACGGCGAGTGACGCGAAGAGTCCTGCCGATCGTCAGATTATCACCGCTAACGCTGCAGCTCTGGTTGTCGAACGTGAGGCGATCGAAATCACAGCCGCTTGCTGAGAGGCGCAAGATGCAGACGCTGCATGCAGCTTCTTTCCACCAGCTCCCAGCGCTGACGTTCACCAGGCAAAGGGTGGGGGTTGCTATGACAACACCGCTGCTGATGGGAGGATGGGGATGGGGAGGGAGTGGGAGGGAAACTTATATAACTATAATCTTTTTTTTTTTTTGGGCGGGGGGGAGGGTTACATGAAGTAGCGGCGGGGTGCTGTGTCGAGCAAGACCACACGTCTCCGGAGGCGCGCTACTGTGCCGCCGGCAGCGTAAAAATCAATTCCGCCCCATTAAACACCAAGGCCATCATAGCGTTGATATGACATTGAGAAATGGGTGGTGGTGTTGGTGGGGGAAGCATTTTTGTGAAAGCAACACCTGTCATGTGCTTTGACTGACAGCAGCTGCAGTGTTATATCGGTTCACTGACTAAAAGGCTGTCGTTAAAAATAAATAAATAAAATAACTAGCTGGTTTCTGAGACAAAAGCTTAACGTGGAGACGACCTACATAATGAAAAGTTGTCAGAGGATGTCAGTCTTTTAATGATGCCATTTTTAGCCTTTTGTGCTGAAACACCGGCTCTATGAACAGCAGTTGAGATAAGCTCAGCAGGAACAAGGACACTAAAAGGCAAGACTTTTACACATAGTTATTGCTTTTTCCCTCCAAATAGCTGGGGGATTTCAACTTTCTAATTTCTCATGAATAGGTCAAATCTTTTTACAAGGTAGAAGTTCTGATTAATATCCACAATCGTGACTTAGATCAAACAATCAATGGTCATTTCCAGGTTTCATATTTGTCTGGATCACTGAAACATGGTTTAAAGTGACGTGGGAGAGGACAGTACCTGCGGTGGTACTACTGTACAACCTGAGTGCGTCTCCTATAGCTTGTGTGTTTGTTTGTGGTGTTGCTGCGAGACGGCTCCCGTCTGCAGGAAGTCCGAAACTAGAGGAGCGACGACTTCAGGGCTGTTCAGGTGGACGTGATGATCGTCTGTCACCATCACCACCGTGTGCTTAGATGAGATGGAGAACATTCGAATAAAAAAAAAAATCATGTTTCTATTTTCTTTGTTTGCTTGTTTTTCCTGATGCTCCAGATGCAATTCACATTTCTATCAGTGCATTCTCAGAGAATTCAAGTTCATTTTATTGTTCATTGTCCTGCTGAAGTCACACATGGCGCCTTAGTATTGAGAAATATATGATAAATGGTATCATACTCTATTCAGCTTCTTGTGTATTCTACTGCATGTGGCATTATCATGAAAACATGAAACAAATCCACCTACGGAGAGAAAAATAACACATAAACGAAACCCAAGCTTGTATACCTCATCAAAACTGAGCACATTCATATTTTATCAGCGACACCCCTGAAAAACATCTGTGTATTTTTGTCATGTCACGCTTCATCATGCGTATGTGAAAGTGGGAAAAACTAACAATCTGAGTGGGAGCTGGGCACGTCCATACATACTCTGTATATCCACTAATTTTCAGAATATGAGCTCACATTGTGGAGCTACTTTTAGAATAGTGCAGACATCTGCTGCGAAGACACACAAACACACACACACACACACACACACACACACACACACAGGTACACACAAACACACTGCAGGTTAAATCAGCAGTTCTAGGCTTGAGGACTTTTTTTTCCTACAGTAATAGCTAAAACCTGTAAGTCGAGATCGGATGTAAAAGAAATGAAATGAAAACGTACACCTTGTTTTGTGTTGGATAAACGCTTACATTTCTGTTACAGTAGACTTCAAGGAGTTTTGATGCGAACTGGCTTGATAAAGCGACGCCAACGTTTTTCTCCGCCTTGGTTCTAAAAATATGCAACAGGGCGACAAATCAAAGCATTTTCACAACAGCATAAATTTGGGAGGATCTGATTCATTTAAATATCGTACAGGACAACCAGGACAGGGGCTTGTATCCTCGACTGCATCTCCAGTCTCTGCTCCAAAGTGGTGTGTGCTATATTTTTCTGAAAGCGTTGAATAAAAACACACAGGTGTTAAAAAGACGAATGTAAAACTTTTAGCGCAGTGATGGCAGAGGTGATGTGGTCAGCATAGGGAAATGGCAAGCAAAGTCCAAAGTGGCTTACAAAATTAAGTCGAAAGTCTCTGGAGAACACAAACCCTGCAGAAGAAAAACACCAGCAGTAGAATAAAAAGCAAAATGAGATGAAAGGAGATTACAGACGTACCAGTGCCAACTTGAACCAGACCTCGCTCTAAAAGGATGTGCACGGACTGCGGAGACAGGCTCGAATTCGCAGTCTGCAACCTGAAATAAATAAGTGTTTCTTTTAATGATCCTTTAGCACTCAAATTCTAATATTTTGCCTGGTATTCAGCCCACAATAATGGTGACAAAAACAGGATAACGTGTCTAGCTACAGAACTGGCTGATTAGAGGGTAGCTAACTGTGCTAAATAAGCTAGATAGCTGGGGGCTGATGAAGAATGCCATTAATGTTTACACCAGCATGAGCGTCACGTTTAGGAGCAAATAAACACTTTCCTGTAGTTGTTCAAAGAGAGTGTTTCTGTGATTGATACCATCTTTGGACAAATTGTCCCTTCAAATTCAAAGCATGCTGTGGAACTATCGTTCATTTAGCTTGACCAGCGTGGCGGTAATACCTCTCAACTGCCTTCTCGTAAGTATAAATTCGTTCTGTCTTTGCTGTCTTTTTTTCATACTGAAGCATTTCATCCATTCCCTCTCTCATCACCGTGGGTATATTTTGCTGTTGGAAGAAACACAGAAATGATGACGGGGAGAGACGAAGGGAAAAAAAGCAGTTTTACATCTTTATTTATATAGAATATTGACCATAAAAATGGTTATTACTGGATTTGTAGGTAAAAATCCTAAAGAGTCTAGCAGTATTACAGCATCCACCATCTCAGGGTATAAAGCGCTGAACTATGGAAAACACCACATGAACAAATACCAAAACAGATCACAAACTGCAGCCTGGATACATGTTGAAAAGAAACAAATCTCACCATGGCTGCGATGTTCCCACCTGTAAAAGACAGAACATACATCTTTTCTTGGAAACATTCTCGCTTGGAATATATGCTTTTAACTAATCAATACACCTTATTACATTAAATGATTAATTTGACAATGAAAAGTTTGTTTGGAGTTGATGTAAGTGTCCATACATTGTGTACTCACCCATACTGTGGCCTATAATGGAGAATTTTGTCCACTGGAGACGTACAGTGTGAGAGTTAGATCCACTTTCACTAAATATTTATGGTAAAATAACTGGAAAAATTCAGACATCTTAAAATGCAAATGTCTATACATTTGAAAACATCATTTTATCATTTTTCTCACACACCATTGACGGTGTGACATACAGTATGTCTGCCACATGTGCGGGAAACATGTAGAAGACTCCAGGAGGGCGATGGGAGGACAACCCATGGCCAGCTAGGTCTACGGTCACATACCTGCAGTCTGTGAAGAAAAACAAAAAAAAAAAAAATTCACATTTGAGCTCAAAACTATGCTTATTTATTAAATAATTTCATTTTATAAAAAGAGCCAAAATGTAGTTTCTGGATTTATTAATAGTTTTCTGACAGTCCTGACCACATTTCCAACTGAATTTATCTCCCATATATCTTTTGTGGACATGATTGTGAGATAATAATCCACTTGCATGTGTGCCTGATTTTGTCAATACTTTTAACCGTGTTAAATAGCGGTTTGAGACTAGTTTATAAATGAATACACAGTATGTCAAAGTTCACCTTTAGGTAGTAGAGGAATGAGGGTGTCGAAAGACCCACAGTTGTCGGCCCAACCGTGCAGGCACTTCACAGGACAACCATGATCAGGACCCCAAACGTTGCCCCTGATTTCTCCCCACGGAACCGGAACAGAGGGCTGGGACACTGACACAACACTGCAACTTTAGAAAGCAGCCCGAAAGCATGTCTCTGACACATCTTGAATGGTTATAACTACCTGTTTGAGCCATTGCAGGCAACATTGAGTGTGCGTAAAGCTCAAAGTCCCGTAACGGAAAACTTTAGAGGAAGAATCAGGACGGAGGCGGAGCTTATTTTCAGAAGGGATCCCAGCGTTCGATAATCCGTTTTTCCTGAGTAGTGACTGACAGGTGGTCTCCTTGATGGAAGACTGTACTAGCAGATCAAGACTGAAATGTCTTTGTAAATTCCCCTTATGTAGTAAATTAATGCTGTGTTCAGGCTAGTGGACCCAACTTTTTACTAGCACAACAAATCTCAAATATAGCAATACTCGACAATTTTGGTAAAGTTTTAAATAAAGTTGTGGTTGATTTAATGTGATCATAAAGTTCTGATGCGTGCTGTTCATGTGATACTTTTAATTTCAAAAGAGACAAATTAAACAAGATATTACATGATATTGTGTGATTAGTGGATATGTAACCAGATGTGTCAGGATGACTTATAAGGAGATGATGATGATGATGATGAAATTTGATAATAATGTGAATATTAAAAAAAAAAAAAAAAACTGAACAACTGTGACATCAGTGGGCTTAATTAGAACTCCTGTCTTGGTTGGTTGACAGTGTCTTTTGCAGGAACTCTGAGACAAATGGAGCTACGACTTCAGGTGCGCTGAGATGGGCATGATGATCGCCAGGAACCGTCAAGACTGTGTGCTGAAACCAACACAGACAGGAAGAACCATTAGCTGCAGGCATGCAGATGCAGATCACCATGACAAACTCATAAATAAACTCACATTTCTGTCACGGAGAAACTGGAGAAGTGCTGAGGTAAAATTATTCTGAGATGGTTCGGAAAGACTTCTATTATAGCCATCTTGTGCACTGGGTGGGGGATTAAACATGGGATAGGTTAAATGAGAGAAAAAAAATATAAGGTCCAGTGTGTATAATCTTTAATAAAAACACCAGAAATTAAATATATTAGACACCTCACATCTTGCAATTTTTAATCTTCTCCCTGGATATCAACTCTTACACACTGGGTGTTTTACAAAAGTCTGCTTGTTGTAGCACAGAATGTAACAATGTAATGTTTCTTACAGAACAACCAAAACAGATGCCTGAATTCTTGAGAGCATCTCCAGGCTCTGCTCCAAACTGAGGCGCACAATGTTTTTCTGAAATGAAATGTTGAGCAATCTGAAGTTGAGGCTTTTGGTGCATAAAACACGGTATACTTAAAAGAGAGTGGCAAATGTGGGACTTGGGAAGGTGAGAAGTGACTCACAAAGTTAACCCGTAGGTCCCTGGAGAAGACAAACCCTGCAGAAGAGGAAAAACATTCATCTGAAAGCAGGAGAGAGGAGGCAAGAGCGATTATCCAACTTTTAGTGAAATGGCGCACACACATACCATCTTCAACTTGAACTAGGCCTCGCTCTAAAAGGATGTGCACGGATGCTTCTGACAGACTCGGGTTTGCTGCCAGCAACCTAAAGAGAATTTAAAGATGGCGGCACAGAATCACAGAAGTATGACTGACAGCCCTGCACAGCTGTGATACCTCTCCACTGCCTTCTCATAGGTGTAGACTCTTTTCTCCTCGGCCTTTTTCTCATACTGGAGCAACTCCTCAATGCCTTGTCTCATAATTGTGGGTATTTCTGTCTGCAAAAAAAAAATCTATTAACATGTTTGCACATTTTTTACACAAACTGCGTATGTTTTTGAATGGATGTGGGTTTCAATCTATGTACTTCAGATGTGGATGGTCATTGATAGAGGGTCTTTTTTTGCAATTTGAGTGTCTGAACGTGAATTAGACTGTCTTTGTGGATAGCTGGATGTTTTAGAAACTCTGTGTTCATCTATTATTTCTATTGTCTAGATTCAGTTAGCTTATCTTATGTAACTACAGCTGTGGCTGTCAGGTCAGCATTGCCTGGTGTCTGTTATAATTATACCCCTGGGTGTGGATGAGCACTTAGGTGAATGTTTCATGACTATCCTGCCCCCGCCGCCCCCCCCCTTTTTTTTTTTTTTATAAGAAAAGCCCCCATTTCTATGGATGAAAACTTTTCTTTAATTACAACCTCCCAGTAATTGATTTAAAATGGTTCTTACTGTATCTGTTGGTAAGACTCCGAACGCATCCAGAAGCACAAGAGCATCCACCATGTCAGGATACAGAGCAGTAAACTGCATGAAACACTGTATGCATTAAACATGACAACAACCTCTTCCGTGACAAGCATAAAAGCAAAGAAGAGAGCCAACACTTACCAATGCAGCAGTTTCACCGCCTGTAAATAAAAGGATTTTAATTGACTTAGTGCTGCAGTATAAACAATAACAATAGACTATAAACCCTGACGTAAAGCTGCACTCACCCATACTGTGAGCTATGATGGAGAATTTCTTCAGCTGCAGAGCTGTGGGAGTTCATTTCACACACCATTAAACAGGAGAATCCATTGCCTCATCATAGAAGACACACAAAATGTTTTAGCTGACCAGAAACAGACTGCAGAATAATCCCAGGGATAACTAACTTTTTGAAGTCACACACACACACACACACACATATATACATACCATCAACAACTCTGTGTATGTCCGCCACATAATCCAGAAATGAATAAAAAGTTCCAGGAGGACGGTGTGATGACAAGCCGTGGCCTACCAGATCCATCGACACATATCTGCACTCTGAGGGGGAGAAAACCATATAAGATTATATAGGTGATTAATGATTTATGTATTAGGATACATATTACTTAATAGATATAATTTTCAGGGTTTTCATAATTTTGTTGAGAACTTATTTTCAATTTTTGCACTCTGCATTCTCACAGCTAAGAATGAATATTATAAGGAATATAATAAGAATAATATAAGAATAAAATATCGTAATCCACTTAAAGACCTTTAATGTGCTCCAGTTCACCTTTAGGTAGTAGAGGAATGAGGGTGCTGAATGACCCACAGTTGTCAGCCCAGCCGTGCAGGCACAGCACAGGACGACCATGATCGGGTCCCCAGATTTTACCTCTGATTTCACCCCATGGAACCGGTACAGAGAGCTCTGACACTGGAAAGAACGTTCCTGCTTCCGCCATTGACGTTAAACTTTTTAAAAGCCGCTGTTAACGTTAAATGTTGAGACATCCCACTCATGGGGGTATTTCCTGTCTCACTAACGTAGGACATGCATTGCAAATTGACGAATCACTATGTCTGTTTGTTGTCTCTATCCAACTTTTATGACGAAATTGATCAAGGAAGTGGAGATCCTTCACAATAAAAGATTTGTGTGTAAAGCATGTCAATTTAAGAGGAACGAAGCGAAATAAATACAAACTCTGACAGTGAAAGTGATATCTGACAATGAAACAATGATATTTTACGTATCTCCGATATCTGCATATATTCACAGCGATTCATGTTATTATAACCCTATTTCAAAATGGATTAAATTATTTTTCCTTACGTTTCTCTATACAATACCCCATAATGAGAACGTGAAAAGTTTTAGAATTTTTTGCCAACGTATTATTATATTTTAAATGACATGTAAATAATTATTCAGTGTCCCAGTTTTACGTAAGCCCCGTCCCGGGCGTCCCGATTTTTTCTTTTTTTTTTTTTTTTTATCAACAAGACGCTACACGTGGCAGCAAGTCATTTCATGCCATAACAGTGCATTCCGGTTTAAAACTCGTTGTCTTTGGCCCATGTGTATGTCAATCACACAGTTGTCATAGCGATATGTAATCTGAACTATTTAAATAGCTCCACCGTTCTCCGCATGTCTGTGGCTTCATGCTCATTGGTCCATGAAACCGCATGGGACTGGACACCTTGAAACCTTGGGACTTGCTCTTGTCTTGGTGTCTCAAGACACCAAGACACAAACAAAGCAATGTTGTCTATGCTGTACAGTGCCAGGAGGAATGCAAGGAACTGTACATTGGGGAAACCAAACAGCCCCTCCATAAACGAATGGCGCAACACAGACGTGCCACTTCTTCAGGACAGGACTCAGCAGTACACCTAAAAGAAAGCGGACACTCCTTTGAGGACAGTCAAGTACGTGTGCTGGCCAGAGAAGATCGCTGGTTTGAGAGGGGTGTCAAGGAAGCCATCCACGTCAAGTTGGAAAAACCATCTTTAAACAGAGGTGGTGGACTAAGGCACTTTCTGTCACCCACGTACAATGCAGTTCTCCACTCATTTCGTCAGCATTCCAAACATTCACGCTGTTTGACAAGACCTGGTGACTCATTAACATGTGACCCAACAGACAAAGGGGAAGCACCCCAACCGAAACTAGAGGAACGACCCTGCCAACCACCCTGCCAAGGACTCTCAGGTGACCACCCGGGCCATTAACATGCCAATGGTCCACAGGGCTATATTTTCAAGCTCTGCCCCAGCAAACTTAGAACTGAAGAAGCTCTCTGGAGAGAGGGCGAAACGTTTTCAAGGAAACCTTTCAGTCCAGTTGACACAGAGAGATCTACTTTGGATAACCATGACCTGGATGAGTGAGAATCTACACAGACATAAATGACAGAGAGCTGAAATCAAACATGCCGCTGCGAATATTAAACATTCTTGAGACAGCAGGTACGTGAAAGAACAGCAGCCTCAAAATACACCTGTGACATACCAAGATGAGCAGAGAAACACCTCAGTGCCAGATCTACACGTTAACAGTGAAAGCCAGTCTTAAATTTCACTTTCTCTTGAAACATGATATGTACCCCGTAAATCCGGGGTAAATCCGGACCATTATCAACAAATGTATTTAAAACGTCCTTAAGTCCTTACAACTTCCGCCTGAACAGAAAAAAAATGCCATGCAATGTGAAATAGGTTCAGATACAGATATTTTGAGCAAATTTCACAGTAAAAGTTTCTTGGCGTGAAACAAACAAGCAAACAATATTTTGTTCTTGAAACTGTAATCAACAATACAATTTCATTACAAAGTGTAGCTGGAGTAATCAACTGTAGCTTGGTGGGATGGATAAACAGGTGGCATTCTTTCCCATCCGTTATAACTTGGAAGTGGGAGTGGCTGTCTGGATAGTCAGATGTGAGAGCACTTTCGTTTGGAGGAAGTCAGACACAGTCGGAGCAACAACTTCAGGATTGTTCAGATGGACGTGATGATTTCCAGGAACAGTAACAGTCATGTCCTAAAAGACAAACAAATGACTGCTTATTGTTAATTTCTTAGTCCAACCTTCTTAGTCCAAGTCCAACCTCTTAAAACAACATACACAATGGCAGCTCTCAATAGCACAAATATGCAAATTCCCAACTTTATAACATAAACAGACAGATTAATAGACAGATTGGTGCAGTTCCTGCAGCGATACAGATGCTGTACCGGTCTATTGTAGTTGCATCAGATGGCAAAAGTCTCAATATACTGCTCAATCTGCACTGCCCCCCAAATGTCTCCCTGGAAAAGTGTTTGAGGTGTGTTCAGCTGGGTCTTGTTGCCAGAACAGAACAGATCAGAGCAGAGAAAAAAAGCAAGAAGGCAAATGGAATTAAACGTAGCTGTATTTGAACCAACCCTGAGTTGATGCAGTCCCTGATGATGGCGTTTTGTAACAGGATTATGACGTTAAAAACACACCACCAATTTACAAAATACTGTGTAACCCTCCACCTTCTGACAAGAGTGTTGTGCTGCCTAAATAAATAAATGCAGTTGCAAATGCATAAACTTTCCTTAATCAGATGTACTCACATTTCTCTTTCTATAGCCCTGCAAGATGGCTGATTTATACTTGTCTGGTTTGTCGTATTGTTTACCGAATCCATCTTCCGCTCTGAAAAGTTAAGGAAAGATGTTTGCATGTAAATGAACTTGAACAAATGTAATATTGTGTTAAGAGGTTAGGGTTAGGATTCTTACAGGACAAGAAGAATAGGGGATTCTATCCTTGACTGCATCTCAAAAATCTGATCCATATTGTGCCTCGCAATGTTTTTCTGAAATTGCAAAACACAAAATGGTACTTTCATTGTGACCTACCTGGAAGAAAAGGCAAAGACAAAGAATTAAAGGCCTTTAAAACCAACCAGATTAATTCGAAAGTCTCGGGAGAACATCACACCTGCAGGAGACAAAATAAATAACTTGGTCAGCAAAAGAGTAACAGGGTGTACATGTAAGAGCTCTAAAAGAGAACACCATTTAAAAAAAGAAGCACAAACAAACTTAGGAGACAAAATAAAGACAGACCTCCTTCCACTCTGACCAGTCCGCGCTCTAAAATGTTATGTAAAGATTTTTCTGAAATATTTGGGTTTCCAGCCAACACCCTGAAAGAACAGAAAAGCATTTTTAGAACTAGAACACAGTCCTTTTAATGAAGATACTGGATGTTTATTAGCAATAAAACAGGTGTTCCACCTCTTCACTGCATTTTCATAGGTATAAACTCTAATCTTCTCTTCAGGCTTTTTGTCAAACTCAATAATCTCATCTATCCCCTGCCTCATCACATCAGGCAAATCTTTCTGAAAGAGAAGAGAAACATTTTCCAGTTACTGTCAAACACTTTATAATACTGCCATGTTTTCATATAATACCATATAAAATGATGTTATATGAAAACATGGAAACATGAAAACATGAAAAGATAATCATTTTTTTATTTTTAAATGTGGAGTGTTTATGTACGGAATCTGTTGGTAAGAATCCATAACAGTCCAGGAATATAAGCGCATCAACCATCTCTGGATACAAAGCACTGAACTGTGGGGAAACAGAACACAGATCATGCACGGCACAAACCACAGCCATGTAAATACTTTCTACAGAATAGCGTTACAAATACTGCTAAACTAGTACTACCATTCCAGCAACATGGCCACCTGAATAACACACACACACAAAAAAGGTATAAGAATCAAACTTGGGTCAGTCACAAGCACAGCTTGTGGTGTAATGCTGCACTCACCCATACTGTGACCAATAATGGAGAATTTATCCCACTGCAGAGCTGAGGGAGCAAATTTCACAGATCATGAACCTAGTTCAGAATCCTATCACACTTACAGACACTGTTTTTACTTGAAATGAATAACATCACTGGCGTGCTTTCAGTGCAGTAAAAAAAAAAAAAAAAAAAAAAATGCACCACAGAATTTGAATGTGGCTGGAATCATTTACAGAAATACTGCATATTGACTTGCACAATTCTTACAAAATGATTTCCAAAATACAAAATAATAATAAAAAAAAATCATTCCAATTCACGGCTTTACGGACCATCAATGACTCTGCGCACATCCATCACGTAATAAGGAAAAGAATACAGCACTCCAGGAGGACGATGTGATGACAGACCGTGACCTGGCAGGTCTACTGCCACATATCTGCACTCTGAAAAGAGAACAACCAAAAGTGTGACCTAGCAAGTGTGAAATTATTCAATTAATGCTTAAGGATGTAAAATCATTGACGGTCTCCTATTCATCTGGTCAAGGTTCTACATCACAGCTACGTGAGGGACATGCCAACCTAATTTCCATAGCACATGCATAACAACAATTAAGCTTTTTCTAAATTCTTTATGAGACATAGTCTGTAAGAAGCACCAGTTCTAAAAAGTGAGAAACAAGAAGAGACCAGCACTGATAGAGCTTCGGTACACTCTAAAGAGACTTTTATTTCTCCAATGTCACAATATAAAGAATTCACAAAACACTTGCTGTATCCTTGTAAAAAAGAAAATTATTTACCATCTCAGTCACACATACAGAAATAGCTGCAGCTTCAAACAACCTAAACTGTATGCTTTTGATTTTGGGGAAGCCTGCGTACCTGGAGGTTATTATGAGGCAATGGTGCAACCCATGAAGCCTCTCTTAAGCTACGATTAACCTATAGTCCTTAGTGAAGTTGTGTATAGATGTGCACGATGGTCAAATGTTGCCACTGCCATCATTAATAATCATTATCAAACAACATTTTGGGGCTTGATAACAGAGAGGAAAAGCTGAACACTCCTCAAACACAATGAAAAAAAATAAATTCCTTATCTGTAGAGATTTGCAGGGATAACTGGTTGTTTAATTCTCCAAACTGCAGTAGGTTATAATAAAATATCTTGGTGATTTATGACAGTTACCTTTAGGTAGTAGAGGAATGAGGGTGTTGAAGGACCCACAGTTGTCAGCCCAGCCATGCACACACAGCACAGGATGACCATGATTGGGTCCCCAGATTTTACCTCTGATTTCACCCCATGGAACCGGTACAGAGAGCTCTGACACTGGAAAGAACATTCCGATTTAGTGGTACACATGAAAAGCCATCAAGACCGCTCAGTCCAGTTTAAAATTGCATATGCTGGTGTACCCTCGTGACGGTGTATCCTTTGTTGACATGCACTGTAACACTAAATTACCATGCTGTGGATTTTGTATTTCTTCTATGTCAATGGATTCTAATATTGTTCCTGCCATTTATACTGAAAGAACACACTCAATACCTTTTTATACTTTACAAATATATCAAAATAGTAGATCTATTTTGAAACTGCCAAGGACAAATCTATTTTTAAATCCTGAAGCAAAAAAAAAGAAAAGAAAAAAAACACTTAAATTTATGCTTTTGGTATTAATTGAGGATTAAATGTCAACACAGGATGTATCAGTAATATAAATTTAAGTTTTCTGCATCTACTAAAAATAGATAGTATGTGCTCGTTCAATGTGGCCAGACGAAAGCCAATAATAATGAGAAAGTAATGGAATGGAACGGAACGGTGCTGACATTTGCCAATGAAACAAAAGTTACAAGTGAATATTATTTGTAACAATTCAATTTCATTTCAAGTTTTTTTCTGGAATGTTGCTGCCCCTAAAAAGTGTAAATAGTTACCGGCCTGTTTCACTGTAGAGGTCAAGTGTCTGACGCCATTCAAAACGTTTATCATATTGGAGGACATTTCTGTCAAGTGAAGTTCAAAGAAAAAAAGTCTAAATAATTGAGAAAAAGCGTGACGATATAAACGAAACCTAAAACTTTAAGCTTGAATACGATGGTAAAGATTCTAAACTTCTTTGAAATCGTCTGTTTACAGCTTTTTCCGGCTTTTAAGACACGTGACTTACAGAGCAACAACTATTGGATAAGTAGACATGACAACCAATAGTCTAGACCAATAAGGAGAAGTTGTGGTATACCTATTACCCAGTAACCAGCAGAGGGCACAATTCATAATTATAATAGTTTCGCAACCGTATGTACCAGAGCAAGCAACACAACTTTGCCCAAACAATCATCCGCCATCATTTTAATTTCAATGTAGTCTATAATTAAATTAAAATGAAAACATATTATCAATCAATTGCATTATTCTGTAATTTTACTTTAAAATTTAAAGCACTAAAATAAATTGCTTTTATCACAGATGTGATTTGACTGTGTGTTTAATTAATTGTGTTTGTGTGTAATTTTAAATGTCTCTGATTAGTTACTTTGGGTCTGTAACTGAAATTTTTTAAAACATCCATGACACACACAATATGTTCTCACCGCACAGTAAATGTTAATGTTATGTCACAAATGTCCAAAGCACAAATAACACCGATAGACAACTACTAACAACGTATCTTGTCCTACTGATAGGCACATTGCTTAAAATGAAACATTAAACACTATAACAAATTTCACACGGGCCTTTTTCATATTAGAGATATTAAGGTTCTCTGATTAAATCTGGACAGGGCAGTGGATGGAATGACATGTGAAGTAGGTGGGCTGGAATAGTTTTACCAGTAGGACAGCAACTGGGGGACTGGGTATAAAAGGTGAAAACTAACCTTTCAAGGGGGACTCGGGTCAAAGAGAAGTTTTTGCAACAGGATATTTCACTACTTTACAGGTAAGAACTTTTCTTTTAATACCCAATAATTGACTACTGTATATTTACAATAAATGAAATAATCCAAATAAAATAAAATCTGGAGTTTAGTAATATTTTTGGTAAATACTCCTAAAAAAAGAGATGCTTTGCATATATTCTTACATTGCATGACTAGAGTATTTTGTTTTTTTGTCTGTCATTCACAGTGTTATTCTGCTTTTATTGCTGAAAAGCGTTTTTTTTTTTCTATCCTCTGAGATCATGGGTGACTTTGACATGGTTCTCAAGTTCTGGGGTCCAGTTGAGGCAGACTACAGTGCTCATGGGGGAATGGTCCTAACCCGGTTAGTGACTCTAAGGACATGACTCCCTTCAGTAGACCAGAAGATTATTCTTTTATTTGCAGTTACTGAGGGCTATTTTTTCCCTCATCACTGTTCAGTATCAGAGAACATGTCATCAGCTGCGTAATTTTATGTCCTCATTTCAGTTTATTCACAGAAAATCCAGAAACTCAACAGCTTTTCCCCAAGTTTGCTGGCATTGCCCAGAGCGAGCTGGCAGGTAATGCAGCTGTTTCTGCCCACGGAGCCCTTGTGCTGAAAAAACTTGGTGAGCTCCTGAAGGCCAAGGGTAACCACGCTGCGATCCTTCAACCTCTTGCCAACACTCATGCCACTAAGCACAAGATCCCCATTAAGAACTTCAAGGTGAGGCTGGTGTTCTGGCTCCTGTGTTGTGATTTCCTGCCTGACTCTAAAAACTGCCTGATTTTTTTTTCTTGCCAGCTGATTGCAGAGGTCATCGGGAAGGTCATGGAGGAGAAGGCTGGGCTGGACGCGGCCGGGCAGCAGGCCCTGAGGAACGTAATGGCCAAGGTCATCGCTGACATTGACGCCACCTACAAGGAGCTCGGCTTCAGCTAAATGTCATCGCACAGATATTTTCAGCATCACAGTCCTTTAAAAATTCTAGTTTCTTTAGCTCATTTCCAATCAATCATGCTGTAAAGCACCTAGAAACAATTTTATTGTAAAAGGCACTATATAAATAAAACTGAACAGTTTAACCGTGACTGAAGAATGTTATAGAGCATATTATTTTCCTGTTACTGGATGCTAACTCAATAAACAAAAAATATGGATACCAGATAAAAGTCAGTTTTATTGGTCGCTACTCTAAAAAATGGTGTTATTTGCTCATTTAGACTTACGGGCAGAAGCTGGTGGAGATAAATCCTGATAAGGTTCAGAACAAAGTTATAATTGGCAAAAACATGGAAACTTGGAAATCTAATCAACTAAAACTTCTTCACCATTTTAACAAAAGCTCGCCAAAAGTTTGCTTATTCAGCTTGACAGTACATACACATATATTCATGAAAATAACACCTCACAACTTAAGATAATCCTTATTTATAGTATTAAATATTAATCATTTATTAGATATATTTATAAGGGTAATATTAGTTTATTTTTCAGATCACAGAAGTGTATTAAATGTATTAAAGAAACAGTGAGTTATGGTGAATACTTGGATCCTGTAACTAAATGGGGCTTCATAGAAATCTGGTTCAGTCTTTACTGTAGAGATGAACTAAGTAGCTAATCCAAGTTTATATAAAGTGGTTGTTGTGTTGCAGCTCTGTGTGCTTTGACAGACTAGGAACGTCAGTCTGTAGTCACGTTAGCGAGCTCCTTGAATGTCAGACTGATATTTGATCCACCTCTTCAGTCCAGCCTGAAATATCTGCACATTCTTGTTGATCACCACAAAGATCTGTAGAGACCTCAGATGACCCCCTCTGGATGTGGGTGGATTCACTACTACATCCACTGTCCTTGTCATCAGGTCGAATTTTCTCTCACTCCCATATTTTAAACTATAAAACAAAACCTACAAAACTATTGAATTCTACTTTGATTTCCTTGTTACAGCTGAGAACATGCATGCCAATTTACTTAATTTTTATTTTAAATTTAGGATTATAATCGCATAAAGTGTGAGCCAAAGGTCACTCAAAATAAACCACCTTATCTTAATATTTTACACATCCAGTCCTCTGTCCTGTTTCAAATGTCACGCGACATTTGAAACAGCACAGACAAAGATAGGTGGCCTTATCAACATTCCGTTTGTCTCCCCATCTTGACTCCCCGTTTTTCCCTCCGGTTTGATCTGGACTTGACGCCATGACCGTGTTTGGTTAACCTGCCCTTTGGATTTGTGTGCGTGCTTCAGGGGCGCTTGTGCAGACGTGACACCAGGCACAACACATTGGGTCACATAAGAGCGACGTGCTGAACAACTGGACTGAACAGGAGCCAAGCACTTTGCAAGCATGTGACTGATCAAGCTGTGACAAGCAGGCTATTATGCCTCCGAGTGTGGAGTCTGTGCACGGCTACGGTCTGTTTCCATCATCTATTGTCAATACACTAATGCACATTATCTACAGGACCTGCGCGCAAATTAAATTAGCTTATACTGTATGGACAGAAGATTCCTTGCTTCTTTTCTGACAGTTAAGATGGTCTCAAAAAAAAAACGACAATGACGTCACCAATCCTGACATGGGCGACATTTTGCCATGCTATTTTTATACATTCCTTATATATGAGAACAGTAGGTTCTTGTCACCTGTGTGTTTGACCCGCGTTGGAAAATATCTCAGTGACTGGCCGGGTCCCACGTGTGAAATGTTCAGTAGAGGAAAATGGCGGGGAATGTTTGGATAATGATTTGTTCCAGACGGGGATGGGAAAGTTTGTTTTTATCTCCTAGTTCACGTCCCTGTCAACATCCTGTCCATAGGAGTCACGTCGGTTCATGGACCAGAGGTCAGGCACAGAATACTGACCCACCCTTCTAGCCTTCCACTCCTCCTGAGGTGCAGGGAGAGGAAATGAAAAATAATCTTAGAAAATCATCCATGATTTTCCATGATTTCTTTCAAGAGACCAAGTCTTGAAATATCTATATTATTATATTTCTTTTTAAACAAACCCATACAGACCCCAGAGCAAGAAGGATTAATTGTTAAGCATCAACATGGAATCTAAAAATAAATCCTGAACATGCAATTGTAGTTAGAGTTGAAAAGGGTCACTCTAAATAAATACAAATATGAAAAAGTTAGGCAAAAACAGCCAGTTAGTCGAAGGTGGGCTGGTCGATGTCGAGGGGTAAAGTGTAGCGGGTGAGATTAGACAAGTAGAGAGCAGATGCCATTGGAACAAGGCCAGCGGCTCCCTTCAGGATGGTCAGCAGCCTCTCGGTGGCAGTGGTCACACCGTTTGATGTCTGGGGAGAGCAGATAGTTTATATTGGGATAAATAAAGCTGTTGTCTGAATTACATTGCAGATATATACTTATATTGTTTGTGCTATTGTTCACTAAAAATTATCGCCATCTGTGGAGCTCTATATCATCACTGTCTTATATCCCAGAATAAATTATCCATCTTTATATGTGCTGGCCTGGCCATTGGTATGTCCTAATTTACAAGGCTATTCCTGGGACAATTCCATCGTATTTCTCATCTTGTTTAATCTCGAATAATAGCACCTACAGTCTCCGTTCTCAGAACCTTTTACATTTTGCTGTTCCTAAGTTCATAACAGAAATGGGGAAGAGAGCTTTTTGGTGTTCTGCCTAAACTACATGGAACGTTTTGCAATCAGACCTTAACACCAAAATCTAATATCTCTGAATAATCTCAATGGGACAAGCCTGGTTAAAGACAGGTTATAATAATACTGCACAGAACTGGGCCGGGACAAATAAAGCTTAACACTAAGAGATTCACTTAAGTTGAGAAAACTTTCTTTGCTCCTGTAATTGTTTCTACTGGGTTTAATGGGTGTTTGATGCCTCTCAACACAGCTATAAATCTTAATCGATTACTCTGGGGTGGAAATCGAACAGACCTGATCCTCTGCAAACAGTAAAGGGCACTGCAGCGAAGCAGCCAATTTTCTCACAGCGTCCAGACGCTCTGGAGGCACTGAAGCATTACGAGCTGCGAGAGATAGACGCAAAACATGGCAGTCACACTAATGCACAAAAAAAAAGCACTCAACTGAGAGCTAAAACGGTTATTTTACAATAAAGGAAAGGAAGGAGTGGATAATGAAGATGTATTTGTACTGCATTGCAGTTTATGCACTTCAATGAGCTGTCAAAAGTGTTTTCTGTACCATTAGTGACCATGAGGCAGACTTTTCCAAGGAAATAGCCAGAGTCCAAATGTTTCATGGATGCTTCTGCTGACTGCAAACTTGAACAAGTCAAAAATCAAGAAGTAAACAAAAATGTCTTTTTCCGAAATCAAATATGAGTACATGCTGTACAGAAGAACAAAATAAGACAAAAAAAATGACCCAATAAAATAATTCTCTCTTTCTATAGAATATTTTCTTCTATGGGTGATTTAGAGAGAACTGCAGGTTTAATATACTTTAACAAGAATACATTATAGTCTTACTGCTTATATAAAGAATAAACTGACATTGAATATCAAGCTTTTATAACAACATTACCTGAGTTCTGAGGACAGATGGATGATGAAGACAACCAAGTCAATCCTTGGACGACTCTCTTCATTTTCCAAAGGTAAAGGCAGGGTCTTTGCTAGTCTCCTATACAAGAAAAAGGACCCATGTTGTCGATTGATCTTATGTAGATTATGGGTTTATTATTGAAAGCTGCTGCTTTGATGAGGGACAGATAAACAATTCACACATCTTCAAAAAACAAGATTGTTGAGTTTATGAATAATCAATAGTGGTGTGCTATAGTGCTGAGCTCTGTTGTCAAATCCAAGACAAATAGAAGAATAAGGCCTGTATTTTAGCTAAATAAACCCAATTTACATAAATGCCAAAGTGTTCGACTGTTTAAAAATTGGCTGCTATAAACACAAGCTATAGAATCAATGTAGAGGTAGAATAGCAGATGGTGTTTCCATTTGTCTACTGTAGATTTGTCAACTTCAGCAGCGAAATATGACATACATACTCACACGTTCACGGTGAAAGCTGTCTCCTCTACCAGAGCATCTGCTAAGGTTTGCTGCAAGTGCTCTTCACCCTCCACCAGCTGGAAGAACAACACTCCAGGTCAGCACAAAACCTGATGACACTTGAGATCCAAATTTAATTCAGACCAGTTACATTCTCATAGATTTTTTTCCCTTAGCAATAAATAAATAGAGAAATAAAAAAAATGGGGAAGAAAACTTGAAACTATGGAAATAAATGAAAAACAAAAGCAGAAATACATATGTAAATACATTTATAAATAAAAGATAAACATAAAAACAAATATCAAAATAAATAAATGTACATAAACAAATCTGTGCAAATGTTTTAGGCAGGTATGAAAAAAATGCTGTAAACTAAAAATGCTTTCAAAAATATAAATAATGACAAGACTGAACACAAGGTAGACTGCAACAGCAAAGGCTCTCAAATATTTCAATGCAGACAAGTGTTTCAAGATGGGCTGTCCAAACATTTTTGAAGTCCTAGAAGCACAGAGCCTTGATCTCAACATCAAGTGTGTCTGGGATTACATGAAGAGACAGAAGCATCTGAGGAAGTCTACATCCACAGGAGATCTCTGGTTAGTTGTTTGGAACAACCTAGAAGCCGAGTTCCTTCAAAAACTGTGTGCAAGTGTACCTAGATGATTTGATGCTGTCTTAAAGGCAAAGAGTGGTCCCTCCAAATACTGACTTGATTTAGATGTCTTATGTTTGTTCAATGCATTTTGTTAATCGTTTGTTAAAAATAAACGATAAACACTTTATTTTTTTTTTTAAGCATTCATAGTTTTTCCCATACTTGCTAAAGCTTTTGTACAGTACTGTGTATAAATAGCTCAAAAATGTATTGTATTTATGCCTGTTACTATTTATTTATTTGTGCTTAAGTCATTTTTGTTCCTCCATGGGAGTCCACTGCCACATCCAGTGGACTGGCACGTAGAGACCATACGCACGGAGTCGTCTGAATCAATCTGTCATATGTTTTGTCTATTTTTATTTGGGTATGAAAAAGGGTTGCGTTTTAATTAATCATTTTGTACTAATTTCACAAACGAAGACGCTATCAGCCCACGTTGAGAGTAACATAGTAAAATAAACATCGTTACCGTGTTTTGACGAATCTGACCCGTGTAAGGTCGAATCATTAATCAAACTCACCAAAATGTTGGCTGTGTTCAAACCGGGTAGCTTACTAAACGGCTTCAACAACGACATTGCGATTAAAAATACAGTCGCTTATGTAAATAATCTTTGCATTTTTGATGCCCTTCCGCCTATTTTCTAAATGCGCGCCACCGTCTTCTTCTTCTTCATCTTCTTGCGGCCTTTCATTGGCGGTTGGCAAACAACAACTTGGTGCATTACCGCCACCAGATGGAATGGAGTGTGGATCAGAACTTCTACTATTCCACCTCACAATGAAACGACCTCGAAATTATAACTTATCTATCAACTTTGCACTTTTAAGAATATGAAATACGAATTTATAGCACTTACTCCCAAGTGCTGTTGTAGGATGTACATGATGTCCAGTGGTACTTTCTAACCCATATTTCTGGTAATGTAGTAAAACATGTTCTATTGTCTCTCCTTCTCCACAAGTCACAATTCCCTGTAGTATCTTTCCTATTGTAAACAGTGTATTGTGTACTATGTCCAAACCAGTCTTGCTATTATCTCTCCTTCTGTTCCTTCCTGATCTTCTATTTTCGTGATAGCATGCTGCAGCCTCTTCCTTCTTAATGAATTCCTGATTTCCCCCCTATTAATTTCCCTTCTATGTACACAGCCAGTTCATTCAGTAGTTCTGTCATAACCTGTTTAATTGATTGCGCGCACCAACGTCGTGACGCAAATGACGTCATGAGATACGTCTTCTTCTTCTTTCTCCTCTTCTTCGTCTTCTTCGTCGTCGTCTTCTTCTTCTTCTTCTTCTTCTTCTTCTTCTTCTTCTTCTTCTTCTTCAATTGTGTTTTATGGTGATCACAAACCAAACTAAAGGTGCATACCGCCACCTAGGTGCATAATCACCTGGATAATGTAATTTCATATCACAGTACATATTCAATGAAACGTGTTCAGTTGAACCTGTTTCATTGATGAATGTATATTTAACTTTCTTGACTTGATTCTGATTCCTATTCCTATTATAAGCAGTTCTTTCAGATACCATCACCTTTCCAGTTCTTTCACTTTGGCCCTTTTCTACTCAGAAGTCCTGCATTCTAGAAGTACATGCTGAACGGTCTCTCTTTGCTTATATACAGTATTAAGCCCCTGTGTCTGACTTACTACATATTGTCGTAAAGTACTATATGATCAAACCTTAACTCTATTAACCGCGTGAACACATTTCCTCTTTCCTATATTTGCTTTATTATTTTTTTTCAACACTGACCTAATTTATGAAATTAGCTTCCTTTGTTGTCTTTATTCCTGGTGTCCTGACCCATAACCGTTTGACGCTGAATAAAAATGAAGTTACCTTTCTAAATTTCAGATATACCCCGTTATATTGTACCACCTACAGGCCGTTTATCAAATTGCAAGTATACAGAATAGTTCTTCAAATGCAAAGACCGCACCGAAATGCAACTTTAATGTGTAATTACACATGAAGTTTTAATTATGCATGAAACTGTAATATACTTTGAACGTTTGCTTCATGTGTGTAATACATATATATTTTTACAATCTAGATTTAAATCACAGGGGTAAGCTTTAAAGTCTGGATAAACTTTTTTCTGCCGGTCTTCTGTTAATTTTTAGCTATAATGTATTTAGGTTAATATAACATAGTGACAAGAGAAAAGAAAAAAACATGAATCAAATGGAAGCAGAAAATTTAATTGTTTAATGGTGACACAGCAAAGTAGATTCCTAGATCAACGTTGTAGCACAGCAAACAGGAAACAAGTCCCAGGCCTTTGAATGCCTGTATGTAAATGTTTGTGATACATATGTCCATATGTCAGGGACTGCAATTAAAAAGACTGGTTTCTTTCAGAGGGGGGGAAATCCAAGTTTTTGATTGCAAAGATGGAAAAGCTCAGGGGTGTATTATTTGTTTCTGACACTATGGCTTGAAATCAGTGACTAAAATACGAACACCAAATATGCAATCAGCCGTCCACAGATCATTTCAAGCACAATGGCAAATGGTGATGCCACATTAACATCTTCGAACTGTGCTGGAACTGAAAATTAGAAAAAAAAAAAAAACAACAAACAAAACATACTACCATCCAACTAAAGACAAAAACAGCAGCACTTGAAGCCGAGTGAAATAAAACGAGACTCAAAGTAAGGCTTCCATTTTGTTCTTATTCACTCTTCTCAAAATAACCAGGAAAATAAAATAATTTTGTCTGCAAATGGGTTATTTGCCACCACCGCTGTTTTTTTTTTCCACTCACCTTTCACCTCTGATCACTTTTAAGCATGAATAAACATACAAAGCTGACAAACATCCAGAGATGCATTTGCACCAGCAAGAATATCTCTCTTCATGAACCTTCAACTAAACAATAAGTCTCAAAAACGTTGGAGGTTTTCTCCCTTCGTTCATATCTCCCCAGACTCTCGCTCGTCTGAGCTGGAGCGTCGGTCCCGCTCATACGACAGGGACCGCTCTCGATCTCTGCCCCTGGCTTTGTCCGCGGAAGGAGACGTCTCCCTGTCCTCCCAGTCTCTGTGGTCAGCCCTGTCTTCACGCCATTTCTCCTGGGATGGTGAGCGCTCTCTTTCGCGGGTGTGAGATGATCTGTCTCTGAAGGAGGCGAGAAAAAAAAATCAGCACCTGCAGTATTTTCAAAGTCAAATTTTACCATTTCTTTTTACAAAATGTCAGCAGGTTAAAAAGTGAACCTCTTCCTCTTATGCCGATGAGAATGGGAGTGCGAGCGGTGCCTCTCCTTGTGCCGGTGTTTCCTCTCTCGCTCTCGATCCCGTTCTCCGCCTTCTTCTCTGGAATGAGAGGAATGGTGGCGCCTTGAACGATGGGAGGATGAACTGCGGCCATCCCTGACAAAACAAAAACAGATTTCGTCAGATAGGTCACACCTCTCTATGTTTATGTAGAATTTGTTGCTTCTACCTATGACTGAAAACATTTATTCAGCCACTTTAGACACACCTGTACCGATCTCCACTTCTCGATCTTGACCTAAGTTTGAAACCCTCTGTCAGTTTCCATGTAAACTTCATATTTATACACAGAAATAGTCAATAGTGAGATCATTAGTTTTACCTCCTGCGCTCTCTCTCTCTGTCTCGTTCTCTCTCCCATTCTCTCTCCCTTTCCCGTTCTCTCTCTCGCTCCATTTCCCACTGACGCTCTCTCTCTTCTTTTTCACGTTCCTCTCTTCTCCTCGTTCGCATTTTTTCTTGCTTCTCCATAACTGCTTTCTGTCCAAAACCAAAAAAAGAATGCAGATGAAATCCAGGTGACTCTTTAAGTCTGTTTCGCAAAATCAGCTGGTCCGTACCGCGCGGCTTACCCTCAGCTTTTCAAGTTTCTCACGGATTTCAATAAAGCCGAGGTGTAGTTTTCCCCCGAAGTGATCAGCCAGACGACGATCGTTGTCATGAAGACCTAAATAGGCAGAACAGACTTCACAGACCCGGAGTTTTTGCTGCTGAAAGGTGGAGGCTGGCATTGAATTCCTGTATACTTCCTGCAAGAACAACATATACAACAGTAAAAACACAGCCATGTAATTTAGAATAAGTATTTTAAAAAATGCTTAATTCTGCACAATCGAATCTAGATCGTTTAATGTCTGACCTCAGCTTCTTTCTTCAAAGCTCGAGATTTTTCCACATTCTCCAGTACTTTCTGGGCTTCTTCAACATTCCCTTCGCCCCCCAGCTGCTCAGCCTTGGCCAGCATCTTTCCAATCTCTTCATTCAGCTCATGGACACGCTCGGCCTTTTTTGTGGTAGAGCAGAGAAAAAAGATTTTAAAAAATAAAGAAAGGGAGCAGAACAGTTACTAAACACGCCTAACCAACAACCCAAGCTGTTGTGAGGACACGGCCAATCATGGAGGAGACAGTCACCTTTGCAGCCACTTCAGCACTAATCTCATCCTGAGTCTCTGCTAGCCTCTTTTTGGCCAACTCAGTCCTCCGGTCGCAATCAGCAATGAAGGACTGAAGGTGTTCGGCAGCCTGGGACACAAACACATTCTGATTTTTCACAATGAAAACTTATCTTTCACAAATTCAAAGAAAAATCTACCCAAAGTTTAGTGACTACTATTAATGCTCACAGGAATCATCACAAATTAACTGCAAGTGAAAGCTCAGTGGGAGAGGTAGAGGGTCAAAAGAGCACGGAGAACAGACTCCCGACCCCAACACATCCTGTGCTATGATTTTGTCTTGATGCTATCAGGCCTTCGTCTTGTAGCGCCACTTGTCAAGACTAATCATTTGGCAAAATCCATTAATTTCCTCTGCCATCAGGTTGTTAAACCTCGATGCTAGTATGTGGAATGAATAAAGCACTTTATATTTGTACTACTGATGTTATTTATTATGCCCATTATGGTTTATATATTTATTTGTTAACAGGCCATGAGAACGTGTCCAAAATGATTTTCTCTGCCTGCCATGGACCTCTTTTCTTTGAACATAAAACTGAATACTCTGCAAAACTGAGTCGCCCCCCTGGGATTAAAAAAAGGTTGGCTAAAATCTAAATGTCTGGCCATTTTCACTTCCACGTTGCTTTTCCTCAGCATTTTCAAATGAGGGAAAAGACCGCCAACCATGGCAGCAGCCCCAAACAAACGGAAACAATAACTGAACAAATGAAGATGTTACACCATGGTGCAATGACAAATTCAGATTTGCACTGATCTGATCTGCAGTAACAGCATTGCATTAACAAAAGTATTTGTGTGTTATATGTTGTATTTAACTTTATCCACACAAAATGACTTTTTGGTAAAATATGCCATCTTTAGATGACTTTTTATCACCAATATATCTTAAAGCTAAAGATCTTAAAGTTTGAATATCCATTATTGCTATAAAAAATAGGTTTTTATTTGAATGTGAAGAAAAGTTCTTGAAAATTCGACATGAACAAAGAGCCAGGGTGTGTATGAATAACTTACATCGAGTTCAAAAAAATACTCATGCTCCTTTGAGGCGATCTCATAGTCTGCTCTGAGGGCTAAATCGTGAACTTTCATGCACTCTCCAAGGTCCATTCTCTGCAGAATTCAGGAAGACACCAAATATTACTCTGATGAACATTTTCAATAAAACTTAAATGCACTTAAATGTGGTCACCACTTGATATTTGCATGACTCATCATTTTGAAGAGAAACTGCATAAAACTGCTTATTTCTCTATGGTATATATAAAATAAACATGATACTCACGGTGCCAGATAAGATATCGTGGGGACATGAATCCAGCAGGTGACTTTTGCAGACTCGTTCATCTGTAAATTTTATTCTCTGCCTCATGGAATCACCTTGAAATGAAAACCAGAAGACATCCATATATTTGAGTTTTTTTTTCATGAGATATACTTACTTAATTACTGATATTATTCTCATATTATTTTCAAATATGGGTTGAATGAGACATCACACAACAGGCTGTTTCAACAAAATAAATAAATGATACCCATAATCGGAGATACAAAATTTTCAACTGCCTAAGAGACGATATGAAATACCAAAGTTTTCACAACTTATATGTAGAGTATTTTCGTAAAAACGTGTAAAACACCAGGTAGGTAGATGGCTGGATGTCCTCATGTTAGCAAGCTAGGTGTGCAAACATACCTCACTGTCGCTGTTAAGCTATTCTGTTAGCTTCCTGGCTAGTTTTATCAACAAAACGAAAACATGTTGTTACCAGATGACCATATCAAAAACATCTATCTATTTCTCACCGTCTCGTCCAGTCCCCATGAGCTGGTCCAGCATCGCTCGCATCTGTGCCTGGGCCGACATGTTTCTGAGTGTTTAACCAGCTAACGTGACAAGAGTTCCTACACATGCAGCCTCCCCGTCAGCAGGCCTCGCTGTCTCCACTACTTTGTCCCCACGAGATGAAACAGCTTGAGCGGCTCTGTGCTTTTATAATTTCAATGTTCTCACAACACTTTATAGATGGCTAAATGTGAATTTGTAAACACTAATGACTTCGGCTCAGTGGAACAAGTGCAGCGTATGTTTCAAAACTGCTGTAGTCCTCCGATCCCTCGTCGTTTCGTGTGACGATATCAAAGGGCGGTGACTGAACTTACACAGGGCGTAAAGTCATCTAGAAAAATAATGAACATATATCAGTTTCTTCTATAACATTATAGAGTAGTTTTCCTGCTTGTAAATTAACTATAAGTTGCCAAGTTTTAGCGCGTCCTATAATTCGACTTCCCTTCCGTGCGCGTAACCGTGTTGCGCGCTCCGACACCGCTGCGGAAGTGCTGCACTTTGCCCCTCGCGCAATCCTACTGGTAATCGACGAGACCTCCACCAAGCAATGGTTAAAAAAATCCTTAAATATATAAATGTATACAGTATATAGAAGACACGGCGAGAGCATACTAACTCTACAAATCAAGGCCTGATGTAACTGAGGAACGAGCCCATGACCTTCTGAGGCAATAGTACTAACCACTATGTCACCGTATAATATAATATAATATAATATAATATAATATAATATAATATAATATAATATAATAATTAATGCATATTCAAAGTTTTAAAATTGATCATAAAGGTGTTTCGTAAATCTTAAGTTTTAAGTCAATGTGGTCTTTCCCAGAGGGAAAAAAAACTTACTCATAAAGCAAATTGTAAACTACGAAAATTATAAGTAAAATAAAAACTTTATAAAGGGAAATTTTGACAGTTTAAACTTAAATTTCTTTGTCGAATTCCTTAATAAAGTCTAAGTTATTGTAACCATTTTTTGGAGTGTAATCGAACTGATGTCTGCACGTCACAGTATAATAACCTTATTTTTTTAAACGTCATCACAAGTTAAATTTAATTTGTGTCGCCCTGATCCTCGTCCCATCCAAAGGGCTGCCCGGAAACCGATTATCTTATACCGGAAAAATGGCGACGACTATGCTGCGTCTGCCACTGCGGCTTTCCACGAAAAATGTGAGCATACTGAGCCGTAAACCCGGTCTGAAAACATCAAACATATCCAGGTGGACTCAGAACAGGACTGCAATATCAACGCCGTCTGGAGCAATTTTACCAAAACCAGATAAAGTGAGTTTCATTTTTTTTTTCTTGGTTACCAATCGAAAAAATGGGTACTGTGATAGGCGGGGTAAATTAAATTGGCATGATCAGTGGCGAATAGGGACGCTGGATTGAGTTTCTGGCGACATATTGGCCAATAAACAGGCGCTTGCGCAAGCTAATGGTAATTTACGGAAGTAATAAGCCTCTGTCAAAGTGAATTTATTGCAATAAGATTATACTGTTTTTACTTGACATTTAAAGCAATCTACACAGCATGTTACTCTTTAAATGTTTAGTTTATTCTGCACATTTGGGAGAAAATATTCTTGGGGTACCTTGTAGCCAAACGAATAAAGGTCAGCGAAATTAGCCCATGTACTGTGTTTCATCACCTGAGAAAAGCATTCTCCTGCTTTCCTAAAAGTGTATGCGGTGACCTCAGGGAAAATCTGTCTGAATATGTATGGATTTTCATAGCAAACATTAAGCACGCTTGGAAATAAAAATTTCTCCATTTCGTCAAGAGTAAGCCTAATTGAAGGGTGTTCTGACGTTTTAGCTGAACTGTTGCAATGAAGAGCTCATATTCAACAGTTTAATGATGTTTGATATGATAATTTACAGTTATACTGCTCTTTCAAGGCATCGGAGTCACATAAATTGATCTCTTAGCTTAGCTGTTTGTCTAATGTAAGGCAGTGGCTAAGTCATAACAGCCTTCAGCTGAACTCGGAGAAAACTGAGACACTCATTGTTGCTCCAGAAAGTGCCATGAATGGCATCAAACAGCACCTGGGAAACCTGAGATCCTCCGTAAAATCTAGAATCAGAAACCTCGGCGTGTGTTTTGATGAATCAATGTCGCTCAAAAACCACTCCAAACAGCTTTTTAAATAAATGCTTCTTTCAGCTGCATATTCTACTGACTACTGACTAAACGGTCTTTTTACGTGCCTCAATAAGAAAGAGCTGGCCTGCTTGCAGTATGTGCAGAATTCAGCTGCGAGACTTCTGACCTGTACAAACAGGAGGACTCATATTATTCCTATTTTGAAAAGTCTTCATTGGCTCTCTGTCCTGTATCGTGTCCACTATAAAATTTTGGTCTTGACCTTTCGTGCTCTTCATGGTCAGGTCCCCATGTACATACTGTATCTGAGCAGCCGTACAGCGCATCCCGGAGCCTCAGGTCCTCAGGGCAGAACCTGCTGATGGTCCCTTGTACTTTTTTTAGAACTCAAGGATATAGGTCCTTTAAAATTGTTGCACCCGTCTCTGGAATACTCTTCCTCTCTCACTCCACTCTCTGGACTATGTAGATGTCTTTTAGTCCTATTGTGTTTTAGTCCTACTGACTCAGTCAGTGCTGCTGAGACTAAGTTTTACTTCCCTGTATGTTTGTATTTTTATCTTATTTTTATCCCTATGAAGCACTTTGTGACTGCTGTCTGTGAAAGTGATATATAAATAAAGTTTACTTATTTACTTACTCATCTTCTGGGTGTTTGTATACATTTCCATAGTTTTTTATATTAAATTTTATTGTGTATTTGCTATAAATCTCTACTGTAATGTTGATGGATTTAAAAAGACTTAAATTTCAATCTTCCAATGAATGCTCCTTATGTTTCCCAGACACCATTTGGTCTGATCCGAATGACTGTAGTGGTGGTGCCCTTCCTGTACGTTGGAACTCTGATCAGCAAGAACTTTGCCGCTCTTCTGGAGGAGCACGACATATTTGTTCCAGAAGATGATGATGATGATGACTGAATCAGCTTGAGAAAATAAATAGTAAGTCAGTGTGTATAGTAGCCACATGTTTCATAACCTTTAACAAGAGTTTGTTTTCCTTTTTATTAACAGCATGCCAAACATTTTTTCTAAAAAAAAAAAAAAAAATCTCATCCTTCCACTCTGCTGCCATTTGGAAAGTTCATTAATATTTAAATGCCCAACATTTATTTGTTGATTACTTAAATCTTAAGTGATTTTGGGGGAGAAACTCTAATAAACTGAAATCTATGGTTTCTGTTATGAACATGAGATAATGCTACATACTTGTGATTCATAACCATAACTACACTTCACTCTTACTATCTTGTTTGTAACTCTAAAAATGGTCTCTTAGGTAGGCTATTTATTGTTATTGTCCCTCACATCTGTCCTAATGACTTTTTTTCTATTTATATATATTATATATTCCCTCCACAGGTTGCATGCCAACCTGGGCAAGGAAGATGGAACACTTTAACTTCCATTCACCTACACCCATTTTTCTTGTCTGGTAGTTATGTTTTTTGATTTAGTTTTTGAAATCACATATCTCAAATGTGGGCCTGTCAAAACTTTAAGTTTTGCCTTCACTCTTGCTTGAATAAAAGGAGTTGGTCACTCACAGCTGAAGATTGTCATTTTTAAATCTTAACGTAATTTCCATGAACACAACATTTTCTTGCACTCCATAAACATTTTGACTTTTTTTTTCTTGAAATATCAGTTGTCATCCTTGGTCATGTCTGTCTCTGTCCATCCTGTAGTGCATCATTGGCCAAACTCAGACGTCCGTTAAGGGAGTCCGTCTCCAACTGGCTCCTACTTTTTATATTGCTAAGCTCAACATAAGCCGCATTGTACTGCTCATACACCGTTTTTTTTTCCTAAAACAAGAAAAGGAAAGTTTAGATAAAATGTCAAAGCACTGGACAATCTAAAATAAATTTGAGAATAGTATACAGCCAATTATGCTTGAAAAAATATGTTGATATACCTTGGTAAGAGACTGAACTTCACCCTGTAGACAGCTGATTTCTTTTTTAAGGAACTGAACCTCATTGTCTTTTGTCTTTAGTAATGTCTGAAAAAGAAAAATGATCTTGTTATTTAAAACAGAAGTTCTCAGACATGGTATAAATGTTTTATTTGCCGTATGTGGAACTATTTTAAGTCTTAAAACGATCCTTAATAGACCTAAATAGTACATTAATGAAAATATTGAACCTGTAATAAATGTTGTATATATGTGAAGCGCCACTAGATGGCAGTATGCAATGTGTGACAAAGCACAACAGTGACAAACGTGGGGACCAGGAGGAAGAAACGTACAATATTCTAAAAGGGAACAGCTGTAAATTTTGCTTTATTATACTGAGGCCCCTGCAGCACAATAAATAATGCTGGTATAATTTCATCATGGTTATAAGGTACCTCCAACTGTGAAGCAGAGTGGCGTGCACCAAACGCTGGTACATCAGACCTCTGACCGGTGATGAAATAACGCATTCGGGTGATTTCTTCTGCCAGTTTATTCTTCAGATCCTGGAAATAGTGTTAGTGATTATGTGCTGATGTACAGCACATAATCAATCAGCACATGTCTTACAATCTACAGTGTATTCAAAATTTAATGTGCATAAACCTGATTCTCTCTCCTGAGCTGCTCCAACTCTCTCTCCTTGCATCCTAGCATTGTCTCTCTGAATTTGCTGTTCTGCTGGCTACTGCTTTGCTGCAGGCACTTCTGAATGTACTGTTCTGACAGCACATCTAACTCGATGTCCGCCTGGGGCCTAACGACACAAACACGAGTCATGGAGTAAATTATAAGGCACAATCATGCAAGAGGGGTCATGACTGAGTGCAGAACATCATAGGCCTGCAGCCAGGCTTGTGAGATGGGGAAAACTTTAAGTCTAACGACAGCATGACTGCAGGAAAACTTACATGAGGCCTCTGCGCAACGTATCAACATGTGCGATTCCACTTGCCAGCCTGCTGGCCTTCTCCACCTCTCTCTCCAGCTCTTCTTTGTGAGCTGCTCTCAGTGCTTCCATTGCTTTGAGTAATGCATTAAATCAGTTATTTTAAAACATTGCAATCACAGTAAAAACCAAAAAAATCATACAGAAAATTAAAGGTGAAATATGCAAAAAGAGGCAGAAAGGGTACAGCTTTATTTTAGTGAGCTACTTCTCCTTTGATAGAGCAGTACTTTACCCTTTGCAGCTGACTGGATCTCCTCCTGCATTAACCTGTCTTTCTGTTCCTCCAGCTCCCTGATCTCTCTTTCATGTTTCTCCATCAGCTCCTGCAGTGCTCTCTGATGGGCCATTTCCATGGCTTCTAGCTTATCCCGACAGGGGGCCCCAGGGCCACACGGACTGTCCAATCCTGCCATCATGAATGTGGACTCAGGTTTAATGTTCTTCACTTGCTTTGGTAGGGACAGGGCCTGGGAGATGTGTCAAAGAGAAAAAGAATCAGTGCTGAAAACTTTTTATTAAAGGGACTGTAAATTTTCCTCTTACCTCCTTTTCTGACGTTTCAGCCATATTTGTTTGATTAGCTTGTGTTCCATGTTTGGAGAAAAGAACTCCCTGTGATTTCAATATATCAGTTTCTGATATTTGTACTTCTTGAATTGACAGACTCATCTGAGAATTAACACCAGACAGTGGCTCTTGGAGGGCCCTTGGCTGAAACGCCTGCACTCCAATAAGAGACTGTGCACTCATGTCCCTAAATGACAGATTCTCCAATTCTGTCCACTTCATGCTGACTTCTGAGTCCATGGTCTCAATAACAGGAACAGGTACACTCCCCCTTTTCAGCTCCATGGAGTCCCACCTGCTGCTCATTTCGCTTAAAGGAACACCCTTCTCGAACCACTTGATCCTCTCCTCCAATCGCTTTGCCTGTTCGCGGTCCCACCCCTCCCCTTCCTCTCTTTGAATGGCTGGAGATAAGTGTCTCTCCAGATCCCCGGACGCAATTCTGAGCGGGTCGGCCTGATGGGAGTTAGAGGCTGTGGCAGGGCAAGCAGAGGGTTCATAGCCAGAGTCCTCACAGGTGAGTCTAGCAGGGGGTTGGCATGGCAACACCCTGCCATAGAGGGGGTTCTCTTTCTCATTACTGCTTTCTGATTGGCTGCAGGACAAACACGGAGGGTCATGTTACACATGAGAGGAAAGATGATAGAAAAGGTTTACTGCAAACAGACCACCCAATCACAATGTCAAATTTTGTTCTCTCTGCTCAGGAACCCTCAGATCACTGAAAGCCTGAAGCATATTTTTCATTTGTGATATCCCGTTTCACAGCACAATACCTAATATAAGGAATTTAGACGATAGAAATATAGCAATATGCGTAAGTTTCAAAATTAGCTATAAATGAACATCATCTTTCATTGCTTTCTCATTCTCATTGATCTGCATTAAGTTCTTAAAAATTATCAATAGGTTTTGTGTACATTTTGAGACGTCTGTCAGTATAACATGAGACTCACTGCAAGTTGTACCGGATCGCTTGCTTTAGTAACTTCACCCAGTTCTGCTGTATTCTAGAGGTCATAGCAGAGAGAGTGAACACTGCTGTCTTTGTCTGCAGGAGATCAAAAGACACACATGCACACACAGAGTTAAACAGGAAACATGTAATTGATCTGGTAGTGGGGGTGTGCCTGACTGGCCCTCAACACAATGACCAAAGCATTGTATTAAATATTCCATATTCCAATACAGTAGCACATACTTGGATTTGAAGTCCATAGTTCTTCTCTACCTCACAGTCTGACACATTCACACAAGACGCCAGGTCAATCTCTCCATCCAGGTCATCTAGCTGCACCACAGCATCAAGATTTTGAGTGCGCAGCCAAGAGCAAAAACAGTGTTGTGTGTCGATCAGAATCACAATTGCAAATAGAAAAAGAAATTTCTTGTCCGTCGTATCATCTCAAGTCATACCTCCTCAGCCTCTATGTCTCTGTAATACCTCAGCGAAGTGTCACATAAAACGAACCAGTGTTTCCTCCACTGCTAGCACATGAAATAAAATATTTGCCATGCAAACAAATCGAACTTTGCCAACACAATGAGAGTTTCAAAATCCTCCATTTACCTTGCTGTGTTCATCCAGTCTGGACATCCATCCCTTCGAGCAACACCTAAAATTACAATGTAAGAAGAAACCTTTTCAAAGAGTGCAGCAGTTTCTGTGACAAATGACAGAAAAAGGAAGTAAATGTGAAATATCCAAATAGATCTCTCTGTGTCAACTGCACACAGACCCAGTCTGGGTAACCACATGTTTTGAGTGCTGTTTTTAGATGTTCCTGTTCTTTCTTCTTCCCTTGGGTTGTGGTGGGTACTTCTTTGGCCCTATGTTGTAGGGTTTTGATAACACCAAGTTTATGTTCCAGTGGATGGTGTGAGTCAAAAAGAAGGTACTAATCTGTAGATCTCAATACTAAGGTTTCTGTCCTCCTTGATCTTGACTGCACAGTCCAAGAAGGCCAGACTGTCTTCTTTTACGTCCTCTCTGGTGAATTTGACGTAATCATCTGTGTTATTCAGGTGGGTTGAGAACGCTTCCAATTCTTTTGTTTGAATCTTGACCCAGGTGTCATCAACATATCTGAACCAGTGGCTTGGGACGGTTCCTGTGAAAGATGACAGGGCTCTGTTTTCAACCTCCTCCATGTAGAGATTGGCAACTATGGAAGACACTGGTGAACCCATGGCACAACCATGTTTCTGCCTGTAGAAGCCCTCTCTGTATTGAAAGTAGGTGGTGTTCAAACAGAGGTCCAGCATGGTGCAGATTTGGGTCGGTGTTAAGGCTGTTCTCTCTGAAAGGTTGTTGTCCAATAGAAGGTGCTTGTGGATGGTTGCTGTTGCCTCAGTGGTAGGGATACACGTGAAGAGGGAAATGACATCGTAGCATACCATGGTCTCCTCAGGTTGTAGTTTGAGACGACTGACCTTTTTGGCAAAATCCTGGGAGTTACTGATGTGGTGTGGGGTGTTGCCAACCATGGGAGCCAAGATGGAGGCCAAGTATTTGGAAATGTTGTATGTTGTTTTCAGTTTACATGCTCTGGTTGGATTGCTTCTGTAGCAAAGAAAATTTCCCCTCGGGGATGAATAAAGTAATTCTGATTCTGATTCTGATTCTGATTGTATGACCCCTCTCAGACCAATAGTTAGTAGCATCAATTCTGTCACATACAACATTTCCAAATACTTGGCCTCCATCTTGGCTCCCATGGTTGGCAACACCCCACACCACATCAACAACCCTACAACATAGGGCCAAAGAAGTACCCACCACAACCCAAGGGAAGAAGAAAGAACAGGAACATCTAAAAACAGCACTCAAAACATGTGGTTACCCAGACTGGGCCTTCATAAAGACCTCCAAAAACGAGACCCCAGCAAAGAAGAGGAAAGAAATAAACGTCACAGCATTTCTATCCCCTACCTGTCTGGAGTTTCAGAAAAATTCAGGAGAAACTTCCAAAAACATGACATTCCAGTACAGTTCAAACCCTCCAACACACTCAGACAGAAACTGGTCCACCCAAAAGACAAGACACCAAGACACAAACAAAGCAATGTTGTCTATGCTGTACAGTGCCAGGAGGAATGCAAGGAACTGTACATTGGGGAAACCAAACAGCCCCTCCATAAACGAATGGCCCAACACAGACGTGCCACTTCTTCAGGACAGGACTCAGCAGTACACCTACACCTAAAAGAAAGCGGACACTCCTTTGAGGACAGTCAAGTACGTGTGCTGGCCAGAGAAGATCGCTGGTTTGAGAGGGGTGTCAAGAAAGCCATCCACGTCAAGTTGGAAAAACCATCTTTAAACAGAGGTGGTGGACTAAGGCACTTTCTGTCACCCACGTACAATGCAGTCCTCCACTCTTTTCGTCAGCATTCCAAACATTCACACCGTTTGACGAGACGTGGTGACTCATTAACATGTGACCCAACAGACAAAGGGGAAGCACCCCAACCGAAACTAGGTGAACAACCCTGCCAACCACCCTGCCAAGGACTCTCAGGTGACCACCCGGGCCATTAACATGCCGATGGTCCACAGGGCTATATTTTCAAGCTCTGCCCCAGCAAACTTAGAACTGAAGAAGCTCTCTGGAGAGAGGGCGAAACGTTTTCAAAGAAACCTTTCAGTCCAGTTGACACAGAGAGATCTATTTTGGATAACTATGACCTGGATGAGTGAGAATCTACACAGACATAAATGTGAAATATGAAAGAAAAATGCAGAATTGATATGATTTTTTTTTTCCTAGCACAAGAGTTACTCACCATGAATTCATCATTTCCACCAATACATGTTGGAAGGAAGACAAGCGTAAAAATAGACAGTGTGAATTATTTACATTTGACACTTGGGTATCTGTATAAATGACACAGTAACATCAGGCTTAACGTATGGGATACATTTGGCACCCCAACATTTAGATTTAGATATAACATTTAGGTTAAGATATAACATTTAGGTTTAGATTCATATTTAACATTTAGATTTAGATTTATTTAAATTAAAAAAAATAGTTAAATGTAAGGAAAGTGAGTTAAATATGATAGCTAAAAAACAGTGACTGAACTTTTACATTCGGCACCCCATATTAACGACCCTCTCCAAATATTGCATGGTTGCATGTTATTTACAGCAATGAACTTTAAAACCACCTATTTGTGTCTGATGTACTTAAACTGACTTGAAGCATCCTGGAATCTGTTAGTCAAGATGTTAAATTTCAACATGCTTCAAAATGTAGCACTAACAAATTGCTGCAAATTCGCTGAAATACAGACAAGGAGTCATTTCACCATCACTATGAACCATTTTCCTTACAAACATTGATGCGTATAACAGGTGGAATGCTCCTCACCTGTGTCCGCGGCCATTCGGGAGGAGCTGGCTCCTTCACCCTTGGCGCCCTGTGTTTCCCACTTTGGTTATCTGAAGCCTTACAAAGAATTAAAAATTCAAAGATCTACTTGTTCGTAGTGGATTCCTTAGCCTGCAGTTGTTCTGGAGACTCATACAAGTGAATGTCTGAATGCAGCCAACTGCCTTCCAGATGATTGTCCGTTTTCAGAGTCCCGATATTTCTCTCTTCTATCTCTGCCTCTCTCTCTGCCTCTTCCCCTCTCTTCTGATTCAAACCTTGACCTGTAGTTGTCTGGTTCATCTTGGTACCTGAGGACATAAAGTAAATAAAACATTAAATCACCTACAGACAGATGAACAATGATTATAAAGCATGCACCTTAGCCTTATTGCAGACCAAGTACAACCTTTCATGACAGGTGACTGGGCACACAGCATCAGGCGCCTCCCTATTATTATCTTATCGAATCCAAATGCATTATGTACACAGTGAGTAAGGGGATTCTGTAGAATTCTATAGTTTGTCACCAATTTGTAAGTTCTGAGTGTCTGATACCTGCTTGGACTGGGACTCTGGTTCCTCCATCTCAGCCCTGGAAGTTCTTCATCTGACTCCAACTGGATCTTTGGAATATCGGCCAGAATAATGTAGTCATCTATGGTCATGCCCACCTCAAAGACAGAAAGATTTATTATTACCTGTACTGTCTAAAATTAGCCTGTGTGTATTTCTACACAAACTCACAAACTCTCTTGCATAGTTATGCTATAGAAGTCATAAATGTCAGCGTATCCTCGACTTATCCTCCGGAGACAATAAATAGCTGTATGTTTTGAAACTCTATCCAATTTTATTTTTGATATTTCAGCCTGACTTTCAGGGTACATGAGTATCCAGGACACACCTCCTCCAGTTCTTCTGCGGTCTTCTTCGGTTCAGAGATCAGTAATGAGTCCATGCCTCTCCTCTTATTGCTCCCAGATCTGTCAACTCTCAGGCTAATATTCCTCTTAGGATCCTTATCAGTTTCTGGGATCGCAGCAGGTGAAAGTGACCCCCCATGTGATGGGGAGTCTGCACTTCTTCTTGATGGGGTGGAACAGTGAGAGTGCGGGAGGCTGAGTAAGGAGTTAATGGACCCCTTCCAGGAGTTCTGATAAGAACTCAGCCTGCTGTCTAGTGGATCCCCCTGCGGAGTGTGGCTGTTGGGACTGTAGCCATTCCGGGATGGTGACACATCACCACTGTTACAAGAGAGAGTGTTGGCTAAGCTGTTCACAGCAGTTCTGGTTAGAGGTGATCCTTTAGATCCCTCATAACATTTTTGGTGGATGGCTGTAGATCCACGGCGGGAGATAGACTCCAGATTCTTGTAGAGCTTCTCAGAATCCAAACTGTGTTTATTTGAAAGTTGTGATTCACTCCTGGATGCATGGTGAGATTCACGTTGAGATACGTGTTCTCTCTGATGTTGCCTTTGGGAAGGGGTGGATCTTTTGGGCGAAGCAGTCCGAGAGGAAGTGGACTCCCTCCTGCGTGTTGGACTGGATCTGCTGGACGTATTTCGAGAAGGACCATATGAGGGAAGCTGAGAGGACCCGAGTGATGATGCGTGAGACCTAGCCTGACATTTGGAGAGGGAAAACCTTCGCTGGCCTCCCACAGGAGGTTTGGCTGATTGGAAGCGGTCTGGGCTCAAAGAACTGTGGCGCGTTGGTGAGTTCCTCTGTGAGTGAGGTCGTCTGAAGTTAGAGTGGTAAGTGTATCTCTCTGGCGAGTCGCTTCTCCAAGCCTCCAGCATGTAGGTCTCAGCGTTCCTTCTCTGGGATGGCACACCAAGGTTGACGTTCCTATATGGAACGCAGGCTTTGGGTTCAGGTACGTAGTTGCTAGGAAGTGGGTGCCCCCTTTCATAGTAACGGTACGGACGGTTGTTGAGTTCCACAGTCTGGCGTTCACCATCACCTCTTCTCTCTGGAGAGAAGTAGCCACTCTCATGTTCTCTGTGTCCTCTGGACTCTGATTATCACACAAAAAAGGGGACATTAGCTTTAAACCCAGCCCGCCACGGTCAAGCTCACACAGTTCCACTGATCTAATCAAACCAAACATTCACTAGTGAGGTGTAAACGATACCTGACACCTGTCGAGACCTGCACCTCTTCTCGTCCATCCAGGAGCTTTCGCTGACACGGTGAGGGGAAGTGTCCTGTTGGGTCACACCCACAGAGAAGTTCCCTAAACTGAGGGATCTGCTCCTCCGATACAAAGATCTGAAGACGGGTATATGGTGTCATTATTGCATCTAAATACGGTTTAGTGATATAATCATGTTCGAGGACACTCTCCTGATTATCTCTAATTATTCATCGTTGCAGATAAAAAGAAACTCATGAGGTTGATTAGACAGTTTGCCGCTGTAAACAAATTTAACACTTGACAAATGTAATCATTGCCCTAAAGACTGATAAACTGACAAAGGTGATCTGTGAGAGCTGCAGAGTTGAATGGGTTCCACCACCTGGACTGTAGGTCGGTGTCACAGGTATGAAGTTCCAACCCGGGACTTTGGACCAGACTCCACCTGTAGGTCCGGACACCACTAATGTCATCACTACTGACACTTGAGGTCACCTCAGAAAAGCGTCCGGTCCCATTAGAGGCTTCCTGTTGGAGCACAGAAACACATTTCTCATCATTTAGATAAGTCAGTGACAGTCGTAATGCTCTCTAGTCAGGGCTATTTCAAACCAAAGGAACAAAATTAAAGCCATGTCTAAAAATGTAGGGTAATTACATTTGTTTCCATTTAGCGAGGAATGATCATCGTAATTTCCAAACACACCCATACGCACATAAACCAAAAGAAGACCACACTCGCACTCATTTATAAACAACCGGTCGTGACCTTTTCCACCTACTGTAACTTTTTGCTGGCAGCCAAGTCTGCTGCCGAGACCTTCCTCAGCACCTCTGCCTCCCTTCTTCTTCTTCTTCTTCTTCTGCCGCTTGCTTGTTCTAACTAAACCAATACTTTTAGACGCCGCAGGACGTAACTTAAGCTTTGGTCGTGCTCATCATTATTTCATTGCTCTGGTGCTTTTGCATTACCAGATACGCCCACTCAACCCTTTTTGTTAACCCTCCTACGTGGCTTCTTCACACTTACAAATGAGAAAAATGTTTGCTGGTTTAATTTTGACTACATGGTTTTTATTAGAGTCAAAGAAAAAGCTTTAATTTTGGTGTTTGTTAACATTAACTTTTTTCCCCCCAAAATATTCCACAATGTGTTTGATTTAAGTACAACAGTGTGGTGGGAGAGTCGTGTTTGCATGTGTCATATCAGCATATCAGATTACAGCCCAATCCCCAGGGATTGTTATGAGTTTTCATTAATTAATGATCCAGAATCAGATGCCACCTTCTTCCATTATCCTTCTCCCACATCATCCACGGTTTTTTCACTCAATTATGATCTTGTAGGTTGACAACAGCTACTCACAGATCTAGTTTGACTCATGTATTTGAAGCTTGTGGGCAATCCTTGTTCATTGGAATATTTCACATACAGTAAATGTAGATGATGCATTTTAAATTTCCTATTAGTTTACAAGAAAATATTTAATTCCATTGACAATTCAAACATTTTAAGTTGCATTATACTTCCAACAATCACTCTAACATCTAACTAACGGCTGTGTTGTGTGCAGAAATAATTCAAGGTAATACTGGTAATCAGAAATTGGGGAGGGGGAGTCCAACCAACAATGTTCTAGCATACCACAAGTAAACAAAGAGAATACTTTAAAATGAATCAGTGATGAAGTGTGCAGTCTGATATTGGATCCATTGGGTTCCAGGCCATTATTATTATCATTGGCAGACCTACTGCATTTTCATAAGAAACTTTGGAGAAACTGTTAAGTTTTGAAGCGCCGGCACCATTTCTCAGACTTCATAATTTAAGTACGTACCCAGTATTGAGAGCCATCCCACTGTCCACCATCAGCATCATCATCATTATTATAGTCCTCATTATCTTCATAATCAGCAGCAGCAGGAGCAGCAGAGATGCCATTGACGGTGACGTGCATACGACGCGGTCTCAGACAGGAGCTGCAGCGAGACAGGTCAAAGAAGTTTGGCTGGAACCACTGACAGTAATGATCCACAGTGGGGGCTGCCGTGGCGATCATGGTGAATGCGCACGCTGTGTGAGTGGATTTGGAAAAGCAAAGTTGAACTGAAATATGGTTTACTGTCAGTGAAACTTGCCCGGTCTTATTTCCCATGAGGCTCTCGAGGGATTCTCGGCATAGGTCATCAGCATAACTTGAAAAACAAGTGCAATGCGAACAACTTGCGAACAAACAAATGACTAAATATGATTAAAAAAGATCTGGAGATTAATAAGCAAATCTGTAGGTGTTTATATTTATATTCCATATAAGGATAAAAATAGAAACTCTGCATTTATTAAAAACATATTGCTGTTTTTATTAGCGCAGGAGTTCGTATGTGTCACTAAGCATGCATCAGTGGAGAATGAAGACCTCAAAATGAACATCATTAAAGGTAAAATATTATCCCGTTACACACTGTAACAGTAAATAAATGTAATAATACAGACGTAAGTTCCATTGTAAAAGATAGTCATCAACATTTTATAGTAAAATATTTAAATCATCAGACACGGTACCTCAGGGTCCTCAAAAATCCTCATTTTCAGAGAGGTCAAAATAAAGATGTCGTATTTGCCAACGTTCCATCTACATAAGACTCCTCCACCAGGAGAGCCTGGAATGATTACCACATCCCCAGAGGTTGAGGTCTTAGGTTCTTACATTCGCCCAATGTAGTATCCTATCAAATATCATTATCTTTAGAAGGTGAAACAGAGCTCTTGCCCTGACAGATGTCTTATGTGCTGTGGTGCACAGATGGTCCTTGTAGCCACAATGAGGACAAAATGCAGATCTGAACAACAGTCGCCAAATCTGGAGAATATACAGAGACAGAGTGACATGAATACATACAGCCAGGAATCATTCCCAGCTACATTACACTGTTAGATTACCCTCTTATCAAAAAAAACAAAAAAATACATGAACAAAATCCATTATTCTTACAGTGTCTCGGATGCATTCCGTTTTTAGACAACGACACATCCGAGCCCACATGGACCCTGATCACATGCACGCTTCATTATTATTCAGGTGGGTATCTCAGCCCAACATTAAATCTAGATACAAGTAGAGATAGCTAGCCTACATGCAATCCAGCTATCTACTGCTTTTGTTTTCTGACACACATTGCTTCATCAACAACACCCTTCTCACAGCAAGAAGGCTCCATATTCGATAACGTGGGCTCAGAGTCTTTCAGAGTGGCGCTCTCATCGTGTCTGCGTAGGATGTCTCCCAGAGTCTACCACACATGCACGAATTTACTCCAGACTTGCTTCTACCTCTTGCCCCGCAGGATAAAGGTGAATATTAAGAGATTTGAATGATTAAAAACTGACCAGGTACGTGTAAAGCGGTTTAAAAAGATTTCTTAAGGTCGGATTTTAAAGAACAGAAATGGAGACACAGACATAACACAAAATTCTGCCCACAAATAGTACAATGAAAGAGAGGAATTCATAGCTTCTTCAGTCAAAGCATGCTGTAGCTACTGTATCTTCGGTTTCCCTGGCAGCAGTCCCTGGCTTGTATGGTATGAGCAAAGCCAGTATCCATGGCAATACAGGGTGAGAAGTTTAACTTGTGAAACTCAAAAGAGAGAGAGCATTTAAACTTTGTGTTCATTAATGACACCTTGAGTTTTTCGGTAAGTGTATGAAGTTTGGCTGTGTGTCGTTTTCTTCGCGTAAAAGTCCACGCAATGTTGCCCTTGTCCGGCTGCATGACTCTGTGAGGGCAGATGTCATCCGCTCTGCTTTTCAGCTCTGCGGGTTTAACGTCAGAGTTACAACCGCTGGGATCGATCCTTCCGCTCTGCCTTGCTCTGATTTAGTGGAAGCCGGAATAAAATGGAAATATTTTTTTTCGAAACAACAACAAAGACTTTTAGCCTGCCTAACTGCATCTCGTGATGATGGCAATCGCAGAGGATTCATTAAATCCACATCAGATTTCACCTCGACATAAAAGGCCGTGCATTGATCCAGCACTCCTAAACTTGATCCTACACCAATCGCAGAGCGAGTATTGATTGTTGCCAGTATTGCTGCTCAGGATAACCTTGTGAACCCACAAGGGTGTGAACTCTAGCCGTCACTTTTGACCGTCGGATCAACAAGCCGACACATTTGATGAGAAGATATTTTATGTCAAATTTAAAACAGGTGTTTTTAAAATATACTTTATTATACAATGTTAATTATTTCAGAAAATTTGGACCAGAAATACATAGAGCGGCTTTCACCGCCAAGTGTTGCAAACAACAGTTGCCAAACAACTTTCAGTTAACTAATTAGGACTTTTGTTTTAAGGATATAACGCACAAAGAGTTGGTTTATAAATTTAGATTTAAATGACACGATTTAGATCGGTATCGCCTAAAATTTAGTACGTTTGTTGTGAAGGCACAGGGTGGCCTTGGTAACTATTGATAAAAACATGTTTCAACAGAAATATTCTGGTCTGCTGTTTTCTCAATAATTGTGGTATTTAAGCCCATCTGCACGGAATCTTAACTGCTGTATTTTTTTAAAGACAAAACTGGGGGAAAAAATCACTCATGCCTTTTTATTTAATTTGATTTAGCTTTTATGACTTGATGATTTGTCTCACTCGTTTACATGTGTGGGTCTGTGTGTGCACTACAGGAGGCCGTGAAGTATGGGAAGCTGCGGGATTTCGTTTAGAAACATTGAAAAACGTGAAAACATTGAAATACGCGCGCACAAACATTGAAAATATACACATACCCATTAAAAAGTTACACACACTCACTGACAATGGGCAAATAAACACTGAAAATTTCACTGCTTCACCACTTTCAGACACAGCGGGATATTGACTACTTGTCACTGTGTGTGTGCATATGTGTGTGTGTGCATGCATTAATAATTGTTAACAGCTTGTTGCTTACCTTTCAGAGTAAACACTCTCAACTCAGGTGATGATGGATCTCACACACACGTTGACATTTATAGCGCAACTGCTGAGCTATTTTTAAGTTCTTGCTTGATACAGCTATCTTATTGTTCCATGTTTAAGTTCACCCACATTCACATCTCAAGTTCCATCTCATATCTGATTGTCAATCTTTGCATGCATCAGTCATCGCAAAAAATTGTCTCGTACACGAAGGTGGCCTGGGAACACTTTGTTCCTTTGTCTCATTTTTCTCTGCACACTCTCTAACGCCCACAGAGTTAACCCTTGGACCTTTGTCCACCTTTATCCTCCTTCCTACATAATGCAACACCCACCTGTTGTCTCACGACACTAAAACAAGAGAAATTAAAAATAAACCACGTAGAGGGAGAGCAAGCAAATTTGTATTTATCTTTGAGAGGAGAGTGGGAAAAAGAAGGCAAAGTAGGTTTCCTTGGAAACTAAGGAGTCTGATTGGCAAAAAAAGAAAGATCTGAAATTGGAGTGAAATAGGGGCTGTCTCACACGTTATGTTTTGCTTAATCTAGGACCCAAATGCAGATACGAGACGGCAGTTCAAAAATAAAAAAACAACCCTTTAATTGGGCATACAAAAGGGCAAACAGAAAGCGCTCCAATGGAATTAAAACTGGCTCGAAAGTCCAGATCTTCGCAGGCGGGCTCCACTGCAGAGTGTCCGAAAACAAGAACTTAGACTCTTCTCTCGGGGGGAACTTGGCGACCTTGGAAACAGGAAAAAAAAAAACACTCATGAGAAGCAATCCAAGAAACACGGGAAACAGCCAGTCTAAGTCCTGCTACCGCTCTGCAGGCAAAACGATCCGACGCTGGTGAGCAGGTGTAGCTGACTTAAATACGCTCGATGGCAATGCGCTGCAGGTGTGCCTGTAACCAGCAAAGACTGGAATACCTAGTGGACAAAAGCAAAAACAACCAGGACAACAAAACAACCCCAGAACATGCAGAAATCAAACACATGTATATAGAAATATGTTTTTTTGTCACAGCCACCGGTGCCCCCTGTTCCTCTTCACCGCACCTGCACCCCGCCTCTGGATCAGCTGCCTGCTCCTTCAGCCAATCCACACCTGCCTCTGTTGCCGGCCGGCCTCCGGTGGTTTTCCCACTTCACACCACTGGCGCCACGCCTCCAGACCGACCATGCCTGCCATCTCAGCCAATCCACACGCGCCTCTGCTGCCAGGCCGGCCTCCGGTGTTTTCCCGCTTTCCGCCACCGGCGCTATGCCCACTAATCTGTACCAGCGTTTAAACCCTGAACTTTGAATGACTCACTCGCCAGATTGTTGCTTGTAATCATACAGCGTGTCCAGCATTTATTCTTTGCCTATTTGCCTGTGTATGAACTTCGCCTGAACCTGGCCTGCCTCTGTCGTTATTCCCCGGAAAACCTGCGTGCCTTCTGTCCCCAACTCGAGATTGCCTGTCTTTGTATTACCTGCGCTCTGGACATTAAAAGAGCTTTTACTTGCCATACGTGTCGCACTTGGATCCTTACCGTGAACACTGACAGTTTTTGTTTGATTTATTGAAAATCCCAAAAACTGGTTGACTCTTTTGAATGCCATTTTTTGAAATGATCTTTTGTACCAATTAACCAGAGATGAGCAATTTTGAGTTTCAGTTACAAATACTAAATGTAGTGTCACATATACCTGTGTTAAACTGGATAAAAATCATCATATCATTATTTTCTTAATAGATCCCATTGCATTAGATTGTATTGTTACATCTAGAGGGGGAGCAAAAAAAAAGTTTGGGAAAAAATGTACAGTACAACACGGCTTTCTGATGCTGTTATTACCTTGTGTGATTATTTTCTTAAACATCATATCTGGGCTTAAGGCTTGGATCTTGTTTCATGTCACTGACTGATTGGACTAAAGATTAGACTTCATGACTTGACAGGATAATCACAGAGTCTGAAAATCTGCTGCTGTAGTGGGCACCACAAGGTTGGCTTATTAACAGCGTGAGAGCTGGCAGACGGCACAGGAGCCAGATGTGGCTCCGGGATAATGCCTTCAAAGTACGTCATTGCATTTTCAGTGTCTCAGCCTTTATCCTGAATTGATTTTGGGTACTAAATTAACCGCACAAAGTGACATAATCCGATTTAACTTGTAAACAAACATTAAAACAGCAAGATGACATCTCTACAGGAATCTTACAACCGTCCCGAGCGTGAATTTATATCTAAGTGGGCTGCAATCAAAATTACACAATCTCCATCCACACATTCTGGGGAAACAATAGCATGTACAGTATAAATAGGCTCATAATCAGATCTCTCTCTCTCTCAGTCTCCCACACACACTGGACACACACACACATACACACGCGCATGCTCGCAGAACTCGGACAGATGCACCATCGGCACCAGCAGGCAGGATTGACTCTGTTCAGCCGCTATGGAGCAACAAGGCAATGCTCGCAGTAGATGCATCAAGTCTGTGACAACAAGATCTGGGAGCAGATTGGCAGACAAGGTCTATGTCTGTTGAAGAGTGGAGGACACACACCGTTCACGAAAATCTGCCTTAAAAGATCGATTACAATAATGAAACCAGCATACTGGTGATTTTAGTCTGCAGCAATACTGAGGTAAGTTCATGCCCACGCATACTTTAGATTTGTTTGTCTGTTTACAGAAAAATGAAGTGGTGAAATTGAAAATCCCTTCCTTCCTGTATGCCTTAAAAAATTCATATATGCATGAACTGCCACATCTGAAAAAGTTGTTTGTCTGTATATAGACAACTTGGAAAAGCACACTGACACACAAACAATGCGCTCTTAAGCGCCGCAAAACTTAAACCGTTGAAAATAAAAAATAAAAAAAAAAGAGAGTAAACAGATTGAGACAAAAATAGATTATAAAGGCTGAAATTATTTTCACAGCTGGGGCAATGTTCAGCTCTCCCTGCCCTGTTCTAAACCTCCACTCGGCATCCCGTCGATTCTTCCTGCAGGCTCTGATTGATTTTCAGCACTGGACAGCTCCTGTGGCCCGAATGAGCGGAGCCAACGTCACAGCCGCTGCAGTTTACAAACCGCCCCGTCATAATTCTGCTGACACCGCCGCGGCCATTGATTATGTTTTCCCTGAAATGACAAGGGGTCAAGACCTGGAAACTTAACTTTTTACCTCTTAAAAATCATTAGAAACAGAAGTATAGAAGCGCTATATAGAACAAGCCACGGAATGGTAAATGCACTTTTTGTTAGAAACAAATAAAAAGTATTATAATCAAGTCATTGATTAGTGGTCACAATAATTCAAAAATAGTGCTTTCAAACTCTTACCTGGAGCTTTTGAATCTGCTTGATATTGAGTTGCATTAAATTTTCCTCTTTATCAGAAAATATGTCACCATTTCTCTAGTAGGATACATTTAATGATTGATTTTCATTTCCTTTTTTTTTATTTATGGATTCAGTTTAAAGTGTTTTGTATCAATGTAGTAAACATACATTACAGCTCAGCATTAAAATTTGCCAACTAACAATTAAAACAATAGTGTTCATATTTAGGCAGTTTAATCTGACATTTGCTGACACTTAACAATTAGACTGCAGACTGTGTGTGTGTGTCTGTGGGGGCGTGGGGGGCGGTTGCACGCGTGTTCGTGTTCTTGCTAAACCTTCCACTTTTCCGTAAATGGCATTACATTATATAGTAACCTCCCCTAAAGCCATAATCTCTTCATCTCAATCCCTATTTTTTCTCACATTATGTCATACCCGGGCAGCCTCACAGATTATTTCAAGCCCATGCATCCACCTCCTTTTCTTTCTCTTTTTCCTTGGCTTATCCCTCCATCTCTGCCTCCCTTCACATGTCATCAGACCTCAGATTACATGAAAAGGGCTTAAATCAGGTCATGCAGCAACTACACCTTTCATATTGTTGTTTGGATTTGGGGATTAAAGGACATAGCAATCTGATGTTTGACAAGGGCTTCCTTATCTCTTCGTCTGCATTGGATTAGACTGCAAAATATAAAACTGGAGTCACTACTGACGTTAACAGCTACATCACGCTGGAATAATTTATTTGTTGAGCTCTACCGGGTGAGGGGCATTTTTTTTCTAGTTGTATGTTGGATTAGAAGTTAGCACAAGCTGTCAGATCAGTCTGGTTGATCAGTATCGGTCCTTAGCATTCCTAAAACTATCTCCTTTCACCAAACCAGTCAGACCCGAAGAAGCTTCTTGGATGAGAGGCAAAACACCTTCCAGTTGCTTTCACCAGTCCAGTTGGCTCTTTGCTGGACCTCTATGGAATATTTGTGACTTGGATAAATGAAACATTTATCCTGCATGGACAGTCTCTTTATAGCCATATAACAATCAAAACAAAGTTTGATAGGGGGACAAAATGGACATGGAAAATTATTAACATTAATCTTACTCATTATATGCAGTGCTTTTCACTACAGTAAATATCACAAAGTTACAATATGTTATCGCCCAACCTAGTGTAATAAATGCAACTACCTCATACTTATGCATGAACTTTCCCTTACAAAATACTATATCTAATAACGGTTTTTAATATATTTTTCATTTGGTTAAATATTTATGTATGTACGTCTTGTTTAATGCATGACAAATAGAAAGTAACAACACTAGAGCTAAACAATGGTGCTCTTCATCAGCCATGTCAGCTGATAGAGTGCTTTGCTGCTGGCCCCGGCCTGCGTGACACTGCACTTTTGGGTGTTGACTTCACAAACTCTGTGACAAAGGGTCAGGATTTTACACAGAGCGTACTATCCTGCTGAGGGAAGAATCAAGTTGGAAGCGATCATCCGTCCTTCTGGGATTACCAAGATAAAGATCGCCCTTTATCCAACCAGTCAGCAGCCACATCTGTACCTTGGGGTAACAAGAAAAAGAAATCCTGCCAGAGTACTGACTTGACCTTAGTTTTGGCATTATTGAGCAATTATTTTAAAGTGCAGGGGTCCCAAAAAAGTCCCAAGACAAAACAAGCCCTGAATTTATGTCATTGACGCACAAAGAAGCATGAACCACCACTGCGTGCGGTTGTGTTATGCAACCTGGTGCTTTTGGGTTCTCCTGGTTGCCAGCGTGCTGACATAATAAGCAGCACGCAACCAGCCTCTAACCTTGTCATCAGGCCAAACTGAAGATCAATTGTTCCTCTAAGAGTAGATAACCACCGATTCATCTCTTTTTTAAACCTTTGTCTCTTCCATTGCCTGTCTAGTTTTCCAGCTTGAAGGTCCCTAAGGCTAATTACTGGCAAGGACCCAATCAATAAGCTTTCATCACACAAAACTGCCTAATATGCCGCACGTTTGGACGAGATTTGGGGGTACATTTGGATTATTTCAGTTTGTAGCTGGCTCGTAGATGACAACAACCTCGTATTGATGCACTTTAGATGTTGCTGTGAATCACTGTGAAACGCGGTGCAGACCTTCACCTAGTAAAATATAATCTGATATTATTTCTAGTTTTTCATCTCGCATCCTTTCAGGTTATAAAAATACGTGTCCTTTATCTATCCTTCACATTAATCTTAATCTTTGTGCTGAATACCTAAACAAGATTATAGAACACTGATGTTAGCTCGTAGCCTCAGAACACAGCTACAGCTATATCTGAAATAATCCAGCCATTGTTACCGATGGCTGTCATGTGAGCCTGATGACGAATACATCTGCCCATTTTGCAGGAACAAACACCATGAGGAGGCAGCACCGACGATGAATCCGAAACAGAACTGAAGTCATAGTGCTTCCCAGTCCCGCAACGCCACTTTAATGGTTGGAAGTGTCCGCCCTGTCCTGTATCACTGCCCTCGCAGACACAGTTTAACGATCACGGGTACCATGGGAGCTGTGCGTGTCCACAGGTATGAGAAATCAAATCTGTTTTTTTTTTTTTTTACTCCTTGATAAGCAACAAGCAACACACAAGCAAGACAATTAAATAAAAACAAAAAAACCTGTGGAGGTAGCAGCAGTTTGTGAATTACAGACAATGCAGGGTATTTTCAAGTAATTTCACTCTTAAGAAATATTAAAGTTACTGGTGGTATCCATGTTTAATCTTGCTCTTTCTCACTGGTTTGTCTGTTCAGAGTTGTGTACTTACTTTAAGGAGAGCTAAAGTCATATTTGTACTAGTTTTATGGTTATTTTTACAATTTTGTCTCCTGTCCCCTCTGATCTTCCAGATACAGCATCGTTTCCACAGATGAAGATACCCTGAAGATCTCCAGACTGGGCCTACACAATGGTCACAGTGCTCTGAGTCAGCACTCGGGCTCCTGCATGGGGGCTGAGGAAGGAGGGCGAGAGTTCCTAGGGAGCGACGAAGGGAGAGGGGCTCTGTCGTTGAGAATGACGAATGAGCCCATCGTCCACAACAGCTGCCGCTCCTCGCCCTCGTGCCGCCTGGGCCTGGACCTTAGCACCGGCCGCCTGCGCAGCCGCTTTGTGAAGAAGAATGGCCAGTGCAATGTGGTGTTTGACAACATGGAGGACAAGCAGCGGCGATACCTGGCGGACATTTTCACCACCTGTGTGGACATACGCTGGCGCTACCTCCTGCTCATTTTTACCACAACGTTCCTTCTCTCTTGGCTACTGTTTGGCCTCATCTTCTGGGGGGTAGCGCTAGCTCACGGAGACTTTGATGTGCCCGTTCCTGTAAAAGACGGAGACCCTCAAACCAGAGCAGAAGAAGGCAAACATGAGCGGCGGCCATGCATTCTCCACATACAGGGGTTCATAGGGGCATTTTTGTTCTCCATCGAGACCCAGACTACCATTGGATATGGTTTTCGATGTGTCACTGAAGAGTGCCCAGTTGCCGTGGTAACTGTGGTGGTGCAGTCCATTGTCGGTTGCATCGTTGACTCCTTCATGATCGGCACCATCATGGCAAAGATGGTGCGCCCCAAAAAACGAGCCCAGACTCTCCTGTTCTCGCATCACGCCGTCATCGCTCTGCGAGACGGTAAGCTGTGCCTCATGTGGCGCCTGGGGAACATGCGCAAGAGCCACATCGTGGAAGCTCATGTACGTGCTCAGCTCATTAAACCGCATGTGACAGCAGAGGGCGAGTATCTCCCCCTGGAGCAAACGGACATCGACGTCGGTTATGACGACGGGTTAGATCGGCTCTTCCTGGTTTCACCACTCGTGGTGGTCCATGAGATCAACAGGAACAGTCCGTTGTATGACATAAGCCGTGCTGACCTCCAGAGGGAGGACTTTGAGATTGTGGTTATCCTGGAGGGCATGGTGGAGGCCACAGCCATGACCACTCAGGCCCGCAGCTCTTACTTAGCCAAGGAGATCCTGTGGGGCCACCGCTTTGAGCCCGTGGTCTTGGAGAAGGCCGATCGCTTCCACGTGGACTATTCTCGATTCCATAAGACCTACGAAGTGCCATCTACGCCTCACTGCAGTGCCAGGGAACTGAACCAGATGACAAATCACAGCAGGGCGTCCTCCACGTCTAGCTCGAGTTACTCCAGGTCTCCGTCACCATTTGTTCCAAAGGGAGCACGTCCCCTGCTGGGCTCTCATTCCCCGAGTGCTTTCTGCTACGAGAACGAGGTGGCTCTGTGCTGTGGAGATGACGAAGAGCAGGTCAAGGAGGAGATGGGAAGCTTAAGCATCAGAGGTAACAGAGAAGTGAAGGCTTCTGTGGAGGAGCAGACAGTGGAGATGCTGTGTGTCCTGGACTCAGAGAATCAGATGAGCCTGGACAGACTACAGCCTGTCCTTCCATTATACATCAGCAGAGAGTCAGGGGTTTAATCACTGGTCCTGGCCGCACGTCCAGGTGAAAAAGATTACTTTGTATATCTGGGAGGCGAGAAGGTTCTTATAACGTACACATTCAAACTCATTCTGAACCAGACTGAGTATTTTTCTTAAATTACGGGTCTTACAATGAAAGCATTTCAAGGGGTCATGTGTTTTGTGTGACCTTACAGGAGCTGAGGTCAAATCAAGCTTTTTTTTTTTTTTTTGGGGGGGGGGGGCGGGGTCTGGATCTATTTGTAAATATATTATTTTGGTTATGCATCATGCAGAGGTATATTTTATGTGAAGGGGTATTTATTTTACAGGAAGCATGCTGTAATATCCAATCTAACGCACTTATTTTCTGTCACGTAAGAGTTTATTATTTTTGCTATTTTGACCTTCTGTCTTCCCGCTCTGAGAGTTGTTACAGTTCAGAGAAAAAGTAAAAAAAAAAAAAAAAAACCAGCAGTTTTGTTTTTTAAGTGTATGATTTGTGTAAGCTGTAGACATCATTTTCAGACATCCTGGGCCATGAAACCTTAATCAAATGCTTATTCACACAACCCAGATAAGGAAAAATCATTATATTCTTTATCAGTTGATGCAAACACTTTTCAAGGGTGTGATGTTTTGTATGAAACAAATAATGAATAAATGACCATTTTGCTGGAAATGTTTCAGTTGTATTTTGCTGCACTGCTTTAAGTTTGTCCCTAAAGAGATGAACTTAAACAATTTTTGGTCTGACTTTCTTTCCAAGCACAGCTATTTTTGTCCCCTCTCATTCAGTGATGAAGGTTCCCCAGTTTTAGGGGCCCGTGAATATTAGGTACAGACCAGATTTTAGCTGCGTTAGCAGCCTTTGGAATAATTTACTCTAGATTTAATTTGATTTAGCACTTTTCTTATTGCATGGTCTGTTAGATTATCTAAGACCAATTAGGACTATCACAATTTTATAGAATCTGTTTCATCTTGATTGATTTTGGTGGCTGTGAGAAAGAAAATGTAGCTTGTTGTCAGATTTAATTTGAGCCAATATAATTTTCTACCGTTTGCAGTATTGTGCTATATGTTTGGGATTTTTGGGTTGTTATTGTTTTTTTTTTGTTTTTGTTTTTTTTGTTTTGTTTTTTCTAAGTGGTAATCAACAAAGCATGTCACTGAAATCCAGGCTAAAACTAAATTCGGATACGGAACATCAGAAAATAGCATCCTGTTAGCATTTAGCTCAAATGAGCACTCATGAAGTGTTCATTTGTCAGGAAACCTGGACCAGTGAAAAAGCCAAGCAGTTTGATTCCACATTATCACGCAGTGATACCCCCACCCATGTTCAATACGTCTCAGATGGAAATGTCAGTTACAGTTTGAGGAAACAGAAATAAAATAGCAAGAAATCAGTTGAAAGTTGGATCCAGTACTTTCTTTAAACATGTCAAACAAACATATTCTACACTTTGCTTTCTGTGTTTTGATACATGGCTTGAAGCATGTTCATAGACTAAAAAGGCAAATGCAGGGTTTAGCAAAACTTTTTGTGTTTTTTGTGACTTTTTGAGAATTTTTTTAGCCTTAGCCCATTTCAGTTGTTTTATTTTCTAACAGTGGTAACAAATAAATTTGTTATTCGGGTAATAATAATAATAATAATAACATACATACATTGACATACATCGTAGATAGAATATAATATATAACAATAAATAAATAAGTCAGATACCAAAACGTTGAATTTGATAATTGATATCAATTGATATCATATCATAAATTGATATCATAAAACACCAATTCAATAATTCTGACTTCCTAACCAATTAAAACAATACCATTATTAAAGGTGGCAGAGTAAGTATTGATGATAAAAGCATAAAGACTGAGGAGGAATTTTAGGTTTGGATTACAATATTTTCCGCTTCCATTAGACATTTGTAGCGAAGTGATTGTTGTTAAGCAAACATGTTATTAGATTTTGTTTTTAAATCCCACTGCATTTTTTTGCGTTTCTTGAAAGTAACACAGCCCAAAAATATTACTGAATGCGCCAAAAGATGAATAATTAATTCAGTTAGTAAAAACAACAGCAACACACCCACGCAATCTCTTGCAGCTTTTCTGACTGTTGAACAAGCGCCCTCGTGTGGTACACCACAGCAACACCACAGTGATACAATGTCAGTGCTTTTTTCGTAGGTTTATTGGTTGTTGTTGTTTTTTTTTTTAACATATCTGACATACATTAGTATATCCATACATTTCTTTTAGTTAAAACACAAAACATTATCAGCTCTGTGACGTGTTATCTGTCTGTGGCCTGTTCTGTCTGATTGCCTGTCTGGTTGCTCTTTGTGTGGACGTAGATCCTCAATAAAACAATTAGATTATCTTTGGGATATTACCTCAACGAAATTTAAGAGATGAGACAAAACAACAAAATGTTTTGTGTCTTCTGATTTCCTCACATGGTAAATCAAAACAATATTGTTTCCGAACAATCAAGACTTTTTATTTTTTTTTTCCACATCTACACTTTGGAAGTGTAACAGACACAAATTACATAAAGGGGCCCAAGTTTATTAGCGAGGTTACCATCAAACATCCACTATTATACTTATCAACTGATGTGAGGACATCTTGGATTATGCATGACAGCCAGAGAGAAACTCCCACCATCCCTCCTGTAATCTAATCAACTGATCTTTGATGCTAACAGGCTACTTCCCCTCCTCGCCATTACCTCTCTCCCCGATGCTGTTCTATTCCCCTCTCCCTCGTCCATTTTCTGATTTTAGTTCATTAAGCGGCCCGTCACACTCCCTGTCGTCGTCACTGAGGAGAGCAGCTGTGCGACCTCCATGGCTGGATAATGGCTAACTAGGGCCTGCTCTAATAGGATGGTGTGTGCTCATCCTCATGTAGGTTAAGTGTGTGTGTGTGTGTGTGTGTGTGTGTGTGTGTGTGTGCTTTCATGTGCGTGACACCCTGTATAAGTCAGTGCCCTCTCTGGCCTCACTAGCTGTTTGTGGCCTCGGGCTATGCGTCCAGAGCTGGTGACAGTATGTGAGTGCTCAGCAGGGGACAGTATTTAGGCACTGGGAGCTGTGGCCGGGGGAGTTTTTGGCTCCATAATGAGCTGTTGTGTGGTGTGGTGCTGTGATGTAGCCCTTCAGGACAGAGGAGCATTGTGTGCTGCTCACCACAACTTAGATCTGCAGAGGAGGCTTGACTGAACCAGGCTGGGAAACACCACAGGGCAAACATCTTCTGGATACTTCTGTCTGTCTGCAGCATTTTAGTTTTTCGCTTTCTTCCTCCCATCAAAAATGAACTCCTGCTTTTTGGATTTTTTCTGAATAAAATATTAACAACAACTACAAGCATGCTGATGACTTTTCCCCCATTTAAGTCATTCCTAAACAGCAAATTAAGACCCACAAAAGGCATGAAAAAGAGTCTACGACTTCTGTGGTATGTTGGAATACAGTTCAGTCAATGCAGCTTTTAGACCATTTTTTCCCATTTTGACCTTATGCTAAAATGAAGAAAAATGAAACATTCTCAGCAACCTACTCTCAATACCCGAAAATTTTAAAAGTTTAAAAAGTTTGCCCTATGTAAGAGCAGCATGCCTGACACAACATGAGCGCCTAAAGGAGCTAGTATAATGTATTTAAGGGCGAGTAACACACATAGTAGCAAACCTTTTTTTAACCAGAATTAGTCAACAATATTAAACACAGAAGTTTGATGAAATATTTGAGGTTTCATATGTGCTGTGATGAGTAAGGAATGGTCCACGGGCCTGACTAAATCAAGTATTTTGACCCTGACAGCAAAAAAGACAAAATATGACAGAATTAACTTCTCACAAAAAATGGTAGGCACCTGAGAGACACTGATTGCATTTTTCACCAGAGTTACATGGTCCATTGGAGTGGAAATTAGCGTTGTCATGTGTTTTTCCAGCACTAACGGAGGTTTCGGGTTTATCTCTGGCAACATGTTTGCCACCCATGTTTTGCTCACGTTGCACAACGTGCACCTATGCCTCCTATTTTCCGAGCGTGTCCTGATAACGCAGCAGTCAAACTGCCCATTTTCACACGGATTATATTCAGCGGAGCTTCCGCGACTGACAGTGATTCAAGCAATCACAAACTGGACCTGACCTGAATCATCGAAGGGCTTTTTGTGGATTTTGTTTTGCTGTTGTAGTTGTACGCTCCGGGGCCACCGTACTCAAGGATCCGCTTAGTTGCGCAGCAGCACCTGATGTGGAGTTTGCAAATTTTGCATTTGCTGGACTTCGCGTGAACAAGCCACCAAGCCAAATGAATTGCCCTCACTTCTAATCAGATTATTGCATTCTTTCCACGGGCTGTTTGTGCGTCTGTGCTCCCCTCAGTCTGTCACTACAACAGATTGTCTATTTCAGCTTTGTGACAGTAAATCTCGCAGACTGAGCAATTTCCTCGTCACCTAACAGAATAATTACGTTTAAAAAAGTAACAATAAAACAAAAGAGACACAAGAAATGCGGCTCATATGTGAATGAAATCTTTTTTTTTTTTTTCATTGTTCACCCACAAATATCTCATCCATCTTTCTGGCTGGCCGCCTTTAAATTCGGCCTCTCACCCGACAACAGACTCTTTCACGTAAACATCTTCTCCTCAGACCCCTCGGGCCATTTTTGTCTTTCTCTTTCGTTCACGCAGACTAATTAAATGTTCTCAGAAGTACTCATGATAGGAACGTCAGTGTCGCTTTCTCTCTGCCTCCGCTCGAGCCGGCGAAGAAATTGTCATCATTCGTGCATCTAAACTGTTATCAAATGAGGACCTGAAGGAAAGCAACATCGGTGTGATTTTTTTTTTGGTAATTATGGCTTTATTCTGGAGCTTGGCAAGAAGAAAGGAAAGGTGAAAGTCAGAGACAGAGGAAAGCGCCGTGTAAATTCACCATTAGAATGAAAAACAAAGGAAAAACTTAAATGGATGAAGCAGAAAATAATACCAATCACAGAACAGATTTGCTGCTATTTTCTGCCAAAGCTTTAAAATATGCTTTTTCCCCTTTCAGCCACACTTTGTTCAACATTTGGTTCCAGCATCTGAAAAAAAAAAAAAAAGATTCACAATGACTGCTATAGGTGACCCAAAGAAACATTTTATGATGGCAAATTGGAATTTGGAGGATTTCACTTTTTTTCTGAAACTCTCCTCATTTTGTTAGATTAATTTTCCAACACTAACAAGTAAAACAAGGGGCTAAAGGATGAGTTACAATCCAAAGTTAGATCTCTCTGAGTCAACTGGACTGTAAGATTTCCTTGAAAACATTTCGCCCTCTCTCCAGAAGGCTTCTTCAGTTCTAAGCTTGCTGGGGGGCAGAGCTTGAAAACATGATGAGTTACTAATTATCATAATTGACAACTATATCTTAGAATTCTTGATATTAGCAAGTGCTGAGTCGGTTATTGCACCACTGCAGCCGTCACACACATGCATGACTATGACCCAGGAGCAAAACACATCAGGACATGAATGCTGCTATTGTGAGCATCACCATCATCCCCATCTTCATTATCGCCACGGTTTGGACATCCTCCCTGCTCTGACTCAGAGGCAGTGATCCCACCGTCCGCATCTGAAGTATTTTCTCGGGGTGCAGCTCACAACTTTTGCTCAGCTTTGCTTCAGGAGTCCAAAATCCAAACACGTCGCCCGTCTTCACATCATCTCCTCCCTGTCGTTTCGGCTGCCCGGCCTCCATTTCACTCTTCGGGAATAAAGAAGGGATGCGGACACAGCGAGCCGGTGAACAATAGGCCATTCATGATGCCCTGCAATGCAATGATGATCTCGACCCCCCCCCCCCACCCCCCGGCCTGCACCAGCCTCCACAGCTGCACAGGAATGTGGTCCAACAAGATACCCCAACCCAGCACCGCCCGCCCCCCAACACACACACACACACACACACACCACTCCCTCTCTGCCACCACTACCATCATGACCACTGCCGCCATCTCACTAGTGCTGCTGCCTTCCTTCGCAACTGAAGGCCCTCTCTCCCCAATAAAAGAGAACGGGGAAGGCAAAAAACTATTGCGGGGGGTGGTGGTGGCGGGGGGGTGGTTGGTCACTCTACAGACAGAGCACAAAGAGAGGATTCATGCTCGGTCTCATACACTCCCAGAGAAAAAAGAGGGGCACACATTTAAGTGTCGTGCAGCTGCACTAATTTACTGGGTGAAAATGGGCAGAAGGAGAAGAGTGGCAGAGGTCAGACAGGGAATCTTTTTTTTTTTTAATTCGTCTGCATGAACGGTGCGGCAAAACCGCATGATGGATAACTCAAACAATGCACCCAAAAAACACCTGGGGCCCTCGCCGACATGTTCCACTTTGTTTGGAATTCGCCATCCTTTCTTGCTTTACTTCAACACAGAAGTATATGGGGTTTTTTTTGTTTTTTTTGTTTTTGTTTTTTTTACATATTTCATATAAAAACCATTGAAAGGGTGTTTAGTGGGTAGAACTGATGCATAACAATGCTGTCTTTCTTGCCTTGCATCCATTGGACGAGAATTAATGAGACATATGTGACAGTGTGAAAGTCCGAGTGTAAATGATGGAGTCACATGAGTTTTATTGATAGTCTGTCTACAGAGCTGGAATTCCCCATGCACAAGCAGTGAATGCCAATGTTTTTCACTCCCCCCCCCCAATATGACATTTACTAAATGTTTATCGCAAGTCAACAAGATGCATAGGAACCCCAGAGCAAGAGACAAGCCCTTCGAGACACCACTGAACTTAAACTTAAAATGGCATTTTAAGTCTAACTAAAGCACTTTGGGATGAAACTTTAAACTAGAATGGAGGAAAAACACATTTCTGCACCCCTTCTGATATGCAACTTCTGATATTTTTGTCGAGTTCGTCATCATTTGGAACAAGTGACACCATTCTCTTTTAGTGCCAATGTTCCTACTGACCCGGGAATTAATACTTTCCCCTAATTATGCATCAGTTTAATTCAGAATGTGACCCAGCATATGAATATTTGACTGCTATGCATGCTTTCCCGATCTGTATCGCTCTCGAACTCTCTCTGCATCTCTGTTTTCTTCCTCTCTCTGCCTTTTTCTGTCTATCGTCACATTTCAGGAATTTCCCCCTGGGCGTTCTAAATACTAATGCCAAAGCCAGTCTCTTTTCCTCTATCTTCCCACAAAAATCTCCCCCGCCCCCCCCCAAAAAAAAGACCCAAAACTGAAAATATTCTTCATAAATACATTGATCAACCTTGAATCAGCTGCCCGATTTTTTCCCGGCCATGCGTGAAGCACACATGACTTGGCATGCACCTGAAGGCTGACTTTTTGACCCCTCCCTTCCCGATCATGACCTTTGAACTCTCTGCTGATCATAAGACCTTCTCCTCCCATGAATCTTCTCCCCCGGGAGTCGCAGGAAACAGGCTCTTGTGACCCAGTGGTCTAGGCAGCCATGGAGAGACCCATTACTGCAGTCACATGGCAGGTTACATGCACTGATGGAACCATGTGAGCTCTATTTTCTAACAAATTTCTGCTTCCCTGAGGCCCGTGATCATTTCACAGGACATGTCTGAATCATCTTAAAGTAAGCAACAGGTTTACAAGACTATTTTATGAAACATTTGAATCAAATCAGCTCAAAGAAACAAATATAATGTTTAAGTGTCAAGTGGACAATCAAGATCCATATCTTTTTTTAATGAGTTTTTTTACTATATCAAAAATGATCTGTTATTTTTGAGATATTGATCGTAACAAAATAAAATGTTTCCTTTTTAAAAAACCTTTTTAAACTAAGATTTATATACTCAAGCTAACAACGTTAACAAACATTAAATTTTTTATAATAATTACTTCAAATATTTTATAGAAATGTGCCTATTGGTTTCCCCTCTCGATTCCAAAGAACCTATTTTTAATTTTACCAAAATAGACAAACGTTTCACTTGGCTAAGAGTATTACTGGCAGGGGAAAAAAAATTGTATTTGCTGATTAGAAAAGCATGAGAAAAATAATCAGAATTGTTATATTTATTTTCTTCGGTACAGGAGGCATTTTGGCGCTTTGGATAGAAGACTTGATTGAAAATGTGAGACATGCGTCATCTTAATTTAGAGTAAAATTTAGAAAATTTTCTGTGTGAACTCCAGCTGAAAAGCAGCTGAGGGCTGTAACAAGTGATTAGACAAGGATAAATTAGTCCCCCCCGCCAAAGATGGGCAATGTATGTATGGTAATTTCTGTGTGTGTGTGTGTGTGTGTGTGTGTGTGTGTGTGTGTGTTTCAAATAAAAGTTGTTTTTCCACCATTTTGGCTACAGATGTGGAACCGTGTGTGTAGAAACATCACAACTGCCAGTACACTGTTGCGAGTAACAACTGTTTAAAACATTTCATATCTTTTAGTTTACAATAATTACAATTCGATGGGGGGAGGGGGGTTGCTGATGTCCTATTATTGAATGCAAATAACTGTAGCCAATCGCAGATTTTTTCCAGAAGAAAATATTTTTCCCACAAGGTCGTTTCAATTTTCACATTTGCACACACTTTCTTTAAAAGAGGCGGGGGAAAAAAACAACAGAATTTTAGGGCATAAATTAATCAATCTGGGAAAGAAATAAAAATCCGGTTATTTTCTGGGGCGCAACATTACAAACATACAGTATCACAGATAATAATAATAATAATAATAATAATAATAATAATATAGGAAGAAAAATAAGAATAAAAGTCACCGTTATCATCATCATCATCATCATCATCATTATCAGTATAAAGCCGCATCTCACAACGGGTTGTGAGTTAAGAAAGATGCTGGTAAAATGTTCATTCTTATGTATTTTATGGATTAAATGCAATCTTGTCAACACAATTGTCATTCGATTCTGAGGGATTACTCCTGTAGGCAGTAATTGTGTCTCCCTAGGGGCCTGTTTAACATCCAGCTCACATCACCGCAGCAGCAACCGCATCCCCAAAAACGACGCGCACATATCCAAACACTTTATCTACAAAAAAAAACATCGTACCTACAGCAGTTTACGTTACAGACGGAAGCACTCACTTCACAAGCCTCGGAGGCCTCATGCATGTTTCCAGCGCGTTGTGGCTGATCACTGGGGTGCAGCGTGCAGGTGTCCCCCTCCCACCCCCACTGTCAGCAGCTCATCACCTCCCCCTCATGCCACATATCATCAGATCCTCCGAGTTCTAAATCCAGCTTCTAGTCAAGAAGTCAAGAAAGTATCGCAGTGGTAGAACCAGAGAGCTCCATGTGTCCTGTCTGCTGCGGTCTATTTTCTATGTGTGCGCGACTACTGTCTATGCCAGGACATAAGGGGAGAAAGACGCACACATCGCTCTCTGTTATCATTTTTTTTCTATGTTTGCGGCACAAAACTGCTTTTTGTTCCCCATTTTTTTCGTTTACGAGGGTTAATGGACAGAGGCTTGGGCGTTTGATCACATGGCCGCAATTCACCTGAGATGAAGACAAAGAGAGCAAAGAGAGACGAGAGAGAGAGGGAGAAAACTGAGAGTCGAGCCCAACATGAGAGGCAACGGACACACAGGGGTTATTGTTGCATTTATTTTGTGTGCGCGTGCGTGCGTGCGTGTTGGTCAATCCTCTTCGTTCCTATTAGACCATAAACCATGGCCTAAATAAACCCATGGTCACTTTTACGCACAAAACACGGACTAAAATTGTATTTGTAGTTTTTTTTTTATTACTTTGATGAAAATATACATTTTAATGCTGGGGGTGATGGGTGTGTGAGGATATTTTGCTGATTTCATTACAGGTCTGAACGACCCGCTTAGTTTTGTCTCTGGATGTTCTTACTTTGACTTTCGCAGATTCCTTTAGATATTTCAGAACAACATGATGACATTATTTGTGTCCTTCAAGCAAATTAATTACTATTCTTTTAAAACGAATTCAAACATTTGGTAGTGCGCAGTATTTAAAAAAAAAAGGCCGAAGTTAAGAATATCTTTAAACTGGACATATTGTGCGCTGTATTGTTAAGGAGAAAGAAACCTTTACGCATGGGTATTTTATCAATTTTCCATCTTTCCGGTCAGTCCACTTGTTGCTCACATAAGTTTATTAATTTATTTTATTTTTTAGTTTTTAGTTTTGAATCCTGTATATCCTATTTACCATAAAAGCCATATATTGGCTTGTCTCTGGGCCGGTCTTTGTCAGATTCATGTGTATTTATGACATGACTATGATCTGTCACATCCAGAACGAGAAATAAACGAATAACTTGCATAGAATCTTGTTGGGTGACAGTCTATAGCTCATAAACATTTAATTCTAGTCTAAATTTGAAGCATGATAAGATTTTACTTTAATTTATGTTTTTAAAAACTTCAATAAAAAATCAGTTAAAGACGGTCTAAATTGGTAAACACGGACTTGGTCAGTTGATAATTTTAGTTTGATTCGTTTTCTCCCTGTTGACATAGTTTTACCATCGTGAAATATTGTTAAGCTTATTTTTTTTTTCAGTCAGGGTGATTCACAGCTGAGCTTCACAAATCGGTCTTCTTTCACCGTGACCGCAGGAGGCAATAACTCCGCTGATGATTGTTTATTTGTTTGATATAACATGTCAACACGACCAACAAAGCTGGCCTTCTGCTGCCTCTAAATGGACGCACTGTCGAGTCATTTAAGCCTCTCCGATGTAAAATCTCACCCCTTCTCTGTCGAAAATATTGCAGTGACGGACAGACCGACATTAACGGAGTGTGCTGCTCTTGGCCAATCAAAAAGCAGCGACATTATTGGAGATCCAATTGGACCGCGGCTCGGTGCCGAGGGGTGTGGCTGTCAGTGTGCTGGAATGCTGCCTTTCTGAGAATGTTTTCCACTTTCAATCACTTTTTTTTTTCCTCTCAGTCCTTCTCACAAGGCGCTCTTTAAGCTCCGGTGTTGCCACACAGAGCAACCATTCATCGGCTCTACAGTCAGCAACACGCACTCCCATGTTGGACCAGTAGACGTCTAAACTGGTAAGTTATGTAATTTTTTTTATAAATTAAAAGTACATTTTTCAGAACGAAAGTAACACACTAAGTGCATGTTAACCAGATTTTTTGAAAGACGTTCAATTATTATTATTATTATTATTATTATTATTATTATTATTATTATTATTATTATTATTATTATTATTATTATTATTATTATGTTAGCTGGCCCCAGGGCCATATTAGATAAAACAGATAATAAATATATCACGGTCTTAATTGGAGCTGCATTAGTGCTAAAACCTCTCCCTTATAATCGATGTGGTTTTAGATAAACAGCTTTGCTGAAACGGGATTTCCAGGACTTGGACGGCTTTTCTTTTTCATTATGTTTTTCTCGGAGAAGAAGCAGCAATAACTGGGATCATCGAAGAATCCAGAATTATTAGTACGTTAACATTTTTGAAATTCTTAAATTGGACTTCCACTGAAATTTGAGAGTAAAGCTCGTGTCACTTTGTTGACTGTAAGATTAAAATAAAAGCATGTCAGGTGAGGAGCACAGCCTGTCTGAGGCGGAAATGAGTCCCGGCGGGTCAGATGATGGTCACTCCCTGTCACCAAGTCAGCCGGGAGGGCCACCCAGCCAGGGCTCGCCTCTGAACGTCACGCCGCAGCAGCTGAGCGCGCTGTGTGTCGGGGATGGCAGCGGGGACGATGGAGGCAGAGCCGGGGCTAAATCAGAGGAAGAGGATGATCGCTTCCCGATCGGGATCAGAGAGGCGGTCAGCCAGGTGCTGGACGGGTATGACTGGACATTGGTGCCGATGCCAGTGCGCGTAAACAACGGAAACAAAGCGAAGCCGCATGTGAAGAGGCCAATGAATGCCTTCATGGTGTGGGCACAAGCGGCCAGGAGGAAACTGGCCGACCAGTATCCGCACCTGCACAACGCGGAGCTCAGTAAGACGCTGGGCAAACTGTGGAGGTCTGTATGAGTGACTGACCCAGCGCAATACCACCGTGTACGCTGGTTTTTAATATGTGTTACGGTTTTAACCTAGAAAACCCAACGTTGGGTAAATTATTATGCTAAAATTAATCCAGTTTTTCAGTTACTGTATATAAGTTGACATCTACTTGTCTGAATAATGACACGTTAACCATTACGGAAAGCAACAGCATATCCAATTTTTAGAAATATGTAAAAAAAAAATAAAAAAATAATAATAATAATAATAAATAAAAATAAATAATGTAAAATAAAGACCCTTACACTAACTCTAACAGCTCATGGGGGCTAAATTCAGTCTTGTTTTTCTCTCCACAGGTTATTAAATGAGACCGACAAGAGGCCATTCATCGAGGAGGCGGAAAGGCTGAGGAAGCAGCATAAAAAGGACTACCCAGACTATAAGTACCAGCCCCGGAGACGCAAGAATGGCAAACTTATGCCTGCAAGTGAGTCCGACAGTCAGGGGGAAGGAGAAGCCAGCCACTCCCAGTCACACTACAAAACCTTACATCTGGAACATAACAGTGGGGCTGGATCTCCTCTAGATGACCTGCACCACCATCACCACCACCATCACCACCACCATCCTGCTGGTAGGTGGCTCACAGGTCCAGTTATTCCTCTTTCTCTGACAACTTCTGCAGCATGATGTAAAAGAAAATAGAATTTAATTCAAATAGTAAAATCTGATTTGAAAGAAATCGTAGACCTGACTTTGTCCTTGTTTCTCTCCTAGGTCAGAGTCACAGTCCACCTACGCCTCCCACCACCCCTAAGACTGAGCTCCAGTCTGGAAAACTGTCTGATCCCAAGAGGGATGGTGCAGCAGCAGCGGCTGGGGGGTCAGGAGGGTCCAGGGGTGCCCTTGGGGTCGGAGGTGATGGGACATCTAGTGGACCATCATCATCAAATGCCAAACCTCATATCGACTTTGGTACCATGGATATCGGTGAGATCAGCCACGAGGTGATGTCCAACATCGAACCGTTTGACGTTAATGAGTTTGACCAGTACCTTCCTCCAAATGGCCACCCGCAGAGTGCCACTGTGGCCTCGGCAGCTGGCTCTTCGACCTCGTCTTATGCCTATGCTCTCGCTGCTGCCAGCGGTCACTCTGCATGGCTCTCCAAACAGCAGCAGCCTCAAGCTTCTCCATCTTCCACCGACCCCTCCAAAGCACAGATCAAGAGCGAGTCTGCATCTGGCAGTCACTATGCCGAGGCCTCGTCCTCTCCCTCCTCAGGCACACATGTCACCTATACCCCTCTCAGCCTCCCTCATTACGGCTCTGCTTTTCCCTCGCTGGCCTCCCGGGCTCAGTTTGATTATGGAGACCACCAGACCCCTGGAGCATACTATGCTCATTCCAGCCAGGCCCCAGGGCTATACTCAGCCTTCTCTTACATGGGCCCTACACAGAGGCCACTGTACACTACTATTGGAGACCCCTCCACTGTGGGTCCCTCTCACAGCCCCACACACTGGGAGCAGCCTGTTTATACCACACTTACAAGACCTTGAGGAAGACCAACTAAGCAGAGGGAATTATGAGATTGTATGTGTGTGTGTGTGTGTGTGTGTGTGTGCCAAATAGATATTATCACAGGCTGTTCATTAGCCAATATAATGTAAAATACTGTATATCCACCAAGGCCTTACATAGTTTAGAAAATGAATGATCGGTCAGAAAGGAGACAAAAACTTTAACATTTGTGTGCCATCATATTACAAGTTGTAATATACGATGTGTGTCTGTGCGTGTGTTGGTGTGTGTGTGTGTGTGTGTGCGTGTGTGTGTGTGTGTGTGTGTGTGAAAGAAAGAGAAAGAAAGAGAGCGAGAGAGAGCGATAGAAGGATTAGGCGTTTAATTGACAATTTGACCCACAGATGTCAGTGTTACACTGGCAAGATCTTATTTTATTAACCAAACTAAAGCAGTTTTTTTTATATTTTATTTTTATGTTTCTTGTCACCGTTGATATCATATATATATATATATATATATATATATATATATATATATATATATATATATATATATATATATATATATATATATATATATATATATATATATATATTTATATATATATATATATATATAGGGTGTAACTTTATTGTGACTGGTTTCATGTTACATTCATGCGCCTTCACCACTGCTTTGGGAAAAGCGTGTTTATTTTCTGGGGTTGTGTGTTCATGGCCAGAAAAGGATAGCCACAACCTGTTGATCTTTATGGATAGCACATTCTGTAATTATGTCTCTTCACTGACTTCACTGAACTGAAGCATTCAGCCTTTAATGGGAAATAAATAGGAAAAAGAGAGGGAAAGAGAGATCTTTAAGACGTAATTCTGCTCAATGCTAAGTCTTTGACATGTACCTCAACTCTGTTCATTTTGTGCCAACAGTAAAGGAGTAAATTGACTCTAAACACCTGATAAAATACGCTGATGGTAAATTCAACGTTCAGAGCCTCCACTGAAGTCCTCTTTTTGGCTTGCTACCTGCCTAACATTTTGCTAATTCACATTTCATTCATCCAAGTTAAACTCTATAAGTCTCAACCAAATCTCTTCAGATAATTGGTCAGCTCTGGGCCCTACTTAAGGATTAGAATCACATGTACAACCGTTCTGCACTGCATGTAGGCCAAAAACTATGTTTGTTATCGTTACAGTTTTTTTTCTTTTCCTGTGTTCCTCTCTAAAATGTGAGTAATTATCATCACTACACACTGGCTTTACCTTTTTTAATGTGATGCATATTTTAACATGTTATACTGACCCTGTTACTGTGTAGTTTATATTTTTATGTCAGTAATAGCGCATTGTCACACCTCTGCTTCCTCCATTTTGTAAAATTCCAGATAGTTTTGTAAAGTGTTTGCTATACATTCACTTGGGTATTTTGCTTCCATACCAGAAAAATAATGTTGAATATTATTGTCGTCTTCTATTAAATCATTTTATTTATAAAAAAAAAATAAATAAATGAATAAAGTGTGAGAGCATTATTTTGTGTGGCAGCAATGGCTCAAAGAGAAGATATGAAGTAACGAACAGCTGAGAAAGATAAATGAAAAACATGCTGCTAACGTGTGAACTGTAATAACAACACAATCAGCGCCCCACCACTCTAAGCTCTTTAGTGTGTTTGTGTGTGTGGTGAGCTAAAATTGACTACTAATTCCCCACATTTAATCGGTTGGGGACTGTGTCGTACTGCGAAAGACAAAGAAAACCATTCAGTAAGAAAGAGAGAGAGAGAGTAGGAGGGAGAGGGTGGAGGGGGTGTAAAGAGCCAGAGGCAAGGCCATTTCCAGCAAATCAATGTACACTTGGACTTTTGTACGTGGTTTTCCCTCAAGCTCGCCCTCATCTCTACACCTGAGGCTCCCTCCCACCTTCAGTCTGTTGTCGGGCTGTAAAATTCAACTAAAAAGCAACAAGTTCTTTGATGCACGAAATGTAAAAAAATACTGTATTAATGCACAAGGTCATTTTCTGAATAAAGGGTTGACAGTCATGTGAGAGAATCAGTTTTCCAAGAGTTATTACATCCCGTATAGAGTTACACTTAGTTTATGGATACTAAAAAGGTAGAAGTGCTTCTGTGCTAGGATAGAAATAAAAAAAACTAAAACAAATAAAAAGTGAAAATGGAACAAATAAACACAAGTTGGAGAACTAAACAGAATGATGAATTACATAAAATAGACATAAAATACATACATAAAATCGACATGTGTTGACTCTATAATTTATTAATTTAATTGTCATTATTGCATTTGAAAATGTCATCATTACCATTCTCATTGTGTGCCCCCTTATTCATTTTATGTACATTTTATTTGGGTGCAGGAGCATTTTACATTTTATGGGTATGGGTTTTGTGTTCTCAGCTTATTTGTCAAATATCTTTTATTTTATTTCTTTTAATTTACTTATTTACTCACTTTCATTTGTCGTGAACTCCCCGTGTCGTGAACTTTCCCCTTTTCCAGATTATTTTACCTTTTTCTTTAAACTGTTGATATGATAATTCTTATTTAAAGTTACATTTTTACATTCAGTGTTACGTGAATGATCAAACTGACTGTCTACTGACTAAGAAAGCCGGTCAAGGAAAACAACATTTACGAAACATTTAGACGTATCTAAAATTAAAAGATTAGCATAACTGACAAATCTTGTAGACTTTTTAACAAATGGAAAGGCGAGGGTTTGAGGAGGGTGAGAGTCAAAGTACATTAGGGTGTTGATGGTACAGAAGGAGAAATTGTATAGAAAACGATGATAGACGAGAAAAGGGACCAATGACGAAAGAACAGATGAGTAGTGAACACCAGGCGGCAGCATTACACAGTTGACGCGTCTGCTCTGCCTAAACCAAGAAGAAGAAGAAAATCTGTGACGTCTCCGCCGGGGCGCCAAAGCCACAGTTATTATTTTCGACATAATTCTACATTTCTGACAAATATGTAAGACTTTACTTTTTTCAGTTGCGTTGTAACATGTTTTTAACGGTAAAGTACAGTTTGGAATTACGTAGCTAATTATCTAACCTTTTTAACACATTAGCTAACATTTGTACCCGTATATCCATGGAGTAAATATCACAATTACATTCAGTCATTGTTGTAATTCGCCATAACTTTGTGTGTTTTAGATCACGGTAGTTTCGGTTTCTTAAGTTAATTTCATGAATATTTGTGTCCTTTTCCTTTGTAGCGTTCCCTCATGGACCTCAGCCCTTTCGAATCAGACAACTCGGTAAGTTGTCGGCTAAATTCTCAGATCCCAGACATATGCCGGACTGAAGACTGTTGTTTGGGCATTGATGAGGCCGGCAGAGGGCCCGTCCTGGGTATGGGATTTTTTTAAATGCTGTTATTATGCGACCACTTTTTTATATGCTGTTGCACGTTATATAATGTGTATTTGAATGTAAATAAAATATGGCATTCATACAATTAATGAATTAATGTAATTTATTCCAGGGCCTATGGTATATGGTATATGTTTTTGTCCAATTTCCAGAAAGGATGAGCTGAAGGATTTGAAAGTAGCAGGTAAAGAAAGTTGCATTCAAATGTTAAAGAACACAAGTATAATCTCAGTATAATGAATTATTTTAACAAATGTGTTGTTCTCTTATCAGATTCAAAGACTCTAACTGAGGCAGAAAGAGAGGCACTTTTTGAAAAGCTGGATGAAGCAAAGAGTTATATCGGCTGGGCTCTGCAGGTCCTCTCACCAAATACCATCTCTACCAGCATGTTACAGCGGTATCTGATGCAAATTGTTAAAAAATCTGATGCAATATCTCACACAAAGATTTATGCAGTATATTTTTGCACAACAGTAAATGGCTGCTTTTGTTAGGACAAAATACAACCTAAATGCCCTCTCACACGACACAGCAATTGGTCTTGTTCAGTATGCTGTGGACAGTGGAATCCAGCTGAAAGAGGTATGTGGAAGTAATTCTGACACTTGCACACATTTAATGTGACGGGTTTATTTGGTTGAGGCATCATTAATAACATGTTTTGATTTTGTCCACATTGTTATGCATGTATTTTTTTCAGATTATATGCTCAGTTTAGTAAATTTAAGACAAGTTGATTGATAATAACATAATCAGCTGTTTAAAGGGAACTATCCAGTCTTACAAATTACATTCAGTGCAAGAAAAATGTTATTAAATTTTATTTCTAGGCTTTCTTGTCTTACTGGTTCGTAGGTGTTTGTAGACACAGTTGGACCAGCAGACAAGTACGAGGACAAACTCTCAAAGATCTTCCCTGGTATCAATGTGACCGTGAGGCCAAAGGCTGACTCGTTGTTTCCCATCGTCAGTGCAGCCAGCATCTGCGCTAAGGTTACTGACCAGAAACCCCCTTTATCACATGTTTTCATTATATTTTAAGCATTTAAGCATTTACATGTTAGGTTTGATTGCCTTTACTTTGGTTCTGAAGGGCTGTTGTCATAATGAACTGATGTGTGAGGATGAACAGGGTGCAGATGATACATTTGTGTGTTAAATGTTCAGAAAATTAATATCAAGGAAAATTTAGAAATATCTACCCATTCATTCATCTAGTGCTAACTTTAACATTTTCCACATTCTAACTGTGGCTCAATCTGTGCCGTTCAGGTGGCCAGAGACCATGCTGTCAAACACTGGAGGTTTGCAGAGGAGCTGGGAGAGGTGGATACAGACTATGGCTCAGGATACCCTAATGGTATCAGCAGCTTCCGTGATGATTCCACATGTGCCATTTGAACTCTAATATGAAGACACAAATGATGAATGAAATGACTCTCAACCTGATATTTTACTTTTTCTCTTTTCAGACCCCAAAACTAAAGCCTGGCTCCTCAGGTATCTTGACCCCGTGTTTGGATATCCCCAGTTTGTTCGATTTAGCTGGAGCACTGCCCAAACTTTAATGGACAGCAGAGGAGTCACCGTCCATTGGTAAGTAACTTATTCATCCAAAGAAGATTAATAGTTTTAATTACGACATAATGCACCTTCCTTCCGTCTTTTTATTGTACACACAGAGTGATCATTTACAATGCCTGATACTATTTTAAATTACGTGAAATGAACACTCTCCTAAATGTTTATTTGGCACTGCTGCCTGGCTGTTAAAGCATCGGCAGCTGGCCAAAAATGCTAATCCGTCACCATTGATTCTAACTATATGTGAGTCATGAATGATAATCTGGTCATGGAGGCGTCTATCGTTGCCATTCTCACTTTATTTTGTAAACTTTATTTAATGTAAATCCTTTAAATAGCTTTATTATTACTACTAATGTTCTGTTGGCATAAAGATTTGAAGATTAATATCACAAATTCAGCTTTTATAATGATGAATAACAACTATTTTCTCTGAAAAAAGTAAATTTTGCAAAAAAGGAAATGTTTGCGTGTATTTGTGTGACAAGAGTGCGAGGGGCAAAAGGACCAGTTGACACAAGTTTGAACTGTGCAACATTTGTAAGAGTTGATGTGTAAAAACCACATTCACTTTGATTTCATTTTCACACGTAATGCGCCGGCAAATCCTTTGACTTAAAGAAATGAATGCGAAACAGCAGGAGGGATGAATCACTCCTGTTTTCTCTCTCCTCAGGGATGATGATGAGGAAGATGGAGAGAGAGCAGCACAGCGACAGAAAAACAGGTCCATGTTGTCCTATTTCAGCGCACCAGCCAGAGGAGGCAACCAAAACTCTATTGACCGGACGCACCAGTTCTTTAGTGATAGGAGGCTGAAGAGTCTCGACACACTCTGAAGACAACAGAAGAGGATTCTCCGTCTTTCAGACGCACCCCCACACAGAGGAGTCTCTCGCAGATACTGATGGAGTTTAAAACATTTGCAGATACAAATGCTGTAAATTTCAAACAATGTTCTGTCATAATATGTCATGTTTGTATATCATTTTTATTCAGACAAAAAAGCTCTTTAAAACTGTGTTCTTGATGGACTTTAATAAAACAATTACATGAAAGCAAGTTAGATTTTGTTGCAAGTTGCTGAAGCCTTGTATGATGTGCTGCCCCCTCTAGGTGGTGTGATAAAATACACCAACCTCCAGGAACGAGATTCTCAATATTTATCAACAAAGTCACATCTCTCAACATAATTAGATTTTTAATGACACTTTGAAGACATTTGCTCTAAATACACTTTTCACTGTTTCACTAATGCAAAGAAAATATTACATTTAGTTAGACCTGAGCTGTCAGCAGCAGATGCCCACACTTAAGAGCTTGTTCATTTTTGCTCCAGGCTCAAAGCTGACACTGCAAGACCAAATGCTGCCATGAGGTAAAAAGGTTGAAGTCTGATGAATTACTGCATGTTCCCATTTTTTAAGAACAACTGTAACTGCATTTTTTTTTTTTTTTTAAAAGTTTGTTTGATGCGCCATCATTGATCTTGGTGGCTGATCTGAAGTCAGCACAGTGTCTCCATGCTGATCTGTTGCGTCATCAGGAGTTTTTCTAACATAAACAGAAGATGAACACATTGATCACAATCTGACCCCATGCTCCAATACATCCACATTTAGAAGGAACTAATAAAATGATGACTTGCCTATATTTGATTTTTTTTAAAGGCATATCCATCTCTCTGCTCCATCTTGTTCACATTAGGTTTGTTCTTTTGGACTCCTGGATTTTCTTCCCACAGTTCATCGCCAGAGTGGAGACGGCAAAGGATGACAGGATCATAATGGAGCTCCCTACAAAATGAGACGATGCTCCTCTGGGGGTCACCCTCAGGGCTCTCCTGGGTAAAGACTCCCTGTCCAAGGAAGCGGTGGCGGTCGCTGTCTGGACCACGGTTTCCACGTTCATGCTGCCGGGCTGTGGCCTGGGTCTGGGTTAGGCTTTCTCGGCGGGAGGTGTCTGTTCCTCTGTCCTCTTCTGTCTGATTCCTTCCCTGATCTCTTCTTTCACCTCCATTTATAAACCTCCCCCCCGAGCTCCTCGTCTAATCCCGCCGGGCGGCCTGACCTACTGCGTCAATGGGATTAATGTTGAACTGAGGCCAGATGATAAGAAGGATAAGATGGCGATGTCTTTCTGCCAAAGAGCGTCTACTTTAATTCTATTATCGCAACACGCTCTCATTACATAACGAATGAAAGAACAGTTTATGAATTAAAATCTCTCCAAACTTGAACTACTGTTGAGCAAACAGTAACAATACTGTCATGATGTAGTACTGCAGAAGATCATCATAATGTTCTTATTTTATTATACTGTAGATCTAATGTCCCACATGTATTCATGCACCTTCTGGTAATAATTCAGTTTCTGATCTGAAGTGAAGGAAAAAAATGAAGCAGTTTATTACCCAAATACATCCCATGTTTCTATTTAACAGTGAGGAACAAGGTGCTTGTGAGGTGAAGTAAATAGAGGACAGGCTGATCTCTGGCAGGGACTAACTTTTTCCATCGATTAAGGGCTGTAATCGTTATCAAAGAGCTGCCAGCAGAAGTCACGGTGATCCCAGACTCTGGCACCTCTGCGCAGTCTGGATGTACGATATGTCGTTTGTTCCTGTAGGCCAAGAACGTCAAGGATCCAGCCAAAGTCCCTTTATAAATAACGCTATTGTGACGAATCTGTGATGAGCAGATAAGGTTTGTGATGAATTCACAGATGACAGCTCCCTGATTCCTCAAAAATATCAAACATTTACAGTTTTGGAAGAAAGACGGGGGCATTTCTGTTGTTTGCTGTCTAAAATGTCAATCATTATTTGATCGTTCGCAACTATTTGAGCAAAAACACAGTCTTTCAGTATAAGATATAGGTTATAACATATCGGTGTCTAAAAGGGTCTACGTCAGCGGTGGCTTCATTGTGTCAGGGACTGGAGCTCTGTCGTGTCGTGTCTCACCGGGGGTCAATGGGCTTCTAATCCCTCATGTCGTTACACATCGTCCCAGTTTCTTTTAACAGCATCTTTTAACTGCTCTAATTGGATTACGTTGCTTATTCTCCACTGAGGACACACAAGGATTTTTGTGAATGAACTGCTCGTTTGAATGGGACAAACACAAAATACCCAAGCTTGGAATGGTCTTGGTTTAATTTGTTCGACCAGAGAGCATGTGATCTTCTGAGCTTCTGTGTGTTCTCTTATTGATTAGATGCTTTTCTTACTTGTTTTTAGTGTTGAAGAAAAGGAAAAAAAGACTGTTGGAAGGTTCAGAAATGGCTGATTATACTAAGATATTGTCACATAAAACACAGTCTCTGCCTTCACGTTGATCAGCAGATGAAATGACACTGACCTTTTAGTTTGGCCACTCGTCTACTCATTAATTCTTAGGTTTTACAGCCCTTTTCCCATAAGTATTTGTGTTATACATACAGTATGACAACAGACTTGTGAATCTGTCTATAGATACTCTGGTATACTCAATCATCAGAATAAAAGACCTCTATAAAGGGTACTCTGATCATTGTCTCCTTTGCTTTTAAACAAACATCATGCTTTCATAATGGGTTTAACCATTTAATTTGAGATTATATGAAATTGTTGAATGAATTTGTTAAAAGTTTATCAAATTATAACAAGTAAATTTTCACTCTTTTGCATTGGTTTAAATGGCATTAACTTTATGCATCGCTAGAGGGCGCCAGATGTACAAACGTTGCATACTTCTGGATGTCAGTCATTAAAACTGATGAGCTAGGTTGTTTTTTTTATTGTTATTTAGTAGACTCAGTAGAAAAACATAATGGGGGTTGCTTTGGACGTTTTGAGTTTAAGAATAATATAAAAGTTAATTAAATTTAGTTAGAAAATTCTCCAATTCTTCCCACAAAGTAATACAAAGTGGATGTTCATAGAATAAATGAATGATACTTTCAGTTTTACTTTTAGAAAAGGTGCATTTATCGTCAGTATCTGACTTACTGGCTGTAAGTCAGTACAGCATTTTTAAGAAGATGTTTACACTTTGATACAAAAACAAATGACAGTTTGTGCAGACAGACAACAGCCTAGGCATGTGAATGAATTACACATCCTGAGTTTGTCTATGTAGCTATATGAATGATAACTCTTTTACTGCACTTCACTAATGTGGGACAATAAGGTGGGAAAAAATGCTCTCAATAAAAACAAAGAAAACTTTCAAAGATTGCAACTGAATTTGGTCTGTGAGTAAAGTGGTGTATGTGTGTGATGCACGCTGGATCATTTTGCATCAGTGTCAGTGGGCTTCATCCACTCTTCAAATTGTCCAATTTGGTAAATGTTGGTCGATGCGTCACTTCCATCCATTTAAATGTAAAAAGGAGATTTTTATCCAACGGCAGAATATTTGATTTCACATCACCCACAGGGCACATCCACCATCAAAATAAAATTCTGAGCATTTCTATTTAAGCTGGGATTTTAAGCGTTAAAGTAATGTACACTAATTAATGTTACTGAAAGAAGCTGTTTTACATAGTGTGGGCCATCTGACTGCCATATGCAAAGGATGAAATGCAGACTGTGTCACTGTTTTATTTAGAGAGGCTCCTCTTCACAGACTCGGGCTTTTAGCACTGCAGTGGAGTGTATGACCCACTTGAAGGAGTAGGAACAAAGAGAAGATGGCAGCTCGGAGCAGAAGAGAGCAGGAGGAAGTGGAAATTACAGATGTGAAAGATGAGTTGAATAGAGATGACAGGATGAGAGAACGGCGGTGGAGGTGTGGAGATTCAAGCCAGTGCTGAACTCTAAATATATTAAAATCTAAAATCAGAAATGGATTGATCACTAAAATCTCTGAAAATCTAAAGCTGAGGTCTCAAATATGTTATAATGCACATAAACACACACACACACACACACACACACACACACACACACACGTGCAGCAGTTGGGTCTGTGTGGACAGCTGAGTCAGTCATGATGAGTCTAGGGACATCTCCAAAAAGGATGATGTCATCTGGAAGGTTTTACACAAAAAATCAACAAAAACAAAGATGACTTGTTAAATAGGTTGTCTCATAAGGTTTATACGGGTTTGACTCTTCCACCTAGACTCTCTCAAGCAGCTAATGACTAAAAACGATGTAAAATTCATGTATGTTCATTAAATATGCATTATTAACAAGTGAAGCAGTGCAGCCTAAATGTGCTCGAGACGCCAGAAACGCTGATAAGTGAGTCCTCATTTTTCACCTGGTGGGCCTTGCTACATGCAAGACACCCATTAAGATCCACGTTTTTTACCACGTGAAAGTGAAGCTTTATGACTGATTTACCAAGGGATTTTTTTATTGTTAACAATGAATAATGGTGAATAATATAATATTGGCAGCTTCATAAATTTGGAGTTGGACATGCATTCATTAGCAAACAATGTTTTTCCACCTAAAATCAAACCTTTAATGGATGAGTTATCAAATACCTCAGTCAGATTATTTTTTCTTAAATGTTTTATTACAGTTTACAAAAAAAAAATCAATTACCATTATAGCAATGATAGCCTGTGATCCATGATGTAAAAATCAGCCATCAGATGACTAGTCATAATTTCCAGACAAAACACGATAATAATAAAAACAAATCTATTCATCTTGATTGTGACATTTTCTTTGGGGTTTTTTTTATTTCTACTTTTTTTTTGGGACTTGGAATAAAACAAAACCATTCCGATGTTGGAGCGCTGAACTACTAACTGGTAAGTAAGACTGGCAGATGGGTTTCAAGGGATCCATTGATCACAAAGCCTCTGAATGTGACCCCCCTCTTTAGGGTAACTTGTGTAGTAGTGTTCCAACAATCCATCATTCTAATCTCCAGTTCAATTCAGTTTTATTTTTAAAGCGCCTTTTACAATACAATTGTCTCTAGGTGCTTTACAGAGGTAGAAACCCAGAGCCTGAACCCCCAGGTAAGCACAGTGGCAAGGAAAATCTCAATTTTAACAGGAAGAAACCTTGAGCAGGACCCGGCTTACAAGAAGGAACCATACTGCTGAAAGTCGGCTGTGTAAAGGAGGAGAAGAAGAGGGAGACAGGACAGAGAGAATAAAAGAGAGAGACAGAGAGAGAAACAAATCTCTGGGCCATTCAAGCCGCCTCCTTGTTGCAGTAGCCCGTTTCTCATCAGCTGTCCTGGTGCCTCAGCACCTTGATGACCTGGCTAACATCTTAGCCAATATGACTCTCACATATGTGTTTCACTCATCATTATGATGTAGTCATATCAGTCAATCAGTGGTGGTACCATCATACTGGTTACACCCCTAATGAGATTTGAACCCCCAATAAATATGTATGTATGTACCGGTATATTTTTTTGGTTAAAAAAAAAAAATCAATCAATTAATACAGTTTTTTTGAAATGCTGACTTCACCTGTTGCCACATTTTTAAGCGTTTTTTTGTTGATAGGTTAGCTGGCAAATGTGCAGAAAGACGCAGCAGATGGATTTCAAATATGCTCAGTTAAATTTAATTTAGGGGAACTGTGGGCTTGGCAGTGGGTTCTGCTTGTTAATACGGCTTCTGGGGGTTTGAATAATTAATTAATGGGTGTGCAAAATGCTAAAGAGAAAACACCAAAACTCCACGCTGCTTCTTTTGTTGAAGCTTATACTCAATATATGCATGAACGTCTCAATAAAGAAATGATGCATAATTTCTGGTTTCTAACATTTTCACCATGTCATCACTCCCCCAACTCTGTTGGTGCGTTTTAGACCTACATAATTCTCAGAAAAATAGAAATTGTAAAAACAGTATGGCGGTTGAAGGGTTAAACGTCATTTGGTAGTAGGAAGTGGGTGGTTGGAGCTGCGGATGGAGCCTGTGTAGCAACCACAGATCAGGGCTTTTTTTCCGCCACAAATGCAACATTATACCGGAGAGGATCGGAGTTAAAACATCGTGTCACCGTGGACAATAACCCTACCTGAGGACGTCGACGTGTCGTAAACCTTCTTCCATCGGCGATGTCTGCGTGTGCATCACCGCCCCGGATGGACGTGTGTAGTGTTCTCATTGATTTCGCCCGTTTTTTAACGCACTGACAACCCGCAGTTGTACCACCATCCACATTCGCGGTTGCATAGAAAATGTACAGTGAAATCGCACCGGTGCTTTTTTTTTTTTTTTTCACCGAATCTGATTATGGATTTTAACATGTGGCGCGTTTTCGCACATTTTTGTGCCGTGACGGGGGAAATGTAGGTAGATGTCTGAAGTTGGTCTAATCTACGGAGCTGCATCCTCCAGTCCGGGTCCCGTCATTATCATCCGGACCTCAGCTGATGATCCCACCGTGAACGCTGACGCTTATTCAGCAGTTCCCCTCACAGCAGGTCTGTCGGGATCTGACATGTTGTCACAAGAGTCTCGCTGCCTTTAGACGCGTTACAGGAGACCCGATTTTACGGAATTCGTAAATCTTGTCGGATTTTTCCAAACTGTTCGGCATCTCCGATGCTGGCTCGCTGAAAGCAAATAAAGAAAAGACCTTCCCCCTCACCCCCGCCCTCTCCTCCCGTCACCAGGAGACCCTCCCACAGGTGCGATCGCGGACAGGTACCATGGATGATTCTGGGATCATCCGAAGACGCAGGTTGCAGGTGAGGACGTCATCATTAAAAGACAGCGTTATTTTTGGTGGCTCAGTGGATTAACACATGTAAAAACCTACAATAATCAGTGTTGTCAAATAAGGTTTCAATCCACCATCAAAACCCTAGTGGGTTTGGCTTTAGCATTTCCGGCTAAGCAGTTTAAAAAAAAAAAAAAAAAATACAGATTTTCATGCTGTTGCTATTACTTTGTGGTCTCAGGGTGGATTCTAATGAGGAACACATGATGTTACGTGACTGCTTAACCTCATTAAGTTTATTTTGCATTTAAGTTGCAGTGTGATCACTTAAATGGCCGTCTCTTAACCCCATACCATGAGGCCAAGAAGTAAATTAGGATTCTAGAGATTGTTTTTCATTTTCCCCTGCATCAGTCCTTTTAAGCACATTTTAGTTCACATAAGCGTTGAAAATGGTGACTAACAATTGGGTGTAAAGTTTCATAAGTGAGTCAGGGGAAATTGTTATTTATCTTTGCGTCGTCATAGTAACATCACTATGAACGTCACTAAAGCGTATGTCCAGTGTTTGAAGTAATTTTTAATTTTACTTTCAAAAATGAACACGTTGAGCCGCAGTCTGGGTTGGTCAAAGGGGATGTGTGTATTTAATGAAGGATTTCCACCTTGCAGTTACAGCACAAGACACTGATCTGTGTTTACTTTCCACTGTACGGTGAGCGGTCGTGCCCAATGAAGCATGCGAGGCAGGAAACACTTAATATGGAAGACCGTGTTTGGCAAGGACATTCTGCTGCCTCGGAGGGAACGATATGATGCTAAAACGCTATAAAGATGAGGGTAGATGTTTCCAGAAAGATACTCGACCACAGTTTGGAGCCCTTGTGGATTAAAACAGACAATTACAGTCATGATTTCTGGAAAACCAGTGTGTGTACTTCAGTAATACCCTAACTGCAGTCTCTTTTATTGACCTGCTTGTCGTAATTGTCCGAGCTCTGCTTCACTGACATTCGAGGCTTCAGTAAAAGACATTCTTCCAACAGCCGCACAGATGAATCACCACGTTACTGTGCGCGTCCCACCATGACCCCAACTGTAGCGCAGCCTCACCGAGCATCTTTTGTCTGTTTCGTATCGACGTGTTAGCTAGCCATCGGCTCCTGCCCCCTTCCCTTCCTCCGCTCTCCATTCCCGTCCATGTGATCGATATCCATATCTCAGACAGAGGAGGTCTAAATGGTGAGGATGTGGAGCAATTGTCAGGCACATTAACGGGACTAATAGTGGCCTAACAGCCCCCCAGCACCCTCGGGGAGGAAGAGCAACCACCAGCAGCAGGATAGGATGAAAGGTCTGGAATCTGGGGGGCGTGGGGTGGTGGGGAAACCTAAGGCAGACAGCAGATGTGGGTCAGGATACCCCCCAACCCCCTACCCCCATTTTAAGTGGCTAATGTTTTAGAACGTACAGATCTCTTTACAGCATAGATCCACTTTCATACCGTGGAGACCGAGGAGGGAAGAAGATGAGTGAATACACGTCACGTTTGTCCATCTAAGGGTAGATACTAAAAAAGAAAAAAACAAGAAGTCTTAACTAAGGAGTGATAAGTGACAGAACACTTACTTTTCTACCCCCCCTCCCCCCGCCCCAAGTCACAGCAAAGGTGCAGATTTATGTTCAAGTCGTTTTTTTTTCTTTATTGTTTACATTGACTTCCATTGATTTTCCAATCTATTGTGCAGGCTAAAAGGCTTTAACTTATTTAAGCTCAATAGCTTGACCTCAATTCGCGCCTTACCCCAAACCTTCAGAATAAAATACGATGTTAAAGTTGTGGGGCCCAAACTGATAAAGACAGTCAGACCCTCACAGTGTGAAAAATGACCAGGGTGGGAGCAGATATGAAAAAAAAAACACTCTTCTTCTCTCTGTCTGTCTCTTACACACCCACCCACCCACACACACACACACACACACACACACACACATAATTAGTCCAATATTTTGCTCCGGGCAGTCTGCCCATTTGCAGCATGTTAAGCACAGCGGATGAGAGTGTGATCAGTGAAGAAGATCCAGCTCTGTTTGCCAAGTCCCGTCACTCACTGCTGCTTTGTTCTCCCTCGCCTTGTCCTTCTGCTGTCTCTTATTCAGAAAGGCTTTTGGACATTTACCCAGGGTGCATCCATTACATCAACACAGTAAATCAGGGTCTCGGTCTGTTTGGAAATAAGCATGCGTATCTAAACGGCATTACCTGGGCTTGAAAGATCACAGATGAAGCACCAACAGCCAGAGCGAATCCCAAGAACAGGCTAAAAATACCACATTCAAAACTAGAATCAGGGAAAACAAGTATGTAAGTAAAATAGGCCAAAAAAAAAAGAGTCGGTGTGACACTTCCTTTATTTAGACTGCTGTTAATTTACAGCTTTGAAGTGAAACTTTGAATTTATTTATGAAACTACACTGGTTGGCATTTCGTTTCCAGTCTGCTGTCAGTTTTGCCACCAGAACACAACTGAAACCTCCCGGCTCAGCGCAGAGCAACAGCGTGTTAACGCATGTCGTTTCCTATATTCTATACATATATTTGCCATCTTTGTGTTTTCCACGCCCAAAAACGTTGACGTTGATGGGATTTATTGTCATGGTCACCTGACTTGTGCAGAATATCATTTATTATGGTATGATTCTAGAGTCACCAGTAACGTGGCAGCTGCACGTGCAAGCACTGTCTGCTGGCTGGAGAGTGGAGAGGGAGCAGGTGTTTTTTTTATCCATTAGCCACCCCAACAACCCCACCCCCAACACACACACACACACACACACACACACACACACACACACACACACACAAAATGTACAGTATTTGTAATCCTGCGGGGCATCGTTCTGAGTCACCCTGGCTAAGCTCACTTCCTCCCGATGATGTAAGTTATTAGCCGTCCCAGAAAGAGCTTGCCATGATAGGTGACGTCACTCACTTTGAAAAAAAAAAAAAAAAAAAAAAAGTCAGCGCCCTCATCTGAACTGAAAAAAAAATGCTGCCTGGCTTCAATCTGTTTTCCCCTTCTGTCCAGTGTTTAGGCTCAGCTAATACCAACTGCTCTACCTAAAACACAGACACCCAGGGCGGTTTTGGTTCTTTTTATTCAAAATTCTCCACATGAAAGTCAGTCGCTGTTATTCACCAGCAAACGGAGCCACCGCTTCTGTTTGTTCAACAGAATTTGCTGCTTTAATATTTTAAATTACTTTTACAAGGCTTTGGAAGGGTTTATGCCGAAGCACCTTTGCAGCCGATCGGGTCGTTTTCCTTATTAAATGCAAACTCTGACATATTTTTTAGCACATGAATGCATATCAGGTGAATTTTGAGCAGTGAACTTGTTTTGAGACTCGGGTCAAAGCTGTCAAGTCACGTCTCATCACCTCCACTTTGTTCGGGTTGCTGCAATGCTTGTTTACACGTGCAAAGCCAAAGAGAAAGTCTCGCTGTCTGTCTCTCTCTCTTCCTCTGTGTGTGCAGCACTGTCCTCATCTAACAGAATATTGCCCCCCATTTTAAATTATACTTAAATTTTCTACTTGAATATAGCTTTATGTTTTTATGTAGTGAAGCATAAATATTCTTCTGGGAGGGCCGATAGATTGTATATAGTAAATCTCCTCAAAACTATGAGCGATGGTGAAAATTGATGTTAATCTCACTGTATTTAAGACGATCCATCTCAGAATGAACGAGCAACAAACGACACCTCCTAATCTAATCAGAGCCCCAATCTTGTGTTGTGTTCCAATCTTGTAAATATAGCGGCAACATTTTCAAATTGACTTTGGCTTAACTTAACCTGGTTGCTGCTGATGCTGAAGTCTCTGAGCACTCACTGCAGGAGGGATCTCTTTCCAAACTGCTTTCCGCTGTCCCCCTTGAGATAATTTAACTCTGGCGCTGGAAATGTTTTATTACAGCACATTTATGTGTTTAAAAACAAGGCTGCTTTCATAAGTCTTTTTCTAAATGTAGTTACTCACAGGGCTTCTATTTGATCTTTTTGAAAATGTACTTTGCTAGTTGGTAACTAGCTTTGCATGAAGACTTAGCCTGATTTGAATCCATGTGACAAAGAAGATTTATTTTAGACTTGAAAATGGTCTGTTTAGACTTTTAGTCTTTTAAATACACAGTATTTGTTGTGGTAGCCAGTGTTTTACCATAAAATGTAAAATCTGGCCTATAATTGCAGATTATTGAATGGTTTGAATCCATCTAATTGTTTTATCCTGTCTGTTCTCTCCCTCTTGTGTTTGTCTTCCTCCCCAGAAGGATCTACCTCTGCCTCGGAAAAGTAGCAGGTAAGCTTATATTTCTAATTTTTGAATTTCATTGTGAACAAGTGCTGTAATGCAGGTGAGATAACACAGACATGAATCAGTATTTGTCAGTTGAAAATACCGATGTTCATTGTGCATTTTTGTTTCATGAAAGTTGCATCGGCCAGCAGGTCATGTTTTTAGGGTTATTTCTATACTGTAATATCACAAATATCCCTCATGAGCGGCTTTAGAATGTGTGTGTGGTTTTTTTTTATACAGTAAATAGCCTCTGTCTGGTAAGGAAGATGATACTCCAGAACCAAAATGAGAAAATAAAGTAGATACATAGAAACAATGACAGAAATAATATGTGAGTTTCTGCCTATTTCAGCCTATTTGGAAGTGGTGTTTTAGTGTGGAAATAGGATGCAGATGTACTACTGAAAAGACAGGATTACGCAATGTCAAATATCTAGCAATTGTGCTGATACAACATCAAATTTAACTAAAGTAAGTGAAAATGATGACATTAGATACTTTCTTTAAAAATAAGTTCCTAACTTTAGCTGTCTCTGTCCGTAGTACTTTTCTTCTGTAAAACTAGAATCACACTATGTGGGCACAAATATTTTAAGTGGCTCCTTTTTCTGACTTAAATGCTTGAACTTTTCTTCTTTGGTCTCTTTTTAAACACAGTAAATGATAATGCCAGAACGCCTGAAGGTGTTTATACTACCCCCATCAGTCCTGGAGGAATCATAGCCTCAATTACAACAGTTTTCATGCCAGCATTTTTAAAGTGGTGACATTCTTAGAAAACACTCTTTATTTCAGCTGTGCCTGTTCTCCTGATTTGCTTGATTCATGCCATTTCTTTTTAAAAGTAAGTGTTAAATTCTATTTTAAAATATTGTGTAAAGAGTGTAGATATTATTATTATTATTATTATAATATTGTGTAAAGAGTGTAGAGGAGAAAACGATATGTGACTGCTTCACATTTTTCTCCTCTCTCTGAAACCAATGGAGCCATTTTTGTCAAGGTTGAGTTAGCCTGACACATTAGGGCCAGCCTGAGTCAGCTTCAATTTATAATCTTGAGTAGCAGAATTACCGGTCAATAGAGGCATGTGCGGGTCAACCCCAGAACATCAGTCTAAAATATACAAGATAAAAAGTGCAAGTGGAATCAGGAGGAGAGTGGAAATTAAGGATGAGCTGCGAAAAGGACAAATACTTAAAAGGTCGGTTAGGAAAAACTAGCAGCGAAGAAAAAGACACATTTAATAGTTTCTGCGTCTTTTTTAAAGAGATTCAGTCTCAAAGATGTCTGCAAATATGGTAATTTGTGTTGCAAGCACAAATCAAAAACACTTGATAAATCTTGTCAAATGAGCCAAAGATTTTGAGTCGCTGAATGTTCTCTGTCCGTGGTACTGAAATTCTCCTCTTGACTATTTATAGCCATTTTGTCTCACTCCTTCCATCGTTTCACCTTGTAAATGCCTAAAAATAAACATATAAAACGGACCCGGAAGGACCATCCCTCTGTCTGGATCTCAGGCAGCGTCGTTTCAGTCGGAAGATCTTGAGTCCCGCTTAACTTTCATGGCCATGGCTGTAAAATCCCTCTGATACAACCGTCTGAACGCTGTAGCTGCTGCTCCACAGCGCCATGTCTTTTGTTCTGAGCAGAAGGTGAACCAGTAAAGCAGAGTTTTAATCCCCTCTGTTTTATTTAACGTCATCTATTAGTTGTGTTTCTACTAAATATTCTGTGGACATATTCTGCGGAGCCACTCTTTGGTGGTATTGGCCTCGTGTCTCGCTGCTCATGCCTGTTTGAACATGTGTGTCTGGACACATCCTTTTGTGCATGTGGCCATATGGACACTGCTGTCCTGAAGGCCTATTTTGTCCCTGACCTCTGACCTCTGTGGCAGTGTAGCAGATCTCACAGCGTGACGTGAATGGGACACATTAGCCGGAGGCTCATGGCGAGCTCTCTAAGTCTCTGCATCCCACGTGCACACCCTTGCAGTAGTTTTCTACAAGCAGCTTCCTGTGGGTGCAGGGGGTGAAAGAAAATATCAATCAAATATACTGAAATATGGAAGACACACACACACACACACACACATGCACAAAAAAACACAGTATGCATGATATCATGCTGCCCATCCCCATCTGTGACCCCCCACTGTGATATCACCACCCTCCTCCTCTTCCTCCTCCTCCTCCTCCTCTCTGGCTCTTGTCTCCCATGTATATTTTATCCATCCAGACTCCCACATTAGAGACGGCATCCATTATTGAATTACTCCCCTCAGCACTACTGTGCAACTGTCAGCCCACGTCAGCTTTAACATTTGGTGGATTCGTTTGTAAAGGAAAGGGGCACACACACACGTACACACACGTACACACACACACACACACACACATGCACAGGTTTTCTCTCTTATGACCTGGCATTGAAAAGATAAAATGAACAATGGTGGCCACTTAGAAAATCAACAGCTGTAATTTTACTCCTTAGATTGACTCTCTGAAACTTCCAGATGACAATGACAATGTGATATCTATCTATCTATCTATCTATCTATCTATCTATCTATCTATCTATCTCCCTTAGGTCTCCCCTTATGTGTGCACTGTGGCACTCTGGGCACATTCATGCATGCTAATTAATTTAGGACTTTAAAAATGCATCCTGAGGCACTGATATGAGCAGAAACACGCTCACATGTCCTCAGCTCTGCACCAGTGATTGGATTTACACTTTCTCCCTTATGCTATTTCCCTCGTTTTTTTACAGCATGACCCCTTTCCTTTTTCATCTCTCTCTCTCTCTCTCCCTTTATCTCTCTCTCTCTCCCCCTCCCCCCGTGCTCTGTCGCTGTACACTTCCTGACTTGGCACGATAGCCTCGAGAGCAGCCCCACAATCCCGTCTCTTTCTGAGAGGATGCTCTGCAGCCTCCTTCTCTCTCTCGCGCGCTCTCTCTCTCTCTCTCTATCTATCTCTCCCTCCTCTTTAATTTTCCCATTTCTTCCATCTTTCTAATCATTTAATCTCTTTCATACCCGTGCGCAGTGACATTGGTGCATGTGTGTGCTGAACCAGCCAGAGCAGGCTGACATGCCGCTGTGGAGCATAATCGCTGCCTCTTGACTGCCTCTGTGTGTGTGTTTAGCTCTGTGTGTGTGTGTGTGGACTCTTTGCTGCTCTTATGTTCATCTGCCAAAACAGCCTCTGCTGCTAGCAACATGTTTCGACGCACCAAAAGGTAAACTGCTTTGTGATCTGTGTGGTGTTCTGATGTTGTTAGTGTGTGTTGATTTGTCGGGGGAGATTTATTTATTTATACATTTTTTGGGTATTTTCTGTAAATTTTCCCAGTACCTCTGCCAGCGATCATGCTGTCTCACTGTTGTTCTTGCTTTTAGTATGTGTGTGTGTGTGTGTGTGTGTGTGTGTGTGTGTGTGTGTGTGTGTGTGTGTGTGGGTGGTGCATGTGTTTTTAATAGCATGCGTTTTATTTTTACTGATGCACATACAAGCTCCGTGTCTTAGAGAAATCTAACGTAAACACGCACGCACACGCAGACACACCCCTTCTACCCCACCTTCCACCGAATTAATTTCCTCTCCACCTTTCTGCCCTGTCCTCCTGTCTCCCCTCCTCTACTTCCGTTTCCGGTGAGTGTTTTTGTGACGCTGACGGACGCGTGAGAGGCGCTTAGATTTAAACATTGTTCCTGTTTTGTTTTTCTCTCCTGCGTTACCTCGTCTGTGCTGCATGAGCAAGTTAGGCTGCTTTATTTTTAATTTCTTGCTGGGTAGGTGACACCTCCTCCACCGCGGCGTGAGATTGTTAAACATTCAAGATAAGAATGTAGGATTTCAGCGACCGTTTATTTCTATCACCGTTTCTGTTTCTAAATGTTCACGCCAAACAAATTTCCACAAAATAAGACCTGCAGATTTTGTGCAACCGGTCCTCGGGTTTTTGGATCCACCCGCACGACATTACAGGGGCTTTGAGTATGAAGTTACACGGTCGCGGCTCGTCCAGAGTTTCTCTTTACGCAGGATAATTCAATTCCTTGTGTGTAGAAATATTATGTATAAACGCGTTACGTGTCCGCACGAGAAGCACCTAGTGCGTGAGATTGCGTTAAGAATGCGGTGGTGCTGAGCGCCGCCGCGGATGACGTGACGGCGCGTCGTTTAGGCAGCACAGGTTGAGACTGGAGATGCTGCTGATGTGGTTTGATTCTTTGTCAAACATTTAAGAAGTCATTATTGTAGTGATGCAAAAAAGTTAATTAGATCTGTTGGTGCACAGACAACTGTTTTGATTTTTAGGATGAGAAAAACAATACTAGGAAGAGTAGCAAAGGGTGAAATGCTAAAGTCAAGAAGATGTGCACTGTAAATTGTTTTTCTCTTTTCCCCTTGCTTTTTTTTATCCAGATGTGAGAGACAGATGTAGAATAGCATTCATTTCTGAGATTGCTTCTTTTACAGATGTTTTTTTTTTTTTCTGCAAGAGACGCATCATCAGGCAGATCATCGAGGGTCTTGTTTGTTTCTTAGCCATGGTCAATTGTAGCACGCAACAAACAAAAAGAAGATGAAATAATTTTTGTCAGGAGTGGATAAAGGGAGCATCACCTAAGGGATAATGATGTGCCATGCACCTTGTTTAATCTAGAAGAATCATTGCTGGAGGGCAGACAGAAGGTTTGAAGGCAGAGTGACAACCCAACTCCTGTGAGAAGGGGGGCACATGTTGCTGAATTCTACACCGTCCCTTTTAAAGCAGATCTTAGAGCTAGAGAACTGCAGTCAACGTCTAAGTTAAAAGAAGAACTGGCCGGCAGAACTGGCAGCAGCTGTAAAACAGATCTCGTCATCTGGCTCTTCTTTTCATCCTGTCTGCAAAGTGAGATAGCCTGACCAAAGAACTGACCTTAGTGCTGATTAGAAGTGCCCCATTATAAATACCTTTATAACAGTGTTGCTAAATGTATCATGAGGTAGGGAACTGGAATGAATTGACTAATCCCGGTCGAGTATAAGATAAGGTTGTCCTCTATTTGGACAGCTTAGCCTAAAGAACCTCTACTGTAGATTTTAGAAAGGTGGCTCACTAATTTTTACTGCTGATGGCCAAAAATCTCATCTCTCTTCTCCTCTCCTCTCGACTCCCCCCCCCCCCCCCCACACACACACACACACACACAAACACACACACACACACACAGTGCCTCATTTTAGCAGTCTTCATCTCATCTGATCACAGGGGGATTAGTCTGCAGCACTGCTCCCACTGTGCAGATAAAAAAACAGCAGGATGTTGTTTATTGACAAGAATAAAGCCTCTCTTCCTCTTAATTGTCGGCTGTCATGCAGGCGTTTGTGTGTTTACGAGAAAGGACGTGTGTATGCATCGTGTTTGTTTGCTCAAAGGTGCCTTTTTTTTCCCCACTATGACTCAGTATGCATTTGCATTGGCTTAGCTGAGTGTGTTTAAAACATGGTAATAGTCTTATAATCAATAGTTTAAGTTCTGTGTTAATGTTATTGTTGAAATTAGTAGTGATGGTGGTAGAGGCAGTCCTGAAGCTACTGACTTGATAAAGACTTTCCCTGTATATTAAAAAACTGCTTGAAAAAGTCTGCTTTGGTAGTCAGCCTGAAAATTAACAATATCAATAAGTCACCAATAAAAAGTTGTATTTTTCCAGTGAAGGATTGTGCATCCATACGAATGACATGGTTGCCAATCCCACAGATCAATCAAAAAAATTGGAATGACCTCAAAGCATGCATCATATTCAAAGCCATAAAAAGAAAAAAGAAAAGTCATGGTCTGATAATTCCCCCTTAGGTTTTTCTAGGATTCATTCCTTGTGTTCTAGTGTGAAAATCTCACTTATATACAGTCATTCATCATAAATGCCTTTCTTTACTGTCCACCAGTTTCCTTTGTGTCTTATCCACGTGTGTAGGTGAACGTTAGAGTGCGCACGTGAACGTGGTTCTATAATAAATCTATGTTAGTTCTTTAAGGTTTGTATTGTGGCTGATCCCTAAACTGCAGCAGCAACTAAATGATTTACAGTGACTGACGTGTGATGCGGGATGAATGGAGCTAATTAAACACTCGTTTGAAAAAGAGATGTAGCCATGCATTTTTATTTATTTATTTATTTAACCTTTATTTTACCAGGTCAGTCCCATTGAGACACAATGATCTCTTTTTCAAGGCCTGGCCAAGACAGCGGCTTAAGTGATGCAATAGTGTTCTTGCCGACAGGCCCACGCATATCTGAGCTAGACAGATAGAATTACTGAAGCTTACACTGAAGCAAATTGACATCAATGGCAGTTTTGAACGGGCTGATTAATCCAACAGGGAAAATCAAAACTACCTGCAAAGGATGGAGAGGGTCAGAAATGATGAGGCACAGGTGAGAGAGAGGTGGAAGACAGAGGAAACAAGATGAAGACAAGACATACAGAAGCAGGATGAGACTAGAGAGGAAGCTAGCTCAATGTAGAACTAACCAAAAATGCAGTAAATGGATTAACTTCTTAACAGAGCTAACTGATTTGTCCTAACTGATTTGAGCTAACTGAAGTACCTGCATGCAATAAGCCAACAACTCATGCACATCAGTCCAAATCAGTGTTACTGTTTACATTTTCTCTATTGTAATATTGAATCATGATGAATGTGTGCGTGCGTTCTGTGTGGATGTTAAAAGGCACGCTCCTTTGTGCCCACTCTCTTTGAGTGGGCTAAAGAAGGCAGTAAAAAAAACGAGGGAGTTGGGAAGAGAGAGAATGCTTGAGAGAGAAGATGGCAGAGCTACAGGAAGAAGAGCGCCGGGATGAAAGGGAGAGCCTGAGGTGGTGTCTCAGCCTGCATTTAAGAGTAGTCCACTGGGGTTAACTGAGCCCATGACGATACACTCTCAGTGTCTCCGTCTGTTCTACTTCCTACACTCTCACCGGGGCCCTCCAGTTGAAAGTGTTTTTTTTTTTTTTTTTTTTTTTTGGGATTTGAGACGATGAAAAAAGGTAGAAGAAGCAGGCGTGACCAAAGAGGGAATGAAGTTGGAAGATGAACCATGGAAGGCAGCTTTGGTTTCTGCAGAAAACATGAGAACGCATGTTTATCTGACCGTGCACATATTGTTGTCCCGTGCATCATGCAAATGAAGATGAACAACACACAGCCTATGCTTATGTACATCCCAGAGCAGAAGAGGATAAATCAGTTTAACGTTGTTTAAAAATCTTAAAAAAACCAAAAAACTGCATGGTCCTTTTTACCATTTATAGAATAAATATACTACTTTGCAATAAGTACAATGACAACATAGTGTTTATACTCATCCATCCATCTTCTATACCTGGTTTATCCACACTTTGGATGCAGGGGTCTGCTGGGACCTATCCAAGCTGTCAAGGGGCGAGAGGCAGAGTACACCCTGGATAGGTCGCCAGCCTATCGCAGGGCTAACACAAAGACAGACAACCATTCACATCTATGGTCAATTTAGACTGACTTCACTTAACAAGCATGTCTTTGGACTGTGTGCCCGGACTGTGTGCCCGGAGAAAAACCACGCATGCACAGGGAGAACATGCAAACTCCGCACAGAAAGGTCAGAGCTGAGATTCAAACCCCGAACCTTCTTGCTGAGAGGCGACAGTGCTAACCACTGCACCACCGTGCCGCCTGTTTATACTCATAAGATGATAATTTGAATCTGAACCTTTGAGATCTTGAGCCGTTTGGCTGCTGTCACCAGTTATTTTGAGCTTCATTAATCATCAGCTACCACAGTTAATAAGTCGTGCATCATTAAATGAACTCACATGTTCTGCAGCGTTGGTGACTAATTTCCAGTGCATGACTGTGCTCTACTGTACCTCTGCGCGGGACCAGATGCTGCGTGTCGATCCTGACAGTTATGAGTAGCTGTGCTGCTCTGATGGTCTTTTCTTATACGGAACGGTTCAGGATGAAATGTAGGCAACTCTTCATGCTTCGCTCGTGCTGTTTGCAGCATGACGGCTCCATCTGTCAGTGGCTGCCCTTCAGAGTGGCCGGAACCAAACAGATTGTCAATGGTTTCTCCTTTGATACACAGCACCACGTCACATACATACATACATCACATGCTGCCTTGAGAGGAAAAACATTAGGTCATTTCAGATACCAATTCTGCTTAATTAATACAGAGATGAGTCGATACAGGACATTTAAATAAATTGATAATGACACTGAGGCAATAATTATTGCTGCTTATTATTAAAAATCAAAAATTTCCAGATCATGACCATTTAATTAGACTCCTGCTGAGGCGTCTAATTATGGTTTAGTCACTGTAGTTTTTACAGTTACACTGTAGTTGCTTACAGACATGGATTTACTGCCTCGTTTTAACAAATTTGAGCATATTTCTGTTTATGTAAATGCAGAGTTTTTGAATGTTATTAGCAGGGATCATGCATTTATGATAGGATGATGGATTGTTGTACTTTCAGCAAACCAGACAGTAAATGTAGTCAGAAACTGTATCAGCTATCTAGAGAGCCTTTTAGCTTGCGAAAACAGTCAGCTTGCCTAAACCGCAACCCTAACCACCAGGGTGTGAATGAAAAATCGGCCCCAAAAAAACCACTTGGGTGGGGCTTGAGGTTTATTTGGCGCTGATTGGCTGAACCTAGGGTAGGATGTGATACGGAACCCAGCAGAAAAGGGAGTGTTAGCCTAGCAGGCACCGCTTCTCCACTCGTTCATGGCATTCACTGCCATATACAAAAACACACAAACCAGAAACGTGGCAACCGCCTCAGCTCCTCTCGTGTTTAGCTCCTCTCTCGTTGTTTTTTCTGTTATGATTTCTGCCTTTGGCAGCTCGCCCGGGTGACAGTTGAAACTGTCGCACAGTGATTACGCGGCCATCGAAACTCGATGTCCTACCCCGCAGGAGACACGGCCATCGAGAGGGCAAATTAAGAGAAAGGCTTACTTTGAAGTTGCTGCCCCCAGGATTTACCGTGAATTCCCGCAGTAAAAATGTGCCATTTGTGTCAGCTAATGTGTTTGTTTTGGTTTGAGGGTGCTCTCCTCTGCCCCACCTCCTGTCCTCTCGAGCAGGACACGCCCTTGTATGAGTTCTTCTGTGATTAAATTCTCTTCTATGTTTAACATGCAGTGACCAATCAAAAAACCTCCTGTCAGAAGAATTCTGGCAGAATTACCAGGAGTAAGATGACTCCTGCTTCTGTGAGTATTCTGTGTTTACAGGGACAGATGTTTTCGTCTGTGGTGGATGCATGTCATTCTTTGTGTAGTTCAGATCATTTCATACAGTAATAGCAGAGCTGAGGTACCAATGTCCACAAAGGCAAAGGGAGACAAACGTCACACACAAACACACACACACACACACACACACACAGTGCCAGATGCTGAAAGATCTTGAAGGGTCTTCACTCTTTTCCATCTTTGGCCGAGAGGACATATTCACACCTTGACAGGACATGTGACAACACCTCTGACAGGAGTGAGGCGATGGCACTTAAATCTATTTATATAGTGCACTGCACTCTGCTTTAGGATGTGTCCCAATACCACTTCAACTTTTAGGAAAGCTTGTAAACCACAGAGCTTAGCTGGGCTACTAATGTATTATTGGTGTATTTTATTTTATCTCATTTAATACCTTTAATCAGTACATTGTAATTGACTGTTCTTTTAAGTCTTTCTTAAGTCTTACTTTTCTAATGTGCTTTTTTTTTTACATAATTCCTAAATGTTTAATTGATAAATGTCTTAATTTTTTTTTTTTTAAGTACATCCTATCATTACAAGATAATAGTTTTTATTGGTGTCATCAGAAACACGTGACTTAGGAATTGGGCCAGTAAATGGGAAGTGATATAATTTGGTCTGTTTGTGACAGACCAAAAAATTCAGTCTTCCTAGACATATTTTCTTGTTTTGCTTATTGCCTTAGTCCCACTTTAAGATATTGTGCTTCTAAATATAGAATAACCCCTTTATTACTACCTGCTTTGGTATTTTGGTTTTTTTTTTAGTCTGTCGCCTTTTTCACCATTTTCTCTTGTAAAACGGTAAAACATTTTGTTTTATTGCTGTGTGGTCACATTTTCATGATAGAAATCAAAAGTGGATTTTTATTTTTTTTTATCGTGTAAAATTTCCTTAGCAATGAAACAGAGGGGGTGGGGTGATTAGACAGGAAGTGAGCATGGATGATCAAGGGTTTATCATTAGGAAGCTCTGATGTCCTCAACTGTGTGAGTCAGCACTTAGGACTGAAAATGACACTGGGCAAACACACGCACACACACACACTCACACACACACAATGAGAGAGAGAGAGAGTTAATATTCTGCTATATAAATCACATTAAACATGCAGATGTTCGCTCACATTTATCAAAGCCTCAGATCTGCATGCAAATGAATAATCAGTAACCGTCCAACAGAACAAACACACACACCCCATAAACAGTTAACATGTAAATATTAGTTATTATTGCTAAGTAAAAAGTATTGTTTTAAGATTTTACAAGAAAAGTATTTGCAAGCTTTACTGAGTGGTGCAGCTGTCTTCATGTTTTTATTAAATTGTAATGCTCATAGCAGCAGGTCAGCAGGCCTTTTTAAGTTCCCCTTATGGATAAATAAAATGTTTTTGAATTGGCTTTGAGTGTGCAAGGACAAGTTAGCGATGCCCGTAGAGTTCTTGTCATGCCCACTGACATGGCTCCATTGTAACTCGTATGTTATGAGTAAGAATCGACACCAGACATGAGATCTGCACTGTTGATGTTGGTGTAAAACTGTAAAGTGCAAATCAGTTAGAACAGGTTTGAGTCAGTGTTTAGAGACAACACTGTGTACATGTGTTTTTTTCCACAAGAAGTTAGTGTGTGTGTGTGAGAGAGAAAGAGAGAAGCTAATAGCCCAGTTAATATCCTTGAGGGGAATAATTGTTGGTCAAAGCTTTTGCATGAGTCATTACCACAGTTTACCTCCCTCCATCCACACGGAGCCATTGCTATTATCAGCGGGAGCGGACAGAGGCTGTTGTTTGTCCTATATTTATGATGCTCCAACGGTCACCTACACGCAGGACCTCATTTACAGTTCATTCATCCTGTCACCATGCAATGGTTATTAAATCAGTAGATTTAATAATTTAAAAAAACTAAACCAAAAAAAAAAAAAAAAAAAACGGGATTTATTAGTATTATAAATTCACTCTCTTGTATCCTTCCTTCCTCTGCATCTCCGCCTTGAAAAATAGTGGTCACATTAGCCCGTGTGACTCCAGTTAAATGCTGACACTGTCTGCTGAGTCATTTTGCTGTCAGGGAAGAAGCCATTAACATATTTTTGTGTGGTACTTACCTTATGTATGATTTAAGATCGATGCCCGAATTACCGACTATACAAACAAGCCGACGTGTTTGCATCAGAAGGACAGTCTCTGTCAAACATGGCTGATATTGTTTCTCCGTGCTCTGTCTCTTGCATAATAATAGCTTCTCACTTACAGATGTCTCTGATGATCCCACCGTGGCAACATGCACTTTTGACCCCCAGTGAATCATGCTCTGTCTCAATGACAACATCACACACCTGGGTACTACACCTCTGTCACACATAGATTGAGCCTGTATGATGGATTACATGTTGGATTTTGATGGATTAGAAACAAACTGGCTCCCACACAAACAGAAAAACACTGTTTTGGCTAAGACACGTCAGCATACATTGACTCACTGTTGTGGTTCACTGCAAGGTGAGGTAGTGTTTTTTAGATCCATTTGCCTTTGATCACCTTGATTTTATTTAAAATGTCACAGTGTTTTCTATCATAGTGTATTACTGATGTCAGTGATCTTTTGAGCACATCTATGTAATTTTTATCTAGTAATAATCTGTTATGGTGGCAACGATGTATTCTCATCTCCTTAAATTGCCCTTTTGCAGGATTAATTTAACGATGTGTAGCGGCTGCAAGAGATTTCGCATTTCTGAAAATGAGTTTTGATTTTTATCACGCTTTTATATTCCACACTTTAGATTCAGGTGAATTCAAGGAGGAAGAGGGGAGGTTTTTTTTTTGTTGTTGTTGTTTTTTATATATATAATTTTAAGAGGAAGACAATGTGACGTGTCATCAAAAGCCAACACAGGAAAAAACCATCAAAAGGCAGAATGTTTCATTAAATCTTTTCACTGCAATGAAGACACAAACCTTAAAGGAGAATACCAGTCCCTTGATGGTTGACTTGGCTGTTGGTGCGATAAATCATGAATCAAAGAAAAGTTTCTGGAGTGAATTTCGCCTGGTATTTCAGTAGCATGTAATGTGGGAAAGGACCACTGAAAAATAGGCATTCCAAAAAGTGCAGGGAGTCAATTGCGGTGCAGTTAGCAGGTTTGGGTGTATTACTGGAAAGAAAACTGAACTATAACGTCACCTTGCCATCTTGTTATTCTGGTCTGATAATGTGAGTGCTGTACCAAGGAGGCTTTGAAGCCAGGCCCTCCAACCAAAGCTAATGCATTTCCCTTAAATATTTAAATATGGTCATCCTCTGTTCTGCAAGAGTGAGTACAAGCTCCTCTTAGCTGGTGCTCACAGAGGCACACCGCTGCTGATCAAGCCCTGCCCAGAGTGAGATACGGGGTCCATACAAGGCGGATGCGGTTGGACTGGAAGATGTCGATATAGATTACAGAGCAGTGGAGAGGACTACCGCTTCATGCTTTGCGTTGCGACAGTTTTTACTTGCTACATCATCTGCACCAGCACGGCCGGCCAGCCGGTTGATGCAACATAGAGCAAACCTTATTTGCATCGAATGAGGTTCTGTTCTGCAAAATCTGAAGATTGCCAACAAGCAGGAAAGAGCTGTGAGCAGCGTCAAATGAACATGAAAAACATCGTGTTCACTTTGGACCAGAGTTATACTAACAGCCGGAGGAGGCAGATTGAAGCCTTTTATGGTCCAGTAGTTCCAGTTGCTCTTTATGGTCTGCACACATCATCGCTGGTACTGTCCTTCCTCCCTCTTTGTGTCTCCACAGCCTGGTCACTCTTATTATACTGCATGTCATGGCAGCAGCCATTGAGAGCTTCCACCTATAGGAAATTAAAAATCTCTGTTGCTTGGGTACTTAACCCTGTGTACCCTGTGGGTGGGCGGATGTCAATAAAGTCTCATATTATAGTCTGCCACCCACCCACCCATGCACCCAACACACGAAGATGCAGTATTTCCATTAACCGAAGGCTTACTCACTGAGGTGTGCGCCAGCTATCCTCTGTCTTGTATTAAAGATGCTGCCAATTAAATGCAGATAAATATCGATCTGATCTTTGTTCTCTGTGTGTTGCAGTTGCAGGACCAGTAACCGGAAAAGCCTCATTCTCACCAGCACCTCTCCCACCCTGCCAAGGCCACACTCTCCACTGCCTGGACACATCGGTCAGTGTGTTAGTGTTACATGTATGATGCAGAGCTCAACTATGGAGTAAACCATTCTTATTGTGCTTCAGATTTTATCTGTAAATTGAGGGATCATAACATTTATTTGAATCTGGTATTTGATGACACAACTTTTCATCTCAACATTTTTTCACGGGGAATTTTTCTAGCCGCATCTATTTTGTGTTGTTTAGAGCAATTTTCAACAACTTTAAACTAAAGAGCTATCATCTCATTTTCTGATTTACACAACCTGAACACACTAAATCTGAAAGACATCAGATACTAAAGAACACACAAGTCACTCACTGTATGTGTTTTTTTGCATTGTGTTGCGTCTATATGCGCTTTGCACATTTGTATGGTACTTTCTAGTTGCACATTTTTCATGTTGCACATTTTGCACCTTAGTCTTTTTACATTTAGCTTGCTGTTAATTGCTGTAATCTGCCACACCGGTTTCTATAATGAAAACCCTCTTGCTGTAAATATTATTGTAGTTATTGCTGACGGTTGCTGCTGTAACGAGCTCATTTCCCTTGTCTGGGATAAATAAAAGTATTTCTATTCTATTCTATTTAACAGGAAGCAGTCCTTTGGACAGCCCACGCAACTTCTCACCAAGCGGACCCACCCACTTTTCCTTCGCCTCTTCTCGCAGGTTGGTATCCTCTTATCTTCACATAATAACTCACACATGCAGCATTATTAGGGCTGAGGGGAATTGTTGATAGGACTTCTTTTTTAAACCCGCTGTACACAAACACGCATACGCTCAAACAAAGACGCTGTGAAACTCTTCAGGGAACAATCAAACATACAGACTGCCTGTCTCTGCCTTGTTTTCGTCCATTCGTGCTTCTGCTGAGTCACAATGTGATGTCAGTGGTGGCAGCTGGTTGAGATGAATGAGATGAGGTGGAATTTTGTCCAATTGTTCCTCATCAATCAGACAGGAGTGACTGATGAAGGTCAGAGAGAAAAAAAAAGAACAGAAAATGTGGAAAAGAAAACCCAAATAGGCTGATTTTATGGTCAAAACAGAGTCTATCATCAGAGTTTTGGTTGTACCGGTAGTTGTATTGTTAGTCTAATGTATCCTTCTGTGTATGTGTCCTCAGGGCTGATGGCCGTCGTTGGTCTTTGGCTTCTCTACCTTCCTCAGGATATGGCACCAATACACCCAGTTCAACAGTAAGTTTTATAGTAGGAGGAATATTTCTTACATTTTATTTGATTTGTTATTTAAAAAAAAAATTGATTGTTGTGGGAGAAAATAATTTCTTTTAACAACTTGTAAATCCACCAAATAACCATAAACATTTTCAGAGATTTTTCCAATACAACTAAGGATAAATGTCCTTTACTTTTTCAAGTAAAAATTTTTAAATCTCTCTTTGAATTCCTCATGGCTCACTCGGGAGAATCAATTGGCCTGCAGTCATAAGAATGTGGCTCAATTCCTGTGTCCTTGAGGAGAAGAGTGAACCACGGGGCCTCCGTCAATAAATCAAGGAAATATATTTGTCCTTGTAAAACTCCGGCTTGTTGGAATAATTCTGATGTTTGGCACGGGCACCACTCAGGAAAACATGCAAGAGAACATGTGCAGAACTAAAAATAAACCAGTTGCTAACATAACAGCCTGCACCCTATGGTCACCCTGCAGTGATGATGGAATTGTGATGTGAGTAACCTATATTACTGGTGCAAGGACCATTTCTTTATCTATTGTTACAGAGAGGACATGCAACAGAGACTTATGAGAGAGTAAGTGAGACATGTTTTCAAGGAAACTGACAACAGTGTTCGCTTATGTCTGAGCCAAAGATATTTGAAGCATCAGAGACTCAATTGAATTCTGTCAAGGCCCATTTGGCAAAGAGGCTGTTTGGGTAATGGGTAGACCCTAATGTGTCCGACACACACAGGTAGAGACTGGTTATTGACTCTTAATCAACTGGCTGTGGCTGGCTGTGGCACGTCTGTCACCTTAAACACAGTTGCTTCTTCCCCCATCTCATTTTTTTTTTTTTTTACTTACTCCTTCCTTTGCTTCTTGTCATGTGCTTCATTCAGTCCGTCCACATCTCCACCTGGACTTCCCCATCTGCACATGGGTCATTACTCAAACATTTTATCTGAAGTCTGTAAGAGGAGAGTGAACTGGTGAAGTGTAAAAGTTACCTCTAATTAGGTTAACATGTTATCTACAAATACTGCAAATAATTGAGCTTATTGTTTTTTTTTTTTTCCTACCGTTAAAAGTTTTTTTTCTCTCAGCAGCAGTCATTGATTGATTCTCAGTTACCCTGATTACAAAGGATGAATCACCTATTTGGAAATTAGGATAATAGGCAATAAACCAAAGAATAATTCATGCAGTCGGTGATGCTTCGGGAAAAAGAGGCAAATCTGAGAATTTCACATGACTCTGTGGCAGAAAACATAATTTCAGATTTCAGAACATAAAGCAGTCTAAAACATGTCCTAAGTTTTTGTTTTTCTGTGTGGGAGGAAAGGTAAAATAAAAACAAACGGTGCTGCATGTACCATCTGCCGTGCCTGCATCTTTGGAAAACTCTTTTCAGACGGTAATAGAGAGGAAAATACCTCTCCTGTCACATCACATGGGCGGGACTAATAGACATGCATTATCTGTGTCAACCATCATTTTCAGTTGTATTTTTTGAGTCGCCGGGCTCTCTGTTTCTCCAGGGGGACTGCCTAATTGACTCTCTTGACTGGATTTATCATTTCAGAGCTATTTTTCAACCCACAAGCAGCTAAGACCTGAATGTATTTCTACAGCTATAATCATTTTATCGGCAGAGCCACCCTTGGCGTCCCACTGGGAAATGTGTTCATTATATCTTGCATTGATCCAGGCCTGAGTTTTTTCTCCTGTGCTAGACAAAAGTCTTTTCTTTAAGATCAAACAGCGCTGCCATTAACCCCCTGCGGTAGCAGACACTCGGAGCAGCAGTCAACTTCACTTTTTATATAGCAGCAATGATTTTGCTCTGATTTGTTTTTTTTCCATTTTATCCTGTTTCCTTTCAATGGCTCCTATGTGTTTCCCTCCATTTCCACCTTTCTTTATGTTTATTATTCTTTTAAATTTGGCTTTTTTTTTTGTTTTATTAAAATGTTTTACTAAAGGATGTTTCACATTTGCTTTCATTCCTCTGTTCCCTTTGTGTCTGCAGTCGTCCAGCTCGTCCCAGGAGCGGCTGCACCAGCTGCCGTTCCAGCCAACGATGGACGAGCTGCACTTTCTGTCTAAGCACTTTGGAAGCACGGAGAGCATCACAGACGACGATGGGGGCCGGCGTTCGCCTCACATCCGCCCTCGGTCCCGGAGCCTTAGGTAGGCCCATGTCAGGTTACTGAAGTTAATAAAAAAACATACTTTCCTATACAGAGAGATAGGGACAAGGAAGCATTACTTAACATGTAGTAAATTTATTCAAGAGCTGAAAAACTTTTCTGGACTGTCATTCAACATTGAGTCACTACTTTTATATTAGCATTTGCAAAGTTTAGACCAACAGCTTTGTCAGCAGATGCAAACATGGTCCATATATAGGCAAGGTACAGATCAAGTAAGGTAAGTGTGTGCTGAGCTGATCGTACCAGACTCAAGAATGAAGACATAATACCTAAAGTAGAAATATTAACACGGTAAATACAGTAGTTGTTCACCACCTTTTGTCAGCATCAGTTCAGCCTCCAGTGTTTGATGCTGCTCCTTCGTGCTACAGTCTCTCATTTAGTGGAAGTCTCTGATGAAGACGCCGTACAACCACACCTACCGTAACCCACATCCCCCCAGGGTTGCACCTCCTACTTCCAACACATCACTACTCATCAGTATTCAGTTTTTATGTGGAGCTCATCAGCAGGCATTGACCTAGATGATGGCTTTGTGGCTTTATTTAGCAGAATTCTTCTTTTGTTCTTTGTGTCACATTGTTTTGAGAAGCTATAAATTCTAATGTGTTTTCTCATTAAAACATCTCTTATAATCTTTTTTTTTTTGTTGTTTTTTTATGAGCTACTCTATAATGAAACATTTCGGCCTAAACTCTTTGTGTCATTTGATTATCTCTAGTACAGGAAGATAATGGATCATTGGAAATACTCCCAATGGGTGGGATTTCTAACTGAAATATATATGTGAGGAAGAAGCGTATGACTCCAAGAGAAATATAATAAATTGCTTCTCTTTGACTCACATGCTGCACGTTACGCTGCTTCTTTCCATGTTTCTCTCTACCCGCAGCCCCGGGCGCTCTCCATCCTGCTATGACAATGAAATTGTAATGATGAACCATGTCTACAAGGAGCGTTTCCCCAAGGTCAGCCTCATGCAAACAAATGTACACAGCATAGCAAGCGCACTGTTCGCGTGTCTTCAGACCACCTCTTCAGGCACAGCACTTATCTTTACATTAAAAATCCTTGGTTTGGATTCAGCTGTTTTTTTTTTTGATGGCTGGTGGCATGTGCAGAGCTACAGATTACTTGAATACGTGTGAATGCCTCCGGCCTATTCATGCAGTTATTTCCCCCCCTTCCTACCGCGGGTGAAGAAATACTGAGTCCTTTACTTTTCACAGGTTAAATGGCGTTAACATCCAGGGTTAAAGTATCTGTGTAGCGTTATATTTTTTTATGTCTTTATGTCTGTCTGAGTCCCAGGCCGGTCTCCCACACCCACTGGTAACTGACATGACAGTATGGCGGTTACAATCTGCACAGCAGTAGTCGAGGAATTAGATTATCCTCAAGCAGACAAGGGATCTGATAAATCTGTCATTTTATTATTTTCATGCTCACAACGGGACCGTTAACTACTGTCTTCTGTTCGTTCAGGCAACGGCGCAGATGGAGGAGAGGCTGGCAGAGTTCATCCAGAACTACACCCCAGAGAACGTTCTGCCTCTGGCTGATGGGGTCCTCAGCTTTATCCACCACCAGGTAGCTGAGCTGTCCAGGGACTGCCTGACCAAATCGCGGGAAGGCCTGATTACCAGCGTGTACTTCTGCGAGTTGCAGGAGAACTTGGAGAAGCTGTTGCACGATGTGAGTTGTGACACCCGCGTTGGAGGGCAGGGGTCTTTGACCCCTGCCTGTCTGGCAGTCTGGCCCTGGCTTGTCCATCACTTTCTCTGTCTGTCTGTCAGGCTTACGAGCGCTCCGAGAGTTCCGAGCTCACCTTCGTGATTGAGCTGGTCAAAAAACTCTTCATCATCATATCTCGTCCAGCGAGGCTCCTCGAGTGTTTGGTGAGTTCCATAATAAGTAAAGAGAACTGTGTGGGGAAAGGATTTTTACATGTTTCACCCCTTTAAAACTTTACCTTCACATGACTTTTCCCTCTGTAGAATCAATAAATCTCATCTCATGTTTAACTTTACCTTTTCTTTATCTTAGTTTACCTTACCTTAAACTCGAATCTTTGCTCTGCCTTTGCTTGTATGGTACTGATGTTAGTTGAAAGAATCTGATCCTAGTGCAGAGCAAGCTGTCAGAGGCAGGTTCATTCCCACTACTCCTCTTTCTCTGAGCAAAGCAGCGAAGACAAAGAGGATTCTGGTTGCCTCAGGCTCTGCTTTCTAATCATAATGTTGCACTACAAATGGGAATGAAACCAGCTCCCTCAGGACGCAACTGTAAGTTGTTTTATCGGATGAAGCAAAGTATTCTTCAAGAAAGAATTTTGAAGCGCAGCGACAGGGTTTCTACGTCACTTCCTGTAAGATGTCCTGAACTTGTTTAATCGATTTGGTCAGTTTTAAAATCTTTGCAGTTATTTGATATAAAGTCATCGTCGAATAGAAAATAATGGAGTGCAGCAGAGAGAACAGACCAACAGATGTTTCTTTGGATAGAAAGCAGCCCATGCATTCTTTCAAGACCAGCCATTAAAGGAATAAGTCATTTTCTCCCTCAGGAGTTCAATCCTGAAGAGTTTTACCATCTGCTGGAGGCCGCGGAGGATCACGCCAAAGAGGGACAGCTGATGAAGGCTGACATCCCTCGTTACATCATCAACCAGTTAGGGCTGACCAGAGACCCGCTGGAGGGTAAGAAACATTGATTTTCTTTTCAATTAAACTGAAGTTTATATAGAACCACAAGAGATGGAATCAAGATGGATATTTTCAACCAATTAGACTGTTTTTTAGAAGACAATGAATCTTTACTTTGCTTGTCTTTTAGTTATTGACTTGACCATACTGCATATTTTCTTCGATTTTTAAAAAAAAAAATCAATGTCCACACAGTGGATTAACTGTGACAGTGTTAATCTTGAAGATCTGGTATTCTAATGAAATACTCTTAAAAATAGAAACATGGTGGTAAAGACTGGATTATCGCCTTGATGTGGGTGCAGTGACCCGTCTTTGTATTATCATTATGGTTCAATATCCCAGTCATAAATAATTACACCTGCTCAAACAATCTAAAGAGTTAGACTGTTTAGAAATCCAAATTTTTGCAGTATTTTGCTTCTTTTTTGTCGTGGGTCTGTCAGGCCTTTCTCTGCTTGCATATCCTTACCTACTCGTTACTAAAACCACCTTACGTGTTTTCAGCATTGTCCCATGCTTAGGAACACTGAAAGCGTGCTGCCAGTCATGCTCAAGGAAGCACAATGTGTGAGGGAGGCAGAGTTAAGAATAATTAGCATGGGAGAAGCTATTTTAACTCTCATGTTTTTGTGATTTGACATGTTCGGTTGTTTTGAAGGTTGAAAAGCTTTTGAAAAGCTGTGCAGCTGCAAATATGAAATCCTCACAGTAGAGAGAGAGAGAGAGAGAGTGTGTGGGTGTGTGTGTGTGTTGGAACAGGAAACGTGGTTAAATTTGCGTGCTAACTTCAGCATTTCTCAACAGAAATTGTCAGTCTGGACAGCTATGACAGTGAGGGTCCCCATACTCCAGAGACCGATGACTCAGCAGAGGTGAAATTCAAATTCACTGATTCACAAATTCACAAGTTGATGCGCTTGCACGAGATGAACCATTGTCACCCCTAATTCTCAAGTAACGATACATTGACCTATTTGCCAAGCATGCTGGTGGGTGACATACGTATGTGGATGCTGTGGCTTAAACATTTTAATTGTGGGATGATCTGGATCACATGGGTAGAGGGTGGAATTCATGTTTACATGTTTAATTGGGGTATAAAAATCTATTTACAACAGCAGCCGTGCATTTGCTTTTCTGGAAATCTTCTTTGTAATGTGAAAATGTTTCCCCAGGGAAAAGGAAGAGCCATCAAACCACCAAGTGAGGAAGATTTTCAGAATATCAAACTCATCAGTAACGGCGCGTACGGGTAAGAGAGACCTCTTTTTCTTTTCCTTGTTTTTTTCTGGCGCCTTCTGCTGATTTTATTGCTGGCTACTCTTCCCAGGGCCGTCTACCTGGTGCGCCACAGAGAGACGCGTCAACGCTTTGCCATGAAGAAGATCAACAAGCAAAATCTGATCCTGAGGAACCAGATCCAGCAGGCGTTTGTGGAGAGAGACATCCTCACCTTCGCAGAGAACCCGTTTGTGGTCTCCATGTTCTGCTCCTTTGAAACACGGAGGCACCTTTGCATGGTCATGGAATACGTGGAAGGTGAGGCCGTCTGATTCTCCTCTGACTGCAAAGACGCCCGATCAGTTCACACTCATCTGGAATCAGCTGAGAATGAATACACACAATATGCACAGAAGAACATTTGTGAGAGCAGATCATTGTCATTCAGTGATGGAGCACATCAATCATAACTGTAATGCGTTTAAGCCAATATCTGATTTTCCTCTTTATTTGAATGATGTAATGCTTTAAGAGGAAAGTAGTTTTGGTCTTGTATGATGTCATTTCTTAAATTTAAATTTATGTCAGTCTTGATCCTGTATATCAGCCCCGGTAGAGCTGCCATATCAGGCTGTTTGTGGCATAAAATAACATGTTTATTCCTAACCTATAAGCTTATATAGGCCGCACATAGAGACATGTATAATGTTGTGCGTTTTTGGTGATGTCATCTTTTCTCTTGCGTCCTTGTGCAGGTGGTGATTGTGCCACTTTGTTAAAGAACATCGGCGCTCTGCCTGTTGAGCTGGCCAGGATGTATTTTGCTGAGACAGTCTTAGCTTTGGAATACCTACACAACTATGGTATCGTGCACCGAGACCTCAAACCTGACAAGTGAGCGTTTGAAGTTTTAACTCTTAAAAAAAAAAAAAAAAAAGAAGCATTATCAGAGTGATCAAATGCAAATGTCTGCTGTCTCTCTGCAAAAATAGTCTGCTGATCACCTCCATGGGACACATCAAGCTGACAGACTTCGGTTTGTCAAAGATGGGTCTGATGAGCCTCACCACCAACTTGTATGAGGGCCACATTGAGAAAGATGCCAGAGAGTTCCTGGATAAGCAGGTAAGTTGTCTGGGAAAGCTAATGGCAGCATTTGCAGTGAATTTTTGTCTCCATCTGGGTCTGAAAATGGCCACAAATCTTTGTTTTACTGTATGAGCCTCTAGGCTTCTACAGCCATGTGTACCACATCTGTTGGCAGATCAAGATGCCTTGACTACAGCACGCTTGTCTCAGTAGATGAGATAAGACATCTATATGTGGAAAAGTATAAAGAGCTCAGTGATCTAAAAATTCATGTGAAGGTTACAACAGATGCTCTTTTCTTCCTTCACTTTTAATCTCAGTTGAGCCGTTGCTCCGCTGTGGAGCTTGAATTTATTCTTTAATGATGTCAGACATTTTTTTTTATCTACAAGCAGAATGAGTAATTTGCCATTAATTCACTTTCTCTCAGTGATACTTAGGTTTCCTGGATGCAGCTCATCATCTCTCTCCCCCGTCTCTGGGTTTGTTTCTTTGTTGTCCTCAAATTGCTCAGGTTTGCGGCACTCCGGAGTACATCGCTCCAGAGGTGATTCTTCGCCAGGGTTATGGAAAGCCGGTCGACTGGTGGGCCATGGGGATCATCCTTTATGAGTTCCTGGTGGGCTGCGTGCCGTTCTTCGGAGACACTCCTGAGGAGCTGTTCGGACAGGTCATTACAGGTAAGAAAAGGAGCTTTTGTGACCAGAAACGATCTAACACACAAACAAACCACAAAACCTACTGGGTATGTTTTCACACTTAACCTCATTATTTTCCAGTTATTTGGGGTTCAGGTTGAGTTTACTGCTGATCACACATTTCAGAAAAGAGCTTCAAATGTGTGAAAGCAATGCAGATTGATTGGAAAAGGTTGAAACCTTGAGGTTTTCTACAGCAGAAAATTTCTTTTGATGTTTAATTTGTCTTTTTCTGGCAATGATTATAGAATTTTACAGCCGTCTAGAATGTCTTTCATCAGAGAGAGAGGTACTCTTTCTGACAGAGTTTTTCCCCTCACTATTTGTCTCTGTTAGATGACATTGTTTGGCCTGAGGGGGATGAGGCTTTGCCTGCAGATGCTCAGTCCCTCATTTCTGCCCTCTTACAGACCAACCCTCTGGTCAGGTTGGGTACAGGTACTAACTTTTTTCTTGTTGGTTGACTTTGACGTATTCTATCAACAGATCATTATGTCACTAATGACTCGGGGCTCTTATCGCTAGATTAGACCCTCTGGGTGTGACCTCAATGGTTATTTATGCATTAATTGTCCACTTTACAGTCCCTGGGATCCAGTGGATTTCTGTGCCACAGCAACAAGCTAATTCATAAAGCATAAGAGTTTGGTTTTTTTTTCCAAATCATGAAATATTTATGTCCCTTGTGTTCTTCCGCCTCTGCGCTCAGCAGCATTTCGACTGATGTTTGTGTAAGCCTTTTTTTTTTCCCCACGCATTTGTGGCCTTCCAGCAGTCTGTACACTGCTGTGGCTGTGGGTTTGCAATGGAAATATTAATTTCATTTTTCTTTGTTAACTTTGGTACAGCTGGAAAGACACACATACAGACATTTTGACATTTTAAACATATATTAATTTTCCTTCTCTGTTTTGGGGGTAATTCTGGTTTCTTATTATAGTAATAATGGCTTTTAACTATGAGATTTTACTGGGACTTTTAAAGTATTTTTTAAACTGCAATATTGAATATTAAAGGTTGTGAAATTGAAGCAATAATTTAAAAGGTTGCTGGAAACTGATTAGTTTTGCTGTTCTTGCCATGGCCACTAGGTGGTGCATTTGAGGTGAAGCAGCATTCTTTCTTCACGGAGCTGGACTGGAACACTTTACTGAGGCAGAAAGCAGAGTTCATTCCTCACCTGGAGTCAGAGGAGGACACCAGCTATTTTGACAGTATGTTACTTTGGATTTACGTGTCTATAATACAGAGCAGTTCCATCCATATGGGCTTTATGGGATGTAGAATAATCTTTCTGACAGTTCCTGTCAGAGATAGACATTTTCTATTCCATTCAGAGCTCATATATTTACTCTTCTCTCTTGTCCTGTCTCTCCCTCCCCCGTCAGCCCGCTCAGATCGTTATCATCACATAAACACGTATGACGAGGATGACACCAATGATGACGAGCCTGTAGAGATCAGACAGTTCTCTTCCTGCTCCCCTCGCTTCAGCAAGGTTTGGCTTTACTCTCTCTGCTCCTTCATCTCTATTTCTGTCACTTGTTTTTTTTTTTCCCCTCAGTGTGAGTGTGTTATGTTGTGTCCTGTGGCTCTGTATTTGACTGATGGAGGAGAGCGCAGTAGAAAAGGCCTGCACAGAGCAGCGCCTCTAGAGGACACACATGATGTTAAACAAAAACCAACAAATCTTTTATTGTCGCTTTTTTGTAAATTTGACGACCCAGGCCGTCTTTACCGTTTTCCAAAACCACATTTCCACTGTCTTTTGTTCTGATCTGTGCCATTGCATTCTGTCTCTGTCACACTTCTCTTCTCGGGTGATATTTTTCTCACCTTTTGATGTTGTGTTTTATTTCTCCCAGACTCTCCCATTTCTATTTCCCATCACTAGCTCTCTCCATCCATCTGTCGCTCCACCCATCCATCCCCCGACTCCCCCAACTTCTTATGTTTCTGTCACGAAGGACCCCTTCAGAAAATACCAAAGTGCCTCATTGAGAGGCTGGTTTGAATGAAATCCGAGACGCTCCAGTAGAAGGCTTTTGAACCCTGAATACATCAATATAATGAGCGCTACAGTAAACACATACACTGATTCATTGTGTTTTAGTTCACTAGAGCTCAGATTGCTCACAATTTTTAGTATGTATAAAAGCATCATCAGCAAGGACTATTTTTATAATCCCATTCATTGAATTGTGTACTCTGTAATTGCCGCATTTTTTTTTTTGGCACTTTTGTCCTGTTTTTATCTTTGTTGTGTCCACATTTCTTTACCCCCTAAACCAATCAATAATATGTTATAACTGCTTTTCCAGTTTTTTTTTACCGTGTTTTTGAAAAGAGATATATCCAAAATGGAGTTAACCATTTTTCAACAGGTTTTCTCAGCCTGAGAGCAAACACAAGAAAGCATTTGGCTGTTTTTGTCACAGTTAAAATTCACCATTAATTCAGTTATTCTGTTGTTATTATGCACCGTACAGTGATGTTCTCAACACCCAATAATGTGAATTTTTCTGCTATTTTAGCAACAACTCGTGCAGCAAACTTGAATTATAGCAGCACTGTCACTCATCGTCAATAACAAACTCACCTGCAGGTGTACAGCAGCATGGAGCATCTGTCACAGCTGGAGCAGAAAGTCTCAACCTCCGTGTGCCGTCGGGAGCACAAAGGCCCGCGGGAGGACAAGGTGACCAAGAGGGAGAGTCTGGGCAGCTTCAGCATGAGAGACAAGAGCTGGAGGACTGGATCCCCCGAGATGTGAGTTGCAGCTCATAACGAAGACGTGATTATGGCTTCTGTTTTGATGTGACTGGGTTGTAGAAGGAGTGTGTTTTGTTTTTGTTTTTTTTTTTTCCCAATGTAGTGCTATTACGCTGACAAAACGCTTCCAAGGACTGCAGCCGGCTTGTTCCAGGCTGCATAAATCTTTTCAGGATTGAGAGCACAGGGCAGAAAAGATTACAGTTCTTCCCTTAACTCAGTTTGGCCTCAATCTTGAGAAAGCATATGATGGTGGTTTTGTGAAATAACACGATTTGTGTGGTTGTAGAGTGGAATTTAAATGTAATAAGGTGCACGTAGCTTTTTATTCTTTGACATTTTTGCTGGTTTGATTGTCCTTCCTTTACATTTGTTACCATTTATTACCATAATTCATTTTTGACCTGCTCTTTTATAGCAATTGGCAGACAGAGCTGATTTATTTATTTTTATTTAATATCTTAGATGTTTCCTTCCCTCATCAACTTATGTGTGTGTGTTTTCTTGCAGGAAGCGTCTGTCCTGTTCAGAGTCTCTCTACATGGAGGGAGATGCCAGCCCTCCCCTTGGTGCTCGCCGACGCTTCTCGGCTCTGATGGATACGCATCGCTTTGCTTTGCCCGCGGACGGCGAGCCAGATTTCTTGTCCCGTCAGGTGCCCATCAAGGTTCGAGGAACGTCACTGGATGGAACCAGCATCCCATCACCAAACCTCTTGGAGCAGAAGAACAGTTTAAAGGACATCAACGGAGCAGGTGTTGTAGGAGAAGGCTTTGTCATTGTCGTAGCAAAGGGTTGTGATTAAGAAGTAAAAAGAATAAAAAGCAGGTAGGGAAGAGGGAAGGGAACCTGATTAAATGACTGCTGCTGAATAGTCGGCAGGTAGACATTTCCTTATATCGCTTATTTCGCCTCAAAATTATTCTGACACCAAATGCTGTAATAACTGTAATTTCCAACCAGATTTACATCTTTACAGATAAATCCCCAAGACACGGAGAGACTGCCGGAGTCAGCACTACCATCGCTATGCTATCCCCAGGCCCAGCAGCTACTAGTCGCGATGTTGTGGCTCCTCTATATGACCCCCTGGGGCCACGGGCTACCAACGACCTGGTTCTTCGCCGGGCGCGTCATCAGCATTTATCAGGCGATGGGGAGAAACACAACTCCAGACCTGGAAGTAAGGTCATTAAATCAGCATCTGCGACCGCCTTATCTGTGATCATACCATCAGGTGAGATCTACAAGGAAGGAAAGACTCTTTTGGAATCAGTTTGTGGTTTAAGAAATGAGCATTTTATTGTCTGCCTGCATCCAGTCGAGCAACATGGCGGCTTCTCGCCACTCGCCAGCCCCATGTCTCCACACTCCTTCTCCTCCAACCCTTCGTCCCGCGACTCGTCTCCCAGCCGGGACTTCTGTCCAGCGGTCAATGTGCTGCGGTCGCCCATCACCATCCATCGTTCTGGGAAGAAATACGGTTTTACACTCAGGGCCATAAGGGTCTACATTGGAGACAGTGACATATACAGCGTGCACCACATTGTTTGGGTAAAGAATCTTGTCTACATTTATTTGGATGGATTTCATAATTGATTTCCGTCTTGTTATGACAAACAATAATTAAGAAACTTAATGACCAAATTAAAGAAATAATTATCTCAATAAGCCTCAGTCTAAGTTGACGGCACATAAACACAAACTATGTGTAACTGTCTTTGTATCTCATGTCGACCATGAATTGCACTCGAACTTTTCCCGAATCGGCAGCACGTTGAGGACGGCGGCCCCGCCCAAGAGGCTGGCCTGTGTGCTGGTGACCTCATCACCCACGTCAACGGGGAGCCTGTGCACGGACTGGTCCACACTGAAGTGGTAGAGCTCATCCTCAAGGTTAGCACTTGGATGGTTTGGCACAGAATTCCAAAAATGCACCTCAGGTCTACTGATTTATTTCTGCGAGTGTGTAAGTGAGAGTGATTAATAACCAGCATCACTGTATGAATCACTGTCATTAACCTGTACAGAGTGGAAACAAGGTGACAGTGACAACCACACCTTTTGAGAACACCTCCATTAAAGTGGGTCCTGCACGCAAAGCTAGCTACAAATGTAAAATGGCCCGTCGGAACAAGAGGACAATGGGAAAGGACAGCCAGGACAGGTAGGAACATGCAGTTTTTTGTTTTGCTTTAGATTTAAAAGTTCAGTCTGGGCGTATTTGATGTTCTTTTAAACTTTAATGTTACAATCAAAAGGCACCGTTGTAGTCTGTTTGTGCAGTATCATGTATTTCAAGTTGTCTTTCCTCGTCCTGTCATTATTCTGTCCTGCAGCAAGAAGCGGAACTCATTGTTCAGGAAAATCACAAAGCAGTCCAACCTGCTGCACACCAGCCGCAGCCTGTCCTCTCTGAATCGATCTCTGTCCTCCAGCGAGAGTCTTCCCGGCTCCCCAACTCACAGCTTATCTGCCCGCTCACCGACTCAGGGCCATCGCTCCACCCCTGAGCATTCATACCTGGGTACGACTTTGGAAATATTGTGTTCATGCGCGGACTGTGGTGAAATCTGTTTTGTTGGATATGTTCCCCAGGATAATCGGTTTCCGTTTTCTGTTTCTTGTCCTTTAGGAGCTTCTTCCCAGAGCAGCTCTCCGGCCACCAGTACACCCAACTCCCCCGCACCATCTCAGCACATGAGGCCCAGCTCCCTGCATGGCCTTTCCCCAAAACTCCACCGTCAGTACCGCTCTGCACGGTGTAAATCTGCTGGTAACATCCCCCTCTCCCCACTGGCGCATACACCATCCCCTACTCAGTCTTCCCCACCCCCCATGCCAGGCCACACTGTGGGGAGCTCCAACACCACTCAGTCTTTCCCAGCAAAACTCCACTCCTCACCACCAGTGGTACGTCCCAGGCCCAAGAGTGCGGAACCCCCGCGATCCCCTCTTCTCAAACGAGTGCAGTCGGCAGAGAAGCTTGGCTCGCCGCTGACCCAGTCCAGTGCTACGGGAGGACTGGGGGGTCCCCTGAGAAAGCACAGCCTGGAGGTGCAGCACTCCGAGTACCGTAAGGATGCCTTCCTCTGTGAGCTTGGGCTGCAGAGCCTGCTGGAGACGGAAGGGGAGATTTTGCCTCCTAATCCTCCACCCCTGCCCTCAGCCTCATCGACTATCCCTGAGTCCGGGGTCCTGAAGCCTGCGAGGAGACTGGGGAGGCAAGAATCACCACTTAGCAGGGAAACGCTGCTGGCTGGGAGAGAGGAAAGGGATCGGGAGAAGGAAAGAGAGAGTGATACTAAAAAGGTCCTGGAGAGACTGAGTCGGGTTGAGGCTGCAGAAACACATTCTTCCTCAACAAAAAAGCCTCAGCCGTGTGAGAGGCCCTTCAGCTCACAGTCTGAACCCAAACCACATGAAGGACATAGCAAAAGTATAGCTCCTGGTGCCCCTAACATAACAGCAGGGGTTATAGGTGGTCATAGAGGTCCTGAAAACACTCAGGCAGACTTAACAACGAAACACCAAGGCCACAAGGCAGTAAAAGATGTGTTGTCAGCTGGCAAAGCTTCATGGGAACAGGTAGGCATTAAAGCTGAAACAAAGCAGGAACGAAGAGACAGGCCTGTTACGGCGAGTACTATGTTCAGCAAGAGCTCCACTTCTGCTTTCGATAAATCTGCCGGCATCAGCTCAACCTCAACAACAGCTTCTCTTAGAATGGCAGACAGTCGGAGGAGGGATACAGCAGAAAGCAGCGACTCGAGGACTCCAGATATGGCCTCCAAAAGCCCCAAACTTCCATCTCGCATCCTCACGCCCGTCGTCCCTCCACATGGACAGCCGCTCTCACTGGCCAAGGTGAGACAGGGACTTGGGCCTGTCAACTGCTACCGTGGAACGCTTGACTGGGAGGACAAATGTCGCTTGGAGGTGGTTGAGGAACATTCGCCCTCTCCCTCACCCTCCCCCACCGCCGTCACTCCTTCCCTCTGTGGGCCTTCTCTCTGTAAATCCCGGCCCGTCTCCCCCGGCGAAAAGACGAGCTTTGTCAGCCAGCTCACCAACGTGGCCAAAAACGTCCTCGGTCCCATCAAGATCGGCTCCCAGGAAACGGGCAAGAGCAAAGACCAGCAGATTAAAGCAGTAGAGGAGAAGCAAGGGGGTGCGGGGAAGAGCGACACAGCCGCTGGGAGTCGAGTGGCCGGTGGGGCCTTGGCAGTGACCCAAAGTCCTGCTGGGTCACCGTTGGACAAGGCTGCAACAGGTGGCAGCCCACCACAAGTGTGACCCCACATGGTCATTATATTGGGCTCGGGGAGGGGAAAATAGAAGCTTTTTGTGGAAGAACAATGCAGCAGAAGTAAAGCACTTAAAAATACTGTACATTCCACTGTCAGAATATATGAAATGTTATTTATTGATTACAATCAATGACTGATTCTAACCTAAAGACCGAGAGTAAAATATGACTGTAAAGGTGCATTATCTGTTAATTTTCTGTTGTAGTATTTCACAAGACTCTTAATGTAATGTGAAACACTTTATCAGATGTGTATGTGTCACGATGTGAAGACGTGTCATATGATATGACTGTACATGTACTAAAGATACAAGGTCAAAAAGTGCTTTACTGATCAAAACACGCTGAATACTGTGAATACCAAATCCTCTCCCTCTGTTTTTGTCTTTCAACCAGCTCTCTTTTACTATTTCTCACATAAGACAATGAAACAGGGGTGAACAGGTGACAGGAATGACACGCAGCCAGAGGCTGTTGGGTAAGCAAGCAAAACAATGAACGAGCTCACCCCTGTTTTTTTTTTTTTCCTACTTCTTCACCCAGCCATTGATGTGGACAGACAGACAAAGCCGAACTGGGCACTTTGTCAGAGGATGTCACGTACAGCCCCGCTCAGCTCGGGCTGTCACAGAGGGTTGTTTGTGTGCTGGTGTGTGTGCACTTCGGGTGTTTTTCCTCCCCGTCTCACGGCGTTCAGTCTGAGCTCTTATCTGCCCTACGCAGGAGGGCTGTCACAGCCCTTTTCTCCACCTGTCTCTGACTCAGAGACACACAGCTGTGTAGATGTGTGTGTGTTCAGGCTCACAAAGCTGAAAGCAGTCGGAGCAGCTGATTTTCCATGCATTTAAATCCATACCTCTGCAGTCTGTGTATTAAGTGGCTTCTCAACGGGTAATTACACGAAGCAAGGTTGACTCAGCGGGGGGGTTGTGATAGAAACCAAATCTCAAACACACAGACTGAGGTGAGGATCCATTCACTTCTTTAAGTGCTCTGCTGCTTTGTTCATGAATTGCGCAGGCACGGTAAATGATCATGTGTGGCCTAAAGAAGCAAAATAGCACAGTGAAGGCAAAACAGGCAGTCATGGATGTAGCATACTATAACTTGTTAAAGGGCTCCACAGCAAATGCGTGGGTTAAGGAAATAGATGGTGCACTGTGTATTGCACTGGACCTGCAAATCAAATCTAGTCATTGAATATTCAGAATGCATTTGGTGAAGAAGGTAATGCAAATCGGGTAGTCAACTCTTGCGCATTATATAGCAGGTCTTTAACTAATTATGAGTGCAAAGGAGGTAATAGTAACTTTATTTTCACAGAATAGTCATATTTATGTGCTTAGTATTCCACTGTCAGTTACAATTGTACATAATCATATGCAAACCTTCTGCAGACAGCTGGCACTAATGATTCTATGGTTTGATTTAATTAGCCGGAGGCAAAATCAGGGTTGAAATGGTCATCCAGCTTTTAATTTAACGCATGGTTAAATGTCACAAATGACAGATGGAGACGATTCTTCTCAGATGAGATGAAATATCTGATTCAAGCAGCAACAGCAGTTAAAATTATCATACTGTACATACGGTCCACACTCAAGTACCAATTTGTTTTAATTTATAAAATTTTAAGGCTTGCTCATAGAATTTGCTTCCATTGTGGGATGCTTTTTTAATATAATTTTAAACATGTAGTCGTTAATATCTGACATGTTTGAATTATTATTTCTGTAAGATTCTGTCCTCTGTCCGTTCATCTACAAATATAACTGTAGAACATGCAAATTAGCATTATACTGCCCTCTGGTGGTTCATAAAATGTAAACGCAAAGACAAACAGCAAGAGAAAACCTGTGCGCTTAAGAGGCACACAGGATGATGTGATGGAAGCCCTGACTACCAAATCATGTCAGAATAGTTGTTATGAGCCATAGGGTCACTAAATATGCATTTATGTTTTTGGAAAATGCAGTAATTATCAAACACTTGAAATTAAAATTTATTCCTTCTCTGTTGTGTTCTTCACGTGACTGTTATAATAAATAGGGATCAACATTTTTAAATATGTCTTATATATTCTCCAGATAGGAAAGTGATCTTTTATATGTTGGTGTATAAATTAATTGTAAGGTCAGCTCTGAGCACCTGATAAAAAAAAAGAAACAAACAACAACAACAACAAAAAATAAAAAAAGCTGCCCACTTTAAGGCCTTTTTACAATCAGTGGTGTCCACACTAGTGTTACATGTTTAACAGCTACTTTTTCATTTTTGTGATGGACAGAGAGAGTAGTAAAAATGCACTTTATTTGAACAAAACTCTTTATTGGCTAGTAGTGTTTGTATGTTACTTTGAATAAAAACTAAATATACTGCATACAGTTATAGATTCTACAAGTTAGCGCAAAAGTCCAAGTTTCTCTGTTCACTGAAAGTGTATTTATTTATTCCATTGGGCATTTTAGTTTGTGATTGATGTGATTCTTATGCAGACACCTGAAGTGCAGTATGTGGAATAAAATCGAGATTTGTTCTAAAGCATTGTTTTATTTGTATTTAATTTATACCTGTAAAAATAAAACTGTTAAACACCACTTCCCCTTTGTAGGAAATGCTATTGAACTGAGAAGTGTGTGTGTGTGTATATATATATATATATATATACACACACACATGTAATAACTTAAGTTCTTCCAAATCATTTCTGGAATTTTCAGCAGTCTCGCTGAAAATCACGGATCACAGTGACCTGACTGATGACTAAGTCAGATTAAGCGAATATACCTGTTGTTAATGTAACACTAACATTTTTTTTAAATTTATAACTAATTATCGAATTGCTATACTGGACGAAGACGATGCAAATGATTTGTTTTTAAACTATTCAAAACTCAAGACGTGTGGCGCCTGTTTCACATTAAATCATATCCCCATCAATATATCATTTCAACGTTTCTCCGACAAGGTTAAAGTTTGACTAGGAATCCTCCAGACTTCCCAACACTAAACTTAATTTGTACAGCTGGAATATCAACCAATCAGCTTTGTGAGAGACAAAAAGTCAACCAATCATTTCAATCGATGGTGTTGCGTAAGAATATGACAACAGGAAGCAGATACCGCCGCCTAGCACACGATGATGCTAAAGTGTTGACAGTGAAACAAGACAGGTTTATTATTAGAGTATCGCATAAATGCGTTCTTGTTTAAAGAGTTAGTCACCTGCATTTTGCTGCAAGGTCGTTTAGCTCATTGATGAATCGATCATATATCGTATTTTGTATAACGCCGGGGCTAGTGGTATCTACAAATGCTAAAGTTAGCTATCTTCGGTAAGGTATTATAGTAAATGCATTCCCAAAGACGTTCTAAAGAGACAGACGTTGTTGACATGAGCCATTTTACTACAGAATTTTGATGAAGTTGGCCGGGTTTTACAGCAGGTAAGTTCTTTACATCTAGGAAAATATATGTATACTAGATGGCGCAGTATAGACCTTGGAATGGGAAGACATATACCTGTGCAGTTGAACTACATCTAAATTCGTGACGCTGAACTAATGCTGTAAAAACGATGACGATGTTTACTGTAACAGTATCCCAGCGATTGTTTAGCACTCTACAAGAGCGAAAGCCCTGATCAGATGACTTTCACAGACGCGGAAAATGTCAAACGTTAATCACATGACGGGTTCCACTCAGAAATGTGCCTGTCGGCGTAACACTGGTGTATTTACTGTTCTCTGTTTAAACCTCAACTCTGAGTCTCTGTTTTTTTTTCTTCCCCTTTTTGTTTTCTGCATTGTGAAATCCGTGACTGAAAACGTTTCTACGCAGAAATAATGACACATTAATGTGAGGGATGACAGCTTTTGGTTTCGATGGTTTACTGTGAAATAATAGCAACTGGATTTTAAGTAATTTCTGGCGCACTTTTATTTAAATATGCTTAGAAACTGGATAATGCAATCTTTAGAAAAGTAAAATATTATCCAGGTAATAGTTGCATTGACTTTATGTGACTAGAAAAGCACACAGAGAGCGCAGACCTCCACCAAGCAATGATAAATCATCTTAATCCCTGGGTCCAGTTACTATAGTGTATATACTCTATAGGCCAGGTGTGGGCAGTTATTTTACCTGAAGGACCACACTGGGTTTTAGACCATGATGAACAGGCCGGCTAGGTGGTGCGGGAAACTAACCCCCCTAATGATCGGAGGTTAACTAAAAATCATTCTTGATGTACTATTGACAGGGAAAATCTTTTGAAGAGCCTGTAAATTGGTCCAACTAGAGATAGATGATGATGCCCCAAATGATGTTTGGCCCCGTCTTGAGAGGACATTTTAGCATGCTAGGTGAAGGGGGGTCTGAACCTTTTACTAACCAATCAAGCTGATCACCTTCTTAATTTAATTTTTGGAAAAATTATTGTGAAGGCTCTGCGGTCCGGATTAAATAGTTCATCGGGTCACATGTGGCCCCCGTGCTTTAGTTTGCCCACCTCTGCTATAGGCAGTAGTTGTACAAGTTTATATAATGGAACCATTGTTAAATAACCCACCTGTGCTTTATTTTTATTTATTTATTTATTTTATTTTATTTATTTTTTGGCACCACCATTAGTAGGTGGAAATGACATAAATTTTGTTGGCTGTGATGAAATCTGTCACATCTGCAAGCGAATTTAAATTTTAGGTCCAGTCGTAAAGCAGCACAGTACATGTCAGTGATCACTGCCTTCTGAAGACTGTGACAATAGATGCCAGACAACACCGGAAAACGTGAAGGGAGCTGAACCAGAACTTTTCAGATTAGCTTTTATTTAAAGTAGATGCACATTATTTTAAGGAACTACCTCGTGAAAAAAATGCATTTTCCTGGCTCCTATTAGCAATGCTTTGAAGCCTGGCATCTGACAGATCTTCTGCCACCTTTTTGTGTCTTCCTTCAGTGCTCTGTTGCCACAATGAGCTGCAGGGTCCCGTTTTGACGTCTCAGAGATATGAACTCAGTTTCTCCAAGTGCAGCACAGTACGTAACAGGGGTAATGCAGGATGAACTTGTAGAGAACCAGAGGCAGCAGCCCCTGGAGCGCCAGGGCAGCTTTGGTCCCCGGCTGCCGCGGACTATTGATTCTGGCCGGGAGTTGACTGGAGAGCCCGATGAGATGGATAAACTGAAAGCCAAGCTGATGTCGGCATGGAATAACGTCAAATATGGTTTGCCTCTGTCTTTATTCAGCAGCTATTTATATTTGTTAAGTGTAAAACAGTATTTGCTGACATATGTCCATTTTGTCATTGTAGGTTGGACTGTAAAATCTAAAACTACCTTCAACAAGATATCACCAGTCACCATCCTGGGACACTCCTATCTGCTTAACAGCGAGGGTACACTTTTTTTGTCTGTCTAATTTTGTCTGTGTCTGCTGTTTGAACTCAGTTACAGCAGCGGGTTTTTTGTGCTTATTTCTCCTCTCTTTCGCTACCTTTTAGACGAAGTAGAGCGGTTTCGTTTGGCCTTCGTGTCAAGGATTTGGTTGACTTACAGGAAAGAGTTCCCACAGCTGGAGGGCTCCACCTGGACTACAGACTGTGGCTGGGGTTGTATGCTGCGCAGTGGGCAGATGCTGCTGGCGCAGGGTCTCCTCATCCATTTGATGCCCAGAGGTTTGTCCTCTTGTTCAATTCTTTTTAAATTTGTCTTTGATGCAGTTGCTTTCAAGTTCAGGCCTTTTCTGTCGTGCAGGTTGGACTTGGCCAGATGCTCAGCCACTCGCAGATGTGGATTTGGAAGTGTCGAGGCCTCACTCTCCAGCCCGCGCTGGAGGAGTCCCCATCCCATCTTTTGGTTTTCCACGAGGACCCAACACACCGGAGAGGTCCTTGTTAAGTGATCAGGCAACCAAATGTGGTCAAAAAAAGAGACCTGAATCAGCACAGGACAGACAGGCAGAGCCCAAACACCGAGGGCTTGTGTTCTGGTTTGGGGATCAGCCATCGGCACCGTTTGGGATTCATCAGTTGGTGGAAATTGGCAAAAGTGCAGGGAAGAAGGCTGGTGACTGGTATGGCCCGGCTATAGTGGCACATATACTACGGTAACTATTACTAATATATCAGAGATTTTTATACACGAACCTCAAGGAGGTTTAAAAAGCTCGGAAAATATAGTAATCATTTTATTATGATAAAGGGACAAAGTGCATTTAACTAACACAGAGACGCTTCCCTGTGTTATAGATTGATCGAATCTTTTGATTAAAACCTCGGTTGACCCCAGAAACATGAGTGAAGGATGACATAAATAACCTTCAATGTTTAACATTACGTAGAAGACTTCTCACTAAACATTGCACACTTGTGACAGAAACTCTGAGTTCTGCTCCTTTCTTTTAGAAAAGCAGTAGCCAGAGCATCTGCTGTCCACAATCTGGTTGTGTATGTGGCTCAGGATTGTACAGGTGACGAGTACAAACACATCCGCCCTCTTCCAGTTTTTGCTCGTCTATTGTTGATTTTGAATTATTGTACATGGCTGAAAGTCTCCTCTTGTTTTTTTTCCCCATCACGCTCTCATGCACTGTAGTGTACAAAGAGGATGTGATGCATCTGTGTGACCTGTCACTGAGCCGGACGCCCTCTGATCCCGCCCCCCAATCTTGGCAATCTGTCATCATACTAGTGCCGGTACGGCTGGGAGGAGAGTCTCTCAATCCATCCTACATCGAATGTGTCAAGGTGTGAATATCCTTTGTCCGTCTGTGGCCTCCACATCAATTTTCATTAAAAGAAGGAATACTCCCACCACATTTGTGTCTAAACTCATATTGAAGATATTTGTCTTCGTATTCAGAACATCCTAAAGTTGGATTGCTGCATCGGAATCATCGGTGGGAAACCCAAGCACTCACTTTACTTTATTGGCTTCCAAGGTGAGAACCATAACTGTCCTTCATTCCAAAGAACAGTTTGCTGATCTTTAGAAATTCACTTGCAGGGATGGAGTTGCACTCACCCTCTGTTTTCAGTCAGCGCTTGCTGAAAACGTCCGATTTATCGATAAATGTTAATTCCACAGAGAGATGCAGCCATGTAACACTGTTGTGATGGATGAGAGTGTGGTGCTGCAGGTGCAAGTAACACTGAGACATAACAACAGAGACCACACACAGTTCCTCTTTTGCTTTTCAGTATTATAACCCAACAATAAACTGTTCTGGAAATTCCTGATAAGTCATAAAATCATTAGAATAGAGGATATTGTTCCACTAATTTTAGCATGATTAAATAGACCAACCTTGCTCACACATTTGTGGCTTAAGGGCTACTTTTAAAACATCAAAACCAAGAAAAAAAGATCCGCCTGTATAAAGAATGCTTTCTTAGCTCTTTTTCAGAGGGAAGTTTGGTTTCAAACTCTTTCTTTTTGAGAAATAAATTGGATGTCTAAATAGGTAATTAGCTTGCTGGAGCTTTAATGCATAGCTTTTGTGGGTCAGTCATAAAATTAAAGGTTGGCAAACATCTCTCTTTTTTGTGCCATGTGATTCACACACAAACTATCTTTGTGACCGGTCGGTTATGATCGAGAAATTTGCCTATTTGGGTATCTCTGGGTCCGCTATTGGCCCTGAATACGAATGTAAATGACCCTCTATTCAGGATTGTGCCTTTTACAAAGAGGAATACAAACTTTAAGCTTGAAAGGGCTTGAACCCTGTGAAAGGGCACAGACTTGCTGCAGATCAGCAAGGTTAAATGAAAACACTGGTTGTTAACCACTAAACTTCGTCACCATTTTTTTTTTTTTTTAATAAAAGCGTGAGGTAACTTCTGTTACAGTGAATATTTAAATCATTTATCTCTTCTGGTGTCTGTTAGATGAGCAGTTGCTGTATTTGGACCCTCACTACTGCCAACCTGTGGTGGATGTATCACAGGTCAACTTTTCACTGGAGGTTTGTTTTATTCTTTCACTCCTCACAGCACATATATGAAACCGCTGAATGGCAGTGTAATGTATTCATGTCATTCCTCAGTCATTCCACTGTAACTCTCCAAAAAAGATGCCCTTCAGCCGCATGGATCCAAGCTGCACCATTGGATTTTATGCCAAAAGCAAAAAGGACTTTGAGTCTCTCTGTTCTGCTGTTATTATGGTGAGTTGTTTTTTTTTGAAGCAGCTTGTGGGGTTTAGTTAATGTTAATGTCGTTCAGTTTTGCAGAGACCTCAGAAATGTTTTAATACTATAACACAAAACAAGCCTCTTCCCCATCTTTTCGTCATAATTAGTCACCCAATAGGAGCTGAAGGATGCTTTAACTCTGCTTCCCAGAGTCACTGTTCCCTCAGTCACGTGGGAATTTACTGGATTAGATCAGCAGTTCTCCTCTAAACAGCAAGTTGGCAACATAATTACGTTCCTAATTACACAGACTTGGACCAGTCTGAATTATCTTTCTTCCATGTATATGCCTTGTTACTTATATTAGTTGATTCCTGAGGTACAGGTTGTAATTCTTGGAGTATATCTAATATCTTTTACCGTGTCGACCTTGTGTCCTCTCAGGCCCTATTATCGTCAAAGGAGAGGTATCCTCTGTTCACCTTCATAGAGGGTCGCAGTCAGGATTACGGACTTGAAGGTCAGAGCAGTAACAGCGGACCCACCACCCACATTTTGCCACCGGGGAAATTGGGGAGGAGCAACCACAGAAGTAACAGTGACGAGTTTGTCTTCTTGTAAACCACATGATATATCAGCTCTCACCAATAGGTGGCAGAAGAAGACGCTACCATCCTTTTTAAATGGGATTCCTGGGCAGACGTGGAAACTGCTGCTTGTGACGCCAACTAACCTGTGGACGGGAAAGTTGGCTTTTGATTTACTTTATCAGACACCTACAAAGCCTCAAAGTCAAGCATATGAAGTACAAGTACACTGTTTTGATCAGGGTATGAACAAAATACACTGAAGGTGATGTGTGTCCACTACATTATATTCTATTTGCTCATCATCGAGGTCCTTGATGATGAGTTGTCCCATCATTGGGACAACTACATTAAAAAAATACAGAATAAAAATATAATGTACAGCAGATTATATTTTTATTCTCTTTGTCAGTTGCAGGATATACTTATAGATTACAAACAGAAAGCAACCTCTTTTTAAAAAAGAATGAACTTAAGTTCTGAGGTTTCTTTGATACGTTTCTATTATCAACTATTGTTTGACAGTCAACTTTCTCTTGTGTTCATCTCTTGTTTTATATTGCACTACTGTTTTAAGATTGGTTGTTGTCATAATTAAACTGCAGACACTGGAATTACATTTTTCATGTATGTTGTTTCTACAGTGCAGTGCACTTTTGCAGTAAACATGTCATCATCTATTTGTAAATTAACATAACAGGAACCTGTCATATTTAGTAATCCATTTGTTTTTAAATATTAAACTCAATAAAACTGGCTGGCATAAATAAATATATACTAACCCTTAGAAAGCTAATAAGTAATTTAATTTGTTCGAATAAAATGTTTAAATTTTTATGTAAATATACTTTCAATGCATAGACACAATATATAATTTTAGTTTTTCATAATGTTTTGTCTTTAATATGTATGCGAGATCCGCCTATTTGAAAGTGTTTTTTATTTATTTTTTTTAAAATAATTTAACTACATACACGACAGGTTTTAGGCACCAACTTTAATGATCCGACTGGATGAACAGCGTCTGACGCATGCGCGTTGCGCGCCAACCGTGACTAGACATTCGGTCATAGCCGCGTTGGAGGGGGCGCTCGAGCCACGTCGGTGAAACAAATCAACGCTTGAAGGTGGATTTAAAACGGTGAGTTGACTAATTGCCTAACCCACCGTGTTGTGTTTCGTCTCCCGCAAAAATGAAGTCGGCACAACAGAAATTTACGCAGGTCAGTCTGTCCTGTTGATGCGGGTAGGCCAGTCGCAGTCCGCCATTCGATTTTTTTTTCCTTAATTGAACGAGACTGTTCATGGTACGCATGAGTACATCATCAGCAGTATGTGCGTCATTTATGTTCTTCGTGAGTGCACCGGTAGACCCAGCAGCTGTAAATGCATATGCTGGTAATACGGTGCAGCGCAGCAGGAGGAGATGTGCATTGTTTAACCAATATTCACCTATTACCAAATAAACAGAGGTTAAGACAGATGCACAGGTGCTCCTTCTGATACATCCAGTATAAATTCAAGAAGGCATATTTTATCAAAGGCTATTTCCTCCTCTTTCTATTTTTCAGATCCTACCTGCTCGGAGAGGAGCAGGAGATCCAGGGCGATGTCGACGCCAGATCCTCCAATGGGAGGCACCCCTCGCCCAGGTCCTTCACCTGGTCCTGGTCCCTCACCTGGTGCAATGATGGGTCCCAGTCCCGGGCCATCACCAGGTTCCTCTCACAGCATGATGGGCCCCAGTCCTGGCCCTCCATCTTCAGGACACTCCCAGCCAGGACCCTCTGGATATGGCCAAGAGAATATGCACCCATTGCACAAAGTAAGACCATTGAGGAGACACTCTTTCACTTTTCCTTACGCAGATATGACTTTAAAAGCTCAAATTAGTGGCACTATGGGGATTTGATATCACATTCTGGACTGCAGGGTGACCATTGCAAGGTTGAGTTCACAGGGAATAACTAATCACAATCATTGGATGCAAAAGCTTTAAACTTGTCATTGTCATTGGGAGTTCCGGAATTTAACCCAAAGACAGTCTAAGCATCTCACTGCACTTTCATTACATGTGATTTTTTTTTTTTTTTTTTCAAATGTAATAATTTGACATCTGTCATTACAGCTTTATTATTTCGTTCCATTTACAGGAGCACTGAAATACTGCAGTACATTCTAACATGTTATTTAGTGTCTTTTTTTTTTCTTCTTAAACTTTATCATTGTTTCCGATCTTTGGCAAGCTCACAGTTTCAGCTATTCAGAATCCTAAGATTCTCACTGGAAATATGTTGGTGGTTTGAATTGTCTTTATTTGAATGCCAACACAGCCCATAGAGAGCATACATGAGAAGAGCATGAGTGAGGAGAGCCGCTATAGCCAGATGAAGGGTCTGACAGTGAGACAGGCTGGTCACAGCGGCATGGGCCCTCCACCCAGTCCTCTAGACCAACATTCGCAAGGTAAGCGTGCTGCATAAGCCTCTTAAGCAATTCCATCCTGTCCCACATTTTGTAACACATGTTGTGTTTTTATAGCTGTGACACATCTGTGTTGTCATGCCTCCTCTCAGACATAAAATCCAACTTGCCTCATTTTTTTCTCCTTCAAAATGTTGCAATTAATTAGGAAAAACAATATTGAATCCAACTGTGTGTATAGCTGGGTTTCATAATTGCTGCTGGTCCATTTACAGAGGGGGGAGATGTGGAAAGAAACAACAGTTTGTCATACAGGCAAAACTTCTCTTAAGCAGAGCTAAACTAATGACACTACAGTCTAGCAGGACCATGTCATGGAACAATTTGCGGTTTTTTAAGACAGCGCTACAGGCTGTGTCATTATATAATCTACCAGCCACCTAGCTTGTCCTAGTATGAAGAGTAGAAATGGAGTAAAAGTTATCTTGGCTGTCCAAAGGTAATTGGTAGGTTGACGTCGTAATTCATTATATTAATTCATTCATAAAAAATATTTTAAAAAAATAGTCTGATAATTATGTGTGTAATTTTAAAAGTATTAATTCTTGTATATCTTGCTGTCTTTCACTAGACAGCAGATAACACTTAGAAATGTACTGTTTCCCATTCCCAATATGCAAATTTCTTACTAATTCTCTCAAATTCGCCCAGGTTACCACTCCCCATTGGGTGGCTCTGACCATTCCAGTCCTGTTCCTTCCAGTGGTCCTCCTTCTGGACCTCTTATGCCATCATCCTCTTCTTCCACCTCCTCCTCTGGTGGCCCTGGCTCTGCCCCTACACCTTTAGATGGCCCCAGTGGAGAACAACACACTCTGGGTCCAAATAACAGGCCTGGCCCTCCAGTGAGCTCTGGCCCAGGACCCAGTCCTGGACCCAGTCTAGGCCCAAGCCTTGGATCTGGCCTTGACCCTGCAGGTGCAGCAGGGCCTACTCCCTTTAATCAAAACCAGCTCCACCAGCTTAGAGCACAAATCATGGCTTATAAAATGCTGACCAGGGGACAGCCTCTGCCAGATCACCTCCAGATGGCTGTCCAGGGCAAGAGACCTATGCCTGGAATGCAGCAGCAGCCAATTCCCAGCCTGGGCCCTGGTGCTGGAGGTGGACCAGTAGGTGGGGTACTAGGACCTGGGCTTGGAACAATGGGCTCAGGCTACAGTCGAGCACACGGTGAGTTTGAAACCCTAAAACTGTCATTAGCTGCTAAAGTACCTATTAAAAAAAACAACAACGAAAAAAAAAATGAATAATGACATTATTAAGTATCTATACTCAATGTATTTGTTCATTTAGGCATGATGGGTCCCACCATGCCTCCTCCAGGCCCTTCAGGTACTCCAGTTGGAATACAGGGACAAAACCAAAACGGACCTCCAAAGTCCTGGCCTGAAGGTACATGTGGTGCTTTTGTTACTGGTATAAGTAGGATAAATAAGTGTTGTTGGTGTAGTTGTAGAGGCAATATGATCAACATTGTTAATGTTGTGTCCTAGTTCCTGTTTGAAACAACACATACTTAAAACCTAGTAATATAGCATGGCAAATACGCAAGTCCTTGATGTTTTCTTCTCTACGTCGCTTCTCTCCAGGCCCCATGGTGAACGCAGCAGCCCCCTCCAACGCACCACAAAAGCTGATTCCTGCTCAGCCCACTGGACGACCTTCTCCCGCTCCACCTTCTGTTCCCCCTGCTGCCTCCCCTGTGATGCCGCCACAGACCCAATCTCCTGGTCAGCCCGTGCAGCCAACGCCCATGATGCCTTACCACACCAAGCAGAACCGCATTACCCCCATCCAGAAACCCTGCGGCCTTGACCCAGTGGAGATACTGCAAGAGAGGGAGTACAGGTAGGTCAGGATCATCCCGGTCGTTGCTGGAATTGTTGAAAGAGGACCCGACTTCTACGTTGTTTTTCTCCATCAGGCTACAGGCTCGCATCACCCACCGCATCGCTGAACTGGAGAATCTACCTGGATCTCTGGCTGGAGACTTACGTACCAAAGCTACCATAGAACTCAAAGCCCTCCGTCTACTCAACTTCCAGAGACAAGTAGGAATAATGGCGACATGCTTCACACCTTCAAGATCACATTTCAGACACTGGACAGGGAGTGACCCACATATCACACATCACGTCTCATTCCTCTCTTTGGAAGATGGTGTCAAGCCAGCGTCATCTCCTTTTCCTCTCAAATCCGTGCCTGCACTTTCGTATATACAGTATATAGTAAAATTGTTTATGTCCAACTGAGTGAGCGCAGAAAAGGATTCATTTCCTGTCCAATGGTACTGGTCTTTTAAACCAGTATTTTATTTGAAATATATTCATTTGGTTATAAATTGGACATTTATTGACTTCTCTCAGGTGCTGCCATTATTACCCTTGCCACTTTTATGGTTTAACCTTAAATGTCACATAATAAACATAATAAACGACTTTCAGCAGGATGGTTCCTCCTCGTGAGCTGGGTCCTGCTCAGGATTTCTTCCTGTTAAAAGGGAGCTTTTCCTTGCCACTGTGCTTACCTGGGGTTCGGGCTCTGGGTTTCTGCCTTTGTAAAGCAGCTAGAGACAATTTTATTGTAAAAGGCGCTATATAAATAAAACTGAACTGAATTGAATAATTACAGGTTTTTCAAAGGTGGTGTTAATCAAAAGTTTTTGTCAAACACAGTTACGCCAAGAGGTGGTGGTGTGCATGCGTCGTGACACGGCGCTAGAGACCGCTCTCGACGCCAAGGCCTACAAGCGAAGCAAGCGCCAGTCTTTGCGAGAAGCCCGCATCACAGAGAAGCTGGAGAAGCAGCAGAAGATTGAGCAAGAGCGCAAACGCAGGCAGAAACATCAGGTAGCAGATGCTTGTGACGCCGGCTGTGGTGGGAACAGAACTGACGTTTGCTGCTCGGTCGTGTCTCCTGCCATCTTAACACTTGCTCACGCCATGTTCCTAGGAGTACCTCAACAGCATCCTGCAGCACGCCAAAGACTTCAAAGAGTACCACCGCTCCATCACGGGCAAAATTCAGAAGCTGACCAAAGCTGTGGCCACATATCACGCCAATACTGAACGGGAGCAGAAGAAGGAAAATGAGCGCATTGAGAAAGAGAGGATGAGGAGGCTGATGGTAATAGCTGCAACAAATACCCACAGTCACACGTGTGAGTTCCACATATCCGACATTTCTGTGTGTCTGTTTAGGCTGAGGATGAGGAGGGCTATCGTAAACTCATCGACCAGAAAAAGGATAAGCGTTTGGCGTACCTGCTGCAGCAGACCGACGAGTATGTCGCCAACCTCACTGAGCTGGTCAGAGCTCATAAGGCAGCGCAGGCTCTCAAGGAGAAAAAGAAAAAGAAGAAGAAAAAGAAGAAGGTGTGTAGAAGAGCGGGAGTAGCACCTGATGATTGTAATCACTGCTCCAAACAAGGGCAAAACTCATGGGTGATATGCATTATTGTTGCAGCTGGAGGTCGCTGAGGGTCAGGCTCCTGCCATGGGTCCTGATGGAGAGGTGAGCGTGTAGTTATGGAAGAGCGTAATTATTTTATACATTAGATTAATTACAATAAACATTCAGAGTATGTTAAAACTGTGACTCACCTCCTCTCACACAGCCTCTAGATGAAACCAGTCAGATGAGTGACCTGCCTGTGAAAGTGATCCACGTCGACAGTGGAAACATCCTGACGGGGGTGGATGCTCCAAAAGCTGGACAACTGGAGACCTGGTTGGAGATGAATCCCGGGTGAGACTGGCCGAGGGATGAAAAGCGGCGCGTATTATGTTCAGCAGAGGATTAAGTGATGTGCAGATATGTATTTTTGTGTGATGTCAGCCATCCAGCAGCTTTGATCGTACACGTAGAATCGTGGATTGTTTGTTAATACCAAGCTTGTGCTCATTTTGTCCAGTTATGAGGTGGCTCCCCGTTCGGACAGCGAAGACAGTGAAGAGGAGGAAGAGGAGGAGGTTGATTGTTTGAACTATTGTAATTTGAAGCCTTTAAGATATTTGCCTGTTCACGCCGCTGACAAGCTGTTTTGGCAGGAGGAAGAGGAGGAGCCGCAACCATCTTCTACAACGATGGAGGACAAGAAGAAGATCACAGACCCTGACAGTGAAGATGTGTCAGAGGTGGACGTCCGACACATCATCGAGTGAGTACAAAGCGTTTGGCACATGACGATATTGTACCTTTACCAAGACATGGAGCGTCTCATTACACCTAAACGTATCACCGGTTGAATTTGGCGGCTTCATGCAGGCCAGTCTCCTTTTGACTACGACATGACTGCATGACACTCGTGTGTTTTCTCCACAGAAATGCTAAACAGGATGTGGATGACGAATATAGTGGTGCAGCATTTGCCCGTGGGCTCCAGTCTTATTACGCTGTGGCCCACGCCGTCACAGAGAAAGTGGAGAAGCAGTCCGGTTTGTTGGTAAATGGACAGCTCAAACAGTATCAGGTGGGCAGCCACAGATGGATTGTTAAAGCTATTGCTTCGGCATGCAGGAAGTCATTTTATAATACGATGGCTGTTTACCTTCCTTGTCTGACAGATTAAAGGTCTAGAATGGTTGGTTTCCCTTTACAACAATAACCTGAACGGGATCTTGGCAGATGAGATGGGTCTGGGAAAAACCATCCAGACCATTGCTCTGATCACGTACCTCATGGAGCACAAACGGCTCAACGGACCATACCTCATTATCGTACCTCTGTCGTAAGCTAACCCTCATTACCTGCAAATATTTTCTCTCTGTTCTAGTTCCCCTTAAGGCAGACGTTCTTTAAACAAACAGTAAACTGAACTGTCTCTCACCGGCAGAACTCTTTCTAACTGGGTGTATGAGTTTGACAAATGGGCGCCAACAGTTGTGAAAGTCTCCTACAAGGTGAGCTTTCACTGGTCCCCCATCCAAGCCGAAAATACATGATGTCACTTCCTGCATATTTTTTGCTGAGCTTCAATGAGGAGATGATGTTTCTTCTGGAAGAAATAAACTTTTCTTACCATTAAAATTCAGGCCAAGTGTGAAGGACAGCATAATTTGTATTCTATTTTCCTCTTCCAGACTGCTTATATAAACAGAGGAGCAACATAATATTACCACTGTGGATTATCAAGGATTATCAAATGTCTGACACTATTTAAGGTTTTCAATATTTAGAAATTTAGAGACAACTGAATAGTTGGGCCTTTTCACCAGAGCACACAAAACAGTATTTAAGTGAGTTAGAGCTTATTTTTTCTGAACTGATTTTGATTTATTTTGTCAGGGGTCTCCTGCTGCTCGAAGAGCTTTTGTCCCACAACTGCGCAGTGGCAAGTTTAATGTTTTACTCACCACTTACGAGTACATCATCAAGGATAAACAAGTGCTGGCCAAGGTGAGATGACACGAACAAGCAAACAGGCATAGAAACAAACACAAGCAGACATAATGTTTTTATAACCTTTGCACACCTTTTTTTTTCTTTTTTGTCTTCGCTCATATTTGCTTGGTGATCCGTGCGTTCTCTTTTGCTGCCCTTTTTGTCGCCGGCTGTCACTCCCTAAAACCGAAAATTCAAAAAGCACTTAATCTCCACGCCAATCTGACCGCACTCTCTGCTGCGTCTCAGTTCTCTCTCCTAGGTGCTGCCATACAATCACACTGCGTGTTTACAGAGTCTCCCTCTGTCCTCTGTGGTCATCATGCTGCTTTGCTCTCATGTATTCATATAGGCTTCCTGACTGTGCAGACAGGTGGGTGTTGTAGTCCAGACACGTTTTTCCCACAGCTCAAGGCTTTGGCTTGGGACTGAACCAGTGTGGGTCATGGAGTCAAAGCTGGACAAGCGATCTGGTGTGGGTGCACTGAGGGGAGTGCAGTGCTGTCTTCATCCTCGCGGACCCTTTTCTTTTGTCTTCTTACCAGATCCGCTGGAAGTACATGATTGTGGATGAAGGCCACCGTATGAAAAACCACCACTGTAAGCTGACGCAAGTTCTCAACACCCACTATCTGGCTCCGCGACGAGTCCTCCTGACAGGAACTCCACTGCAGAACAAGCTGCCTGAGCTCTGGGCATTGCTGAACTTCCTCCTGCCCACCATTTTCAAGAGTTGCAGCACTTTTGAGCAATGGTTCAATGCCCCTTTCGCCATGACTGGAGAAAAGGTTAAAAGATGGACTCTGAGCTGTTGTAATAACAGACTTGAACTTATCCTCCGAAAGAAGACAAAGCGACCAATGCCAAATTTCTCTTGTGTTTCTTCTTCAGGTCGATCTCAATGAAGAAGAGACCATCTTGATCATCCGTCGTCTCCACAAGGTGCTCCGGCCTTTCCTGTTACGCAGATTGAAGAAGGAAGTGGAGGCACAGCTTCCAGAAAAGGTACGTTTTACAGCACCTAAAACAATGTGAAGTTTGTATGTAAAGAATATATTACTGGTAACAAAATATAGATAGGGAGATATTTTTGGTTAAAATTACTGAACCTGTACAACTGTATCTGAGTACATATTAATCAACTGATGTCTGTGTTCTTCTCCTGTTGTTTTTTAATTCTATGGCCCATTACTGTCCTTCAGGTGGAATATGTGATTAAGTGTGACATGTCAGCACTGCAGAGAGTGCTGTACAGGCATATGCAGGCCAAGGGAGTCCTGCTTACTGATGGCTCAGAGAAAGATAAGAAGGTGAGGCCATAAACACAAGAACAAGTGCTCTTTTATATCTTTGATTTTTTTCTGGACACAGTGTAAGATTCCAATAATAATACTGCCCTATCACATGTCAGAGACTGTATGTTTTATGTGTTCCAGGGTAAAGGAGGCACAAAGACTTTGATGAACACCATCATGCAACTGAGGAAGATCTGCAACCATCCTTACATGTTCCAGCAAATAGAGGTACGACTGAGAAGGGAGAGGCTTTTTGTTCTTTTGAGCCCCGTTTCTATTTCATGAAATGACAGGATACATTTTGGGTTGTTTGTGCAGGAATCCTTCTCTGAACATCTGGGATTTTCTGGCGGAATAGTCCAAGGGTATGTTTAAATGAATTACATGCATGAACACACACACACTCATACATACATACAAGAAACGTCCACTGATTTCCTTGTTTCATGGGTAGTCCTGACCTGTACCGGGCATCAGGAAAGTTTGAGGTGCTGGATCGAATTCTCCCAAAGCTGAGAGCAACAAACCACAAAGTACTGCTCTTCTGTCAGATGACCTCGCTCATGACAATCATGGAGGACTACTTTGCTTACCGCAGCTTCAAGTATCTGCGTCTGGATGGTGAGAATTCAAGCGTTTGTGGTAGCTGTCTTTTTTTTTTTTTTCCCTGACGCTCCACAACCTGATTCTCCTCTCTTTTTCACCTTGTCCACATCTCAGGTACTACCAAGGCTGAGGATCGAGGGATGTTACTGAAGACGTTCAATGACCCAGAGTCGGAGTACTTTATTTTCCTCCTGAGCACAAGGGCTGGAGGCCTCGGCCTCAACTTGCAGTCTGCTGACACTGTGGTTATTTTCGATTCCGATTGGAACCCACATCAAGTAAGTTACTTGAGTTACTTAAGTTACTCCCTATTTTCAGCACCTTTTTGATTAAAATATGTTATTTTTTTCTCTACAAAGGATAAATATCCTTGAAATGAATTAAATCACCCTTGCTGCAGCCATGTCTGCTTGTCCATCCATCAAAAAAAAATTTGAACCTCAGTCCTAATCCTCTCTCCTTCCATCTACCCAGGACCTTCAAGCCCAGGACAGAGCCCATCGCATCGGTCAACAAAACGAGGTACGCGTGCTCCGTCTTTGCACTGTCAGCAGTGTGGAGGAGAAGATCTTGGCCGCTGCCAAATACAAACTAAATGTGGACCAGAAGGTCATCCAGGCTGGAATGTTTGACCAGAAGTCTTCCAGCCACGAGCGCAGGGCCTTCTTACAGGCCATCCTGGAACACGAGGAGCAAGACGAGGTCTGGGGTCAGGAAGTGTGTCTACGCATGAATGTGTGTGCAAGCACCAGCAACACACAATTATAAATTGTGCTTTCTTATGCGCTGCTTGCCAATTTGTGTCTGCTGTATTCAGGAGGAGGATGAAGTGCCGGACGATGAGACGGTCAACCAGATGATCGCCAGGAGTGAAGAAGAGTTTGATCAGTTCATGGTCAGCGATTTCAAGAAAATGCAAAGCTTACCGGAGTCCTAAACTGCAGATGTACAGTCATGGCTGAAAGTGTTGGCACCCCTGGATTTTTTCCAGAAATTGCACCATTTCTCTCAGAAAGTTATTGCCATTTACACGTTTTGTTATACTCGTTTATTTCCTTTGTGTGCATTGGATTAACACAAAAACAGAGGGAAAAAAACTAAATTGATATAATTTCATGCCAAAACTCAAAAAATGGGTCAGGCAAAATTGTTGGCACCCTGAACTTAATATTTGGTTGCACGCCCTTTGGAAAAAATAACTGAAATCAATCGCTTCCTATAACCATCAACAAGCTTCTTGTACCTCTCAACTGGAATTTTGGACCACTCTTCTTTTGCAAACTGCTCCAGCAATTTTAAGCTCTCTCCACAGGTATTCAATGGGATTCAGATCCGGACTCATTGCTGGCCATTTTAAAACCCTCCAGCGCTTTGTTTTCATCCATTTTTGGGTGTTTTTAGAGGTATGTTTGGGGTCATTGTCCTGCTGGAAGACACATGACCTAGGACCCAAACCCAGCTTTCTGACACTGGGCCCAATGTTGCAACCCAAAATCCCTTGGTAATCTTCAGATTTCATGATGCCTTGCACACAGTCAAGGCACCCAGTGCCAGAGGCAGCGAAACAACCCCAAACCATCTTTGAACCTCCACCATATTTTACTGTGGGTATTGTGTTCTTTTCTTTGTAGGCCTCATTACATTTTTGGCAAACAGTAGAATAATGTGTTTTACCAAAAAGCTCTACTTTGGACTCATCCACAAGACGTTTTCCCAGAAGGATTTTGGCTTACTCACATACATTTTTGCAAACTGCAGTCTAGCTTTTTTATGTCTCTGTGTCAGCAATGGGGCCCTCCTGGGCCTCCTTCCATAGAGTTTCATTTCATTCAAATGACGACGGATAGTTTGCGCTGACACTGATACACCCTGAGCGTGCAGGACAGTTTGGAACTTGACTGGGGCTGCTTATCCACCATTCGGATTATTCTGCATTGCAACCTTACATCAATTTTTCTCTTTTGTCCACATCGAGGGAGATTTGCTAAGTTCCATGGGTTTTAAACTTCTTGATTATGTTGGGCACTGTGGACAAGGGAACACCAAGATCTCTCGAGATGGCTTTGTAACCTTGAGATTGTTGCTATTTCTCCACAATTCAGGTTCTCAAGCCTTCAGACAGCTCTCTTCGCCTCTTTCTGTTCTCCATGTTTTCTCTGGCACACACAGATACCCAATGCAAACGCTGAGTCAACGTCGCTCCTTTTTTTCTGGTTTCAGGTGTGATTTCTATATTGCCCACACCTGTTACTTGCCACAGATGAGTTTAAATGAGCATCACATGCTTGAAACAAAGTTACTTACCCAAAATTTTGAAAAGGTGCCAATAATTTTGTCTGGCCCATTTTTGGAGTTTTGTGTGAAATTATGTCAAATGAATCTTTGTTTCTCTGCATTTTTGTATTGTTTCAATACACACAAAGGAAATAAACGTGCATAACAACATGTGTAATTGCAATAATTTTCAGGGAGAAATACTTCATTTTCTGGAAAAAATCCAGGGGTGCCAACACTTTCGGCCATGACTGTAGTTCAACCACCTTAACGTTTTTGTTTTTCCTGCTCCTTCAGCGTATGGACTTGGACCGGCGACGTGAAGAAGCCCGCAACCCACGCCGTAAACCGCGTCTGATGGAGGAGGATGAGCTGCCCACTTGGATCATGAAGGACGATGCCGAGGTTGAGCGACTGACATGTGAGGAGGAGGAGGAGAAAATGTTCGGGCGAGGTTCTCGGCAGAGAAAAGAGGTGGACTACAGCGATTCACTTACTGAGAAGCAGTGGCTGAAGGTTGTTTGATCTCACAGATATTAAAACAGGAAAGAAAATGTCGCTTTCTGGAATAAAAAGTTCTTTTTGTGATTCTTCCTATTCCTGTCTTGCACAGGCGATAGAGGAAGGTACCCTGGAAGAGGTTGAAGAAGAGGTCCGTCACAAGAAGACAACCCGCAAGAGGAGGAGGGATCGCGACCTGGACCTCCCTGGTCCTTCTTCGTCTTTGGGAGGACGGGCAAGAGGGGACAGAGATGATGATGGAAAGAGGCAGAGAAAGAGGGGACGGCCACCTGTCGAGAAACTCTCCCCAAACCCCCCCTCCCTTACTAAGAAGATGAAAAAAATTGTGGATGCTGTCATCAAGTATAAGGACAGGTAGCAGAAATCACTTTGGTACATGCAACACACACCCATGCACACAAAAATACACACCAAACACACCAAAGTGACTCTAGACATTTATGTAGATATTAATGATCCTGATGATCACGTTAACGTAATTCCTTGATCCTGCTGTAAATGTACATCCGACATTTTGACAGTGATGTTTATGTATTATATATAAAATAAAATTCTTTAAATAAACGTGACCTTAGGTTTATAGTGGACTGAACTCCGGAGCTGAGGATGAATCCGCTCATACATAATGTGTTATTTACCTTAAACACTATTGTGCTTAAATTGAAAACTTGAATTTCTTTTTTTTTTTTTTACAATGCTGATTGTGGTGATGTCACTTCATGCAGCACTAGCGGGCGTCAGCTGAGCGAGGTGTTCATCCAGCTGCCCTCTCGAAAAGAGCTTCCGGAGTACTACGAATTAATCCGAAAGCCTGTGGACTTTAGGAAGATTAAGGTAAACACAGTAAGAGGGTAATCAGAGCAATAACTCTTTTATTGATAGATTAAAAGATTAATGGGGTGCTTTTAACTCTGAGGTGTTTAATGTCTGCTGCTGCAGGAGAGGATTCGGGGCCATCGTTACCGCAGCCTGGGTGACCTGGAACGAGATGTCATGTTGCTTTTTCAAAATGCTCAGACCTTCAACCTGGAAGGATCACTGGTGAGAATATTTATATTCTGGATTTTTAATGATTAAATCCACAATTCCCGTATGAATTAAATACAGATGCAAATAATCAACAAATAAAAATAAACGCATCTGCATGCTGTGACTGAAAACATTAATTGGATTTAGTGTTAGAGTTGATGTGTGTCAAACTGTTGACATGTCTTAAATTCAACTGTTTCTGTGATGCTGAGAGTTGTTTTCAGTCGGCGTTATATGTAACCAAAGCTGTGTTTCTCGCTTGAGCAGATATATGAAGACTCCATCGTCCTGCAGTCGGTCTTCACGAGTTTGCGGCAGAAGATCGAGAAAGAAGAGGAAAGCGAGGGAGAGGAGAGCGAAGAAGAGGAGGACGAGCTGGAGGAAGGATCTGAGTCTGAAAGTACGCAGCACGGAACAGCTTCAGTCCGAATGTCGCTCACATCACTGTTGAAATCTTTAATAGGGCAACACTGAAATTCTCAGTTAGTGCCTCACGTTTGATTCTGCCCTAGCTCGCTCTGTGAAAGTGAAGATCCGTCTGGGGAGGAAAGACAAGGGAGGCGATCGAGGGAAAGCACGCAGCAGGCGGACGGGTCGCAGCAGAGCCAAACCTGTCGTGAGTGATGATGACTCAGAGGACGAGCAGGAAGAGGTAGATCACGGATTTTATAAAAACTAGACAACACAGAGTGCTAAAAATGTTTCTACATCAGTTTGGCCCCTCTTTTCCAGGAGCGTTCCCCTAGTGCCACTGATGACGAGTCCTGAACTGTTCTCGTAATGTGGAGGAGAGAACAGGACGTAAAGCACAGCAGAGAGTAAACCTACAAACACACAACATTTGTCACCTCCATCCACCATTCCCGGGATCTGCATTATGGTTCATACCGTAAAATCTGTGTGATAAAACGGTAAAATACACGATCAGTTTTACCGTATATGTTGTCTATTTGCTGGTTTAAAACATCAGTGAACAGTGTGACACGAACAGAATAAAATATAGATTGAGAAAAAAAAACTGCTACTGCAAAACACATTTGCAGTAAAATTGTCCAGTCAAGCTTTTTTTTTCCACTTTAGAACATTTTAAAAATGGGTAATACAGTGGCATGCAAACATTTGGGCACCTTGCATAGTTAGTACCGAACAGCAAACCCTTTTGAAAAGTATCACTATACTTTTTTTTAGTAGCCATAAATCTTTCTGTTCTTGTTTGAGGAATTTTTGCCTGTTCTTCCTTGCAAAAGTCTTCCAGTTCTGTGGGATTCCTGGGACGTCTTGCAGGCACTGCTCTTTTGAGGTCTATTCGCAGATTTTCAATGATGTTTAGGTCAGGAGATGGTGAGCGCCGCAGCCACCTGAGTTTCGTTCATCATGGTTTACGAGGTATATTTAGGATCACTCTCCATTTGTAGAAGCCACCATCTCTGACATTTTTACAGAGGGTGATGTGTTTTCACATTACAGTATGTTGAAAATGAATTGAATCCCTTCTTCCCCTCCGCTATGAAATATTCCCTGTGCCATTGGCTCGAAAACAACACCAAAGCGCGATCGATCCGTCCCATGCTTTGCAGCTGAGCAGGTGTTCTTCATGAAATTCTGTGCCCTTTGTTCTCCAAACATACCTTTGCTCATCACAGTCAGAGTTCTCATTTAACCGCATTTAAATTTTCCTGCAGCTCTTCTGCTGTCAGTCAGACTTGCTTTTATTCCAGTGAGCTTTTTGGATATTTCTCTTGGTCTTGCAGACCTTATCTTGACCTTCAGTGCTCCTGTTAATCCTCATTTCTGAACTATATTCTAAACTGCAGAAATGAGTAACTTTAAACACTTTGTTTGCTTCTTCTTCTGGCTTTCTGCTGCTTTGGGTCTGCATCAACCATTTTATTCAGTGTGCTAGGCAACTGCTTCGACGATTAGAGGAGCCTGGGTGTTTACAAAAGGTTTAAACCTTTCCCAATGATGAACGTCACCAATCTGTGACCCTGACAGGCGTATTTGGGTCTGATACCGTGGTCAAAGTTATCAGAGAGTTCAGTTCTCCTGAGGTTTTTAGGGTGCAGCGTTTTTTTTTTTTCTTTTACACTCTAAAACTGTATAAAAAGGGTCCAATATTGCTTTAAAAAGATGCCTTTTAGAGATAATTTCCATTTCCTGTTTAACTGTTCACATTAACAGCACTTTTGACTGGGGGTGCCCAACCTTTTGCACACCACTGTAATTCTAAATCGTATTTGAATCATTTCATATAAGTTTTAGAAATGCAGGTTAGAGGTCACACTTTGTTACTTATGGATATGATTTTAAAATACATTAGACATGAATATCCATTTAGACATATTAAGTACTTGTTAATTAGCAGGGGGGGTTAATATTTAGACTATTTATTTATTGAATTTTTGTTTATTAAAGACTATCAGTCTCCATGTGGTAGACAGTTTGATTTATTTTAGCTCTCTGTGTGGTTCACATTAAATAAATAAAAAAAGATCCCGTTTTCAATCTGCATATTTTTAAAGTGACCCAAATTACAAGTAGCCCCAGTGATGTCAGAGTTGTGCTTCTGCACACAGTGAAGCGACAGTTTTCCCTGCCCTGGTCTTCCCTTCAGACACGCATCAACAGACGGGGGTCCTCTTCAGTCCCGCTGTGAACACCGAGGTGTGTGAATGTGACTGATACTCGATGTTTGGGTTGGAAAAACCCCGTGGCGAGTCCAGATCATTTTCCAAGATTTTGTATATACAATCCAGCACAAATACAAAACTCTGTGATTTACTGCTGCTTTCCTGCCGCGCTGCACCAATGTTAGCACTTGAAACTGCTGATTGTAGACTCACAGAGGTCGTGCTTCATCAACAAGTACTGTAACTTCATTGTTTCTCCATCCGCTATCGTGTTGTGTATTTGAAAACATGCCTGATGTATTTTTTATGTTCTTAATTTCAAGACAAAGGACCAGAGGGACAGCAGCTCTTCTCTGATTGTGGCAAAGCCTCATGGCTATATGGTGTTGGATATATTGTATAGATTATTTTTTAGTAAAATGTCAACGCATGTTTGTACAGCTCTTATGCCCTCTCCCCAAACTCTTGCCCCCCCCCCCCACTTTGGTCAATACAGTAAAGAGCAAACAACCAAAGCGTCAACATTTTTCTCCACTCGATTATTAATTGAGTCTTACCATTCTTATCAGACAGATAGGCCTTGACAATAATCAGTATGTGTTTTTGTGTCATTGTTGCTGTAACTCAAACGTATCAATAAATGACGTCAAAATAAATGTGTGTGGTGTATTGTTGCAAAAGAAAAAGCTAAAGATAAAGTCTGTGTAGATTCTCACTCATCCAGGTCATGGTTATCCAAAGTAGATCTCTCTGTGTCAACTGGACTGAAGAAGCTCTCTGGAGAGAAGGCGAAACATTTTCAAGGAAACCTTTCAGTCCAGTTGACAGAGAGATCTACTTTGGCTAAAGATAAAGTGTTTTCGATCATTCATTGCATTCAAATAATGAGCAAAGCTACTTGGTATTCACAAGTTTTATGATGCTTTATGATGATGAAAATGTCATTAAAATTTTCAGCTAACTCAAAGCAGCACATTATTACTTTTGATTAGACCCAAATAAACGAAATCTCGTTCTGGCCACTAGGGGGAGATCACTGTTACTCCTAAATAAAGGCAAGCTCAGAGAACTACATTTTCCTCCAAAATTATATTTAAAGTCAACAGCTTATCCCCACTGTCTCTAATGCATCATGAAAATGACCCTGATTCTTCTCAGTCTGTATCAGACTAATACAGGAATACCAACACACTTGAAATATCACAGGTCTGTTTATTTTGTGAGCAAATAAACATGTAATTGTCACGTTTCCACCTGTGTGTCTGTGTTTGTTTGACAGTGACGTCTGTGCGGAGGTGCTGGCAAGTTTGGATCTGGCAGAGAGCAGGAGAGTGGGAACAGATTTGGTGTGCCGATTTCCAGGAACTTGAATTTCAACCAGCTGTTAGCAGAAGTCAGAGAGGGGCCCCAGCACTGTACAGCTGCTCCTGGGGAGCGTGTGTGTGTGTGTTATTGTAATTGCTACGTACTTAGTACCAAAATACTCATTCTACTAGCAAACAGGACATTTTGGCTGGTCCTCACAACTTCGATTTGAGGGTTCAGACTTGGTTTTAAGGTTGGGGGTAGAACTGGGGACTACATTATGTTTATGAAAATTCCTCACAAAAATAGAACCAAAAGGATGTGTGTGTGTGTATGTGTGTGTATTTGTGTATGTGTGTGTGTGTGTATGTGTGTGTGTGTGTGTGTGTGTGTGTGTATGTGTGTGTGTGTGTGTGTGTGTGTGTATGTGCTTATCAGATCAACTGACCTTGAAAAACAGGACTTTACTTTTACATTCTGTGAATGTAGAAGTGTAGAAAACAGATAAAATGTTCCTGCGCTACTGGATGTCACATGCACTGATGTTCTGTTTACTATCCTGTGAAATTCTGCTTAAATTCCAGTTTCTTCTGTGAGTGCCCTACAAGTATATTTATCATGCCTGAGCACATCCAGTTTGTCTCAAACAATGCAAGAAAAAAAAAACAATTATATTTTCCCAATAAATGTGCACATGTATCCTTCCTTTAAAAAATGTTTCTCTATATAATTTATAAACAGAATTATTTTGACTGTATTGCTGCTGTCACGTGAAATTATGTCTCCTACTTGTCACATTTGTTTGAACTTGTTGAGAGATACAAGAGCATGACCTTTGTCGTCTCTGCACCCATTCACCATTGTTTCTATTTACCTGGTGACTGACGGTGATGCACTTATGGCTGCCCCTTCCAGCCAAGCCGTCTTTCTCAGTAGTGTGTGGTATAGCGCAACTCTGGATTTAGTAAGTGAGCTAAAGGCTGAATATGTAATCCAGCCGCTATTTCAACATTCCAGGAATAGTTGATCCTCCCCCACTTCTCTCTGCGCACTCAAGGTTCCCCGATGGAAATATTGGATACTCTTCCAGGCAAGTAACACCCCAATGGGAAAGTCATTGCTTTCTGAGAATTCTATTGTGTATTCTTTTTTTTTTCTTCACTGGAGCTTATGAAAAGAAGTATTTTATCAGTCACATAAGACTGTCTTCACAGCCTTTTAATCATAAACATTTTAAAAGGGGAAAAAAAAAGAATTGATGCTCGAAAGCTGGACAGCCGTAATAAAGCACTTTAAAGGCCTTAAAGACCCGCTTGTCATGTCTCACTTTTTCCACAGAAGCAATAAGAAAAACAGGTAGAACGTAACAAATAAACAGGTGGATGAAATGAAGTAGTAGAGATGTTATCAGAAAGAAACCTGTGTTCCTCTCTGCAAATCTATGAAGACAAAATGTATTGTTCCTTTTTTATTATTTAAATGTGACGTCCCAAGATGTTTCTTCACAGAAGTGGCACCAGTATCATGAATATGACGTGAACTCCCATTGCTTCAACTCTCTACTTCCTGGCAAGCGCACTCGCGTGATACCGGTATGGGCGGAAAAGCTAGGCGATAGGACAGATCAGGCGCGTGCTCGCGCGTGAAATGATGCTGCAATACTGTGGCTCCTCCCCCGGCGGTGCTTCCGTCCACTCTCTGAAAATCACGCCACTACTGAAGCCCCTCCCCTGAAGGTCCTAAACTAGAAAATAGTTGGCTCGGACCTCCAGTCATTTTTTCTTCAGTCGCTGTTTACACTCATTCACGGCCCTCGGTGTACATCCTCACATTTCACGCAGGGACTCCAGAAATATAGGCTCAGATCTATTTCTGTGGTGGTCAAACAAACGCACAATAAGAGGTTGGACTATGTTGGAAATGCGGAGGAGACTCGCCGGATTCTCATGCTTGTGTTTGCTAATACTGATGTATTTCTCACCCGAAGCAGGTAAGAAGTATCACTTTTGGGTCTTCCTTCCAGGTCTGGCGTTTTTTTTTTGTTTTTTTTTTTAAGATAATCGGCTCTGTTTTCGTAGTGGAACCGGAGGGATGCTTCTGTTTTCAGCGGTTCTAGATGGCAGGCGAAGAGAATTCCTTTGTGATTTAAACATTTTATCTCGAAATCTAAATCACTTTAATCTAAATAAAATAAAAGTCAAACGAATTAGAGAGAGCAAATTAAATAGCACAAAACAAAGTGTGGTTCATTGTTGAGGTACTCATGATTGGAATTTTCGCATCACGCTTGGATTGGTTGGTCATTTCAGTGCATGTCGCTGAACAGCCAATCACGTTCATCCATGGAGCCATTTTTTTTTTCCCCCTCCCCCTCCGTGTTTAAGTGGACTGGCCTGGGAACGCCTCGGGAACCACCCGGAAGAGCTGGACGAAGTAGCTGGGGAGAGGGAAGTCTGGGACTTCGGATAAGCGGTAGAAAACGGATGGATGGATGGATGGATGGATGGATGGATGGATGGGGCTTATGCAGAAACTGTCGGTTGTCAGATAGAATGGGTGCAGTTAAAACAGCGTTTGCTCATCCGCCCCATGCTGGAGGAAATGTGTTTCTGGAAAATGTAATTTAATTTAAACATTTACGTTTACAGCTTGATCTCATTAATAAGACTCACATTTGAAGGAGTCTAGCATTAATTGCCAACCCCCAAACTGTGTAACGCCAATGGAATGGTTTGAAAGCCAGACGTTTCTTGCTGCACAGCAAGAATTACAAGATTTATGCACTAGTATAAACTCACATCCAAGGCTTCACCTGCTCTGCATCCTGTTATTTATTAACTGTTCACTGCACATGTTGGACTCAATAAACACACCTCTTTGTGGAGGGCTGTGATGTTGTGTGTGTGTGTGTGTGTGTGTGTGTGTACTGTGCTATAAAAAGATGTGATTGTGTTGTGCAGCCATTGCGGAGCCGTGTCGTTATGACAACCTGTCTAACCGCTCAAGAGTACCAACCATTCATTCAGCCGGTTTCTGCTGTCAAAGTCAGCCTGCAAGGACTGTGAGATGATACAGTGCAGGCTGGGATGTGTTTGGGATAGTACGGCGATGGCCTTATATGGCACTGTTGCGACTAGACAGTGTGCTGGTTCTCAGGGTGTTTCAGTCTGAATCATGCTTCTTTTCTACTGTTCAAGCCAAGTCCTTTTTTTGATGTTGTAATCTCATATCTGTAGGTGTCAAACATTTGGGTTGACAAATTTGAGCTTTAAAACACAATACGATTGATGTTCAGGATAAAACTGACTTTTTCTTTCATCAGCAGGACTAGAGATCAAACGAAACCTCAATTTGAGTTTTGACAACCCCCTCCCCACACACTGTGTGTGTGTGTGTGTGTGAGACGTTACAGTGGTTCTCCTAAAAGGATAAGCATGTGGAGTGCACAGCACCGTTATTCCTATCATCATTTGGATGGGATGGGGTGAATTCATTTTTGCGTTTGTTTCACGTTTTCTCAAAGCAGGATTGACTGGTAAAAACCAGAGTAAAAAAAGCCACTTCTGCCAATGATGTGCCATCAATCAGATCTGCACTGTCACCTTCTCAGCTATCATCACTAACCCTGAAAAACTTTGTTGTTTTTAGAGTCCCCACCTTGGTGTCTCTATTGTGATGAGGAATGGTGCTGTGGGACCAATCAGCTCCTGGTGGTGTGATAGTCAACTCCTCCCTTTGTCTGTCATGTTTCCAGGCCACAGGTCACAGGAGACTGGTATAATGAGCCAGGCATTATCAGCTTGCGTTGGCTTCATAAGCATCTCGTTAATGATGATTTTAGAGATAAGTTCATGTGACTGACTCTGGGGTTTGGATTCTAGACCCAGTGTCATTGTAATGCATGGATCAGAATCTGTGGTTTCTGATTTCTTCGGAATCTGTGTAATCCAATTCTTACTCTTCTTCATTGCTACTTATTTTTGTACCAAGCAGATAATGCAAAGTTATTGAGGGGTGTATTTCTAGAATTCTCTATGTGGTTAGTTATACTGTCATTTTAATGCAAGATGACAATTTTCATTGCCTTCTGGCCTTCTAGTCACAGGCTAGAAGGACGACCAGCAAGTTGCGCATTTGGTTTTGTGTTTCACCTGGTCCTTTGTCTCCAGTTCATACATTTACAACAGCCTGAACTTCAGCATTGGACCATTAGCCACTCTTCCTCTCCATTTCAATGTTTTTGAGGAACTGAAAGTGTACCTTACCATGTTAACATGGTGGGTGCCATTGTTTTAGCAGTCAAAGTACATGTAAAGTTCACTGGCGGTTCCAGTCGTAGAGGTTTAACACCTGTGAAGGTGGAGCTAAATTAGACCCCAACTCTGGCTAACAGCGCAAGGTTGGGATGTGTAATTAAAAAAGACTTAAATATTGTGAGCATTGATTTATTGATACATGTTAATCAACAGTCCTAATTGACATAATTAGTCAATAGTTGAATGTATTGTTTCTCTTCAACAAAAATAAAAATACTACATCCGTGTTACCCTCTTCAGAAGCAGCAAAAATCATTCACAATATGTAAACATGTCAAATTAAAGCAATCCTATTTTTCTGTTATCCTTTTTCTACAAACCTCTCGGTCTTGGTGTGAGGTCTGGAAGCACCCGGTGTACTGTGTATGCTTTTTGATGATGTTCTGTCCTATTTTGTATTTGAAATAAGCTATATAATCTCCCAAACTGAAATGAATAAGTATTACACCTTCTTAGTCTGCATGTGTCAAAACAAAGTCTCACTTCATATCTTGTGTAAACAAAAGTCAGGGAAAAGCACAGTGACGTCATCTTAATTTATTAACGTCCTCTGCATTGGGCAAACAGGCAAGGTTGTAATTTTTATTGCTATCTAAACGCTCCCGGCCTTCAGTGGTGAATTTTTGTGTTCAGTTCAGTTAATTATCAACCTCATGCGGCGTGGCTACTGTACAGTGTGTTCATAGAAGTGTAAATTGAGAAGTAAATCATGATCATGTCAGATGATTGTCTTTGTGTCTCACAGAATACTGCAATATCTATCATTCACAGATGCCGCCTTCAAATGCAGCCCCACTCAGTTTAGGTGCGGAAATGGGAGGTGCATCACTCGCAGGTGGATTTGCGATGAAACTGATGACTGTGGGGATGGAACTGATGAACTGTTGGAAACCTGCGGTACGTGGCTACCAAAGATCACCGATATTTTTTTGTGTAGTAAAGAGTAAATAAGCAATGATGACCTCTTTTTATAATGTCAATTGTGAAGAACCATCTGAATTGGAACTAGAAAACCTGACACATTTGGAGTGGTTTAGTTACCCATTTTCAATAAAGGATACAGAAATTGTATTCTTACATTACATCCAACGTCTGGTCTAGGTGATTGTCTGATTTTATGATAGTCAGTAAGGAACGGCTGTATCATAACGTAAATGATTGTACGCCTTTGTTCACCAGTCTTATCTCTCATTTGCACTGTGCTTCCTGTTTCTGTCCGTAGCATCTAAAACCTGTCTGCAGTCAGAGTACAACTGTGGCGCTCCCCTGAATCAGTGTATTCCAGGAGCGTGGCACTGTGATGGCAAGGCTGACTGTGAGAACGAGGGCGACGAGAAAAACTGCAGTAAGATATTAAGAAAATACTTTCAGACCACAGGACTGCATGTCACAACGTAAATAAGCCTAAAGCAGAAGGCTGAACTTTTTATACTTTTAAAAATTCTGATCTAGCTAATTCACGTTTTATGTGTAATGGAGTAAACGTTCAACTGCGCAGTATCTGAAATGAAAAAGGTTTATCTTAACAGTTATTTAAATCCACTTCTGTTCCACTTTGAAATATTTTTCTCTTTTTCCTGTCTCACCAGCTGCCAAAGAATGCAAGGATAATGAGTTTCGGTGTGCCAATGGCCAGTGTATATCTGCCTCCTTCGTTTGCGACAAGGACAATGACTGTTCAGATGGCTCAGATGAGGCTTCCTGTCCCAAACCCACCTGCAGCAGTCGGTCCTTCCAGTGCAACAACTCGGTGTGTGTTCCAGTCCAGTGGCGCTGCGATGGCGACAACGACTGCGCCGATGGGTCTGACGAGTGGCCGGAGAATTGCAATGGACGTCAGAGCAAGCCGGCCACTCGTTGCCGCAGCCACGAGTTCCAGTGTGCAGATGGGCAGTGCATCCACAGCAGCTGGAGGTGCGATGGAGGAACAGACTGTAAGGATCGCTCGGACGAAGTCAACTGCAGTGAGTTAACTTTCTTTCTGTTTTATTCCCCTTACCTTTTTTTTTTTTCATTTTTGCAAACCAGTTTCCTGTGTTAAATTTATCCTGAATTTGTGCTGATCGCACAGAAACCCGAGGTCCAATTTTTCAGTATGACCTCCCTAGTTTTCTTTTTAGCCAGTTAAATCAATGCTGAGCCAATTGTGCCTGACAGGAATAAAATTTGCCATATCACCAAGTATTCAGATGCTCAGCTACTCGGATGCTCTGCAGATGACCCACTGCCGGTGGGCTCTAAACCACGGCAGACGAAAAATTCTTTATGAATCCAATATCACTGCTAACTGAGTTGAACAGATGTGTTGGATGCTGCCTGCGTCAGCCTCGTTAACATCGACTCACAGCTAATCATTTCTGTACCGATTTTCTGCTTTCTCATTCGTTTCTTACCATATCGGGGCTTAGATCTGCTTCTCTTACCGTTACAGGTCGTCCTACTTGCAGTCAGGATCAATTCCAGTGTCTCGACGGCACCTGTATTGCTGGCGCTCTCCAGTGTGACGGGATGCATGACTGCACTGACCTCAGCGATGAGCTTGGTTGCCACATAGGTGACTGATTTTCACACATGCTCCACCTTCTGTTTTTCTTCCTCATATGTTTGGACTACAATGTTAACTCCTCTCCTTCTGTGCAGTGAAAGCATGTGAAGGGCCCACCATGTTCAAGTGTAAAACAGGGGAGTGTATCCGCATGGAGAAAGTGTGCAACAAACAAGTAGACTGCCGGGACTCGTCTGATGAGCCTGCTAAAGAATGCGGTGAGTTACATCTTAGTTTATATTATTTTTGTCTGAACTCAGATTAGTAAATATGTCAAGATTTGGGCTTGTAGTAGGAAAAAGAAAAATTAAACCACATCACAGTCTTGAAAAAAAAGTAAAAAAAAAAAAAAAAAGCTAAACAGCGTCTGCTGACTGTTCTGCGTGGTTTGTGGGTTTTAATGAGAAGCTGCTGTCACAGTACTACTGAGCCACGTTGAGGGAAATGTTTTCCTAGAACCCTGAATCATCCTCCTGTCTGCGTATCCACAGATATTAACGAGTGCCAGATCAACAATGGCGGCTGTTCACATTACTGCAGCGATCTGAAGGTTGGTTTCAATTGCTCCTGTCCCACTGGATACAGCCTGAAGATGGACAAGAAAACCTGTGAAGGTGAGAGGTTTAAGGAATTAGAAAAAGTCTGATTTTGTTTCAAAAAAAAAAAACTTTTAAGACAGTTTTGAGCATGCGTCTCAAAGCTTCTCTCATTCCATTTGCAGACATTGATGAATGTGCTGAGCCAGACACCTGCAGTCAGATCTGCATCAACCTAGCAGGCAGCTACAAGTGCGACTGCCTGGAGGGCTACCAGATCGACCCCCTCACCAAGACATGCAAGGCTCAGTCAGGTATGATCCCAAAACTTCAGTGATTGTCATCAAGCTGCTTCATGTATACAAACGTTCCGCTTATAGAGATTATTGCTTTTTTTTCTATATCCTTCAGGGGTTGTGCCGATGCTTTATTTTACAAATAAACACGAGGTGAGGAAGATGACTTTGGACCGCAGCGAGTATGTCCGTCTGATCCCTCAGCTGAAAAACGTGGTGGCTCTGGACATTGACATGCCAAACAAAATAATCTTCTGGTCTGATCTCTTCCTCAAGAAAATCTACAGGTTAGAAAACATCAAAAAAGCATCTAGAACCATATGTTGTTTAAATTAGATGCCTAGAAAACTTTGAGAGGACTAGATTGTCGCTAAAGCAAAGTGTTTCACTCCTGGCAGCTCCAGGATAGACGTGGCTGGCAACTCCTCACACCACACTACAGTGATTGACAACGGAATTGAGGCCCCAGAGGGCATCGCAGTAGATTGGATCCATGGCAACCTCTACTGGACTGACAGCGCTTTGAAGACCATCTCTGTGGCAGCAACAGACGGCAGCAGAAGAAAGACACTGATCACAGAAAACCTGGAGAAGCCGCGAGCCGTAGTGGTCGACCCCATCAATAAGTAAGGAAACGTTGCAGGTCGGATTTGAGATTTTATTTGATCAAAATAATTGTTTTCTGGTTTTTAACTGCTGGTTGTCCTCTTTAGCTTCATATACTGGACAGACTGGGGCGAACAGGCCAAAATAGAGAAGTGTGGGTTGAATGGAGTGGATCGCTTCGCCTTGGTGACCGATAACATTGTGTGGCCAAATGGTATCACCCTCGGTATGCACAGCGTTCACAGGCGGCAGCTTCTGACTTCGATTTAAAAGACAGAAAGATGAACTCTCTGTCTCTCTCTGAGCAGACATGACCAACAATCGTCTGTACTGGGTCGACTCGAAGCTGCACACTTTGTCCAGCATCGACGTGAACGGAGGGACGCGACACAGTATTATATTCAGTGAGGAGCACCTCTCACATCCCATCTCCCTGACTGTGTTCGAGGTTAGTTACAGTGACAACGTAAATATTAAAACCAGGATTATATTCCAACTAAAAGGTATTCCATTTTTTTAATGACACTCACGTGCGCTCTGTTTTTTCCAGAATCAGGTGTTTTGGACAGACATGGACCACAGTGCCATTATGAGTGCCAACCGCCTAACAGGAAAAGATATCAAAATGTTAGCCACGGACCTGGATCAGCCGGAGGACATAATACTGTATCACGACCTCAAACAGCCAACTGGTAGAGAAACCTCATCGTAGCTGGTTTTATCACAGCAACCAACAAAATGTTCCGTTCATATAGCGATAACTGGTGTTTGCTTTGTCAGGTACAAACTGGTGCAGAGAGAGTAACAGCATGAACGGTGGCTGTGAGTTCCTTTGCCTTCCTTCCCCCCTGATCAACCAGCGATCCGCAAAATTCACCTGCGCTTGCCCGGACAACATGGTCTTGGGATCCGACAGGAGGAAATGCGTGACGGGTCCCGTCGTTCCTCCGGCCGACGGTCGTTCTGAGGCACCGCTCCAGCCCAAAGCTGCTACAACCAAGTTGCCTGTTCCGATCACTACAGCAACAACTACAAAAATATTTCAAACTGACCCGACTAGTCAGGCTGCTGCCACGGCTCAAGGTAGAGGAAAAGCTCCTGCATAATCTAGCTAAGGCAGCTGATTACTAACATGAGTGTGACTGTATAAGACTATACAGTCACAATACATTTACAAGAATAACAGAAATGTGACGTTCTTGTCTGTTCTTTGCCTTTTTCAGGTAACAAATTGGCAGCTGTGCCCGAAGAAGCTCCGTCGTCCCATCCAGTCGCTCTCTACGTTGTGTTGCCAATGAGTAAGTTCCACATTTTTACTCCCAAAAAGGATGCATCCAATCATTCATGCACTCTTTAGAAACTACTCGTCGCCCTGATGCCAGTGATGGACCTCATGTTTGTCTTTGCTTACAGTGGTCACGGCTCTGCTGGTGTTCGGAGCAGTGCTGGTGTGGAGACACTGGCGCCTGAAAAACACCAACACCATCCACTTTGATAATCCCGTGTACCAGAAAACCACAGAGGATGAGCTCCACATCTGCAGGAATGACTCGGATGGCTACATTTATCCTGAGGTTATCCTCAAGTTCACATCTCTGACATTCGTGTTAAGTTTCACGCATGTGCTGACGCGGCATCCTTTTGTTTTTTACAGAGGCAGATGTTGAGCATGGACGACATCGACGTTGCATGACCCAAAGACGAAGACACATCCTTCATTTTCGTGGAAAATGCCTTTCCCAACTGCTGCTACTCAACTCGACTTGCCTCCATGTGCTGAGCTCATTCAGTGGTTCGTATTTCTGACCTTGGCACCGTGCCTTCAAAACCCGAAGACAGAACTGAAACAGGAAATCAAAGACTTTGAAATGTTGGGATGACCAAAGAGAATACAACTGCAAGAAGCCATTTAGACCACAAAATAGTTTCAACACTGCACTAATGCTGAACTACATCCCTCGAACCTCTGACCTATGAAGCAGAACGGAAACTGAATTCAATTAAATTCAGTTCAGTTTTAATTATATAGCGCCTTTTACAATAAAAATTGTCTCTACTGAAGATATTGAGATAATGGAGGTTATTTTCCCTCAATCCTCATTTGCCCAAATACAAAAAAAAAAAAAACAAAATCACAGGTTCTACAAGTGTAAGTAACTTTGCGTGCCTTCGTAACTCCTGCATGGGGCCTGACCCGACTTGCCTACCGTTGTTGGCTTCCGTGTACGACATGTTCATTGTCACTGTCGTCTGTCAGATTTTCTCAATCTAAGCAGAACTCCGCTGGGATTATTTCTGCCACAGCGGTCATGTGACTGTGGATGGTTTACATCAGAGGTGGGCAAATTAAGGCCCGGGGGCCGCATGTGGGTCGATGAACTATTTAATTCGGCCCGCAGAGCCTTCACAATAATTTCTCCAAAAGCCAAATTAAGAAGGTGATCAGCTTGATTGGTTAGAAAAAGAAGGTAGGGCCAAACATCATTTGGAGCTTCATCATCCATCTCTAGTTGGACCAATTTACAGGCTCTTCAAAATATTTTCACTATCAATAGACCATCAAGTACAATTTTTAGTTAACCTCCGATCCTCATTTGGGGGGTTAGTTATCCTCACCACCTGGCCGGCCCATTCATCAAGAAATAAAACCCAATGTGGCCCTTCAGGCAAAATAACTGCCCACCCCTGGTTTACATAAATAGAAAATGCTGACAAGTTTGAAGTCGACCCAAATGAAGAATCCGTCCTCATTGCTTAACGAAGAAAGTCACGTTAAAAAAAACAAAACAAGATTGTATATTATAAAAAAGATTTACATTTTTTTGTACACAATCTGTAAAACACTCTTAAATTCACTTTGGTTGTTGGATTTTTACATTTGTAAATTTAATCAAACTGTTTTGTAAATATCTAAGAGATCCTTTTATTTATTTATGAAAGTATATAGAAGGCTTTTTGATTGCTGTTGTGTCACAGACAGTGAAATTATGTGTTGGCTATCACAATTAACCATTTTAATTTTATTGAAGCCACTCTACATTATAGAGCTGTTTTTTTATTGTTATTATTTAAATGTAGCCTCCTGCTCCTTTGCAGGACTCTGGCAGGTTAATGCTCACCGTTACCGATGAAGGCCTTTCCACCACTATGGAGTTTGTTTCTTTTCACAAATGTTTCTCGTCCAATGTAATTTTTCTGTTGTTTTTTGTGTTCATTATGAAATTTACATAAATGTCTGGATTTTGCTGTTGATGCGCGTTGTTCAGTTTTGTGTTGGACTTTTTTTTTCATAATAAATGTAAAAAGTCTTAAGCTGTCTCACTTTTTTTACTTCTAGAACCATCTCTAAAACATAGAAATAGCTCATTCTAACTAAATACAGTAACTATAGGAAGTCTCAACAAAAGGATGTGAAGAAAATCTGTTTACATTACCAAGAACGTGAGTTACATTTAGGCACCATAGATTTTAAAAAAACACTTCTGAGATATACACCAAATAGAATTATTGAATGCAGCAACAAATATTGCGTATGAATTGTATTAATGTGTTAATAATCTGTAAGCCAATCATTCAGTAATGGCAACGGTCTAACAGTGTCACAGTAATAAGCATTAAACCATTAATGCTATTGTTATGTTGGTTTTATGTGTTATTAAAAGCCTGATCTGGCTTTTGGCTTTTACAAAAGATGTTTATTTTATTTGCACAACCCTTCAAATTGATCTTTACTTAAACATTTTACATTGTAGATGTGGAAAGAATGGAACAGAAAAAGCAGCACTGGACAAGGGAAAAAGAAGAGCACAAGATGGACGGATGCACAATGGCCAGCAAACCCCTTTCACTAATTCAATAACGCTCCTCCATAATTCATGCCTTATAATGGCTCCTCTCATCCCCAGCAGTCGTGTCTGAGTGCATCAGGAAACAACGAGGACTGTCAGTATGGCAGCACCGGTGTTGCACCAACAAACTGGAAGGTGATCTGAGAAGGCGATTTTAAAAAAGGAAGGTGTGTTGCTTTGACAACGTTACAAAGGGTTGTGTAATGATTCATCAATAACATACTGTAGATCACTGATAAGTCACATAAGGTGACACAGAAAAGAGGAATGTCCGTGTCACGGGTCAGGGAGGTGGAGGGTGAGAGAACGCCTTGTTGAGATCTATGTGGGAATCTATCATATGAAATCAGTCAAACTGCTTTTTAAAACGTTATAAAGGGAATAAGACAGGAACTCTTGCATGACATGCATTTTTATTTTCTCTTTTATATTTAGGCTAATTGGCACTTGATGAGTGTAAAAACAAAGAATTATCTTTTTCACAGGATGTGGTTGTGATTGGTTATAATGTCCACATATGAGGCCATTCATTTAAAATTTTGATAAAACACAATAACACCATTGTCCTCGCAAGTGAATACCAGGTCCTTGTTGACCAAAATTTAGTATTGTGTGTATTTTGGTACAGACAACCAAAAATGTGACTTTCACCCGTGTGGACACCAGGTCTTAGGAAATGACGTGATGTAATTTCAGGGACACATTTTTTTTTCTTTTGAAGGTGAGGTATGTTGACTAGCAGGAACTGGGATCCACATTCCAGAAAGAGCACCACACCCAACACCAAAGCTGATGCAGGCTGTGATCGCTGTTAACGTTGCTAGCCCAGTTCCACTTTTAACTCACTTTTATGAGAAGCAGCCTCGAGAGAATGAGTACATACACCCGAGGCTCAGGTGACAAATCAGCCTGCCTCCTGCTGCGTTCGCAGTCATGCATAACTTCTCCTCACCTCATCATTAACATAAAATTTGCTGAATTCCTATTGGACATCTACCAACTGACAGGTGGAGTTGCATCTCACGCCACTGTCTCATCAGGGAAAAGGAAGCCTCCTTAAAAACAAAGGGCTGGAAGTGGGGAGGGGGTGAGATGAGAGGAGATAGTCCCCTGTCAGGTTTCCAAACTTGGCAACCAAGGTGTCCTGACAACACTAGCCTGTCAGCTCTCTGCCTGGCAACCTGGGAGCCAAACAAGGTGAACAGCAAAAGGATGTAACCGATACTAAAACAGGGAATAAGAATAAGAATCTTCAGCTGGTTTCCCCTTGAAATATTAAAGGTTGTCCATGATTTCAGGCGCATCATTGAAAAGCCATATTTCTATTTAACCAACAAATATGTACAACAGCTACATGTATAGCATTCTGTACAATGCTGAATTAAAATCTTGAGCTTGTTTGAGTTTAATACAGATTATTTTATATCCCCCTGCAGTTTCTAAATGGAGCAACAATAACAAAATGGGAAAATCTGTGGATGCATTCAAGGAAAACTCAACGTCGATCCCAATCAGGTTCTCCTATCCTCTTGTGAAGGGAGGGGTGACACTTTAGCTACGTCACAGGTTACACTGATTTTTTTCTGTTCTGTTTCTGGTCTGTGAGGAAATGTTTGATTTTTGACAGCTCAAATACAATCCAACCTGTTTGAAGCATCCGAGGTGAAGACATTATTGTTTGGGTAGGCCCCCGGCTCCATAATCAGGTCGTATAATCCAACCACACTAACCAGAAGGAGCGGGTGTTGAAACCTTTTTTCAAAGCTAAAGAGAGTAATAATGGAGTTTACTTTGAAATGTTCTTGTCATAGTTTCAGGTTGATTTCATAGTCATAGTTTCTGTGCATTTAAAACCCAAACATTAGCAGAATACCACCATTAGTGCAAGAAAGCCTGTTGACCAGCTGGGTTATTGCAGTTTTACAGCATCTTAAATCCTGGGCGAAGACAACATAAGGGAGTGGTTTATCTCTTCTGTAGTTTATGTGTCATTAGATAAACAGAGTTCCGATAAACCATCTGGCATAGATATTCAGCCTCTTACAGGCTCACCTGTGGCACCAGATACTCTGAGGTCTCTGCCTCTTCACATTAGGCTGAGGTGAGGCAGAGGTCAGAGTGCAGATGGAGACTGGAGGGGACGACAATCCTAATCTTGGCAGCTTAAAGGGCTCCCTGAGCATGTGATCAATAAGACTTTCTCTAGCCCTGAAGTCAACCTCTTCCGGGACTCTCACTTAAGGACAAGGTGAAATACAAAAACAGTGACTTCCTGCATGCTAGCCTCTCTAACCAGCATCTAATGTAGCTCTGTTTAACGCCTTTAAACCATAAATACAACACACTGAAAGCTTTTTAGTTAAGTCTTAGATGTATTTGTCCAATATATAAAGCAAACGTTTGGATATTAATACCTTCAAATACATATTTTCTTAATGTCTTTCATTATCTTTAGATCAACGTCAAGAAATTCAGCATGTAAATTTTTTACCTTGTGGAGAAAAATCAGCAAAAAATAACAATGTAGTGCTTGAAAAATGTCTACTCTAAAGAACCTGAGTGTGCTTCAACAAGAAACTGGCTTTTATGAGTTACTGTGGCAACGGTGGCTTCGTGTGAAGGTCATCACAGTAACAATGTGGTGGCCTCAACATTATCATTCAAAAACATATAAGTTAACTTTACAAGGTCTTTGACAGGGTTCAGAAATACACTAGTTAGCTCTCTGATATATAAAAGCAGGTGACTTTTGTTGAGACTGTAAATGGATTACTCTTGTAGAACTAAAACAATACTACCAGTCAATCACTTCCTTTATTTCCACAGCCCCAAGGTTAAACTACACAAGACCATGTGATAAAGAAAGCATGTCAATCAGGAAATCTACTTTGAGTATACAAAACCCAGAGCAGCGTATCTCAATTTGATGGGCATTAACTGCGTTAACATTGGAAAGCTCTTTATCTGCATACGCTTCAGGTGATACATACAAGAAAACAATAATTGTAAGTGTTTCGAGCTGAATTTATACCAAAACTCAGCAACAACAGACATGAGCTGCTGAAAAGAAAATGCCTCATTCTGGGTTTCATATTAAAATAAAACAGCGTATGGGGGATAAACAGGTTCATTACTAACTACAGATCAAATTTATACAAATTGCAGAAAGTCATAATCAATCAGTAGGTGTGTTGAACAGTGGCGCACTCTAGTGGACAATGTTGGCGCCTCCCGTTCTCTGAGCGTCAGGTAAATGTTTCACCTGCGTGCGATGACGTCACGGACCGTTCAAGGAAAAGCGACACGGGGTAATGGTCACCTCGATCTGAATAACGTCTTTTATATAGAGTGACATGATACCAAATTCAAACGAGTGAAGATCCGAGTCAAACTTTTTCCTGTAAACTCTCAATTTGGACTCATTCCGGGATCAAACACGATGTCGGCGTCCGCTGTGTTTGTTCTGGATCTGAAGGGGAAGGTAAGACCCGAACCTGGAGCTCACGTACGTGCCCTTTCTGGGTTTTTGCGAAACGTGTGTGAACTATACAAAGACACTTAATTCGAGCCTCGTTTTTTTATATATTAAACTGTTGCTTTCATTGTTAAACATTAATGGAGGTTGCGTCGTTAAACATTAATAAAGATCTCGCGACACAGTCATTCATTGGCCTTTTGCCGCACTACTTCCGGGTGTGTCAGTCAGCAAGCTACAGCCTGCACATAACTTCAGTCAAAGCAAATAGTTGTGCTGCTGCCCCTGTAGTCTTCAACATGTCGTTTGTTGGCGTGTTGGGTTGGCACAGTGGGCCGCTCCAACGTGTTCATTTAATCTCCTGGCAGAACGTGTAACCTGACTGACACGGAAAAATAACCTCTATTGAGTGTATGTGACTAAGAGACAGTGGCGTGTCTAATGTGGGCCTGAACCATCGAAGTCAAGTGGGTTTTTTTTTTTTGTTTGTTTTTATTTGTTTTTGTCAGTGTTTAAAGGGGTTTGCAGGTTTACAAGAACTGGTTGAACCAGTTTAATCCAGAACTGATCTGGATTAAAATTGAAGCTGAGATAATGATATATAAGACATGGGCTGTGGAAATACTAGAAATGATCCCATAATGCTCCATCCTCCTTTAGGTGCTGATCTGTCGGAACTACAAGGGCGATGTGGACATGGCTGAGATCGACCACTTCATGCCTTTGCTAATGCAACACGAAGAGGAGGGTCTCCTCTGTCCCGTGCTGTCCCACGGCAACGTCCACTTCATGTGGATCAAATACAGCAACCTGTACCGTATCCTTGTTCCCAGGCATCTCACTCTTTAGCGAGTGTAGGAACGCAATTTGGTCATGTGTGAACTGGATATTAGAGAAAATATTAAGAGCGATAGAATGTAACATCGCCACAAATGTGGGAAATACCCCTTAACCTGATCTGTGTTCAGTGGTGGCGACGACAAACAAAAACTCTAATGCCTGCCTTGTTTATTCATTCCTGTACAAACTAGTGGAGGTGGGTCTCTCTCGTTCTCTCTTTCTGTTGCTCTCTCTCTCTTTGACACTTGTTCTGTGTTCAGGTATTCACAGAGTACTTCAAGGAGCTGGAGGAGGAGAGCATCCAGGACAATTTTGTGGTTGTCTATGAGCTGCTAGATGAACTGATGGACTTTGGGTTCCCTCAAACTACTGACAGCAAGATCCTACAGGAGTGAGCATCCACCAGACCCACTGGCGAGACACCCGTAGACGTTCACTGACAATCTCTGCGACACCCTGCAGGTACATCACTCAGGAAGGCGCCAAACTGGAGGTAGCCAAGAGTAAGGTACCGACCACCGTGACCAATGCGGTCTCCTGGAGGTCAGAGGGAATCAAATACAAGAAGAACGAGGTCTTTATCGACGTCATAGAGTCCATCAATGTGCTGGTAGGAAAGGACATTTTTGTTTTGTACTGGAAAGTGTATAAATGCTGCTATATCTACTTGTATAATTAGCTGGTTTTGTGTTATTGAAAAAGTTGTTCCTTTATTGACCTTTGAACATTAACATCACGGTTAGCAAAGCCATAGTCACAACGTCACGGTCATGTATCACTTGAAGATTATAAATTATAGTGATGACAACTAAATATGAATTTTTTTTTGTTTTTTTTTAAGAAAAAGAGAGAAATCTCTGAGACAAAAAAAAAGATAATTTTGATCGTTTGCAATTGTGAGTGTGTGTGTGAGGGATTCTTTCTATGGCTGGATTTATATTTTGCTCTCTTGTGTAGTTTTCTGCTTGTGTGTCACATCTCAAATAAAACGGCATTCAGTTTTTACCGTGTGCTTTGCTCTCAGGTGAACGCTAATGGCAGCGTGATGAGCAGTGACATCGTTGGCAGCATCAAGTTAAAAACCATGCTCTCTGGGATGCCCGAACTGCGGCTCGGCCTTAACGATCGAGTGCTCTTTGCCCTGACGGGTCGTAAGTGTGCCGTCTTCGCTGCATCCGCCGCTCTTGCGCCAGCCTCCTGGCTGCTCTTGCCTACACTGATGCTGCTGTTTGCGTTGTGTTTAGGTGACAAGGGAAAGACGGTGATGATGGAGGATGTGAAGTTCCACCAGTGTGTCCGTCTGTCGCGCTTCGAGAGCGACCGGACGATCTCCTTCATCCCCCCAGACGGGGAGTCAGAACTCATGTCCTACCGCATCAACACCCACGTTAGTATCCGAGTATAAGTATTTGTTTATTTTGTACTTTTACCACAAACCTGCATCCTTCATCCAGGTGAAGCCACTGATCTGGATCGAGTCAATCATCGAAAAGTTCTCTCATAGTCGAGTGGAAATCATGGTTAAGGTACCCACCAAAAACTAGTTTTGATGTATTTTAAAGCTTTTTAGAGCACATTTATGCAGGATTTCAGATATCATTCATCGCCACATGCCCACGTTTACATTTTAGGCAAAAGGGCAATTTAAAAAACAGTCTGTGGCAAATAATGTGGAGGTGAGGGTCCCCGTTCCGAGTGATGCCGACTCGCCCAAGTTCAAAACCAGCACAGGCAACGCCAAATATGTGCCGGAGAAGAACCTGGTGGTGTGGACCATCAAGTCCTTCCCTGTGAGCATCTAGAAAAAGCTGCGCTCATATCACGCTGGACTCTGTTATGGTTCTGTCTGGACTGAATTCTGTTGTGCTGTGCTCTGCACCAGGGGGGGAAAGAGTTTCTAATGAGGGCTCACTTTGGGCTGCCAAGTGTGGAGAACGACGAACTTGAAGGCAAACCCCCCATCACCGTCAAATTTGAAATCCCCTACTTCACAGTCTCAGGAATACAGGTGTGTATTCTTTGGTTAAGGCTATGCTTTATTATATATAATTTTAATGAATGTCATAACAGTGTGAGTTATCTAAGATAAATTTTTCAATTTTGTAGCGTATTGACTGTCTTGTGGATATTTAAAAACACAAGCTGTGATCATCACTGAACACTGCAGTGGTTTTTATTGTTTATAAAATAGATGTTGTACTTCTTGTTGATTATATTAGATTTTTTAATGGATATGTGTTTCATGTCTGCGTGGGCACACTGTGCCATGTTCTCCAGGTACGATACATGAAGATTATTGAAAAGAGTGGGTATCAGGCTTTGCCGTGGGTCCGCTACATCACACAAAGTGGAGGTAAATTTAGAGCTTGTAACCAGGCACCAGTGTAATGTGACCTTTTGAAACTTAGTAATGGACAGATATTATGCAGAAATGTTATCTTTTAATGTTTAAATCTTTTCCTATTTGTAGACTACCAGCTGAGGACCAATGTATAAAAGACCCTGATGACCCTGTATTTTATATTCCTTACTTCCAGCACCTGCACACTGGATACAGCTTCAGTGATTGTCATCGAGCTCTGACTGAAAATGTCTTTTAAGTTTCACCTTGCTTATTTAATGTCAGTAATCCTGTTTTATCAACTCTTGTGTGCATTTTGAGTTTAACTCTTGTTTCTGTACCATCGGAAGTGATTTATGCGCTCAAAGAAACGATGAAAATAATTTCTTAAAAGTGACCCCTGCATTTTTCCTTACTTTTTATTATATTCTCCAGTTCTGTTAATATACTGCCGCAGTAAGACGCTGTCCAATTAATCATTATTATTCCGTCGGAAATTAAAAAGCTTGCGCGCGCCTTTCCCCCATATTTGTGCCGGAGAAAAGCAACCGTAGGTCAGAAATCTGAATGAGCAGTCGAAGCTTTGAAGACGTCAACGTACACGAATCGCCCGCTTTCTTCTAGCCCAGCTCTGATTGGTCGCCTGCCACTGTTACCACAGCGGTAGTGTAGTAACAAAGTTGTATCTCCGCCCCATTTACCTTGTATGGTAGAGCGACACCCTCCAGCCGAGCTGTGATTGGTCAACATGTGTCGTCTCCAATGTTTATAAATTTTAGTCTGGAGACACCGCTGTGTGGATCTCAGCGCGCAAATGTATTTTTCTAATGTTGATAAGCGTTACTCGTCGGGATTTTATTTAAAAATTAGCGGTCTCTAAACCCAGGGGGACAGAAAAGCGCAGCGACGTTGCGGAGCTTTTGGAAGCGAACAAGGTAAACATTAAATGTCGTCAATAGCGATTAGCCGTTAGCATAGATACTATGTCTGTTATAGTTCTGTCATTCTCGATGGGACGAATTTTTATTCCGTTTTGTTGTTTTAAACATACTGCGTGGAGAACACGAGCCGATAAAACGCTATGATCCCACAGTCGGGAAACACGGTGTCAACAGGGAGCCGAAGCTTACGTTAGCCGGATGCAGAACTAGCTAGCTTAGCTATACTAAACGTACCCCGACCTTTATCTCTTTAATGCACACCATTCTGGCACATCATAACGTAGAGCCCGTGGTTTAGCTTGGGCGTGACTGTTTTCCCACTGAACAGGTCAAAAGGGTGGCTTAATGGTCATTGGTCAGATGGATGCCGGTAAAGCTTTGGCGGCGGCAGCAGCCAAAGGAAGGACAACCGAGGTGCAGAGGATCCTGGAGGAATGCCGAGTGCCTCCCGATACTCTTAATGAATTTGGCAAGACTGCACTGCAGGTGAGGACCAGCTCCCGCTATACCTTGAACACATTAATACTGTAACCAAATATGTTTATCCAGATGCTTCGTCTGTTACACATTACAAATATGCCTGTTTTATATTTTCTCCTCAACCAATATCGTGCAGTTTGCGCTCAGGTCTTAAAAAAAAGATGGGTCTTTTTTTCCTCCAGAAATATTTATATTTTACAAGTTAATAAAATACAACCGTTAAACGATTTCCAAAGTACAACCACTGTTAAGAAACTGCCCTTTTATCTAATTTTTTTTTTTAAACGTGATTAAAATCGTCAGAAATGCAAGAAAATTAAAAGAATGAAATTGTTTACTTACCCAGTCTGTACAAATTATTTAAAAAAAAAAAAATTAACAATTTTTATTTTATACTATCTGTTTTGACAGCAGACCATCATATATAATAAAATTAGAGATTATTGGCATCATTGTGTAAAAACATAATGTAGTTTAGTTTAGAGAATCAAAGGTTACAAGCATCCTTTTTCACACAGCAGTTTAATGTGCTGAATGTCTCCTCTCCGACCTCCTGCAGGTGATGATGTTGGGAAACTGCAAGATTGCCAGTTTACTGCTGGAGAAAGGAGCAGACCCGAATGTGCAAGACAAACACGGGATAGCGCCCGTGCACGACGCAGCTCGTACGGGATTCCTGGACACTTTGCAGGTTCTGGTGGAGTATGGCGCTTCAGTAAACCTCCCAGATCAGAGCGGTGCCTTGCCCATTCACATTGCCATCCGAGAAGGTCACAGGGACGTGGTTGAATTCCTAGCGCCGCGGTCCGACCTGAAACACGTCAACGTGAATGGGCAGACGGCGATAGACGTGGCCCGAGCCTCCCACGTCCCCGACATGATTGACTTGCTTTTCTCTCACATTCATAGTTAGGTGTCTCTCAGTGACGATAACCTTGTTTTGCTTCAACCCTGGTGACTTGAATTCATTGCTGTGCAAAAGTTTTGTTTCGTTTGTTTTGTTACTAGTTGTTAATGTGTCACAGGACATTTTGTCTTTGCAACTTATTTTCGTTGGAAGGATGGTTGTTATAGGCTCTAGCCCCCCTCCATCATAATCACCCCTTTTGCACAGTGCAGTTTAAGCACCTTACGTCTATTTTCCCTGCCAGTTGGGAGTGCACATTTGTCAATGGTTTCCCCAGTGTTTTGTAATATTTGCATTCTTTACATTGTATCAAATGTTGAAATGTTATTTATATAAATAATTTTAAAACAAAAGTGAGATGATTCACTTGAGTATTTGGAGAAAAAAAGAAAAGAAAAAAAAAAACTGTGTTGAACGTGAAAGATCATGAGTTCCTGATTTACTTTGACTTAAACTATTGCTTGTTTGAGAGTTTAAAATAATAATAATGTATATACTTTTAGTGTAAATTTTTTTATATAATTTAGACCATTGTAAGGATGTTGTTCCATTTTTTTGATAATAAAATGTGAAAACAGTCATGAAACCAGGAAGTGTTTGACAATCTGTATCTAGTTTTGGGGGGAGAAAACGCTGCAACACAAGCATAAATGATTGCATAAATGCAGTCTGAGTTGTTCAGATTTAGATCAGTGGGTTCACGTTTATGATCTTTTCCTTCGCATTGGTAATAATACGCTCGCACACTGTGCTTTGAGCGTGATACACATGCCACCGATTCCTCAAGGGCACCTGGAATAAGGCCACATGGGAAAGTGAAAATCCTCTGAAAGGCCATTCAGCTGGCTGCTGCTGAAAGTGAATACAGGCTCTGTTTTAAGGAGGCTCATAGGTGACGGTGGCTGGTGTTTGTCCTCGGAGTGTCTCGTAACACAATGGATATTTTGTCGTGTGCCTGTGCCACGAGCCAAAGTCGGAGGCCGAGGAGGAAGGCACAGTTGAAGCACTGTGCTGCCCAGGCTTCTGTGATGTCACAGTGAGGACACGTAGCGTATGTGACAACCTTGTTTGCATGTGTTTTGTGTATATACTGTGGCAGTATAACATAAAAAAGTTGTTTGAATTAGCTCAACAAGATAAGTGCTTATACAAATAGATTCACCACCTGTGGACATCCAGGCTTGAGATAATTAAAACATTCTCTAGCTGTGTCTGTGTGTGTGGGTGTGTGAATGTGCATGTGCATGTGCATGTTTTGTTCCAAGGTATGTCCGGTACAGGTTCAATTGTACAGCCATGGAAGGGTTACTATTCCTTGATCCATAATGATCAGCACTCTGTATATTTCCATCGTGTCTCAGATAGTTACGCACCTGCTCGGAGCCAAGTCATGGTGTCTGAGTCATTGTTCAGCCATCAGTAGCAGGATCTCCCCATAACTAGTTTTAGATCTACAGCTTTGTGGTAATAGATCAAGACAATTACATACGTCTGATGTGTTAGCATGTGTCTGTTCCTCCTGTCTTCCCCGATCTCCTCTTCCACCCCCTCCTGTCAGCAGCCGTCACCCTGATGGACGGATCTACTTGCAGCCAGCGGGGAGAGCTCCCTGACAGCACCCTGGGTGTGCTGTTTGAGCTCTTTTGTTCTCAGGAGCTGCAGCAGTTGCAGAGTCAGAGAGTCCAGGATCAGAAAAAACTTCTTTCCTCACTGCCGCAGTGAACGTCCACAGTCAATCAGACAGGCGAGGGAAGGTTTCTACAGTGGAGAGTTCAAATAAATCACCTGCTGTTTTAGCAAAGGAGTTTAAATGTTTTATAAGTTAAGTTAATAATGGATTACTTTGCTGTTGCTGTTGTTTAACGGCCTCGTGCACTTTTCAACCAGGGAGACGGTGAAGTGGGTCATCCTGAGAAAATGAAAACTGCATGGTTTAGTTTTCTCTGTAAAACATTTAACTTGCTTCCTAAGACCCCTTCTTATGGTTCCAGACTGGAGATACTAAGTAGTGTGCTGGTAGAGGCGGAGTTTGCTCTTGTAGTTTAATGTTGATATGTGTGTAAAGGATTCACGTGGGATCACTGTCACTAGATCTATGAATTGGTTTAGTAGGTTGGTCTTTAATAATGGTGCAGGCTAATTGATTCCCTAATAGGAGTCAGTTTGGTTTTGGGTGTGAGTCGTGAGTGCGTGGCCAAAAAAAACAAATAAAAAGGAAACACTGAAGGAAACGTAGAAAACGACCCCCGCCACCTCAATCGTCATCCCAAACAAGCAGACGCGACCCTGTAAAGACCAGTTTAAGAAGCTGCTGACCCACTTCTGTGAGGTAACAGGTGAATGACTGACGTCATGATGACTTCAGACATCTTTCTCTCAGTGTTTAAAAACACATGTGCCCGTGGTAACGATGGTGATGGCAGGAATGAAAAAAAAAAATACAGTTTTCCCCCACTCTCTCCAAGGTGTGGCAAATACAAGGAAAGGTCAGTGATTGCTTCAGCTTTAATGAGGTATGTTTGTACCTTTTCACACTGCAAGCCAGGACATGACGGAAAGTTAATGAGTCTCTACACACTGGCACGCGGAAGAAGCACCAAATCGCTAACTGTCCTGCTTTATTTGTGAAATGCCATTTCCTTTCTCCACTGTGTCATTCATTTATGGGATATAGCAGAGGTTATCAGTCTACACTGATCATGCCCAGATTAATGTCAGTACTGGACACTAACTTTGGTTCATGATTTGTTCTTTTACTAATTCAGATTCTTTAAAAATATTCTACACACCCACAAAAGTCTTTGGAATTCCTTGGATGTGATTCTTTGCATAGAAATACCTCATCCAAGGTGCGAGGAGTTCCTGCTCTGTGCCTGCAGCGTAAATTTACTCTGTGAACCGTGTTTTATTTCTCGCACCTCTAAAACTAAATTGGATTTTCTCCACTAAATCTCCACTAAATCCAAACCATTTCACACGAGAGACATTTTCTCAGCAATTACGTTGGAAAAAAGGGGGGAAAAAATGTACATTTTGTAATCGTTGTCGTAGTTTTCTCTCCTAGTAAATAAATACTCTGCATAATATATAAAAGGTCCATCTTTTCTGGCGGCAGTGATGCGTATGTAAAATATGATTTCAGTCTTTTCTCCACTGGACTGAATACGTGAACATGAGAGATGAATACCTTTTATTCTGCTGCTGACAGGCTTTCTATTCCTCTACTTGTTACTGACTGAAAAGGAGCAACATGAGCTTGGAGACAAACGTCATACTGTAAAAAAAAAAAAGGAAAAGAACACAGCATCAATGCTTAGAAATATATTTTCTAAATAATCCAGAGATATGCAAAAGAATTTTGCATAATAAAAGTCACTTTAAATGCACATAAAAACGTGCAACATTAAAAAAGACGAGTCATGTAAATAACAAGCAAAACCAGCTATCTGCACGTGAAAGCTGAAAGCCTTTGCGTGTTGGTGTGTGTGTTCTCATGTAATAGACTTTCATTTTTAAAAAAGTGACCAAAATGTTCACTGACTCATGTGTCTGTGACCACACGCTCCCATGATCACCGTAGTGATTTGCCCCCACTGTCTATGATGCCTCACGATACTTGCGGCCATCAGCTCTCCTCGCCTCTTCTGTCAGATCTCTGAAAACCCTCCAGCAAGTTGTCTTCTGCTACGACTCTACCGGGAGTCAGCAGGGGACAGTCCCATATCTCCAAAGGCAGAGACTCCAGGCGGTTCCCTTTGAGCTCCAGCCGAACCAGCTGGGAGAGGTTGGCCACTTTAGAACTGAGAGCCGACAGGCAGTTGTTCCCGAGGGCCAGCGTTTTTAGCTTTTTGCAGGAGAACAGCTCCTCTGGCAGCGTCTCTAAAGAGTTAAAGGCAGCCGAGAAGAACTGGAGGCTGTGCAGGATGCCCACCTCGGGGGGAAGAGTCGTGAGCTGGTTGTGGGAGACATCAAGGTGTCTGAGTTTGGTGCAGTAAAAGAGTCTCGAGGGAAGCTTGCGTAGTTTGTTCCAGCTGACATCCAGCCTCTCCAGGGAGTGCAGCTTGCTGATATGATCGGGGATGTAAGTGATTTTGTTGTGCCACAGTCGGAGAGTGACCAACCGTCTGCAGTGCTGCAAGCTCAGAATTTCCTCCACGGTTCTAAGTTTGTTTTCCCTCAAGTCCAACTCCTGCAGATTGCTCAGACTGAAGACGGCACTGGGTATGCGCTCCAGGTCGCAGCCCATTAACTCCAGCGAGACTAGGTTGGTTAACTTCTTGAGGCTGCTAAACGCTCGGAGTTTCACATTGTCGTTATAGATGCACAACCGCTGCAGCTGCAGCGCAATGTCCACTACAGTGGGTGGGATCTTAGCAAGGTTAGAGCGCAGAGTGAGGACTCTGAGAGCTCTAAGCTCTCGGAGGGATTCCAGGGTGGCGCTTTTGGATACCTCGTGGGTTAGAGGACCATTCAGGTGTAGCTCCTCCAGGCCCTGCAGGGTGTACATCCACAGAGGTACCTCCTCTAGACTCTCAAAAGCCAGACGGAGGACCTTTAATTTCTCCTTGAAGTGGTTCAGGGCAGGTAGCTGGAGCTTTGCTGGGCAGTAGATGAGCGCCAACTCTTGAAAGGAGCCTAGCTTGGCTACACTCGCTGGGATGGTGACATTTTTAACTTGCTCCAGTTTGAGTGATTCCACCTCACCGATGCTGAAGACTGTGTCAGGCAGGCCTGGGAGCATCAACAAGTGGAGCTCCAACCGGTTGCTGGTGTTCCTGGCAAGACAGGTGCGCAGCTTTTTCTCAGTCCACTCGTGGTTGAGGTTGAGCTGATGGAGGCGGCTCTCGCTGACCTCAGAGAGGAAGACGGCGAACCTCTTGGAGTAAAGTGCATCGTATAGGTCAACAAGGTGGAGGAGAAAAGCAAAGTCGTTCTTCACATCGGGTATGTCGTTAATACCCATCTCCAGTCTGACCTGCTCAAAGGAGTATTCCTTCAGAGGTCTATGAAACAGCCAGCAGAGGGAGTAGATGCACAAGAGTCCGTACACTCCCACAAAACAGATGTAACAGTACGCAAGTTTGGAGAAAAGGTTTGCTTTGTTGTGGTTACAGCAGTAAATATCAAAACCTGTCAGCTCAGGAGGAACCAAGCAGCGGACCACAATCTCAATGTTTGGTACCAGCACTACCGAGTAGATGATGATCAGAAGGAACTTGAAGACCTTCAGTGATGTTTGTAAAACATACATGAGGTACAGGAGGTCTGCTTCTTCTACGTGAGTCCTGAACTTCTTCACCTTTTCGAACAAAGCTTTGGCTTGCTCTCCCTCCTTCTTGTCCAGAACAGAGGGGGGCGACTGGGGCTCGAGATTTATTTTTTCCGGGTTGGATTTGATTGACGAGGACCGCAGAAGCCCGACAGTCTCCTCGTCATCTGCCTTTTCATCGTTTTTCAAGATGGTGTTCCTCCTCCAGTTCACCAGCTTCTCCTCCCCTCTTTCCTCCGACACCTCACTCAGGGCTCTCGTAGTCCACGGAGAATCAAAACATTTGACCAGGATGGTAACGAAGAGGTCAATTTTAGAAGACGTCCCAGGAAACTTGAACCAGAAGCTGCTCGCCACCATGAAGACCATGGTGTGGATCAAAACAAGGTACGGGAAGAACTTTGCGTACCAGTGCACAAACCGCTCGTAGCAATAGTGGTTTACAAACACGTACTGGTGGATGTCCAAGCCATTTTTACGTCCGAACGCCTCCGAGATGACGGCGTTAACCGGCTTGACCGACGTGTGCTGTGATGTCTTGTTCTCCCCATAGTGACGGATGTGGTTGCAGCTGATTACTTCAGGCGTGGGGCTGGTGAAGTGGCTGGGCAAGCAGGTAATCTTGTCTTGGGTCAGCTATGGGAGACAGACAAATGAAAAATAACTAAATGAGGAAGGAGAACAAGGGAAAGTTTACAGTGTGAAAACAAGCTGATCCCGTCCCGCCTGTGTTGTTTCATTGTTTATAAAAATTTTATAGTGTGACAACAAGCTTGTTCTCACACTATAGGACTATAGAATTAAATACTATGCTTTGATAATGCTACAAATATATCAGATGGTGTGGATCTTTATTTGTGTGTTTATTTTTTCATCAGGTTTAGTTTATTGATAACAATAAATCCAAAGTCACGATAGGCAGCCTAACACAGTTAAGTTAGGGGAGGTTGGGTCAACTTAAAAATTGTTACCATGATGGCTGTGCAGACTCTGGCTGCAAATGACATCGTCAGTACACAGTGGCAGCACCTGAATACAGTATGGTTTCACTTTTTTGTATTTGTATGAACAGACATAATACATTTTTGATGTAAATCTGATGAGTGAGTGAGACAAACGTTAGTTCAATCAGTCAGTCCGTGTATTGGGACATGAAACTTAAATCCATTATTCATTTCTAAACACAAAAATTGACATCATCTTTGAGTAAACTGTGATGTGTCACATTAGACATTAATGAAACAACACGAACGCTGCTGTACGGGATCAGAGGTCGTGCAGTGGTGTTTCACCTGCAAGGTGCACCCAAAGACTCCGATCATAATCATGGCCACACACAGGTACTCTGTGAAAACGTCCCACCATGGCTTCAGGACCCGTAACTTGGAGTTCTGCTCTGTGCTGAAGTTTCTGAATTCGCCCACAGGGATCATCTTGGCTGCTGCTTCAGGCTGATGACAGAAAGGAACAGACAACAGCGAGGCTAAAACTCACTTTCAATGGGGCAGACACACGGTCTGTGGAAAGCGTTTAGTAAAAAAATAATAACAAAATTAAGTACATAATTGTCTTTAGTTACTATGGGTTTGACACACAGAAGGAATGAACAACATTCTGATACTAAGGTGGAACCCAGACTGGATAAACTAGTTTGACAACATGGATCAAGAGAGAAAAAAACATGGCTACACTCTCCAATGTTTGATGTTGACTTAAAGCAGTAAAAGTATTGAAACATTTGGATCTTCTTTAATAAGATGGGTGAACTGATAAAATGACAATTAGGAAAAACACTGCAGCTCCCACCCTAACTTTTTGTGTGGACTTTTAACCTACTGTACAATGCAGTTTTACCGACGCGTTTAAAACAACATAAACCTGACTGACACTGCCTTCTGTTCACTTTAAAACTTTTAATGTCTTTTTAGTTTGTCTCTAAATTATCAGTGTTTTCGGTACATTGCCAAATGTGTGTGTGTGTGTTTTTTTTTAACCTATAAGCAGGTGAGTTTGTCTTACCTGTGCCCGTAGATAATCCACTGGTGAGCGGCGCACCTCGGGAAGTCATCGTTGATGCGGGGAGTACGTTGTCAAGTTAGGAATAAATATCACACGACTTCCGGAAAAGATTATCAAAATAGCGCGGCGAGGTGGGTTTGCATATCCGTCACAAATACAATCTGTTTTTTAAAATAACCTTGACAAATGAAGCCTGAATGACATAAAAGGAGATTCAGATCTCAGTATTACTTGCTAAGATGTTGTAGAGGACAGGTTCATTAAAAAAATGTAATAGCAACACAAAAGGCCACAAATCTAATAAAAGGGTGCGTTTACTATACTGTTGCAGTCCTTTTAAAAAATTAATATTAATGTTATAGCATTAACACTTTTTAGTTTTTTAAACACAGAAGGACCTGTTAGACAGAATTAATAAAAACTACGCGCTGATATGAGGTTTTCGGTGTGCATTTCAGATTCTCTGTTGTGCTTAATCGCGGCGACCTTAGTCGTAGCGCCCCCTATAGGCATGCTATTTTAACCCCAGAGGTGGGCGGCACATCAACGATCTGGGTCTGATTTTAATAAATACGATCTAATATTAAAAGACATACATCTTTAAGCAACAGTCTCTCCTCAGATCTTTTCAGGTTTGGATTTGGTGGATCTGCCACCATTCACTTCCAAGTCAACCCAATCAGAGGCTTCTCGTTTGATAATCTTTCATTCACCTGTCGGGGATAGGAAGGAAAATTAGATGTCTTTAGAAATCATAGTGGTCCGTTAATAGCATAGTTATCAATTTTCAAAACAACTGACAAAACAATCTTAACTTAATATGAAATATTAAGTTATTTTTAACTACGGATGCTTTAAGGATATGAACGGATATAACTCCCTCTAGTGGCCACCGATGCTACATCAATCTCACGTCTATGTGAAATGGTAGAATGTTCACCTAAATAAGCACAATAGAATGTAAAATGTTCAAACAAACAAACAAACACGACAGGACTTCACAATTACAACAAACATATTTTACTTTACAATGTGTTATTGTACAGTTTTTGCTGCTGAGGAAAAATGTACAAAGCAGACATTAAATATTCTAACCATTCACACAGAAAAAAAGCCCCTTTCCTCAAGAAGTAGACCTTTGTTTTTTTTTTTTTTTTTTTTTTTTTTTTACAAACATCCAAAATGAGCATTACCAGGCATTCCTACTTAGTTACAAACCATGCTTTTTTCCAAAACCAGAATCCAATTCAATATAAAGTGGATGTCAGTTCAAAGGAACAAAAAAATAAACAAATAAATTAAAAAAAAAAAAAAAACAAGTTCTAAAATTCTGTACAAGACTTCTCAAAATATCAATGTACAAAACATCACTTAAAAAAGTTTGTAGCTTAAACTGCTGTTACAAAAACACTGCCTGTAGCAAGGTTTTTGTCATTAGCGCGCACGGTCAGAACACTAATGCACAAATGTGGTCGTTTCCGTTTGAGGTTTGTGAGGTGGAAGGTAAAACCAAAAATATCAAGTGGAAAGGGGAACCTGTGTAGTGATTTTAATAAAAAAAAAAAAATTCAGTGAGATGTTTTTTTTTATGATACAGTATTCCCTTTCTACACTACTCAATTTTTCATTCTCTTGGCACACGACACATCATATATACTGACAAAACTAGACTGGGGACTGCACAGGAAGCAATGCTCTATTTACCTTTTTATCAGGAAACCTTTTCTTACAATACAGTTAAAAGGTCCTGCTTTTGAATTTGAATCTTTGGGCCCCGTTCAAAAATGTGAATGGATTACACTCAACTGAGCTCAGTAAGAACTAAAGAGAAATTGCTTAAATGTCCTGGTTAACAGAACCAGGAGTGACAGAAGTCTGTCGTATGAGTCATCACTGCCTTTCAGTATGTGGGGAAAAACATTTTCTAAAGACTTAATCGTCAAACCACCATTCACAGATGTTGGTCTTCAATTTTCAGATTCTTTATATCGAGTTCGGACACGATTGTGGTTGTTGTGTGTTGGAAATATCACAGTTCTGTTACAAATCCCTTCCATAGCAACTCGAGGATGTCCCTTATTGCAAGTATCATTTTGGGTTGGCCAGGAAAAAAACTGAATGTTACATGAGGCCCAGTGTGTTTGGATCACCTTCATCATGAACAGTTCACTCTGCAAGCCCGCAGATGTACTTTTCAACCCTACACATCATACTGATGACACTAATGGCACCTTGAACTCTACTGTGTACACTAACAAACTACTGTTTCATCACGCAAAATAGGTTCGGTCCATCCAGAACCCCGCTCCCCCCCCCCCCAAGAGAAAATTTTTGCAGCTGACGCTTTTGAGCTGCTATAAAAAGCCCCAGGACAGGCTTTTAGAATGCAGCCCATGCTCCCCAAATTAAACCTTTACACAATCAACTCTACATAATCCGGGTCTGAGATCTGTTGTAGTTTTTATTTATGACAAGTGTAAACTCTAAAAATCAATGAGGCAGCATGTGGTGTTTTCAGCTAACCTCCACCTCTAATCAACCATGACCACCTTGACGTGGGAAGACAGAGTGGAGGTTCAGGGTGCTTGTCTACGTACGCGCGTGTGTGTAGCTGATGTGTCTCATACACCTTTGCCGAAGGGCTCGCTGTGCTGCCGACTATGGTGAGAGTCGAAATTGCAGTTGGCTGCCGGGCAGGCATTCGACAGGACGACATTCTCTCCCTCGGACTGTGGACACTGTGGTAGATCTTTCTGGCAAGGCTCCATGGTTACGGCCACGCCCACGCCACTCCGGCCTGATGTCATTCTCGTTACCTCCGACCAGGTGTCCTTTCCCGGGTCGTAGCATTCCACGCTGTCCAAAAACGTGCTGCCATCATAACCTCCTGTGAACGCAAGGGTTTTATTCCATAAGAGGTAAAATCTCCTGACATTAGTGTTCTAGGAATAATATACAGTATCTATTTTTAATTCAGAAAAATTCTTGGAGAACAAAAGTTATAATATAGACAAGACAGGTAGCTATACTAAGATGCTAACAGTTACATTGATAAGAGCAGCTAATGAAGCCTGACAGCTGTTCCCAAGTTCAAGATTCCCAAGTTCACTCCTACATTGGAGTAAACATCCAGTTTTCCGATAACGGGCCTGGGCTGCCCCGCTGCCCTGTCAGACTGAGCTCACAGGGAGAACCTACGCGTGGCAGCTTGTTAAGCTGGTGTCGAGAGGACTCATCTAGCCGCTGACCATCTTCATCAGTTGTTTTACCCTGCTTCCTTTGAGCAGTCTTCAGAACTGTGCAGCTTAGCGGGGTTCTGAATATCTGCTTCAATCACAACTGCTGCGATGGCTCCTCTCTCATGAATTAGGGCACTTAGTAAATGCTAGATTAGGTTTTAATAGCTGCAGACAGACAGCTATAAGGGTAATAAATTTAAACAGAAATGTGGAACCAGCTAGACGTGTCTGGAACGCTGACATGTTTTCAACGCTACCCCCAGAATCCCAAATAAACAGAATTAATTCAATTTACTGCATTCTGCAAGTTGTCCTCCGATATCAGATAAGACACTGAATGGACACCTACTTGCTTTTACTTGTCTTTAACACAGTTAAACAGGCTGTACAACCGCTGCCATGATAAAACACACAGTATGATGATGATGCAGGACATGTAAATAATAACAAGATAGGATCATTCTTTATACTGCTATAGCCAGAAAAATGGACATGAGTGTGTGTAAATTGGAAAAGTGTGTTAATAGGCAGTTTCAAGATAAAACTCACCCATGACATAGATGCGTCCATGTAAGGCAGTGGCTCCCAGGGCACTCCGTCGGTGCCTCATGGAGGCAGCAAAGCTCCATGTGTCAGTTTCCACGTCGTAGCGCTCCACCGTGTTGAGCTGGTTGGTGCCATCATAGCCTCCCATCACAAAGATGTGATTCCCCAGTGAGCAAACACCTTAAACCAAGGTCAGAGGTGACTTTATTTAAAGGGGACTTTTCTTTCTATTGATTTGACCATTAGCCACCACCATGTGTCCAATTGGTCATGAGTTTTCCAACAAACAGCAGCTTCCTCACCAGCTCCAGATCGCACGGTGTTCATGGAGGCCATGGAATTCCACTCGTCCCTGTCGGGGTTGTAGCACTCGCAGGAACCGAGCCGGTTGGCCCCGTCAAAACCTCCCACGGCGTAAAGCAGCCGGTTGATCACCGCGACACCGACTCCGATGCGCCGCGTCAACATGGGGGCCACCAGCTGCCACTGGTCCTTTTCTGGATCATACCTGCAGGACGGGGGAAAAAAGATGACCTGCTTGATGTGTTTTCATTAAAACTCTTCACTTTTCAAAACTCATTTTTCTTTCACCGCTCGTTCTGCAACACATACGGATGGATTAGTCTGTCCCCTGCCGGTTACGGCTCGGAACAGTGATGTGCCTCGATCCCAAGAACCGTAAGTGCGAGCAAGAGCAAACACACCAATCACAACAGTGACGCTCAGCCAGTCCTTCAAATTCACAAATGAGTGTTAAACAAAGCATCAAAGGGAAATAGGGCATTTGTTCCACACATTAACAATGTCCTTTTTTTTACTGGTGTCTGGTGACTGGTGTCTTTAATTAATATTTGCTCGACATCATTTTCATGATAGCAAGTGTCCAGTCACTACATTTTCACTGTATTTTATTAACATACAGAATATTAATACATATTAAAATATGAGTATTCCTTCATTTTATAAGGATACACATCTGCAAGCAACCATCAAGCAGATTTTGGGGGTTATTATATTATTTTCTAAAACTGTCCCTTTGAAGAGATTCAGACACGTGGATATCTTTTTGTTTTTAATTTCACAAAGGTCTGGAAACTGTCAGCATCAGAACAATTCCCTCACTAAAGCCATGTCAGCTGAAAATGTGTAACAGGGACGTACAAATAAAGATGTAAAATTCCCAGAAGTCACATGATTCTCATTCTTAGGTCATTCATTGACTAAGTACAAACACAGGAACGGAACATTTAGCTTTTTTTTTTTTTTTAAATCACAGGTAGCATTTTTATTGCTGATTCTCTACAACAACGCAAAAAAACACAGTCACTAAAGATCTTGGTGTGCGAGCTTTTAAAGACACCTGACATAAATCCAAACAGCTTTCTTATTTGATAGGTCAACAACAAAACCATCCCTTTAAATGCTCACCTTTCAACGCCGTTGTGATGAATGCACCCGTGGGATCCTCCGACGGCATATATCATGCCATCAATGACGCCGACTCCGATTCGGTTCCTGGGCACGCTCATCGGTGCGCACGGCAACCAGCAGTTGTTCATGGGGTTGTAGCAGTCCAGCGTGTTTGAATCCATGTTGCCGTCGGGGGCGTTGTTCCTTCCGCCGACGGCGTAGAAGAGCCCGCTGATTACACAAGCCGCCAGGCCGCTGCGAGGTACCTGGAGATCGGCTAGCCTCAGCCAGATCCCCGTGCAGGGATTATACGCCTCCAGGTAGCTCAGAGACTGACGAAAGTAGCCCCCGGCGATGTAGAGCAGCTGCGGCACCTTGGGCATTCGGCAGGAAATGACTTTGGTGGGTTTGTGGAGGGTGAGGTCCTGGAAGATCTGAGCCAGGTAATCTTTACACTGGGGGTCCCAGTCCAGGGACTGCAGCTGAGTCTGCAGGAAGTTGGGGGTGAGGGAATGGCAGCGGACGGCCTGGAGTAAGGCCTGGACGTACGGTCGCCTGTTCTCCCGGTCGTAGCGCACCCACGCCACGCACGCGTGGAAGACTTCAGACTCACAGCGCACGTTGAGCTCATCGCGGCTGATGAGCGTCACCAGCTGGCAATGGGATAGGTTGAAAAACTCCTCCTGGGTAGCGACCTACAAATACAAAGACCTGTGAAGTTGATTTCACAGATACAGTGGTCCCTCGCCATATCGCGGTTCACCTTCTGCGGTCTCGCTGTTTTGCGAATTTTTTTTTGTATACAGTACTGTATTTTATGGGGCAATCATTAAATCATTTTTTTTTAATATTATGCTTCTCAAAAGGATGTGACATGTCATAAATAATGGTATGGCTTTGTACTTCGATGATGAGTCTTTCTTCGTCCTTGTCTAAAATGATTGCGAGATGACCCTCACAAGACTTAGAACCTGTTGAAAAAGATCATTCTAAATACGGGACCTTTTATTTTGACAAATTCCCGGATGTTTTATTTTGTCTTCGCACCCGACTTCCTGTCCCGCACGCGATGCATTGTGCCAGGTTGTTGCGGCGTGCTCCGGCATCAAGAATTTCATGTTATAATTATGTAGGTTGTTCAGTGTATAAACTGTGCGAGAATGACAGTGAATGACAGTTTGGGAAAGGTTTATAAAGAGTGCGAGGAGGGGTTATGAGGTCGTAACATGCATCTGAATAGTGAAAGATTAAAAGGTCACTATTTCGCAGATTTTGTTTATCGCGAGGGGTTTTCAGAACGTAACCCCCGCGATAAATGAGGGACCACTGTACTACATCCAGGTAGTCTAGGGATGGCATATTTATATTTGTGCGCTGTCTCCACCCACAGCAGGACAAAACGAAACCACGATTTCAGATAAAACAGGGCTGAATTCCTTCTAAACATCGATATTCTCACCTGGCTGAAGTTCATGTAGATGTATTCGCGGGCCTTCTGGTGTAGCTCAGTGCAACCAATCTGCTCCGCAAAGCTGGCAATGCCGATGGCGTTGCTGGGGTCCAGCTGCTGTACGAGGAAATCGCAGCAGGCCTTGACCACGCTGTCAATCTGGTACATGACGGCGCCGTTCATCACGTGAATCACGCATTTCTCCCCTACGGAGATGCTGGCCGTGTAGGCGAACTCTATCAGCCGGTCCATGACCTGGATCAGTGAACAGCAGAAAATAAGTCACACTATAAAAAATATTCACTGGAATATCTTTTTTTTTTTTAAATTTGCTGATTGAGTGGCACATTTATCAGTGCAAAACATGGGGTCAAGAGAAGACTCAGGCCCACCTTTGGATGGATCCCCTCGATGGGCACCAACTCCATCCCGCACTCCTTCAGCCCATTGGTGAACATGGCCCTAAAGACTGGTGAAGAGGAGGCCAGCACCACTTTGTGCGCCACGAAATCCACCGCGTCCAGGTCCTTGTAGCGCACGCGCAGGGTGACGTCGCACAGCTGCCGCTCCAGTCTCAGCTCGTTCATGATGGTGAAGGCGGCCGCCGTGTGGCTCTCGAGCGTGTAGCTGAAGACGCGATGGCCGTTGCGCGTGGACGGAGTGACCAGCGCTTTGCACTCTGTCAGGCACTCTGTCATTTCCCACCCGTTCTCCTCCTCCTCACTGGCTCTCACGAACAGCGGGCACTATTATTGGGCATGGTTGCACCAGGCACAGACTCGGAGGAAATAACGGCTTGGCGGACTGCTCGAGGCTCCCCTGAGTTTGGGAGCGGTTCAGTGTTTAACTAGTGTTTCCTCGCGGCGTCCCTACTCGAGTCTAGCCATGCTGCTATTTATGTCGTTATCAAGCTGTCAGTCATGGCTGATTCCTAGCTTCCTCAGTTCCAAAGACTTTTCCAAAAATTTTGAGTTTGAGAGTTGAGGGTTAATTTTGCATAGCAATGAAATGCACAGACTGCTTTTGCGACACTGTCGGCGCACTTAATTTAAGTAGTTTCTCAGTCTTAACAGAGAAAACAGTCATGCCGCTTGTCTAAACCGACCTCATATCTCTGTGATTGTGACAGATCAAACCCATTCTTTGGTTAATTTATGAATTTATGTATTTTATAAATTTTCATTCGGCTACTACACTTGCACTGTAGTGTCAGATGATGCTGAGGAGGCCGTCGCAGGCATGCAGTCTCTAAAGAAAGATGAAGACAAAAATGTGTTCACGTGCCACGGAAACCCATGGGAATGTCGAGTGGGGGGTCGCCGTGCCGCTACTTTCTTCGAAGGCCTCTTCTGTGAGTTGAAAAAAGAATGTGTCTGCCCGTCTCAGTTTTCCAGAGCCTGCTGATCTGAAAACTGGGGGAAAAATAGAGAGAAGACACCGTGTATGTACTGTATGTATAGAAAATGGTTCCATAGTTAGAGAACATAACCCCCGATGGTGCGGCGCCATCAACTGCTGTCTGTCAGCTCGCATAAAACTGTTAGTTTCCTGTCTGTCATCAGGCCTTTAACGCCAACAGGAGACTCTTCCTGGTACTCTTCAGTCGGGTCACGGCCTCTTCCTTGTCATAATGAGTGTGCTACTTTTAGTCACTGTAGTTCACTTACAAAGAAAAATAGCTCTATTAACCTTTGACAAGAGGAACATTTATTCTCACTCTTTCAAAGACACAGAAAGACGAGCTTGACAAACTTGTTGCTTCCATGTCTGTAAGAACTGTAGGAAGTGAGTAAAGCGGCGCGAAGCGGTCCGCTAATGTCAGCAGTAATGAAGTAGAAACGCATGAAAACCAGTGACTATGTGAGAAACAGAGAGGGAGTAATGGAGTGACTTCAATTAGCCTTGAGGAGAGCCAGCCAGCATGACTGTGTGTTTTTACTCTGTCCCATGACTCCTGGAACAAACGGTCACTCTCTGAGAGAAAGGGAAACCAGCCGGGGCTTGTAAAAGAAAGCAGCAGGTGATAAGAGAATCAGGAAATAAATGCAAAAAGTAAATTACAGGTGACTATATTTTCTTCTCTTATCTATAGTTAATTAGTAACAGAGTTCATTTAAATTCAGTTGCTTAACAAAGCCATATATTTAGGACACACAAATGCTGAGAAATCATTACCTGGATTGGGTGCAGAACATAGGCGGTTTATGCAAATCTGCTTATCTTTTAACTAAGTCTGTGCATCCTGAACCTTAATCAGATATGAAGAAGCAAACTTTGTTTCTTGGGATGCTGAATTTTTTTTGGTTGCCGACATTAGCGCAGCAATCATGGAGTATAATCGGGTTATTTGGCCAGCAGTTGATCGCGCGGCGCTAAAATGACACATTTCAGGTTTGCCATTTTTTTCTGGGAACATACTGCTCAACTTTTTCACCCTCCAAAAGGTAATGAAGAGCCTATCGATGACAAACAGGTTCCCCCGGCTCTGTGCTTGCAGAACATTTTTGATGATTATGCAGAATAAAACGCTTTGTTTCAGGGATGATATTAAGAATGAATCCTTTTGGAAACAAAGTTACATCATATTACACGGAAACACAGGCAAGGATAGTTAATTTCGAACTACCTCCAATGCGTACTCTAACTGATGGTAAATAAAATCCAGTCAGCCATGACATTACAACATTAATTTTAGTCCATTTTAGTTCTTCCTAGATGCACAGTCTCAGGTGACAATATGATGCTTTTCTTTGTCTTGTGTCATAGTAAAGTTGGTCGTTGGTCAAATTAAGTAAGTAAACGCATCAGTTTCACCTCCTTTTATATAAAAAGAAATCAGATTTGTTCCTTAAAAATGCCAGAAAGATGCACATGGGAGACAATTATAAATGTGCTGTTTCAAGTGAACGTTTACGCATTATTTACTTTCCACACTTGCAACGGCAAAGGTGCAGAGGTGGAATAGATTTGACACTGCTGAGTTTCTCTGCAATCTTCACCAACCATTCACGCAGGGATTGCACAATACGTGACGCATACTAAAGTTGAACATTCAGGACCTGCTGTTTGACGCGCACTGTGTGCACCAGGCTATCCATGCATGACTCATCTTAAACCCGAGCAAACAGTGGGACAGACTGTACCAAAACATGACCCAGAAGTGAGGCCAATCCTTACATAAAGCCAGATGGAATTGGATTTCCGCGCCATCTCCACAACACCAACCGCATTTACACACACCGTCACCTTCCTTCGCGCTTCGACGCCTCAAATGTTGACTTTTGCACTTGTTTTGATCGAATCTGGTCGTAATTCCGAGCGGTGGCATGTGCCGAAAATAAGTGCAACAGACGTGAAGCGGAATCGACAAAATCCTGTTTATGACAAGACTAAACAATTTGTAACGGAGACCAACAGCCAGAGGAAAACACAAATTAGGAGTAAAACGTTTAGGAAATGGAGATGACAGCAAAATAAGACTCTAACAGACGCTAACAAGAGGGCTTTTTAACGACTTCAGCCCAGAGATGACAACAAAGCATTATTTAAACACATTTATGCTTGTACTCTCCGCAGCGCTGTTAAAATAACCCGCATTCCAACCGGAATTAAGGTCCGTGGGCGTCGCAAATGTGTAATAATCTGATAAAAGAAACTCACGTAGTCTAGCTCAATTCCTCCATCGCGGTGTGTCGAGCTGTGCGCCACATAGGAAAGAGAAGGGGGAGGGGGGCAGCTGTAACTCACCGTGACTAAGCATAGTGCCAGCCTCTTCTTCCTTTCAAAATAAGAGCCTGGCGATTCAGCCGTGGGTCTTGAGCATTGCCGATGAACGCAATAGCAAATAAGAGGGCTTTTATTGCGAAGAGATTCTCACAGTAGAAGAGGAGGAAGACCGAGGTGCCAAAAACCAACTGTAACGTCAGTCAAATCATCTTAAATAACAGACCGACAACTGCGAGCGACATGATAAACCTGAATGATGTATCCTGTACTTCACATAAAAGAAAATACACTGAGCAGTTTTATTTTCAGTACCCTACCTCCGCTTTATAATAACTACACTAAACGAAGCGCGATTAAATAGAAAATCAAATTACACATGATACTGCAAGGGTTTTTACTGTACGCACCTTTTTCATCAATATGCAATAAAACCGACCCACTCCGTGAATTCCTATCAGAACATACTTTATTGCTGACACACCATTAACAAAAATACGATGCAGGTAAACACAGGACAAATTTCATGGTATGCTGCAGACTGTATTTCTACCTTCTAGACACAAGGTGGCACCATAAGCTAATCATGATTTACTATAAGGTATCAGAAGAAATAGCACGTTAACGATGATTCGTTTAGACATGAACTGCCAATCTTTTTTTTTTTTAAAAAAAATCATTCGCTCTTCATTGAACCCCAGAGCCATAAACAACAGCTGCTCATATTATTTCATTGCCAGATTAAATCTCCCTCTGGGTTTATAAAACAGATGATCATGATCTAGCAAGCTTTCTTTCTTTTCTCCAGTTGACTGATGCATGTTCTTCACACTCTCAGCTTCTGTCAAAGGGTTTAGATGTGGTAACCCCATGAGCTCCTAATCAGCACCCACACACGTCATGTCTGTCTTCCACACTTTTGATATCCATGATATCAAATGTACCATATCATAGATATCAAATGCATTAGGTCACTTTGTTGTATTATTTATTTATTTATTTATTTGCTGCAGTGTTTACAGTTTGTCATCGCCTCTCTGTGGAGCTATACTGCAGCAGGGAACATCACATATGTAATCTAGGTTTGTGGCTGTGATAGTCCTGATTGTGGTAGAGACCCTGATTGTTCTGGAAGTCAGGATGGACCACTAGACCTCTGTCAATGGGCAAAGTGATCATGGATCTACCCTCTTGAAAGGCACGTGTTCCATACATAAAAATGTTTTCCCAAAAGCAAATTATAACTTCAACAGCAGATGAAATGTACATTTGCTTAGCATCAGGATAGTCACGGTTTTGTTTTGCATTTAAATTTTCCCAAAAAAGGAGAAAATCTTGCACTTTCACCAAATATGCAGCCAGTGAATAAAACAACTGTCTAATGTGCCCTGTAGAAAGGGCAAAACGTTTTTCACAGTCAGCTGCATAGAATCATATTTTTGTTTTAGCTATGGCAAATGTGAACAGCAGGCGACATGATGGTCAAGCACACACAGAAAAAGAGAGCAATGTTCAGTGTTTAAAGAAAAGGATCATTGTTTGGTGCCAGAGCCCTCCTGAGTCATTCAGAGCTTGCAGAAGAACTCCGTATCTAGGCCAATGTCATTGCCAGATGTGAAGCAAGGGGGCTGATTTCCTGTGATTCCTCTTGAAGTACTCAGTCTTTGCAAAAAGACATAAACACTGACAGTAAATGCAAACACACACATACACACACACGTGCACATACATGTACACACAAAATAAATCTTTTAAAATCATGGAGGCAAAAAAAAACTTTATTTCTTTTATTAAGAGAAAGGCAAAGCTTGCTAGCCTACTGCTGATGCAAAATAGTTATAATTTATACATGAAAAGTCCTCAGAAATACAAAAAAAGCTAATTACAAATATAGTACAAAAAGACCACAATGCCTTAGTCATCAATTTAGGCACAAAAAAAAACCAAAAACAAAAAAACAACACTAACAAGTCCAATGTTAAATTCATACAGTATTAATGAACCCCTTGTACAGTCTTGGAAAATATGTTAACATGATGAGAGGAAGTCATGTAATAATTACACTCAGCACGCTTTAGCTTACAATTGCTACCTTGCCCATAAACATCCCGCTGCAGGAGGATGATTTCCTAATTACACTTGATTAACAAATTGAAGCATATATGTTTAAAGTATTAATTTTAAATGGCTTAAAGTTACCTTTAAAGTAACCTACACTGGCACCAAACTATCATTATGTTATGGTGGTTATAATGCTTTTTTTTTTTTTTTTTTAAATAGCTTAGTTATTCAGGTTAGATTATTCCCATGGCGGTTTGTATTGCAGACATCAGAGTAATATATTACAAAAGACTAACCACAGCAAATTTCCACTCATATAGGTGTATCGTGGCATTTTAAAGATAGCGGGGGAGTATAATGTTGCATTTCCCTCCCGCAATTTACATTGTTGAGAGTTTCTGATCCGCCTTCATCTTTCCTGTTCGTGCCTCCCTGTATCTCTTGCTGCTTGATGTCTGCAAATACTCTTTAGGCCGAGTTGCTTTACACCGTGGTGGCTTTCGGACCAGCGAAATCCAGGTGCTGGCAGATGTTCAGTATGCAGTGTATGTGATATGTATCATAACACGATATCATTTTAAAGGCAGTCTGGGGGAAAAAATATTTGAAATCAAGTCTTTGGAGTTACACAAGTCTCCTTCTTTGACTTAAGGGGGAAAAATAGTGCAAAATAGTTTAGTCGATTAATTGCTAGCATGTACTCCTCAACAGTCTTGTTCACATTGATTGGTATCCTTATGGCATTTTGCTTTGAACTCATCTCACAGTTTGATTCTTTCATGTGGGCAAATTGTTGTAACCGCACACTCACACTCTTCAAGGTGACATCTTCTTATGATTCCTCCCCAATAGTTCTGTTTCTGGCTGTGCTCTGGGTGTCATCACAAATACAAATCACAAACATTCTGTCTGGAGTTGCTACCTGCCCTTTGCTCAATGGGAGACTCATTTAAAAGTGTCCTCAGTCATTTAAGTTAGTCCTCAGGACTTAAATAGTTTTGGGTAAAGGGCTTTAATAGGAGATGGAGTAGTGATCACATTGCCTGAGGAAATGGTGGTCTCCAGTCCACCCTCCAGCTTCTGTGATGCTACCTCTGTTTTACTGAAACTGCACTCTAGGAAGGGCATCCCGATCTTCTTCACCTGGCCGTCTTTGGTCATCAGACATGACCGACAGAGCAGCTGTAGAATAGCTCTCCTCATGTCTTTACTGGTCAGAGTGTAGATGATGGGGTTCAGGAGCGAGTTGACCATAGCAACTCCCAAGAAGTAATCAGCCTTGTAGAGCAGCCAGCAAGTGCGAGTGGGGCAGAAAAAATCCAGGAGGAGGAGGAGGAAGAGGGGCAACCAACAGGCGATGAAGACTCCGAGAACAATCGTGACTGTCTTGAGCAGGGCGATGTATTTCTGTGACTTCCGCGCTAAACCTTTCCTGAGGCTGCCTGACAGGCCCAGCCGCTGGCGCTGCGTGTTGATGCGGACGATGCGAAAAACTCTGACATAAAGGACCACAATCGCAAGGAGCACCGCGCTGAACACGGTAACGCAGAACAGAATGTAGCTCTTGGCGTACAGCGGGAGCACCGTCGAGCACTGGTCTAGGCTGTGGATGCAGTTCCACCCCAAAATTGGAAGCACTCCCAAAAATCCTGCTAGGGCCCAGCTCGCACCGATCAGCGCCACCATCCGTCCACGCTTTGCTCCATGGTACGGCCTCATAGTCACCATAGTAACATGTCGTTCAATTGCAATGGCCAGCAGACTAATTACAGAGGCGGCCAGGGTGATGAAGACTCCTCCCTCCCTGAGGAACCACAGCAGAGGTGTCAGTTTCAAGGTATTAGGTCCAGACATGATGATGTTGGCCATGTATGCAATCCCAGCCAGCAGGTCGGACAGAGTAAGGTTTCCCAACAGGTAATACATGGGCAAGTGGAACTTCTTGTTTCTCCAAATGGCCACAAGAACCACAGCATTCTCAAGCACAATGAGCAGGCAGACCACCAAGAAGGCAATACCCTCTGGCTTGAGCCCTTCACGGTAGCGGTCTTTCTGTAGCTTGCCAGTGTAGTTGTAATGCTCCACTAGGACAGAAATATCCTGGTACTCCTGAAAGAACTGCAAGCATCCAGGAAAGGAAGGAGTGGGTGAAGGCAGGAATGTGGGCACAGAGGTGGAAGTGCCTTCATGAGAAGCTGAAGCAGCCATGCTTATAGGATTATTTTCTCGGATCCTGCTTTTGGTCGCTGGCTACGAAGTCATTTCCTTCAACATGATTTTGATAGCAGGAATAAAACACAAAATCATGTAAAATCGGGTGAACTTTCAGTAATTAGGACTGTGGGGAGGTCATACAACACATGCAAACATAATTCCTTAAAGTTTTGTTTTTCACCACAAGGTGGTGCTCTTCTGTGAGCCTGAGTCGTCCTTCAAGGGTCCAGGCACTGCAGACAGACAGGAAGAGGATTAAAATTACGGATAAAACGCACATAGAACTGACCTGGTTCATTTTAATAACAGATATTATTCAAACTAAACTAACCTCGAGTGCAAGGCAATGTTACTTTAAACTGATTTAAAAAACAAAAAATTAATTTCTGCATGAATCTAAACTCTCAGCTTTGCAAAAAGAAAAGCTGTTATCATTGAAATCTAAAAATAAAGGGTTTGATGCATTCACATTGATGACATCAAACTGCCTCCTTGATAAGTGAATTCAATACCTAAGTTCAAGAGGACAGAGGGATTGTTTTTAAAGCCTAACAAACGTTCAGTCTTTCCAGTTGTGTTTAACTTCCATCCGTCCATCACAACGAGGTTGTCAGAAAAGTATAATGCAACATGTGCACTTCATTTAGCACATGTGGACTGCTTTTTACAGTAAAAATGAGGCACGTCTAAGTTGCTCCACTCACGCACATACATTTAAACTAAACAACATTCTGAGAATTGTGGGATTCTTTGAATCTTGTGGTCCAATTATTATAGCGTCATGTTGAAAACAATCAGGTGTGACTAAGCCCCTTGCGTGAGGGAATGTTACCCTGGATTCTTAAGTCATATGTTAACATTTAACAAAGGATCTGGAGACTTGGACCCAGCCGTTTTGCTGCCAAGAAATTGGGACGTGAATATAACATTCCCATGTGAACGTCTGGAGCCGAAGCTGAATGTGGAATCATTCATTTCTGCTATTAGAGCAACAACAACAACAACAACAACTGAGAATAAATCCTGGTGTGAGGCAAACAAAACATGATCGGATGTGAGCACAATTATGATGACTTCCTCCAACGTAATTAGCATTAATCAACATCTGCATTTGTGTTCGGTGACTCCAAATAATAAACCAATGTCAACAATGACAGCAGTTTATATTTTAAAATCTTCCAATATTAAGCCAAATGGCAAAATTTGATTTGTTTTGATTTCCCCACTAAATTTATAGATATTGCAACGCAAAATCCTCCACATACACATGCTTCTACAACTCAAATGTTAAAAGTTAAAAAAAATTCTCAAAAAACTATATTTTTCTTCTAAGACTGTCCGTTAAAGAACACATCACCTATTTGGGCTGACATCGTCATTGATCACCTGTTAGGTCACAAAAAGAAATTACCTTCAAAGTGGAAAACGTAATCCTAAACTTCATCAGATTCTCAGTGACGAAAATCCAAACAAGAGGAGCCAGTGACTCACGACCGGTCTGACAAAGCAGAGGAGCGAGTGAAAGAAGAGCCCAGTTCAAACAGGCAACTGCTAAAAAAAAAAGGGGGGGCCGGTCCTAACCTCTCTCTCTCTCTCTCTCTCTCTCTCTCTCTCTCTCTCTCTCTTTCTCTCTCTCTCTGAAATGCCTTCTGCTCTTGGAGATTGACAGATAATGAGGAGCTGCCTGGAGCAATCATTAAATTAGCTTCTTATTGATACCCATCTGTTTTATCAGATTACGGAGATTTATATAACCTCCTCACATTTGAAAGTTTGAATTGTACGTGACTGATATTCATTGGAAGCCCTTCCTGATAGTGTGTGAATGCTGCTCTGAGTAAACATGACATAAACAAGTAACTGAATTAATTGCGCCTGCACCTTTCTAAGGTCCAACTTTCCCAACGGAAACATTTGGAGAATTTAAACCTTTCGCTATGGTTACAATAAAGGATAATTCTCAAATAAGATAAAGTGTTTTAGTCCTTCATATTTCGAAACAGACATTTCTTTGCATTTAATCAATTAAAACTGCTGTTTTAATTGATTAAATGCACCGACCAAAGTAAAATCCACATGCTCCATGTCTGTGTTTCTCCAGTGGCCAAAGTTGCCTTTTCCCCATGTGTAGAGAGTGAAGTGAAATGGTTCCCATGGTTTGTATTGTAATAAAAGCATCTCACTTCCCAGGGTTTCTCAATAAGTTTGCTGCATGCTTGGACACGCTTTGGCGACTCACCAACCTCCCCTGCAGGCGCTGTAGCATACAGACAAAACAAGCAGGGGGGAGGCGAGAATAATGATAATAATTTCATTGAGGTTTTAGAAACCGATTTCCAAGCTCTAATTGATGTAGTGTGGGGGGAAAAAGCTGGAGAAACAGATCCATCTCTCCAGCTTCGTATTTCCTGTTCGTTAAACATTTGGTGATTGAACAAACATCAACAGCTTCGCCACTTTTTTGTGACAGTTGAAAGTCCTGCTCTCCCATCCGGCTCCTACTCTGATACGTTACACTGTATTTGGCTATTTAAAACAGAGGTTGCTTTCAACTAAACCTGTTTGTTGTAGGATTACCCTTTTAAGAGTTCCCTGTCTCCTTTTTGTAAACCCTTGTCTTGCTGTGGCCGCTAACAAAGACGTTTATTGACACAAGTTGGTGAATCCAAAGGTCAGGCAGCCAGACCGAAGCCAACCTATTGTCCAGCCTTCTTATAAAAACCAGCCTAATCCTCTGTAATCACACAAATGAAAAGGAGAGCGTTGCTATGCTTTTCCTTGTGGATGACATTGCTCTGTACCGGCATGCAAAGAATTAGCCCGGCTGAAATAATCCTGGTCCCAAACGAGTTTCTTTGGAATTACAATAAAATCCACAGGCTATTCAATCGTAATAGTGAGAACCAGAGAGGCAAGCCCTGCTCCGTTGCGTATGACGCAAAATACAGGCTGTCACTTGTCAAAGTGACAGCCTGTATTAGTAACTTACTCCTAACACTGACTTACTCCTAACACTGACAGATAGAATATCAACACAGCCATTATTAGTAATAATAATAATTAGTGAACCAGAATCAATATCAATTACACATGAAAAGCATCGAGCCGTTTACATTTTATATGTTCTTGGATTTTCCAAAACTTTATTTTAGCGGAGAACATTACAGGCTGTTTTCCAGCCTTTTTCCAGTGCATCTGCTCAACACTCTGTTATGTTGGTCGCATACTTTCCTTCATGTTCATGTTTTTCACGTCACATTAGTTACAGAATGAGAGCCAGACTGGCAAGGATATACTGAGCCCACGTAAACCTTTGCAGTCGTTTAGTTTCACTGTGATTATGTCCACATAATTACTGGCTGAACTGTATGTGTCCTCATTTTTGTGTCCTCATTTTTATGCTCTATACTCTTAGCCTTCATACGAATAAATGATTGAAGGTCAGGAATGGCACCAGAACTGATTGATATTAGAGGCAGACCTACTGCATCAGTTTTATGGGACTGAAGGTGTGTGTGTGTGTGTGTGCGTGCGTGCGTGCGCGCGTGCGCGAGCGAGCACATGTATGAGAGAGACATAATTCACCTAAATTCCCTGCTGTGTGCAGGATGGGATCCCTATTGGGACGTTATTAAGGAGTAATATCCTGTCAGATGAGGCTGAGGCCTCACATCAACGCATAAAAGACAATCATATCTGACAACAAGGATGAGTGATCTAACAGATGCACAGCTTGCTTGTCTCTGCACGGGAAAAGGAAGGGAATTCATCCTCTTTCTTCTCTTCTTCTTGATCATCCTTGAGTATCTAAGCATCCGTCTGTCTTCCTTTTAGTTTTATTCCCATCTTTCCTATTTGCCATTATTGTTTTTATAGGATATACAAAATGAACACACATTTACCACTCATCTTAGTGTGTATTTTTCCTCACATTGATGCTGATGATACAAGTAAACCAGTCCTGTCTTCAGTCAGGAGGTAATGCTGGCCAAGTTACATGACCATCAGGACCAGTTTTCTCGTCAGCCTGTAGGGGCGTGGCTGACCACCTACAGTGTTTTTTTATTTTTTTTATTTTTGAAGGTGATTCTTGGCAAAAGTCTTTTGAACTTGATCAGCAGTTGTACCGAATAGAACCTAAAATTACTCCAGACTTTATTGCACAGCTTCAGATCCTGCCAGATATTCTGGCAGTCTGAGGCTTTAAATATTCAGGAAGTAAAGATATGAGTTTGATGTATTATGGCTCAATGGTCTTTGTCTGCCAAGTTTTCTCTTGCCTTCTTCATCATTGCCTAAATAGTTCAGACTGGGGGTCTTTCTAAGGCTATCTCACTGCTGCCCCTCCTGCAAACAATCACCACTCAGTCCTCACGACTAATCCACTGATAAGTCCCCAAAATCAGACTAGCCAGACCAGCTGTCTAATGATAAGAAAACATTCCTCAGTGTTTGCAATTACACCTCTTTGTTACTTTTTCCATTATACTCATGATGCTCTCAGATGAGACTCTAAGCTAGTCCCTCTCTGTTTCTCTCTGTTCTCACTGAGGCATGATGTTTGCCTATAGTGTCCAACTGCTCTTGATGTGCTCATGAGATCCTACTTAGTGACCCAATATGGCTCAAACTACTCGCCATGCTATTGTTTGTTTAACTCTTCCGGCTGACTTACCGTAGTTTGGGGGCCCACTCAGGGACGATTTATGAGGATCGCTGTTCTTTTGATGTGACCGCAGGGCGTAATGTCTTCAGAGGGAGGGATAAGCTGAGGAATTCAGAGAAACGGTCGAAGGAGGGATGGAGGGGAGGATTGTGTGAAAGGGGCAAAGAGGATCTGGTCTTCTTCTGACTACAGATAATGTTGTGGGTAGGGGCTGCAGCAACAACCAATGAGTCATCACAATTAAGCTCCTTTCCCGCAGGAAATGACCTTCTATTGCTGTAATTACAGTGATAACAACCGATACCACCTCGGACCAAGAAGAGTCAGTGGTAATTGCGCATGTGTGCATTTTATTGTGTGTTACATCTCTTTGTGTGTGTTTTCATACAAGCAGCAGACTCAAAACCATCTGCAGTTTTCATCCTGAGGTTTCCATCCTCTCCTTCAGGAGTTTCAGGTCACCGGGCACGCTGTGAGCAATCTGTTTCTCTTGGCTTGGCTGCGTCTCATTGCTGAAGCTGCGCTGTTCGACTGCGGTCACAGGCTGGATGTGTTCACTACAGTGCTGGCAAGCTACAGATCTAATAAGATCCAGATTGGTACACTCTCTTTGTGATACTGACACTTTTCAAGGCTCCACAGGGCTTCATCTGCCTTGTTTATTGCTGTGCCGCCAAAATTAACATACAGTGGCAACGGTGGCTAAGTGCCTGAAGGCATTGTTGTAACTGAAGAACACAATTTAAAAGGTCTGTTCAGTTTCCTGGGGTATATACTGAAGAAAAGAATGAAAGAAGTCAATATTGGAACTATAATTTGGTCAGTGCACAGTTCCAGATATATTTGTCACAAATACAGATTAATACTGAGCTTAATTCTGGATGTATCCAGAGCCTTGCGGATGTGGATGGACAATGACTTTACAACTGGAAGATCGCTGGAGAGTCTGTGGCTTGAATGATCCCTGCTCCATTTCTCTTCGGCTCAGTGAAATTCTATCTTGCTGGTGTTCTTGAGAGGGGGGAAAAAAGACAGCAGCAGAAGCTATAAGAATGTAAATCACTGCCAGATCTTCACATTTGGTTGATTTTTTTTCCCCTTCCAGGGTTTATTCGTAATGCAAATGAAACAAAGACGCTAATAAGGTGAGAAGAAGAGCTGGGTTGAAAGCAAGTTTTGGCCTGAAATGTTTTGCTCCATCATCTTTTATGTTGATTCTTTTAAATCTTATTTTCATATATCTATAATTTTCTATTACATCTTAGTTTTCCTTATTTTTTAACAAAAAGATTTAAAACAAGCAAGCATCTGCGTCTAGTGTGCCAGAAGGTTAGCGCGAATTTGAGTGATGGGAAACTGAGTCCGGTTTTGTCTTTTTGGCTCAAAGATGATTCCCCCCAGAAAAATCCCTGAGCTCATCCGGACAACTAGTCCCTCACATCTCTTTCAAAGCAAGCTATGGCATTAACAGATCAAAGAATCAAAGCAAAAAAGGAAGGAGGGTTGTAAAACGCCCACACTGATGTGTGGACGTGTGTCGTCTCACTCCTGTTCCCGTCGAGCGGCTGTAGCATCTAAAAGGGTTGCTGCATCACCCAGTTGTTGAATTCAAAGCGGCAGAGTTCAGCTACATACCAAACACACCTGCTAGAGCTGAGCTATGCTGTTAGAGCATCTAGAACTTAGCTTATTTGCGGCGTTACCCATAATTCATTTTGTCTGCACCCTCAGTCAAAGTGGCGTGTTCAGATTTACAATAATGATGTTTCATTAGAGTAGAAACACGTATTTCTGGCCCTTACTGAACTTTCAGTGACGGAGATGATAGCTAATTAAGCAAAACAGCTATGACAAAAAGCCTCTTGTTATATTGACTATTAGATTATAAAACGTGCTTTGTCATGTGCGTAAAATCCCCTGTGTAATCCCTGATTGCCTCGGTCACTGTGGATCTCTCGGTGAGCTCATGAGGGGAAGTCAACGCTCTGATGTCATTCAAGCCTGCAATCAATTATGTGGCTTACAGAAATTCAAGTGCAGGAATTTAATGTCTTCCCTGGATTCTGAGCCTCCACATAGGCTCCATATGTTATTTAGACATCCTCACCATAACCCCCTTACCCCCAACAAACCCCATCTACCAGCTCCCGTCCTCCAGGAAACCTCCGAGAAAGAATATGCTTATTCTATACAAAGTAATTAGTCGTCAGGTCACAGGCGCACCAGCAGCTGGGTCCTGTTTTAGTGTGCCGCAAGTTTGGAGCCAGCGTGACAACTGGGATAGAGTGAGTGCATCAGCAGAATGTGCAGGGACACAAAGCAGCTGGCCCTCACAGTTAATTTACTCCCTTGTGGAAAGTGAAAGAAAAGAGAGCATGTTTTTAGTTTTCTTTGAAAAGTCCACCAAATGTGAACTACAGGTTTTCCCCTTTCGCCTTGAGACAGTGCAGCGGCGGAATAATCACATCACCCTGAATACATACATGTGCAGACACGTTTACTCTCTCTCTCTCTCTCTCTCTCTGAGTGAGGAGGGGGGATAAATTCTTCTACAGCCATATTTGACTCCTCGTTTTTTTTTCTTGCAACCCCACTCTTTGCCCTCACCGTTTAGCAGATCAAAAATAGATCCAACAGATGGCCAGAGGGGACAAAAACTATATCAAAAGTCACAAAATTCCCAGTCAGATACTTTGATAATCAACTCAATTAAAAAAAATGTCATACAGGTATATGTTTAGAGTATATAACTCAATTAAACTTTATTTATATAATATCTGTTACAATGAAGATTGTCTACAGGTACTTTACGAAAACCCAGAGCCAAACACCTGAAAAAGAAACAAAGCCAAAACAAACCTCCCTTTTTACAGGAAAGAACCTGTTAAAAGAGGAGATAAAGAGAAAAAGAGATCAGACAAATACCTCATCTGTGCAAGTAATTAGGTGTACTGAAGGTTAAAAATTAAAAGTGAGCAGGTCAGTGGGGAAGTTAGTGCACAACTATGGGGGCAATGTACCTGAAGAACTATACAGAAACAGAGAGATGGATAGAGGGGGCAGAGAGAGAGAGAGCAAAAAGTGAAAATACACAAGAAAAAGGTTAACGCATCAGTCATGTGCAAAAGGAAAGTAGAGGAGAGCAATTTTAACATGTCTGTGTAGATTCTCACTCATCCAGGTCATGGTTATCCAAAGTAGATTTCTCTGTGTCAACTGGACTGAAAGGTTTCCTTGAAAACGTTTCGCTCTCTCTCCAGAGAGCTTCTTCAGTTCTAAGTTTGCTGGGGCAGAGCTTGAAAATATAGCCCTGTGGACCATCGGCATGTTAATGGCCCGGGTGGTCACCTGAGAGTCCTTGGCAGGGTGGTTGGCAGGGTCGTTCCTCTAGTTTCGGTTGGGGTGCTTCCCCTTTGTCTGTTGGGTCACATGTTAATGAGTCTCCAGGTCTGGTCAAACAGCGTGAATGTTTGGAATGCTGACGAAAAGAGTGGAGAACTGCATTGTACATGGGTGACAGAAAGTGCCTTAGTCCACCACCTCTGTTTAAAGATGGTTTTTCCAACTTGACGTGGATGGCTTCCTTGACACCCCTCTCAAACCAGCGATCTTCTCTGGCCAGCACACGTACTTGACTGTCCTCAAAGGAGTGTCCGCTTTCTTTTAGGTGTAGGTGTCCTGCTGAGTCCTGTCCTGAAGAAGTGGCACGTCTGTGTTGGGCCATTCGTTTATGGAGGGGCTGTTTGGTTTCCCCAATGTACAGTTCCTTGCTTTCCTCCTGGCACTGTACAGCATAGACAACATTGCTTTGTTTGTGTCTTGGTGACTTGTCTTTTAAAATTTTAATGTTACAGTTAAAACCCTGAGTTGTCAAAGCTTCAGCCTTAATCAGCTAATAATTTAGGCCATGTGTGTGTGTAATGATACATTCTAGCTTACTCCTATTTGACTCCTCATATGATTAGCGTATGACTCCCCATGTACTTATCTTGTATGACCGAACACAATCACCATAACTGCTGACAATGTGCTAGTATGTACTGTTTAAAGCATAGTCATTTATTAGGTAATTGACAGCCTGCTGTGATATTATGAGCAGTTAAACAACTTCTGCTGAAGTTTCAATAAGTGCATTATGTACTGTATGTCAAACACCACCTAAAACAGCAGACGGTTCATACAAAGCTTAAACAAATAATGTGTTTAAGGTACAGATACCAAGTGAGCTGGCCTATTCTGTTCTGTCTGTGATTTCCTAGCAGGTCAGCTGGACCTCCTCACGTTATCTGGGGCCTCCTTCCATGTCCTTGAAGGATGTGAGAACAGGCACTGTTTGTTTGAAGCAAAGATGTTACAAACCTGGCTGTAGATTTTGTATGACTGAGCATTTTTAGAAAGCACATAAGCGAACTGTTAGCGCCCGGCTTCAGCAGAAGGCATCATACCAAGTCTGGAGAGGTGTCTTAGTCTCGGCTGAGCGTTTTGGGGACACCTCTAGAGACCGGAGGCGGGTGACGACGACTTCTGCTCCAGTCTACTGACCTCTTTGGGTTTTGATTCACTACTATATTTTTGCCTCGTGCCTTTTTTATTCTTCTGATTCCATTTGGCTGATGTATCTTTCTTCAATAAATTCTGGGCAACATTTTTTGAAAAAGACAACCTCTGCTGCTCTGCGTCACTTTTTTTGACACGAACATATATATATATAGCATATGTCTTCTGTTTTTTCACCCAGCCAAGACGTAGGAAAAAAATCCTGCAACAATCCTCACTAATAATCTACTGTAAAAATTGATGGTGCTCCCTACAGAGTGCAAGAAGACATGAATAATAACTCCACTTGTTAATGTTACTGATCAGCAACAAACCTTTTAACTGGAAATAACATGGGAGAAACTGTTTTGTTTCCCAGCAGCAACTTCTCTGACAGTCTTGAAAGTTTGATGTGATTTGAAATCTTCCAACCCATTTTCTGACCACTAAACTCTAGTCCTTTAAAAATAAATGCATTTATTTATTTATTTATTGGCGGATGATGTGAAAATATCCTCACTCTTTGAACTCTTGAGTCTCGAGTTGTGGTTGAAAGCCTGTCTTTCAATTGTGGACGCGTTTGCCTGCTCCAGCAACAAAAAAACAAATCCAAATGTTACAGTTGCTTTGTCCGACAGGAATGTACAGTTACAATCACAGATGCCGACTCAGCAGCCTGACGCGAACACAAACAGCGGAGCCTGGGATCACAAGATTACTCGTCAATCCCATGAAACTTGTCCTCGGTTACGCACTCATGGAACATGTCACCTGGCATCAGGTCACTCAATTGCTGTTGGATTACACGGGAATTTGTGTAACGAGGTGTTTCCCTTTTATGCAAAAAATATTTTACAAAGCTTATTTGGAACATGTGTGGATATATCTAATATTAGAGGAAGTAGAATAAATCCATCACTGTTGTGTCTGTGCATAGTTGTGTGTCAGCACCGATCAGCACTCTGGACCTCAGGGATCAGGGGGTCATGGTGAATTTCGGGCCCAAGCCTTATTTTGGTGTTTTGTTTGGGCACTTTTCAAGAAGGAGGGTATTTTGGTTTTCTCAGTGACTGATAGGCCTCTCTGTTTACGGAAACACAATTAAACGAGCGACTGGGCACCGTGCTGTTCCAAATGAGTCCCAGCGGGCCTCCTAATAGTACTCTGTTACTGCTGAGGTTTGTTGAAAAGACATTTACTGTATGTCTCTTTGCTAACAGCTATAAACCATTTTGCTGTTAACTAACAGCACAGACTCTGTGCCGGGTCTCTGTTTTAACGTCTTCCTTTTTTAACGTTGGCACTGACAGAATTAGGAAAAGCAGACGTGGCACTGAAATTCACAAGCTTCCTGATGTGTCTCTGACATGCCCACTGGGATTTGTCAGTTTAGACCTTTCCCCTTCTACAATAGGGAGGACATCGGGAGCAATCCGAAGGAAGGGAAGAGTAGAACAGGGGAGCACAAGAAACAAGGATATAAAGTCGAGAATGAGAAAAATGTAACGTCATTTCAGATTATCAGTGAATGGCCGTCCCTCCTCTTTGTGTTGTCTGACACATTCAACAGCTTTAAGTAAAACTTCTAAAGGCTGTGAGTACCTTTATTGGTGAAGAGCCAGAACTATGCCAGTGTCAGAAGAAAAATGGCACCGTTCTTTTAAGTTTGTTTAGGCTAGCAAACAAAAACTTTCCATATTTCTTTACGCTGTCATCTAGTGTCTTTGCCTTCTTTCTCAAACCTTGATCAGCCTTTCATCTGGCTCTTACACTCAAGAACTAACTTTACTTTGACCAACTTGAGGTAACAATAAGATAACACTTCTCTGTTTGCTGCGTTCACGGGTCCACCCTTTTTTCTGCAGACTAGTGCACACTTTGAATGAAGCAAAGGACCAGATCATGCAAGATGCCTTGAAAAGGTGTCAGTTTTTCTTGTTTTACGTTTGTCAGTAATTATCTGCAGTATAGCTGCTTCGCAGAATAAAATGTGACAGAAGAACTGACAGAAAAACACAGAAGCTAAAACCATAAATCTTGCTTAGATTCCAACTGACTTCATGATCTGATCCATCGATTGATTCATTGCAGAGCACACACCACATTCACAGTGCTGTGCATGTTTCTGGGAGGAAACCCGAGAAGAACCACACACGGAGAGAACACAAAGTCCATTTAGGAGGGCCTGAGCCAGGAACTTTTGTGTGGTTAGCATCTGTGCTAACCACTGCACTAATTAAATGCAAGGTTTTTGAATAAACTAGCTATTTTGTTTCTTTTTTTCTACAGTTAATTATAGTAGCTGCTACTTTCCGAGATGGCTGAGTCTTCTGTTTTTCTGTTCAGCAATAGTGCCTGTTGCAAACACCACCTCATGTAGCAGATTGCCATAGTTAAAATGATGATCGCACCGTCAGCAGGTCACGTGGCATTTTGAGTTGCCACCACAACATTGTTGTCTGCTGCAAAATGGTAAAAGCTGCACAGCTGCCTGATCAGACAGAACGCATGAAGAGGGGGATGGGAAGAGGAAGTGGACTGTTGTTCATCACTCTGAAGAAATACAGCATTAAGGCAGTATTCAGTATGTGTGTAAAGCCAGCTGGACATACTGGAGGGGTATTTTCCCACCACAGCGGAATGGGAGCTGTTTGTTTGCTGTTTGTTTGCACTTCTGTTCTCACCCCATTTGGTTCTTTAATTCTTTCTCTTTTCTATTTTTTTTCTGGGATTTTCTCATTCTGGTCCTCAAAAATGCGAATTTTTAGAACGTGTGCAACAAAACGCAACACAAACTTTTTTTTTTTTTTTTTTTTTTTTTAATCTTTGGTGCGAGTAAACACTTGAACATTTCTGCTATTTTCCCATGAATGGTCCTAATTTGCCAAACACTGGGAAAGCTTGTGGTCTTTGGATGAACCCAGTATAGCCGAAGATCCAGATCCTCTGTTGCACATTGACTGAACCGACTGATAATTTCATGCCCATTGGATGGCTTTAAAGCATAAAACAAAAGAAATTGAAACACGCTTGAGAAAATGCCATGCAAACATCTGTTGGGCAGATAATGTTAAAAATTTTGCTATTTACACCCTCCAACCTCATTAATTCTTAGGTTATTGATCCAGATCGGAATGTACCATTATGTTCTCTCTCTCATGACATAAGTGACGCATGGGAGGGATTAAGTGAACACAGCAGATTACATCTCATCGCCCCTGTTTGCATATTTTTCTAACTTAGACGCCGTGTTTATTTTAATTTCACTCAAGTGCTGGATAGCAGATGTGACTTTTCCGATAGCTCCTAACAGAGCGACATACAGGAAATTAAAGGGCAGATACCTTTGGCCGACTTAGGAGCATGTGAATTTGTATTTAGGTATGTTTTTTCTGTGTGTGTGTGTGAGATCCGGCCCCGGGTCAAAGAAAGAGAAAGAGCGTCACAGTCTTTGCAAGACGACAACCCCCGCCATAAGAGCAAGAATATCCTTCAACTTTGACCCTCAGCTCTTAATGGCCTTGCCTGAGAACTTGTTTTCATTCTTTACATTTATCGCATTTTTATCCCCACGACCACTATCCATCCTCCAGCATCTGTTTCTTTTCCTTTCAGATGCATTCGTTTCTTTTTAACTCAGCCATGGCTCCTAATGGTGGCATTAACATCAGTGTACAGGACTAAAACAGAATGCGTGTAGAATCAGCTCAGCCAAAGACGTAATTGGGTTGACGGCAGCTGTTCGAGCTGGATCTTGCAACACACTCACATGTTCTGTAAGGAGCTGTGAGCCAGTAGTGGAGTGACTAACACCAAATGTTTCACCGTGGGACAGAAACTAAGCATGAGAAGATGTAGTTTACAGTCACCAGAGATGGGGATGGGGTGTGTCCCTGGTGAGTTTTAACACCCTCAAACACAGCTCATTTTTATCAGAAAGCCTCTCTGCTTCAAAGTCGCCTGCAGCAATCAAGCCCTGTAACTGGTAACACTTATGAGTCTGCTATTATCACAGTTCCAGGAAACGGAGTGAGCTGTGGTTAAACGTGGGAAGCCAGCAGCTTCGTGTGGTGAAAATTGGTGTGGTAGCAATACAAGGTTGATCGCATGGTGCCGAAACAGAAAAAAATAAGTGAGCACTAGTTGAATGTAGGGCAGTACGGTGGTGCAGGGGCAGCACAGCTGCCTCGCAGAAGCAAGGTTTTGGCTTAGCTCGGTCTATGTGAAGTTTGCATGTTCTCGGCAGATACTGCAGTTTCCCTCCACAGTCCAAAAAAATTTGAACATTAGGTCGACTGAAATTGCCCTGTGGTGAATGTGTGAGAGAGTGGCGTGTGCGTCCCGTGATGAGGTTTTGACCACATGACAGAATTTGAATTTGTATTTAAATCTTGTATTTAATCTTATTGTCTTCTCATTGTCATTACCAAATATCACATATTTAACTTTTCCCCTGGATATTAAAAAAGATTGATGTGTATGTTTTTTATTTTTTATTTTAAATATAGCTACAAATAAAGTAACCACACAATTGACAAATCGAGTGGAGTGTAGCTTCGAGAGAAAGATGGTTGGTTGTTAATGCACGTCACAGAATGCCGCTACCCACCTCCCCTCCATCAAATTCAAATTCAGCCATTTTTTTTTTATTTTTATTTTTTCATCCCTGGTGGTTCCTCAGTCAGATCATTTCCATCAATTTTCTATGAGCTGCAGGTCACCGATGTCCTCTAATCAGCTTGTTTTGGTTATTTTAGCCTCAGGCCTAAAATAAACAATGAGGCCAAGGTTTCAAAGAGATTTTCACTCAAGACACAAAACAGTAGTTAGTGTCTGAACATTTTTTTTAAATGCATTAGAACAGAATGTGGTGAACAGTTCATTCATAAATAATAAATGTTAACTACTTTTTTAAATACAACTTTATTTATTTATTTAAGGTCTGTTACGATGAAACCCTAGGTGAAACCCAGAGCCTGAACCCCAAGTAAGGAAGAAAAAAAAAATCCTTTTAACAGGAAGAAACCTTGAGCAAGGACCAGACTCATATGGGGGCGACCCTCCTGCTGGCCAGCTGGTTAGAGGAGGATCAGAAAGGGAGATAAGTCGGAAAGAAGAAAATAACTAACATATACAATACATCATACATGAGATTGCAGACTATGATAAGATTAATTACATATTAGCTGTGGCATTGTGTGTGACCTTTTTTTTTTTTTTTTGCTGAAGATGTATATCTAAAACCCCAGCATTTATCATGCAAGCATTTATCATACACATATACGTATTTTTCACCATCTGACAGTTTGCCCAGATACTACGGTCTGGAGTGTACCAATGTGGAGGTTGCTCCAGTGTCAGGTGATGTGGTATTTTCCAAGCCAGTCTCCTGGTCTGGTCTTTCTTCACACTGGTTGTCTTCTTATGTGGTATTGATTCATGTGGCTCCAATCTCTGCAGCTAAGTACAGCTTCACCAGTCAACGCAACTGTAAATCTAAAATGTCTAGCAGATTTTCAGCCTCAACATGAGTCGTGCCACATCACAGCGTAAGTAGAAGATAATTGCGAGAAGTGGGATCTGGGAGTCTTTAAATGATGCAGTCCTGGTGTGGTTTATATACTTAACAGTGCTAATGTGGCACGCACCTGTTTGCTCACAGTAAAATGGGCAATTTGATGACAGAATGCAATGAATTCTCAATCAGAACTAAAACAAAGGAAGAGCAGTGCTTTCTCAGCACTTTTTGAGACACATATCCTTTATTTATATCTTTTAAACCTTCTGCCTTGTTTTCTTAGGCTGGACAAATGGGATAAAATAACACAACTAACTCAAATATCTGACACACTAGCTGCCTTTCGAGACAGAAGGCTGGTGACAAGCCTCATTTCAAACTCCCTTGTGCTTACCGTTCACTCCCTGCAAGAATAAGCACATTTTTCAACACAAAGCATGCAAGGGGAGTCAAAATGGTCATTAAAGTCACTGCATAATTGATTGACACTGTTATTTTTATCCTTGGTTTACATTAGCTGCACTTGTGGTGTTCTTAATCTTTTCTGTCCTGCTTTAATAATAAGCAGCTGATGTCAAAACATAGTAGATATATAACCAGCGTGGATACTTGGGGGCGATGTCACGTTCTCTGCTGATGGAGCAAGACAGGAGAGAGAAACTTTCTGTTCTTGAGGAACTCACGGTTGGTTGGTATATTCATCACCACAGTAATGATGTAATCCCAGTGTTGTGAACATGTGATGGGTTGGGTATTTTTTTTTCCATGGGTTTCAGACAAATCTATCAGTTAATAACCCAACCATGTCCATTAAATGACCATTTGTTGATACCTGATATACACAGTCGTGTTTAGACTACAGCCTATTGTAGCAGTAATGGCAGACAAGAAAAACCAACCTGACACATTCACGTTTACTTCCAACATCAACAATAAACATCGTGACTTTACACAGGAGTGGAAGTCACAGAGCCTGGAGGACATGGGGGCAGAATGATCCGTGAAGAGTTGTTCGTCAATGCCAGTGTACCTACTACCCTCCACCATTTTGATTCCAGCAAGATCATCCTCAGACGTGGATGGTGGAAGTGCAGCATTGTCGATAACCAGGCTGATTTATGTTAATTAGGCCTTCTTAAGTCAGTTCAAGAGAATTCTTTTGTGATTGTAAACATTGGTGGTAATTTTTTTCTCTTATATTGGCACCCAGAGCAGCACCAAGTGTAACTAAAAACTATCATGTCCAGCATCAAACAAATGGTGATTGGTCATGGAAAGTGTTATGTTATCTTTTATACCAAGCAAATGTTGATGCCTGATGCGTCTTACTCGATTCACCTCTAGCATGCGTGTCGTTGTAATGGCAAAGTGCGATGCTGAAACAATAAGATGCTCTCTTGCGGTCTTTAGTTTATTTCATGATGTTGAGCTCTGACCAACAAACGAGGTCCTGGAATGTAGCTGAGAAGAAATGTCTATCAACATCAGTGTCTGTTTTTTCCTTCCAGGATAAGGTAGACAGGTCATATCATAATACATGAAGAACTGGAGAGGTTCTTTCACCGCTATTAGATGCAAAAACTGACTGAAACCTGCTGAATGTCTGTGTCCAGTCCACCGTATTCTCCAGGATCGCACTGTAATGACCTTAAAGAGGCTCACAATGCAAGCAATAGGGCTAACAAGTCTAACTAGCCTGAATAAACAAGCCGTGTTGTTCAGCCATCCTAGACAACTGGAGCCATCACCACTAACCACAAAAAGCCAAGATCCTCTTTTTTTTTTATTAAAGATTGCGTGTATCCATAATCTCCTCCACTCCCACCCTTCTCCACCCAATCCCTTCCTCGCTTTTTTCCTCCACTCTCATTCTTCATGGGTTTGGGGGTTGGCAGGGCGTCACAAATATTGAGGCCCACTCTTTTTCTTTCTTCCTGACTTTTCCCCATTCCTTTATTTCTCTGGTCTAGCTGCTTTTTTTTTTTTTTTTTTTTTTTTTTTTAACTAGAGCTCTTGCCAAAGTACATGTCAGATGGAAACAATGAGGGACCGTTTTCCTGCACAGGAAGTTACATTATATAGAATCTAACTATACCCTCTCAGAGGCCAAGTCAGCTGGGGGAGAGTGGGGTTTGCGGCTGCAGCTTGTCGTGCTTTTTGCTTGCTAACAGAGTGATTTACCTCACACAGACAGAACCCGATGAACCGAACACATTCCCAAACATTTGCATTTGCCAGGACCTTAGAAATGACACCCCGATACTTATTCATTTACCATTTCCTTTTACAGCAAATTTGAAAAAACTTAATGAGAATAATGATTTAATAAAAGATGCCACACGGTGCACCCATTAAGATGAATTTTTGGGATTAAGATTGGGATTTTCCAAATGAAAACAAAGATGAACACATGTTAAAAGTGCAGCGAACACACATTCAACATCGTACAAATACATCCCAGATCCACATAAAACAACCGCATTGTTGGAAATATGCAAGTTAGATGCCAGTAGAAGCAAAATACAGGCAGGAGGAATTAGCAAAAGGAGTACAACCGTCCAGGAGTTTTGTTTGTGTCAACACCATTCTAAAGGTTGCAAGGCTTCTACCGTAAACATCTGGATGCGAACAAACACAAAAGCAGAATGATTTATATGCTCGCAGAGTCCTTTAGGGCTAGAGATGGGGGAAGCTCGTCTTTGAGGGTGACTGGGATGCACACAAGCAGAACTTTATGAGCCGTCTGCGTGTGTGGGAGGGAAGATGGAGCCCAGTGGATGTCACTGAGGAAGGCCTGAACGAGCTTTTGGTGATAATAGTGATGAACGATGCTGTCATGGAGTCCAAGTCTCTGGTTTACACACTTCTAAATATGGCTCTGGGGGAGGTGGGCACTCTGTCTGTCAGCGGGGGAAGAGACTAAAGGCAGATGGGATGAGAGGAGACAAAATGAAGATGAGCTAAAGATGCACGCCCAGAAGCCTTCCTCTGGGCTAATGAAACACATGGTAAAAGGGAGTCGAGAGGAGAGCAAGAGTCATTGTTGGCAGGGTAGGAGTGATAGAGTAATGTGGGAGTGGATTCTGTGCAAATGGTATATCCTCCCATTCTGTGGTTTCTGAATCATGAAGAATTAAAAAAAATAATAATAAAACATTTCTTGCAGCAGCCGTGCGAGTTCGCAGAAGGAATCCTGTGAAAAGGACACAAACAGCTTTTCCTCTGCTTTTCTGCTTCTGTGTTCATACCTGTTACTATTGCTTCTGATGCAGCTTGTTTACATATTGTACACAGATGGCAGAGCTGCCCTCTGTGGTGGAGGCAGCCCAAACCAGAACTATTTATTTTCTGTAGAGGGGGAAAAAAAAAATTGACATCAGCCAAAAAAGCTTCAGGAAAGTTGGAGCTTTGAGAAAACATCTGCCTGGATCTCTTCAAAGTGCAGCTGAGTTTGACTGACAGGCCCCATCTGACATGTGACAACCTGGCATCCACAGCACAGCATAGGTCAAGAGGGAGAATTTAAAGTGGCCAAGTTCCAAAAAAAGACCCAAAACAACCCTGTGAGCGAAACGCTTCTGCTGCCTCAAGTTAACTCGGTGTGAGTGAAACCTAATACTTCCAGGGAAAGTGAATTTGGGTAATTATGGCATATAATATCATAAGCTAAAAAACACAAACACAGACTGTAGAACATGTACATTATGGGTTTATATATTAGATTACTGGAACCATAAAAGCTATGACGTTACTGCTCCTTTGTTTTGTTTCTTTTTATTTATTTATTTATTTATTTTTACATGATTGGTAAACTACTAAAAACTGTAAAGGCAAGGGTCACTTTTACTATTGAACACTTTAATACACCATTGAATGTTGCTGGCACTGCAACGTATCAAGTCAGTGATTACAAAACATGAAATTAAACCCTTTATATACACAAAATTTAACAAATCAAATACTGTTTTAACAATAGACACACAATTTTTTAAAAGGGACAAGACAAAAATAGGTAATTTCTGGAAATAATAATAAAGTGTATGTTCCGTTGTCAACTTTCTATGGAAAATAAACAACAAAAAAAATCCCTCGTTCAGAGCTGTAGCCAATGATAGATGAAAGGACTGTTACCAAACAGTGAGACCAATGCAGTCACCCACCATCTGGTGGGGGGGGGGGGGGGTCGCAGCAAAGAAATAAACTTGTTTTCGCTCAGGTCAGGCCAGTTTTTATTGCCCGAGTGGTCACTTTTATTTCAAAATTCATTAGATTTTTATGGGTAACTTGATAGTTAAGTCAAACCTCTGCTCTGAATGGGCACATGTGTGTGTGTCTGTATAATATTCGGCGCTGGAACGTTGGAGTGGTTGTGAGGAAAATGGAACGTGTTATGTGGGGAAACTGGATGTGTGCAAAAACAGGGCCATGACACAAACAGAGTAAGATGGATGAAGCCAGAGCTATAGCCCGTAACTGACTGGAGTCTAGCTACTTTTAAATGAAGTAATGGTTTACAGTGAAAATCATTCTATAATTTCTTTTCCATGCTGGGAATATTCACATCACTATGAAGCCCAAACTGTGCATCTTTCATGTCAGTGGAATGCGAAATATATGGTTTGTCGCTTCACAACTTTACTGTATGGGAGCATGTGTATTTGATTTACTTTTGTCTGACTGTAGCCAGGTGTTGCCGTCAGTGCTAGAGGAAAAGGTGATGTAAGCGCGTTATGTTAATTAAAGGACATGTTTTATGGGATGTGGGAGGTTTGGGAGTTCCCCTGTCACGTTTTCTGCATGGGCGTGTTCATGTCTTGGAATGCAAAAGACTCATCTTGCCTGATGAGCACAGCCGCGTCTTCAACCGCACGTCACATGGCCTCGGGATGTTGGCCACATGGCCACAGCGATGCTGTGTGGATCATCTCATCTCGATGGGCACAGGAAGGGTATGAAAAGCAAGGTGGACATGACTCAGCCCCCATTTGCTGGGTCTGCTAAAGCTGTGTGTGTGTGTGTGTGTGTGTGTGTGTGTGTGTGTGTGTGTGTGTGTGTGTGTCTGTGTGTCTGTGTCTGTGTGTGTGTGTGCTTTCCGACAGGAAACTCCTGAGCAGTAATTTACATAACGGTGACAGGAGCTGCTGAGAAGCGTTGATACGCCGTCCTGAGGATGAAGTGGCAACAGCCGCACAACTATCAACCACCCCAAATCATTTAGCTGTCACATGCAAGTGTGTGTGTGTGTGTGTGTGTGTGTGTGTGTGTGTGTTTGGGGTTGGGGGCGGCTGAAAGGGAAGAGATGAAATATTGGAGCTAAGAGATAAACAAAGAGTCAGTTTGGGGAGTTGCATCAAGAGAATTTACTGTGTGTGTGTATGTGTGTGTGTGTGTGTGTGTGTGTGTATGTGTGTGTCTGGTGTGAAATTATAATTGTCCACCATCTTTGTATCTGGAGTACAAAGGTTCTAGCCTAAAGAGAGCCATTTTCTTTTACCGTCAACCAGAGCAGAAGTGTTGCTACAGCCACCAACATGAGGCAGAGACTGAAACCGAAAACCTAAACTCACACTGTTGCTCAGCGTCTGCTTTAGATTGCGTGAGCATAGCAGACAATTTGAAAAGCTTTATTTGCGCGAAGCTCGACTGCCAAACCACCCTAAACCACAATGTTTGACTGCATTTCGCGTGTTCAGTTTTCCAGAATGCACAGAGCTTAAATGTAATCAGTCACATTAAAACTACTTAAATCACAGAGGGGAAAGTTCATCCTTAAATGAAAATTAAGCATCTTTTTAGTATGGAGTTTGTGAATCCAAAATAGATAAAGAGAAAGAACATAGAAATAATTGTTATTTGGAAATGAAATGTCTAATAAATCCTGAGTTCCTTCTAAATTATCGCATATCTGAAACTTTTGCCCTTTTAGACTTTTGTTGTTTAGCTTCTGGTGTTTGTTGCAGGAACCTGGCCCGTGTCCCCATCAACATAGCGCTTAGGTGACAAAGACTAAATTCTTACTGACTGTCTCTTATCGATGTTTGAAAAAACTCAAAGCTCAGACAGGAGCTGAAAACTCTTGTTGTCACATAACAGCATTTTGTCGGTGTCCCTGGTGTTTAATCCAGATATGTGAGATAACTGTTATGATAAACCCTGATGCACAAGGAGCCCTTTGGAGACTGTGGTCAGTAAACGTTCCTCCCTGTCTGACATGCAAATGCCTGTGTTAACACATCATGGCCTGTTGTTTGGGTACTTTACTGCAGTTACTGCCACTTTCACTCATAGTTTTAATAATTACATCTTACTTTGTATTTTAGGATTATAATGATTATAGACAGCAATTAAAAAAAAAACGATGTTGAATTTATTGTAGCTGTATTGTACCATTAAGGTAAAGATTAAATATGTTCTGTGATATATTATTAATGCATGTCATGTGAGTAAGTAGAGATGCAGTTAAAAGGAACATGATATATATTATGCCCACTATATATGTTATATATATGATTATTCTTCTGTCAGGATCTGAACTTGTACCAATATGAACAAAGCAAAGATGCAAACAAATAATACTTTTTTGAATTTATTTTGCTAACAGACAGGCAGGCAGGCAGACAGATAAATGCCGGCGTCACATAAACTCTTCCCTTGGCAGAGGTAAAAACTACAGAATAACAAGGAATCTAAAACTTTTTCAGTCATGCAGTACACAGCACGTACACAAAATGAAAAAGACATTTTGAGACACAAAACATGCATTGTTTTGGCTTTCGACCATCTCAGACTGCAGGGAGCACTGATAAGACTGTTTAGACTCACTGTTCCATATCGGTCCATTTTATTAAGATATCTGCTCTGCATGTTTTCTTTTCTTTGTTGTTGTGCAGTGGATGAGGGATGGAGGTGCACTGAGAGGAACCCAGAGCCTTTCAAATCATTCTCCACCCTAAGAATTCAGAATTGGTCAGACATAAATGTGTAAATGTGGTTTACAGTTTCCATTTCAGGACATGTAAAATAATTAGCAATCATTCTATTTATGACAAAACATTAAGACATTAATGGATAACCAATCAAAATAAATGGTTTAGTTAAAAACAGGTAACTCTTTCTTTCAGATTGGATTATTTTTAAATTCACATAAAAACATTCACCCACCCAGTATGCCAAGAGGGCTGATGTTTTTCTATGAAGGTTAATCACATAGTTTGTTATACAGCACTAAAATAACACTAGTTTAAAAGTGCAGTAAAGTTGTATCATGTGAAGTGAAAGAGGGTCTCTGTTGTATTGGAGTTAACACCTCTGAGTCCCTGGAGGAACATCATGGTGGCCAGGGTGGGTTAATTACAGTTGTGGTTGAATAAGGTTGAATAACTATTTTACAACACACAGAAGTCAGTAAATGGACAGTAGGAGAAGAGACAATTGCTTTTATTTCTATAATAGCACATTTTCAAAGGTGCATTTTTACACGCAGTTGTTTTGTGTCAGGCTTAGTTTTTACTGTCTCTTACATCCTCTGTTTAGAGATGCATACAAGCAGGCATGCAAGCATGTGCGCACCCCCCCCCCCCCTCCCACAACACACACACACACACACACACACACACACATACACACAGTGCCACACACACACAGAATCAAAGCTTTGTCTTACTTTATGTTTGATATGCTGATACAGCCGCTGCAGTCGTTCAGCTCACCAGCGGTTTGGCTTGCCCCATAATGTTTCCATGAGGACCAACATGGCGGTTGTAAGAGGAAATGACTGCGCTGTTCTTAAAAAAGGAAGCAATAAAATGATCTGAACCTTTAATGGTAAGAAGAGGATTGAGGCATTTATTTATTGATTTGATTATTCGACTACTGATGAACTCGTCAGTCTTTTTTTTTTTTTTTTAATAAAAGCATGTACAGCTACTCTTGAGTCTTGAGTCTTAAAGTTGTGAAAACAGATGTGCTGAACTTATTCTTAGATGAATAACAAACTTCACCATTTTATTTACATATATGTTTGGATTTTATCCAAGTGGCAAAAGCCTTTAACTAAATTTGGGTGCAAAAAAAGGTTACAAAAATAGAAGCGGGTTTCCTTGGTGTGTCTGCATTTGTTGACATGATTGGTTGTGCCATTATGACTTCACAAGTCTTTGACTCCTGTCTTCTTCTAGTGTCAAAGGTCAGCAGTCACAGATCCTCTATCACAGGCCAGACAGGAGTCACTCAAAAAGCAGACTAACCAAATCCAGATCAGATCTTTAACAGCAAACGCTATCGCAGCTGGCCGCCTTGCAAATTTTATTGCTGTGTGTGAAAAAGGTCATTAATTTCAAACAACATGACGCGACTTTCAGCCCAAATGAGGCTCCTAAACTGTTCCTGTGACTCAAAAAGCTCTCAGAGGCAGAAAAATCACGAGTTTAAATAAGAAACTGTTTCCATGTGCCATTTCCCAGGCTGCCAATGATGTTAAGTTTCCCTTTTGTCTGGCTGGAAAAAACAAATATTCCCACACACAGGAAGCATGCAAGGGCGTAGGGTCGCTTTTTGAAAAACCTGTTTCTAATTTGATGGTCTCAAAAGTGTGTGCTTAAATGTGTGTGTGTGTGTGTGTGTGTGTCACGTGATAGAGGGGAGCGCTGACAATGCTATGCACTATGTTCATTTGCATAACTGCAGTTAAACACAGAAATCGACCCACGTACTGTGGTTTCTAGTCAGTAAACATGATTGCAGTAGTTCAAATCTATCCTGGTGTCGCCACAAACTCTTCAGCATGGAGTAAAGTCTGCACCAGTGCCTCTGAATCAAGAAAATCTTATAATCCAATTAGATTTGGACCGTAAATATTTGCTGACACTGTTCTGCATTGTTCAAGGTCACAGTGCTCCCTACTATAATCAAACTCCACTGCCTTCAGGGCACCCATCCATCGTCTAACGGAGCTGAGAGTCGCCATAGATTCTAGAGACTGCGTGTGTTTGAGGGTAAGCCTGGGTGGAAGGATTGCTGGTTGAAGCAGCAGATTATGGACTGTAATTCCAGCTAGAGAATCAAGGTGCTTGGATACAGAGGTCTGAATTTGGCTGACTAGTAGAAACCATGTGGGCTATCAGTCAGAACGAATTAGCAAGAGGACCCAGTGGGTTTTTAGATTATATTCACAACTCTGAGGTTGGACAGGAAACTTAAGGTTGAGGTTAAGTGATACCAGTAGTGAATACAATAGGGCAGTAGTAATACATGGGTAGATAATATAGTAGGTTGCCTTGTGCAGTATCAGACACTGTGGAGCACCGGAGCCATCCACAGAGAGAGCACCATGCTTACCTGGAGGACTACTATGTTGGATTTTAGCCATCTGTGCACCCAACTCCACCTGCTAACCTGTTTCCTGCTCCAGCAGCAACCCGAGCAGATCATCTAGCAAGAGTTCAAATATCCATCTGTGTTGTTCATCACCAAGCACGGCACAGCGTTCGAACTCCTGTGTCACAACAGCACCAACTTAATTGGTGGAGTACAAGAGTTACGAGAGGCCTTTCATGCCATGACACCTGGGCTGTGGGAGCAGCTGGCAAAACAGAAATCTCATTTTCAACCCCGCGAGTGCTCCACATTTTAGCAGTGTCTAGGAGCGGGATGTTGACTCTGTAAAAATGGCACTCAGAGTTATCCTCCGAGAACAGTCAGCACCAGAGCCAGGTCTGCACACCATTCTCACTGACGTTGAGGGGATTCTGAATGCTAAATCGCTTAGATCCACTCCTGCTCTGGAGCGGACACATACGTCAGAACGGCCACTGTCAAGGTTAAGGACAAGACCTAGGTTCGACATTTCGCCAGTTCATTCAGCTACCCAAGATCAGTGATGCAGAAGATCACCAAGTGTTTTGCTTTTTTTCGAATTTCAAATGTCTTCAAGACAGACATTTGGAGGCTGCTGTAAGAAAGCCCTACAGATTAAGGACAATGGCTCTGCTTGAGCAGGATGGGACATGACTGGCCTCATGCAATGCGATAAGGATAGCTAGAGCTTCGAGGATCAAGGCCAAGGCTTTGATCACAAAGCAGCTACTACACTGTAACCTCCACTACTATCTCTTACATGTTTTACCTACTCTGTACCCTGTACCTCCCATGTCACCTAAAAACAATATTAAGACTACAGCTCATAGTTTCCTGTCCAACCTCAGACCCACCTGGGTCCTCTTGTTCACGCATTCTGACTGATAGCCCACCTAGATTGTGTTACTCAGACGAACTCAGACCTCTCTTTCCAAGCAACTCGATTCTCTTGCTGGAATCATAGTCAATATCTGCTACATCAACCAGAACGTGAACTTGGGGAACTCACACCGGCATACATGCAGTCATGCTTAGAGATGTCCATGCAAATTTGGTCTGCACATTAGGTTGGTAGGAGCAGACGAATGGATGGATGAATGGATGGACAGACAGACAGACAGACAGACAGACAGACAGACAGACAGATAGATAGATAGATAGATAGATAGATAGATAGATAGATAGATAGATGGGCTGAGATAAATTGTGTCAAAAATAACTGGTTTCAGTGTGTGTATGTCCATGCGTGTCCCAAAGATATCCCCATTTTGCTCGTAGAATGCAGATTTTAGTTCTCAGTAGTAGCAAGTAAAAGACCACACACACACACACACACACACACACACACACACAGGTAAAATGTCCATGTGGTCTAATGTGTGTGTAAAGGACAGGAGAGTAGAGACAGAGCACATATGTAAAAGCACAATGTAGAGCTGACTTGCTTTAAAATGAAAAACCAAAATTAGTGTAACATTTACATTTTATGACTACAGAAGGAGGCTCGGCAACTAGATCCAGATCGTATGTTAGTGTACCTAGACTACATCTTAGAGCCTTGTTTTAAGCTGTTTCCCATAGGTCTTATCAGTCACGTAAGGAAAGATGAGCAGAGAAAAAAAATGTAAACTTAAGAATACTATCTTATTCAATGAGCTTATTACTTATTGTACAGCCAATAATGCCAGTAAATAACATCAGCAGAATGCTCCTCTCTGGTCCCTTTATTGCCCCATAAAGGGACCATAGATTTAATAGCTCATTCATTTGGGATAACATCTGTTCTCTTGGAGAAGACGTCAAGGAGAGGAAAGCATACAGAAAAAAACAGGATAGCTGTGTTAACCTGCCTTTAGTCATAACATCACTTCTTTACACACTACTGCCTTCTGTTTTCTGCTGCCAACTTGCATCAGATTTATATCTGAGTTTGTGTCTACAGCAACATACAAAGATCAGGATGTTTTAGGAATGATAGAGAAATACAGCATTTAATGGTGAAATTAATAACTACAACACTAATGCTAATATAAATAATAACAACAATAATTTTCTGTATTGATACTACTCATTTAATACATACTGCTGTATATATTGTAGTGTATATAGTTGTTTGTCGTTTTTAATTTTTTTCTATTTTGTATATAGTTTAAACTATAACGTATAATGTTCGTAATTTTATTTCCATTTTTCACATATTTTGTACTACGCAAGATTTCTATCTCTATATTAAGCTTTAGTTTTTATGATTCTTAGTGTAATAGTGCCCTCTGCGGTCAAAGGTGTGAATGACAGCGATACGTCATTTCGTTTATTTTTTGTTCCTATTGGACGTTTTTTGTCATGTGATCAAAACAGAAGGATGGCGGCCTCCGCTACAGTGCGGTGCGGCATGGGATTGACTTTCAGAGTTTCTCGACTCATACCAGATTGTACATCCTGTCCGTGGAGAAGATTAAAGAACTGTGATAGTACTGGAGCCAATTTTCAAAAATCTACACCTTCTAAGACTTTCCAGACGATAAATCGACATATGCAAACAAGTATAGGTGAGCGGCGCTAACATCTTTAGCATAAATCTGAGACTGACGTCTCTTGGACTGCCTTTACAGTATGATGATTTTAGTTACACTGTACTTTAGAGTTGATACCATAAATGACATGTGATTTATGGCAGCAAGATTTGAAACATTGTAGAATATTAGAGTAGGAAGTCATCGTAATGATGTAACTTCACTCATGTTACCTGATTAAACTTTATGCAACAAGTCAAAAACTTTGCGGTCGCGGGGTACTGACGTCGTATCCGGAAGCAGAGAGTCATATTTCTCTTTAATCCTGTGCTCCTTGTTAAAGGTCTCTATCACAAGGAAGAGGGGGGGCCCCGTCCTGATGAGCAGGAGGATGTGTAAGTTTCGGTGGATGCAGTCAGTGAGTGCAGCCATGATTGGGTAATATTAACTATTATGGAACTACAAGTCACAGCCGACGCTCCAGTTATGATTGAGAGGAAGATTGCGCATCTTCCACTGACCTATTGTGTTCCGTAGTGGTATTTATTCATACCAACTGTAGACACGAATCCGTAATTAAATTGATCTTAAAAACAAAACACGCATTGAGTTTACTGGTATGCATTCCGTACTTTATGCTACCTAACAGCTGACTTATAACACATTGCTGATATAGAAATAAATTCTTAATGAAGACTAAAGGTTCTTTTCATAAGGTACTTTATGTGATCATTCAGGTTTTCAGTTTTCTTTCTACAATACCAGTATTAAATCCCTTGCTTTCATCTGAATGTTGTTTAGGGTGAATGTTGTGTATATAGATCGGTCTGGCCAGAGGATTCCAGTCAAGGCCAAAGTTGGAGATAATGTCCTTTATCTTGCTCACAAACATGGAATTGATCTGGAAGGTGACTTTCTTTTCTGAAATCTTCTAAAGTAGTTTAAAGACATTATTTGTTCTTTAGTTACATCTCTGTCTCATTCAGGAGCCTGTGAGGCATCACTGGCCTGCTCAACATGTCATGTCTATGTGAGTGCTGCTCATTTTGACAAACTGCCTCAACCTGAGGAAAGGTAACTGACAAATTTATATCTCCTTCACCTGTGTATCAGTAAATTGGAGATTACTGCATGTGTTGACAGATATTTTTGTGTTCCAGGGAGGATGACATGCTGGACATGGCGCCCATGCTTCAGGAAAATTCCCGGTTGGGGTGCCAGATCATTCTCACTCGAGAACTCGAGGGCATTGAGCTCACCTTACCTAAAGTTACCAGGAACTTTTATGTGGATGGACACATCCCCAAACCTCACTGAGAAGAATTGGAGGAAAATGAGCTGCCACTTGCAAAAGTTGGAGTGAGCATGAAGGGAGGCACAGCTCATGCAGCAGAGATGAGTCGGGCATTTCCAGTGTTTGCAGACTGACATTTGCCACTAACAGAACAGACTTTTAGATGATATCTGGCAGTTTGTTAAACTCAAGGCAGTGGCAGGTTTCCACCAAAAAACCTTTAACAAGTAGTTACACGGACAGAAAATCTTTGGTTCACGACACGACACTTCCTGTCATTTCATGTACGTTGTCTTTTCTCAGCACGGGGCACATTTCAACAAATTTAACATTCCTGTGACAGCTCATATACGCACAAGTAACAGGACTGTCTGCGACATCTGTCAACAAGTCACAAATACATTGCATTTGTAGCTTGTGTTACAGATTATCAAGTAAATCCAAGACCTAAAACAATAAAACTGTATTATAGTGTAATGTACAATGAAAGGTGGAAAAAGCCATACAATGGACAGATTTGGGTATTTGCATGAAGCTTTATGAAACTACGCACAGTTCTTTAAAGCCTTCTGCAATTTTCCCCACGTATCAGACTTGAAACCTTGATGAAATGATGTGATTCAGGTGTTCAGCCTGACTTCTGAGCAACCAGTGTTGAGTCTAACTGCGCATACGCACAAATATAAGTGATGTGTTTATTATTATGTCTTAAAATGACAATTATTTAAGAGTAATAAAGTCAGTTTTAAGAAACTCAGTCCGTAATTATTCTCGGAACATTGCTCGTTACGCGCGAACAATAACCTAGAAGAGACTATCATTGAGACTTTTTTTTTTTTTTTTTTAAAGGCATTAAATTCAGCTCGGAACTAAGGGGTTGTGGTTGTTTTGTTCTTCAACAGGTCATTTAGCGTAGACGCGTGTTTCATCTCGGCCACAAACACCAACCAGCTCCATTACCGTGGATACCCGAGGTGAGGATCATCAGTACTGCACACAATGAAGGCAGTTGAAGAGAGACAGGTTAGAGTTCGACAAATCGTTTTTAAGTGGAATGAGCATCGTTAGCCAAAGATGGATCACGATTACTTTGGGCGTTGTGGAAACAAAAACTAGAATGTCAGATTAATCAGCACAACTTAGACGTCACAAACTGCCATTATAAAGGAAGCATACGTAAACAGCATACAATCAAATATGAACGATGCAGGTCAGGGATGTCGAAGGCCGTAATAAAGCTGGGTGTTCCATCCTGCTAGGTAGAGCCCACCTGACGCGGTTTTCCTGATGAAAGCTGTTTTCTACACTGTAGGACAGAAAACTCGGCCTGGATCACGGATCTTCGTAGGACTGGGTTTGAAGTCTGCTGCGCTCGTGATAGTATTTTCAAAGGAACACCGCGAAAACCTTGGACGTCACCGACTACAAACTGCAAACTTCAGGCATTTAAACTTAACCCTGTTTTTACAAAACTAAACTGCTTTACTGCTTCCTCTACGGTGAGTAAAAATGTGTCATGACGTCTTTTTTTTTTTTTTTTTTTAAAAGAAGATATTTAAAGTTCCAGAATTCAATTCACTTTTATTGTAATCCCACTGAATGTTATTTTCCTAGTTTGCTAACCCTCATCTTATAACAACTTGAATGTTCAGAACTTGTAATATTCTGTGTTTTTCTGTACCTTACATCACTGCTCGTTTTAAATTTTGATTTTTGGAATACAAAATACTATTTAAATTGGAGAAACACGAAGAAAAAAAGAGGAAAAACAGATGCCAGAGGTAATCAACATTCAGATTTGTAAATAGTACAGAAATGTTATGTTTTACTAGCCTTTTGATTTGTTGAATTAGAAAGCAAGCCAAAACAAAATTCCATTTCTTTCTGGAAACCCCCCCCCCCCCCCCCCCAAAAAAAAAACAAAAAAAAAACAAAATAAGGGCTTTCCTATTAAATTTACTTGAATAAAGATTTTTGATGGAAACAAATTTAATTTGCACTCAAACATTTGTTCTAAGGTTCTTATTTTCATCATTAAATTCCATCATTTAAATGTAATCATTTCATATTATTTTATATTTCATCATTAAATTTAATTGCAGTTACATTTGTTAATTTGGAGACAATCAATTTAAAAGTGTTTCTTAATTTTTAATGCAGAAGCTGCCTCAGCATGAGCGTAGGACGAGGCACACATACAGCATTAATCCAGGGGAACCAGTGCACAGCGGGTCCCGATCCTTCCCAGCATTCAGCACTCTTCTACCTTTTCCAAGAAGTCTCCAAACTGGCCTCTCCAATCCACAACACTTTTGTGGACACAGACTCGCCCTGCCCATGGCTAAAGGATGGTTCTCTACAAGGGTCTTTCAATGCAGAAATAGAGGAAAGGGAGATGTGTTCCTTTGAAATCTCCAATCATAGTGGTTCACCTCACGAGGCTTCTCATAATCAGACAAATGTGATTAACCAAAGTCAGGACAGCAAGACGACCCCAGAGAGTCACAGTCCCTGGAAGGTACTGAGCCTGATTAACCTGCAGTGCAAGAGACTGCTCCATCACAGTGATGCAGAGGAGCATGGCCTAAATTCATTGTTGCCATCAACACCGTTAACGATTGATCAATTATCAAAGGCAGCAGCTAAAGTAACAGATCAGGAAGTTGGAAGTGACTGCTCGAGTTCTGCATTCAGTTTCAGGCCTTCTGTCCTTAAGTATGAGAGAGAAGAAATTGCCTCCTGTGTCTCTGCAGATGAAGCAATAATTGGCACAGGAGTTGGTTCTAATTCCCAGGTCTGTGTGAAAGAGTCCAGAGAGGATTCGCCACAGTCAGAGTCTACAGGAAAACCTGAGACTGCAAAGGATTCTTCTCACTTTCAACATGAGGAGAATAAGGAAGACAAATTCAGCACAAACAGACAATCTGACTGGAACGGTGAACAGGAAGAGGAGTATTTGTCCTCTGAAGAGGGTACTGAGCATCTTAAAAGTGAAAATATATCCAAAAAAACAAAACCCACCCCCAATGAATTCCTTAATAACCATCTGACCTTCGGTTCAAATGTTGAAGCAGTTATATTTCTGATGAAACCAGAGTTCACATTAGACTGCAATGCAAACTTATCTCTGCCGATAGAGGCTGCAAGGGACCCCTATCTGCAGTCTTTACGTGTCTCCCAGCCTTCTTCGCCATCAGCAGCCCACCCCTGGATCATTACAGATCAAGGTCACCCACTGGTAGAACAGGGTGACTCTCATCAGGAAATCACAGGAACTCGACCTGTGCAACACACCAGTAACACACAATCAAACCCTTCAAAACGAGTAGAGTCAAAACTAGAACTTGGGCCTGGGCAGAAGACGGATGCTGCTGGTGCAGCTACACAGCCGTGGAGAACCAAAACTCCCAGAAAGCAGCCTCACCCCAGCCGCAGCGTCAATATCCATGATCCAGACTTGCAGGGAGTGATGTTTAGGATGGACCCAGAGCTGGATGACAGTAAGGAACAGTGTCGGCTCCTCATAACTTCAGAATACAGGTAGAGCTGTGTTATTTATTTATTTATAAATGTTTTTAAGGATGCGTCCATTATCAGCACCGTAATAAGCAACGTTTCTTACAGACCCTGTGGAAACTTATTTTAGAGGCTTTTTTTGGTCTCAACACGCGATTGTTGGGCTCTGTTCATTAACATGATTTAACCTGTATATTAATTTGCTGGTTTGGAGTACAGTTGCAAAAGAGCTAAAAAGCTACTACGTACATAAAATTTGGTTCAGGCAGTGTAACAAACAGCGTCATCTCCTACCAACAGGGGATGCTGCAATTCCCTCAGCACCCACAGACCAGGGTCTTCTCCTAGGAGGGTTAGAAAACCGAGGGCAAGGATACGGGCATCCCAGAGATCAGTGACAACCAGCAGCTCAGACGATGAGACAAGCAGTGTTTCCAGTGAGTAACGGTCAAGATGTAGATATTTGTTTAATGTGTCATTCAAACAGCATCATCAGCTTCTGCAGAGGATACTGTTTGTGAAGTCTAACAGCTTAAATACCTATAATGTTTCATCACTTAAAATTAGCCTCGTTGAATCTAACCTGATAAACAGTTCAGCACAATTTGAGTTTAAATAGACCGCACAGTCCCGATGACGTATCATTTTGATTTCACAATCAGTCCGCCAGAGGGCGCCCTCACACCAAAACGTGCCTCACAGAAGACAGGTGCAAGTTTGACATGTTTGAACAACTGTTGTCTGAAAAGACCAGTAAAACCAGGCATTTCCCTCAAACAGCATCATTTTTCAACATGGGAAATTGACTTAAATTGGCTAATGGCTTCTGTAAATTTAGAAAGGAATCAGTGTTAAACTGTGTTTAAATCTTCTCAGAGTAGCAACTAATAAGAACATAAAGAAAACAACATTTAGAGACTGACCACAGAAGCCTAACGGTCACATTATTGGTGAGCAAGGCCACCAACGTAGAGTGTAATTAAAGAGAACCAATATTTGATTGTAAAACTTGAATGACTACTACTTCCCCACTTCAAAATAATTGTTCTGTCGCGTTGTAGCGTTGAGTTGAAATGTTGTTCTTTTCTCATTCATCAGAAGATAAAATCTGTGCATCATGCTGTACCAGGAAGACACCTATGTGGAGGAATGCAGAGGATGGAACCCCTCTCTGTAATGCCTGCGGAATAAGGTAGCTCACAAACATGCATCCTGCAGTCCTAAACTACTAAAACCACAACAGGTATTGAACAGTTTCTCCAGAAATTTGGCCCCACCCATGACCTCAGTGAGGAAACCAAGCATTTGTTGAAGTGGATAAATATAAACCCCTGTTACCTCCGTTATAGAGAAAGAAGTTTAACCACTAATTCACCTTTTCTCTGTTTTTTTTTTTTTTTAAAGGTATAAGAAGTACAGAGTTCGCTGCGTCAACTGCTGGCACATCCCCAGGAAAGAGAGCAACTCCAACTCCACATGCCTGAAGTGTGGAAACTTTGTGAGGCTGACCTCAGCTCAGCTAAAACACACAACATAAACACAAGGAAGGCACACGCACTCATGCAACCTTCTGCAGTCTCCCGAGTGTGAACGCAAACACGCAGCATCAGTATTTAAAATCGCTCTGCTTTGCTTCCTTTATGCCTCAGAGAAAAGAGTCAAGAAATGGTGTGTTCATCCTGGCTGCTCAGGGATTCACAGGGATTTAGTGTTTATTTGTTTAACCACAGTTTGCAGCAGGGATTACATGCAGCTCGAGCTCACCATGCTCACAGCCGAAAATCACTTCATTCTCTCGACCCAGTAAACACGCATGTTAAAGGAATTGTTATCAGTTTTACTTGTAATAGTTAGTTTCCACAGGTTTGTGTATTTTTTTTTCATTGCGTGTTTGCGTTTTATTGGTTGGGGCCGCGCACTAAATTTCCTGTGCGAAAAGAAAACTTTCATTTTTGTCTGAGCTAGCACGGTTTGGGTCTGTGTCCACTTCAGTGTGAACTGTTGTTTGCAGCCTGTTTTTTTCTGTCCATAATGCCTGCAGCTGCTATAAATTCATCCACCAAAAATGACTGTAAACTAGATTCAGAGGGGTATGCAAATGGCATTAAAATATATGGAATGTTAAAAGAAAAACTAGTTCATTAATGAGGCTTCCCACAGTTTCTGAAGCCCACCCTGCAGCATGGGCCCATTTTCCAAGTGGGTGGCCTCACACAAGTTGACACAGTGCAGCTATTATTTCAAAAACGGATTACGTCCTCTTATTTGAAACATCAGTGAGAGAAAACCAGAAGGAGCGGCTTCACTCACCAAACCAGCAAACGACTGAAAGAGATGCAATGTTTATGCCAAGAACGTCAGAGATACAAAGCAGCTTAATGCAGTGAATGAATAAAAAAAGATATGTATTTAAACTGAAATCATTCATATTCTATTGTAAGGAGATGATGGCTAAATGGCTATTTGGAAATGGTCGGTGTGGTTTTTAGAGTAGCATAAAGTCTACACTGCAACATTTAAAAAAATAGAAAATGTGTGTGTGTGTCTGGCATTGAATGGGAATTGTGGTGAACCCCTCACTCTGTCCGGGTTGTTGTCATGATGTATCCAGATGTAGAGAAGGAGGAGAAAGTTTGGAGTGGGAGGCTTAAAAAAAAAAAAAAAAAAAAAAAAAAAAAAAAAAAATCAAAGATGCACAACCTTTTTTTTTTTTTTTTTTTTTTTGGTGAATGAAAGAAGAGAAGTCTGCTCTGTCCAGACGCGTCGATCGGGCCTCCTGTGGCCACCGGACATTCTGGACATGACCTTGGACAGCAGAGAAATGGAACATACGGGCATCGGCGTGGACATTCAGACGGGCTGTGATGAAGATGTGGACAGCACCAACTCGTCCCAGTTTACCAAGAGCGACGACTCTGCGCAAGAGCGAAACGCTTTATCCTTCAGCCCGGAGCACCGGCAGGACGGGGATTTAACCATCCGGCTACAGGACGGTCCAGGAAAGAGGAGCGCCTCCGTAAAGCCCCCGTACTCTTACATCGCTCTCATCACCATGGCCATCCTCCAGAGTCCGACAAAGAGACTCACTCTCAGCGAGATCTGTGATTTTATCATCCAGCGCTTTGAGTATTACCGGGAAAAGTTCCCTGCCTGGCAAAACTCAATCCGCCACAACTTGTCTCTAAATGACTGCTTCGTAAAAATGCCCAGAGAACCCGGGAACCCCGGCAAGGGCAATTACTGGACCCTGGATCCTATGTCGGCAGATATGTTTGAAAACGGGAGTTTCCTTCGACGAAGGAAGCGCTTCAAGAGGCAGCGCTTCTATCTGGGAGCGCTGAAGGACTGCGCGGCGCAGGAGCGCAGCCTGGTGCCCCTCATCCCTCCGCTGGCAGCGCACGGAAGAGCCTCTTTCATCCACAGTCTTGACGTGTACCAGGACTTGAGAAGTCCCCTAAACCCCCTCAGCGTACCCGGTGTCCCGTCCGTGAGCACCAGCATACCCGCACTCTCCTCGCTTTTCACCAAGACCGTCCCTTCCTGTCCGACCCGGGACCACTTTGACCCGGGACGCTGCGCCGCGGGCCCCTCCTCGGCTCCGAGGACCACATTCATGCCTCCGGTGTCGCTGCACGGATTGATGCCCGGCTACCAACTTCCACACATGACCGCCTTCCCCACAGGATTTTTAAAACTATCCAGCTCAATATAATCTGGAGAACTAACCTACAGGAGGCTTGAAAATACTGATACAACAGTTAAAACATTTTGGGGAAATATAGATTATTATGTTTAATATGACAATTATAGTTATTTCAATTACAATAATACAAGCCATAAACCTAAGTCAGATATGAAATGTGACAACATTGCAGTATTTTAGTTGCCAAAGGCTCGCTTTTCTTGTATATTTGGAGAAGAAATAAAACCCAAAGATTTTTTTTTTAAATCAAATATGACCCAGGTATTATTTTTTGTTTTGGTTTGGTTTGTTGGAAATGCGAAAAACACAAGTTTCTCGCAGGAAAACACGAGGATAAGGTAAAGAGTTTAATTCTAACAGTTTAAATCTGAATAAAACACAAACCTGTTGCAGGGCGGCCTCATCCGGCTATAATACACCCACCCGATCAGAAAGGACACTTCTAGTTTTCTACTAGAAATGTCAGATAAAAAGAAGCAGTTTTACTTCACTGAGAAGGAAAACCTGATATCTGCTTTAATCATCTCCTCTTTTTAACATGTTCATTGCGGAACCACGGCAGATTCACCCCACAGGTCTCCCTATGTCACCCTTTGGGGAACCAAACTGCTTTTCTTGTTACACTCGCTCAAATTTGACTTTAATTCAATTAGAGTGCACAAGATGGCCAGTCCTGTTTCCTTCTGAGGAAGGAAAAAAAAGTCCATCCATCTTCAGAGAGTGTGGTCAATTACAGCATGTGTAAGTTGGATGGCAGCAAGCTCTGTGACAGGAACTATGATGAAGTGTATATTTGAAGAAAGAGGCAGCGTTTAATGATGGGAACGGCAGGATGACAGAGATTCGAGGGAGCAGCGCCATCCGTCTGCTCGCAATTTGGACCTTCCTGAAAGAGTAGAACAGTGAAGCAGAAGTGTGCACGTAAAATAAACAGAAAGTTGCTGTTACGACACGCTTGTGCATGATTCAAGATTTTCAAACGTTCAACATTAAAACCGTATACATGATTATTTCTATGTTGACGACAGACCCAGCGAGGATGGCGAAAGGCTTTCATTCCATGGAAGCATACGTTTCCTCTTTCATTCAGGGTTTGAAATGGAAACCAAAAAAAAAAAAAAAATGGAGAAGATTGTAGAAACAGCCCGGTTTCTATGCCGCAACAAGCGGACACTGACGGTGGTCAAAGCAGAGATCTGGAGACATGACATCATTCACTCATCCAACACACCAGAGAATGCAACATTTAGAACACACACAAAAACCAAAATCGAAGGCCTCAAAATGACACACAGAGGTGTAACGTGAGCAGAACCAGGCCACAGCCTTCCTCATGTTCTTTGGTAAAAGGACATTTGCTTTCAATTATTCCTGTTTCTTTTTCATTCTCCTGAAACTCGACCCGGGAATCTGTTTTCTTTTTGACATCTTCCTCATCTGGCACCATACGTGCTAACAAAAATTATTTCGCCCAATTTATAAAACTCATGTGTCCGTCGTGTCCAAATAAACGACTAATTAACTAATCTGGCTGTATTTTTGCATTTATTCTACCAACCCCCCTTTTTTTTTTTAATGGGCTGGCTGCAAAACTCCGCCTGGGCATAACTATGCGTGAAGCCAACTGCTTATAATCAGCATGCTAGCATGTTTGGAGCTGTGTCTAATATCCACAAGTATCAGTTAGCAACTTAGCATGCTAATGCTTTAACCGGCACTGAATTAACAAATTGGAGTTGAAAGCCTCTTTTTTTTAGTGTTTAGTCATTAAGTTATATTTGAAATTTGATAATTTTATCATGTCGCAAGATCAAATTTAGTGGGTGTTGGTATTTGTGAATACATTTTATTTTATACATGTTAAGTAATAAAATAGAATAAAATATGATGTTCAAATGAGCAGACAGTCATTGATTGAATATATTTACAATGTTTTGAGTGTTAAAACGTGCTGTAGAAGTCTAAATAAAAAAATAATAGAAAGTTTAATTTTGACAGAATTTAATAAAATCAATTTACACAATAATTTGATCCGATGCTTTAAAGCAACCGTTCAACTCAGTGTTTTATGCAATTAAAATATCTTCCAACTGGAAAAAAAAAAAACAATTGAAAATGATTTCACGCAGACATACGGAAGTAAAATGTACCTCAATCTTCAGTAGCCACATTGCCAAAGAAAATGGTATTTTTTTTTTCTGACATTAGAAAGAAAAACAAGGGAAGCTACATTCACTAATTACAGCAAGCTACACATAAGAATCCACAAAATAGAGCAGAAAAACCACATCAAAATACACCATAAACCTGACAAATTGGTACAAAACCTGCATTATTATTTTCACTTGATGGAAATGTGATTGGAGATTGTTTGTTTGCATGAAGTGGTCCAATCAGCAGAAGTCTGCCAGTGCTGAAGAGCAGAAAAGAACCTTCAGGTAGACTGACAGGGGTGACGCTGCAACACATCCACTCAGACGTTCCTCTTGCACCTGTTCAAGTTTGACATGTGTCGGAACGCTGAAAATGTCCTGAAGTTGCAGTGAATGCTCCTACAAAGGTCCTCGAGGCCCAAGTGTGTGTCCACCCTGACCGCCATCGCTGTGTCTGAGGCATTAAAAAGATGGTATTTAATCTCTGTCCCGTCAGAGGGAAAGCTCGGTTGATGCCCTGTATGTCTGGTTCTCTTGCTAACTTTTACAGGGGGAATGTCTGGGTGGAGTGGTGGAAGGTGTCAGGTTTGGTAACGTTGGCGACGTAGTCCTGTTGGCCCACAATGTCTCGCAGGCTGCGGACAGACAGAGCCAAACAATATCGCTTCTAGAAAGATGTGAGCACGGCAGCATCTGTGTCAGGAGACGGTCCTTTTCTCTCTAATGTTTCAGGGGGAACTAATGAGCTCCGATCAAATAAAACTGGAATTTTGTTTTGGATCTAATAAACATCAAGCATGCATCAGCAGCTGCCTATAAAAAGAAAAATCTAACTCACCATTTCGTTCTCAGGAAACAGAAGACTTGAATAGTGCGTCTTTAATTTGTTTTCAGCATTAATAGGTTTCACAACAGCAGAACTAAGAATTTTTGTGACTGTAAAGGAATAATAATAATAATAAACAGCACTATGCACTATATTTTTGTATTTATTCTGTACAATAAGCAAAAATAACACAGTGGCCAATTATTATATTGGTTTCTTTCCTCAAAGAAAGTTTTTTGTTGTCTGCTGTCCGACAACTTTGAAATGGCGGCCGGCACCAAGTTTCAGCTCAGTGACCCTTCCAAAGTTTGTTTGCACGTTGCTAATTGAAGCAGCCACACATGGCGAGGATTTACAAACACATCCGTACGCAAAACACGGGAAATGAACATGTGTGGAGAAGAAGCGTCTTTTATATGACACCCCCCCCCCCCCCCCAAAAAAAAGATGAAAATGTCCCAGCATATGGCTGCCAGACTTGCAGCAGATTTCCAGTCATACAAATCTATGTTTGCCTGCTTTCTGAGTGAGGACGGATACGACAAGGGTGGAAAACGATGTGAGGGAGACGGCTCCTGACGTGCCGCCGCAGCCAGGCAAGCTCCAGGCCTGATATCTCTGGACAGGAAGACAAGCAGATTCATTTTTCCACAAATCTGTACTGTCTGGCAAGGTTTTTGCAGAGGTCATACCGATGGGGTCGGTTCTTTAGTTTTTTGTTGTTCTGAGTTCCTCCCGTTTAATTAGGATTACCGCCTGTTTTTCACCTGTTCATCCCTCTCCCGGAGACCTCCTGTTTAATTTTGTGAATGATGTTTTTATTTTTATCTGCGTCAGAGCTAGAAGCTTTGGGATTGTTAAATAAACACACTGGACTCCACCTGCACCACAGGTTCCTCCAACCTGTGTCCTCATGGTTAGGGCAGAGCATTTCACATGGGGGTGGGGGGGGAATGAGGAAAACAAATGCAAAAATAGCAAAATAGAATGTAGCATTAATACAAAATCAAATTTATAATTATAAAATATTGGAGTGGGAAAGGCTCCAGCAGCCTTAGAAACAAGAGTCCTGTATTAAAGTTGATTATTTCTGTTAAAATGTCTTCATTTTTGAATCCACAAAAGATGTTATCCATGTTATCAGGTGTGAAGCTGCTGGGGGTGTCAACCCTGAGCCACCAGTGTGGGGACGGATCTGCTGTCACTGACGGGCTTCACCGTCCAAACATGCTCAGTGTTTCAATCCGAGGCTCCCACCACAGTGTTAACCTCAGACAACATATCTTGGCTATGACACCACACACACACACACACACACACACACACACACACACACAACCTTTCATGCGAGCTACCGCACTGACTTTTCAAAGGAAATCCTGGCTTTGATATAAATTTTTTCAACGCTCGCCCGCAGAGAATAGACTATAAATAAAACCCTAAATCAGTCAATAACCGGAGCAACAAGGCAACTAGCTGGAGCGAATGTGGCCTGAGAGTGGCAACGTCCTCGAGTGTGTTTGCCGTCCTGCCCTTGGCGAATCCACTTTGATAGTGGAGCAAGCCAGTGGCTGAACGAGTAACGGCTGGGTCAGCAAAGGTCAAATGAATACACACAAATGGATACGGTTTTCCTTCGGCCCGCGATCTGTGTCCAGGGAGGCGCACATAAAAGTTGTTTTGTGTCATTTTAATTTGGTGCCGTGAAACGAGCCACATCTTTATCCTCTTAAAGTTTATGCATTTGACCTCAGCTTTTTACAGGCTTTCAAAATCGCAGAGGCGGAGCCTGTTGAATGGGCTCTGTAATCATCTGTAACACACACACACACACACACACACACACACACACACACATACGCACGCAGGGAAATAAATACTGAACTTCACATATGCTGTCATTTCATAATTTGTGTAATTTAAAATGAAGAACTCTGCTCTGACCCATTTTTATTTTTAATTAAATCCCCCCAAAAAATAATTTGTTAAGTTTTTTCCCCGACCCCCGTCCCCCGTCTTTACTTGGAGGACTGAGTCTGACATCTCACTCACGTCATGGTACCATTTCTGTCAGCAGCCGCTTCCAAATTGAAAGACGGACCAAACTGCCTGAGAAGGCAGACCTCCCCTACGGCTGCAAATCTCTACCACATGCAGACGCCCCTGTCGAACACATTCAACGAGCAAGCTCAGTGTGATCATCCAAAGGCCGGTCTCTCAAAATGTGTCTTGGGTTTGGACTTGGGTCTGACAAAAAAAAAAAAAAAGTTGCTCATAAAATCACTGTTGGCAACAAACATCCTAAAATTAAAGCTCCACTCACACATGGAGCTGTCAACTTTTATTACACAGCCGAGTGCTCTCTGCCATTCTTTAAATTCTCACATTCAAGGCGAAAAGGTTTCACATTTGCTCATACTCATAAAAGGTGCAATAAAAATTAGAGTAGCTCAGTGTTTAAATGGTCTAATCATTATAATCAGTCCTTTGTTTCTCAGTAAATTCAATCTGTTTCCTTCCTTTTCTTCAACACCTCATACACGTGCACACACACACACACACACACCTGCACACACACACACACACACACACACACCTGCACACACACATCCAGAGTGAGTGGATATGTTTGGCAGGTGGACATCACTGCTTTATACAGTTTAATAGCAGCCTGCAGAAGTTCCTTTCAGAAACGGAAGAAGAGATGTGTGTGTGTGTGTGTGTGTGTGTGTGTGTGTGTGCGCATCTGTGTTTGTGTATAACATCAAATGACAGACATCTCGAGCAAACACACATACACACACACACACACACACTCATGCAGGGAAGCATAAGAGGGACTCAGCGTGAAGGGGAGGCAAATGTTGTATCAGTCACAAGACATACATTTGTCACTGAGCTCCGTGACCAGCGGTCTTTTCACTGCCTCCTCGCAGTCTCACAAACCACCTCTGTACACCCAGCAGCACATCTGGCAGACACATGTCTATCTCTCCTCCATCGCTTGTTTTCCCTCTCTTTCCTTGAGGCAGGCCTGGTGTTAATCCGTCTCTCCTCCACCTGGCCCAGACCACCCACATGCTAAGCTGAAGCCAGGGTGGCCCACCAGCAGAGAGCAAGTGCACATGTGTGTCACAGCGCGTAACGCAGAACCAAAGATAACAGGTTTGAGAATACCAAAGAAATAAATTGACTTATAAAACAAAATCAATCATCGCTACGTTGATTGCTGAAAAAAAAAAAAAAAAAAAACAATAAATGAGAAGCTCATATAAGAAAGAAAGAAAAATGAGTGCCTTTTTCTTTCTTTTAAGGCATGGTGATGATGATGGTGATGGTGGTGGATGGATCTATGGTTCTACCGCATTAAAACTGACGCGTGCCTGTCATTCAGCATGATGCAGCGTCGTCTCTTGCAAAACTTGGCGGTTTGTCGCCATCTTGTGGCAAAAAAAGAAAATGTAGAGAATAAACTGCTTTGCATTCCAGCAGAGAGGCATTAGCTCAAGGATTAAAGGTCACGTTCAGATAACCTTTAAAACCAGGAAATGCAGACAATGTTTTTATTTAATTGGTTTATTATTAAATATGGTTTCACAGAAGGCAGTGGTATTTCAGTCTGGGGGGGGGGGGAATGGGCTGTGAGAGGTTCTTGGTTCAAGCCTCGGTTGTGGACAAAATTTTGAAGGTATGAAAAATAAATTCAACGGGACTTTCAGAGCACTCCCGAGGAACCCTTGAGCAAGGGCCTTGCCCGAGCTGGTCAGGGGTGTACCACCCTGCCCATACCCAGCGTTAATCCAAAACAAACACAACGGCCAGTCTGCTCCAAACAGGAACATGATATTTTGAATTAGCAGTGAAAAATGAGAGAAAACTGGAAAAGTGATGCTTTGTTTCCTATTTTGACAGGATGGGGGGCGGGGGGGGACAACAGTGTCACGCCCCATCAACATGCTGGGAACACACAGTGGAATCTGGATGAAGGCAGTGCTGATGATGAGATATGAGAGGAAGACAGTATACTCTTTCCATGCAGTGTCATCGTGACCTCAGGGTCACACACACACACACACACACACACACACACACACACACACACACGCTGCTATTGTCAGTGCTCATCTGACATGGAAATATTTGCGGCCTTCGAGGCGGAGTACCTGGTAGCAATTCAGAAAAACTGACAATAATTTTATATACTGATAGAATTAGTCCTCGTATGATTACATTCTCATAATAATAGTCTCCAGGAGATTTTAAATCTATAAAGATGGTTGACATGGGAACAAACTGAAGTTTAAGTGTTTTAATAGGCTGCATAAGGTCATGAAATTAGCAGCAGCACATTGAAAATGTGCACGAACTTAACTCAACATTTTCATTTTTTATGCTCCAGCTGTTGTTTGTTCAATGCAAAATGCTGAAAATCTCATCAAAGTCTGCGTTGTTTTCAGTCCTGACATGATCGTCTCGTAAAAATCTGTTGCTGTGCTGCTTTTCTGGCTCCTGTTCAGCTGCTGACATTGAATTTTACTGTGAGCGCGCAATCAAGGAAACAATTGATTGAAGCCATTATTGTCTGATTAGCCCAGCAGCCGTGCTTTCCCTGCCTGCTGAGTGAGTCTATTCTGAGACTGGAGACAATAAAAGAGCCCTCCTCCATCTGTCTTCCTCTCTTTCCCCTGCATATTCCTCCCTTCCCAAAGTTTTCCAGCTTCCCTCCATCGTCTTTCTTCTAATCCCGTCAGATGTTTTATCTTTTTTAAGCCTGTATGAGGATACCTCAGTTCATTCCGTTTGGAAAAAGAACTCTTGAATCACCTTAATCCACCCCTTCGTCCGAAACCCCCTCCTCGACCCCCACAGCCCCCTTTCAACTCACCCCTCCCTTTCTCTGTCTGACCAACCAGGAAGTGTGAGCAGGAAACAGCTGTCCCCTCCATGTCCGCGCACTCGTTGCTATCCAGGTGCATCCTGGGAATGGTGCAATGTGGCTGACACTGTAAGAGCTGCTGTTACAGTAACCAAGATCGGCCTGAACTTTCTATCACCAGATAAAAATAAAGCGTCACTTTATTAGCTTCTAATGCTTTTTTGTTCAAAGTGAGGCAGCAACGTCCATGTCAGAAAGAGCCATGTCAAGCTCACCGGTCATTTAAAAACTGTGTCTCTTTTGAATATTATCAATAAAAACGCAACACATTTAATTGAATATTGTCCAGGTCAAAGGTCAGCGGCCAGCCTCGGGGATAACCTAGAGCGCGTCCGTCCCTGCCGCCGCTTGCGGCCTTGTTTGTCACTTTCTCTGCAAATCTGACTGTGAAAATTACCTCACACAATTAGGTTCCCGCGATTCCTATCACCCAACACACAATAGTGTTTACGAGACATGGAGGAAACGCGGCCATGGAGCCCACTTCAGGGAGTGTGTGTGGATTTACTGGGACATGTGCACACGATTGTGTGCAATGTTTAGGGTGTGAATTGTAAATAACTAAGATCACACAGATGTGCTGAGCTTTTTTTTTGAAATGTCTTAATCTTACTGGTCGCTTGTAATCTAACCTAATCCCAGTTAAACTGTGGGATTTAAAAAGATAAATCACAAGGAACTGCTGCTTGATAAGATCTATAATCTACTGTGACTGCAAAGAGAATTCACCCAAAAACACGTCACGACAGCTCAGTAAAGCTATCAGACGTGATATTTACAGCTTGGCTGGTGCTCTCACAGCTGGCGAACGTTTACTTCTGCACGTTTCTGAACAACTGTCATCTCTAACTACCACACAAAATAACTTTGTGAGGTACACATGCGTTTGGGGGGTGGGGGTGGGGGGTCGCAGCTCGGCTTCAAGATTAAAACAATCCTCTCTTGATTTCTTCCTGACTTAGGGGAAAAGAGGAAGCAGTCTTTTATCATGTGTTTCTATTATTGTTCCCCATTCACAGTTGGTGCGTTCACACAAGCACTTAAATAACAAGGCCAGTGGTGTGTCCCCTGTGCCTCTGTGTCCCCCCCACCCAACCACATGGCTGAAGACTTGGACTGTTGGGGGAAACCCAAAATCTTTACTGATTTCACGCCTACATTGTTTGAAAACGAGGACATCGCTCTTTAGGCTACAACAGGATTCAACACTACATTTTACATGTTTACTGTAATGAATTTAATCAGAATTATATAGATTTTTACAAAATTACTAAATGTAACCTCTGTTTTTACCGACTGAAGTCTGCATTTAAGACAGAACACAAAGTAAAACATAATCCCTGAAGGCTTCCGTTTGTCCCTTGTGTAGATGTATATATGTCACAGGCAAATTCATGTAGCATGTGCAGGCACAGCGGCGCCACATCAACGTTATTCTGGCACACAGGGAGCGATCAACTGGAACCACAGCTGCAGCACGCAAAACAGTGCAACCGACCATCAGTCGACAGTTCTACGCTGGCTTTTCCTCAGCACATTCAGGCCCACTGAACGATGCTGATGCTGATGCTGATGCTGATGCTGCTGCTGCTGCTGAGTTGTTGTTCGACAAATTGCGTTTTCTTTCCCAGGACCTTGAAGGTCACACAATAGTAAAGGCTTTACATCTGCGTCTGAGCCGCTCTGAGACGGAAACGGCAGAGGGAACGTAAAAGAGGAGCTGACCTCGAGGTCGAAGGAGGCAACAGGAACGTGTGGAGGAGGAGAATGGAGGAGAGTTACGTGTAGGAAGGAAGGTTGGCGGCTCTAGGAGAGGGAACTTAGCCCCTCTGACGACTCGAGTGTTGCTCATCAGTGGCACAGGTGCGCTCTGATGTCATTAACAAATGGAATTTTTCGTTATTTGTACGTTTGTGCAGGCAGACAGAGAAAGAAAATGGTGCTTACTGTCAATGTGTACATAGATTTCCTAATTACCTTTCCTGTTAATTTGAAATATATGAGATTGGAAATATTCAAACCCCTCAACAGTATAATGTAGTTGTTAAAGATAAGAAATACAAATAATAAATGATATATGAATAAAATGACGAAACTGTCATTTTAAACTGGCTGAACATGTGTAAGTGTGAGAGCAATGTTTCTGTATGAACATGTGTGAGAGTAATCTGTCTGTGTGAATATGTGCATGTGTAACAACAATCTGTGCATCTGAACATGTGCATGTATGACCGTAATCTGTCTGTGTGAACATGTGTAACATGTGTAACTAACATTTATGTGTGAGCATGTGTGACAGAAACGTTTCTGTCTGAACATGTGTGACAGTAATGCATGTGTGCAATCAAACACATTTGTCTGTTTATTATATTGGGATGTTAGTGGGATATTTCCAGCAGGACTCTTCAAAGTCTAAACTGACCAGTAGTCATGAACCCATTTGTGTGTGTGTGTGTGTGTGTGTGTGTGTGTGTGTGTGTGTAGGTATTGGATGTGTAATGGGAGGTGGGGTGGTGGAGGTTCCTTATCTCCAGGCCACAGGCAGCTTTTGAGGCCGTTATCAGCATCCACCATATTGCACTCGCACATCCTCTTGTCCAGCAGGGAGCGGAAAACTCTCCTACAACACGGTCTCCATCCCCCCCCCCCCCACACACACACACACCTCCCTCCACTCTCTCTGTCTCTCTGTTTCTCTGTCTCTCTCTCCTACCTCGCATTTGCCAGGACCAGACCTCTCTGACTGGCAACCAACTGGAGTATTGTGTCTTGTGGACAAAGTGAATGAGAGAAGGAAGGGACAGACAGACAGATACTAAGTGACAGACAGTCAGACGGACAGTCAGGCGGACAGTCGTCCGGGTTTAGAGTTTGACTTGAAGCTTGCGACTGTCTTTTCTGCCCCTTCCGGACGGCAGACTTCACGATCATTTCTTGCCATGCTGACGACACGTGTGAGAGGAGGTGTAATGTCACACATCTCGGAGCGTGACAGACGCTGACAGGCTGCATTGCAGCGTGATCGACCAGAGGAGGAGGAGGAGGAGAAAGAAGAGGGCGTTAAATACTGAGGAGACGCGCCGCACGCCTGCTGGAGTTTAACGGACAGATTGGGACAGACACATATGCCACCCAGCATCTCAAACGTCTGTGAGTACATGTTCAACACCTCTGAAATGCAGCTCAGCTACAGTTAGCCTTTAACTTTTATCAGAAATATCCACTTTTTTTTTTTTATTTGTAGTTTTTTTGCATGCTGCGTCATGTATGAGGACACTTTTTTTGATAAGAAAAGTTCAGAATAATTGTACACACACAGTGTATCAATTAAAAAAAAAATAGATTGATTATAATTTCACAGAAAACAACAATCATATCCAAATGGGAAAGTATAGTATATCAATAAAAGCTAATTGCAACAAAGTGTTGAAAGAAAGAAAGAAAAGTGGGACACAATTATGATAAATACCATATTGTGGAAATTGATGTAGAATTTTAAAAGCTTTATTTTTAAATTTTTGACTTGATGGGAATTGTGTGTGTGTGTGTGTGTGTGTTTTCATGGTGTCACTGTGTGATTTTTATCTACAAATGACTTGGTGGTAAAAGTGACACTGGCTTCTTGTGAAAGATGGAACTGTTTATAATAAATATCAGCTGCAAATAACGGCTGCAAAACAAAAACTAAATAAATAAAGCACAGGACGGACGGATCCAAAATATGCAGCATTGCACTCTCCCGTCACAGCTGAACTATGGACGAAAACTGGAAATAAACATTCAAATCGACTCCAATTTGTACCCATCTCTAACGTGTTTTACGTGTCATTCTGCACCGCAGCTCACATGTGACCTTTCTTTTATTTTTTCCTGCTTTATGACGATTTACACCAAACATGCCGTATATCCTGAGTGCATTCTTTTTCCTTGTCTTTTGTTTGACAGACTCTTTGATATCACTCCAATCTTCAGTCTGGAAAGTTTTGAACACTTTAAAGGATTTTGACTCACATCCTCGGAATACACACAGACGGAGGGGCAGGTTTTTTTTAATAACAGCCCTTGGAGACCCGTTGACAGAAACAGAATCTGAGACTCAGGATGCACGTCGAGAAAAATCCGACTGAAGCCGCAGCACAACAGCCGCTGCCGGTCCTCGCAGCGTCCAGGGACGACGCCATGGAAACTGTCGCCTGTTGAAGACCGTGGTGACTAAAGCCTGCCGGCCTGAATATGTCCTACTGGCACCTTCTGACTCTCATCCTGATAATCTGAGCAGAGCAGAGGGACGTCGTGTCATTGGAAGATCAGTAGAAAAATCTATCAAAGTGGTACAAATGCACATGATACACTAAAACAGAAAAAAAAAACCCAAAAACACCAAGCTCAGAAGAACCTGCTTTGGGTACCAATCAGATTCCACCATGATGGAGAAGCTGGACTCCACTGTCACACCTGCCTCACCCTTAGACCTACCTCGCCGCTCCTCCTCTTCCTCCTCTGAAGCATCGTCCCCAGATTGTGCCTCCATGCAGCAGCACAGTCCCCTGCAGAGGAGGTCGTCACCAGACACAAGCTCGCAGTGCGACAACAGGACTGAAGACAGGAGCTGCGTGGACACTCCAGCCTCGAGCCCTCCTACTGAGGTAAACAGTCAGCACATGGAAACAGACGCTGCACCCACGCCTACCGCCATGGATACTGACGAAGAGGAGGAAACGCGAGGAGGCCCTACATCCACTGCAGCACAAGTTGACAGGTCGCCCAATCTTTCCTCCCCGCCTCCACTTCTCCCAGCACCGGCCAAGACCCCCCCGTGCCCCTTCCCGCCAACAACCTCGACCGCATCTCTTCCTCTGTCCTCTTCGTCCTCTCCTCTCCCTCCACACATTCCAGTCATTAGCCTCGGACACAGCAAACCTCCGCTCCCACTCACCAGTACCCCTCTGACTGCCCTCCACCCCATTCCCAACCTCTTACACGGGACCCACGGGGACCTTCGCCGTAGCCAGATGACCTGCCTGCCTGTCGCCCACCCTGGATCTTCTGCTGGGTCCGTTGGGCCTCCAGCTCCCTCCCCAGGACCCCTGTTTCCTCAGCAGTACCTGTCTGCACACCCCTTGTTCGCCAGGTGAGATCGCTCTTTGAGCTCGTTTGTTAATGCTTCATGACTTCAGAAAAATAGAAGTAGAGGAGAAAATAAAACAACAGTTTTATTAAACATTTCTTACACTGTTGGTTGATAAAATTGCTCTTTTAATAGAGTCTGTTTCGAATCTAAGTATTAGTATGAGATAGTAAAGAATTAATGACATTTAATGACAGTTATCTTGTAGAGCTACACCCATATATAGAATATCATAGCAACTAAAAGACAGACCAGTCCAGACCAGATGAGAGGTCGGCACGGGAGCGGGAACTGCGACTGTGACCGAGATCTGCATCATTTGGCAACCACTTTGGGCCCTTGAGCAAGGCCCTTAACCCCCCTAGTTGCTCCCCGGGCGCCTTAAAGTGGCTGCATGTGTTGTGTGTGTGTCTTGTACATGCCTGTGAGTGGGTAAAATGCAGAGGTCTAATTTCCACTTGTGGATAAATAAAATGAATCTTCTTCTCCTTCAAATAAAAAAGCACCAGTATTATAACTACACACACATATCCTTGTACTTCCATCTTTGTGAGCAGTTGCATAGACATAATGCATTCCCCAGCTCCTAACCCTAACCCTTCCAACTAACCCCCGACCCTAACCCTCTAAACCCTAACCTAACCTTAACTGAAACCAATTCTAACACTATCCTTAAATCCAAGTCATAACCCTCCAACAGCCCTTTGAAGTTATGAGGACCATCCAAAATGTCCTCACTTCCCAAAAAGGGAAGTGAGGACATTTATATATGTATATATACATGCACACACACACACACGGTACACTTTCATTGGCAACAGATTTTTTTTTTGTATCAGAGGAAACCTCAAACTGCAGGGATTTCATGACATCCCATCATGATTAATAGCTCCACAGTTATGTGACGTTGACAGCAGGATGTGTGCTGCTGTAAGGCAACTTCACATTTCTCGCCACAACGTTCATCGACACAAGCATTAATCATATTTTGGGCGCGCTTACTGCAGTACCAAAAAAACTGAGGGCCGATGTTAAATTTAGCTGTTGGACTGAAAAAAAAAAAAAAAAAAAAGAGCGCTGAGCAGAAGTTCTTTCATGCTTAATAAAGGCCCTCCTAATGTTCATGTACGCTCTGCGCCAAAAACAGATTCCTCATGGCTCAGAGGGTCATCGTTTTGTGTACAGTAAAAAAGAAAAAGCATCACTCGTTTCACAGTGGCATCATGCCAGCTTCCACCATCTGTCGTGGAGGTCTGGGATTCAGGTTCCCTCCTCACATCTCTGTAGCGTGTTTGGAACAGGAAGCATTGATCTGAAGCAGCAGATTTAATGAGGCTGAGCTGAAACTCGGCACACGCTCAATCGTAATCAGACCACAGCAAACCACTTCTGCCCTCCTGCTAGATTGGTCATTACTAAAGAGAAGATGTGTTTGCCTTTCCTTTTTATTTCTCTCTAGTTCACACAGTTACGTGAACGTTTTGTGTTTTTCGTCTATAGTTCCTACCTGGGCCCCTCAGGAGGGAATTACGGCATCATCAACAGCCGGATCAAGAGGAGACCCTCATCGCACTTGGAGATGGAGATCAGCGAGTGTGAGTTACTCTGCAAACAAATACAGAAGACATCAGATGCTGTAAATTTGCATTCAAGGTTGCGTTCGCAAACATCAGACATGTTGTTTAATGGCGAAAGTTGTATTATAGTTATAGTTATAGAACGTCATTCCACCTGTCAGCAGCTTCCTGCTTCAGTTCTGACCCCACAAATTGAACATATTCTCATGAAGTTGTGAGTAATGAGCTATTCTGGTTCCCTGTAACAGATCATGTGTTAGATGATAACGTAAAGACAGTGGGAACTTCAGAGGAACCAACACTGTGCGGTGGCATCTGATTTCCCTATAAAGAGTTACACATCAACCCTGGATGTAAAAGTAGAAAACTGAAGGTCCAAACGTAGTTGTAGATTCAATCCCACTCAGGGTTTGGGTGATTTTTTTTGAGGAGGTCAAATGTGACGCTAAACTGTCAGATTCTTTTCGGATTGTTTTTTGTTTTTAACTGCAAGAATGAGCAAATCCATCGTCCCATAATTGTGAAATCATTCTGTAATTATTAGACGTAAAATATCCTGTGTTTCTCGGAAAACTCTTCGTTATTATGTTGCTGTTGTGTATCTAACAGGCCCGCCTCAGAAAATCGCACGCCGTGTTTTCACCAACAGCCGTGAACGCTGGCGACAGCAGAACGTGAACGGGGCTTTCTCCGAGCTGAGAAAACTCATCCCCACACATCCCCCCGACAAGAAGCTCAGCAAGAACGAAATTCTGCGTCTGGCTGTCAAGTACATCAACTTCTTGGTCACTCTGCTCAATGACCAGGCACAGGACAAGAGCAGGGACTTAACGGAGCACCAGCACGAGGACAAGAGCGCCGCTGAGCTGGGCGCGGGCAAAAGGAACCCTTTGTTTCAGTGTGAGACTCCTCCTTCATCCCAGGCTGTCCTGCCATCATCGGTGGCCCATCCTGCCATGGTGAAAGCGAACAGAGACAGAGACTCCACTGACTCAATCGCCGGACTGGCGAATTCACCATCCACATCCAGCTGTTACGGCGACACGGATAGCGAGGAGGGCTTCGGGGCAAAGACCTCTCTAGTGACTCGCGACATTCTAGGAAAGGTCAAGGGTCAGATGAGGATGGTGGTCACCACGAGTGATGAACGGTGACAACAGAACAGAACAAACAAGATGGATCTTTAGGCATATTTGATACATTAAACTTCCTCCATGTTTCCTGTAGTCACGTGCAAAGATTGTATTTGAAGCAGATGGATTGCCAAATGGACTTTGACTGCACTATTCCTTTGCTTAGACAATAATTTTTACAGGTTTTAGTTCCATAAACAAACTATGCAGAGATTAGCACAGGATTTTCAATGTGATTCTTTCGTCTTAATCAGGAACTTCATCCCAATTGAGACGTTGGTGATGATGGACACATGAAAAATACTTTATGTGATACTCTGGATAAAAAGATTCAAAACCGACTCTTAAACTGGTAATTACGCAGCATTCCTCCAGAGCTACATTCTGAGTCATATACACTGATCAAATTTTTCAGTCATTACTGCTCCTGCTGTTATTATTGTCAGGCCAGGGTCACTGGACCCACCCCGCTGTTGTGACACACTTGCACCAGACAGAAATAAAGTGTTTAAGTTTGCTGTTCCTGAATTAACATCCTCTTATTGCGCGCTCAAGACTGCTGCACGTCAGCACAATTTCTCAACATGCACATTGGGCTGTGTTTGCCCAATGTTTGGGGAACATCGGCGCATCCTCACCGTCCACTATGGAGTAATCTGCAACAGCTCACAGATATTAAATCAGTCAGTGTGCACAAGCATTTTACACACTTCTGAAATCACGCAGAGGTCAAAGCTCAAGACTGTACTTAAACTAGTTAAAGCACTGTTAGCTGAGTGTGTTTTAGCAAATGAGCTCACAGTTGTGGGTAGCAAAGTGGTGAAAGATTTATGCACCATTGTGAGCTGCAGGTGTGCGGCTGGGAGTGAGGAGGAGGAGAGGTGATGGTGGAATGCAGTTAAAGATGGGGTCGCTTTGGCTGCCGGATGGCGTGTGACTGTGGAAGCCTGGCGGAGTCGCAGCCTTGCGCGGTAGCTGCCGCCTCTCTGCACGTGTGGTCGGCTCTATCAGGCGGCCAGGAAATGCCTACAGTTAGTGCTGTCTCATTGACGGCCAACGAGTTTCCTGGAGGAGGTGACAATGTGTGTGTGTGTGTTTATGGGGGTTAGAACAAGTTGGATGGCAACTGATTTAGTAGAAGTAGAGAGTAGAGGAGGAAGTAGAGAGAGGAAAACCAGAGAAAAGACAGAGCCATCAGGATGCTCTGAGAACCTTTACACACCCAGTTTCATGGCCACAAAACAGGAAGTGGTGCTTTCACAATAGCCTCTGCACTCACGTGTCCCCCCCCACCCCCCATGCTCCCCAAAATAACAGAACTATTTTGATGAAATTAATTCATTTTCATCTCTGCTGCACAGATGCTGAAGAAATTTCATTTAAAGTATTCAGTTCTCTCATCTTGTGATACTGCATTAGCTAGAAAACATGGAACTTGGCTGTTTAATCTAAACTCACACTTAGGGCCAGGCAGGGCAATTCTCACCAGTCTGGGCTGAACAGATAGTGTTTGCGTCTCCACCCCACTTACACACACTTCCACACAGACAAACCAGTATTTAATCAGTTCCCTCTACCCTAAACCTGCAGGTACCGTTTAAGGAGTTTAATACAGAAGCATTCAACCTTAGAGTGAATAGAGACAAAGATGTTTCAATTAAAAGTGGAATCCAATAGGTCATTTAATATAGATTTTTTTATTTTTTATTGTGTTGATGGGAGTTACAATGTTACCTGGTAAAACGTGTAGAAGAACGCCTAAAAAAACATCTGAATTACTGTTGATTTCTGCACTTTGCATAGATATTTTTGGACTCAACCAACATTATTTATGTTGACTGACTCATTTGGAGACTCATTCATTAGAAGAAGTCATGAAAACAATTTCAATAAAGGAGGTTAGAGGCAAATTTTGAAATGGAAACAACATACATTAAAGCTCTTTCAAAGGAAAGAAACACAGAAAAGAGCATTTAAAGCTTCAAATATAATATCCAACATAAATTCAAAATAGATCTTTTAAATGACAAATATTCAGACCTTTATTCTGCTTTTAATACTTTCTCTCCTTCTTTTTTGTCCTTGATTTCACGCTGTTGTTTACTGTCGCAGTCCTTCCTGACGTGTTTCTTCTGCTTAGTTTTCGTCGGCCGACCTCGGTTACAGCCGATCCAGCAGCTGCCCCCGCCGCTCCCCCAGTAACACCCCCCAGGAAGATACCGAGAACCAGACCTAGCAGCGCACCAGCAATGACGACCACGGGCACCTGTTTAGCAGTGTTTCCAGCTTTCTCCCACACTGAGCTCTCGGCCACCATCTTGGCCCCTGCTTTGGCCCCGGACCCCATCTTCCCCCACACTGGGCTCTGTGCCACCTTCTTTGCACCGGCGCCAATCCCTGCTCCGACGCGCACCGAGCTGTCTGCCACCAGTTTGGCCCCCGAACCGACCATCCCCCCGACGGGACTGGCCGCTGCTGCCTTGGCTCCAGATCCAACCCAGGCAGAACCGTCAACCATGACCTTAGGAACTCTGTCTCCTACCATTTTGGACATCTGACCAGCGCCCGATCCCAACTTCTCCCACATGGAGCTGTCAGCAACCATCTTCTGGATGTTCTGCGCTCTGCTGCCGACTGTTTCCCACACGGGACTATTTCTCACCTTTGTTGCTCCGCTGCTGAAACCTCCGGCACTATCTGACAAGAACTCATATAAATATTGTGCACAAGACTGCATTTTGTCCATACTGGACTGGAGGAGTGAAGGGGACATGGTCGAAACTGAAACAGGAGGAAGGCTCTCAATATTTACAGTTTTAACACTCATCTCTGCCTCATCCCTTGTTTTCTCAATCTCAAAGTCTTTTACTTCCTCCTCTTCTGCCTCAGCCAGTGGCTGCATGTAGGGATGGCGTACACGCCTCTGAGAGTTGAGCTTTCTGACATCCCCTTGTCCCTCTTCCTCTAGTTTATTCCTCTTTCTCTCTCTGACGATCTCTATCTGTCTCCGCCTCACCCTGTCCTCAGCCTCCTGAAAAGCAGGACAAGAATAGTACTGTCCGCCCGCTTCTTGCACCGTCTGGTCCACCTTCTCCAACAGCTTGGGCAAATTGTTTTGTTCTTGCCGATCACTTCCCCACTCCAACACGTGGAATCTGTCCCTGCACTTCTCTACAAGCTTTAACAAATCCCTCCGCTGACCGGCAATGTAGGCTTCCACACCACCATCCTTCTTGCTCTCCTTCAGTTGATCAGCGTGGGTGAACAGAACTATGGTGTGTTTCTGAACAGCTTCTGGGCCAAATACTAACTCCAATGCCGCGAGAGCCTGCAGCTCAGTCTTTGCAGGCTGGTCTAAGGGGACGCAAAAGAGGAATACGTGAGGACCGGGACTGGACAGAGTCACACAGGCGGAGATCTGAGCCCGCACATCGTCTGGACTTCTCTCTGAGTTGAACCAGTCTGGGGTGTCGACCACTGCCACCTGCAGGTCATGAAGGGTACAAATACAATATGAAGGGTTGAATAATGTAGAACATGTTCACTGTGTTTAAAAAAAAAAAAAAAAATCAATAAAAATATAACAAAAATGCTTTTCTAACGTACCCGTCTTCCTTCAACCACATTTCTCTTTTTTTCACAGTCCTGAGTGACAGCAGTGAGGCTGTCTGGGAGTGTCCTGAACACCTCCTGTCCCAGTATGATGTTGCCAGCTGTGCTTTTTCCTGATCCAGACCGCCCCAGCAGCACTAGTCGTAGCTCCGAAGTGAATGAGGTGGACGAGGCAGCGGGGAAAGAGGAGGAAGAGGAGATAGTAGTGGAGGTGGCTAAAGTTGGTGAGGAGGTGGAAGAGGAGAAAAGGGAATGGGAAAATGAAGCCAAAGACACCTCAGAGGATCCATCTTCAGTGCCGTTGAATTGATGATGGTCGGATAAAGTGAAGATTGGTAATGATTATTTGGAAATATTTCTAATCATCATAGAATCTTTTATTTAATTGACTTACAAGCAGTGGTCTTATTTGGAGATCGGGTCACCTCAGATATTTGTGCAGCTCCACCTACAGAGAAATATAAGAAATTGCGTTTTTTTTTTTCCTGGTTGAGGAACTCCCAGAACAAAAATGAGATGGAGAATATGGTGCCATGTTTTACCTGAATTTAATCTGGAACTGGGCTTGGTCGTCACCTCCCTGACGTAATGAGACGCTGACTGTTGGTCAGAGTAAAGTCTGTTGTGCGTGTGGCTCACACCCACTCTGTCCTCCATCCCGTTCCTTTCGTTCTTCTGTCTTTTCTTCTCCTCTACTCCATCGCTTCTACTCTGGGGTTTGGTTTCACTGAGGTGCTGAGAAGCTTTGGCCTCTTTTCTCTGCTCCTTTTGAGCGCGATATATTTCCATAAGTTCTTGCTTTCTCTCGTTCACTCTTTTTTCCAGTTCCCGTTCCTGGTCTGTCTTCACATAGAACACCCCACTTTCCTTCACCATACCGTCAACCTGTATGTGCATGAAAACACTGTTGCAATGTAATTACAAATATTTTAATGAGGGCTTTTAACAATACCTATTATACAAATCTGACCCTTTGGGCAGGTTGATGACATGACTGAAAATTGCAGCTGATAACTTGCATATTAATTACTTAGAAATGCAAAGATTATTTCCATATTTTTTTTAACTTCTGAATTAAATCACAGTCTGAACAGTCCACTCACAGCTCTGGGCTACAGTGTGACAATTTTGTGCACTAGTATAGTTATGAAGAGAAACAGCCAGAAGCTCCAAGTCAAACATCTGCCAAACGTGCTTAATGATTCATTTGCAGCACATCCATACACTTGCTATAGTTGTGGTCTACCAACACACACACACACATCAGGCAAACAGGAACCTGTCGTACTGCAGCAGGTTCCTGTTGCCAGGTAAGTCAAGGTTTAAGCAAAGTTCACTGGATAAATATGCAATTTCATTATTCAAAAATCTATATATTTAATACTTTTAGGATTGTCAAATGACACTGCTAATAATTCTTATTATTTGGCAGTTTGAATCACTTTTGTAGGTCTGTGTACCAGCTCCTTACCTTCTCCAGCAGTTGCTGGACCTGCTCCCTGTTCTGCCGCTGACGATTGTTAATGAAATGGTACCTCCCCCCACACTGAGCAATTATCTGTCTTAGCCCTGGGTGTTCTTTCTGCAGGTATTCCTGTTGGAAACAAGGTTGTTTCCAAATGAGTCACATAGTCAAGTACAGCAAATGTAATATCTGACATACATCAATTACATATTCTACATGTTGAACTGTGGGTCATTTTCACTCTGTTAAAACTGAAATAAACCTCAGAAAGCGGAACATCTAATGAGTAAAGCAAGCATTTGGTGCCTTCTTTCTGTTTGAGCAATGAACAGTCAAGAATTTAGCAGTAAAATAAAATGTATTACTACATCGATAGCTTAATTATTAAAACTAAAACGGAAATAAACGTGGAACCATTCTAATGAAAGGAAACAAATATAGGATATGTGAACTGCTATAAAAAGTCTTTCAATACCTCTTCTTTTAATCCCATCAGGTAGTCTCCACAGGTCAGCAGGACCATGGTGTGACCTAAAACCTCCTCTCCAAACACCTCCTTCAGCTCCGCAGGTACCTGACTCTCCATCTGAGAAAACCGGGAAGAAGCTTAGAAATACTTAAAAAAAAAGAGTTGTTGGAAAAATACCAAACAATATTAGTGGCATGTGAGCAGATCAGAACTATTAAACACTACTACAAATCCCGGGGTTTTCTGGAATCCCAATACCGTTGCTGTTAGGGTCTGGCTTGCCGGCCCTTTATGGTGTGTGGGAGTTGCTCCCTGTTTTCCCTGCAGAGGGCGTTGGTTCCCGGGATCCAGCACTGACTGCACACCTGTCGCTGATCACCTCATCAGCGACTGATATAGGGAGGCTGCCAGCTGGTCCTGGGTGCTGGATCATTGTCAAGGTGTTGGTTGGTTTGACTGACTGACTGTCGTGAGAGTTTGTCATTTGCACGTGCTTCACCAGACTTTGTGTTTTGTTTGAGCAGTATTTTTCCTCCAGTCGGAGCGTCTCCTGTTTTTCCCGCGCACACCCAATAAAGGGTTGCTTTTCTTTTGTGAACCTGCCTCGTTTGCCTCTGGGTCCTCAACACACGTTTCCTAACAGAATGATCGAGCCATGCTTGTTCAGTGGCTCCTGGGTGCCACGATCCCGGACTCTGTGCTCGAGGCGTGTGCGCAACGCCACCGTGCCCGAATGGAGGAGTCGGCTCAGGCAAGGGCCAGGTTGTGGCAGGGTGTCCGGGTGGACAGCATGCTTCCCCTGCCTGCTACGGCCACAGTACCTGCTGTGGCTCCGTTTTTTTCTGCTCCCGCTGGTTCTGCTCCTGCTGGCACTGCTCTTGCGGCTGCTCCTGCCGATGCTGACGCCGGACTCAGCTCGCACGGACGACAAGATGGCGGCCACCCACCTGAACCAGCCCGGAGCCCTCCCCCCGATAGATCTTCTGTGGAATCCGGCTGGGGTTCCACCATTTCTGTGAGCCCCAGACCGACTGCGCTTCCTGGTTTTTCTGGCGCAGTGTCTGGACATAGGTGGTCCAGCCCCGGTACTTCGGGCGTCTCTCTGTGCCCAGACAAGCACGCTGCAGTCTCCGCGTGTGTCGTGGGTCCCTTCGTTCCGCCCGTTGGTCCATGGGTTCTCCCAAACCCGTTTCCTACACCAGCAGTGGCGGATTCCCGAGCTCAGTTTTCAAAAGAGGAAGGAGTGTGGGACTGCCCTCTCTGCCTGGTCAGAAATAGAGCATCAGCACCTCACTGCATTGCCTGTCGGGTTTCGCCTCAGGCTTCCACTTTAGAGACCATGTTTCCCATTAAAGATGGAGAATGGGACTGTGACATCTGCCTGGTAAGAAACAATGCCTCTGCTGATAAATGTGTGGCCTGTCAGACATCAAACCCTAAAACTAAGATCATAGTTGGCAACGCTCCTTCAACCTCCCCTTTCAACTTTCCACTTGGCTCCAAGAATCTGTCCAGTCAGACAGCTGAAACCGGATTTTCATTACCCTTTGAAACCAGTTCAGTACCTGCTCCTGGGTTAGCCCAGCCCGCTTCTCCAGTAGCTGAGTTAGCCCCTGCGCTAGCCCAGCTAGCTCCTGTGCAATCCCAGTTAGTTACTGCCTCTGTTCCAGTCAGGTCAGTACCTGCTCCCGCGTTAGCCCAGCTCGCCCCTGCATCAGTTAGGCTAGCACCTGCTCCTGTGCTATCCCCGTTAGTTCCTGATTCTGTACCAGCCAGGTCAGTGCCTGCCCCTGCACTATCCGAGTTAGCACCCGCTCCTGCACTAGCCAAACTAGCCCCCGCACCAGGCAAGTCAGTCCCTGGCCCTATGGCAGCCAAGTCCGCCCCTGCTCCAGCTACAAGTCCTCCTGCAGCTGCCAGATCCGCTGCTGCACCGGGGAGGCCTGCATTAGCCCCAAGGCCCAGTGTGAAAGGTTTTCCTGCACCTCCAGAGAGGGAGGGTCTGGTGCTGGAGTGCCCTAAGGAGCCAGAAGGCGGGAAGGCGCCGCCCCGCGGCGTCCCGCAGATTCTGGGGCAGAGAGGCCCAGCGTGGCCCACAGTCGGGCACCAGACCAAAGCCGACCCACTCTCAGTGGCTCCAGGTCTTCAGTTTCCTGCTCCGCCTTCCTGCACGCCTTCCTGCTTCACCTCCTGTTCCAGGCGCCTGAAAGACCTGCTCCCTGGTGAGTCATCACAGGTCGCCTCTGTCCCAGTGGTGTTCCCCAAAGAGGGTAAGATCCCTCCAGACTCGTCACCTGGTTGCAGCAGTCCATTGGAGCCAGGTGTGCTGATCCGGGTTGAGGATTCCCCAACGGTGGCGGCTCAACCCTCCTGGAGGTGAAAGAGGACTCCGCGAGACCCGGAGGTGGGAGGTGCCTGCAACTTCTCTGCCTCCAAGAAGAGGGCCCCTGTAGCCATGGAGTGGGAGTCCTCTAAGATTCAGACCGGAACCATGCCGGCCCCGTACACAGCGCCAAAGCCACCAGCTCCAAGGACACCGCCGACGTCCACGGCCACGCCAGTTCCGAGGGCAGCCCTGAAGCTGCCGGCTCCGAGGACCGCCCTGACACCCATGTTGACAGCCACTCACATCCCGACCACTCCGGTCCCCATCAAGACGGCGATGACGGCCGCTCCGGCCCGAGCTCTGAAGACGGCCGCTCCGCTGCCAGTTCCGAGGGCAGCGCCAAGGCCACCGTCCCCGTCTCCAGCGCCAAAGTCCACGCCGGGTCTGACGGTAATGCCAAAGCTGCCGGCTCCGAGGGCAGCACCGAGGTCCATGACACAGGCTCTGTCTCCCACGCTGACACAGGCTCAGTCTCCAACGACGACTCTGTCGGCCCTGTCTCCAGTGCCCACTACCCCGCCATCGCCGGCGATCCCGCCGGCTCGGTCTCCGTCTCCAGCGCTGGCGATCCCGCCGGCTCGGTCTCCGTCTCCAGCACCGGCGCCCATGCCGGCTCTGACTCCTGCGGCCTGGCCTCCGACTCCTGCACCTGGGCCCCTGATCCTGACGGCAGGGCTTCTGGCCCCCCCAGCAAAGCTTGTGACGTTTGCAGCTGGGGCTGCCGTGTCAGGCGGAGCATTCGCTGCTCCTGAACCCTGGACTAGCATTGGCAGGTCCGGTTAGGACAAGGAGTCGGACTCAGTCCGTCCGACACCCCTCCTCCCACCCTGGATGATGCACGTGGGGTCGTCCTAAAGGGCCAGGTAGGGCGCCAGGAGGCGCCCTTTGAGGGAGGGGTACTGTTAGGGTCTGACGTGCCAGCCCTTTGTGTGTGGGAGTTGCTCCCTGTTTTCCCTGCAGAGGGCGTTGGTTCCCGGGATCCTGCACTGACTGCACACCTGTCGCTGATCACCTCATCAGCGACTGATATAGGGAGGCTGCCAGCTGGTCCTGGGTGCTGGATCATTGTCAAGGTGTTGGTTGGTTTGACTGACTGACTGTCGTGAGAGTTTGTCATTCGCCCGTGCTTCACCAGACTTTGTTTTGTTTGAGCAGTATTTTTCCTCCAGTCGGAGCGTCTTCTGTTTTTCCCGTGCACACCCAATAAAGGGTTGCTTTTCTTTTGTGAACCTGCCTTGTGTCTGCATTTGGGTCCTCAACACACGTTTCCTAACAGTTCCAGAGCTAACCAAGAGCGTGGTGGCTACAGGTTAGCATTCTTTCTTTTGTAAATGTGTCCATTACCCGAGCAATCAGCAGGGCAGGGGAGGATTAGACAAGGTAATACACAGACACGGGTGGAGGCCAATGTGTGGGGGTGTGGGTTCAGGTCTTTCACTCTGACCGCTGCTAACAGGCTGTCTGTCTTTTCAAGCCAGAAGCTAGTCAGGAGCCCGGACCGAACACACAGTCTCCCACTCATGGGAAATTTGCCTGTACAAAACAGGCAGAGCTCCTGACAGCATGTTTCAGGAAGTTGAGGAGTTTTCAGTGGAGTTTTCTTTGAATAGCACAAATAGGAAAATTTGCCTGTACAAAACTGCCATAACTCAGAGCATAAAGACCTGGATGTTTCAAGAAGTAAGATTTGTTGAGAGAAAGCTATGATTTTTTTTTTTTTTTTTTTGCATTTTCACAGATTTCACAAAAAGCAGTTTTGTTTTCTCATCTCACACAAATCTCAGCAAGAAAGGGGAAAAAATGTGTTGATCTCTACCTAACATGGCAAAGTGAGATGGCAACACAAGATTCCTTCAAGTGGTTCAGCTTGTCTGCTTGTCCAAAATTAGATCTGTCAACTGGACTGAGGTTTCCTTGAAAACATTTCACCCTCTCTCCAGAGAGCTCTGGAGTGAGGGCGAGACATTTTCAACAGTCAAACAGATCAAAGGGTGGAGCTGTCCTTGGTGATGCTATTTGCTCTGCTGAGGCAGCAAACACTTGTCATGAAACAAGTTTGGCATCAAGTTTTGGGTTTTATTTTGTACTTTTTTTGTGCTATTTTTTCTATTTATTACAAAAGCAGTGGAAACAAATTGCAGTTCTTTTGCATATTTCTCATGTCTCACTCTCATCAATAAATGTCAGGAAGAAAGGGGGGAAAAAACTCATGTGTTCCTATTGAATAGATCCTAAGTGATTGCGCAGCACCAAATTCCTTCAAGTGGTTCAGCATGTCCCCTCCTATCATTTGCATGATTGTCTCAACCAAAGAGACGTTCAAACGGGGGTGGGGAGTGGAGTTTTCAGGCCACTCTACTTACCAGTTGTACACAAGCGAAACCTTTTGAATAGCACAAATAGGAAAATTTCCCTGTACAAAACTGCCATAACTCGCAGCATAAAGAGCTGGATGTTTCAAGAAGTGAGAGAGTAGTTGAGAGAAAGCTATGATTTGTTTGCATTTTCACAGATTTCACAAAAAGATTTGTGTATTTCTCATCTCACACACTCCTCAAATCTCAGCAAGAAATGGAAAAACATGTGTTGATCTCTTCCTAACATGGCAAAGTGAGTGGGCAACACAAGATTCCTTCAAGTGGCTCAGCTTGTCCCCACCCGTGCGGCGCTGGAAAGTGCCTCATTTACAAAAGCGTCTGTTCACAGTACATTTAGGTTATTAGCTAAAATCCTTCCAGCCATTTGGCTGCCCTGCGGGTTCTATAGGTAAAAAAGCCATTTGGCTTTTCTGTGGGACTTTGACCCACCTCTGTGAACTGGTTGACGGGCACCAGCATGAGAATGCCATGTGGACCTGGTGCTACCAGCGTCATTGCCCTCTGTGTCTCCTTCCGAACGCTCTCCTCCATCTTGCCTCCAGACCAGTACCACCTTGGTGCCTCCACGAGGGTGAGGCTCCTGTGATCGAACGTCCCCTTTCGCAGCTGGCAGCTCCTGGAGCTTCTGTCAGAGACAGGAGCCAGCTGACCCAGGATGGTGTCTGCCGAGGTCGTCTTTCCACAGCCGATGTTTCCCACCATAACGAGTCTGATGTCAGGCCCCGAGGAGCCATAAGGACTCCCTGCCATGTGTCCACTCATAGCTAGAGAGCAAAGGCATGTCAATGCACAACTATAGCTAAACATTCGGTCTCCATAAAGACATAATATCTGATCCATGAAAATTATCAATCCAGACTTTTAAAACAAAATTGAAAGCTATGATTCCTGCCTTCTTTGTATGAACATCATAAAATATATTAAATTATACTAAATCTAAATTATATTAAATCTAAATTTTATTCAGCACTACATTTCTAATATATTCTTACCTGCTACAGATGACTGACCAAGAAGTCATAATTCATAATAGCAGCGCTCTGACATGAAGCTATTGTTCCTTCTTCCCTGATTAGATCCCTTTCTGTCTTGACATTTCATATTTGCCACACCTCAGCCGTCCCGTCGAACTAGATTCTGCTTAAACTTTAATAATTGAAATGAAACGCAACACATTCTTCTGCAAATGTAAAGCTAGAATCAGCACTAAACTAATCCTGTAACTATGAAATAGCATTTGTACCCATCGAAAGCTCATACCTAGACATAACCGATAGACAGCATGGCAAAAAAAAGAAGTAAAAACCTAAAATCTGTTGCTTTAGCAGAACTCACACCTACATTTTTTTTTTATTTAGCTCATAAATAAGAAACCACACTTAACTGTTGGCAGTCGTTGAAGTTGTGGTCTTGGTACGTCTTCTGTGTCCCCTTAGTTTCAGCTGACATCAGCGGCTCCTGCACAGGCGATGGCAGGATGGACGTTGACTGACCGATCCTAAATGAAACCTGCCTTCTCAGGCGAGCACACACCTCACCACTCCCAACTGTGGCCACATGCGCATATCAACACTCACAAAATGTTTTTTTTTTTTTTTTTTTAAAATCACACACAACAGGTTTCTTTGTCTACATGTTGCCAAACATTCCAGGACGGGGTGGGGAAGGTGCAAGACAGGGTAGCTGGGGATTATTACACCTTGATTTTACGCAACACTGAAGACTATCTTACTGTAACGGCCGATAATTAAGCTTATTTGTTTTATTTTGTCCATTAAAGTAAAACTCGGCTGGTATTCTGCTTTTATTCTGCTGTCATTTAGCTGCATTTTGATACATCAAAGTCAGAAGAAGGTTGGAGGACATTGTATGAATCTCGGCTCTAAATCTGTACCGGTTTCTGAGCTATGACCTAAATTGGGACTGTGGGCGGGGCTACCCTGAACCTGAATGTAGGTCTTACTGTAATGTCTGTATGGTGACGCTTCAGTCTTTAAAAACGTGAAATACCTGCTGAGGTTCTGCAGGTTAGATGCAGTTCATGACCAGGGGCCAAAGGTGTGCTCTTCAGTACTGAAAGTGAAGACTGCATTTACATTATAGTCATTTAGCAGGCATTTTTGTCTAAAGTAACCTAGTTAGAGACACAATCAAGACACCATGCAATTGAGACCTTACATGAATAAAATATTAACTTCTGTAACAATGCAGAGATATGGAGAGGGAGTGAAGACAGATATAAACTAGAGGAGGTGAGAGGAGAGAGGAGGAGAAAGATAAGTGCTGTTAGGAGTGCATGTACTCTCAGAAGAGCTGTGTCTTTAAGAGCTTTTTGAAGGAGAAGAGGGTTGTTCCTGCTCTGACAGAGTTCTGGAGATTGTTCCCCTACTGGGGAAGAAGGTATTAAAATAATCTGGATTGCTGTGCCTGTACAGGCGGCTTGGCCAGATGACGCGCGTGTGCGGAACGCAGCGGACGAGGGGTGGTATGGGCTTGAACAAGATTGACTAAGTGAGAGGGAGCACTAGCAGATCCAGCTAGTACTCTGTGGGTCAGCATAAGTGACTTGAACTTAATGCTGGCAGCTACAGGAAGCCAGTGGAGCTCGATCAGCAATGGAGTAACGTGGGATCCTTCAGTGAGCCCAAGGAAGCAGAAGCAGATACTTATTATTACCCCCCTAACCCTAACCACCAGTTCTCCACTAGAGTGTCAGATAGAACCTGGTCATAAATGCTCTCTATTTACAAAAACCCACCTCCTCAAAGCTCACTTATCATATTCACTCATCCTAGTGGCAGAGACTACAGTCTAAGGTTCTACTTTGCCAGTCAGGATATCCAGTGTAAGCATGATTGCTGCCTCTGTGAAGTTACTTAATTACAGGTAGAGTAAGAGAAAATAAAGGTGTCTGTTCAGTGAAAAGCCAATAAATCTACACACACACTTCATTCCACTGAAGGAGATAAGTTGCTATATTTTAAGCATATCAGCTTAAGTTAATATGAACAACAAAAACATTTTTTTTTTTTACACAAACAACAATTTAAGGTGTCCTCCAGTGTTTTAGAAAGTGCTGATCAGTTATTGCACACTCTTGATGGTCACTTACATCCCCGGCATCAGATAGGCAATGTTTTCCAGAGTGGAGGCCTTACAAAACGCATACATTTTTAGATTATCTGTGACTTTCCGTCGCCTGCACATCTGTATACAGACTGAATCTGTAAAGATAAAGACACTGGGTGGATGTGGCTCTCACCAATGTGTGTTGAGTACAGCTTCCCAGCTCAGGTATTGCTGCAGTGAGGAAGGTCAGGGGAGCCAGGGCACAAAGCACAGAGTCCAAGAGAAGGGATAAGCTGTTTGACACGCTCACCAACTTCTACAGAAATACAAAAGACCAAAGGAGGCTAGTATAAACTGCAGCTAAACATACATGAAGGTCATAATTTGAATACTTATTAGATATTCACGTTTTTATACCACTATGCCCAGTTTTTTCTTCCTTTACAGCAGTTCTATTCTCTATATACTGTACTGTGCATACTTGGATGAAAAGTTAATTTGTACCACTAGATGGCGCTGTTAAAAACTGTACACCATGACCAATAATTCAGCATAATAAACTTCTTCCAGTAAAAGTCTTTAGGAAGAAAAGGTTAAAAAAAAAAAAACAGAATTGTACTCACATTAGTCCCCTTGAGATGGAGGCCAATCAGGGACAAGGCCTCCCCCAGCAGGTGTAGATGAGCTGCGACATTGACAGGATTCCACTCCGGGCTGCATGGAATACTGGATGTGCGTCTGAAAGCATCACTTGGTGAACTGACTGAACCACATGTGTAATTAACTAAAGAGCTCGTGGTAGATGTTGTCACTGGTCCAACAACAGGAACTGAAGAACAAAAGCTGCCAGTAATTGGAGGGTCAGGATGGGTGGGATTTCTGACACATTCAGCCATGTTGTGCTGTTTATCGTGACAGACCCAGTCCTCGGGCATGGAGCATGGACTTGTCTGAGAGAAATAAATAGACAAATAGACTGATGAATAAACAGAGGGCCACTGATTTAACACGCAAAAGGCAATCAATACTGCCACCTGCTGTTCATAATTAATACATCATCTTCTGTTTGATATTTATTGACTGCTTATCTTGTGTCCCTTGTATGACCTTAGTGTAGAATATTGTTCAAATATTGTGACGCAATTGCAGAACTAATGTGTACTTGAATTACATATTTTCCCAGATATTTTGGCACATAATATATATATATATAAAAAACATCACCTCTTCTTCTCCACCTCCTCTTATTTCCCAGCTTTCATGTGACACACAGGCTGGATAAGCCTGGAAGAATCCTGGACACTCTGGACCAATAAACACAAGCTCTTTTCCATTTTCATCTGAAAAATAAATAAATAAACAAACAAACAAACAAACAAACAAACCAACATCTGACGTCAAAATATTAAAATATGTGAGCCAGTTATCAACTTACGATCACATTATTTATCATTGTGGTTTTACCTGATATTTACTTGAGACATACTGTAATCTGGTTATTATGGTCTGATTGATTGATGGCAATGACAGTTATGTACACGCCTCTCTCTGTTTTACACACGCTATTTAGCATCTTACCACACAATTATATCCTAAACCCTAATCCTCTTTAATACCTCTTTGCAGGTAGGTATTTGGTCTGGATAAACAGAGCACCTTACACAAATGCACACACACAAACCTTACCACAATGTTGCTTTAGTTTATCAAGCAGGTCTTGTGTATCCTGGGAAGAAAAGAAAAAAAAAGGAGTCAATCACTCAGCATACGTGAAAAGCACAGACCATGAAACCAAATGCCTTTAACGACACAGCGTGAATTATCTTATTTAATGTCTTTGCGGTTTAATGTCCTTGTGGCACTATGTCTTAATATTTATCAGTCTAAAAGTCAGGAGTAAACATTGTTTTACAACAATAGAACATTGAACTGAACAATAGAACTCACTAGAACATTGTCATGTTCTAGGGAAGGCAAATGAATTCACTGTGCTGGTGTGACTTCATAATGCTCTAAATGTTTCTCTTACAACCTCTGATATAAATATATATAATATATATATATATATATATATATATATATATATATATATATATATATATATATATATATATATATATATATTTATTATTATTATTTTTGGTGGTCCAAAGGTCAATGATGTGAATGCCAAAAAATATAAATAGATTTACAATTTCCAAGGCGATGCTGTTGGGTCAGACTGGTGCAGCAGAGACAGTGACACAGCATACTTTAAATGTAATACTGTATATCAGCATGAAACTCCCAACTTATTACAAGCTCTATCCAGCTTCATTTAATTTAATCTTAAAGGAGACTGTGTATAAAGCAAATTGACAGCTTCTCTACAACACTAAAACAGATGACTGATGTTGGTGTGTGTCGATTTGTGACAGTGGTAGTCATCTTTGCAATTAAAAAAAAAAACAGCTTGATAAGACTCGATTTTCACGGAACAAAAAAAAAAATCTTAGAGCAAACCTTAGTTTTTGAAATTCACTCTTCTAAAGATCAGAATAATACACCTCGTTATGGTCGTCTGTGCTGGAGTCCTCAGGATCTAACTTTAGTTCCTCCAGCTCCTTTTGAGCCAGCAGGAAGACCTTGTAGGGCCTTTTTCCTTCTCTTGAGCCCACCTGGTGTCCACCTGCTGGTCCTGCTTCAGGATCCATTTACACGTTTGGAAGAATTTGCTCTCAGTTTCAGACTTTACGTACTAAAAGGAATTCTTCAAGCAAAGCTAACACGCACTTCGTCCAAACAAACTTTCTCCTGATTCAACCTTTCAGATTTAGAAACATCCGCAAATTAAATTTGCTTGTTACATGTTAACGGTAGCTCAAAAAGTCACATAATGGCCCTATAATTACGACCTATCTGATTCTATAGACCTTGTGCTAACTGTGTTGACGCTAACTACGGTCATCCATGCCTCACGACGGGACAAATGTGCTGGCTCACGTTTAGAACTTCCGCTCCTCCTCCTCTGTGTTCTGCTGAGTCGCTGATTGATGATTCGCTCTCCACAGCTGGCGCAGCACAACTATAAGGCACAATTTTCCTTAACGTTTCTTTCATAATGTTTTTGTTCTTTAAAAAAAAAATCCACAATAATAAACGATTTGAAAACTTTTATTGATTTTTATATGAGCTCTCGATAAAAAAAATAAAAAATCGAAATGAAATTTGACAGGTTGCACAGGTTCGTTGCTTAATCTACATCAGGCCATATTTTTTCTTTTTTTAAAGCCTGAAGTGGGAACAAAGGTTTACGACTGACAGATACTGAATACGAAGTCACTTTTACAATCTATGTAATATAGATAGTTCATTTTTGTCGTGTGGCTGCAGGAACAGGGTCAGACGTATTCAGAGATAATTTAATCTTAATCCTAGTGTTTTAGTGGTTACAATGTTTAATAAGAAGTTATTTATTGGAACAATGGTGTTATGTTTTCTACATATTTCTACATAAGAAAAAATATCTGTTGATATGTTAATTCTGCTTGAATTTGTTTTTTCTTTTTATCTCTGTCAGTGTTTGTTCTGGGACCTTGTTGTCCATTGCAGGTTACAGAACAGCAAAATAAACAAAATTTTCGCCACTCAGTCAACAAAACCACATGAGTTAATGTTGTAAAGATTTCTTGTGAAGTATGGCAGTATGGCTGTAGCTTAATTGCACAATCAAAACATTAAAAAAAAAATATATATAATGTGTATATTATATACACCATATGCTTAAAGACCTTGGTATGATTTGCTGAGCCTGTATACAGCCCATCTTTACCAGGTCAGGCATATTTGTTCAACAAACATGAATGTGACAATGCTGTTAAAAAGGAGTTGTAATGAAAGAGCACTGAGCAGCAGGAGCCCGTGTTTCATTTAAACTTATACATTTCAGGCCTGGTTTTAAAGCTTATCTGGAAACATTCCATTATGCCCATATTTCAGTTCTGTGCTTGCACTTTCTGATGAGCTGGCAGCAGCTGACACATTCATGTGACTGTTCTCTTTGTGCCATTAGTCACTCTTTCACTATTTCCTCTCTGTCTTCAGAAATGCACAGAGTCATGTTTACTGCCAGCTCCTCCTCCACAAGTTCAACTTTGAAGTTTCAAAGCTGCATGGTCATGGTTACCGCGCCGCTTGCCCCACCTCCGTATTCTTTTCCCTCTCCCACACCATTCCAGTACAGCGTTGAAACCTCCAACTCCTGATTCATTCCAAAGTCCCTCCCCCAGCAGCTCACGAGTTGCTGCCTCATGCTAAGCCCAGGCTCGTCCTACTTGTTTTCCCACTGAAGTTGTCGTGTCATGTTTAGCTGAGGTCGCTCTCTGGTGTTCCTTTTTCCTCTCAGCAGCTGGAGGGGAGGAGACAGAGGAGGTGAATATAAAAGAGGAAGGCGCTGCTGCAGTAGGACAAAGCAAACACTGGAGATCCAGAGGGACAAATCGAGCCAACATTCAGACCTGCAAGAATCCATCCAAACCGGTGAGTAAACTTCTAACACAGACCTCACTTTTCACACTTTTGGTGTGAAAGTGAATCTGGTCACCTTTTTAGTGTGCACGCTCCAGCACAGTGGTGGCGATCGTGTCAGAAAAAGATGCTTTATATTCCCGGGAAAGCGACTCTCTGATATGCTGCCTTTTATTTCAGTGACACAATGGAAGCAGACAAAAAGACAACAACACAGACAGTGTCCGACAGGTAAGACTGAGCTGCTCTGATTTATCTTTAAATCACATTTCACATTTTAAGTCTCCCGTTGGATGGTGTTCCAAACTGTTGTGGGGTTTAAAGTGCAGTTGTCTGTGTTGCCTACATTAGACACACATCTGTTCTTTTCTGTCACATCTCGATTATGCACCTGATTAAAGACATGAAAGGCAGTTGTTTTATGATGCAGCTGAAATTGTCCAGACTTATTTGAATGTGTACACTGCTGTCCGCCTGTTGCTACAGGGATCTGTCAGAGCAGATCAAAAAGGTGACAAAGGATGTTCACGTCCGGGCAGAAAGCAGCGAACTCATGCTGAGCTTCCAGAGGGGCCAGGTCACCCTGCAACAGTACAAGGTGCACTGCTGAAGCCCAGAGTGATGGATTTCACCCTTGCTATCTCATGTTGATCATATCTTAGTGCATCTTAGTGCATATCTTAGTGCGTGATAGTTACACTTCTTCTTCCTGCGCCTCGTCTTCTTCAGCTGCTCCTGTGCTCACTATATGAGATCTACCAGGCATTGGAGGAGGAGATGGACAGAAACTGCGACCATCCAAGCGTTGCGCCAATTTACTTTCCTGATGAACTGGCCAGACTGGCGTCCATCGAGAAAGACTTGGAGTTCTTTCTTGGTCAAGACTGGAGAGAGAAGATCGTTGTCCCAGCAGCCACTAAGAGATACTGCCACCGAATCAAACAGGTGGGCTTCATCACATTGAGTTGTTTTTCGGCTGTTTTCATTCAGACTAACAACACCGGTAATCTTTTTTCAGATCGGGAAAGAGAGCCCTGAGTACCTGATGGCCCATGCTTATACCCGGTACCTGGGTGACCTGTCTGGAGGGCAGGTCCTGGGTCGGATTGCCCAGAAATCCTTAAAGCTGAGCAGCAGCGATGGTGTGTCGTTCTTCGCTTTCCCTGGCGTCTCCAGCCCCAACCTGTTCAAACAGCTTTACCGCAGCAGGATGAACAGCGTGGAGCTGACAGAGGAGCAGAGGAGCGAGGTGCTGGAGGAGGCCGTCAGAGCCTTTGAGTTCAACATTCAGGTACGGCTGACTCATGCTGAGTGGGTAAAGGAAAAAATAAATCTCATGGGGATTTTCTTTTCTCTGTCAAAACTGTCTAGGTCTTTAACGATTTGCAGAAAATGCTGAATATGTCTGAAAACAAGCCTCAGATTTGGACAACGCACTCCAAGCCGGCCACGATGTTCCAGCTCGGTGGGACCGTGATCCAAACAAACCCACTCTTCAGGGTTGTGCTGGGGCTTTTTGTGGCTGTGGCTACAGTCAGTATTGGACTCTATGCTCTCTAGAGAACAAACAAAAAAGGCCATTTTTCTCAGAAGAGAATATTTATACTTTGCTTAATTAACTGATGTTTTACTGTACTTGCTCTGGATGTGAAAAAATGCTAATGAAAAAAAAAAATTTTCAAAACCAAGTGTTTTTGATTTTCAAAACCAAGTGTTTTGAAATGTCTAACATCACCCCATCTGTTCAATATGCAATGTATGTTTTTCCAATACTGTATACATATATTTTAATAAAAAGTTTTGAAATTTTTAAATCTGACATGTTTATTACAGAGCGAGCACTCCAGAGAGGTGACCTGTCTGCTGTGTATGTGGACCTTGGTGTTAAACTGCTCTTGATAAAATAGTGGGACAGAGTCCTAGTTTAAATTGTTGCACTATACGAGACAAAAGTGCTCACTGAGGATACTCATTGTGGCAAGTTTAAGTGACTTTATGTTTGACTGTTAATGCACAATAAGGAGGCAACACATGTTCAATCATGGATACTTTTTTTTAATTGTGATCTTATTTTTTTTTTCATGTGCACTGGTGGTGCACAATAGAAGGTAAATCACAGCAAAAATATTCTTTACAGCATACACAGTAATGCCTAACCTTCAAAATACCACCACTCACTGCAGTGCTGGTATATGTCTCCCCCTAGCGGACCACTAGAAGAAAAACTAAAAGTCATCTCAGCAATGATTGTGCTTCACAGAATAACTTGATCGTGAAAGGCACGGAAAAAGAACAAATATCCTCTGATTGTCACTGTTGAAAACCTATCAGTCCAAACCTTCAAACATCTAAAAAAATAGTTAAGATACTCTGGAGCTTCTCTTTGATCCTGAAGTATCTGACACCACGCGTCTGTTACCGAAATGTAAAAGAATTTGGTTTTAGTCCAAAAACACAAAACAAATCCCATTGGGAAGAGAAAAGTGGAGGTGAGTACAAGCTTAAATCAGAAGGGTTAACTCAATCTGTTAAGCCCCCGTTTGCTGTCAAAAACGCACTAATTGATAACATTCATCTATAAAACCTACCAGCTACAGAGTGCCATACGAGGGTATCCCAAAGTGCTTAATGGGGAATTGCACATTAAATTCTGACTTTGTTAATGTCACTGACAGTAAACAATGACAAAACACGCAAACACATTTTAAATAAGACTAAAAACCTCAAGGTAGAGCTCAGGAACTAATCCTGATTGCATTAGAGCAAAATAACAGTAGATGTACATTAACAGCAGTTTCAAAGGGAAGAAAAGCTACAGTGTAGATAACACAATGTTAACTAAAGAAACTGACTTCAAAGGTTTTCTTGATTAAACGCTAAGCATTTCGTCTGGTGCCGCCGCGGGCGAGGACGACGGCCCTCCACTGTTGTGTTTGCATATAACGGAGGCCTGTGTTGTTGTGACATTCGAGATCCTGACTTCATTTCAAAACACAATAACTCCATTTCCTATTTTCACAACAACGACCAAGAAAAAGCTGTGTATTGTTTTTTGCTTCTTTTTTTTTTTGCATTAAGTGCATCTGAAAAATGGAAGTAAACTGCACTGGCGATGTGCATCAAATTACCATAAAGACTGAAACAGTCAAGAGTTACAACAGTAGAATTAATTTCCAGTAATATTTCGCTACATTTACAGCATTCATCTAGATTTATTTGGCACGTCGTCCTACTGAAAAAGGCAAATCATTTCCAAAAGCCCAAATGTACACCTTTTCATTGCTGTCACCATCCGACAGCATCCTCAAACACCTTCCAAACACCTACGTAATACCACTTCACTTTGCCTATCTGTGTAAACCTCTAGGATTGTTCTGGCTGCAGACACACACGTTACTTTTAGGCGGGAGCAGCCGTGACAAGGCTGCTCAGATGGTTTCATAAGATGAGAGCAAGGCTGCATCCACCGGCTCCATGCAGGAGGGACACGTGAAGGACCGCATCAGCCAGGGGTCAATGCAATCCACATGGTAAATGTGGAGGCAGGGCAAGAACCGAATAGGATCGCTGTACTCAAAATCCATCATGCAGATTACACACCTGGAGCAGAGAGAAGCAGCACATCCATCAGTGAGCTTTGAAACTATTTTAGTTTTCAAAGATATAAACATTTTCAGAATGCTGCTGTATAAACTATCTTGAGCCTTACTCTTCCACTTTCTTGTGGGATGGATTGGCTCCTGGTTCGTAGACGCCTTTGGGCAAGTGCTGGATTAGACCAATTCGCTGTGCGATGCGAATCTGCTCCTCCTCAGTCAGGTGACAGGCCAGACGAGTCTCACCTGGGTTGGGATGGTACACTGGAAGAGACTCATTGCTTTCCTGACAAAAGAAATTAGTCATGAGATTTATGAAGGATACAGCTGGAAAATATTTGAGAAGACAGATAAATCTCACTTCAGTAATAGGAAATTATCTACACTGTCTGTGGCTGCAACAGTTTAATGACTACAGCCATTAGTAGGAGCAAAAACTGCAGATACGCTGAGCTCCGTGTTGGTTTAAGTTAACCTCCATCAACTCACCTGGTGGGCCGCCGGCGGAAGCTCTCCGGGAAGACTGCCTCCTTCAGATTCGTTCAGCAACGACTGGTCATCTGCACCTTGTGAAAACAAGCAGTTCCCCATTGATGTGAGACCACCATGCGAGCGTGTCGTCCGCTGTAAGAGCGGCAGACACTAACCGTCAGCTGGTTAGAAGATAAGCAAACTGAGCGACCTGGCTCGAAGTGAGCTAAGCTAACTGCTAACTGTTAGCATACACTTTGTTGTCATCCTCCGGAGAACAGGAAAACTAAACGAAGTAAAGCGTTTCGAAAAGCAGAAGACAAGTGCAAGATAAACTGTACAATTCCACAAAATAATCACAAGACGACATCGATTTTATCCGTCAAAAAGAAGCGGTTGCACACGCCTGCTTTAATTTTGGTTACTTGTTTACCAAATGATCGTCATTATCAACGTGTGTGACAACACAATTTCCTCTCAGCAAAATAAAAGCACTTTACAGTCAGAATAGAAATAAGGCAATGAGAAGCGTACAGATTGAAAAGCACAGGGGATTTCTTTAAAGACTATTAAAACTAATTTAAGGATTATGCTGTTCTGTGACGTTTATATTTTTTGATGAGGAGGGCAAATGTTTTTATAAAAAAGGATGATGCTTTTATTCTAAATGTCATATCCGGATGTTTATGCCCGTATGGTCTTACGTCTGCATTGAAAAATTCAGCTTCCTACTGTAATGTTATGTTTTCACACTATTGGAGACAATTTTCTATGCTTTTTGTAATCCTCAGAACTAGGTTTAAGCCTAGTACACACGACACGATTTTCGGCGTCTTAGACTCGCGACTCACCCTCACCCAAATCGGAGTGAGGCACTAATCCGCTTGGCGACTGAGTTTAAGTACCTCGAAGATTCGAGTAATGAGCCTCACGACGCCCCGCACGGAGCCTCGGACACAAAACTGGAAATCAAACCTACTAGAGACCCAGTCTGCTCGTAGTAACGTTAAGGAGCTCCAGCCAATGAGAGCAGACGTGGCCGCAAAATAAAGACGCGAAGTGGAGCAGTAGAGCTGCAGCAGAACAGAGCAACGAGAAACATCGGGAGATAGAAAAATGGTTTTGCGATGTCAGTGGACACAGGAGACGCTGACTCAGCCACAGTCTGCACCAACCCCACTCCACGCCCACCTTTTGCACCAATCTGCACGCCACCACCGCCGCAATATAGAACCTGATGTTGAAACCATTTGAAGTTGTGTCGTCCTCTCATCTCTTTCATCTGTTTTTTTTTTTTTTTTTTTTTTTTGTCAATTGTAAAATTTTGAGCTGTACATAGTTGTTGGCCACGTACTTCCCGTGTCAGTCCTTGTTTGGAAACTGGCGGCGCAGTCGGTCACACCTCCTGATGGAGAGAGTCACGCTGTGTGGAAAGCTCCCGCCGATCCTGTCGAGTTGCGTGGCGTGAACACCCGGGTGACCCGCCGAGTCGAAACAAATTGTACCGTGTCTACTTAGTTCACTCGTGCTGCGTCATCAGTCGAATACCATCTTTATCTTCCGGTGTCTGAAGATGGTAAGAGAATACTGCTGTACTCGAGCACGTAGACACTTGTAAAAGACAGTTTAATCTTTCTCAATGATGCCAGGTTTATTTTAGACAGTTTTATCAAATGTAATGTAACATAACTTGCATAATTAGCCAATTTCTGAATTCTGAACGGACGGTGACTTGTCCCTTTTTTTCTTGCAGTCACATCACGTCTGCTCTGGAGGCAGTTCGTTTGCGTGTATGATTTGGTTTTTAGCTGATATTTATTGTCAGCAGTGTAGATGCGGGTGTGTGTTTTTCCAGATCCGTCAAGAGAAATGGAGGCTTTCATTTTAAAATTATTATTCAATGACGACAGAACACAGTTAAATATCCAAAAAGCAAGAGTTAAAATTAAAAAGTTCCAACTGCACTGTATTTATAATTTTAGTGGGTTGTATAGTTGCATAGTTGTTATGTTATTTGTCATATTTATATATTATTTGTCATATGTATATTTATACTATAATCAAACATTTGCTTCGGTTTACTAACAAATATAAATGTGGTTTCTGTGATCATCTAAGCGACCAGCAGACATCCTGTTTAGAATGTGTGCTAATATTCATTTCTGTATTCAGACAACGTTACCCACCCCCCCACCCCTACCTCCACCAGAGATAAACCAGTCCAGGAGAATCCGGCAAACACCAAGCTTGGCACCCAGTCATGCTGCCGTACCCTATTCTCTCTGCTGTCCTGTTCAGGAGAGCAGTGCTCCACTGGAAGCCCTTCACGGGGTATGTTTCTGTACTTCGCTCTGATGTTTTCTAGCTGTTAGTGTTTTAAACGCTGACCTCTGACCCAGGATCCAGGGCAGAGTGAACCCCAGCTTACATCTTCAGAGGGACACGAAGTTGACCCCGGTCATAGTTTAGCGACAACTGGTCCAGTGCAGGAGACCCAGCCTGCGCCACAGACACAGGTAGATGACATTATTTTCTTCACTTTGTATACTGGAGGAAAACTGATAAATGTGTTTATTATGTTCTGCAAAGGTGATAAGTGAGGAGGAAGAAGAGTCAGAAGGATGAAGAAGAAGAATGCTGTAGAGGAAGAACTACACTGAAGCACCTCAGTGACTTGGAAGACATACATAAATCCCTCAGTACTTTGTGAAACCGCTCTGCTGTAACAAGGAACATATCATTTATTTATTCCCACAGCATAATAAAGATCATGTGACATATCTTTGACTCGTAAAATGTACCAAATGTCTGAACAGTGTTCCATGGTTGTTCTCCACAAGCACACCCCTGCAACCCCACTAAAACCACTCTGGACTGGTTTAAAGTTCCAGGTTCTCTTTCATAATACATCACTCGACGTCTCACTATGGAATGCACGCCCTCGTCAGCCCTCTCAGAAGCGCTAATCTCATTACGCCAATTCTGATTGGCTGGTGAGCCTGTCCGTCCACGGCAGGTGGTACTGCCTGCTGTACATGTCACACGCGCACGTCACCACCTCATTCAGACACCTCTTCTCCCTCGAAAGCATCCCTGGCATCTGAGGGTAATGCCTTGTACGCACGGCATCATTTCTTCGAGTCGGTGGGTCGCCAGGGTGTTCACACCACGCAACTCGACAGGGTCGGCGGGAGCGTTGGGTGTCCACACTATAATACTCTTCTGAGGCGACTCTATTCTTCGCTACGTGAAGCCGACACCAGAGACCATAGTTAAATGTATCCTGGGGGCCAGAGCGGGCGACATAGAGGGAAACTTAAAGCAGCTGGTGAAAGATAAGCGCAAATACAGCAAAATTATCATTCACGTCGGCGTTAACGACGCCCGGCTGCGCCAGTCGGAGATTACTAAAGTTAATATGGAGTCGGTGTGTAACTTCGCCAAAACGATGTCGGACTCCGTAGCGTTCTCTGGTCCCCTCCCGAATCTGGCCAGTGATGACATGTTTAGCCGCATGTCATCGCTCCGTCGCTGGTTGTCGCGGTGGTGTCCAGAAAATAACGTGGCCTTTATAGATAATTGGGAGACTTTTTGGGGAAAACCTGGCCTTATTAGCAGAGACCGCATTCATCCCACCCGGGGTGGTGCAGCTCTTATTTCTAGCAATATAGCAAAGTTGATTGGACAACCAACCTTCAGACAACCCAGGGTCGAGGCCAGGAGGCAGAGTCGCTGTCTTACACGCTTCTCTGCTCCTTCTGTAAAACTGCCGCCCTCCAATAAAAATAAAAATAACAATAAAACTAAAAACGCTCACAGTAACACTAAGTTTAATAATACAATAGAAATAGTGTCAGTACCTCGTCCTCCCATAGTTCATCTAGTAAATAAGTCTAGAGGTGTGAATAATAATAACCTTATAAAAATACACAGCAGTAAACACTCAGAAACAAATAGAACAGTTAGATGTGGTCTGTTGAACATACGATCTCTACGGTCTAAATCTCTTCTAGTTAATGATTTAATAACAGATCATCTGTCTGATATTTTCTTTCTCACGGAGACTTGGTTGCAGGATGAAGAATATGTTAGTTTAAATGAAGCAACTCCATCAAGCCATATTAATTATCATGTTCCTCGAAGTGCAGGCAGAGGAGGTGGAGTGGCAGCAATCTACCGCTCCAGCCTTCAAGTCAATCCCAAAGCTAAAGCTACCTGTAGCTCTTTTGAAAGTCTCACTCTCAGCCTCTCTCACCACAATTGGAAGTCAGAAAAGCCAGTTTTATTAGTTGTGGTGTATCGGCCACCTGCAGCTGCTTACACACAGTTCCTGGCGGAGTTTTCAGATTTCCTGTCTAGTTTAGTGGTCAGTACAGATAAAGTCATTATAGTGGGTGATTTTAACATCCATATGGATGATGATACTGACAGTCTTAAGACGGCGTTTAACTCACTGATAGATGCAGTAGGTTTCTCTCAGTTAGTAAATGAACCGACGCACTGTCATAATCACACTCTGGATCTGGTTCTCACCTATGGTTTAGAAACTGAGAACCTGGTAGTTGTTCCCCAAAACCCCCTCCTCTCAGACCACTCACTTATAGCCTTTGACTTCACTCTAGCAGCCCGAGCAGCACATGACAGGAAGGTTTACTACAGCAGGTGTCTCTCTGAAGATACTAGAGACAGATTTGTAGCTGAAATTGCAGCGGTGCCCCCTCTAGCGCCTCCTACTGGTGCAACAGATCATTCTGATCTAAATGTTACTCCTGCAGATATTGACTGCTTTGTCAATGTCACTGCAGCCACACTGCGTATAGTTTTAGATTCGGTTGCCCCACTGAAGAGAAGGTTCACACACCATAGAAGACTGGCTCCGTGGTATAACACACATATCCGAACTCTTAAGCAGGCATCAAGACGGATGGAGAGGAAGTGGTATTCAGCCAGATCAGCTGATTCCCAAAGCGCCTGGAAAGACAGCTTACTAACATATAAAAAGGCCCTCCGTAAAGCCAGAACAGCTTACTACACTTCATTAATAGATGCAAATAAGAACAACCCGCGTTTTCTGTTTAACACCATAGCCAGGTTGACAAAGAGTCACAGCTCGGTTGAGCCTTCTATTCCTGCAGCTCTTAGCAGTGAAGACTTTATGAGTTTCTTCACCAATAAAATCACTAACATTAGAGAAAAGATCGATCAAGGTCGCTCCATGACAACTGATGAGCTGCCCTTGTTAGCAACCCCATCTAGTCCTGATCCACCTCTGGACAGCTTCCTGCCCATAGATCTCCCTGAGCTGACCTCCAACATTAATGGATCTAAAGCAACCACATGTCTCCTGGACCCCATCCCAACTAAGCTTTTCAAGGATGTCTTTCCTCTAATTGGGGCGTCAGTATTAGATCAGATCAACTTATCTTTGACAACAGGTTATGTACCTCAGGCGTTTAAAACTGCTGTTATCAGACCTTTACTTAAAAAACCTTCACTTGACCCAGGCGTCTTAGCAAATTATAGACCGATATCCAACCTCCCATTCATCTCTAAGATACTTGAGAGGCTGGTTGTTAGTCAGCTAACCGATCACCTAAACAGGAATAGTTTATTTGAAGTGTTTCAGTCTGGTTTCAGAGCTCATCATAGCACAGAAACAGCACTGGTTAAAGTCACTAATGACCTCCTCATGGCATCAGACCGTGGACTTATTTCCGTACTGGTTTTACTGGACCTCAGTGCTGCCTTTGACACTGTAGATCACAGCATTTTATTACAAAGGCTACAACATGAGATTAGGATCACAGGGACAGCTCTAGACTGGTTTAAATCTTATCTATCAGATCGATTTCATTTTGTTCATGTTAATGATGTTTCCTCTGAGTGTACAAAGGTTCATCATGGTGTTCCACAGGGTTCAGTGCTTGGGCCAATCCTGTTCACTCTTTACATGCTCCCTCTAGGGAATATAATTCAGAAACACGGCATAAATTTTCATTGCTATGCCGACGATACGCAGTTGTATCTATCCATGAAATCTGATGAAACAGAGCCATTAGCCAGACTCCAGGCATGTCTCAAAGACATAAAAGACTGGATGACCTCCAATTTCCTTCTTTTAAACTCAGACAAAACTGAAGTCATTGTTCTTGGAGCTAAACATCTGAGGACTAGATTACCAGATAGCATTCTCTCCTTGGATAGCATCACTTTGTCCTCCAGTACGGCTGCAAGGAACCTGGGAGTTATCTTTGACCAGGACATGTCATTTCTCCCTCATATTAAACAGGTTTCTAGGACCGCTTTCTTTCACCTCCGTAATATTGCCAAGATCAGGAGCATCCTGTCACAGAGTGATGCTGAAAAACTGGTCCACGCTTTTGTTACCTCTAGACTGGACTACTGCAACTCATTACTGTCAGGATGTCCAAATTATTCCATTAAAAACCTGCAGCTGATACAGAACGCTGCAGCCAGAGTTCTGACAGGAATCAGCACCAGGGAGCATATCTCTCCAGTTTTAGCTTCTCTTCACTGGCTTCCAGTGAAATTTAGAATAGACTTTAAGATTCTCCTTCTAACATATAAAGCTCTAAATGGACTATCTCCATCATACCTGCAGGATCTCATAGTTCCGTATATTCCTAAAAGAACACTCAGATCACAGAGCGCAGGTTTACTTGTAGTTCCTAGAATTCATCAAAGCAGACTGGGAGGACGAGCTTTTAGCTATCGGGCAGCTTTACTGTGGAACCAGTTACCAACCTGGGTCCAAGAGGCAGACACCACGTCTGCCTTTAAGATCAAACTTAAAACCTTTCTGTTCAGTAAAGCATATAGCTAGCCTCAAACCAAGTGTGTAGGGCTGATAGATCTAGTTTAGTCAGTTTTCACAGCTATAGCTAGAATAGGCTCATCAGACTCTTATTCTTCAATTTTTAGCACAGCTATGCTGCTATAGGCCTACGCTGCTGGGGACAAACACATGATCCACTGAGCAGTTCCCCACTTCCTCAACACCAACCACTCCCTCACGTCCTCTCCTCCTTTTCTTCTTCTTTCTCCTCCTTTTATTTTCACCGGGATTATCTGGGTCCAGTCTTCCTTGTCGTTCTGTGTGTCTCCCCCCCTTCTCTCTCTCTCTCTCTCTTTCTCTCTCTCTTTGCAGGTCTTCCGTCTCCAGGCCTTCGTGCTGTACGGACATTGGCCTATGGCAAACTCAGGGTCCGCTGTCGGCACCTGCCTATACTGTTCATCTCTTTATAACAACCTGCTATGCTGTATTATGTGTATATATGTCTGATATGTTTGTATTTCTATGATTGTATTTTGTCTGTATTTCTTTGGTTTTATGATTGTATCTGTTCTCCCTCTCTCTCTCTTTATTCTCTCTGTCCTGTCTCCCTCTTTTATTCCTCCTTTACCCAGCCAACTTTCAGCAGGATGGTTCCCCCTTGTAAGCCTGGTCCTGCTCAAGGTTTCTTCCTGTTAAAAGGGAGTTTTTCCCTGCCACTGTGCTTACCTGGGGGTTCAGGCTCTGGGTTTCTACCTCTGTAAAGCACTTAGAGACAATTTTATTGTAAAAGGTGCTATATAAATAAAATTGAATTGAATTGAATTGAATTGAATTGAATTGAATTGAATTGAATTGAATTGAATTGAATTGAGACGGGAGTGTCCACACGGCGCGATTCTCTCCGTCACAGGAGGGGTGACCGACAAGGACTGACGCAGACGTATGTGGCTGCAGCGTTATGAAATGTCTGTTGTTGTTCCTGGATTTTGTAATAATAAATTTCCTCCACAAAATGCCACTTAAAGTCTAGTGCAATTTATTTTTCTTATTCATGACGCATTTTTTGACTGATTGGACTCCGGGCGGACTTCCAGTCTGAAAAACACGGACTAGCACACCTTTATTAAAACTTCAAAACAACAATGTACAATTTCCAAAAAAAAAAAACAAAAAAAAAAAAAAACATGAAAGAAGGACACAACTTCAAATGGTTTCAAGATCGGGGTCACAACTACACAGTTTTTGCAGAAAACTTTTGTTCTGTTTATATCGCGGTGGCGGCGGCGTGCAGATTGGTGCAAAAAGTCGGGGTGGTTGGTGCGGACAGTGGCTGAGTCAGAGTCTCCCATGTCCACTGTCCTCTCAAAACCATTTTTTTAATCTCCCGATGTGTTTTGTTTCTCTGTTCCGCTGCAGCCGCTCTACTGCTCCTTTTCACTTCCTTATTTTTGCAGCAACGCCCACGTCTGCTCTCATTGGCTGGAGCTCTTTCAACGTCACCACGAGCAGCCTGGATCTCTAGCAGGTTTGATATCCAGTTTTAGGTCTAAGACTCGGTGCGGGGCGTCGTCAGGCTCATTAGTCGAGTCTTCCGGTACTTAACTCAGTCACCAAGAGGATTAGTGCCTCACCCCGATTTTGGGTGAGGGCGAGTCACAAGTCTAAGACGCCGAAAATTGTGGCATGTGTACTAGGCTTAAGTGGCTTACCAGTCCGCAGATGGAGCTTGTCGGCTTGATTGCTGGGCGATATCCTTGCTCTCGGCGCTGGTGTTACGCCTGCGTTTGGGGTCGGCAACTTTTCTTCGCCACTCCACGGCCTGGCAAACGTTGCACTTGAAGCCACCACAGTGAGTATAGCACGTGAGTATAACGTGTTTAGCTAGCTCCGCCACATGTTCTAGTGCTAACGCGTTTCCATTTTCTGTGGCACACCAGCTCAGAAAATGGCAGGAATGGAAACATGGAACCTTGGACGTGTCATTGTGGGAACCTCATCTCGGGCAGAGATCTACACCAGGTCTGCTCGAGCTGCTTAGGGCTGGAACATGCCCGGCAGGCGGTCGACAACCCAGGACCTGCTCATGGGGTCCCAGGAAAGTGACGTTTTAGAGCTGGACTACGGGGATGACAAACGCGGTCTCTAATCTCCTCATTTCAGAGGATGAGGATGATGACAACGTCTTTACCATGTTGGCCAGGGCTGCACAGCCCTCGGCCCCCGCTGCTTCGTCGATTGTGGATGAAGCTGGCACACCAGCCACTTCTCCCCCCAGCTCGGTCATGCTGGATGTGTGCAAATGCGCAGGTGCCCGGCTGGACGTTGTTGTAGAAATCTGGGGTCCGGGTGTGTTTGTCAAAGAACTTACAGGAAACCAGAACTACAAAGCAAGGTTTATTCAGCACAAGCATGGTCTCCCTGCAACACTGTGGCAACTCACACAGTCCCGCGGAGGGGCAGGGGAGCCAATCAGCACGATCGATCGCAGACTCTTTTACTACACCGGAGCAACTCTCACGGTCCCACGTAGGGGCAAAAGAGTGTCTCTTCTTCCGCGTACAGGTCTCTTGAATACTTGACGCCCCTTCGGCGTATCTGCTAGTGACGTGAAGGTCATGCGGTATTGATGCAAGAGCGCATGATCGGCACCGCCGTGTATGGTCTATTGCGAGTGGTCCACGACTCCATATGTGATTGTCCTTGGCGAAGTAAGATATGCAGAGGTCACATAGACACAGGACAGAAAAATACAGCCTTGTATGATTACATGTACATCAACAATATAAAACAAATCTTCATTTTGCTACATTCCCCCTGTTGGCCTCTGAAAAGAGGACATATTAAAGATCGAACGCAGACATAGCCAGGTCATCTTCGTCCGGTTCAGGGGTTGATGGATAGAACGGCAAAAGTGGTCCTGAGAAGGGACGTCCGTGTTGGAGCTCAAATGGAGTGAACCCTGTTTGACGGTTCACCGAATATCTTATGGTCATAAGGACCAATGGCAATGCATCGATCCAATTGAGGCCAGTTGAGGCCATTGTTTTAGCTAATTTAGTTTTGATGTGTTTCCACCTTACCATGTGACTGGGGGTGGTAAACTGTGCCTTTTTAGATAATTTTTTTTCATTTGTTCAATCTGCATTTGTGTGAGTGATTGCTGTGCTGAAAGCTACGACGCAGTTTGTTGTCGTTCTTTGGTGATAAATCTAACAGAGTGATCAGACATTGTGACCATTAGGCCCATGGAGCGTTAGGACCATTACTTCTTCCCGTGTGGAGCCATGCCTCAGGGGTGGTTCCCTCCTTGGTCTTCCATGGATGTGAAAAGGATGCAAGCGCTGCAGCACTGACAGGAACCCGAGCTCGCATAGCAGCAAAGAAATTGTCAACATGGTCAGTAACAGGTGCAGAAAGTGTCACATCCTCAGTTCGAGCTGCTGCTTCAATCTGGCTCAGTGTGTGGTGTCCTACACAGGCAGCTACAATAGCTCGCATATCTCCCATGGCCAGTAACACCCCTTGTGTGTGGCCTTTTAAGGCTTGAATCCAGGGACTGGCCCCATTAGGGAGAGGTGGTAATTCATTTCTCAATCCTGTAATGTCGCCCAATTGCCATGGTTTATATGTTGGATTTACAGCGCCTGGGGTGGCCACTAGAGGGAGCTGGGGCACTGGTTCCACTCCTGTGACCTGTGCTTTGGAGCGCGTGAAAGGAACAGAATGATAACTGTCATTTCCTGGTGTGGATTGAACAGAGAGTGTAGACTGTGGTGTCGTCGGGATGGAAGTCAGGAACGATTGACCTGGTTCCCCCTGTTGAGGTGTCATAGGTGACGTGTGAGAAGATGCGTGTGATGCACCTTCTTGTGGTTGTGTCTAGATTTGTAAATTACGCAGCTGTGTTTCCAATTCTGCCATACGCTTAGACATGTCCTCAGCGGGACGCAATAAGTCTGCTGCCATCTGTCTTTGCCGTTTAACGCAACCATCATCTTCCTGTGTTGAAGTGTTTTTTAGAGCAAAAGGGTTCGACGCTGAAAGTGTCGGGACAGATGCTGAAGCCGACGATTGCGTCTGACTTCCTTGTCCACCAACCGCTCCATGAGTTTCAAATTCCACATTCCCATCAGCCAGTTGTACTGTGCCTCCTGCTATTACTGGATATAATGCTGCCACTGGACAATACGGTGGAGGTGACTGCCCTGTGCCCAGCTCTTTGGTCACACTCTTTCATTTTTCATCTTTACGCCATTTATTCGCTGCGCGCATAGTCATGCACACATCTCTCAACGCTTGCGCCATGCATTTCAGCCTATCTGCCTTCTCAGCTTTACTTTCCCACTTCCCTCTTTTCAGCACACTCGCTGTCCCTGCCGTAATCTCTGCTTCCTCCTTTTAAACTTTCTGCTCCACAATAATCTATAACAACTGCACCAACAGTTGATCTTCACCCAACTTTCCCAGGCTCACTCCAAACTTGGCCGAAAATTCTGCTTGTTTTTTAAGCACTTTTTCTTTTTCTGGCGTCCGTGCCAATTGACGCTCAAAACCAATTCCTATTGCTATTGTCTTTCCGGGCGCGCCCATTTTTAATTAGATATTTTTACACAGAAGGGAAGAATATATTATTATTATTATTATTATTATTATTATTATTATTATTATTATGGGCGGCACGGTGGTGCAGTGGTTAGCACTGTCGCCTCACAGCAAGAAGGGTCGGGGTTCAAATTTCAAATCCTGGCTCTGGCCTTTCTGTGTAGAGTTTGCATGTTCTCTCTGTGCATGCGTGGGTTTTCTCCGGGCACTCTGGTTTCCTCCCACAGTCCAAAAACATGCTTGTTAGGTGAATTGAGCAATCTAAAATTGACTATAGGTGTGAGTGCTTGTCTGTCTTTGTAGACAGTGCTTGTAGTCTTTGCGATAGGCTGGCGACCTATCCAGGGTGTACCCTGCCTCTCGCCCCTTGACAGCTGGGATAGGCTCCAGCAGACCCCTGCGACCCAAAGTATGGATAAGCAGGTACAGAAAATGGATGGATATTATTATTCAATTCAATTCAATTCAATTTTATTTATATAGCACCTTTTACAATAAAATTGTCTCTAAGTGCTTTACAGAGGTAGAAACCCAGAGCCTGAACCCCCAGGTAAGCACAGTGGCAAGGAAAAACTCCTTTTTAACAGGAAGAAACCTTGAGCAGGACCAGGCTTACAAGGGGGAACCATCCTGCTGAAAGTTGGCTGGGTAAAGGAGGAATAAAAGAGGGAGACAGGACAGAGAGAACAAAGAGAGAGAGAGAGTGAGAACAGATACAATCATAAAACCAAAGAAATACAGACAAAATACAATCATAGAAATACAAACATATCAGACATAATATATACGCATAATACAGTATACCGGATTGTTATAATGAGATGAACAGTATAGGCAGGTGCCGACAGCGGACCCTGAGTTTGCCATAGGCCGAGGTCCGTACAGCACGAAGGCCTGGAGACGGAAGACCTGCAAAGAGAGAGAGAAAGAGAAAGAGAGAGACTGTGACTTTTAAAAAAACACTTTATTCACAATTTATCGTCTAATAAATAATTAAAAGACGATAAAAAGGTTACATATTTAAAACAAGTGTTGTAAAAAGCTAAAACCAGGTAAAACTTATGCAAGCTGGTTTAAAAACACCAGCTCTTCTTGCTGGGTCACCCTACACAGGCCTTCCTCACACCCCCATAGCTGGGTGAAGGCCTCCAGGTTCTTGGTCTCCCTGTAGAAGCAGAACTCCAGCCTGATTCTGGCCCGGACGTTCTGCCTCCACAGGGAGACCAGTTCACACGAAGTCTCCGCCTTGATTCTGTCCCTTCGGGTCACATAGATCGCCATCTTGGCCTCACCGCTCAGGAAGTTTAAAATCTGGCACTTTGCTTTTGTTCTTTTGTCATATTTAAAACCACCAATAAAAACAGGGGCCGTGAACTGAACACCAAAGGTGCTAAAAACAGCAGTTAAAAGGCTAAAAAACGGGGTCAGTCTGCTGCAGTCAGTGAACATGTGATAGACCGTCTCCCTCAGGCAGCAGAACGGACACCCGTCTGCGACAGTGGAGTTTAAAACCGCGACGAACGAGTTGGTGGCAATGGCGCCGTGGAGGATCCTCCACTGCAGGTCTCCAGTCCTTTTCCTTAGGGGAGGTTTGTAGAGGGTCCTCCACTGCGGATGCTGGCCCCCCAGCCTGGCAGTCCACGCCGTGAGGGGACGCTGGCTCAGGTCCCGGGCGTTAGCCACCTTGGTGCAGGTGGATTACATGATCCATCCATCCGCTCTGTGCAGGCTCAGGGCTCCCTCGCCACCGGATCCCTGCAGGAGTCCGCTCGGCTGGGTGGGCTCAGCTGGAGGTCAGGGAAGGCGTCCGAGGGGTCAGGCAGAGCTTCTCCTCTGGACCACCTCAGGAGAAGGCTCCTCTCTCTGCCTGAGAGCTTCTGTCTCCAGAGCTCCAGGCTCCTCTGGGTCCAGCGGGTGGAGTGGATGCCCAGCACAGCGCTCAGGGTCTGGATGTCACTCAGCGTGGGTCCTGCCGCCTCCAGCAGCTTCTGTAGTGTGATGACCCCTGAGCGCCTCAGTGCTCCCGTCAGTCCAGGCAGGGCGTCACAGCTCACGTCCAACCTTCCTCCATAGACCAAAGGCTCCTTCAGTAGCCAGTGCAGAGAGGTCGACTCACTGTGGGCCCATTTCAGCCACGCACAGGACCTAAAAACACTACGGTAAAAAGGGGACAGACCACCTGTCGACAGCAACTTAAAATCAGTTAAGAACAGAGCCTCATCTAGTCCCAGACCGTTAATCTGCCTAAAAACACACTTGGCCACCTCCCTCCAGACCAGATCAGAAGGACCCGTTAAAAACCTTTGAATAAACCGAATCCTGAAGGTGGCAGCTCTGCTGGCCAGGTGAACAAGGCCCTGGCCCCCCTCATCGCGAGATAAAAACAATATAGCCTGTGGGACCCAGTGGAGACCATCCCAATAAAAGTTCACCATCTCTGTCTGAATCTGGGCCAGCAGCCCTGGTGGTGGCTCCACACACGCGAGACAGTGCCAGAGCAGAGAGGCTACCAGATTGTTTAAAACCAGTACTCTTCCTCTGTAGGACAAGTGGGAGTGAATCCATCTCCACTTGCCCAGTTTTCCTTTTATTTTCTCAGTCAAGCCCTCCCAGTTCTTTTTCATTATATTGTCACTCCCAAGGTAGATGCCCAGGTACTTCAGACCATCATCTTTCCAAGTTAGTCTGTCAACCGCAAGGGCCTCACTCTTTCCCCAGTTCACCCTTGCGGCCGACACAGCCGAGAAGCGACTGGTGGTGTTGTTTAGTGCATCCACATCTTGCTGATCTCTAATAAAAACCACTAGGTCATCAGCGTAAGCAAATAAAACCACACTTTTTGTAAAACCAGGTAAAAACAATCCCTGGACCGTTGAACGCAGTCTATGTAAGAGGGGTTCCAGGGAGAGTGCATAGAGCATCCCTGACAGCGCACAGCCCTGCCGGACACCTCTATGCACCCTGAAAGGAGCACACAGGCTGCTGTTGACCTTCAGCACGCTCTCAATGTCACTGTACAACACCTGGATCCTGGCAATAAAGCCTGTGCTGAAGCCGAACCTCTCCATCACCTTCCAGAGGAAGCAGTGTTCAACACGGTCAAAAGCCTTTTCTTGGTCTAATGCGACCAAGCCGATGTTCACACCTAATGAACTGGAGAGATTCAGGACATCCCGACCATTCAGGACCAGACCTCAGTAGGTCTGGTCCCGGTGGATGACCTTCTCCATAGCTTCCCTCAGCCGGATAGCCAGAGTCTTGGAGAGAATTTTGTAGTCAGTGCAGAGGAAAGACACCGGGCGCCAGTTCTTGATGTCCTGCAGGTTCCCTTTCTTGGGCAGGAGCGCGATGACGGCCCTCCGGCAGGACACGGGCAGAGTCCCCGAGGCCAGGCTCTCGTTGAGGACGTTCAACAGATCAGGAGCCAGAATGTCCCAGTAGGCCTTGTAGAATTCTACAGTCAGTCCATCAATGCCCGGAGTTTTCCAGCTCTGCATGGTTTGGAGCGCAGCATGCAGCTCCTGCAGGGTCAGTGGACGCTCGAGGCTGGAGTTGGTGTCCTCAGACACCCGAGGCAGTCCGTCACTGAACTCCTGGAACTGTCCGTTGGTCTCTTCGTACTCGCTCCGGAACAACGCTGAGTAGAATTCCACGGCCCTGGCTCTGATCTGGCTTGGCTTCGTCAGTTCCTGCCCGGTGTCTGACAGCAGGGAGTGGATGGCCTTCCTCTGCCCGCTCTTCTTCTCCAGGCTGAAAAAGAAGCTAGAGGGAGCATCCATGTCATTGATGTTCTGAAACCGGGACCGGACCAGGGCTCCCTGCACCTTTGTGTCCAGCAGGTCAGCTAAAGCCTTCTTTTTAGTTCTGAGGCCTTCAATGCTCCCTCGATCTTAGGCTTTCAAATTCCACTATGTCATTCTCCAGATCTTTGATGGATCTGGTGATGTGACCAGTGACATTGAGCGCGTGCTGCTGACACAGCATCTTAATCAGGGTCTTCCCATGGTCCCACCACTGCCTCAAACAAGTAAAATCGTTCTTTCTTTGTCTAAAAACACACCATAAAAACCTCAAAGCTTCTTTAAAACTGTGATCAGACACTAAACTCGAGTTAAAATGCCAGTATGCGCTCTTGGGTGAGATGTTTCTGATAAAAGCACTGCACACAACCAGGGAGTGATCTGAGAACCCGACTGGTAAAATTCGACACAATTTAAAGATGCTAAAATGGTGCTTAAAACAATAAAACCGGTCAAGGCGGGCTAAAGTTACCGTGTCATCTCTGTAGTGGGACCATGTGTACTGCCGGCAGCCTGTGTGCATCCTCCTCCATACATCCACCAGGCTGTAGCAGAAGACCAGCTGCCTCAGAGCGTGCTGGGAAGCTGGATGAGGCTCCGAGTGGTTACGGTCTACTGCGCCGTCTTCAGTGCAGTTAAAATCTCCTCCTAAAATCAGGTAGTCTGTCGTCCTGTGGCTCTGCAGCTTGTTGCTGACTGTTTCTAAAAGGAGCTTCCTCTCTGCACCATCATTTGGAGCGTAAATGTTCATAAAAACAATATTAAATCCATTAAAATCAGCCTCTAAAAGCAAAAACCTCCCCGGGACCACGTGTTCCACCCTCAGGGAGGCCGGGGTGAAGGCCTTAGAGAGCAGGATGGCCACCCCGGCGCTGACAGCCGTGTGGTGGCTGAGGAACATGCATCCTCCCCACTCTCTGCTCCACCAAGTCTCGTTCTCCTGGTCGCTGTGTGTCTCTTGTATAAATAAAACATCAATGTGCTTTAGCCTTGCTGTTTCATAGATGACGGCTCTTTTCCTGCCGTCTCTGGCCCCGTACACATTCAAACTCCCCACTTTAAAATTGTTCATAAAGGGAATTAAAAGTGAACACAAATAAAAACAATATAAAAAACCAATAAAAGCAAGCAAAGTGCCTGTTCGTGCTCTCATCACTGTGGTCCAATTTGTCTTTTCACCTTCAGGATTAGCTTTTTCAGTCTGAACACTTCCTGGTCCGTGAGGTCCGCCTCAGTTCTGTTTCTTACGTGACCCTTGGCGGATGTGTAAAAACATTCCTTATCCGGGAAGTAATTTTCTAGGATGACCCCCTTCATATTCTTAGTTTCTTGGAGGAAAGTTTTAATCATCCTGGCTGTGTAGCTTTTCCCCCCCAGGCTGACTGGCTGGCTGGCTGGTCCCTGGGAGTGGGACAGGTTGCTTTCGTCAGACACGCAGTCCTCACCCTCGCTGCTGTCTGACGACTCAGCGTTCCTACTTGTCTGCCTGCTGACCTTCACCCCAACCTTATCGCTCTGTTTGCAGCTTCTCCTTTTTTTTGAAGCGCCAGCAGGCTCCTGTTCCATATCTCCCTCGTCCCCACCTGTCTGCCCCTCATTCATGCCACCTACCTGCACCTCACCCACCTCACCTGTCTGCTCCTCACCTGTCTGCTCCTCACTCACACTATCAACCTGCACCTCATCCACTTTATTAATCTGTTCTTCACCTTTCTGTCTATCGCCCACCTCACCTGTCTGCTCCTCACTTGTCTGCTCCTCACCTGTCTGCTCCTCACCTCCTTCACCGTCCACCACCTGTTCCTCCGTTTCCATATTTTCCTGTTTTTCCACTGCTGTGTGTGTTCGTTCCTCCCGAATCTGACTATCTAAGTTTACTCCGTTCGCTCCCTGATCGTTCCTTTGTCCTGCAGCGCTCACACCAGGGGGGACGCTGGCAACGGCGTCCTCCGCAGCCACGGCGGTAGCCGCTGCTTGGCTCGATGCAGCCGTAGGCTGCGGCTCCGGCTCGGAGCGCCGCTCCCCGGACCTGCCCGGGGCTCCGCCATCCCGGCCTCGCTCCTCAGCGGTGGCACCGGCGTCGGCTCGGAGCGGACACATTTTAATGATGTGTCCCTCCTCTCCGCAGCCGAAGCACTTCATGGCCGCAGAGGAGACGAAAAGCACGTAGTCGAACCCTTCTACCCTGACACGGAGGCGAACCTCCAGGTCCTCGCCCCGGTTATTGAGGGTCATGTAGACATGTCTACGGTGGGAGACTACGTGCTTTAGGAGCGGAGATCTGCACCCAGACAAGACTTTTTTTATCGGGGATACAATTTTTCCGTGTCTAGACAGCTCCGCGCACAGGAACTCATCACTAATAAACGGAGGAACGTTCGTGATCTTTGTTGCAGGCCGGCTCAGCGGCAGAACCTCCTCGAACGCTCCTCCAATGCTAAGCCCTCTCTCCACCAGGAGATTGGCCTGTTCCACCTTCTCCACAAACAATACTACCGCGCCGTTCATCCGGGCCGCGGATTTAATCGAGCCGTGCCCGATGACCTCCCCCACGGCGAGGGCTACCTCCTCCACGGTGTGCGTCGACCCGGCACCCACTTTGATGCCGTGCCTCCGCGACAACCGGGAGAGATCCCCGCCGCTCACCGCCATGGTGCGGGGAACGCCGGCCAGCCACACACGGGCAGACCGGTGAACCCAAAAAAAAAAACGCAATCAAACTAACTAAAACTACTCACACCTCACTCACACTACACTGACAAAATACTTCAATAAAGATCAAAAAAAAAGTTTTTGAATTTGGAAAAATTCCAATTTCGCTCTCAGCTCACTAGACACCTCTGCTCACGCTCAGAGAGAGAGAGAGAGAGAGAGAAGGGGGGAGACACAGAACGACAAGGAAGACTGGACCCAGATAATCCCGGTGAAAGTAAAAGGAGGAGAAAGAAGAAGAAAAGGAGGAGAGGACGTGAGGGAGTGGTTGGTGTTGAGGAAGTGGGGAACTGCTCAGTGGATCATGTGTTTGTCCCCAGCAGCGTAGGCCTATAGCAGCATAGCTGTGCTAAAAATTGAAGATTAAGAGTCTGATGAGCCTATTCTAGCTATAACTGTGAAAACTGACTAAACTAGATCTGTCAGCCCTACACACTTGGTTTGAGGCTAGCTATATGCTTTACTGAACAGAAAGGTTTTAAGTTTGATCTTAAAGGCAGACGTGGTGTCTGCCTCTTGGACCCAGGTTGGTAACTGGTTCCACAGTAAAGCTGCCCGATGGCTAAAAGCTTGTCCTCCCAGTCTGCTTTGATGAATTCTAGGAACTACAAGTAAACCTGCACTCTGTGATCTGAGTGTTCTTTTAGGTATATACGGAACTATGAGATCCTGCAGGTATGAGGGAGATAGTCCATTTAGAGCTTTATATGTTAGAAGGAGAATCTTAAAGTCTATTCTAAATTTCACTGGAAGCCAGTGAAGAGAAGCTAAAACTGGAGAGATATGCTCCCTGGTGCTGATTCCCGTCAGAACTCTGGCTGCAGCGTTCTGTATCAGCTGCAGGTTTTTAATGGAAAATTATTATTATTATTATTATTATTATTAATATTCCCTCTACAGTGCACTCTTCAGGTCCTCCCTGAGGCCTGGATAACCAAGGCAGTCAGCAACTCTGACCCCGAGCACTCCTTCCGGCCACAACCCAGAAGCGAGCACTGACTTGCTTCGCAGTTCACGTGTTTCCCACACTATTTGAAATATACATTTAAACACCGCGATCAGTCCTCCACCACAAAACGCACTTTCGATAAAACAGGTAGTGCTTACCTTTAATCTATGTTGTCCGGACAATCTAAGAGTTGTGGGGAAGGAGAAGATCAGCCGTCCACGCCGTCACCCACGCCGGAGTAACGTCACTTCGTGGTCGCCAATTGCTGTAAAAATCTGGGGTCTGGGCGTGTTCGTCAAAGAACTTACAGGAAACCAGAACTACAAAGCAAGGTTTATTCAGCACAAGCATGGTCTCCCTGCAACACTGTGGCAACTCACACAGTCCCGCGGAGGGGCAGGGGAGCCAATCAGCACGATCGATTGCAGACTCTTTTACTACACCGGAGCAACTCTCACGGTCCCACGTAGGGGCAAAAGAGTGCCTCTTCTTCCGCGTACAGGTCTCTTGAATACTTGACGCCCCTTCGGCGTATCTGCTAGTGACGTGAAGGCCATGCGGTATTGACGCAAGAGCGCATGAGTGGCGCCGCCGTGTATGGTCTATCGCGAGTGGTCCACGACTCCGTATGTGATTGTCCTTGGCGAAGTAAGATATGCAGAGGTCACATAGACACAGGACAGAAAAATACAGCCTTGTATGATTACATGTACATTAACAATATAAAACAAATCTTCATTTTGCTACAACGTTCACTGGCCCGTTGCCATAGCGGAGGTACTCAGGTCCCGCTACGAGGGGAAGAAATTGCCCTTGGCCAGAAACGCAACGAAGCAGCCCCTCCCCGTCTTTCTTGAGGTGCTGGATGAGCTGGCCCGCTCGTGGACAGACCATCCATACAGCAACAGGAGCCCTATCTCCGAAGCCTCTACGATGGACTGCAACGCAATGGAGAAATTGGGCATACTCTGTCTCCCCCCATGGAGCCGCTCATCGCCGCCCACCTCCACCCGAGATCGGCAGCGGCCTCATCCAGGAGTCCCAGCCTCCCCTCGAAGCCTGACCGCGTACAGTCAGCCCTCACAGAGTGGGTGTACAAGGCAGTGGCGATCTCGGCCAGGGCGCTCAACATCCTCTCCCTCCTCACAGCCCATCAGGCCGAGTTATGTGAGGACTACATGCGGGCATGTGAACCAGGTGTGGGACGAAATTCCCGTAATCGCCGACCTGTGTCTCTTGCATCCAACGCTGTGCAGTACAGACATAGGGAAGGTTATGGGCACCCTCGTCCGCTGTAGCATACAGGTCGAAGGCCGAGGGCTCAGGAAATAAAAATAAAAATGAATATGAAAAATATCATAAACAGCATGGTGGCGACACCTGCTGTCCATCCTCCAGGGATTACCTCCCCGGGTGGGGACAATGGGGGTTAGGGTCCGAGCTGCGGAGCCTGTGTGCAGTACCCCCTGCCAGAAAATGGCACCATCTCACCACAGATGGGTCCCATCTCAGTGGAAGACTGCTCCGGGTCTCCGAACCGAGGGACGATTGGGATGCGATACTACCCAGGTGTCTCCCTGGGTAGTAAGGACGATCACAAAAGGCTACAGACTACAGTTTGCCTCAGTTGGCCTTAATCCCCCCACTCTGTCCAGAGGGAGGGAGTACGGCCACGAGCTGATTTTGATTGCCCCGCACTGGCCTGCGATGCACTGGCTGGTGGAGATATATCAGCTGCTGCGAACGCAGCCCTGGCGGCTCCCGCTGCGTCGGGACCTGCTGTCGATCGCTTTGGCTTATTCGAATCGGGGTCTGCAGCCATTTGAGGGTCTGTGTGCCCATTCGACCCTGAGCTTGGACACTTCGTGGGCTTTGTTCAGGGGGGTGGACCTGCAGGAAATTTGTGCTGCAACGAGCTGGTCCTCGCCGCTCACTTTCGTCCGGTTTTATATGCTGGATGTTTCCGCACCGTGTGTGGCACGGGCGGCTCTTTTGCCCTGATTTGGTCAGGTCCTGCCTGTTGGTTGGTGGACACGAGATAAGCTTGTCTGGCAATACAGGAGCTACGATATCCCATAGTGAGACATTGAGCGATGTATTATAAAAGAGAACTTTGAGGTTATTTACATAACTCAGGTTCTCTAAGTAATATGAGTGAGATGTCTCACCAGACAACCCAATCTTGCTTGGGCGAGTGAAAAGAGGCGCTTATCCTAAATGAGGTGGTGACGTCCGTGTGTGACATATATAGCAGGCGCGCAGATGGACAGGCTCACCAGCCAATCAGAATTGGTGTAATGAGATTAGTGCTTCTGAGAGGGCTGACGAGGGCGTGCATTCCATGCGTATTATACATTTATACATTCTGGGATAATGAGAGAAAACTGCAAAGATTTTTATTTTATTTATTTATTTATTTTTAGCAAGAGGCAGTCAAAAAACGTATTAATCCCTGCCGGCTGCACTCTGGATTCCTGTGTTTGTACCCAAACCATTAAGAGTTTGTTAAATACAGTTGGACAGATTCCACAGAACGCTATCCAGGACCGATTCTAAAGAAAATGGTTGCTGTTTTTGTAGCTTTTTTAGACTCAACTAACAAAGACTATGTAAGTAAGTAAGTAAGTACATTTTATTTGTATAGCACTTTTCTCAGAGGTCACACATTTAACAAAGATAAAAAATACAATAAATCACAGGTAATATAACCTGTAAAAACAAGGATAAAAATGGAAATATGAATAAAATATAATAAAATACAAATATAAAATGGGGTAGGAGGTAATCTAGCAGCACTGACTGAGGTTGGTAGAACTAAGACCTTCATTAAAAAGACGAGTTTTCAAGAGTTTTTTTAAAAGCATCTACAGTGTCCAAAGAGCAAAGTGACAGGGGAAGAGAATTCCAAAGCCAGGGCGCAACAGCATTAAAAGCCCTGTCTCCTCGGGTTTTGAAACGGGTATGAGGGCAGGTTCTGACCTGAGGACCTTTGCTGCAGCTGCTGGTTTAATTAAAATAAAAAATACAATTTGGTCGCTTTGGAATGAACTTTAGGCATTTTTTTTTTGTCTTGGCCTTAAAAGAGCAATTCTTTCTTTACATACAAACAGCTGCAGTAACAGAAATACACCACTAGGCATCACTAGTGCTGAGAACAAGCCCTCGATATATTATTGCTTTAACTACTATTGATCACCTTCTCACCCTTGCTCTGGGTCAAAATATTCACCCCTGCAACAAAACAAGTAACAGTTTTTCAGACTGAATAATCGATGCTCCTTCTCTTACCTGTCTATAGGTCCTCATGTAGTTTTCTCTCCTTGAATGTTAAGTGTTTCTGACTTGAATGACCTTTTCAGTGATTTGAAAAGGGGAAAAAAGACGACAACACAGCCACTGGTACAGTCAAGAACATCCTTTTATTCAATCAGGTGCTGCTCTTCTCAAACTGTTTTTCATCTTATGGAAAAGAAACTGTAATTAACACATGCATTTCACCTAGAGCTCTGGGGGTGTTCTCAAAGAAGTGGTGCTGCACTGAGGGCATAGAAAGAGGTGTAAAGAGCTGGGAGTTGGGGGGCCTAAGGTGCTGCCTGTTACACCAACTATACATGCTCATGAAGTTAAAGAACAAAAATCAACAATAACAGACACGGAGCGATCCAGCATGAGGTGGTGAGAGGAGAATGAACAACGGAGGGACTCGACTGCATCCTCAAATAAGCGAGAGATCAGTTCCATGCTGGCTTTTGATCGATCTGTGTTGTAAATGGCTAATACTGCTGAGGGTCTCCAGTGTGAAACCCACTGTGGGAAAGAAAGCGAAAAAAAAAAAACAAAAACCTTGACTTTTCTTCTGAATGAAAGTGGGCTACGCCCTGGAAATGCAACCCCCCCCCCCCCTCCGTTTTCAGCCTCGTGCAGGACAAGTCCGGTTATAAGGTGCTTGTAGCTTTCATTTACAGTTCAAGGCATCATCAGCGAGAGCCTAAATGACAGCAAAAACCCTGACAGCAAAAAGAAAAATAAAAAAAGGGGGATTAAAACAAAACCAAAAATAAATAGCTAAAAAAAAAGCAAACTCTTATCCTATAATCAAAAGCAGCTCCTTTCCAACTTCCCTCTTGACCCGTTACCCTTCTCTGCAAACCTCTTTTATCCCGGACCCCTGTAAGCCCTTTCTAACTCACCCAAGGACACCCCCAAAAGCCCGTCAGCGTAATTTGTTCACTTACATTAGCTGTTGAATGGAGAAGCTGAAGAAGATGGGCATGGTAATACAATGTGAAGCATACAGACAAGAATAACGTGTGAGCTAACTGCATTCTGCTCAGACAAAAGTTTCTCAGCAATTTTTTTCCACCTCCCCCCCACAAGAATGGAGAGGGGGGAGAGAGAGAGAGAGAGAGAGAGAGAGAGAGAGAGAGAGAGAGAGACATTGTGACGAACAAACAGGTACAGACTACTCCAGTGTCTAAGAGAAAAAGCAGACAGTGGAGACAGAGGGGAAGAAAAAAGCAATAGCTGAACAAGAACAAGTTTTTTTGCCTTTTACAATTTTCTTTTTATCAATAAAAATTAAAGAACTATTTTCACACCAGTTTCCTTTTGAAATATAGCATAGGGGAGGTACAACAAGAGGGAGGGGGGTTCATTTCGAAAGGCCGAAGCAAGCGCAGGGGTTTCCCCGTGTCTTTTTTCACACTTTGGGGAAAACCTGAGAGCCTGCAAGTTTCGAAAAAAAATAAAATAAAAATAATAAAATGGAAGGGGTGGGCAGGGGGTGATGTGGGTTACAAAATGGAGTCTGTGAACAAAAGGCACTTTTAAGGGACAACCTTTAATTGCTGGGAAAGCTACACTACAACACAAGCACTACAAGAGTCATTTACAGAGGCGGGGGGGCTCACCTTTGCTGCCTGGTTCAAAGAGGGTTCAGACCTCCAGCTTTAGCCCCCCCCCACCCCGTCTCCTGTTTCCGTGTCTGTCGTCTGCTCAGGAGTGGAGGAGGTCTCACCCTTTCACCGCATGTGGGGTTTAACCCAACATGACGCATTTTAGCCAGAACACAGCTGGAATCACTAAAAAAAAAAATCATTAATTAAAAATCAATCATTAAAAAAAAAAGAAAAAAAGTTGAATGTGAAGCATCTCCTGCAGCGAGGAAAGGGGGGGGGGGGGGGGATCTGCTCGTGTTTTTATTCCAATGATAAGATTCAGCGTTTTTTCCTACTTTGCTGGTGAGTTTCAGGCAGTGCAGGGGTAAATGAATAGTTTTTTCTCTTCTTTTCTAAAGATTGAACCAAAATGCCTTTTGTGTCACAACCTTAAGGAGTTGATACCTCTCCCCATCACTGAATACAAATAGAAGAATAAAATAGAGAGGAATAATGCTGTTTCCTAAATGTTCTGTTATTTTTTTGTTCATTACCATTCATTTACAATAGTTTAGAATGTACTTTATAGTGTTAAAGCACCAGTTTTTATCTGATGATAGAGAATTTTTCTTCTCAAGTTGTGTAGATTTTTTTTTCCTTCAGCCCTCCCACACTTTTATAAACAACTGATTACACATAAAACATTAAAAAAAAGAAAGACAAAAGAAATAAAAACAAATACCCCCAACTTACAAAGATACAAAGACTAGGATTTTTCATGGCCCTCTAGCTTAGAGTCCCGGGGCTGACGGACTTGAAACAAATACATTTTTTTTTTCTCTTTTCTCTTAGCTTTCTTAAAAATCTCTAACAAACACAATGATCTACCCAATGCATTGCACGTGGCTCAATCGACACATATTTTTCAATAATAATACTTTCCATCAAAAAACAAACACGTTTTTTTTTCTTCAAACCTGTCAATTCTTTTTTTTTCTCCATGTTTGTCTAGGTTACTCTAATGCTGCTCTGCAGATGGCAATGGCCTGCGTGTCGTTTGATCCGTACAGGTAACAGTGAAGAAATGGTAGTTGGGGGTGGGGGGGGGGTGGTGTGTGTTGGGAGGGGGTTTAGTTTTTCAGAAAATAACTAGACTGCCAACCAGCTCATGCAGTAAAAGTTACAAAGGAGCATATATCATAAATATATATGTATCTCTCTCTCTTTCTGTCTTTACAAAAACATTTGCAGTCCTCTATAAAGATCTGTCCTCGGCCAATGGTTTCCACATGCACTAGCGCTACCATTCTCTGTAGCCTTAGCTTATATGTGGGAAGAGAACCTGAAGTCAACGTTCTTACTAATTGCATGAAGGGAATACTGAGGCACTTTGATACACTGTTATAGTCTTGATATATGGTTTTAGTACATAGAGCTAATGTGACTAGAGAGGCTGAGAACAGGGCCCCGGCCCTGCTTCCTATCCCTGCAAAACAGAACCAACAGCTGGGCAGTCCAGTTATTTTGTGAGGTCGGCTTTAGTTGGATTGTGTCATGAGGAAAATAATACGAATAGTGATTTTTTTATTTATTTTCTTTTTTTACTGTGAATATTTACATAGAAAAAAAATTAGCTCAAATTCAGAAAGACAAATCTTTTAAGAGAATGAAAAACCATTAACAAAGGCGGTTTGGAGAACCAAATATAAGGGCTTCCCTTTAGCTGTTGTGCGCGTGTGTGTGTGTGTGTGTGTGTGTGTGTGTGTGTGTGTGTGTGCGTGCATGTGTGTGTAGTCCTCTTGGGAATCCTGTGACAAGACTAAACGGGTACAGCATGATGAAATACGTTGGGTGCGCGTGTGATGTGCGGTTGTTAGTGTGCTGTCTTTAAATGAGAGATTTAAGAAACTGCTGAAACTGAACTCAACATGTTATTGCAAACTAAAAAAGAAAAAGTATTACGGCATGCAAGAGAAGGGTAAAACCATCCAAATGAGACAAAAAAAAAACAAAACAAAAAACCCAAATCCAAAAAAAACAATAAAAAAAAAACAAAACCCTGAAAGATGATCGCTTGAAGCTGATGCTGTGTGTGCATCACTGTAAAAGAAAGCGCGTGTGTGTGTGTGTGGATGAAAACGAAATAACATGGTGTGTGACACACGTTTCTGATTCTGTAAGTGCTCGATGGATGCTTGTGTGATCTCGTATGTGTGCGTTTGTGTGTCGTGAGCGTTAGCACAGACGCATCCCTGCAGCCTCGAGTCACTTCTGGGATCACTCACCTGAAAGATCAATGTGCGGTACTGTTCATCCCTTATTTCAACTCAATAGTGCATAGGTGAGGGGACGAACGAGCACAGGAAGAGTTAGTGTTTGCTTTGCCCATGTAGCGGTCACCGGCATCATGGCTAACACTTCTCCCACAGCAGGACGCCCTGATAATTTGACAGGTAAACAAAGACCAGCCACTTAGTGCATATATGGGACGTCATCAGATGACGCCACCGTGTTTGGCCAATCAGAAATGAAAGGAGGCTGAGGGCTGAATGAATGAAGCGCTGTGAGTGTGGTGACTTGCAGGCATGCGTCTGTGGTTAGTGTGGAGCCCTCTGCGCAGGATTGCACTGCAGGTGGGCTGCTGGTGGGGCTGGGTTCATGCACCTGAGGGAGAGGCACGAGGAAATTAAATGCTGTTACACGGGCGTGTGCGTGTGTGTGTGTGTGTGTGTGTGATGAGCTATTTGACTTGCACAACTGACTTCACCATTTGACTGCTGTCATTGTTTTTGTTTTTTTTTGTTTTTTTGTTTGTTTTTTTTGGATCTCCCAGCCAATGCATGGAGTTTCATTGTGGAGACAACAAAATAAAATAAAAAAAAAAAAATCATAAAAAAAGAAAGAAACAACAAATATATAATTGGTCATTCATCAGGTTGCCTTATTGTATTTCCTTTCTAACATTTAATGATGTGTGACAGTTTCTCATCTTCCTCCTTGCATTCTAAGTCTGTCAACTCAAGCTCATTAAAGCCTCCTGCAAGTGTGTATGTGTGTGTGTATGTGTGTGTGTGTGTGTGTGTGTGTGTGTGGGGGGGGGGGCATTCCTGCTCAAATTTGATGAATTGAGAATCTTCTCCAGGTGGGAAGTCGAAGTTCTGTTGTAGTGTTGCCGAGAGAGAAAAGACCTGTAGTGTCTGCAGTCTGTGTTTGATCAGCAATGTGTTTGTTTTTTAAATTTCCAAATTCCGTGACATGAATTTTTAGCTCTCGATTCGGAGCGGTCTTGTCAGAGGAACCAGGACTGTAGGGAGGAAAAAACACACAAGCAAAAACAACAAATCAGTTTTTAAAACACCTCACCAGTGTCACATCTGAGTTATTTACATCTGAGTGACAGTAAAAGATGAAAATAGTCATTATACTGCTCTCAGAAGTTGACAAAAATATAGATGCAGATATGTAATCATCCAGTAGGTGGCAGCCTACTACGCATTTACCATTTCCAGATTTTGCTGAACTCCTGTGCAGTATTGACAACATTCTGAGCTTAATTTGACCATTTGCTGCTTTAAGAGAGTTGACGTTAGCATTTCATCCATTAAAAACAACTGTGCTTTCTCAGAGCGACAGCAGAGCAGCCGCACTTACATTTGTTTTTAGATTTCAGGAGCGAGTTAACTGCACCCCTCATGTGCTACCAATTTAAAAGTAAGGTGATCCTCCTAACATGCCTCTGCTTGGTGGACACGAGTGCTCAGGCTTCACTGTAAAGCTATTGAGGGCAGCTACTCCAGGGATCGAGTTTCGCAGTTTGATAACAGGGCAGAGTGCAGGCTTTGGCACAAGCCGGCCTGTTCTGGCTGCCGCTGACATTCCTCAGGCCGCGGCCTAGAGAAAGCAGCAAATTGTCCCAGCTTCAACACCGACCTCCCTTTTCGTAAACTTGGAGCCAGTGAGTTTTCTGCCTTCCTCTTCCTTCCCCGACTTCCCTTTCCTCACTCTTTCTCACTCCTGCTCTCAGAGTGTAATCCTTGGCAGTGGAAAGTGACCTCCTTTCTCCAACACCTCCCCCCCACCCTTTGCTGCTTCCAAGTCCAAGTTCAACTGCCTATGACATCATGTCTGGTTGCTGTGGGCAACCAGACAGCCTGGACGTGACTGTGAAGTGTTGTGAGCTTCCACAAACTCCCTCTTTCTTTTTCCCTGTTTGATTCGGCTCTTCCTTCCTCTCTAAAACTCCCTGCATGACTGAGGTCTCGCCACCAGAGAGCTCCTTAGACCAGTTTTTCTCTGCAGTGGGACGATGCTCTCCTTCAGTCTTGGCTAGTGGCTGAGCAGGCTGTAAGGTGGGCTGGCAGGGCCACTATCTGAACTGCTCCATATGCCAGGAAACTGCAGGAAAGGCAGAGACCTCTGTTACTCACTCTGGCTGGGGTTGTTACTGACCTACTAGGCTCAGCTAACTGGGCGTCGTTGAGACCAGAGCTCATGTTCTCACTGTGGCTGCCATAAGCGCTGGAAGTGGCCATTTTTCAATATTGTTTGATAAGTATTAGCAGGAAGCAATAAAAGCTTGGGACAGATGCAAGCTGCTGTGCACCACGTTGTTCTTTAGCAGAGAAAATGAGGGGCAAGAGTTTTGGCACCAGGTGACACGCATGTGAGTGTATGCACTCGAACAACATTTGGGTGGTGTTTGAAACTCCCCAAGGTGCCAAGGCTACATCTGTGGGAGAGCAGTGCAGGCGGGGAGCTTGAAAATACAAGGGGGAGCAGCAGGAGGAGGGAAGGAGAGAGAAGCAGAGGGAGGGTGGGCTGCTGATGCGTGAGGACGGGGTGTGGGGGGGAGTGCAGAGTTGTGCTGAAGAGGAATGCAGATTGTTTCCATGTGTGGGGAGGACAGGAGAACTGTGCTGGCTGCAGCCAGGTGCGGTTAGCCCTAATGGGAAAAGTTGTGTTGGCCATGAAGGAAGCCCAAGACACGGCAGGCCAGAGGCAAAGCACAGCCAAAAAAGAAACCAGAATGTAGCTCACTCCTGGCCTCACATGCTGCTGACACACATGGTGGGGCACAGCAGAGATGAATCAACACTGCTGCCGCTGAAGCGATCTGCCACAGCTTAGATTTGCTTTGGTATAGACACTGTAAACCAATGCTGAAACCGAAGGCCTTGACACATTAGGAGTACACACAGTATTTGATTTTCTTTTTTTTTCTTTTTTCTTTTCTTTTTAATTTAATTTCTTAAAATTTGAAGCTAAAGTTTATTTCTGATTTTAAGACTACGTTGAACTTAAGAACTCAAAGCCAGATTGTCTCTTTCCGGAACAATACTGTTCTTCTGAAACTAGCATGCTTTAAGTCTAAATCCATAGAAATGTAGCATCATGCCGACAGTGGAGAATCGAGCTTTTAACAGGTGATGTGCGATATGGAAAACACCAACAGAAGTGAGGAGGAAAGGAACGCGATGGGAGTACTGATGGCAAATAAACGAGGAAAGGAGGTGGGGTACCTGAGTCTGCTGGGGGATATTCAGAAAGTTGTCCCGTGTTCCGATGCCGACAAACCGGTTGGGAGCTGTGGAGCCTGGCGTGGAGTATGCTACAACAGAAAGAGACAAGTGTGTACATGCTTTTATATATACACACATACCAAGCTCACTTTGGTCTTTTTATTACTGATATATATTTAAATATAATTATACCTACTACAGGGGCTTATGTTACAATTCACTGATAAATTAACTGGGGAAAGACAATAAGGGCTGACTGGAATGCCAGTTCCAATTTAATCTAATGTCTTCTTTTTGTCGCAAGGTCATGATTTCAGTCTTTCTTCTACTTTATAATATCCCCAAATTCGGCTGTGCTGTCTATCTGACGCACTCCTCAGCAGCCCCCTGGCCCCACTCATGGGCTGCTACAATCACAGGCAAACACTGACATCAGTGTGTACTGTGTAAATGTACTGATCGGCAGCGCTAAACTAGACCCGCTCAGATTTTCCGGGTTAAAAGGACCATCGTGTATTACTATTCAACGTAGCCACAGGAACAAATTTAGGGCAGTTGTGCACACTGGACTCCTCTACTGCGTAAGACTTGATTGAGGATGGGGCATGTGGGGGGCGTGACACTGACAGGGCTGGAAACTGACGTATGAGGACATGAATGAATAACATGTCTGTATGTGTCTTTTTACTGATATACTGAGAATAAAAAAAGTTATTAATAACAGTAATAACAGTCAGCAGGATGAGAAAAGAGTTGTAAGTATATTTATTTATACAGTTACTCATATAAATAAATAATAAACTGACACGTTGATCTGAAAGAGTTGGAAAAGGGGGAGGGGAGGAAAGATTAAACAAGAAGAGGGGAAAAGGTCAAAACACAAGGAGAAGAAGGTGCCCCAGTTGCTCCGTCCAGTGCCCCCACCTGGTGTGCCTCTCCCATGGCCCGACTCTCGCACTGCTCCAGTCTGGGTGGAACCAACCAAAGCTTCAGCACTCCCTGATGACACTCCTCTCTCCCACTCCCCAGCACAGCACTTATATGGTTTTATTCAATTTTTATCGCTCATATATTTAGAGACTGAGCTGGGTTTGTTACGATGCGGTTGTTTTTTTTAAATGTTTTTTGTTGTTCTCCATTTATAATTGTTGTGAGATTTGTGTGAAAGTGTCAAGGGGACCAGGTGGGTAAAATGGGACATGGCTTGGGTTTTTTCTTTCTTTTGTTTTGTTTGTTTTTTTGGAGTCCACGCCAACTGCCCTAATTTTGTTTCCTTAAAAATGAAAATAAGAGAGAAATAAAGAAAAAAGAAACAAAGAAGGATATGAGAATATAACAAATTGAAAAAGAAGGCAAAAAGAAATCAGAGGAGGGGTAGACTGTAATGCTGCAGACAGACATGCAGAGTCTGTTGATCAAAGGCTTGCGGCTACAGAGGCAACGTGCGCAGAGCCCTCCTCAGCTCTGCTCCCCACAAACTACAAAAATACTTCAAAAAGAAAGGGAGAGAGTCTACACTGCCTCTTGTGGCTCTCGCAGAAAACTGACCAAGAGAAGGAGAAAGAGAATTCAAGGGCTTTGGAAAGAAAGGCTGAGGAAGGTTGCAAGGTTACTTGGAGAGAAAAGAAGATTTAGAAAGGGGAAGAGCTCAATCTCTATTTTGGCAAAGGCGTGGCTTCTGCCTGGACATTATCAGTTCTTTCTACTACAGTAAGGTACAGTACAGTACAGTGAAGTACAGCACAGTACAGTATAATGGAATACAACTCTTAAGGTGACAGGAAAGAGGAGTGAACCTCCCGGGGCTGCTGAGTAATAGTCATTGTAGAAGTAGAAGCCAATTCTTCTAACTTTTGCTTCTCCTTAGAAATTTCACAAAATTCTGAAAGCTACAGTTTACACAAACATCTATGATGACTATGTCTGCTCTGGCCTAACCAAATTTAGGATCCTGGTTTGGAACTGAGGATATTTTAACTCCCACCTGACCAAACTGGAGTAGAAAATCAGTTTGCATTGGCCTCTCTAAGTCTGGGTGACTGGGGTGGTAATGGGGGTTTGTGGTGGGGAGTGGGAGATGGGAGTGACTTACACGGAGATGCGGGTGAGCTGAGTCCGCCGTCAGTGGGCGTGCTGATGATTTTAGAGTCAGGCATGGGGAGGGGCACAGGGCGTGCCACCGGGGGTGGCGGAGGCAGCAGGAAGGAGCCCGGCATTTTGCTCTGGCCACCTCCATTAGGCTGCAGATGGACCATACAGACAGGGTGAGCAGCAGACACCCCAAAAACACCCAGAGCACATTCAGCCAGACAATCACGCGCATACATTTGCAATTACACTATTTCCACCAAGTTGAAAGCGTTCATTTGTCTTAAGACACACAGGGAAGAGAGAAGGCAAGTTTAACCGCATTCGGAAAAAAATAGGACGATGTGTAACAGTCTGAACAAGAAGATAAATTAAAATAAAAATGACCACAAAGGGGAAATAAATCACTCAGGGAGAATCAGCAATGAGGAAAGGAGGTCTGGTTTGTGTATATGCGCTGTACTCCTGGATAATACTGTGTGTGTGAAGGAAAGAAAACAGAACTTCCTCGGACAAACACTAAAGGTCCTTTACACGCAGTTTCAATGTCGCCAAGGCCAAGTTTACAGTAGAGGTTTACAGTAATACCAGCACCCTGCATCACATCTAAAGCCTCTGAAATACGTCTTCAGTGAAAGGTGCAAGACAGCAGCATTGACCATTCTACTTTTCAGGATCATGAGAGTGTGGATATGTTTTGGAGAGATTATTGCTAATTTCTATGTATAATCCACCTGCCAGTCTTGTTCAGACCACTGCAATACAATGTTTTATTAACAATTATGCTGTTATTTTCTTTGTCCCTAACTTTAAACAAAATCGCTAAGTTCTATGGCTAAGTCTTAGCTCACAGGCCCTTTAAAGTCAGGTAATATTCATGATGCTGGTTTCTTTTCAATCTGCTCCATCCAATCAAAACCTTGCGAGCTACTTACCTGTGCACTGGGCTGACCGGGGCTGTCGGTGCACACAAACTGCACAAACTCCTTGAGAGGGTCCTGATGATGGTGGTAGCGTATGGTGGGGTGGGTGAAGTAGGGGCTGGACTGCTGGATGATCGAAGAGGAGGGGAAGTGCAGGGCTGAAGCTGAAGCACGGGGACTCCCTGAGGACGGACAGGGAATGTGGAAAAGACCCCGAGAAGAAGAAAAGCAGGAAGAATAACATAAAAAAAAATGTAGAAGTCATAACAATAACACTAGACACTAAAATAAATGTAATATATTATATGCACAATTGTGCGATATACATTTGTTTTTACCAAATGCAAGACAAGATTACTTTTCAGGGCTCTTAAATAGTCGCAATGCGGGAAAAAAAAAAAACAAAAAAAAAAAACAGTAGCTGCTGACATGACACTGGTTGATGGGTTGATGATCTGAAGCTAGAATTATCTTGAGCATTTAGGAAACATCTGCTCTCATTTCTTTTATGAGCCATCCCATTTTTTTTTTTTTTTTTACCTTGGGTAAACCTAGTATCATCAAACATGCACAAACACACTGTGTCAAAGCCTCACTTCATTTCCCTCTCAAATTCTCTTTAAAGTGCCCATAGCCAACATGACCACAAAGTCACACACACACACACACACACACACACACACACTGGATTTTTATGCCATTGTTTTATTGCTTGTTGGTACTGTATAACCAATCAGCAGCGCATTCTCACTCTGCGATTCTGCCCAGCAGTTTCAGCTCCAAAGAGAACCTCTTCTCCGCTTCAAACTGACCAGAACACGCCTCTCTGAGACATTAGTCAACCAGTTGGCCAGCTAGCCAGCCCCCCCTGCACATACACACACGCTGTCTTGTCTGTCTTCTACAGAGAATCTATGACTTTGGTGAATTGGCACAGAAAACCAAAAAGGCAAGCTGCTAGGTGAGGGGAGCCTGGTGAACAAGCATCTGTGATTGTGTCTGTCACCTCTGATCTCTGGTGTATTCTCTACTTAAAAAGTAAGGAAGACTTCTTTAGTGTGCCCTTCTATATTTTGTAGTTTATGTTCTAAAGGAATACAATTATTAATTCTATTGATTACTTTGTGCTCATCTTGCGTTGCATGCAGCAACTGACTTTATGAATATTTCATATCTGTTTATGCTTTCGTGTGTTTCTAGAGGTCTTTCTCACACATTCATTCATCTGTGCTGGGTCACTGCAATATTAATACTGTCGATCACATATTGATTTTCTATTTTTGGAGCAGAATGTTTTATTGTTTCTCACACTGGAGAGCACTAATCATTAAATACCATGACCTTATATGAATAAACAATGGCATGTTGGTTTTGCTGGTATTTATCCAGGTGTAGTCCTAAATGTCAACACTTTAACCTTACAGCATTAGCTAATCCACGTAAAGTGTTTTTAATTTGACATTTTGACCCTTATATATTAACACATTTCTATTTATGATTTCATATTCAACATTTTAACAGGCTTATTCGAGGCTTCTCACAATGAAATTCTGGTTTTGGGGAAACGCTGACAGGTCTCCGTGTTTCTGTATGTGATCATGTTCACTATGATGGACTCCAGACAATAATAGTGTCAGACAACAGTCAATCTGGCAGCTCTCCACATTAGTCCAGAGACAAAAAACGAGGACATAAACCATCCAGTCTTTATCCCTAAACAGCCATATTCACCAGACCTATACACAACAGTGAACAGCTCCAGTCTGTCAAAGACAAACCATGACTGTTAACCACTTTTTCCTCCTCTATGCCTACCCTCATAACTCTTTTTATCCCTCTCCCATCCTCCTCCAGTCTCTTTATAGAACCAAGGCCTCCGAGGGACATTCCATTTGGATGGCAGCCATTTTAGCACAAGAACATAAATTTACACATGCGCACGAGTGTATGTCTGTGCATATCTACCCAAATGGAGCAATACACAACAATTTTATATCTTCTCTGTTACATGACGTTAACATTCCACCCCGCAGTTTCAGACAGACCAACTGGAGAACAAAGAAACATGAGCTGATCCCTCACACAATCCAGAGGCGAAACGTTTAAACATATCAAATGTAAAATTCAGTTGTGTTAGCTTATCCTGCAGCAAACAGATATATGGCATGGCTTAATGGTGCAAGACCCACTTTGACTACACATTCTAAATATACAGCAGGGAGCTCTGCAAGTAAAATTCAATATGTTTTGACACAGAGGGCAATGAGTCCAAATGACCTTCACATGGTAGGTCTGGGCTGGCCATGGTCCAAACCATCCCTTTGAGAGACAAATGGAATGAGAGGGAGAGACAGAGGGAGCAGGACATATTTATTCCTTTGAAAAGTGAGATTTTTCTACTGGGAGACTTTGGGGATTTTTCCGACTGGAGACGGAGAAACCATGTCAGTTTTCCTACAGGAACAAAAAGTTCTTATGAGGACAATATTCCCTTAGTGCCTCTAATGAAACAAGAGTTAATATGTGGGTGGATTTTTTTTTTTTTAAATTTCATCTGTAACTGTATGCATTGGAATACTGTTATTTTCTCCAATTTAAATCTTCATTTAGTCTGTAAATTTGTTTCTGCTGCTTTCAATCATTTACAGGGTCTGTTTTAAAATGAGGGCAATTCCAGCATTAGAGCGTTTCTTTGCTGCACAAAACATTATTATTATTATTATTATAACATTTGGAACCTGAACTAAGGGCACAGGGGAAGTTCTTTACCTAAGAACTTCTTCACCAGTTATCTTACAAGACATGCACGAGGCAGTTAGAAATGAGGCAACTCGATCACAAAGGCATGGATGCAGCAATGGTACCATGCAATGTCAATATTAAAACACAGGCACAAGGATGGTGGTAAAATGGATGGATGAAGAAGCTGTAAAAAGAGAGAGAAAAAGAGAAAGAAACATGCCAAAACACAATGACAACAGTAACACTCAACAGGTTACACTCTGCAGGCATGTTGCTTCTCATCATTTTTTTTTTTTCCTTCTTAGCAAAAACAATGTAGTATTTTGAAATTTTCTTGCACCCGATTGCACATTTCTTTCTCTATTTACAAAATATGGCAACCTGGGATCAAGTTTGGCACTCCCTTTCCTTCTCTCTCCTTTTCAAATTATAATTAGGGGACTAGGGTGGTCAGGTTCATGGCAGCGCTCTCACCTGGTCTCACTCCTGCCAGCACGGGCAGCGGGTGGTGTGTGAACGCCATGCGGGAGGGCCTCGTCTGGGAAGTCAGGGCGTTGAAATCAAATTTCCCCGGCTTCTTAAGTGAACCAGGCGAGGACAGTCCTGACGAAAAAATAAAGTAAAATGGGATCAACAAAAAAAAAAAAAAAAAAAAAAGTGGGGGAGAGGGGGAAAGAGAGAGGTGGTTTTAATCAAAAATGTAAAAATGTTACTTATTTATTTAAGACTGAACTAAAAAAATATTAAAAGGGGACTTAAGTTGTTATTTTCTGATCAGCTTAATTCTCTCATTTGCAAAGCATTGCTCAATGATATTTTATCCACTGGACATTTACTAACTATTAGGGTCAATGCATCATCAAGTAGAATTGTTGAGAAATATATTTTAAAATTAATAAAATGTTGTTTTAGGAAACCCTGAATACATGTCTTCAAAGAAAAAGGGAGAAGAATTTGTCTCTAGTTAGAGCTACAGCACATGTGTAACTATAACAATCAGAGCTGTGCCATTCTATATTATTTTTCCCCTGTCATCTTGTTCTCTGCAATTCTCTCTCTTTTAGGTGCCAACTCGAGGACTTTTCCATGTATGAGTATGACCACAATAGAGCCACAGTTAGCTAGTTGTGGTCTGGCTTCGGCGGAGCTCACAGGCTGCCTGTATGAGAAGAAGTCTTCATTCAGAAATAGCACACATAGTACAGTATGGACACGGCAGCTGCTGAGTGTGAAAGACAAGCAGACGGACAGAGAGTGGAGACAGAGGGGGAGAGAGAGAGGCGAGAAGAACGTGGGAGACATGAAAATATGCAAGTGAGCGAGAGCAAAGTATAAACCTGTGAAAAATGCAGTGTTTTGTTTTTCAATGCGTTGCTCTGATGACATGTATGAAATTGGAATGTCATAAGATGTTAAATATGGTTATTATCTCTTACTCACACATGCTCACTTACACACTTGGTATCTGAGCACGCTCACAAATGCAAGCATGTGTCTAATCACTAAAAAGCAACAACCTTGATACAAGGCAGCCGAAACTGATGAAACAATACATTTCCTGTCCATAAGGTGCTCTTCTAATCTTCTTAATAAGTGAGTTATGTGATCATGTTCTGTGTTCAAACTTTATTTCACAGTCTTGTTTTGTAGTCTATTTTTGTGGATCCTCTGCATCAAACAAGGCATTAAATATGATTCCTCCACAGTTCTCCAGCTGGAGATGTGTGAAAGTCTATGGGAGTGTGGGGGCGTGCAAAACCTTCCCTCCCTGTGTGAAAGACTTAAGAAGCAAGTAGGTGGGAGTGAATACGTGTGAACCATTTATGTCTTGAGCCGATATATATTTCCCCCCCCAACCACTTTAGCGGGAGTCTGGGGGTGTATTATACTGTCAGACAGATTCTAAGCATGAACATAACCCCAATTCCACTTCTGACATCAACAGTTAGCGGTGATTGCTATGAACCTGTCATACTGACTAGGAACAAAGTGGTCGTAAAAGCAACTGAGAAAGACAAATATGAAAAGGTATTAAATATAACACCAAACCTGAGCTTCAGAGATGTTGTTGTGGTTAATAAATTCACAAATAGAGAAAGATAATCGGCAGGATTGAAATGAAAGCCAGCAAAGATTGCAGACTGTAGAAGCTTGGAGAAATGTGTCACTGATATCTGATACAAGACATCTGACAATAAAGAAGAATAACGTGTCACCGCAGAGGAAACAATATAAAAGTCAACATTTAAGACCACATGTGCAATGGTCTAATCTCTCTCTGTGAGAGTGTGTGTCTGTGTGTGTCACAACTGCACTTGTTTCCTCTCTTGGCAATGCTTTCGAATTTCACTGGCAACCAATCAAGCACTCCCATGATGACCCTTCTGTCTTTTTGCACTAACAGGCCTGCCACCAGATGCGCCTCTGAAGCACACACTGGACAAACACAAACACACACACACACACACACACAGTGAACATAGTGGGTTAAACAAGTTGAGGAAAGTCCGGAAAAGCTCTTTTCTCCAGTGACTTAAACCACATAAGTCCAGTTGTGTCCACATTCAGGCTTGTAACACTCAGCACCAAGAAAGGCCCCACCTTTGCCACAAGTCTCTGGTGTCTCAGAAAAATTCCACAATCATTTGGAATTAATATGAAATCATGTTTGTTACTTCCCCCCGCCATACCCGCCCACCCCTCTTCAAACCCCTGTGGAGCAGATGTCTCCAGCATCCTTACAGATCTCATGGCAGCACATACACAGAAACACCATCTGGGTCTGCGCTTCAGCTGTGCATGTGCATGTATATGTGTGTTTGGAGGCCCTGTAATACGTGAGCACAAATATTCAATGCGTATTTTTGAATATATGTGTATTTGCATGCCTTCTATGTATAAATACACTTCTGTATATTACATGCACATGTGGGCATGTGCACCTGTGTGTTCTTTGCGTAATAATGGAGTCAAGTAAACTGCAGATGGTGAGATGCACCTGCAAGTGAATATGTTTTCTATTTTCTAGGGCTCTTCATTTGTATGTGTGTGTATGAGAATAAGAGAGAGAGAGACAGACAGAGAAAAGGAGCGAGAGAGAAAGAGATGCTTGTTTACACATACCCCCCATCTGAACAGGAATTCCCTGATGAGCTGGGGCAGGTGGAATCTTTTCCGAAATCAGACAAACACTTAAATCACATATTCCCTCTCCGTGCCATTCTTGGTTTTATCTAATGTAGTAACAGTTAATCACATTTTTTAAGGATAACATAACCGTGCAGCAAACAGCCACTGTGAAGCACCCCATTAATAATATTTCAATTTAAAGCTTGCTGATATTTACAAAAGGGTTACATTGCTAATCTGTATTTTCAACGTTGTAAATTAGTTGACCAGTGGGTTCCGTGCAGCAGCTTTGCCAACCTCATTATAAGGTGCACAAAGTTGTTTGCGGTACACTTTAAAGAGCAAGTACGGGGTGAATGCAAACACATCGTGGTGTGAAGGAAACAGGTAAAACATCAAAAGTGAGACTCTGGTGCACCAGGTTGTGCAGCAGTCTCTGTTGTGGCTCTGATTAACAGCCTCTTAATTACATTTACAGCTAAATGGAGCAGGAGCAGGAGAGTAGCCACAGAGGCACAAGTGAGACTAGTCTGGGTCAACATCGAGGAGATGATGGCATTTTCCACCCTGATGAACCTTCAAGTTAAGCAGTTATCACCATCTCAACACAATATAGTCTTGTCTTTACCCCTTTTTGACATCCCACTTTTTCCATCCATTTGCCTTTTTCCATTTTCTAACATGTTCTCTCCCCCCACAGGGTCTCTCTCTGCTCTGCATGCTTTCAATTAGACAGAAGGGAGGCAAAGATGAAGGGCTGGAGGAAGAGCTCGGGAGCAGGAGGAATGGTTTTACACCTCTGATCCACAGACGGTAAGCGTCTTAATGAGGGATTTGAAGCAGGGGAGGGATGGCAAGACAGAGGGATGGAGGAGAGGAAGGCACCTGAACACCTGTTAAGGTGGGGAACCTGATAAGCATGTGTATCAAAGTGTGAACAACTGTATATGTGGGGGGTTGTGGGGTTGCGTGTTTGTGTCTGTGTGTGTGACTTATATTCTCCTGTTACACAGGACAAAAAAAGCCCAGACAAGATGTTCAGAGAATTCATGATTTGTTTCAATGGAAACATCAGGAAATTAGATTTGAATCATGAGCAAATTAATCTGAAATGTTAACTGCATAGTTCTTTTGATTGTATATATATATATATATATATATATATATATATATATATATATATATATATATATATATATATATATTATATATATATACTGTATATATATATATATATATATATATAAACACAAACAGTCCATATACAATGATCTCACAGACACCCTAAAAATAGGGCTGAAAACAGTATATATGTAATCAATGTTGTTCTAACCATGGTAAGGAAACTGCACTCCATCGCTCTCATGCTTAATCTTCCTCTCCTGCACACTGGCCAAATGGTGCTGCACTGAAAGTGGAAGGGTATTGTTAACAATGAGGACAGAGAAAGGGAAAGACAGAGAAGAGAAAGAAAAAGAAGGAGAATGATGGAAAGATTAAGAGGAGAACTGAGTAAGAAGGAGCAGTGAAAGTTACTGAAAACACTGGTACAAATCAATGATGGCTTCATACCTTTATGAAATGTATACGCGAAACCTTCACAATGCCTGAAATTAAAAGAAATGGTGGTGGGATGCAGGTTAACTCCTTGGGAGTTATTGGATTCTTGGATGGATAGGTGATTACTCAGGAAATGTGCAAAGGAATCACAGAGGTACTTGTTATTGTCAAAACCAATGGAACACAGACATAAAACCTCAATGTTGTTAGAGTTGCTTTCAGCTGTTTTTCTTCATCCGGATAAATCTTGGGCATTTATATTTCTAATGTCTGGAGCCATTTATGGACGATATTCACTGAATTCTATCCATGATAAATTATTTTCTGAGGGCTAGTTAAAATTTAACACTGTGACGTTTTTAAAAGTTTGTATAGAGAATAGTACAGTGTGTTCTATTAAATTTACTGTAAAAGCCAATATAATAAACATAGCTAATAATATTATTCTGCACACGGCCATAATAGACCTGAATTTGCTCATCAAATTTAATCCACATTCCTTATTTTGGCAGATGACATGGAAAAGCTTCTATTCAGAACTTGTACTGTAAATGTATTGTAGGATATTACAAATTTTATCAGATCTTTTACTGGTAGTCACAAAATAGTCAATCCAGTTGTCTGTAGATTCTCAATCATCTAATATGGTTATTCAGCAGATTTCTGTGTCAACTGGATCAAAAGGTTTTTGAAAACGTTTCCTCACCCTCTCTCCAGAGAGCTTCTTCAGTTCTAAGTTTGCTGGGGGCAGAGCTTTCTGGTAACATAGCCCTGTGGACCATTGGCATGTTAATGGGCCCGGTGGTCACCTGAGAGTCCTTGCAGGGTGGTTGGCAGGGTCAAGCCATCTAGTTTCGGTTGGGGTGCTTCCTTTGTCTGTTGGGTCACATAATGAGTCTCCAGGTCTGGTCAAACAGCTGCGAATGCTTGGAATGCTGGACGCAAATGAGTGGAGAACTGCATTGGTACGCGTGGGTGACAGAAAGTGCCTTAGTCCACCACCCTGTTTAAAGATGGTTTTTCCAACTTGACGGATGGCTTCCTTGACACCTCTCAAACCACAGCGATCTTCTCTCTGGCCAAAGCACACGACTTGACTGTCCTCAAAGGAGTGTCCGTCTTTAGGTGTAGGTGTACTGCTGAGTCCTGTCCTGAAGAAGTGGCACGCCTGTGTTGGGCCATTCGCTTATGGAGGGGCTGTTTGGTTTCCAATGCAGTTCTTGCATTCCTCCTGGCACTGTACAGTATGGTGACAATTCACGCTGTTTGACCAGACCTGGAGACTCATTAACATGTGACCCAACAGACAAAGGGGAAGCACCCCAACCGAAACTAGATGAACGACCCTGCCAACCACCCTGCCAAGGACTCTCAGGTGACCACCCGGGCCATTAACATGCCAATGGTCCACAGGGCTATATTTTCAAGCTCTGCCCCAGCAAACTTAGAACTGAAGAAGCTCTCTGGAGAGAGGGCGAAACGTTTTCAAGGAAACCTTTCAGTCCAGTTGACACAGAGAAATCTACTTTGGATAGTCAATTCAATCCAGTTGTTCACAAATATATGGATATAAGTGTAGTCATGATGTTTTTTATTTCTTTACACAATAGTTAGCAGGTATTTTCAGAACATCCAGATTGAGGGTAAGTGCCTATTTGGAGGGGTATGGATTTGTGTGATGGATGTGTACATACACTGGTGTAGGTGTAGAGTGATGAAGTCAGCTGGAATAGTCAGTCTGGACTTTGGTAGAGTGGGGTCAGGTAGGAGTGTGGAAAATCTTAATAATGTTCGCTCAGACAGGAAGGATGCGACCAAGTAAAGAAGGTACCTGCATCCATGTCGTTGGGCCATGCACTGGACTGGGAGGAGCTGGCAGCAGGTGAGCGTCCAGGGTAGAAAACATCATCTGTGGGACTTTCCAGCTCACTGTCATCTAATGACTTCCTCTTGGTGGAGCTGAGGCCATGAGGACAGAAGATGGAAGAAAAAAACAGAGGGGAGGAATATCCATTAAATAAAATATTTATTGTGTAAAAGATAAAACATACAATGTTCCTCTAACAGTACAGAATCCTCAAACTTTGAGTGAGTGAGTGAGTGAGTGAGTGAGTGAGTGTTGTATCTAGTACAACCACTGTACTAGATAGAGTGTATAGGATGCTGTGTATGTAACATGATCCTAAGGCAGGACAAAGCATGAAAAAAAGGAAGAAAACAGCAAGAAAATCGTAAAAGACAGACAGACATTTAGACTGTTTCCCTGAGTTTTTCTATCTTTAGTTTATGTCTTTGTAAGTGATAACTACCTCCGTGGAAGGTTTGCGTACAACTCCACCTCAGACCTAAAGTGACAGCAGGTGACAGAGATAAGGGAAACAGGCGAGTTAGGAAAGACATAAAAGAGGAAAAAGCAGAAAGAGGTAACACACATTAATAAGGGAAGAAACAGCAATCAGAAAGGGGTTCACACACATGTATGAGAAGAGTGTTTCCATAGCTAGTTGTGTGGCCAGGAATGGCTGGAGAACTAAAGCCCTGATCTTGAGGTCACATACCAAGAAACAACAACGACTACATGGTGACTATCTGCAGGAGACTCAACACATACTAATCTTTTATTACCTCACTTGTGTTTTGTTGGAACACCAGGTTGTTGTTGAATATGTGAAGCCATGGTGTAAAGTGCGTACCTGGTGGAAGGAGGGGAGGTGAGAGAGCGTCGCCCAAGAGCGACCTGGTTGATGTTGTAGTAGCTGGGACTGCTGTCCAGATCAGCCAGTGAGAAGTTAGGGCCTGTTCCTGTGGCTACAGGAGCTGATATAGAGGGAAAAAAAAGGATCATTTAGTATTCTGGTTTATCAAAGCTTGTGTAACATTTTCCAAAATTATGAGCATTTTACTTACTCTGTGACACTCTGACCAGTTCAGCCACATTCCACACCCCCGATGTGACAAAACAGTCCTGGAAACTCAGGTGCCCTGTGCAAAAAAAAAAAAAAAAAAAAAAAAAGGTGACACATACAGACCTTTGGTATCATAAAAGCATGGAACTGGAAATGAAAAGACAATAGTCTGTAAAATAAATCCTCTCAGGAGAAACCATCTGCAACTTTGTTTGTGGATCAACATCTGTTACAGAGTGTTTGCTAATTCCATCCATAATTAGAAAATATTCATACTGATTAATATTGATGAAATCAATTCTCTTATGCTAATTTGACACATTTAGACGGTAGGTGTGCATGCATGTGGGCGGGTGTGTGTACCTACCGTTAGGTGGTGGTTTGATGTCTGTGTCCCCCTGTTGGCTGGAACTATCTGACTGTCCAGATTCTGCAGAAAAAGAAAAGAAGAGAGCAGCCATGTGTTTAATTTTAAGGATTAAGACTGAAATTGTTAAAAAGAAAAAAAAAAAGGTTGAGTATGCTGTTTTGCCATTACTTCTATTCCTGCCAAAGTGGAATAAAGGGACTTATGGGGTATGGAGTACATCCTGTAAGTTTGCTCTCTGTATGTGTGTATGTGATTTCTATCTAAGAATGTTTCATGCTATCTACCTGTGTCCTCCTGACGTTTAATGTACAATGATTTATTGTGTTCTGAAATGCTCTATCTAACCACACAATCATTTCCCAACTCTAATCCTATTTAATACCTTCTTGTTGGTAGGGATTTAGTCTACATAAACAGAGCACCTTACACACACACACACACACACACACACACACACTACCCACACATGCACACAAAATGAACCTTCTCAATATACTAAGAATATAATTCTCAATATTCTTATTCTCAATATTTTAAATTTCTTCCATGTTTCCTACTGTAATTTCTCTCTTTCTCTATTTATATACAGTACCTATATGTAGATGCTAATATTATCAACCAGCCATTTCAAGCTACTAAGTTGTCAATAGCTTTTAAGCTAGTTAAAGGAGGTGTTTCCCTGCTAGCTGTAGGTGATAACAGAGCACATAAACTCCAGCCAGCAGCACTTGCCTTGCAGCCATACTAAGCCAGAGATTACTAAGCAGAAACAATAACAGACCTGTCTCGCTGCCTACAACGCGCTGCTTATCCACAGAGAGAGATACAAGACAGTTGAGAGCCAGAGTGAAAAACAGAAAGTACTCAAATGAAAAGAGAGCTTCTTTTTTCTTTCTCCTTCATGCAGAATCACTTTCTCTGTTTCTCACTAGTTGGGTGTAATCCTGGCAGCCATCTTAGAGCTTGGCAGCCATCTTAACATTGGCGGTAGCGCCACATTCCAGCTAACTGACGGCACTCACTCCAAACATATGAGGCTGCGCCCCCGCTGCACATGCACCAGACAGTTTCAAACACACACAGACTTGAACACACTCATACATGGACAAACAGTGAACTACACACTGAGAGTAAACATATGATGCCTAATGAAAGCTGTTGAAAAAAGGACTACTGTACTTTTATCATCGTGTTGTGTTTCACCAGTGGCCTCTGCAATATCCTAAACACCCTATTTCTCACACATTATACTGTATGTGTGCATGGAAAGTGAGCTAGTTTTGTGACTTTAAGGACATCTTATATACATATTTGTATAAGGGAAACCAAACATACATATGTTCAAGGTAGAGATATGAAAGAATCATGAATTTTCCAAAGTTGTTTACATGTCCTACACTTAAAAAGTCTGGAAAAGACATGCATCCAATTATTTTTCACACCGAAAAAAAGATGCTTGTAAACTGACCATGATTTAAACACTATTAAACTGGAAAGTAAGATAAAACAATATTGAGACTTGCCCTTTAAATCAACTATTCTTAGCCTTTCATGATCCCAATGTTATGCTGTTACCCAGGCTTGAAAGAGCAACAGCAGCAGCAACACTTATGGCTATCCTCGGCATCACCTGTGGGTCTCAACTAAAAATATTATATTTGTCTAGAAAGAGAGTTGATTTAACTTCTAACAATGTGTCCTGAAGATTGCCTACTGATGGAATGACCAACTTAGATAATGCACCTCCTTTTTTTTTAACACCATGCTCTTTAGCTGACACTTCAGTGTTAACTGAAGTAGAGTGCTGCTTCATTCAGCTGAGGTCAACAGGGTATCATACGGCTGGAAAGTGAGGAGGAACGGGGGGGTAGAAGAGGTAAATCAGAGTAGGTGTGTGTCGGAGCTCTGCCAGCTGCAGCTTACAACATCTGCCCAACCCCCCTCGTCCCCCTCCAACTGCTTCATAACATCACAGCCAGCCCCTTATCTATCCCCCACAACCCCCCAAAGAACTCCCTTAAACAATCCTGTTCTGTGATGTACAGCAACCCTGACATCACTCTCAACCTAAAACACCAGCGGGAACACCAGTAATCCCAAACCTCTGCTGCAGCAGCATAAGACTGACTGATGAATAATACGGACAGCTGCAGGTCATCAACTCTGTAATAGATGAGGGTGCACAAATAATAACAAGATCCAAAGCTTTGACTAAAGTATATGATAGCATTTAGAATCCCTTCAGATTTCTGTCAGCGACGAAGGACATAAACTCAAGTTAAAATGTAAATCAATAAAGGTTCTTATAATGTATGGTCAGAGGACCATATATCATTGTTGCTTGTGGCTACCCACAACAACATGAGGTTATTCAATTGTTTGGTGAGAAGAATATCAATGGGTCAGCTTGGTGTGGATTCATTGTTTGTTTCTGCGGTAACAACTTTGTTTCCTGGCCAAATGATGACAGAAGTTTTATTTTTCTTGGGCAGTCCTGGTGTGACAGCTCCCTTGCTTTATATCTGAATTAACTTTGCTCTTTTGTACTACATTCTTGGTGCTGCTGTTAACTGTTATGATTATTGTTTTTGGAAATGAAGGTTAACAAACCAACTGCATTCTGACTCTGTAATAGTTAAAGCAGGCTATACTGTTTATTGGAATTTATGGGATATTGTTATTATTATTACATAGTAGTATTTACGTAATCCCGCTCACTGCCATGAGAGTGGTGACAGTGCAGCAGAGTTTAATGTTGGAGCAGGATTTTGGCATCAGTATTGGATGACAAACATGCTTGATCACTTAGTGCATCCGCATTTTTTAAGGAAGCAACTAGAACACCTTCAAAAAATGAACCTAAAACTGTCACAGATACTGTAAACCTGAAGTTAGATGTCTTTAATTAACAAAATAAACACAATTAGCTATCAGAAACTTGAATAAAACAAAAACAAAAACCATTTCAGAAGAGAAAGAGGTGGCGCAGCAGCAGCAGCAGCAGCAGCAGCAGCAGCGGCAGCAGCAGCAGCACCCCATTGTTTGACAGATGCCTAAGCACTGCTGGTCGGTTGGAAGATTGTGCAGCACACACACACACACTGTAAATTCCTCCTCCTGAAACTTAAAAACCAACAAATGAACTAATGTTCTATGTCGCCAGTGAGTGTCCGAATGTGCCTGTATGTGTGAGTGTGACTACACATATGAGCACAGGCTGTTCACATTTCCCTCCTTGTTGGAACAAATGTCATCTCTACTCCCCCTTTCTCTCTTCTCCTCCCCAAAACGCAGGATAACGCGTTACAGCCTCCCAATTGGGTTTCACTTAAGAGGTTTATCGGTATGTTGCTAAACATTCTGACCTTTTTTTAATCCTTAATGCGCTTAAAATGTTCCAAACCTCCTAATCCCCCCGACTATCCCACACAGATGTTCACTCAGTTCTTTTATTGGATATTATTTTATATATACATATTTCATTTTTTAATTATTTATGTCTGTGTCAAATTAGGGTATATTTCTGTTGCAGTGATATGAAGTCTTTCTTGCTACTTTCTTGTTGGTACTTTGTGCAGGTGTGTGTCTGTGTGTGTGTTTGTGCACTAATGCTTTTGTATAAAAAGTGTTACCCAGATCCCCATGTGGTGAAGTGTGAATGTGACCTTTCCAAATGTTTGGTGTTTTCAAAGCAAAACCTCCAATGTTTAAATCTCATAGAAATGTAAAAGAATAATGATGTCAGAGAAAACCTTGGCCAAATTTTGTATTATATGTGTACAAATATAACTCGTGGCATAGGGCACACACTGCAAATACTTGTACAAATATATGAATATACAAATGTTTGAATGCATGGCATAGCTACTGAATGATACACATACATACTGAATGTATGTGTGTGTGCACGAGTGAATTTGTGTATTTGTGTTTGTGTCCCTGTAAATTGTCCCAAGAAGACAGGCAGGCAGGCAGGCAGGCAGGCAGACAGGCAGGCAGGCAGGCTGTGTGTTAAGGTGGTATAGTAAGGCTCTATATGTGTGTGTTTGTGTGTGTATGGAGCAGGTGTGCCTGGCCGCCCTGCACAGCTTGTTGCCCATCTGTGCACCCGTCTGTGTGCCGCCTGTGCCCACGCTCTGCCAACAGCACCACACCATGGCAAGAAGACCCAGGAGAATGGGATGCTGAGAGATGAGGGGAGGGATGGAAAGTAAGCAAGAGACGGAGGGAGGGTGGAGGTGGAGAGGAAGTGGGGGGGAGGGGGTGGATGGAAGGAGGAGCTGAGGCAGGAGGGAGAGACAGATTACAAGGCAAAAAAAGGGCTAAAGAGTGGGAGATTAAAGATGGGGGTTACATTTGACGTGATGCTATGAACCCTGAAGAAAGGGATGGACTGATGAGAAAGGTGAAAGGTCAGAAGGTGAGGAGCTGAGGGAGACATTTGGAAGCAACATGGTTTGCTTAAAAATTCCTTAAAAATTCTTTCCTTTATTTTGAAAGTCTTTTTCTGAAATGCTTTCTCCCCTTCTTCAATGATGATCGTCTGTTCACTGTTGTGTGTTTCTTTATCTTTATAGCAGGACTGTACAACACAGCTGACAAAGTGCTTCCTGAGATTAGAATACATAAAAGAAATGTGTGTGTGTGTGTGTGTGTGTGTGTGTGTGTGTAGTATTTACTTTAATACTTAAAATTTAATTTCAAAGACTAACCCACCTAAAAAATAGATTTATCCAAACACATTTTGAAAGAATAATTTAACCTTATGCCAAACACTGATAGGGTTAATTAGATAACCTCTGATCTATGATTAATGTGAACTGTCAAGCGTAACTTTGATTCTGTGATTTATAGTCAGGTGATAGACGGCTAAAAAGAATAAAGAGTTGAGATTTTGTAAGTAAACGTCAAATCCCCAGTCTACAATGTCTGAGGATACGCATGAAAGTGTGTGTGTGTGTGTGTGTGTGTGTGTGTGTGTGTGTGTATGATTGTAGTTAAGTCTCGGAGCTCCAACACGGTTCACAACCCAGCCTAACAGAGTGTGAATGTCCCCCTGCTGAGCTGATACTGATATAACTGTCCTGTAAGTGGTGTTGACACCAGCATTATTACCCTGTCAACCTCCATCTCTACTCAGCTTTAAGGCGACAACTGAGGCGGGGGCGCAATCGTCGTCAGGACCACTGTGTCTGCATAACCCCACTACAGCCCAAATAAATAGAGCTGCACAAAGGCCGGAAAGGGAAAGAGAGGGGGGACTGTGGGGAGGGCGTAGGAAGGAGGAAGAAGAGGGGGCAGTAAGGGCACACTTACTCTCACCTACACATCTCTCTCTCTCTCCACTGACATTGAAATAATAGCTGCAGAATAGAGTTATCGCCACAAGGTGGCGCATTTTTGGCACCTAAAAGCATGGATAAATGCAAATAAAGCAACAGGGCCTTGGGCCAGACATCTCAGCAAACTCAGACTTCACTCTGAACTGCAGTAAGACGCAGGCCAAGAGCAGAGCAAAAGGCAGACAAAAAGATGAAAAGAAAGAAAGGCATGACATAAATTACGTCTAAATGAAACAGGACTAGCGAATATTGTTCTTTTCTGCATTTTGCAAATAGATAACCCCTATGCACAGCACACTTATAAACTGCACAAACAGATTTGTAAAAGAACAGAACATAAAATAGTGCTGAATGGTGTGTGTATGTATGTGCAACTGATATGAAGCCTGGAGCCACATCATCCTCCAAAAGACTTTTCTGGTTAAGCGATCACTGGCTGCTTTTCCTGAACAACCTATCAACCCTAACAACTCCACCACTACAAGGCTTATAAGATCCTTACTGATTTTAAAAGTGGGTTGCACTGCATGACAAGACATTTCCTCACATTAATGATCCTTTAGTTGTCTTCTGGACCCTTAGCTAATCAAGTTCTCCACAGATTAATGTGTTAAATGGTAGATAGGGTCCGCTGTCGGAACCTGCCTATACTATTCATCTCTTTATAACAACCTGCTATGCTGTATTATGTGTATATATATTATGTCTGATATGTTTGTATTTCTATGATTGTATTTTGTTTGTATTTCTTTGGTTTTATGATTGTATCTGTTCTCCCTCTCTCTCTCTTTATTCTCTCTGTCCTGTCTACCCCTTTTATTCCTCCTTTACCCAGCCAACTTTCAGCAGGATGGTTCCTCCTTGTAAGCCTGGTCCTGCTCAAGGTTTCTTCCTGTTTAAAGGGAGTTTTTCCTTGCCACTGTGCTTACCTGGGGGTTCAGGCTCTGGGTTTCTACCTCTGTAAAGCACCTAGAGACAATTTTATTGTAAAAGGTGCTATATAAATAAAAATTGAAATTGAATAGATAGATCTTGGGTCAGTGACTATTGGGCCTATTGCTGTAATTACATGTACAAAAATGTAAAGCCAGGAAGCATTCGGTTTGTGTTAAGATTTTGATTTTTCTCCCATGTTTCCTGTTCTTGCTGCCCAATATAGGCATGCAGGTTCCTCATGCTAAAAGTGAGACACAAGGTCCTTCAAGGTAACTTTGGAATTTGGAATATTTGGATTATCAACATTGTATGCTTCATATATTCTCTTTGAAAAACATCACTTGTGCAAAATGTTAAACAGCTTAGACCACCTGTTTTCTTGGCTACGTCCTCCATTTCACGCCACATTTCTTTGAATGTTGTGTTTTTTTGTTCATTTTTTTTCCACACACACAAGTTTTATACTCTTTTCTTCTTCAGACTTGGAATTTTTCAAAAGATACATAAAAGAAAGTAAATTACACTAGTATATTGCTGGAGCACTTGCACAGGCAAGGACACATTGATAACAGGAAACAAAACGCACACACACACACACAAACACACATGCATGCACGCGGAGTGATATTGAATTCGGTTGCCAATTCCTCCAAAAAGCACCACTGAGATAACAGTGATAAAAAGCATACTTTCTGAAGCCAAGTCTCCCCCCCCAAAGGAACACTTCAATGAAAATTTAGAGCAAAACTCTTTGCTTTATGAATATAACAATACTTCAGAAATTCAGCTGGGTGCATGTGATGCACTGGAAAGCAAGAGACCCAATTACATAAAACCTCTTCAAGTTCTTTTCTCTTGAGAGATAGAATGATGAAAAGAAAGTAAGACTACAATGTATTTGAAAATAATAGTCTGTTGGGAATGCAAAGTAAGCCATAACTGATATTGTTTTCAGTTGAAGATTTGTTTTTTCTTAATAAATAATTTAAAAAAAAGAAAAAATATTTTATTGCGACAGCCATACTGACTCAGGCGGTGACAAACGGTAGTTATTAGGCACTGTTACTCTCTGCTGACTTGTACACATCCAGTGCACACAGAGAGCACTCAGAGGGCTGGACACTTACACAATATGTGTCTCACTGGGATTTATGAACAATCCAAGTGACTCAGTCCTGTCAATCTGTGCCAAGAGAAGAGAGGGAGGGGAGGAGGCAGAAAGTATGAGGCTGTAAGTGATAGAAGGTTGGGAGATCAAAAGAAAAGGAGGAACGATGATGCTAGCAGAAGGGGGAGAACGGGGGAGGACTCCTGGCAAGTACAGATAAAGTATATAAAGGATTATTATATGTATAAATATATGGAAGAAACCACCAGGAGAGCAAATGTGATCAAAGAGGTCATGCTGTCATGCTGACAGCACATGCAGACACGCACACACATATCCACAGAGGAGCGGAAGCACATGAAACTAGTGCTGCCAAGCAGTGGTCACCTTTGACCCTTTGGCACTCTGCTTATTGAGATGATGCCAGCCAGACAGCTCAATGCAGGAAGTAGAGCACACTGTTTATTTAATTTTTATATGCAATTTTTTGTGCTTTTATGCTTGATTTGAGCTTTATTTATTCTGTCTTTTATCTATTGTGTACAGCACTTTGGTCAACTGTATTGTTTTTAAAGTGCTCAACAAATAAAATTGGATTGGATTGGATTGGATTGGACTGGATTGGATTGGATTGGTTTGTTTGAATGTGTATGTGTGTACACATGGGTGTGGACTCACTGGCCAATCACAGCCGTGAAGTCTGATCGTATGAGGCAATGAAAACAAAGTTTAACGAGGTTGACAAAGTTGATGATTGCTTATTTTGTCACATGTCAATAATTCACAAGTGCTGGCAGCTGTTTGCCTTTGCGTCTGAACAATGTTGCGTCTGTTTGTGTGTTTACGTGTTGCTATTCTAATGGAGGATTCAAGATGATACAACTACAGTGAAGGAGAGGAGTAAGATGACCATTACATTTACCCAACTGTAACAGGTCTGAAGAGACAACACAGCAGAAATCGATTCTTTTATTCAAAAATGCTTCTGCCCCTTAAAATACTAATGCATACAAGAACTTGTGTCTATTCATATTATGTCAGTGAAGTATGTAAATATGTTTGTTTGAAGCAAGAACCATTTGCAGCTCTATATTTGTGTTTAAATCAGCACGAGTGGCTCCCATATGCTGCAGAGCCCTAAGCACACAGGAATCTGTAACAATGGCCACACTATTTAGACTGGTTACCCTTTTAACTACCTTACTGTTTATGATTGTTTATGCACCTTAATTGTACTTTTTTTCGTAGCACATATTACTTATTGTTTGCCTCTAAAAGTTGTATGTATTATTCATATTCATCCACATCACGTCATCATTCTTACATTGATTGGTCTTACTGGGTATGTGTGTTTCCCTACGTCTCTATATAAGAAGATACCTCACCACTTTGCACCGATTATCTTGTAAGCCCATCCTACTTAACGTGTCCTCATCGCAATCATCCCAAACATCATCCCTACACCCAATCCATGTCACCAAGCACAAACACACATAGAGACACGCAGTCTATGACCCTAATCAATCAAATTAAGGATAATCCCAAATCTAAATCCTTCCAAAGCAGACCTGTCCAGTCTTTTAACACATTATGTATAATACTCACAAAATAAAAAAAAAAGCAGCAGTAAAAGTGTAATTTGTAAAAAGAAAAAAAAAAAAAAAGGTTACAATTTTGAAGTAAAACTTCTTAAGTTTTAACAAAAACAATCTTGAGTTTTAGGTTTACTTAGAGCAACTGCTAACTGAGTGTAGCTGGTGTCCACACAGCTGAGATAAATTTGCTTTCAGGGAGTTATTGTTAAAGTGAGTCACAGCCAGCCAGCAGTGGGGTTTAGCTCAGCCTCAGCTGAACATGGCTGGATTTGCACGGTTCTGATCAGGACTTCAGGTACATAGCGCAGTTAGCAAAATGAAAGATACAGTAAGTAAAGTGGGGAAACAGCAATGCAGTACAGCTGTCTACAACTTAATATGTGACATGAGGATTTACTTCAACCACACCAGTGGTGTTTGCGAGAATAGCTGCAAAAATGTGGGTTTTTAATAAACTGACGATTGCCTACACTTCTCTTTAATCTGGCAATTATGCTGAATTCTGGAGAAGCTTCTTCTTCTTTTTTTTTTTTGCTTTGCTGCTCATACACTGTCTTGCATCTTTAAGACCACTCTTTGTTAGAGAAATTTATTTCAGATTAGAAACAATGTGTCTGTGCACTGAACCTGAAGTTGTGCGAGCAACCCTGATCTCCTGTAATCTAACCAGTGATGTAATGCCTGGTGCAGCCCCCATAATATGTTACATAACCTTATAACAGGCTTACGTACCCAAGGGTTCATGGGGTTGAGAGCATGAATGGCTGTTTTGTTAGGACCATATGTTTGAGGATCATGAAACAAAATAAAGTATCACTAAACTTATGGTTTTACTCATTTATACCTCATTGGTTCCATTTAGAAATTCCAACTTTATGTGGTTTTATGTCCCAACAGGTGAAGTTAAAGTCAAAGAGATTTTGATCCCATCTAAATCTTCAAAAAGTCAGACAGACCTCATCGCTAGGAGACATTCTCACTCAGAGTCGTAAAACCCCTCACATTCATTTTCATCATCACATAGGTTGGAAAAGGTGGAGCAGCAGCATTTTAAAGAAGCTACAGTACATTCTGTCTTCTGGGTGTAGTCAAATCAGCGTCGATGTGCCAACTACAGCATACTTCCTCAGACCCTGAATGTGCTGAGCTCAGAGAGAAAAGCTTTGATTTATATGTGACTGGCAGTTCTTGTAAACACTGCATCATCTACTGAGCAACAGGAAAGCTGAACCAAAGCTGAGCACGCTGCACGTGTGAGCGTGAGTATGCACAGGCAGGAGATGCGTTCATATATGAGAGCACATGTGTCTTTGTTACACCATTTACGTAACAGACGGGGTCCCTGGGTTCAAGCAAATTTAAAGACTGGGTAAGCAAGTTAGACAGGCGGAGAGAAAAAAAACAGAGGAAGGAGTTAAAGAAGGTGGAGTTAGCCAAAATATAATAAATAAATAAATAAATGAATGAATGAATGAATAAAATAGGGCATGAGATTGAATTCTAAGGAAAGACATAAAGAAAGCAGGAAATAAATGTAGGAATACCTCAGGATGAATACATAAAAACTCAAATTTTTGCCATTTCTGTTTCTTTTCCTATCACATGGTCTACCCCCCAGAAAAGACACAAAGCTAAGGGCACCTGACAAAGAGATTGTAATGGACGTCTGAGCTCACTTTTGAGGCCAGACGCCGTAACGCTCGAACAACACAGATTAGGATGCTAAGATGTTGCCCTTCACAGAATGGACAGAGAATTAGACAGCGAGAGGCGTCGGAAAACAGTGAGAACAAGGAAGAGCAAGAACCAGGGGCATAATCCAGGAAGAGAAGACTAAATGCATGAAAGTCAGAGAGAGAATGAGGCAGAGTGAAAAAAAAAATGAGAGAAGCATGAAGGCTTGTTTCTGGTGGGACTCCAAGAACCAGCATCTGTTTGGCTGGGGCTCAGAAAAGTCTAGTGTTTCACCCTGCAGTGCCCGGGGGAATGCTATTCCAGGCTGCATGGGCTTCTATGAAAAACAGCTTTATGTGGAAAAGGGGAGATGGAGGGAACCGGAGAAAGACTGGCAACATGGGAAGGAAGGAGATCAAGAGTGAGAGGAAGGGAGAAAAGAGGGGAAAAACAGAAAGCAGGGAAAGGAGGGGATCTGAAAGAAGAGATAAAAAATTGATTTAAACTTGCAATTATGTCTAAGCCAACACATGAGTATTTAGTAAAAAATAAAGTCAAAATAACAAAAAAAGCACAGATAGAAGCTCCCTGCTACCATCTGTTTTTGTACCACTTAACTTTACAAAAACCTACCAATTCAAAACCAATTTATTTTACAGAGATGAGAATCCCCAAAATATACTCATGCAACACACTGAACATTTTCCCCTCTTCTCCATCTGAGTTAGGCCAGCTGTGTTGTGGCTCAAAGCCCCAGGGTTCCTCACCTGTCAGTTAGCAGCTGAATCCCCCCAACGCCACCCCCCCCCAAAGGGACGACAAACAGCTGGCTAACATGTGGCGCTGATGTCCACCTCCCAAAGCAGCACATGTGTGTGTGTTTTTACAGTGATGACTGGGACTCTCATAGTTCCAACGTGCAAACTAGACAGCGACATCTAAAGTGTTTTATAGAGACAGACTGTGTTCATTACATGGTTGCAAGACTCAAACCACTTAGTTTATAATAGTTAAAAAGATGTTGTGTGGGAGGTTGTGGTGGTAAAGATAAGAATATACATTTCACTAGCAAAGTGAGAACATTTGGGTTAGGGTTAAGGCCTGGAATTGGTTAAGGTTGAGGTTAGGGTATAGTCAGGGGTTGGGTAAAGGGCTGGGGAACAAATCATGTCAGTGAATCTTCAGTACAAACCTGCCACTGTGTGTGTGTGTGTGTGCATGTGTGTGTGTGTGTGTGTGCAGTTGTGTGCTTAAACAGGAGGTTGCTGGTCTTAATCAAAAGCAGAGGCACTTTACCCTGGAAAAACAACGAGGGAAGGCAAATTCTACTTGAAGTAACTGACAAAGAGTAGGAGGAGACGAAGTAGGGATGGATGGATGAGTGAGGGACGTTGGAAGGGAAGAAAATAAACACAGAGAGGAGTTGGCGCGTGGAGAGAAGGGAAAATCAGTATGATGTAAACATAAAGTACAACATAAAGTAAAACAATATGTATTTTACATTATGTGATACTTTGCCACTACCTTCTGTAAATCACACATTCTTTTTGTTTCCTCTGCTTTTGTCATTTGTTTCTGTCAAATTTTATTTTATTTATTTTTGATTTGAAACTATACACAGTATATATAAAACTCATCCTAGCTCCCCTGTAAAACATAAGCCTGTACTATCAGCTTTGTGGGGATTTTAGTCATTTTAAGGCATTTTGGTTGTCTGGTCTGGATTGATGTCGGGCAAAGCAGCTCCCAACACCACCAAACCCCCACGTAAAGCTGCTCAGGGTTGGCCGAGGCCAGACCAGGGAGGGAGACCGTCAGGCAGCTGTGGGAAGATGGCCAGATCTCTTGTTGCACAAATTAATATAAAACATCTAAGGGATGTTGGAAATGATTGTAAACAGGTCTTTAGGGAGAAATAATTTACACTTTATGTATCCAAAATTTACAGTAAGGATTATGGTGATGCACCTACTTTGTCAAGGAAAAAAATATATATAAACAAAGCCAAATCCATATGAAATGATGTTTCCCTCAGGGCAAGTTTTTTTTTTTTTTTTTTTTTTAACAGAATTGTACATCACCTCATGCTATCTCTAACAGTCACATCATTCAGTTCAGTTTTATGGGTCTTTTTCAAGTGAGGCTTTCTCTAAAAGGGCATCAATATCTCAGCTGACTCCTTTGAGCTTATAAGTGCATTAACTTTATCTTTGATTATGTTGCTTCACTTGCAATTTATGGCCAGGACCTTCGCAGTGAACAAAAGGGGGACCCGTAAAGATTACATTAAAGTAGATAATTCACCACAGCAGATACAGACTTGGATTACAGACTTAATAATGAATCTTTTATGCAGTTTTCATCTTGTTATTCCAAGAAAGGTCCAAAACCAATGCTTCAACTTTCACACTGCAAACACGATAGATAGATAGATAGATAGATAGATAGATAGATAGATAGATAGATAGATAGATAGATAGATAGATAGATAGATAGATACCAAAGTAATGAATTCTGTCACACAACAGAAGTTTATCCTTTTAGTTTTAAAGCCTATCCAGTCAGATGTGTTGTGTTGGCTCAGTTCATGGCTCTATCCCACTGTCATTAGTTGTACTTGATACCGATTATTCCGTGAGCGTATTACTCTAAAGTGGCGGACATTTCACACACCAATTCATACCTACTCAAATGCACTGTAAGCCAAATGACACAAACGTGGAAAATATGCAGTCTAAATGCATTAGAGTGAAACAAAGACGCGTAGTAACACACACACACTCAGACAGGCTCAAGGGCCGCAGCATAATGAGAAGCCTGTTTTAATGATCTGTGTTGAAGGAAAGTTTAATACTGCATTAATACAATCTGCATTCATCAACGTTATCTCAGCCATGCGATTTCACGTCTCCGCGGCCTTGGTCTGAGCCTTCAAACTGGTGATAGTGATGAAGTAATAATCCCCCCTTTCCTGCAATTACACCCCAACCCCATTATTCTCTCTCCCTTTTCCCTATTAGTCACATCTATAAGCCTTGTCTCACAACAGCTTTCCCATCCATTTCATTTCTGTTGATTTAGGTTTCACAAATTAACTTTGCCCTCCTTCAGAAACATATACGTGTGATATTTCAGTGCTCCTTCCTCTTTGAATATAGAAAAGTCTGAACACAACTTTTTTTTCGAAATGCACTTGATGAAACATATATGTATGACCCATCAAAGTGCAAAGATATAAAAGGGTTGCCTAAATTCCACTTGTTACAGAATCCTGCAAGTGTGTTCTGTGTTAACCTCCAGGAATGCTCAGGAATAGACAAAAGGAAAGGAATTACAAATAATCAAAATGTAATTTATGTAATGAGAGACAGGGGGAGGTTACAACTGTATCTAATTTATCACTGGTTACGTCTGCTTTAACTATTATGATAAAGTTAAGTAGAAGACTGTATAAAATCACCGTACTGATGGTCTGTGACAGCCAGTACAATTAACAGAGGCAGTGATGTAATCCACTTGGAGGGTTGCAGGGAAATTACTGACGCCTTTACTGATTGTCCCTCTCAGGGGAAATGGGAAGGGGGAAAGAGCCAGAAAGGAAAGAGTAAGGAAGAAGGAATGTTTCACATATTTAGGGTTTGTGACATATTACATTTGAGTCGAATAAGTATTTCAGCCCTCGTTCCCTGACACATTGTAATCAATGTGCGTGATCAATAAGCCTGTGTCAGACTGTTTTAGCTCAGGGTGACCGGCTCAGCCAGAAACCATAGCGCTAACACTGTAGCCTTATCATTAGCTTTCTGACCAACAGCTGCAGATCCTTCAGCTCCTCAATAGCTGATTATTGAGCTTATTGACAAGCTAATGGTGAATCTGGGCTATCAGGGATTGTCTACACAGAGGATTACTGCTTGAACTAGCCAGGATGTAGGGATGTAATGAGAGCAGTTGTGGAGCTGATGAAGGGCCAAGCCGATCATCATCAAGACACAAAATCCTGACATAAATACTAACTATTTATGGAGAAAAAATATGGAGCCCCCTTTGTGAACTATGTATGCAAGCGTAGTAAATGAAGATGCAGGAAAGAGAAAAAAATTAAATACAGTTATCTTACCATTAAGGAAAACCATGAACATGTCAGTTTTATACAAACTTGCAAGCTTCAGGATCACTAAAGATGGTACAACAGTCACAGCTTTGGGTGTATCAACAGATCCAGAGGTTATTATCTAACTCTACTTGGCACTGTGCAACTTTAATAATATTTTTCTTATGAACATTGTTGGACCGGCTGTTCAAGCACAGTAGTGGGCTGCAGACAGAGAAGAGACGCCAAGACGATCAAACACAAGGTGCAGTGACTCACTCAGATTAACTCTTCTCTGGCTTTTTAAACCACACTAAGAGATGCCTACCCCTCCACGCCGCCATTTGTCAGCGATCTATTCCTGCACTTAAAGGCACGTTCCACACCAATAATACATACGCAGAAAAAAACACATATGCACTCAAATGGTTTATGCTACCTTTGTCACCTCCCACACACTGGTTATCTCCAAGGACACAAAACCCACAAGATCCCCTACCCAATTTTCACGCATGCAGCCTAAATGGAGCCGTACGCAGGCATTAAGCCTGGCAGGGAGAAAGAGAACAGAAGAAAGAGATATCAATGCTGCAGAAAAGAAAGGGGGGGTATATAACCAGAGGTTTATTTCGACTTACAGCGCTGATTTTTATTTTTATTTACAATGTACAAATATAGAGTTTGTGGAGAAGGTACACCCTCTCTTGCTTACACACACATGAATGCGCCACCACTTCACCCAGACAGAAACAGACACAATGAATCCTCTGTACTTCTGCACCAGGGACGTACACTGGAATGCCTGTCAGACAAATCATCTTGGTTGTATTTGAAATAATATTCTGTGCTGAAAATATGTTTAAAATGATGGATTAAAGCTGATTTCACTTAAATAGAATGATCGGTGTATCTAGCTTGAAATGGGGATGAGACTAGTCATGAGAAGAACTACGCAACAGCCTGAAAATATTAGTTGGATACCTCTGTTACAGATAAAATTCATTTAAGTAGGGCCTCTCAAAAAGGCCAATATCACCATCTGAGGATATTTGCCTAATGTTAAAGAAAATTTCTGTTGTTCAGTGTTTGTGAAGGTCTCCAGGAGGTCACATAAAATCAAAAGTTGTTTTGCATATCTGTACAGACAGATTCTCCTTAAGCAGAGGAAAACAAATTACATTTTTTCCTCTACAGTCAATACATTTTTCATTAGTTTTGCGCAAAAATGAAATTGAGTACTGATTTACAAGCGTTTTTTAAGATGTGAAAAGAATTTGGGGGAACAGGAAGCACATTTTTGCGCTTACTGTTTTAGAAATAAAACCCCAAAACAAACAGGCTATGCACACATTTAATCATACATGCGCTCCCTCTTACACACTGACACAAAGCTCCATTCCAGTGCTGCTTGACTGTCTATCACTACAAAGCAGAATCTTATCTATCCTGTAGCCAAGACAATAGGCTTACTGTTGCTGGAAGTCTTCCGTCACGACCTTTTTTACTCCAAGGTACACAGCCGACAATGTATTTGCGAGTAAAGCTCAAAAAATCTTCCTCATTAGTGGCAAGTAAACTAGTAGCTTTACCCAGTGCTAGTTTTGGATGTGTAATATGCACTTTGTTTACCTGATGATTAAAGAAAATCATACTATGTTGATTTAACACTGAAAATAGACAAACAAGTTGATTTAAGTTCTATACTTCTTTTCAGTGAAAAACAATCATAAAACAGTGTGCAGACGGCAGCAAAATAATTCCAGCAAAATGCGTCTATCAAAAGTACAAGAGGGACCTCACCAGCCATCTACTTGTGTTCGCTCTATCAGGCATTAACACTGGGTGTCTGTATGTCAGCTGCCCTTTGCCTGACCCAGGAGGAAGGGGGTGATTAGCAAGACTGTAGTCCCACCTGCTCTAACTCAATAGAATCCCTCACACAGATAGCATGCTAGAATCAACAGAATTTTAATCACATACACATAGATGAACAGACATAGAATTATATACATTGAGATGCACCAACAAAGGCACAATTATGCACATACGGACCTCTATTTCACATTAATCCCTTGCTCTTTCATCCTGGCAGATATATTGAAAGAGGAAAGAGTCAGAGAAGTGATAAAGCTCCAGACAGCAGCAACAAGGAGGGAGGGAGGAAAGGAGGAAGGAAGGGAGGAGGAGCGTTTCCTGGAGAGACGTAGTAAGCAGGATATGGTGAAAGAGCAAAAGAAGGGAAAACACAGAGGTGGCTTGTCCTGAGCAGAGGTGCTGTCTTTGCAGGGGCTCTGTATATTCCAGGGTCAAACAGACGAGAACAAAACACTTGTTGTTCACTTCCTGACATACGAGACGCTGGAGAGGAGCAGAAATTACAGAGCAGTAACAGACATAAACATGTAGATGATAACCACACGGCTCGCTACATGTGCAACCAGAAACAGGTACGCATCTTGATTTCCAACACAGGGGGCCAGCTGGGCTCAGGCAATGACAAACTCTTACAGGAGAAACTTTGACTGATATAAAAAAAAGGCTTCTAGCATTTGTCCTGCATGTAAAATATTTCTTTTTCTCCATCTCCATCTCCTTTTTTTACCAGGCCTATTTTTTTTTGCTTTTCTACAGTCTTCTGTCTCTTTTCCATCTAATTCTTCCCTTTCCCTTTCCCTTTCTTCATCTAGGCCTACCTCTTGGCACAGACTGGTTTGTCAGGTCTGTAATAAAGCTGCCATTGTTTCTAAGAGTGCAGCAACAAGAACCAGCAACCTGTTAAAAAGCCTTGGAATGTTTCTGCACATATTTCATTCACAAAGGTGAATGTCATTATGTTATTCTTTATACATCTAAATAGTTTTACTGAGACTGAGTTGGTCTGTCTGTATGTTTGTGTGCGTGTAGCAGAACCTAGTATCATACTGACCTCTTAACTAGCTTGACATCAAAATGTGCATTGGAAAAGTGGGCTTAGTTTTTGCCTATTAAGACCACAAACTTCCCGCACGTATTCTTGGGATTTACACTCATCACAACTAAACACACTCGTACACCCAACACAATATTGAAATTATACTAAAATGCATGAAATCATTCAAAAGCACAATGTAACAGTTCACTTTTGCACATGCTTTTCTTGGACCACCAATTAATCCTCACAGTAACTCTTTTCTTTCTTGACTGTAAATTACCTCTTCCCAGATCTCTAAATGCCATCATCTCAAATTGCAAGAAGTGTCTCTAATATTTGTGTGTGTCTGTGTGTATACATGTGACGCACCGTTAACTCTTGTGGTAACAGGCCTTTGATACTGCCACTGCTCTTTAATCCTTAATCCCAACGCATAGGGAGGGGGAGACCGGTGAGAGCGCAAAAGACGAAAAGAGTGCCACAAGTAGTGGGGGAGGAAGCCTCAGCAAGTGGCTTTAACTCGGTCTAGCAGTGATTCAGACACATGTCCAAGTTTAAATCCAGACCCTGACCCACAGTGAAGAACTCAAGAACTCAACAGCCAGAGTCAACAGAGTCAGATTAAGGGAATTAGGTTTTATTAATAAATGGGAGAAATTAAATGAGTGTTACCAGGTAATGATTTCAGGATCTGGTATTAAATGTCAAATAGGTGGTTTTCCTTTTCTCTTTGACAAAACAAAACAAAAAAAAAAAAAAAAAAAAATTCTCTGATATCATCTGTTTTTGCTCCCTTTGTGCTTGCCACAAAGCTGAAATGGGACTCCTGATACTCTATGCTCTTATGGAAGACAACTTCATTTTGTTACTGCACTGTCTTAAATAACAACCGGTGGGGGTTTGTGGGCAGGTAATGTAAGCAGCCTTCGCCGTTACATTAGTGTCACATCACTAGTAACAATTATAATGCCCGATTTATTTTTTAAAACTTATTTTCCTAGCTGTATGCAGAGCATATTTTACATAGTATTTTTATCTTTCGGTGTATAAATAATTTGATCATCTTTGAGTATAAAAAAGGAAGACAATTCCTACTAACATCTGTGAATTCATATTGGTGATTAGAATGCAAACCACGCAAGCAATACTTGCCACTGCTGGTGTAGTACACCTGACTTCATTAAAGAATACTGAACACTAATTTGGATAAATGTGAGGTCAGCAGCCTGCGCAGTGTGGGGGAATAATTCCCTGTAACACACAGGACAATATTGGCAGCTGTTGTCCATTTCTCTGTCACACAGTGTGTGTTTTATATCAGATTCCTCAACCTCTAATCAAAAGGGTAATGCTTTTTCATGCCTATCTTCTAAAAGAAAAGTGGTTGCGTTGCTGTGCCAGGTAGATTGTGTATGCTTGCACATGTGGAGACTAGTGTTCACATGAGTGATGAGGTATTTGCCATCTGGAAAGCAGGTTTAATAATACACTCTTTAAAACTCTGTTCAGGCTAGAAGTGGCTTGCGATGCTTTAGAAAAAAGAAAAGATAAAATGGAGACGAAATTGGGAGAAATTGTGAAAAGAAACAGATACTGAGAATTTAGAAATTATACACAACAAAGAAGAGAGAGAGCGTTTAAGCCAACAAAGGACTGGCATCCTTTCACCTCACTTTCTCCTTGACCAATTACTCTGTCCACTTGCCTCATCTCATATGAGGAAAATTACATCGCTCATCAGATGCAGGCAAACATCCAGACCACACAAATCCCTCCAGCATCCCTGTCTGATACATTTTTCACTTCTGTGTGTGGGTATAAGATTCCGAGTTGAGTGTTTTCACTCCACAAACCTCTGGTCTCACACAGAGAACTGTTGAGATGAACTCAGTGTTTGCCAGGTTTCTGCTCGGTGAGAGATACTAAGGCGTCTCGCACTTTCTCGCTGGCTGGCTCTGGTTGTTACTGTGTTTAAAAAAAAAAAAAAAAGAGTGTGTGTGTGTGTGTATGTGTCCAAGGGCTAAAGATGTCTGGAGATGTCTGACTCTCACCAAAACTGAGAGAGTGGGATGGGACATTGCACACATTGGCCTGTCCTTGTATACTTTGTAGACACACATACATACACACGCATGAGAGGCAAAAGAAGGAAACCATAACAGCCTGCGTTCCGACAGTGCCTCCTTGACAGATTTAAGTAAATAGCAGCAAACAAGAGATTATTTTTGGCAGACCACGCTGCAGCCCATTCCAAGAACCAGGGGAGGTCCAATGGGAACGAAGGAAGATGAAATCACATAAACAGATGTGATTAAAGTCAGTATCATATGTGTCATTACTCATTCACATGACATACACCTTTTTTCTATAATAATCCAAAGAAAGGCCCAAAGCAGTGCTTTTTTCTCTTAACTGCTGTTTGCATCTGTCAGTACATTTGGTTTCTTTCATTACAGTGCAACTAACCCCTGAGAATTCATTATGCTCATATTTGTTATTTCAAGTACACAAAATAAAGCAATGTAAATGGGCAGCAGGATCAGCGTGGGATCTACAGCAGACATATTCGCGTTGACCCACTGTAAGTGGATTTGTAATCCCCCAGTGGATTTAAACTGTGTTTACTGTCACAACCATGTTCGCATGCTTTTGGGACAGCATATGCACAGCTACATCTGTTTGGTCATTCGCTTTTTTTTTTTTTTCCAAATCGCATGCCATATTTTAGAAGCACAGAGCCTTCCTTACACACTACTGTCAAAGAAAACATAAGGTGTTTCTTTGGGCAATCTCTGCCCCCTGCAATCAATAAATACTATTCATTTACTCCATTTACATGTACCAAATACACAATCCCTGGATGTTCTGATGTACCCTGGTATGTAAGCGGCTTTAGGACAGAAAGCTCAGATACTACCACCAATCAATTAATCTGCTATTAAAAGAAAAAGAGGCAAGGAAAATGCGTCTAATGCTAATATGGCTTTGCCACATATTCCCAGGCATGTAAGTGTTTGTGCCAGGTCAAATAAAGACCAGACTGCTGCTCCAGCGGAATGTGCCATGACCTTAAATGTTTGGATGAGGTAAAAGTCAGCTTAGGTTAATCAAATCAACTCAAATTAGGCATATATTTGTAACATAATACTCTTCTCTTGATGTAAAATAGGCCACAGGGAAATTGCAACTAAGATATTTCACACTTTTCATTCAAAGTTTAAAAACTGCTGTACTGGGAGACAGATTATATAGATTTAATTACGCAATTGGTAGGTTTAAATTTGAAGGAAATTGTGTTTTGTTTGACATAAAATGATAATGTATCAAAGATGGAATAATTTTTTTTTTTTTTTTTTTAAGAGTTCTGGTTGTTGGCAGTAGCGGTGCTAGAGCCACCCTGAGGTAGTCATCGGGGAAAACACTAATTGGCCTAGTCCCCCACTAACACCAAACACCTCTATGTATGTGCATGTGAGTAAGACAGACACACATGTTTGTGTCTGTGAGAGTGAAAGTGAACATTTATTTGCACCCTGCTGCCACCACTGGAGAGAAACTGTCCAAGTGCTGAGTGACACATGCTGTTTAGTGTCTTAATGGAGGGAAAGGAGGGCCAGCCAAACCACAGCCCTTAGACTGGGATCACACAGCCTGTAATTATGAATGTCAAAGTGCGTAGTGTATGCGAGTGAGAGAGAGAAAGATAGAAGAGAGAGAAAGAAGAATTTCTCAATAACAACTGAAATGAATGACCTGTGCACCTCTGCCATGCCATGAGTCGTTTTTTTTTTTTTTGTTTTTTTTTTTGTATATGTGACGATTCTGTGCGCGTCTGTTTATCAGTGGCCACGATTCTGCTGCTGCTCCAGATGTGACCATGCTCCCGCAAACACAAACACACACGAGAAATGAAAGTTGTGAGGTGGAGCTGTGTTTAATTAGGGTAACCACATATTTACAAACAGTGGGGGGGAAGCTGCCTCGCAGTGACTCAGCAGCCAAGAGGCACACTTGTACTTTTGACTCTGGGCCTGCCTCTCCCAACTGCAAACTAAATATGAGAGGGAGAGAACTGAGGGATGGAAGGAGAAAAGAAGGTAAATGACAGGGTGTGAGCAGAATAAAAAACACACCATGGATACCAAACATATAAAATTTTATATCTATAAATATAAATACTTTTATGGATTAAAAGAGCACCAGGTTCTCTTAGTGTGGGAAAATGCAGAATAATCCAAACAGATGGCTGATAAAAAAATAAATAAATAAATAAGTCTTCCATTTTTTCTTTTTTTTTTTACATTTTTTTCACTGCCATCTTGCATGATAGGTACTATTCGGAATAGCAACTGAATTACTGCTCATGTTTTTCATTGAAATTATAAATATAGCCTTTTAATCCTTCAACTTGTGTTAGGCCCAAAAGGTTCACATAATTCAGTATCTACATTTTATTCAACCACATGATTTTAGTATGGCTGGCCTAACACAAATATTATTTTAATCTAGACTTTTAATAGTAAAGTTGTATGGTTGACAAACCGGAAACTGTTCCAGTACTATTACAGTTATTTTAAATCAATAACTTAAAGGTATCTAATATAATTTTCCCATTCCAATAGGTTTGTTGTCATAACCTGCTAATGTGCATTCAGCAAACATGAAAAACCTTCAAAGCGCAGCGTGCAGCACAGTAGAACCTGTTCTTGTTTTTTCATTGGCTGTCAATGCCTTGAGAGAGAACAAACACAGGCACAAGGCCTTAAGTGTTAGCTGTGTTTGTCTTGACTTGACCTTGGTTTGTGTGTGTGTGTGTGTGTTCCTGTGCACATCTGTGTGGCAAACCACATCAAAGAATGAGAGAGCAGCTCAGTTGTTAAGACCCCTGACCCTGGCGTGCTCCAAAACACAGGGAGGGTGGTGGAGAAGCAGATAAAAATACAGTTAAACCTATCTGCAAATGCATGGGCATGTGCACAATGAATGATGAGCTACAGCGCGAGCAACCGTCTTCTTAACTTTTACACTGATCTGTGACAAACAAGTAAATGATCACATACTGTGCATGCAGTGAGACTCTTTTCACCCCATTAAACCTACATATGTGTTTAGTCAATCTTCAATTTAAAGCGATTCTCGTTTGACTCTGGTATGAAAATGGAGGACAAATGGAATAGAGTCTTGGTCCTTGGATGAGCACTTTATCTCTCTCTCTTTTCATCAAATGCACTTGAAGTGAGTTCTTCAAAGGTGATCTTCTCCACTACATCTTCGCTCCATTTATTTTTAGCTGACGGCGGATATAAACTAAGTCCTTGACAAAACATCAAACGTTGGTTTAGCGAGTGTGTGCATGGTGTATTAGTCACTAGATCAGTGTATTTGCCTGTGTGTTTTATGTGTGTCCAACTTGCTGTATATTAGTCATTCATGGATGTCTGCAAGTGTGCATATATTCTTCCTTTTTATGTGTGTGTGCGCGCGCGTGCGTGTGTGTGTGACACAGCTGTAATAACTTACAGCTCCCTGCATTTCAAGTATGCTGTCACGGTCCATTTTAATGTACTACACACTGCTGCACAGACGCACACAGAGATAGAGACAGATAAAAACATTTCTCGATAGTAAATAAAACTATCCCTGTTAACTGTAATGCCTAAACTTTGCCTGTAAAGTCAGCTAAATTTCCCAAAAATTATATCTTCTACAGGTGTCAACTGTTTCTGCAAGGGTATGTGCTGTATGTGCGAGCATAGCAGTGAAGCCAATAGTTAAAGTGTCAAAGTGCAATGGTAGGGTCCAAAATAAAATCTTTTGCATAGATATGTCTGCATGTTTGTGCGTCTTTGTGTGTATATAAAGCAGCCCTTGACGGCTATTGGGGGCGGCGGTGGCCCGATCGGTGTGTTTGCCTTGGCAGCGGTTCAGCATTCCACATTCCTCTGTGATATTCAGTACTGTGACCTCAGGAAACCCGCCCAGCAAAGAAGCGCTCTCTCTCTCTCTCGCTCTCCCTCCCTCCTTTCTTGCCACCTCCTCACATTTCTGTTTCTCTCTCTCCCTTCCTCTAGATCATTGACTCCACCCTGTTTTTTTCATATGTGGACATGGAAAATCATCTGTCAATCCCCAGCCTGTCTCTAACAGTAATTCTCCCATTCTTCTGCCAGAGGTCTCTTGATGAGGCAGCTTTCTCACAGCTCCAAATATTAGCTGCTGTCAGTGAGAATATACAAGACTTCACTATGTCCCAGTCCTTGATATATCAGTACAATACGTATTTCTCCTTTTTTAAGCAATGACATTATATTGATTATAGAGTTCCCCTTTTTGTTGTAATCTCTACAATTTTGCAGTTACCTCTGCAAATCTTCATTAATGAAAGCTAAACACTAGAAAAAAATAAGTCTATGGAATTTGTTGAAAAAAAAAGAGAGATTTGTAGGGGGAAAATTGTTAAAGTATTAGTTACTGAATGGTTTCCTCATCTTCTTTTCTGTTTGTCAGGAGACTCCTCCTCTGATTCCTCCCTCCTCCCTCTGAAGCCATGCCCACATGCCCTGACACACCATTTACCTTAGATGACCTAACACCCAGGCAAAGGCAGTTAATTCTCCACCTCCGTGCCTCCCTCCTCCCTCCACCCCTTTTAGCTTTTGCTGTAAACTGCACAAACTTAAAACACATGGTTGCAACACCTAAAACTGACGGCTGTGCAAAAAGACAGAGAAATTCTGTCATTAAAGTATGGAAAAGGTCATCACAAGGAATGTAGTAGAAAGAAATGTCAAAGTAAGACACTGTCAAAAGAAGCAGGCCCTGCTCCTGCCCGATGAGGCCAGCACATCTCACAACGCAACCATATGCAAGTCAATCCAATCTAAATGCAAGTCAGAGACTATAGTTGACCCACATAGATGGAGTCGTACAGGGTTAACTGAGGTAAAGGGTGGAGGAGCCAACCTTCTTATCTATCGGCCACTGAGTGCATTTGTCTACATGCACACTAATCTTTCACAATTGAAAGTATTGGATGTAGGTCATATAAATGGCTAATTACAAATAGTCTCATTTAGTCCAAATCCAGTACACTGCTATTGGGCCTGGTTTAAAAGTATTTGCTGTACAGATAGCTCTGAATTGTAAACATTCAAGCCAATCATTTCGCATAACCTCTATACAAAACTTCCTATATAACGTCAGTAAAAAAATAAATAAATAAATAAAATTCCCATGTAAACATCCTTTGTTCCGGCGGCTGTCAGGCTGTTTAATAGCAGCAAACTCTATCGTACATTAAAAAAAAAAAAAAATTCTGCTTTCTGTGTGAACAAAACAAGGTTGCTTAGCCCAATAACAAAAGTATAAAAGCTGGAAAAAAAAGGTCTCTCTTGGAAAATTAACTTGTCTACGTGTGCGTGTACTTGATTGCCGTACTTATATTATTATTCTTGGGACCATATAAAATTTGGCCTATAAAACTGCATGTGTGTTTCTTTGTGGCGAATATGTGTGTTTGCAAGAGAGTGAGTGTATGTGTGTGTTCTGGATTAAGAGCTTCACCCCTGGACCTCGAAATTAGATAGGGGATTAGCGGGACACATCCGCCACCTGGCATTTTAATCTCCGCAATTACAACAACTTTTAATCAACAACAGCCGCCCATGTATCACATACAGTCAGAACTCAAGAAAACAATCATCTTCTGCATCCTAGTCTGTGTCAACAACACCAGTAGGGTACTAATAGGGCAGCTGTATACTGGTTTCTACATGAACCACTGTATTAATAAGGATCAGCCTAGCTTGTGACTTGCATGGCGCACTGGGGAAGGGTTTAGCATCCAGAGTGATTTTTACTTGGCACAAGGCTATGAGATAGGATGTGAAGCAGTTGACACTAGGTTTGGAGGCAGCATCCCATTAGCACCTTTGCAAGGCACCTACCATCCAAAGATCATTAGAGTATGTCAAGAGTTGGTAATGCGAGACCTATGTGATCCCATGTAAAAATCTGTGGCTGTATGGTCATGCTCAGAGATGTCAGGGGCTGCTCCACTTCTGGACCTCAAATTGTTGGAATGTCTTTTTCAGAACCACTTGGTTCGGAAGCCTGAGCATCTCTCTGAGCAAGCTAAAAGTATTCTGAGAGTAAAGTTAAACGCTGGAAGCAAGCCACATTAGTAGGATGGAACCTCACATGAAGATAGTCACAACATCATATGTTAATATATAATGCTATACATTTGTCCAAATGCTATACATTTGTTACATTTATAATGCAATTATGTCATTGTGATTCTCTCAGACATAGTCAAAACAATACTAGTGAGATCCAAAGTTAGATCTCTCTGTCCAGTTGACACAGAGAGATCTAACTTTGGATAACTATGACCTGGATGAGTGAGAATCTACACAGAATACTAGTGAGAGCATTTGGAGAAGAGTGATAGAAAAAGAAACTAAGTAGTGAGAAGAGCAAAGATCACATTATTATTATTATTATTGTTGATTTACTACCACTCTTTAAAAAAGTAAACAGGAACAACAGAAACAATGGCAAACATGAAAAGTGAAATGAGGTAGGGGGCAAATTAGTCCACCAATATCCTATATCTAACCTCGACTATTAGGACAGTGGGGACACAGGGAGTGGTGGGATCATAAAGGAGATACAAAGAAGGATTCGGCAACCTAATATTCTATCTCCTGTGCATATAGATGTACTCCAATTTTCCCCCGGCCTCCTTGCACTAACTGGCACAGCTGAGTATGCACGGCACCGCCAGCACCTACGTGGATCACCATATCACCTTACACACATTGCATGACGAATCAACTGTCTCCCTGCGGCAAGCTAAACTGTGGAACAAAAAAAAAAAAAAACCCAAAACACTAGCTTTGTCCCGCAATCGCACATTCGTGCTATGAATACAGTTGCCTTTGCAGATTAGCGAGAGTTTTAAAATATGTCCTTATTTTAAACATATCATCGTCACACTAAAATGTAATGTAAGAAATCTAGTTTCCTAATGCCATTGCGGTTGAACTGCTTTCGAGATGTCCTATATCAAAAGATGCCTCAACTTGTGTAGTGTAGTGGAGCACAGCACTGAGTACCTTCCTGAATCTCAATTATTTTAAAAGAATGCAAAATTTCAGGCCAAAGCAAATTGGTTGAGCGTTTTAACTTGGACGTCTGTCCAAACAACTCCTGGGGGGAGTATTCAGTTAAGAAAAGAATGGATTTTAGCACACACTGAAGATGTTCAGCATCTGCCATAAAACCTTGCTGCCTAAACAAATGCACAGTGCTCTGTGCATCATACTTGCACATTTAAATACAGGGATGATGTGTGCCAAATGTTAGTGGAATATTTAAACAAAACAGAAGAGGCATTGTTCAAAACATATATGAGTATGCTCATATATTATACATCGAAAATGCATCTCTGTGCTATCTTTTTTCTCTTTCTCATTCTCTCTTGTCGCTCTTCCGTTCCCCAGCACTCTCTCATGTGGGAGGCAGCACTGGGCACACAGCCATGCCACATCAATATGCGAAATGGTGAAATGTTTCCCCTCTGCTGTAGTCTGTGAGGCCTGCAACAGTGGAAGCAGTGGCTAATAATACCAGATACAGCAGGTCATGTTAGCTGGTTGTTAGTTAACAGAGGTTAACATGTTAGCACTACCAACGTGGCAGTTGTGGACTGGCCCCGTCGTAGAAAACGAATTCTGCAACAGCTCGGTGATGGAGACAACGACAACCAGCGCCACCCTGCAGGCACCTTGGATTCTACCCAGGCATTGGTTGCCATGGAGCCAACCAAATTTAGGTCCAATAAATGTGAGGGGAGCAGGCGGTGGGGCAATTCAAGTGATGGAAATAATCAAAAGCTTTAAAAATATTTGTTGTATGTGGAAATCTATTAAAATAAAGCCCCTAATTTAAAAATAGAAAAAAAATGACAGCATTAATGCCAAATGTCATCGACAACCTACACAGTCTCCTGGCAATGTGAATGATGTTATTAAATTGATTTTGTTAAAGTGACACCTCTCACATCTTACTCCACAAGGACACAAACACAGGCAAGTTAAAAGAAAGTTGTTAACACTCATAATGAGGTGTGATACAAGTACATCAAAGTTTTTGAAAGCAGTGCCGCTGCACTTCTCTTTCAGACAGAATTCTTTAAGTAGTTGGAGGTGACTTAACTGCCATCTGCATTCACGACCTAAACTCCTTGATTAAAAAGTTTGAACGATGCACAATGGCACTTAGATTACATCTAGGTGCCTTTGCCAACAAGCTGACTGGCATTATCAACAGCCCAGGGAGAAAGCTATTCACAGCAACTTGCTGTGACCATTTCACCATGGTGTCCCTGAGACCCTACCAATCTGCTTTATCTAAACCCGGTCTTTCTTTTAAAAGGCATGATGCTTGGCACAGTGAGAATGTAACTGATGCAAAATGGAGCCTAGCACTCACCATGTATAATAAGCAGACAGAAGATGTGTGCACATATGCACAAATATGCACACACACACACACACACGTAAGCCTTTGCCAAAAGCAACCCCCAACACTACATTGTGGACACAAACGCACACTGTCTTTAGAAAATCCCACAGCTGTAACCCCCTGCAACCACAATCCTTCCCTGCATCTACACTCCCGATAAAGGCTAAATAAAAATGAGCTATCTCTACCCCACCGTACACCCCCTTGTTAAGACTACGTCCACATCCCACCTGCTCTACAACCCCCTCCAAACGCACGCAGACATGAATGAATCCTCACAGGCTAATGCCATTCCCAAACTCATCCTGTTATCTAAACGAGCGCCATCCACTCGTCAGCGACAGTCATTCCCTTTCTCCGTCTCAGAAAAAAAGAGACTCTCCTGTTCACAGATGAATTAAGTCTTTTGATGGAGCGCTGAGCCTTGTTTACTGCTGCTCGGTTTATTTACTAGGTTGTTTTTCAAGTCCTCATTGAAGGACACTCTACTGAATACCCCTGCTTACATATACTTTCCTCACCCTCTGAACCTCGCCCTCCAAACCCCTCCATCTCATCTTCAACTTAACTCCCCCATTTCCCAAACACACATATATATACATACTATCCCCCCATCTCAATCCTGTGTTGTTCCCTATCCAGTTTCATCCCGCTTTCTTCTCTGCATCTACTGTCCTGGATCTGTGTCCAAACTGATTTGAAGCTTACTCGCTTACACAGATGCATGCCAAATTTGATTCTCTGCATTCTGTTGTGCTTCTCAGCTCGCTGGCTCATTCGCTCCCTTTACCGCTGTGTCTTGCCTAAACTTCTCTTCTCACAGTGTAACGAACACCAACCGAAGCCCTCGTGAAGCGCATCTCAAAGATCATGTGACCAATCCCCGTCAAGAAACTCTGATACTTTAAACTGAAAAAAGAGCGTATGAAAAATACATTTGATCAATATTAAGATACTGTAAATGTCATTCTTCGTGAATGACTGGCAGCAGAATATTTTACACATCAATAAAAGAAACTGAGAATTCAAAAGAAACCCCTGCAGTCAAGGCTCCCAGCCCCCATGATGGCCTGTCTTCAAGAAAAACAAGGATAACGGTTCTCCTATTCAGTGCTAAAATGTTTGTGCTTACAAGTTATTTTACATTTTTCTGTAGCTGCAAACAGGAGTCTAGGGTGCTAATGAGGCTAGGGGAGGGCATTCATTTGAACTCTAAAGAGGAATAAAGGAAAAGGAGAACAAGTGAAAGAAAGAAAAGAGAAGAAAGCGAGGATCAGAGGGAGGAGGTTGGCAAGACTTGTGTATGAAAATTTGGCATCTTTCATACAGAGAGATAGCATCGTGCCAAAAGCGGCTGCTGACACAACTCCTCTCAACTCCTTTTACTTTCTGAAATCAGCCTTAAACCCACCCACATAATAATTAGTTTTATTCTTTAACCCGCAAGTACAAAATTAAATGAAATAAAACCTGTTTTCTTTTTTTTTTTCACATGTTTGGTTACCATTTTGGATGAGTTTTTAGCTCCACAACCACAAAACTCAGTAAATGTTATTTAGTCATTATATGCAAAACTAATTTATGAGGGAAAGGCTGAAGGCTAAAATCTGAAAAGACACAAATGGTGCTTTACTGTGAAAATGCAATTGTGCGTGTCGCAGTGTGCTGCTCAATGGCGTTGCTAGCGAGGCTTAGCAGCCAGTGCCAGGGCCTTGCTGTGTGTGTAGCTCGGTGAATAAGCCTTGTTCTCTGGCTCTCCGTCCTTTCTGGCTGGTAAGCCTGATAGTAAGCACTGGCCACTGCGCTCTTTCTCATAGTCTTTTTCCTCCTCCTCCTCCTCCTCTGAGGTGGGGAAACCCTGAGTGGGTATATGGTTTTTGAGGACAGACACATTTCATGGTTGGCGCTGCAACAAAAGCCTGAAAAGAGACCCGGCACTGGGAAGACACAGTATTAATACATATAATACCACCCCCTCAGTGCTACTGCTACTTTTCTCAATAATTTCTTTCTTGTTTGTTCTTTTTCTCCTTTCTCACCCTCTCCTCCACTTTTACTCTAAATGCTGTTTTTACTCTGTGTTTTTGCATGTATTTTAAATCTTGATTCCAGGTTTGATGCCAAATTTAATGTTAGGTTAAACAGGTCTTTTTTCAAAGAAAATAAAATTTTACAAAAATATGTAAACGCATAAACCATAAATCACAAAACAATAACCTGATTTTGATGGCCATTTTTTATAATACAGTTCAAAAATAGAACTGAAAAAGGGAATAGAAATAAAAGACACACTAAATTTGGACTAACAAAGCCATGTAGACTTTAGTGATTTAATGTAATCGTCATTTTGCAAAAATAAAAATTGCTGTTGTTATTGAGCTAAAAATATATATGTTAAAATATCAGTGTTAAGAATAACACAAGATTTGTTCACCAGATATTTAAAAAAAACAACTTACTCTAATTTAAAAATATTTTATTTAAAAAGTAGAAGAGCGCAGACGTCCTCCAAGCAGCTCATTTCCCCACAAACCCGTAATCTGGAACATTACTAAACGTATTCATCTGTTCTCTGTCCCATTATCAACATTTTATGAAAATGTTATCAAAATCCCTTCATAATTTTTTGAGTAATTTTGCTAAAAATCAACCAGACAGACAGAAAACCAAAACCGCCATGGTGAAGGTAAAAATAAGAAAAAGAAAGAAGCTAAAAATTCTTTCTGCTAAGATACCTGTCATGCGATTACAACTGAGCAGGAAGAAATAGCGAATAATCTGGCAGCACTACTAATTCAAAAAAAAGAGGGGCTCAGAGTCAACCTGATAAAAGAGGCAAAATCTGCAAACTGCTTCATTTGTCCGTTCCAATACATTGATGGTCCCTGAATTCACCGGAATAATCCCTTTACCTCATATCTCCCAGTGCAAAAACTCCTCACATAAAAGGAAACAGATGTGGAAAGACCAACATTTTCAGGAGTTTTTTCTCCCTCCAAAGACAGACAGAGAACCTGCAGCTTAAAAAAACTCTACTGAAACTTCCATTTCAAGGGCAAAGAGAGCATATCTGGAGCATGCCAAATTTTGCTGGTCAATTTAATGAAAGACCAAACACAACAACATTGCCTTTGACTTTTTTCTGCATGTGCCCCCTCCCCTCCAGTGCTAGAGTCATCTTGGTCTCATGAGATAAATGTAGAGCCTGCGGTTTTGGACCAGTCTATGTACGTCTGTGACAACCCAAGTTAGCCTTGTGTGCATGTGCATGTTTTAGAGAGAATGAGCACACGGGGCTTTGGCGAGCTGCACACCATTAGCTGTCCAAGTATACAGACTTTTTCCCAGTGCCAAGAATAGTTACAGAAGACTCCCTCTCCCTCCGCTTCTCTAATGTGAGAGGGCTCTCCCTCCATCTTCACTCTCCAGATTTGATATGCGGCCACCTCGACGTGCCCCTGACGGCAGACAAAAAGACAGACAAGTGCAAAACAAGAGCCATCAGTGAAACATTTACTAATGCCAAAGCAGCTCTACATGTGGAGGGCTTTTCTTAGCCTGCATGGGCCCTGTTCCCAGCACACAGTACAAAAGCCTCAGACCTGACTGACTTCCTCAGCATAAAGATTTGTTTTTTGTTTTTTTTTAATCACTTCATTGCTTGTGGGGCATTCTGAACTATGGACGCACACAAACAAAGACGAACACTTTCAAGACACAAGAAGCCGTTAAATTTAATTTCACTATTAAACTAATGACAGAAATAATGTGTAATAAATGAGCATCTGAGCCACTGCACTTCTGGTTTACCCTCATAAATCTTGATCGCTCATTAAGTTTTCTTCAGTCATAGAAGATAAGTGGGGTTTATGTTTGTAAATCCATCCTGTGGTCAGTGTGTTGGCCAGTATTCTGGCCACAACAAAGGGGTTTTCTCTGAACTTTCTCACAGAGAAGTCCAAGGCATTACAATCGCTATAGTGAGAGGGAGGTGGGATCTGGCACGCCACAGCAGGAAAGTGTGGAACAGTCCTGGTAGAAATGGCACGGTGAACACATTTCACACCTCCCTTGGTGTGACTGCAAATTTCCTGTACAGTGTTTTTGATTGGAAACACATTTCAAACATCTTTTCATGATCACACTTAGAGTGCACAAAACAAAGAAAGAGGAAAATATGCGAGAGAAAGAGCAATAAAAAAAAAAAAAAAAAAAAGTCCAAGATATTATTCACTGTAATGAGCTACCTTTGAACCTAACACTTTTTAAAACCTTTCATTTTATGACATTGAATAAATAAGGAATTTCAGGGAGGGTGGTAATATCTAAACAAAGTCTATCTAGCACACTCCTTTGTTAGGAGCAAGCCCTTCTTGGCTCATCCAGGTCAAAGGAAGGTCAAACTGTCTCATGTCAAAAATTATATATATATACATATATATATATATGTATATATATATTACATTTGATTAAAAAAACAATAAATACACATAAAAACTGTTTTTTTTTGTGCAATATTTAAAGAAACACTTTTGTGTCGGTTTGGCTTCTGAGGTGTCAGGAAAAACAGAGGAGAGGGCTGTTTATTGTGGCGGCGTGGTTTGTTCTGCTACGGCTGCAGTGTCTTATGCTCCGTAACAGAAAGGATCTCGAAGGCTGGCTGGCTGCAGAACAGCCTGAGAAAGCCTGTCGGCAAGCCCAGTGATTCCCTGTGGCAGCGTTTGCCACTCTGTCATAAACAAAACACAAGACGTCTTTCTCTTCTTCCCACACCAACGAGGCTCGGTCGCTGCCAAACAGAACAATCAGTATCGCAGCCTCGTCTCCTTTCCAGCACGCTCTCTCTCCCTCTGTCTCTTACAATATAAACAAAAGAGCTCAGCTGAGGCTTTACCTCTGTGAGAGCAACAATGAGGACGATGTTTAAGGAGACGAAACAAAAGTGTGCACGGGATCAAAGAGGAGCGAGGAAGGCAGAGATGCTCGAGACCGACAAAATGCCGACCAAACAAACAAAAAAAAAAAAACAGACGAGGGTGAAACAAGCTTTAAATGTGTTTGCTTGCAAATGCATTCCCAACTTATCAGAAAACAGTTTTCAAGCGCGATCACAGCGGCACATTTATGACAGGTTTGCGAGGATTAGTTTCTCAATTTCTCCAATTTTCTATCTCAAATATCATACAGTGTCCCTCCAACTAGGGCTTTGAGTGAGCGTGGGCTCTTTCGAGGCAGATAAAAATGCTAAGACACACTGTGTTAACTAGATAAGATAAGGCAGAGCACATGCTGCGTCATATTACAAATGAGAGGCACACTGTGCAGATTCTCCGAGGAGCCATGTATTTCAAGTTTGCTAGTCTGAGCATTCTAACACTAAGTGATTACTTAGAAACACAACACATAATATTTTAATGCTGCAACTCTACATGATATATAACACACATAAATCTGCAGATAAGTAAATAAGGTAATAAATGAATAGTATGTGAATAAGATATAGTATATTTCTTAACACCCAAGTAAAGATGTTATATTATAAGTCTGTGGGAAAAAAAAAAAATTAAAAATCACATGTCAAACAATTCCTTTTTATAACAAGCAGAGTAAAACTCCTGCGAGGTTTTAGAGGTGTCTGGCCTGGGCTGAGACTCTGTTTGTGTGTGCGCACGTGAAGCTGGTTGATTCACTGTTTGAAATTTCCAGAAAATTCCAGCTGAGATAATATTAGGTCATGAGCCTCTGTTTGCATGTATATCTAGCCAGCAAATGGTGAAGTAGTGTGTATGTGGAGGAGTTGGCTGTCAAACGTCTTTCCTGTGTGTATGCCTGTGTGGTTGCTGTGACAGTGATTTTTTTGCAATGTGGGGAAAAAAAAAAAAACCACTACACAACACAGTCAGTGTTTTGACTGAGTGCAGAGCAGAGTATATGCACTAGAGGCTACAGTGGTGTTTGGCCAAGTGAGAGTGTGTGTATTCATGGTGATGGCTGTGTTACCACAGTGTTTGGCAGTATCAAACCATATCTATGACATGGTTCGGTCTTTGGCTGAAAGTGTGTGCTGTGTGTGTGGGTGTGTTTGCGATTGTCACTTAAACTGTGTTGGGCTATAAGTGCGATGTCGACTAAAGAGATGACAGTGTGGTTTCTTGTTAGTAAAGATGTGTATCCTTATTTAGCTGTCCGTGTACACTCACATGTGTGAGAGCATTAGGTCCAACATGGTGCTGGAAATTAAGGCAGACGGTGAAGGCAAAAGCAGTGTGTGGCCTAAAAGCAGAAGACTTGTGACACCAGAAAGAGACACGGTATCTCTCTTTCTGTTTCTCACACACACACAAACAGACAAACGAGCACACACACTCGCGCAAGCAAGCTATTTGGACAGTGGCCAAATTATAGAGCCACTTTCTCCCAAGGTTTTAAAAGGGACCGTAGATTTGAACAGACAAACTCTCAAAATACAATAAGAAAGATAAGAAATCACAATTTCAATGCAGCGAAAATTTGTTCCAACAGAAACTCAAAATTGGGATTTGTATAAACACCAATTGCCTCACTATGACAATTAATACAGGCATATCAGTCTGTAACACGCACTCACATATTCCTTTTATTGCTATTGATGCTACGCAGTGACAGCCTCCAAAAAAGGAATAAAATGCAAAAGCCCAAGGTTTATTATTTCCTATGAAGGAAAAAAAATTAGTGTCCTGGTAAATGTTTGTTTTGTTAAATAAATAGACCAAATCTACTTTTTTTAAATAATATTACTATCAGAGATATTAGAGCAGGGATTTCTCCTAAAATTGAAACATATTTTTCTGCACATTTATGCAACTTATTACCCTTTTCTTCGTTTTGCTGTAATTGCTATGAATTCTTGAGTTAAGGATGTGATACGTATACATAGTGTTCCTGTGCTGGTCATTCTTGTGTGTACATGAGTGATTAGGCAGAAGTGTGTGCATAAATATGGATACACACATGGGCAGGAATACAGCGCATGGCAATGTGTTGGCATTAGTCTCTACTGGTGTGTAGGTGACCACATACCTGGCGTGTGGACAAAGTAGGCCAAGTACAGGTCTAGCTCCTTGACAGATACCCCGATGTGGTGCGGCTGGACGCATAGGCCAGGGTTGGTGCACTGTGGTGACTTGATCAGCCTCTCCCCATCTGTGCTCTCCAAGGGGCTGCCCTTGAACAAGATCACCATCACCAGGTCCAGCCTCCACACCTTATCGGCCTGACGTAGACAGTCGATACGTCGCATTTTGCCCTTCTGGTCAGGGTTGGACAGCACACAGCACGGGGGCTTTTTTCCTGTAATGGTGAGCACAAAGTCCTCACGGAACTCAGGCCGGATGTCCTTTCGGAGCTTGGCCAGTAGGCGCGAGGCCCATTTCTGCTTGATCTCTTGCTTTTCCCCCAGGAGCTCATCCTTCACTGCGCGCTCTTCCTCCTTGGACATGCGCTTCTCATGCTTCTTGAAGTATTTGCGCTTACGGGCCTGAAGGTTGAACCAAGTGTAGGCGAAGGCGCGGACGTGGGGCAGCAGGGCCTCGATGAAGGGGTGGAATTCATCCTGTATGAGACAAGAAGTCGGGGGGAGGGTAGAGGAGGGAAGGGAGGATGGGGGCAGACAGGAGGAGAGAGAGGGGGAGAATGGAGGAGAGAAAGACGGGGAGACAGGGAGAGGGGGTGAGGATGGGAAGAGAGAAGAGAGGCAGTTAGCACCGGCACGCAGCATGAAGGAACAGCTCTGTGTGAGCAGAGCGAGAGAATGAGCGAGAGGCAGTGAGGGAGACATCGAGAGACCGAAGAGAGAGAGGAAAAGATGCTATACAATTTACCTAACAGGTTTAGAAGGACAACCTTCACAACTACTTAATACCACAGTACTCAGACTGAATAAGACAGAAAGGAAATTAAGTATTTATGGATTAAAAAATATTCTTAAAAAAAACAACATAGGGATACAAACTGAATAAACAATTTTTGATTTTTAAAAACATGCAATATCTGCATCTGAAAAAAAAAACAAAAACATGACTCTCAAAACATAGACTACAGTAATTAAAATAAAACACGTAAAACTGAACTATTTGAATTTTCAAATTTTAGGTCAAATTGACCTAAAATACTAATGTTGCTATCAAAAACGTTAAAATGAAAATGAAATAAGAAAAATATGCTAGTTACCATTTTGCTCTCTCATCATAAATTCACCGACGCCGATTGCAAAGAAACTTAATGCGCCGGCAAAACACAAACTGGAGTATGCAAAAAGAGTATATACATATAAATATATATATATATATATATATTTATATGTATATAAATATATATATAAAAAATTTGAAAAAGAAGGTGTCGACGGTGTCCAAAAAAAGACAAAAAAAAGGTGCGACAGATGAGACGGGCCAAGGCGAGCGGTGTAATACCAGCAAAGAAACACAGGAGGTACTGTAGCAATAGCTGCAGGGGAGGTGCTGCTCAAGTGTACAATAGAAAGAGTTCAGAGAAGTTCAGAAGGAGCAAACACACAACACAATAAAGATGATGCAGTAAAAAAGCGATGAAATGGTTAAAAAGCCACCCTTGTCTGCAAAAAAATGTAAAGAAAAATGATCTTGGAGACGAAAAGGATTGGCAAAGCAAGAGGTGCTATCGGTTCAATTCTCCAGGATATGCACAAAACTCACGGAGAGAGAGAGAGAGCTGGACGAGGGGGGAACGGACGGAGGAAAAAAACAAAACAAGAGGACCGAATCAATGTTGGAAGAGTGTGCGCGACCGCTGGCAAACCCAAGTGCCGCTTCTTTTTTCCCCCTCTTTCTCTCCAACTCTGTCTCTCTCTTTCTCTCTTCCTCTCCACTTTCCTTCTCTAACCATTGACTGAGTCTGTGCCAACGTGCAGAGGGCCCACCTATTTGGCACCAAATCTCAAACAGTCCAGCCAATACGCACGCTCCCAGCACTGAAAGGGAGGGAAGTGAAAGATGGCACAGGGAGAAGCAAAGAGTGGGGGCTGGGGGGTGGATTGTTGGTGGCTGGTAGCAAAGAGAGAAAGAGAGAGAGAGAGAGAGAGCAGAGGGAAAGAGGGAGGGAGGCAGTAGGAGAGACGGGGACTGTGTGTGGTGCAGGCAGAAGGCACGTCATTAGCCAAACAGACAAGTTCCAATCTAGTCCAAAAGCAAAGTCCAGAGGATATTAATTTTACATGCGTCCAATCCAGAAAGCACCCGCCTTCTAAAGCCCTCCACACCCCCTCTGTCTTCATCACCAACGTGTTCACAGCCACCATGGCAAACCAGCTCCTCGCTCTCTCTTTCTCTCTCTCTTTCCCCGCACCCTCCCTTCCAGAAGCACCCCCTTTCTCTCCCTCTTCCCACTGCTCGCGTTTCACCACCTTGGCATGGGGTGGCATGAGAAAACATAGGCCCGAAATCCCACTAGACCCTGAGACCAGCAGCTGCTCCTGGATTTACCACACAAACAAAGAGAGGAGGGGGAAAGAAAATGCACATTTACCACCCCCCAACCCAAAAAAAACAAAAAAAAAATTACTATCAAAAAACATGCTCTTCTGTTGCAAAATGCATTCTTACATCCAAGCTGGCGCTATCTCTCCCCTTTTTCTTTTAGCGTACTTTAAAAGCCTCAACCTCACAGAGCTGTCCATATTTCCACTGAGTTGTATTGTGATGTACACAATGACACATTATTGTGATTGAACAGCAGCAGCAAGTGAGCACAGAGCTTTATTAACCGCCCTGGTACTCGTTGCTATCATGTCTGCACTGGCTAACCAACATGACCTCAGTCATGGAAGCTGTGCCTATTGCACAAAGGGAGAAATTTGTGACACTCACCAAAAAAAAAACAACAACAAAAACAAAAAAAAAACACTAAAAAGCTGATCTATGTGTGAAATACAGCTGGGTTCTTAACACCGTTACTCATGAACGCTCCTAATTATGTGAGTTCAATCTCGGGGTTCTTATTATTTATATATTAAAACTTAGAATGTGAAGAGCTGCAAAAAAAAAAAAATTGTCTTGTGGTCAAGCTGAGGGATTGGCTATTTGATTTTTGACCTGAAGCCCATCGCTGTGCTGCGCACAGGCCATCTTTAAGAAGCCCTTGTGGAAACCAGAGTAGTCTAGCTGGCTCCAAAGTCTATCAGATTCAGCCTGGCCTGCTCCCCCTGTCAGTGTCTGACAGTGGAGCCACAGCCTGGATGACTGGCTGGTCCACTGACTAGCTGGCAAGCTGGCTGTTTGGTTGGCTTGGAGGTTACATGACTGGCTGGCTGAATGACTGCTACCCAGGTGGGAAGCTAGCTGGCTAGCTGTCTGGCTTGTCATTGTGTGTGTATGTATGTGTGTGTGTTTGTGATTTGGGGGGCTTCAGACTCCATCTGGAGCAGACTGAGTTGGGCCTAGTGCCGTTTGGTAATACACATTGGCCTTATCAACGACACCAAAAACGTGAAAAATGCAAAACATCGAGGAAGTAAGTATGGGTAAAAGCAGCAGGAAGAGACAGAAAAACCTAAACAGTAAAGAGTTTTCTATTTATTTGAAGACTTTTGATTTGGCCACATAGGTGCAGTTAAGGCGAGATATCATGCGTGCCAAGTATTACCGTCACTTTCTGAAAGACACGAGGCAGGTAAGATAATAAAAACAAAGAGTCCTGCCAACAAGATTCAAATCCCTCTTTTGTAAACTCCAAGAGGCAACACTTGCTTGCACACAAAGGACTGTGTGGCCTTTTCTTTTCCAAATAATAAATAAGTACTTAACTCTTAACATAACAATAACTGTGAAAACTAAAGGAAACCCATCATTACACTAAAGATTAATAATTTTATAACATCTGTTAACTTAAAAATCAGATGTTACAATCACAAAATAAAACTAATCATGAATGCACATAAGTTAGATATCAACTGCGTTTAAAATCTGCAATTTTATATAAAAAAAAAATAGTAAAAGCAAGTGGAACAATAATTAATGTCTACTTTTTAATCAGTTAATTAGAAAGTGCCTCTTCTGTTTGCCCAGAGTTCATAAGGGCAGAAGGATGGGTTGCAGTTTGTGGGGCCATGTCACTGGACCTTTTGGGTATCTGCTTTGCAATAATTTGAGCAATGGCTCGTCTTATCTCTGAATGCCATGCTGCCATTAGAAAAATAACGACCTTTGTTCGCCAGGCTGAGCAAGACAACCTCTCCCGGTGCCCTGACAAGGCACAACTGAGGGAGCAGGAGAGAAATGAACCTCGCTTGTTTTATTAACAAGACCAGGTTCGAAGCAACGGCCGCTGCCAAAAACACAAGACAAAGAACCCCACAGACAAGACGAGACTGCCGTATTTAAGACTTCTGTTCCAGCACTGCAGTAAAAGAAACACTGAGCAAAACTTTTTAAACCAATTATCTCTGAATGAGTGTGAACCGAGGACTGAAACCGACGTTTAGATTTTTAGGCAAAAGAATGCCTTGTCTTTAAAGACTGCTTTTGCTTTATTCATTTTATTATTAAACGCAAACAAATACGCGATATAACCCCACGCTATTTGACCCCCCCCCCCAAAAAAAAACCCCGTAATTATTGTTTCTCTAATACCAGCACACTAACAAACAAACAAAACTAATTTTAAAAAAGAACCAACCTGACGGCTCTCCCTCCTTAGTTTGTAAACCATCTTTTGTTTAAGGCTAATATGCCAATATGCTTATATGCAAAAATAATTCAGGTCAGAATTAAGTTATGGCGTTATTGTTCGACTAAATGTTACTCAAAATACAAAATAATTTTGTTTATTTGTCCCATTCGGTAGTCACGCATACACTATACTATAACGAACCTTGCAACCCGTCCTCTCGCTACAGCGGCTATACGTTAAACAAAAAGGGTCAAAATTAATTAAAAAGAAAAAGTCGATTGGGAATTAAAAAAGATTTGGGTCTACGAAAGTTGAAGAAATAGTCTAAAATAAATGACGTGCTGTGTTGTGTCAGGAAAAGCACATCTATTTTTCCAAATGAAATCAAACGTCCCTGACAGCAGACGTATGAAAGCAGACCAGGGGAGGTCACGTGTGAGTTTTCCCAAAACCAGAAGTTTTCATTTTTATTAAAATTATAACCTTACACAAATCCGTGAAGCAAGCTTGATTATTACTAAATGACTAATCTTTTTATAAGACATTTGGAGGAAAGATCAAGTCAGACATTTATTTAACGCCACATCAGCTTTTGTGACGTTTGTTTTTTCCTACTGACAATATAGTCCATTTCATTTTTTTGCTTCAAAAATACAATATAAGGTGGAAATTTAAAATATATATTTCCCTAACCACTTCACAACCCAACGTTTCAAGTATTCTCAATTGAATTATAACAAATAGATCACATTCTGAGTGTTTTATTTTATTAATAAAAATGTAATTAGATTCTAATATAGATTCTAAAATATAAGTATAGAACATTTTTTTTTCTTAGCTGTGTAATTATCAACATTATTTCTTCATTATAAATTTTATTAAAATACAATGACTGTCTATAAGAATAAGGGCAATAATCTAGGGTTTTTCCAGCACTTTGCTGAAGAACAGTTACTTACACATTTATCACTGTAATTATGTAATTAGAAAAAACAATGTATAATAAAATAAAAGAGTTCTGCTGCAGATCAGACCTTAAGAGAATAGTAGAAACGCACACACACACACATACACACACACACACACACACACACACTCGCACACACGTATTGAGAAATGTGCATTTGATCTTAGTCGGAAAGTTGTACATTTATTGTCCTTTTGGAGAATCGTTCCTTTATAAAACTGTCATGTAAATTCACAGTGCAGAATTCCAGTTTTCACCTGCCGCAGCGTGCTCTAACACTTCACTGGAATTGTGTGTGTGTGTGTGTGTGTGTGTGTGTGTGTGCTGTGAGTTAAGAAATTCCACTGAATTATAAAGGTTATTTTTATCAGAACCACAATAATCTAGACTTATAAAACAATCACTGATCCATTTTTATTTCAGTACAGGCATAATGTCATTTCTATTTCTGTTCACTCTGTTAAAGCGAGATGCACAAGAAGGGAGGGAAAAAAGATTCTGTGGGCTGAGAAAATATTCCATATTTTGTTCCCATGAATACTGGAGGGAAAGATGTGCAGACTGACTTGTGTGAGTAACACCCTGCCATTATGAGGTGACAGTTAAGTAACCTCACAGATGTTGGGAATGTAAAATAATTACATCTAAGTTTACAGAGCTACCATTTCCACGAAAACTTGGGAAATACAGAAATGTTCTTTTTCTTTTATTCCATTTTTCACTCACTTGCTTCAGGCCACACATACTCACACGCAGACCCCCTGCTTGTTTTTTTTTTCTGAACATTTAATCACCAAGGGTCCTTCCATTTTTAACCAGCTCATCTATTCTACTTCACAAAAGAGGAAACAAAACGTCCTCTGTTTCTGCTTTTTCTTTCTTATTGCCACAGATTGATGTTAAGAGTGTGTCTACGCATCGTTTGTAATTACGCCTGTTTACACACTGAAGCATTACTATGTGTGAAAGTCTGGAAGCCATTTGTGGCGTGAGGCTGTGAGGGGAAAGGCAGAGCAAATGAACTTTAAACAGCTTTAAAGCATGGAGGCCGATAGCAAATAGGAGTGACGTTGCTACACTCCTGGGTAATTTTAACTACAGAGCTATGCCATTACACATTGCTATGGTTTGTCTGGGCAGACTCTTTAGTCTTAGAGTGTGAACATGCTCAAGACAAATTCAAAGACTCTAGGTTTTATTTATCTATTTGCATGTAAAATCGAACAGGAGGATTTTCGTTGATTTCAGATGTTTTGTTTTGGGTGACTGAGGCATATCCCGTCTTCATTTTATGCCCCTAAGTGTGAAATGCAAAGCTGTTAGCGCTGTAATATTCATTATATTATCATTTTGCAATGATGGCATGTGAACTAGATGAAGTGGGTTAACTGGTTAGACAATACATAACTGTCACATTTATGTTGTCAATTACAAAGAATGTTTGGGATGATTGCATTATCATTGCATAAATAAAACTGGAGGAAATTATATTCAGACTAAAGTCGGAGGATTCTGTTGCTGCCTGTTGCGAACAATGATTTAATGAAACCATTTTGGCATGAGGAGGCAGCGAGTTGGAGCAGTGTACGATTAAATGTGTGCTCAGTGAATATATATAAACTCCTCCATGTGTGCCATATATATGCTCGCTATATTACTCTGTAAGACAGACACACATGCACCGATCGGTACTTAGTAAAGCACTTTACAAAAGAACAGAAAGGAAAAAGTACATTTTTTCCAGATAAAATCAAGTACACAGTGCACCTTTAGTGTGTGTGTGTGTGTGTGTGTGTGTGTGTGTGTCTGTGTGTGTGTGTGTGTTCTACATACTAATTATAAAAATCTGAATTCTACCAGGGGCTGTGTGAGGGTTAAGACTTGGTGTTAAGGTTGGGGTTAAAACTGGGTTTAGGTCAGGGTTAGGGTTGAAGATTAGATGTGATGGTTAGGGTTAGGGTAAGGGGCTGGGTAATGTATTACAACTATGAAAGTCCTCACAAAGATAGAAGTACAAGGGTGTGTGTGTGTGTGTGTGTGTGTGTGTGCCTCACTCCTAGGCAAAGTGTTGCACACACCTACGGCGTTCCAGTCGGCACATGCTGAGATGCACGCCCGCTACCGTGCCCTGCCTTCAGGAGCGCACAGAGCTTTGAACGTCATGGTTAGCAAATACAACAGGAATCAAGCAGAAACCTGATATCTGCCTCCCTTCTATGCACCGCTCTCGAAGCAGCCAAAGCTGCCTTCGCCCCGGACAAGAGACGCAGTGTGGAGAGACTTCCCCAGTCTTTTGCTCCACCTCATTCTTTTATTCCTCCCTGGTCGTGGTTCTGCCAGTCGGTAAAGGCAAGATGCCAGACTCTCCGCAAAGCCCGGGCAGAAAGCCCTCACCCTTTATGCAAAACCTCCAAGTCTAACCCAACTCACACATTCATTCTGTGCCCTTTACCGCTGCCACAAACAGCCTCTCCTCTTTCTTCAGTCTATTTCTTTTGCCTGTTACTCTGGAACTCCCCTCTCTTACACCTCACCTGCTGTAAATTCTGTGGCTCAGCCATTAGTCTCCCCTTTCTGCCGTTCCGTACACCCTCACCCCTGCACCAGCTGCCCTCACTCTCTCTATCTTCATTTCGATCCATCTTACAGCATTCTCTGCTCCCATTCACTCCATTTATGCTGGAACTCTGTCAGTCACACACACACACACACACACACACACACACACACACACACACAGTAGAGCGCAGCACTCATTCCTCTGTAAATGCAAGGAAGGTAACTGTATCACCTTCTTTGATAACATTGCTTACTTCTCTTACACTCTCACACTTTTCTGCTTTTATTTCTCTCTCAAATTCTGCATAATTATTCTCTCTTTTAACCTAAAAAATACACTTTGCAAGTATTCTTTTGCTTTTATTTCAAACTTGCTCCCATTTTTTTACAATCCCTCTTTTAGTGTGCATAAACGTTCTCCGTTAAGCAAAAAATATATATATATATATATATATATATATAAATTGTCTTCTTAGCACTATTCCATATTTGTGAAAATACTACTGATACTGTTCCAAAAGTAGCGTCTACATTATTGTTGTGAAAGAACCAAACATGCTATCCTGTGAACTGGAGTGTTTTCTTTAATGACGACACAAATCTGATGTAATTTTCTTTATTTTTCTATATAAGAAAAAAGAAAAAAAAACAACCAAAAAACCTGCCCTTCCTGATTTGGAACCCTGCAAGTGTTTGCTGCCTAATTTGCCTATGGAAAAGCAATCCTGTTACATTTAGCGTGCTTTTTCTGTAACACTGAGCTCCGGATCATGAACACTGAAGCTTGCAGATTTAATTCTGCTTATCGTGTCAGCTGGAGTTTTGCCTGTGCTGAATTGGCGCTGCGAGGGTTAAACGGTGCCTGCTCCCTGTGGCATGATATGAGCTGGGCCTTCTGCCTGTGCACTCTGCCTTGTCTGTGCTGAGCTGGTGGCGTAAGGGTGGCTGCTCCAAGTGGCTTTGCATGCAACTCTGATCCCGTAAGGTTAGTTAGGTCTTAATCTCTGATATGCATGGCGAGGTTTAGGTTAAAGGGTGACCGGGCTCTTGAGATGGTGGTGAGTCATAACTGACTCTGAGTTGGCCGTGCACAGCCTAAAGGTCACTCTCCCCATTTTCAGTGGCACCATGCCAGACCAGAAGGAACAGAGAACGCATAAATATACGCAAGACAGAGGGGAAAAAAATCCATAACTATACCCAAGACGGAGGGAAAAAAAAATCAACCGCATAAACAAAACATATAAAAAGACGGTTGGAGTGAGCACACGACTAAATCATTCTGAAACTCTTATCCTCCTGAACTGCTGCTTCCATCAAAGCATTTGGGGGATAAACAGAAGCAGACGGGGGCCTTCAGAAGAGAGAGAGAATAAGAGAGAGAGAGAGAGAGAGAGAGAGAGAGAGAGTGAGTGTGTGCACTTATCTGTTCTGTGGCCACACTTGCTGACACTTCTCCAGCCTAAACTACCACCTCACTCAGACCTCAGGGGCACCGCAGCACCACAGGCAGACGGCCCTAAGTACATGTCCTCAGAGAGGGGACATAAAACGGAGAGAACCCATCTCAGTAAACCAGGCACGTCGCAAGCAGGTCAGAGAGAGGAAAAGGAGGAGGAAACAACTTGCCACAACAGTGTTTATTGCTTTCACCATAAAAGTCCTTTTAATTTCTCTTATCAGACATCCTGCAAACAACCAATGGGGCGTACTTTATATCTGAGAGCTTACCCTGAAGCTAGCGTGGAATCCCTAACAACAGTAACAGTGCTTTGAAATGGAATGTACTTTTGCATTCTTTCAAATGTATTCATGTCAAATCTAAAATACTTGTCAAATCTTGTAATAGTAACACGTTCTCTTGCAGAGAACGGGTTACCAGCCGGCCTTCGTTTATAAATGTGGCTGATAGTATCACGGAAATGTGAGCCAGAAGGAGAGCGTTTGGACTGGAAGCGGCAAGAACTGCCACGTCAGTACTGCTGAGGCTTCTTGGCTGTCAGGACACATATTCAACATCGACACGACACACATGCAAAACAGTATGGGCTGCACATGCACACGCCCAGGAAGACTGTGCCTCTGCGCTGATGCGTGGAGATCCTGACACTCTTGCACGCAGTTCAGCGGCGCCGTCTTTTCCTGTGAGTCACGGATGGAGCCGCTCCACCAACAACACACACACACACACACACACACACAGAGGCCAGAGTAAAATGAGCAAATCCTCCCTCAGTTCTGCCTAACCTGTAAAATGTCTGATCCCTAATAACATCCAGTTAGGATTGATTCCGGATTTACACTTTATCATTCAATACACTCGGCTTTTATGACCTACAGTCAATCCAAACATAGAAACTTTCCCTTTTTTTTTTTTTATTTGAACCATTAACAAGAAATTATTAAGAGTCATTTGAGTACAGAGCATCAATTTTAAATAAATGTTCTCCCAAAGACTGCTAAAACAGGATTTGCATGTTTTTTTAACATCATATTTACTGGAACGTTCAATATATTTTTAGGGAGGAAAATCAAATATTTTTCTATCAGTGCTCTTAAACAAAAATTTGACTTGGCACATAGGTATTTCACCAAAGTAATGATACATTAACATTCCTTCATATCTCCAATGAAACCTGATATGTGTGTATTAAACATTTTAATCAGTGAACCAGCTAAAGAGAAAGAGAGGCCAGTGAAGGATTAGAATTAAAAGATGATAGGGAGTAAATTGTTCCCCAACAAGCATTATTCTAATGGACAAGGCCTGGCAAACGGCGGAGCTGTTTTAGATAGTCTGCACTATTCTCAGCAGAGGCAGACGGAGTTGGTTAAATGGCTTTTAAGCTCATCAAATCCAGCATATCCCAGATAAGACTGAGGCTCTTCCTGAGGGAGCGAACGCGAGAAGCAACGGATGGAAAAACGAAGCATGGGAATGAGACGAAAGTAGTAAAATAGGTAGTAAAAGCACATATTAAAAGTGAGGTGTGAGGGAAATGAGAGCGCTGGTGGGGTCAGTTGATCTCACAGAGGGCAGCGAATGAACCCAGAGACGCAGCAGCGCCTGCCCTGCCCTGCCCTCCGACGGGATTTTACCACCTGCTTGCAAGGTGACCTGAGTACACACCGGCCAACATCATCAGGGAGGAACTGACACGTGTCTTTAAGAGATTCCTTGCTCTCTTCAAATCGAGGGTTTCTGCAGAAACCCCTGATTTGAAAAAAAAACAAAACTTTAGAAACACACAAGTAATACAAATAATAGTGTGTATTCATGCATGGTTAGACAGGGGTACTCACACACGCAAACATGGAGAGGGAAGAGAAATCGCTGTCAATGACGAGGGGTCAGTTTTTAATCATTCCTGCTTTGTTTGTTTAGCTGTGGTCAGGATTTCACTTGTAAACCTCCAAAACTCCATTGCAAAACTTCTCCTTTTAGACTCCAGAGAGAAAAGTCAAACAGTATTAATTCCTCTTGCTGGGAAAAGGGACGGCCTTTTCCCGGAGCAATCCATAACATCTGAATATAAAAATAAATACGAAGCGCAGGGCTGCTCTTAAAGCCAAAGTAAGGGCGGGCGGGAAAACCAGCCAGGGGGTTTGACAGCGTCTGTAAGTTTTTCCTGCATTTCGCCAAGGCCCGGGACGACATCACGGCGAAGTAGCGGGGGGGGGTTTCTCTTCTTTTAATTTAATCTCTTTATGGAGCTTTCAGTTTCTGCCTTTGTCTTCTTTACCTTTACCCATGCTCCCTCGCGCGTTCTCTTTGCTGGATGCCCCTGTGCCAGTTAAATCACCGCAAACCATGAGGGAGGACCGCAAGAATGCTTAAATCAGCATAATTAGGCCTGTGTGTACTTTAAACACACACGTTTTCCCCAAGCCTGGACCCCTGCCACCCGTACACTGCTGTGTGCGCAGCCACGATCCGTCTCTTTGAGTCAATAAATACAAACATATCGCCATTCAGCCGCACACGCGCTCGCACACAAACACACGTGAGAGCGCACATGCACGTGAGGTGAAACACACAATCACCACGCTAACACAGTAAGACCCTTCAGACTTAGCGGGGGTGGAAGGTATAGGTTAATGCGCGGGGGCCCTCGCGATGAAAACTTGCATGTTTGCTGCAAAATTTCCACAGGAAAATAAAACTGAAGCACATGCGCGCAGTTAAAAAAAAATAGTAGCTAGCTCTCTGATGAGTTTGTGATTTTGACCCACACACATCTGTATGTGGTTTAAGTTGCAGTGGTGCATTAACAAACAACTGGCTCTCGGCGAGTCCTGCATATGAGGATTATTATCGGTCTCCATCGCAGATAATAATCACTACCATCGAGGATGAATTGTGCGATTGCCTCCATTACAGCCTGAGTGGATAACATTAGTGCGCATGAGAATTGATTAGACAGACGTTTAATCCCTTTGGAATTATGAAACACACCCTAACACTGTTTACATGGAGACTATTAATCAAAATAAAAGAGTAATTGTTGATGTAAATGCGTCAGTTGATGGATTTTAGTCTCATCTTCCTGGTTTGGGCTCAAACTTTTCGGACTGGGAAGCAAATTCTGAATCTTTGTTGGCAGAAGAAACATAGAAACATCCAAAGTTGTTGGAGGGAAAGAGAGAAGCAAACGGGTGCAGAGTTTGCAGATACAGGGAGAAAAATCTCTGGCGAGGAGGAGGAATATCTAAAAGGCGGGCGGCAAAAGTCGCTTTTGTTCGCAAGTCAAGCGGAAACATCAGGTGTATACAAAGTTCTTTTAATCTTCGTGCCGTCAGTGGTTGGAAAGTGAAGCTTCTCCGGCTATTCTGAAAAAAAAAAACCTCACACGATCCTTAGCAAAACCATCAAAGGACTTGTTACCAGGATGATATATGCAGATAATAATCAGATCTGTTTATTATCTATTGATGTCAACAAAAAATAAATGGAAAAATCTTATCTGAAAGATTGTTATCAGAGCGAAGAAATTTGGCACCTATAAACACTGAAGGGGGAGGGGTGGGGAGAGGGGGTGAGTGGAGTGAGGTTTTGCTGCACGATACGAACTTGGTTCCAAAGATGACACCCATATACTCACAACTATAAACAATAGGAGTTCAAATGTCAGCCACAGAGGCCTTTCGGCGGAGTCGTCCAATAAAAACATGGGACTCCCTCACTCAGAAGCTCCAACGGCTCCAGAAGAAGCCTCAGATGTACACACACACACACACACACATTCTCTCTTTCTCACACATACACACAAACACCGGGAAACAAGTTAAACCAGAAATGAAAATGAACCCCCAGCAGATATTCACCCGGCCTCTGGCTCTGAATATTCCTTTCTATTCTAATGTTGTGGCTCTGATAAGAGAGAAAAACAAAATCCAGCACTGCTCGTGCAACTAGCTCTGGAAGCGCCGTCGCCATTAAATACACAAGGTTGAAGTAGATTTCTAATCGCAAAAAAAAAAAAAGGCAGAAAATAGACTTTACGTAATCTAGCTCTCTAGATGCAACCCTCGACACCATAGCATCGCCGTGAGTTGACTCTGGAGGCGGTCGCAGCAGACGGCCATCTACACTGAGTCTGGTTCTGCTCGAGGTTTCTGCTTGTTAAAGCAAAGTTTTTCCTCGCCACTCTCACCAAAGGCTTACTCTGTGTGGAGTTTTGCCCTGGGACCTGATTCTCACTGTTTCGCTTCTCTTTTTTTCGTTTTTTTTTTTAATGTGTAAAGCGCCTTGAGATAACAATGTTATGAATTGGCACTTTGAATAAAACTGAAACTGAATTGAATTGAATTGGAACTATACGTGTCAGCAGCACTTAATTGACGTGGCGTGATGGTGTTTAGATGAGGGTTAGCATGGAACGGTAGCCAATGAAGAAAGCTGATTTCTCTCTTTCTCTCATTCGGGCGGCGCGTGCGCTCGATTCTACATGCGTGTGTACTCGTGCCGCTGTGGATCTTGCACAGAGTTCAACCAAGGTAAAGATATATTACGCAATGGCTTATAGATTTTTCCACCCCTGGCCCGCCGCCAGCGCTATCAATGGGAAAGAGAGAGCGAGAGAGAGAGAGGGAGAGAGAGAGAAGGGGGTAGTATCAGAGAGCAGAATACTTTGTTCCACAAAGTCTGACTCACTGACTGAATTCACTAGCTCCTTTGCCGGGACTGCAGGCCTCTGACCACAAGAGTGTGTGTGTGTGTGTGTGTAATGTGATAACACTGTGAGCGAAGATTGGAGCTTCGCATAAAGTATCAGTTACGTTTACATTTATTTTGTTTAGCGGATATTTGAATCATTGCTCCCCGGGGTAATACAGGCCACCGCTGCTCTGTGTTAAACTGCCTCCGTGCAACAGAAACACACACGCACACGCATGACCTCAATGAAGACAATAGGATTGTAACTGTTCACTCGATCCTGCTGCATCTGTTACACTGTACCCACATTTAAGTTCCACATGCAGGAAATGATTGTTTGGCGGGTTTCTGTTACGAAGGGCCTTAGTCACGTTGGGTGCAAACGTATCTGGCAAAGCTTCATGACCAGCCGGGCTTTTTCAAAACTGGTCAGCGTGGTTGTTAATGGTTCCTGAGAATTTTGCGCCCCGGCACAATACGAGGAAAACTCAGCGAGAGCAGCTGAGCTGTTATTAGTCAAGCGCTGGTCGGTCAGGATGATCAAATTCTCATGCCTAGTTCCAGATACACGCTCACAGTCCTGATTGGTGTCTCCATCTTAGGCGCCGAGGCTCTCTCTACTCTTTTAATTGTGCCCTTGATGCTCGACATAGGCTGTACTTCCTCTAATTAGCTATATCTATAGCGTAAGGGAGGGTGTATGAATGCATGCATGTGTAAAATCCTCTTTTGAGCAACTCCAAACTAACTAAGAGCTTTAATTTCACGCTAGGCTGCATTGTCCCATTCAGAGAGGTTACCCCCACAAAAGGAGCCTCTGAGAAAATCAAAATTAACGGGTGAAGGTGGCGCGGTGGGGGCGGGGGGTGGGGGGGGTTTGTTCGGTGGAAAGAGACAGAAAGAGCGCCGGTGACAAAAAACAACAACAAAATGAAGCTCGTCCTCAAACAATGTAGAGTTCCTGCTAGCCGTTATTTCTCTTTTTAAAGGGGGCTAACTGAGTAGGCAGGCCGGGAGGGGGACGAGGAGCAAGATGAAGGTATAGGGGAGTTAGCCCCTAGCAGCTACAAGTGCGGTTCAGTGCGTGTATCTTCTTGACCCTTTCGGGGTTTAAAAACAACATTTCAGTAACATAAAACGCTGTTAGAGGCTGGCAGCCTGGGCGGCGCGTGCTTATCTGCACTCGTGCATGCCCGCAACGATCAAGTTTATCTATTTATCTTTTGATGGGGTCAGTCTGATTTTAGAACCGTTTGTCTGCCTGCGCGCACGTTGACGCCCACATCTGCACGTGCGCAGCGTGTCATTTTGGAGGTTCAATATCAGAAGTGAACATAAGACAGCTACAGGGGCTGCCTGCTTCCACTGGCCACAGATCAGCCTAATCCACACCAGGAGGCGGGTGGCAGCAGTTATGGTGGCAGTGGTGGGGGGCACACATATTCACACACACACACGCACACATATCAAAACAGGCACGTGCCCATCCATCCGAAGGGCAAGCACCTATTACCTCTTTGTGCCAGTCGCCTCGGTCAGCCATGATAAATCCATTTTCGATGGCCGGTCACCGACACAGCACAGATAAGAGCCGAGCTCTGGATTCACCGTCCTCAGCTCCAAGGCAACAGAATCACACTGGCCCGGAGCTTTCTCACACACGTCTATTGTTAGCCATCACAGAACACTTGAAAAATAACAAGCAATTTAAAGTAAAACGGAACTTTTTTCTCTACTTTTTTTTTTCTTTTTTTGATGTAATCAAAATATATTCCAACACGCTGCCACGAACGTGTTGAGAGGTTTCCCTGCACGCCTTTCTCCGACCGCTCTCTCCGTCCCTGCCTACAGCTCGCGCTGCAGGCCAAGGTGGATTTGGTCCGCCTCCAGCAGAAAGGATAAATAAGTAAAGAACACAATGTTCCCCTCGGTTCAGCCTGCAACCCACTGCCTGCCTGTCATCCTGGCACAGTTGGCAACCCGCTTTCGGCCTGTCTGCTGGCCACTGCAGCAAACCGTCCTCCGCTGCCTGCGCCGTGACTATACCAGCTAGCTAGAGCGCGAGCCAGATCGCACAGAGGCCCGCTGCGGTTTACAATCAGCACCGGGGCTGTAAACCACCGGGTCCGGGTGAAATCAGAACTGAGGTATGACAAGGGACCGGCTCAAAGCGACGAGGGAGTAGGACACGCAGATCTCCATGCACGCTGAAACTCACACGGTACTTTTTGAGATGACGCTCCTTCATCTCTATCACCAAAGTCGCATGCTTTCTTTGCTTTTTGTTTTTCCTGTTGCATGCCATGGCTACAGTAGGCACTTGCATTCAAGAGCATTACCAATCTGCACCATCGAATACATTTCAATGACTCATTTGATCTTCAAGTCTATTAAAAAAAAACTTTAGAAGTGTAAAGAATTGGGCACAAATTGGGCACCAAGGAAGAAATCTAACAAGCAACCATGTTTTTTTTTTTTTTCTTTTTTTGCGTGCGAATAGTGCGTGAAAAACGTGAAACTGTCGCAGTGTGGAATGAAAGAGATGGACAGTTTGCCGCACGGCCTCAAAAGTTGGCAGTGTTTGTGAGACGCGCTGTATGGGCCTTTTAGCAGCCCACGTCTCGTTTGGAAAAGCGAGACTTGAGTGCAGAATTAAATGACTGATTAAAAAAAAAAAAAAAAAAAAAAACGCAGCACATAAAAGTTTTAATTAAAGACGCCCCCACGACCTTCAAAGCGCATTAAAACTTTATGCAAATGTATTTCCATCGCGAAGATGTGAAACGATGCCGCGCAGTCCAGTAAATAATAAAAAAATAATAATAAATCCTCCTGGTGCCGTGCCGTTTGGCAAAGTGCACATGCGCCATTTTAGGTTGATCGGTTCCATCATCACACCAGGCCAATCCAGAAAAGCTTTTATCAGCATAAATAATATATTGTACAATGTTTACACCAGTTTTGCATGTTTTTTTTGTGATTTGTGAATAATTTAGACGACTGAGATCGGAGAACACGATCCTAATGGAGTCAAAAGACAGCAGGAGTCTACATTACCCACATTAGCCCAATTTGTCTAAAAGTGCGTGGCCGAGGGCATGAAAATGCAATGCAGGGGTACATACAATCCGAGTTTCAGACTGACAGTGCAGGTCATATTATAAGACGCGAGCGGGGGGTGCGACAGGACGAGAGCACCGGCTGCAGGCAGCTGAATGCTGTGGTCTGTTTTCACTTTCTCAGAGATAGGAGAGGATACAAACATGTCTCATGTCTCTCCTGTCTGATATCCGCCAGCACAGCAGCAATAGCAAACCTAAGCAGATCAATATTTGCTGCGCATATGGAGCGCACGCGTCCAGGCGGCACTCGAGTGAGAGGATCTGCTGCCAATTAATTTTAATTAATTGAAGGCAACTCTTCTGCCTCAGACCGTCGGGCTCGGAAAGGGGTCTGTCATGCATATGCAGCAGGGCAGTTTGAGTTATTTTACGCATGGGCATCAAACGGACTTAAAAAATCTCTGTGTTAAAAGCCAGCAGAAAGGTCAAGAGAAGCTATTTAATTAGGAGCAGAACCGGGACACAAGCGCGATTTAAGTAATTAAAAATTGTGAAGAAATACGATCTCGTATGTATTATAAGTGCTGTTCTTTTTTTTTTTTTTTTTTTAATTTGAAAAGCAATCCGAGAAAACACATGGAGGTCTGGAGAGGAGGCCTGAAAGCAATTATCGGAATGATTTTGCCACGCAAAGACAAACGTTTTCTAAACAGGAGTGGCACCTCGTCTGAGATCTGGGGGAAAAAAGACCTTTTTACATGAAAAATCACGCAATCTCTACAGTACAAATACGGAAGCAAAAGGAGAAAAGCAGGCCGAGACCTTTGTCTAGCAGGCTACAGAACAGTCCCGAACCTGCACACCAGCAGATATTTAAAAAAAAAAAAAAAAAAAAAAAAAAAACAGCGTGTATATCAGAAAATATGTTACTGTTTATTTTAGCTGGTACAGTATTATTATTATTTTTTGGTTTTTAAAAACACCGCCCCCACTAACAATAAGCATGCAGCTAACTGACGAATAACCTACTTAAAATTAAAAGGCATTCAATATTATATTTAACTTTACGTTTAACGCCGCGGACTTAAAGCTGGAAACGTGAGTGGCGTTTATTCTAATCCTGAGCGCCAAAGGAGAAAAACAGGCTCAGCGGCCTGAAGCTGCAGCTCCGCGCTGTTAAAGCCGTACTTGTCTACAACTACAAAGTTATGCCCATGTCCTGATAAAGTTAAAAAAAAAAAAAAAAAAAGCTGCATTTGTAAAATGTCTGCTCATGACCGGTCAAAAATAAAGAAAAAACACCGCAATAATTCACCAGGAACAAAAAGGTCAATTATGATTTGACCTTTGCACTTTATAAAAGTTAATAAATCAATGGCTAGATAAAATGTAAATTAACCAGGAGGAAAATATAACACCGTGAAAGCAAAAACACTCATCGCATAAAAAAATAATTAGTGAGGAAGACCGTAAACCTGCAGTACTGCTCAAACAATGAGCAGCTCACGCACTTTTTGGAGCATCTATCTTTGGTTTTGCACTAAATATATGACATACTGTATGTGTTGAAATCTGGATTTATAATATATATTTTTTAATCATTTCTGTGCCAACCGTGAGAAACTGGGGAGAGGTCATAATACTGATCGTCTTATTACAAAAACGTGAACCTAATATTCAAAATATGCATTTTATTTAAACTACCCGCACGAAGCATTTGAGATATTATTCACAAAGTCTGTGAAAAAGGCAAAAAATAACACACATGCAGTATTTGCTTGAAGTTAACGGCTGTGAAAATTGCGTACAAGGTGACGGCAGCTGCTTTTTTCCGCTCTGCGACCCTCCCTGAAAGACCCACTGAGCCAATAACAAGACGTGTGTATGATATGTAAACATGTAATTACCATTAATAACAAGTATTGGTTTTATTAGTTCTGTAAAGGACATCGGGACTTTGTGACATGGTAAAACCGCAGCCGTACAGTCCGGGATCTCCACACGCCCACTCTTCAGTCTGTGGCAGGCAGGATTCCACCCTCTCTCCCTCCCTCCCTCTCTCCCCTCCACTCGCAAAATCAAAATAATAATCAGAACAACTTTTTGAAGTGTTGAAAGTCAGACTTGACGCGGCTTCGGTGGCGTAAGCAGCTGACCGGGGGGGGGGAATTGCAGTGACCCTGTCACGCCCCGCGGAGCCGACCACGGCTGAAAACCGGCAGAGCTCCGTGACAGAGCCGAAAGAAGCCTCCCCCGTGTACAAAACTAAAACGCCAACAGCTCAACCAGCAGCTTTTAAACACAATCGATAATTCACCGAGTCGATAAATAAACGACTGTTGCTCTGAGGCAAATGTAACGAATCGCTGTCAGGTCAAAGGAGCGTTCGTGCACTTTTCCTTAACCTCCGTTTTATATAAAATAGATTGGGGAGAAGCGCCATTTTCTCTCCAAACCATGCGCAATGAGACGCACAAGAAAGCCCGCTGGAGTGGTGCCATTAAAAAGCAAAAGAGGGGAGAGAGCGAGCGAGATTGGGAGAGAGAGAGAGAGAGGGGGGGGAGGTTAAACACTATCTGGGAAAGAAAGCAGAGCTGGGAAAACGGTCATTAAAAACGCAACAAATGACAAGCGGGAGCGGCAGCGCGACGGGCAACACAGCACAGTCACCGCACAGACGCGGGCGCCGAGGACCGGAAAAAAGAACAGACACCGAAGACGAGAAGACGGAGGGAAAGAAGACGGCAATTTGCATACCTGTGTCAAGCAGTAAGGGGAGTACATGGTTGTGTCTAGAGATGAAAAGTGGAGTCGCTGATAGTAAAGTTGGATGGAGGTTCGCTGCGGTGCCGCATTGCAAAGCCGCTGTGGCTCAGTCCAGACTGTAACCCCGCCTCACTCACAGTGAAAGCTCCGCTCCAACTTTAGGGGAAAGTTTTTTTGCTGCTCTCTCTCTCTCCCTCTCCCTCTCTCTCTCTCTCTCCCTCCCTCTCCCTCTCTCTCTCTAAGCTCTTCCTATCTCTCTCTCCCTATACTCGCGTCTTTCGAACCAAACTGAGTTTAAAACATATCAGCGGCTTTTTTTTTTTATTTTCCGCAACTGTTTCTTTGGTCGGATCGGTCGCTGCGCTGACATGCCCCGAGAGGACTCACGCCGAGCGGCAATATCCCCACAGTACTGTAGGGGCTTACAGTGAGTGCGCATGTGGCACTCGATGGTGAGTTCAGTGACCTCCTTTCAGGTCACTATTTAGAATGAAATCCGAATAGAACTGCGGTTTTTGGTACCTTCAGAGTTAAATTTAATTCTGATCTGTCCTAATTAAAGGAATTCAATCTTAAAACTTAAATAGTAAGTTTGGCAAATATAAGTTTGACTTAATAAAACTGAACAAAAAAATCCCCTAAAAATAAAATTTTATTTTATATTAATAAATGTAAAGCCAGTCGAGGCATGCTTCCTCACACACACACATATATATACATACATATATATATATATATATATATATATATATTTTTTTTTTTTTTTTTTTTTTTTTTTTATATATATACTCACTCATATATATATATATATATTTTTTTTTTTTTTTTTTTTTCCCCCCCCCTCTGTCACGTCCTTTGCTGTTGCACAAAATGCAGAAGCGAGCCCACGTGTCACTGAAACAGAAACAGAGGTCTGAAATTTACAGCCGAGGTTCCTGCTGCAGCGTCTGCACGGCTGGAGAGCGGCATGGCGCAAAGCTTTCAGCATGCAGTAAACCAGTTCAAGTGTCTGAAGTGGAGAAGGGCCCCCTGAAGTCTTAACTGGAGGGTTTGTTAATGTAAATGACAAATGTGCAGAGGACAGGGTGCCTGATGCAGCGGAAACATCGTCGCTAAAAGTTATTAGTGTTGCAGTTACTTTACAAGGTGCCACCGAGGGATTTGAGGTCTAATCTGTTGGCGGAGGACAATTATAGCTGTACAGTTTGGCGAAGAGGAGTTCCTCGTCTGACTTAGAACCCGCAATAGATTATATTCACGGCTACAAGAGTGTTCAAATCTTCTTAATATTTCTCGGGAGCTCCTTGAACAAAAACGTGCAAAGTTATTGCAGAAACTTTTACAGAGCAGACTCTTTTACTCAGCTCTGATACCCCTCAGATTCGCATCTTTTTTCCCCCCCGCATTTTCAGTCCTGCCCAAGTCATATTCCGCTCTTCTCTGCGTGTACGCGGAGACAAAAGGTACCTGAACTTGGACAAAGCGGTCTAAACCGGTATCATTGTGAGTTCTATTGTACAAGAGCGATACACTCTGTTTCTAATCAGGCTCGGCTTTATCCTCACCCACTCCCTGCTCCTCAGCCTAATCAAACTCATATATGCAGGCGCAGTGCCCGCAATTATACATAAGCCTCGGCTCCGTGCATGTGTGCGGAGTGAGTGTGCGTAAGCATAGTGAGAGTGTTTCAAAAAGTGCGTGTGTGTGTGTGTGTGTGTGTGTGCGTGTGTGTGTGTACGTGCAAGGGTGCGGTTTTGGGGGCTGAAGTCACCCCAGAGCTCGAACGCCAAGTTTTTCAGGGGATTGAAGCCGTGCAACTTTACGAGACCTCAGCCTATGTTGGATAGTTAGACTCTCACCACAGGCACACATGCATATAATGTACTGTATATATGCACACACACACACACACATACTCTCTCTCACACACACACATACACACATCTCCGGGAACACAAATATCTTGTGGTCAAATATATTCTGGCACTGGAAGCTAGTAAAAGAAATGTGGAGGAAAATGAAGCACATTGAGGTATTGTCGATGCTTTTCCAAACCACACCCCACTCCAGCACAGGCCCAAACCCCAAAGCCTTTGTGTGTGTCCACTTTCCCTCTTTTTTGCCGTTTTCCTTCTCCCCTACTTCTCCACATTTTGAGTTAGCAGCCGTTTTCATATCACACATCTCTTTTCTTATGTCTTCTGCCTGCCTCTTGACCACACTGACTGGAGCTTTTGTCTCCTGACTTGAGCGGACGTTTTGTCCCTCCGAGGTGACCGTTGTACGCAAACTACAGCGAAAAATGAGTTTCAACACCAGTGGCTCGCATTTTCTTCCCAATCTCCCCACCTGTTTCTGGCCAATACCTACAAAAGCCCCTTAAGTGCACACAGCTATAGCGGTTTGTGAGCTTGCTCTTAAAACGCGCACAAGAAAAACATATGGTACGGCTAAAGTTAGCACATTGTGGTCTCCTGTTGATACGTGGCCCTGCCCGTATTCGTTGTTTACCATCGCCTGTGGCTAAGCCATTAAATATTAAAAATGATGCAGCATACTGACACCGCTGTTAGCATGCTAAATGTGTAAGACAGGTGGTTGAAGTTGCCTTTCTGAAGACATGACGTTAATGCAAAATGCATGTGACAGTTTACTATATGAACAGTGTAAATATTGTTTAAGTAAACTGTTTATGAGTGTTCAGGGAGGGAGCATGCCAGTCAAATGCACATGCCATGCGCAGTCAGGAAGATGTGGCTAGCTGGCTGTTATGGCTAGCAAACGTATCGCACAAAAACCACACAGAGGATCTACGTGGATCTGTTTACAATCTGAGTTGTGCGCAATGCTGGATGGTTTTTATGTGTTTACTGTGCGAAATAGCTGCATATGTAGTGACCGTTTGGAGTCACAGCAACGTTGTTTGCATTTAACGGCAAGAAAATGATTCCTGGTCCAGTTTCAGTGTTTCTTCATTCGCACTGTTGGGTAGTCGAAGTATTCGGTCTGTAAGGTAAACCATGAGGGAATATTTAATTTCACTAAAGACGTGGAATTACACCGTTGAAGAACTTCAGGAAAAGGCTGCTGCATAACAATATATCAGTAATAATAATGGAAATAATGGAAGTTTTGCTTCGGTTATTGGCTCGATTTCTTTCTTCTCACTGATACAAATGTATGCAGTAACGGCTTTTTTACTGTGAACAATGCCTAGAATGACAACAAAGTTGACACGGAGAAAATATGGTATTCATGCGGAGCTCTGTAGCCACGTCAGTCGGCTCGATGTACGGGTTCATAACATCCATGATGACATGAGGGAGGAGTAAAGGAACTGAATAAATATGCAAACAGGCCGAGTGTCAACACTCTAAAATGTGTCTGTGTGAAAGAAAGAAAGAGAGATAGCGTGTGTCACAATAGAATAGCAATAATATAGTCATAAACACCGGCTCGCTGCAGTATGAGCCTATTAAAAGGCTATCCTACAACATGCGTCAATTAGCCTATTGTGCTCTAATGGCCTCCTCTCAGTGGCAGGAAATCTGTCTTTTTTAACAAAAGGAACAGATTAGTTTTAATGGAATGGGCTTGTTTCAATGTTCGGGAAATCATTCTGTGGGTCATCATTACCATGTATGTATGTATGTATGTATGTCCGTGTGTGTGTGTGTGTGTGTGTGTGTGTGTGTGTGTGTGTATGTCTGTGTGTGCGTGCGTGTGTGTGTGTGTGTGTGTGTGTGTGTGTGTACCCTGTATGTCTCGGACACAAGGAAACACTCCGGCATCCCTGGGCCTCGAGAGGGGTCGTTGTTCACCAGATAGGTGTCAGTAGCCTGGAACAGAGCAAAGACGCTGTTATTTCATTAAGATTTTATCAAGCAGTAGAAAAGCAATTCTGTCATTATTTTAACTGCTCTCCCAGTGCTTTTTGCCGCAAGACACCGGAAACTGCAGCGTTGGCTTAATTTTCTGAGCAGGGGGCTGGACTGCATTTTGTCAGTGTTTGATTGGGCTCTTTTTTCCTGCTCTTCCTTAAGTAAGAAAGTCAGGAAAAAAAATGTTTACGGGTTAAAGATTTTATTTCTTGCTCCACATGAGTTCACCTAAAATGCCCCACGTGCCCTGGGGGCCTCATAACCTCTGCAGGATCTCCTCCCTCCACAGAAAGCACAGGTCCTTTAAGCTGCTATTGGACTGTGAATCCCCATCCAGACTGTCTGTAAGTACCAGTCGGCATGCATGCATACGTGGCTGAGTGTGCATTCACGGAGCTTCATTTGTATTCTAAGTCAAGCAGGCAGGCAGGCGGGCAGGCGGGCAAGCAAGCAGGGTTCTGGCAAGGCCCGGAGCTGTGAAATGGGCTCTCCTTGCAGTTCTGCCGTTGATTGGATCAACCTATCCCTCTCTACTTAGCCGAAGGGAGCTCAAATCCCACAGCCGCTGTGCCATTCTGTGAAATCCTATTTCATTTCACAACTTTAACGGATAACAAAGCGTGTGCGCACACTTTGTGCCAACCCGAGACCCCGTTTCTCATTAATTTAGCCAAGCGCAGGACGGCCAGAATGCCTATCCGGCGCTTTCAAATGTCGCGCACACGTGCACTCTCACTCATGGTTGAAAATATAATCACCTGTATGTGGGATTTAATTTTTTTTTTTTAATTCTCTATGCCCATGCGCACTGACGTGCATTCACACGGACACACACACTAACACACACGTGCATGTCATTTACACAGACACACAGACACAAACCCCATAATAAGAGCCAGACATTGGCAGACCACACAGCCCTGAGTTGTGGTGAAAACAAAGGCTATTCATATCCTTCGCAATGAGAGGTCTGTACAGCTAACTATTTCTCCCTCTCGCCCCCCTTTTTCTACCCCCGGCTTTTTATTACAGATAATCTGCACTTGCAAACCTTCCATTTTTCTGCCATTGCGCGATTTCTAATCATCTTTATTAGTCCATAAACATGTTTTCTTTTTTCTTTTTTTTTTTCATTTCTTGTTTCTTTTTATAGCTGACGCCTAAGGGCAAAACACAGTGCCCATTGTTGAGTCTCAAGAAGAGGCCCGCTGATAAGCCCGCAAAGCATTATGGGAACGGAGAAGCAGAGTTACTCAGATTGGTGCGTGCGTGGAAAACAAAAAGTGCAAAATCCCAAATTCGCCAGGACACATGTGATAATGAGATGATGCCTCCGATTGGCTGGCAGTGGGGACGATGGCGGAGCTCCAGAGCACCTGTGTGGGAGCTCCGCACCAAAAAAAAAAAAAAAAAAAAACAAAAAAATCAAGCCTGGCCGCGACCAGCGAGTGGACCACCGTGCGTCAGGTGTGCTGGAACGCGTCTGATTGGCTGTCGCCAGCCAGAAACAGGGTCAGGTGTGCGAGTGGGCCTCCCGTGATTGGTTGAGCCTGCCCCAAAAAAAGAAAGGAAAAAAAAAAAAAATCGGCTGGGCCGAAAGACGTGTTTTCATTGGCTGCCGCTGCCTGGTTCTGCTGGTGAATGGGTGTCTAAGAGAATGGCACTGTGACAACTGCTTCAACTGGGACTATGTGAGGAAACTATTTGAGAGTATCTTGTCTTGTAACATGTCGCCGTTCAAAGACATATTTTCTATATTATTCATTTAACTTGGCCTGAGGAGCTCTTGCCGGAGTGAAAACCTCAAAAACTAACAACGCGCTCTGATTTCGTATCAACCAACCAACAAAGAAGAATTTAAATGTCCGTTTTATGTCGTCAGCCAAAGACACAGGTGTTGGTGAACCTCCATTCCATTGTGCAGCAGAATAACACGAGCATAATGAATAGACTAAGCTCTGTACCTGCCACTGGGGAGGTCAGAACATACTGTCGCTTTGTAGTAAACCCCCAAAAACTCCAGGCCCCGGAACGCTCTCCTGCAGCAGTGTATGAATTATATATTATACTATACGTATAGACAGAACATATGCCTGGCCCATATGGCCAGCCCTGAGCAAGAAAAGCTCAAAGCCCTGCTCAATTAACATTTTAGAGGGAAAATTTGGGGGCAGGAGATTGAATAAGTGACCTATTTGGAGTCCATCATGGCCCAATGCAAATGTGTTAATTGAGACAGATTTTCCCACTTGACAAATATGTAGAGAGAAGATATGATGGAGGATTTTTTTCTTCTTCTTCTTCTTCTTTTAGGGTTGGCGCCATCTGATCAAATGTAAGGGTAAAGAATCTCTTGTAATGGCTTTTCCTGCTGCATCCGCTGATGGGAGAATACGCTTCTTTCATTTTCTCACCCCATCATATGCAGACTTTCCGTCTCTCTTTCTATCGCTCTACTTTCTCCCTCTTTCTCCCCTGCTCTCCCTCCTCTCTCTCTCTCTTTCTCTCGCAGCGTAATATCCCAGCGTGTTGACGACCATATGGCCAAATTCTTTGGAGGTGAGACGCCTGCTTAGCTGCCACACACACGCACACACACACATGCACGCACGCACGCACGCACGCACGCACACACACATACACACACACACCTCCACCTCCGCAGAGATTTGTGTATAAAAGGCCCTGATGGTGGAATAACTTCTCAGGTGGATCCATTTTAAAGCACATTAATGGCAACATATCAGTGATCCTCCTCTCACACACTCTAATTCACAACCTCTACATAAACACACACACACACAGAACGCGCTCACACGCCTAGTGCCATACTCTCCCAGTTTCCAGAGGTCATTCATTCAGCGTGACCCTCAGCCGAAGCTGCTGTCTGTACAGTCAGCGCGTGGTTTTTTCCGGAGCCACAATCATTATCGCCACCACTGCGCCTTCAACGCGCTACTGTCATCATAATTTGGCGGCTGAAAATAATGCAGCCACGTTTAAGGCGAGGGATGAAAACTGGGGGGGGGGGGGGGGGGTGGTCTAGCCAACCTGCGTGAGATGGCAGCCACTTCAAAGATGCTGGGCTGCACCGGCGATCTGTTCCACGGCGTGTGAGGGGTGTATGAAAGGCAGAAATGGCCGTCGTGTGAGCGCGTGCCAAAGCCACCTCAGGGAGAAAGCTTAGAAAAATATGAATTTTTTTTTTTTTTTTGTTCCCTTTTTTTTTTTGCATCATCTCAGGGGGGTTGAAAGGAACCGGAGGAGAATATGACAGAATATGAAGAAACTTGGTGGCTGCATTAGAAACGAGGAGGGGTGGACAGCTGAGCAGGGGATGGCTAATTATTTCACTCCACTTGTGAGTCCTGAAGGTTTTCCCAGGTCAGAAGTACAGCCAAGCTGGAATGCCGAAGATTGCATTAAGCTTAATTGCGCAGTCGTGTTTTACACAATAGTAAACTGTGGGATTCTGGAGAAGGCATGGGGTGAGAGCTGTTTCTGTTAAGGAGGCTTTACAGCGCGAGGCAGAGTGTAATTCCAGATGATTCCAACTAACAAAAGTCTCATTTCAACCACTTTTCTGCAGGAATATGGCTGGAATCGCACCAACGGGCCAACCGAGGTGAAACTTTAGAAGCAAGTGATGTGAAACTGCAGCATAGGCAAACCGCAGACAAAGACACGCATCCTTCTCATCAAAACAAGTTTGCGCTTGTTGTGACACACCCCAAGGATCACTTAGCCGGGCACCTCACCTGTCAGCTACTCATCTCGCTCAACGGGCTAGCCAAACGTAAGGCTCGTACCAACTGCAATGCTGAACTTCCAGGCCTGCAACAATCCAGTGGTAGAAAATTCCCTCCACAAATTCTCATTCAAGGCCTTTTCTTTTTTTCAATAATAAAAACCACACTAAGCGAAGGCCTCGTTTCAATGGATCTGTGCTCCTAACATGAGGTTTGGGTTGCTACAGTTGAGCCTTTGTATCACACAAGGGCTGATCCATGGAGAGATTTTCTTGTGGTTATGCTTATAATACAGCGGAGTTTACCACAAAGCCCAGGAAGCATAGCGTTATATTACAACACACAGACACACACACATCCTTGTATTTCTATCTTTGTTTGGACTTTCATAGGCATAATGTATTACCCAGCCCCTTACCCTAACCCTAACCATTCCATCTAATCCCCTAACCCTAACTCTGTCCATAACTCTAACCTAAACCCAATTCTAACCCCAACCTTAAAACCAAGTCTTAATTCTCAAACAGGTCTTTGAAGTTGTAAGAACCTGCCAAAATGTCTTCATTTCCTAAAAATGTCCTCACTTTGCTAGTAGAATGAATATTTTGCTACTCAGTATGTAGCAAGTACGCACGCAGACACACACACATTGAATATTACTCACTGAAGCAGCACGCTGATCTTCTCACACCGGCTTGCAACTCAGCTGAGTCACAGCACTCAGAAATAATTTAATAACATGGTTCATAGCCACCTGATTGGTAAGGGCAACACTTTTAGCTTTGATTTTTACCGACAGTCTCCGCACCTGGAACATTTTTTTTTTCTGCTTCAACCAACTGTGAAATCACACAATGACAACAATAGAGGCACTTTGTCAAGGACCATTTCCTTTTAGAAATGTACAAACAAGTAATAGCAGAGATTTTGGGCCACTTTTGTATGCTGTACATGCCGCAAGGTGCTCAGTGCAGTGTTATAATAATGTCATAACCACATTAGGATGAGCAGCTGTACACCCCTCTACTCCCCCTGTGAAGGTCTGATAATATTGAAGATGGGCCATCTCTGCATAAATAGTAATATATACTGATTTAAAAACAGTAAATAAATGTACTGAACGTTTCACCCTGAAATGCAGATACCTCTTGCTTTTAAGGCGTTAAAAAGATTTTTTAAAGTTTATATGCAAATTATTTGTCTGTTTTCATCAGCCGCTTCAACAAGAAGCACCTGTAAACTGTTCAAATACAGTTTTTGCATTGTAAATATGTTGCTATCAGCTGTCTTCAAAGAGAAGCTCAGTTAATAAAAAAGTAATATAATAAAAAAATATATTTTATACACGCACGCAAACACACACACACATACACACAGACAAACTTTTCACCTCTCCAGAAAATATTTTTTTCTGTCAAATAAAAAATTAAATAAATAAATAACTCAACACATGAATCGTGTAAACTGAGAGTCAAGCTATAATTGCAGCAGAATGGGGATTCTTTTGATGATTAATTCAGGAAATGATAATTCAGAAGCTCCATGCAGCACACCAGGGGTGTTTAGCGACTGAATAAAGGCTTCTGAAGCCCGATTTCTTTAATTTCATTGTTCGATCAGCGTTAAAGCGTCTCCAGCAGCATTTGTTCTGGAGGCACAAACACGCTCTGCCCCCTCACCTCTGCACCCCAAAAATGTGTCATCTAGTTAGCAAATGAAGTGCTCATTGATTAAAAAAAAAAAAAAAAAAAACGAGAGAAAGAGAGAGATGGGGAGTGTCGGAGGCAACTGCTGAAGAGATAAACAATCGTCATCAATTCAACAGCTATGACGAAAACAGTCAACATCGTTTTTTTATTTTTTAAAGGATGTGATTCCGTCGTCAGGGTCAAGGCTTGGAAGGTTGGTAAATACCCAATTACAAAAATGCGCAAAGGAATTTCAGCGCCGCGCTAAAGACAAGCTGCGCCTTCTTTTTGGCGCAAGCAGCCAAAACAAGTTGATACGAGTTTTTTTTTTTTTTTTTTTTTTTAAGTTGACCATGATAACTCTCGGGGAAATTACGGGTAATTATACACAATAGTGTATGTGTGTGTCTCTCTCTCTCACACACTCACACACGTACAAACACGCGCGCTCAGGCACACGCACGCACGTGTTGAATCGTCATCTTTGGCCTCGAATTCAGCAGTCAAGTCGCTCCTGCCTGGCCAGCAAGTGCAGTGCTTTTGTAAAATAAATGGGGAGGGTGAAAAAAATCTGCACAAGCGCGCGGTGAAATGATGCAATTGTGGGTTTATTTTTAGTCCTATAGACCTTACCCTATAGACCCAACAGAGGGGTAGTATTGAGTTACACAGCACGTACCATTATAGCGCGGGGAGATCTGCCAAACTTCTCAATGCCCCATTTTCCTTTAAAAGTTCAGCTTCCAAAAAAAGTGAGAGAGGGAACGAGGGCTGAGGGAGGAAGACTTGGTCTCTTCGCTGTTGCCGGAAGCAAAAAAAAAAGGACCTTTAAATAAGTCGGCCTGAGGCCCAGATAGAAAAAAAGGCTCTTTTGAAAAACTGGGTCCACTCTGCAAAGAGATAGCAGGAAAGGAGGACAGAAGCTCCGTCAACCGCTATTTGGCTTCAGATGCGTCCATGTCCGGCCACGACAAGTCAGGGAGACGTCTGCGTTCCGAGATGCGTCATTTAGCGAGCGAACTTGTCCACCGGAGACGCGCACCAACTCCGAAACAATATGTATAGGTAATATATATCTGACGGAAGATGTGATGCAAAGTAAGTTTGCTTTTTCTTCTTTTTTTTTTTTCTTTCTGCAATTTCTGCAGCCGGAAAGCTTCTGTCTCCAAAACGAGTCCAAAAGCGGCTGTCTTCTCTCCGTCGGGCGTCCGATCTGTTTTACGCTCGTATCTCTCTCTCTCCCTCTCTCTCTCTCCCTCTTGCTCTCCGCTCTTGTTCCAAACACACACCAACACGCGCGCGCACACGCGGTATTATACACACTTAAACGGGAGGACACCCCTGGTCCTTTACCGCCTCCTCCTCGTCAGAGCTGACGAGATGAAAGAACAGCTTGCGTCGATTGCGTCTTCAAATCGCTCCAGTCTTGCCGGCCGGCGGAATGCCTCCACAGCGACGCGCCGTCGTCGCTTCGGCGGGTCTCCGGGTGCCGTGCTGAGAGCTCCCCGTGCGTTCCGTCACCCTTCGCACCTCTCCCCCTGAAATAATATCAGCCACGAAATATCCGCCTCGCGTCCGCAGCGTGCGAGCTGTTTACCGAGGGAAAAGAGACGGGGGAAATAGGGCAGTTATTTACACTCTGTGTGCGTGTGTGCGTGTGTGTGTGTGTGTGTGTGTGTGTGTGTATGTGTTGGGGAGGGGGTGTTTAGCCGGCAGCTGAATTATTGGGTGAATTATTAATAAAGCGAGCGGTGCGCAGTCTGTCACGGCGAGAGCCGGGCAGCCAGGGGAGCAGCTGGGGCTTTAGGAGAATTAGAGGGACCAGGGGCTAAATCGCGAGTGGCGAGGATTATAGGGCTGCTCTGGCTCCCTACCTACAGTCTACATGTGGCTGAGCTTTCCGTGTGGCGCTGCGTGTACGCACTGAACGAACCGCGCCTGAACCGACTCCAATAAAACACGGAGCTGAGGAATGGGGAACCAGAAGGTTCGTGCAGGTGGAAAATAAAAATATAGGAGAGGTGATCAGGACTGATCACGGTGTAACTATGAGCACTAGCGCGCACTAACTTTGAGGCAGGCTGGGAAGCGCGGGATTCAATCAGTTGTAAAAGATGTGCCCTTTGGTGCACGGCGTGGTTTGAAATGCTGTAGTTACACTACAGAAGCCTGGAAAAACCTGTCATATCATTTTGTTCAGGCCGTCTAATTGGAATTCCAAAGTAAATTTGACCGCGTCTCCGCAGTTTTAAGGTTCAAACTGGGATATTTGGCGCGTGCGTTGGAATGAGGAGCTGCTGGTGGAAGAGCAGGGGCTGCAGGTTCAAGGCAGACCAACAAACGTGTCTCTGAAGAAAGTTTTCCCAGAGCCCGAGAAAACGCACAGTTTCCGGAAAAAAAAACCCAAAACAAAACAAAAAAACAAAACAAAAAAAAAAAAAAATTCAGTGTTTCAAAAATTCTTGACTGGACATTGATCCATCCATCGTATTAATGCAGTCTCCCATTTTTCGTGTGTTGTTATCCGTCATTTGAAAAGGCAGACATCTAATGACATTCCTCTAACATGACGCCTTATCAATAATTAAATGTTGACCTCTCCACACATTTGGCCACATCAATTATTTATCCGTAAATGAATTTGTTATTTAAGTTTTTGTTTCAACCTCATTTAGATCCGTCACATTAACAGCGTGTTAATGTGACGGTTTGAGGTGATTTTTTTTTGTCATTTTCTGTTTTTCAGATCTGAACTAGAGCCTGAAGGCCTCTGATGCTGAAACTGAGGTCTAAAAACATTATTAAAATACCTTAACTCAGGCAATGATTCCACTTTTTACAGGTTCTCATTTCATTTATATATATATATATATATATATATATATATATATATATATAAACAAAAAACAACCAAATTGGTCAAAGAAACTTGTTTAGGCCTAGTGTGTGCAAACTCTGCAAGGCTACAGTCATTTTGAGAAAAATTCCACAAATTTTGGGGAATACAATGAAAAAAAAAAAAACTATAAAATGACACAAACTAATGTATGTGTTATTTACAGTGCTGTAAAGGTATCCAGTAATAAGTCCAGCTCACTTTCACTGGTTAGAAAAAAATGTAAATATTAAAATATGTATCATCATACACGCACGCACGCACACAACACACACATATATGTATATCAACATCAAGAGTGACGGAGCATCACAATCAGATGAAAAAGTAGAAAATAACACAGTGATAATAATAATAATAATAATAATAATAATAATAATAATAATAATAATAATAATAATAATAATAATAATAATAAACGGGTGAATTTTCTTACTTTTAATTTCAGAGATTTTCATAAGTTGCTGATTCCTTTGAGCCTCGCATTAACCTGTGTCTTTATAAATCTTAAAAAAACAAACAAACAAAAAAAAAAAAACAAAAACCTAAACTCATTTTGTTTTAATTTGTGGGAGGTTAAACAAGTTCACCACAATAATCAGCAGCCCCATCCAATTCTGGATGGAATTTTTTCGCTTAAAAAAGGAGGGCGAGACAGAAAGAGAAATATGTGGAATAAATCAAATTAACCTCAAGCAATCATGCATCTAAGTACGAGTCATGAGGGGAGGGACTTTTTTTTTTGTTGTATTCAAATCAGCAGTTGACGTTAAGTGTGTTAAAATACGTTTTCGAGGATGGGTGTTTTATTTTTAATCGCTTGAAGATAAAAAAACAAAACAAAAAACGATTGACTGCAACTTTCTGCAAAACAAACAGCTTTAAAAAACGCTAAAGAAAATCCTTGTCGTTCGACAAACGATCGGAATTCAGATTTATCTAACATGACTGTTTATCTAACATATTTAAAAAAAAATCTAATCTGACCCCAGTCAAGAAAATAACAAATTATTTACAGCGTACGATTTGTACACTGAATCGTTAATGCTGCTGTATTTGTCTCTAAATGTGGTTTCAATATTAATTCATAAAACCCTAATTTCTACTGCGCCATATGCTTGACCTAATTTCACCCTTTAAAATCATTTAAACCGTCTCAGATACTTTGGCTCTGAAGAAGAAATTCGTATTACTTCAAAAATCAGCTTGCATCGTGAAGTTTGACAAATTGTATTTTGTTTATTACAAAATATGAATTACAACATTGGCATGGCAGTATATATTATTATATTGCATTAGTTTTAAAAGCAATTAATTGTGTTGAAAGTTTGCTCCTGCAGCATGTTTATAGCCACACTTTGTTCAAATGAAAGCCTTGAATGGTGAATCTCACCGCAGCTCCTTAAACAAGCCATTAGCAGACCACAACGGCTCTGACACCACGCTGCTTTAAGACCCTGCATTATGTGGGCAATATGTTCCCTAAAATCTTACTGTGAGAAGAGAGCTGGATTTTGTTTTCCCTTAAATGCTCCTTTGCAAACCACAAAACAAATCAGGTTGAAAGTTTCTCCCAAAATTACAGGTTTACAGCAGCAGCCTGGAAGAGGCCTTTGACAAAAAAAAAAAAAAAAACCATGATTGACCTGTTGGAAGTCAAGGAGAGCCAGCTATGACCTGAACATTCCCCAGTCAGGCTTTGCTCTGGTCATCTGTTGGAGGGCAGAGGTGAAAAGGTAAAGGCAAAATTTTCCTCCACATATACTGTCTTTTAAACACCAATAAAACCTGTTTTCATCTGCAGGCTGAAAACACAGTCAGAGCCGAGATGACGTCAGACTGAAGGCCTGGAAATGGTTTTTCAAAAATATATAAAGGTGAATAATAAATCCAAAAAATATCTCCCGCCTGGCGAGGCGTGTTGACAAATTTGGGTCGATCGTAGAGGCGCTCACCGGGCCTTATTTCTTCTCTTAAAGAAAAGAAGAACGGGAAATCAAGCCAAATCTTCTGGCAGCGCAAGCCTGAATTTGCGATATTTTATCTGCAGCGCTCACACTGACAATCAACCAGGGCCTGACACCATCGCAAACTCATCAATCATGCACATGGAAGAAATAAAGAGACTCAAATTTAGGCCTGGAGAAATTGGTGGAATTATTAGTTCCAACTGATAAGAGAAAGTTCTCATTCCTCATATTGCCTGCAGCAAAGTACTGACACACAAACAGAAATGGCAGGCCTGCTGCACATTTTAGAACGCTCCTCACTCAACTTGCCGCCGAGGTTACAGGCGCATTAAAACACCCTTATATAACGGCCTTATACAAACCGTACTCCATATACGAAGCTCCTGTAAACTTATTTTCCCCGCTTTTACGTGTGTGTGTCTCTCTCGGTCAAAGAAATGGCCTGGAGAACTTTGCATGTTCATGCAAGAAATGCAATCGGCTGTTGGAAAGGGAAAGAGTAAAAAAAACAAGGCTCTTTTTGTTTGCAGCAGCCGAGATTTTATCCCCTCGTTGGCGAGCGTTGTCTAGCATTACAAATCTCAGCCCGGGCCTGGACGGACACAGGGGGGCTGTCCTGGCCCTGCTCGTGCTGTCCGTGTCCCTTTTTCTTTCTATCCTCCACCATACAAATAAACCAGAATGAGAGAGCAGCTGAGAGGGTGAGCGGAAAAGAAAAGACGACGGTGGAAAGAGGGAGAACACGGAGGCAGGTTGAAAAAACAGAGAAGGTGGTAAAGGAAGGAAGGAAGGAAATGGATGGCTGAAAACAGGAGTGATTCTGTGTGTGTTTATGGTCGACAGAGAGAAAGAGGGGGGGAAAAAGAGTGACTCGCCGGCCATGGCGGGGAGAGTATGCTCACATCGCTGCTGCCAACCGAGCACATTCCCACTCCAGAGTCATGGAGACTCTTTAACCTACAGATTCTAAAGCTGCTAGAGAGTTTCCCCACTGCTTTATACAGCAATGCTGCTCTGATATTGGATGATGTCGTTTAAAAAAAATTAAATCACCTGCTCAGGCCAACGCAGACACCTTCTTTTCATCGGGCTGGCAAGTTTTATACAAGCAGGAGTTAAGCTAGGCCTAACACAAAGAGCTGATCGCTAAAAAAAGACTGACACAGAACTTGATCAGTGAAGATCAGTGTTAATGTTTTCTGATTAATCCATATAATATATACCTCTGCAGAGTTCTAAATGATTGAGGATGTTGGAATTGATGTGTCTTTTGAGTGTGAATTTTTATTAAAATTATTGATTTGTATTTGCGTGTAGTTGGTTAAATGCTTGTCCATATTGTGTCTTTGACATGGGCAGATCGCTCTTCTTTGTGCTCTGAACAGTTTGCAAGCTTGACCTGATGCGAGGTCTGATCTGAGCGCCAGCGCACCTTGGCCGTCGGAGCATCTCCGCCCTCAACAGCAGACCAGGGTGACTCCGGCACCAGGTGGATTTGTTGTGGGCCGGGCAGGTCAGCGGCGGCCGCCCCGTGGAAAGTAGTTTGTGAGGAAGAGGAAAAGGGTGTTTGAATGGAGGTTGTGAGTGCATCCGTGTGTGTGTGTGTGTGTGTGTGTGTGTGTGTGTGTGTGTGTGTGCTCTCCCAGGAGAAGAGAGGACTCCTAATCTGCTTTCCTGGCTCTCCTTTAAAGGGAGAGCAAGACACACCAGAGGCTGCCTCTGATCTGCTGCCCCATCCATCCCTCACTTTCCCTCGCTCTCTTTCACTCTCTCACTCCTCCATCCTTCCTTTCCTCGCCTCCATCATCTGTCTCTCGTTCCCTCTGCTTTTAGCCCTCGTTTTCTCGGCCCCCCGTCCCTATGCTCTCTCATCTGTTGTGTTGGCCCACTCTGGTCTTTGTATGGCAACGGCTCCCATCTCCAGATACTGCCTAAGAGCTCTGATTCCACTTAATCACTCAGTTTTTTATTAGTTTTCCCTCACAGGGTATTTTGTGTTCTGAATTGCATTTATCTATTATGCTGTTTCAGATTTATTGCTTTAGGAGGCAGACTGTGTGGCACACTACCCACCAATGTGGTACACGACGCTGTGATCTCTCTACGTCTGCCCCTCTTTATGCCTGTCTGCTTTCATCCCTTCAAAATTAAAAGAACAAATACACACGGACGGCGCCGTGCCACAAGCTCGAAACTCCTCTCGTACTTTTTGTACACTTTTTTATTAGTTTTTCCCTTTTTGGGCGACTCCAACTATGGGCTTCATTTATTCAGCATGCAGTACAGACCACAAGGGACAGGTTTGTGGCATCAATTTCTCGGATGGTGCTCCACACTTGGATCCATCTGTCCTGGCATCTTTTGCGCCTCGACGCTTTACTTTTCCAGATTCAAAATAAAAATGAAAGTTACAGGTATGGCTTTCTCTGCGAGCACAGATGTCGGTCTTTGAAATAATTTTTGGTAATTAGCTAAATATTTGGAGAGACCTAGCTGTGATTGTGGCACCTTTAAAACACAATGTGTCCTAAAAAAAGGCACAAATGTACAGTTACTTATTGATTATTTTGTGTTGTTTTTTTTTTTTTTTTTTTTTTTTTAATCAGATAAACACAAATCAACAGGGTCATTTTGTTGCCACGGCTCTGGGCTGTTTATTTCCACCGGGCTTGCGTTCTCAAAATATTTTGCTCTGAAATGGCGGCACAGCATCCAAGCCCTCCATTTTGTTCTGCCGCTGATCAAGTTTGGATCCTGCACCTGACTTGTTGGACCAGACTCTGCATCTGAAACGACCCTCACCCCCCCCAACCTCCCCCTTTTCGGCATGGAGAGAGGGTAGTTACTGTGTTACGTTGTTACCATGCGCCCCTCTCCTGGTCATTGGTGACCGAGAATGTCGTTAACCCGCCGCACCAATGGGAAGGCGCCTACTGACTGACGCCTTGCTTCCAGGGGGTTCTTGTGACCGGGGAGAGAAACATGGGCGCTGGCCATCACCTCAAACGAATCCAGAACCAAATGAGAGAAAAAGAGACAAAAAACCAACAGCCAGAGTGTGTGAAATATGAAGTACGGGATTAAAAAAGAACCGCTATTAGCACATATACAGCAGTAGCACAGCTCATTTATGAGTACAGAAAAGGAAATAGTATTAATATTCATGATCCTGTCCCTCCTTTCCAATTTCAGCACCCACCCTTCATCCTTCTCCACCCAAATCCTCCCTCCTCCTCACTTCCTCTCCCCTCCATTGGGTGGCAACACTTGGTAGGGCACATGGTGAGACAGCTGTTGCAGGGCAACATGGGCATCTGTGGTGCTACACAGAGGAAAGGAGGGGATAACACAGGCGATGTCGGGGTGTTTGTAAGGGGGTGCAGATGGCACCGAGGGAGGGAGGTAATAATTTTTATATCCTGTGTATTCTTCTTCTTCTTCTATAATTCCTTCTTTCCTGCCTCAGTCCTGCTCAGGAAACTAATTCCATTAAGAATGTTGTCCATTTCTTTATAAAGATATATGACCTCTGTTACAACTTTTAGAACAACACACTTCATTACACAATGGCAAATTCAGCAAAAAGGAGACTTTCCGGGTCATCGTGGAGGGCCAAAAAAGGGAAGTATAATTGTATCAGAAAGGTAGGTTTTAGTTTCGCTCCTATCCGTGATGTTATGACACCTGCAATTTCTCCAGGAGTGGTCGCCACGGCAGCGGGACAGCATCCTTTAAAAAGAAAGCCAAAGATCTTGATTTGCTTCATCATAAATTAAAAAAAAAAAAATGTACATAAGTTAAATAATTAAGAGTATGTATTAACTCACACACACACACACACACACACACACACACACACACACACACACACACACACATAAACACACAACACACACATGTCTCTGCACCTTCCCCTTTAGGGGTATGTGCATTTTCCCAGGGTTATTATAATTTGCCAGCCTCCCCCCTCGTACCCCTGCTTGCTTTCCCTTCATATACACTGAACATACACCCCACCCCCACCCACCTATCCCCCCGATACCTCCCCTGCCTTCATCCCAGCACCTACCGCACACCCTTGCCAAGTTTTTCTCCCCCCCGAAAGTGCCAGCGCAGCCCCACCTCATAGTGCCAAAGTGGGCAGCCTCTGTCTTGGTGTTGCCTGGGCCTTCTGGTGCCCCAGATAGTGTGTGTGTGTGTGTGTGTATCAGTGCTGGCTGGCTCTGTACGGACATGTCCAGCCCTTTAAACTGTGTTGAGACTCCAGATGCTGTGAGAGACAGAGATTAACACAGCCGTTTGTATGCACAAGCAGACACACCGAAATACTCCCTCAGCTAATGTACTGCATCGTGCATCTTATACGTATGTTTATGTTATTACCAAACCTGAGCAAGTCTTGGGCTCAGAAAAAATGGCAACGAATTCAATGAAAACGATTAAAAAAACCCAAAACATTTCTACCTCTTTTCCCTTCCCCTCTGCCATGATATGAAGAAAACTCTGGCTCCGGCACAGAAATATACGAGATGCGACACAAAGGTATCAGAGATGCTGTGATGAACCAGTGGTCCCTGGCAGGACTCTGAGCCGATGTTCTCATGCCAATGCAGTACCTCAGGAAGTGGATCTCGATTAGACAGTCAGAGAAAAGCACCTCAGAGATGTGACATTCACACGTGGCTCGTGGTACCGAGTGCTAGCACTCTAGCTCTGTGCCACTGTCCTGAGGGGACAGACGCACCCGTGCGCGTACGGATATGGAGGAACACCCGAAAATATCAACCAGAGTGTCCAGCTACTGTTTCTTTAGTGGCGTGCCACTGCCCTCAGGGTATACTGCTACTCAGATGCATGCACACAAACACAAGGGAGTCCCCTCACTGCGATTGAACGACACTAAAAAACGTGATGTAAGTGGAAGTGATTTATCCAAACAGTCCTCCACAAAGTGCTACGCACTGTAAGTGTGGGTCCAAGAGTGTGAGAAAAGACAGAGAGCGAGACTGGGGCAATGTTTTCTTCCACTTTCCAGCTTCCGTCTTTCCAACTGTATCTCACTGAGCTGTAGTTATAGTGCCAGTTATGGAGTGTTTGCCGTAGCGGGGAGCTGCCTTGGCACCGTGCCATAATTTAGGGGAATTAAAAAGCACTAGACAGGCCCCTTTGTGGCACCGCGCGTCCGCTTTAATCTCCCCACGCCTCAGCGGGCACCCACAGCACCAGGAGTGGGCACCATGCCCACATGACCCCGAGCAATATGGAAATCGCCACCAAAAGAAAAAAAAAAAAAAACCAAAATCCTAACTGCCCTTGGTCCACATTGTACACGTGCGCAAAGCAATGCAGTCACACACACATAAACACACATGTGGAAAAAAAAGTGAAATTGAAAAGTGTACACATGTAGACATAATTACAGTACTGGAATACACACATGCAGGAACACACTGAGTAGTTTCAGGGAACAGGGTATGAAATTAAATATTTTCACTGTTGTTCCTGTTGGTGCATGTGCATGTCAGCGTGTACGCACGTGCGCACACACAGATCCTCATATTTCTGTCTTTGTGGGGATTTTACAGACGTAATACATTCCCTACCCTAACCCCAACCACCCCAACTAACCCCCGACTCTACCCCTTACCCTAATACCAGTTTAACATCAACCTTAAAGTCTTAACCCTCAGTCCTTTGAAGATGTGAGGACCAGGCAAAATATCTTCACTTTGTCTTCATTTTGCTTGTAGAATGCAGAGTTTGGTACTCAGTATGTAGAAAGTACAAAAAAACCCCCCACATACACACATCCAAAATTGATGTGTGTGTAGGTGAGTGCAGTGCTTGTCATGAGGTCATCCATCAGGCCTAATGAAACTGGCAGACTCTGACACTGTCTCACTGGGCAGCACCTCTGGCGCCACAAGCTAACTCAAGGAGAAATGGCCTGATTTAATTACACAGCAAGGGAACGTGCACTCCTGCACAGGCAAGCACACCGCACTTGCGCTCACCCAGACACAGAAAACGCATACAGCGCATGCACTTTGCATGCAGGTATAACACACACTCACACATGAGAAGGCCACATGTTTGAACATGCAGAGCTCACATCACTCCATCAAATGTTGCCCATTAGTGCTGCCAACACCACGTAATGAAAGCTCCATTAGAAAGGTGCGACCTTTTTAAAAGCTGATGAAAGTGTAGTCAGGAACAAATGTGGATATTGACATGCTTTGATTTGAGCTCTGCACAGTTGTGGCGATAATCGTCGAATTTGGGCTTTTCGTTTATCCAGGAAAAATGTACTGAAGGCGCCGTGACCCAGCTAGCCATGCCTCCTCTGTGCGGATTCACAATGTTCCCTTCTCTAAAACAAAGACCCACTTTGGTCCTGGAACAGGACACACTCTCATCCTTCTCTCTCTCTCTCTCTCTCTCTCTCTCTCTCTCTCTCTCTGTCTTTCCCTGTCTATTTGTCACCCTACTGGTTTCACTTAATAAGCATCAAAGGTTTCTGGGCAACGGCCTTTCAGGAAAAAAAAAAGTTACCATGGCATTTTTTTGGCACACTGCATCTCCCCAACAGCTCAGGATATGGGGTTTCCATGACCACGATGGGCACCTTATAAAGCATATAGTTGTGTATGTGAGGGCGCGTGCACGTGTGTCAGCGTGAGCACGATGGACATGTTGTGCCAACCTCAGCTAAATGGTTAAACATTGGCGGGAGACGCAAGATGGTGACAAAGTCACGGAGTTCAACATTTCCCGCCAATTCCGGCACGTATACGGTCCGGAACACATAAACTCTCAAATGTTGTCACACCTCTGATGCTTCATTGACTAGATACTTTCTGAAGCGTACAATAAATAATTATATAATTCAACTAGAAAAAAAGTGGCAAACAGCATCCACATAATATCTGCATGTATAGTCCCTGTTTGTTTTAGATAAAGTCACCCTCAAGAGACTCAAATCCAAGAGCTAACTTTAAACTTGGCTCCGGATTTCCACTGATGGTTAATGTTTTCTTTGTGGAAATCTTTCTTTGTTCCTGTTAATGTTTGTGTTAGAGAGAGAGTGTGAATATTCACCATCCCATTTAAAGTAATTAACGCTGAGTGAAGACGTTATATTAAATCCCCAAGTGGCAGCATACACAATTAGCAGGTCATGACACAGTGCCATCGTTAATCATAAGCTGTGTGCACGTGACAGACGTAATTATTGTTCATTTTATGATAGTCAAACGATTCCCTCACCTCAAACCTGTGTTTGCCCAAAGAGAAAACACTGTTTTGTGGTTTGGCTTTCACAAGTTTCTCTTCTACACAGAAGAATGCCGGCCTGACGTGTCTCTTCGCACAGTCTGTGTAAAAACCCAAAAGTTGTGCCTGTGATTTACAAAAAGAAGATTTTAAAATGCTGCCTTCTCCATTCTTGGTTTCCCTTTAAACCAACGAATAAACCAGAATGATTATTGTAAATTTAGTTTCCCTGTATGTAGTCAAGTCTATGGACGTGGCTTATAGTGGCCTCTAGTGGTGCACTAATGACATTACATTTGTGTGATAGTTTTATTTGCTAAATTAACTACTGGTTACTCGACTAGGCCACATTGGTCCTATGCAAACCGTAAAAATATATTTAAATTCATTTTGCAGATTAAGGAAAAATCACACACCCTGGAATTACTCCGTGGCCATTTCCTACGTGCCCTGCATCATGGGAGGCCAATGCATACAAAATAATTACCAACAATTAAAATGTATCTTTCTATTTTGATCTTCATCAGGGCAACTTTCCCTTTAAATATGAATTCACAGTTTACTTCCAATGAACCAGTGACCGTCCCTACATGAACTACGTGACACCCAAAACGCACTGAGAAAGTCAGACACGAATTTCTCAAACATGATTTTGTAAATATTTGTAAAATCAGTTGAGACATCGCAGATGAATCTTGGTTTTTACGTTTATGTAAAAACACAGCAAAAACAGAATTTTGAATCCTAGAAAAGAATGAGACAATGAGCATATAAAATGAGCATAAATCTCTAAATAATTTCTCTTTGGGAAGAAGATTAAACAGCCATGTGAAATGACTGACTTTTTCCTCCTGAAAACTTTCCTTAGCAAAACACTTATCTACAGCTTTGAGAACAATTTAAGTAAACTAATCTTTTTTATTTTCATCGGTTCACCGCAAGCATGGACCACTACATTCCTAAAGAGCAAAAAAGAGGCTCATTTACATAAATAGGTTGGCGGGAAAAGGTCGGAAATCTTCATGCTATAATATATAAGAAACGAAAGAAAGAAAAACTCTCTTGCAAGTTTGGCTTATTAACTAGTGGGAGGATACAAATAAAACGGCTGTTTTTTTCTGTTGATCTTTTATTCACTCGCCTGAAGAACTTTACAACCAAAGAACCAAGACCAAAGAAAAAAAACACAAACCTTTCTGTCTCTGCCTCGACAGCCAAAGTGAACTTATTATGTTACCAATGGCAGAATTCCCAGTGTGGCATTAGGACTTTGAGCTCCGATAACGCTCCTGAATCCCAGCACGGCTCTGCTTTTACTGGTGGTGGTCACACACTGCTTTCTGTCTCGCCCTGGTCCAAACCAGCCAGGGAATTAGTCATTAATAGGGGGGGAAACTTCAGGCGGCTACTGTTCCCCATGATGATGAAGAAAGAGTATAATTGTACAATCACGCTTGCGGTGTGTGTGTGAATACTGAGTACAAAAATACTCATAATACTAGCAAAGTGAGGACATTTTTCCTCACAACTTTGAAGGCCTGTTTAGGGGTGAAGACTTGCGGTTAGAATTTGGTTTAGGTTAGGGTTAGGGGCTGGGTAAGACATACATATTAAAGTCCACACAAAGGGTTAGGGTTAGGGTTGTGTGTGTGTGTGTGTGGTGAGGAAACAGAATGACAAATGTAAATCCAGTTAAGATATTATGCTCCTTTGTCCCGGCTTTGTGTTCACCTGTGTCCGACAGATTTGACACCAGCTTTCAGCCACCATTTTCAACCTCTGGTTCCAGTACCATCACCAGTCTGGCCTCCATGTCCCAGTGACTCCACAATAGACAATGAAGGAAAGATCCTCCAATCTGCCTAATGTTCACTAATCGAATGAGCGCTGCAAGGAAATTAAACAGATTGCTGAGCATCACGTTTTACCATCAGAGACACAGCCACCAGCCATTTCAGCACTTATTGGCTGTTTTCCTTGAAAGTGCACCTAAAAAAAATCAGATTTTTCCATTATTCCTCCAGCCTGATCCCATCGCCCTGCTGTGTCTTGGGCAGATTACGACTTGGCATAATGGGAACTGCGGTTACTGCTGAGTGTGGGAGAAAGCGAGTGGGAGTATGTGCGATCATACATGTGTGTGTGTGTGATAGAGATAATGGCATAATAACAAGCCAAGTTAATAAAAGGAAACAATTAGGACATAAAAGAATGACATGGCCCACAGATTTTAATGCTGCTGTGTCTTAATGAAATCCCTTTGACTATATCTGTTTCACACACACTCACACACACACACACACACACACACACACATATCAACATGTACACACTCATTATGGCCCTCTCAATGCTTCCCTCCGGCTCTCCTGACAGGTGTGGCTCCCACACGGAGGCACACAGATAATCGCTCGCAAACACACACTCAGTCACACACACAAACCAGGCCCTACAGGGCATTTTCCCTATCCTGGGACTGCACAATGGGCACTTTGTACACATTCCCTCTCCCCCCTCTCCCCCTACCCCCAAACTCTCCACCCCAGCTCTTACCATCAACCCCCCACTGGCTTCCAGCACATCCCTCTCTAAATGGGAGATTATGCAAATAGGGTCCCACCACCTCGGCACCCCTCATATAAGTGATGTGCATTCAGTCAGATCTATAGTCTGTGTCTGGGAGCATGTATGGGCGTCAGCACATGAATGTTCCAATTCACCCAGAGATGGATATGGCCTAAATAAACAGTCCACATCGCAGGTGACAAGCTATAGTGAAATATTTCCTCTCAGTCACAAGCTGTAGACCTTCAGTGCTTATTTTTATGTTCCTTTTAATGATTTTACCCTCTTTTTTTCATACATTTTTCACTTGGATTACCTCAATGGAAAAAAGGAACTTTTATCAAATATGACAACTGAATCTGTGGCGGGAAAAGAACGCTAATCTTTTTCAATAAAAATGACATAGAAGCCATCAGAATGCGCTTAATCTAATCACTAATCACACAGACACTGAACCTATTAGCTCATATGGTTACTGTTGATTAGCAAACGGTAAATATTGTTTTCAAGAGAATTGTGTGGTTACTAAACTGGATTAAATTGTCTATTTTAATACAAGTATGCACGATCAAGGTCAGGTAAGATCCAAGGTCATGCATTATATTCTACCCAAAGCAGTGTGGCTTTCCAGTATTTGCACTAAGTTAGCGTACCATGCAAGAGTTGTGAAGTCAGATTCGCAAGTAAAATTCGAGTGCCTCAAAACAGGACTTGTGTATGTGAATGCGCTCATTCATCAACTGCTTAAGTTTGTCCACCGTTGTGAAGGCAAAGCAAGAGTGCGTTGCAGAAAATGGTGGAAATGCACAGGAAGCGATGCAGAGCAAACTCAGATAGGAGAGAAGAGAGAGAGAAATGGCAAAATGCGACGCCGTCTCTCGCAGGTAGAGAGGGACGGGGGAGGTAGCCCAGTCGAGCGTGTGTTGCTGTGGTATAAACTGAGACAGACTGATACTCACTTCCATGGGGCGCCCTATTAGATGATGTACACAAACACACACTGCAGGCTTGTTACACACCACACTTAGGTTCGCGGTCAGGCCGGGACACAGGTTACCACAGGGTTAAAGCCTTGTGCACATGAGAAAAACAGCAGAAACAGATTTAAGAGAGAGGTGGATGCCAAGAGTGCCATCTGCTGACGTTACCCCCCTTTCCAGTTTCCTCTCTCCCATCCCTCCTCCATCTTTGTTTCTCTGCACATTCCCTCATTTTCCCCTCACGCCACAGTCACTGATCTATATGATATTCTACAGATAAATATGACCATTCGATATTTGTTTTCCACGCTGTTGGGGTGCTGATAGTAAACGATATGGTATGGATGCGGGGACTCGGGTGGGGGTGGAGGAGGGAGGGTAAGCTAAGTCCAAATCTGGCAACCGTCTCAAGTGTAATGACACCTCCATCTCTATGGAAAACCATCCTCTTTTGTCTTCACTTGCATGAGAGCTCTTTCTTTTTACTGTTTTGTTCCCAGAGAAGCCATGGAACATTTGCCAACATTTTTAAGAGCTGCAAAAAGCAGGATTTTTTTTTTCTGCTGTTTTTTTTTTTTTTTTTTTTAAAGTCTTCCACCTCGCAGGTGTTTCTTTTTAAGGCGTGCTCGACAATGCCAAGCTCGTCTTGGCTCGTCTTGAATGCCGCGGGCCTCTGGGAGTGGGGGGTGGGGGTGGTGGTGGTGATGAGGAGGAGAAAGGGATAAAAAAAGGTTGGAGAAATCTTATTGATTAGCAGTTGTCGCTTCCCTTTTCTTTATCTCACCATGACAAAAAAGAAAAATAAACAGAACTATAACTACATCATAAATTATTTTTTCTCACATGGTGTGTCACTGAAAGTATCACATCTTAATCCATCACATAAAGAAGGTTTATACAATTTTGTGACAGACTAAAAGAGAGCAAAGAGCATCCAAATTATGAAATTCATGTGCCACAAGACTCTTGGAAAGTCCAACTAGCTGGAAGCCTGAATCTGGAGCTTTTATGAAGTGGCGTGTAATTTCCCTTCAGGCCTTCGGGCTAAATATTAGCTTCTAAGATGCTGTCAAATCTGATTTATGATGCACGCTTATGTGTAATGTAGCAAATGAAAAAGTGTAATTAATCTTATCCCATTCTGATGGGCTCATTTTTGTCTGATTAGCATTCTGTGGGCAATTGCCACAATTGCAGCCAAACCTTGAGCCATTATTCTTACAACAGATTGTTGCTCGTTAGAGCCACCATGTGGTGTAAACACAAACAGCAGCTTTTCTACCTAATGAAGAGCCGATTTCCTGCTTAAAGCAGAAAGATTTTGAGTTTAAACAAATAATGATGGTGCTAAGTAATAACTATAAAAAATGGTCATACAACTGCTTTTTTTTTTTAAAAAAAAAACGCTGGTTTGTAAATTAGAGGCAGTGACTACAAGGATCTGTGTTGCTGGCTGCATGCAAGGAAATGCAGAACAAGAGGGAAGATAAAGGGGGTAGATGGATGAAAAGAGGGAGCTGAGAAAGAAGTACCATCTGTCTTTTTAGGCACATAGAAGATAAAAATGTGAGTCGCGCAATGAAGCAGAATAGTCGTATAGAATGGGGTGTGAGAGGTCTCCGCTTACAGGGGAAGGAACGTCGGGCCACAGGGAGGTAAGACGGGGAGATCAGATAAGAGGCGGGCCGACAGATGGAAGACAGGGAGATGAGAGCTCAAGGAGTATGTGAGAGAGAGAGAGAGAGCAACAGAGAGAGAGAGAGAGACCAGTGATGGGGCCTGGCGGTGGTGTGAGCTCAATGGGCACGCTCACATCAGGAGGGGACATGACTCGACACGCCGGCTCAGCCCAGCTGGGTCAATTCTCTGTGCTGCCATGTTGTTTTGGCTTCTATTTTTCCGGCACACAAACACACACGCACATACACACGCTCATTCATGGGCAGTCGTACACTTACTCACACCCAAAATGCCATGGATTTGGCGAGAGCTGGGGTGTATGGGCGGGCGAGGGCCCTGGACTAATGGAAACGCCAAACTCGTTACTCTAACGCTGGGTGACAAGGGCACCTTGGGCTGCAGATGTTCCTGCTGATGACAGATGGAGCCTGGCGCTGCCAGGGGACAGTGGGCCAGGCCTGCGCCAGCTCCATGCCACCTGCACCCCTCCTCTGTACCCCCCCCTCCACACAAACTCAAACATGCGCACGCTCCCTTGCTTTCTCACTTGGCCTATCTCTCTCCAACAGTGGCACACTGCTCCCCCTTTTCAACCCACCCCAACACACACACACACACACACACACACACCCTCTGTCTGTCTGTCTCTCAATCACTCTCCCTCTTTCTGTCTCACACACACTGGCATGCTACTTCTCCTCCTCTGCCCACTGCGAGGATGTTTGTGGAGCGATATCCGTGGCGCTGGCAGGACGCTTCAGATAAATCGTGTCTGTGTTGGTATTGAACACACACGGCATATCATTTGTTACATGATTACAATTCAAGATGAGAACATTAACAGTCTGCTCTTTGGGGTGAAACGTTCAATGTTGGTCGGTTCAGAACGGTCAGCGCCGTCCGGCGATAGAGAGTAACCCATTTCTGTTTTCTATTTTCTTACAGAAAGCGCTCTCCAGATCAGCTAATGTGCGATGGAGGCTGCGTAATGATACCATTCATCTTCATGGAAGTGGTGACAGGCTTCTGGAGGTGATTTTGCAGGCCTGGTGGAAGAGAAAACCCACCAGTGTAATTTACTTGTTATTTGCCAGATTACCAAAGTATTCTTTTGCAGTCATTTCAGCAGCCATGATTGCTTTCAACTCAGTGTGAAAAATGTCTCCAAAGTCAGCGGCGATGGTTCAGACTGTGTTGCTATGCAAGGGACAGAAAAGTCCTGCGGTTTCTTCAAATAATAATAATAGGTTTTATTACATCGTTTGTTTTTTTTTTAAATTACATTAAGTTTGCCAGAGTGCAACGAGACACGCAGAGAGAAAAGCTAAACCTGAACTCGGCTCACATCAAAGCGTTTTTCACTCCAAAAATGCGAAGAGATTCTGGAGAAATGTTTCTATCGTGCTGCCAGCTACAAATCCAGGAATATGGACTGTCAGAGTTGGAGTCCAAGTGTTGAAAGAACACCAGGACGCCAGGGATTCAGGTCCGCTGTTTCATAAATTTTGATCAGTCTGACCAGGCCAGATAGCCAAACTTGTGTCTCCAGCTTGGCCCGGCGTTGGAATTCGTAGAGCGTTAGATTGAAGCGCTCTGTGATTGATGCGTGCTTTGACTTTGAAATCATCTGGAGGTACTCAGAAGTGGAAAACGATGCACTTTGACCAACAATCAGATTTTCATAGGTGCTTCTGAATTTTACAGCACCTATGAAAAAAAAAAAAAAGAAAAAGAAAAAAACAATAAAAAGGATTCCAGCAATTTGCTTGTATGGCTCTGACACCCCCCCGCCCCCTCCCCAGCATTCCTCCCTTCATCCAAAAACCATGTGTGGCGTGTCATGGTAACTCCCGCCACACCAGAAAAGCCCCCCTAACTAAAAAATACAATTATCTTTCCCCTCGTTAGGACCTGGCTGGCCTCCGCTCTCGCCACTCAGCGCCCCTCTTCCTCGGCCCTCGTGCTGGCCTATATGTTGTCGCCTCTGTGATGATGATGATTCGAACTGGGGGTCTCTTAAGTGCTCCTGGAGTGGAACATTTAACTGATCTTAGTCTTCATGATTCTTTTAGAGGCCTCGGCGGGAGCACAGATACGGGCCGGGCGCAGCAGGGAAGAGGAGGAGGAGGAGGAGGAGGCCGTGAGTAGATGGTTCAGTGGCGGCAGCAGAGCAAAGTAGCCCGGCGGATGATGGCATGTAGTGGTGTGGGCTAGGCAGCGATGATGGCCACGATGGGAGAAAGTTTGGCAACAAGCGAGGGAGTGGGTGTCACCTTGCCAGCTCTTAATTACTTTAATTGGAGTCATTAGCTAAGTGAGCACTAGAGACATCACCTGCACGGCACAGAGCAGCACACCTGCCACATCATCATCAGCAGTATCATCATCATCATCATCATCGTCGTTGTCGTCGTCTTTATTGTGCTCCGGGACCCCAGCAGCTCAGTGTTCAAACATTCTAATGTTGGGCACAAATCATATAGCATTCATATTCACTTTTTTTTTTTAATTTAATTTCCGATGTTTGAGCTGCCGCTTTGTTTTTGGCAAAAATTCCTACATTTCACACATTCTGGCCCGTGAAGGTATTCAGAAATGTGTTCAAATAATAATAATAATAATAATAATAAAGAAAAAACTTTCGTAATGTTGAATATTTTTTTTAACGCCTTTTTTACACAAAGTCACAGCGACAACAAGGTTTTGTTGTGTAGCTGGCTGCTCCAGAAAGCCAAAAAAAAAGGAAAAAGGTTTACCAGCTCCAGCTGATCTCTCGTAATGAGACTGTGACGAATGAAATCTGATCTGAAACAGCTGATATGAGAATCGAAGAAAATAACTTACTGCTTTCGAGCATCCAAAATGGCGTCAATTAGACTCAAAGCAAGGCCTTGTTTTAAATGTACATTTACCTGAACATTCATCTGCATACACTTGGAGATCAAGATTTTTCTTTTTATAAAATATGTGTATAATTATATAATTAGAGGTCTGATCATAAGTCTCATGTTCAGGTGCTGACCCTGTTACCTGCATAATTCACCTTTTGCCCTTAGATGAAGGCCTTTATTAAGGCACACACACACACACACACACACACACACACACACACACACACACACACACACACGGCTGGAGTCATCCCAAATAAGCCACTGTGGGACTTTGTCCAATGACAAACTTTGATGTTCGGATCTGCAGCCTGCCCCATCTCTCTGTTCTCTTCAGCACCCAGTGCACAGGCTGGCAGGTGAGCTGGCAGCCGTGCAGGGCAGCAGTAGGCTGGCAGGCTTTGCCCGGGGCACCATCTCCTGCAGGGCCAACTCTCACCAGCTGGTCCGCACTAACACCGTGAATGGGGCATGTAGGGGCCATATCAACGGGGAAGTAAATGTTAGCTGTGGTCCAGACAGCTGATGTGCCTCCAGCATGACACCACCGGCACCATCCCTGCACCTTGGGTGTCAGGTGAGAAGTCTCCATCTGGTAGGACTTGACAGGTGAACACCTCGGATGATTGGTTCATGATGGACACTTGTTTTCCCTCATCCAAATAAATTCCACCAGAAAATAAACATTTAAGGACTTTCTGTTCCCATCCTGCGTTATATAAGTAGCCAGCTTGATCCTTGTATCCTCAGAAAGCGATGTAGAAGGACCTGCTGGATCGAAAGAACAATAACATTTTATTTAAAATAATATACTGTATTAAAAAAAGAAACCCCAGGAAGGCCTTCACTCCTTGACTGACCTGTTATCATTTGAATGGACCCTCACCCACCCCACCCCTATCATGTATACCTCCCAACCGTTTCCGTGTCTGACAGTTAAAAGCCCTACACACAGACACACACACACACACACACACAGACACACACTCACACACACACAGCAGCCTGCTCATTGTGCGTTTTAAAGCGCTAACTAGGCCACTTAGCACCCCGTGACGCTGATCTGATCCCTGAGGCGCTAAACTTGGCAGCGAGCCCTTCTCCTTTTCGCTCCTTCCTTTCCCCTCGCCATGGGAACCAGGCCATCCTTAATGACACAGGAGTGCTCCGCCGGATCCCACAATGCAAAGGGGGCTGACATCTGTCTTGCTAAGTGGTGCACTCTCTTGTGCACCTTGTTTGTTCAATCAACAACGTTCGCTCCTCCTTCTCCTCCTCCTCCTCCTCCTCCTCTCCCTCCTCTCCCTCCTCTCCCATACTATGGCCATTTTCTTTTTCATCTCCCTGTTTTTATAAAAAAAAATAAATAAATAAAAAAATAACCAAGACTCAGGAGAAGTGCGGGAAAGGGTTTGGAAAGAACAGACAGTGAGCTCATGACACTGTCTTTGCTATAACCACCAGAAATACACCAGCGCCATGTGTAGCTGATTATCGACAGTGAGAGTCGTAGGGCCGGAGACGGGTGACAAAACACTTGATTACCAATCACTCTCATTCTCTTCCCACAAGCAGTCCTCACTGAGGAATGCAGGTCTATAAAATGGTCTGTATGAGCCTCCTAACCTTTCCACCTTTTGCATACTAAAGGAAAAAAAAAACAAGGGCCTACTTTTAAGTGGCCCCTAATTCCTCATAGTTAAGACCTGGGCAAATATTTGTCCCATCAATCTTGGAAAATATAGCCATCAGACTGGGATGTTAATCACATGCTAATGGAATCCGAGGGAATCCATGCACCCCTGTAGCGCAATGAAGGCTTTCACTTTCTCGGAGAGGCCGCGTGAATGCAAATGGCCATCTAAACAGTCATATTGACAGCATGCCAAGGCAACTTAAAGAGCCCTCTTCTTCTCGCTCTTCTGGGAATGTATGTCGGGACGTGTTGGATGAGTTCACTTTACCAGGCCCAGGTGCCTGGATGTAAATGAATAATGGGTTTTATGGGCCTTAATTAAAAAAAAAAGCACACACTCGTTCACACACACAAACACACACACACACACTTGAGTGCATCTGTGGTGAAGGATGTTTAAATTCCCACAATTGCGCTGAAAAGAGTTTGGGCATGAGAATTGCTGTTTCCTATACATAATTCAGGGATCCATGCTGAAACAATTATGTTTGCTTACTGCTGAGAACCCTCGCTCAGTAGCTCATTTGCTCTCTAGCTTGGCTCTTTCAGACGTGAGTGCTACGTGCTAAACGTCGCCCAAACGCGGGTTTTTAATAAAATATAGAGGGTGACAATCGGATGCTTGAATATGCGGAGTGGGTGCAACAAAGCAATAAATCTAAACTCTTCGGCTCATTACTCCAGCTTTGCGCGCAGGCTAAATTGCATTCAAACTGCGCTGGCACAGAATGAACAACACAAGGCCAAAAAAATGCAGACATATAGGCATTTTAATGAGTATTTTATATTCCCGTAATTCAGTTTTTCTCCCACATCAACCTGTGTCCAGTGTGGTCGTCTCCTTTTAGAACTAGCATGACCCAAACAAAGGTCATTTTGTCTCGTGTCAGCGGTGAAATAAAATCACCAGAATATTTACCTCTGAATTACAAATCCAGATACAAGAGGAACAATTATGACACAGATGATGAGCAATCCTGATGTGTCAAGTCAGGGGAAAGGTGCTAATTACAGGAAGAACCTTAACCTGAGGTCTTAATTCCATAAATTAAGTGAAAACAGCTTCGAGACTGTCACAGGTGTCCTGAAGCCGCCTTTTCCTCACGGCCTGTTTCACATTTGCATTCCTCCACAACCATCACCCGCTTCTCCTGGACGCGTGCTCCGCAGATCAGGGGCACCACCGCGGTGTGAGCCTTGGACGGGGCGCAGCGGGAACAGGGGCCCCGTTGGTGGAGGAACGCTGTCCCGGCGTTAAATGGCACCTCCGATGGAACAAAGAGGGAGCTGCACTGACCGAAGCACAGTTTGTTGTGCACCGTCACCGAGCTGCATCCTGCCGCCGTCACACGCTGTTAGAATGACAGAGAAGGGGCATGATTAGAGTCACAGCAATATTCGCAGTCTTAATTTACCTCAGAGGGTGTAAAAATTAACACTTTCTTTTTCTGTCATTTATCACTATCGCACCTGGTCCTCCTCCAGAGAATCGGCAAAGATTTATCAGAGAACAAACTCTCTTGTTCTCCACAGTCTCGCTATGTTGTTGTTTGTGTCCTTGTGTTTAGAAAATAGAAATAGAAAATCCTGGAAACCAAGCAATTTAAAAAGTTTTGTGTCTTACCTGAGTGAAAGGAACTCCGGAGCAGGTCTGTCTGCTGTCCTTCAGGCTGGCCGGCAGAGACACGGGCATCGTTTGGCCTTTATTCATAGCTTTTTGCCACATCTGTAAACCCTGTTTCTTCTTCAGCTCCATCTCACTTTTGGGCTGCAGGTGGTGCAGTGGACTCACCAGGGCCTTGGAGGCCAGAGCTGGAGCCGGAGCTGGACCTGGACGCCCCTGGGACAGGAAAGCAGGAAAGGGCAATCTGGGGCTAAGGGACGGGGCTCGTCTGGCGCTCAGTCCCCTCCTGAGGAACCCCGAGTTGGCCAGAGAACGAGGGTCCAGCGGAAAAACCTTAACTACTCCCTGGACAGGCTCATTGGGCCCACCACCAGATGATTCCAGCTCAGCCTTTGGACCTCTTAAAAAGTCAAAGGCGCTGTGGGGTAGTGCAAAGGCTGGCGCCGTCAGGCTTGACATGAACACAAAACTGAGAGGAAAAAGCATTATTTTAAATAAAAAGAATAAAAAAAAGCACGAAACAAAAAGCTTCTGAAAAATCCAGCAGCACTTCAATAAGAAAATTGTTGGATTGTTTGGTCCAAGGTTCCAAATGGGGACCTTGCTGTCAGCGTACCCTCAGACTGATGGAGGGAGTCTTTTATACAGGCAGCAGCCAGTTCTCACCTGCGCTTGAATGCAAAGAAGGTGTCACAATTCCCACAGCAGACCAGACATCACACTAAGCTTAAAAGTCCAAATGACAGGTGGCAACTAGGCTGAGAAAGTCTGGGTTTCCAGCTGAGGTGAGGCCCAAAAAAACAACCAGCCACATTCGAATTATAATTATTTTGTATTTCATTTGAAATGACATTTACACAATCCAGAGTCCATCTTCTGGCCAAAAAGCATTCCAGCTCTCACAATCGCTTAAACTAAAACAATTTGATTTCAGAAAGAGTAATGTTGTCGGCATTGTCCGTGGCGAAAACCCTCCTTTATCAGCAGGTGTTTTTATTACAGCGTGCTATAAAGCAATAATGAGTTTATGCCCTCTTTGTAAACAGGCCATCTCCTGTCTATTTTATCCCACAAACCTCCTCTCTGCCTCTCCTTTGACAGCCAATCATTACACCATTAGACTTCAGGGTGCTCTGTCACCCGTGACCTGATCACACGCCGCCTGCTGAAGACCGAATGGCTGCCGGCTTGATAGCATAGAGTCTGTTTGACTTTCTCAACAAGATCTTGGTGTAGAGAGGCACTTTCACCTCATTGCCTCACCTGTTTCCCATCCCCCTGTTTAACATTACACACACGGTCAGATGCGGGAAATGCAAGACCTTAATCTCTTTAGTGTGATCTTCACAATCTATACACACATATATATATATATATATATATGACCTTTGAATTTGAAATAATGTGTTGTATTGCACAGAACGGTGATGGGGTGAGTACTATTTGCTTTTCTTTATATTCTCCATTTTCTCCACAAGAGGGCAGTGTTTATAGCATATTCCTGTGTTCTGTTCCATAAACCAAATATATGTCACATATTAAATGCTTTAACACCATTATTTCTCTCTTTGTATCAAAACAAAGAAAATTAAGAAAAAATATCATAAATATGTATGAATGCGCTATAAAGTGCGTGAAACTAATCGCTACACGATTGCATGTGTGTGGCAATCCCTCACAGATTTATGTTAATCTCTTAGGGTAAAATATATAGGAAAACAAGCACAACCGTGTTTATGGTACTTTAGCAGGGAGGGGGAAAATCTATTTCTACTCCTACTATACTGGATTTAATGGTTTGGCTTCAACCTGGGAAATACACTCTCATCCAAGGCCGAGAGACGATTCCCTTGAGGCCGAGACAGCACCTCCGATGGATCAATTTGACACTGGATAATGGCTAAAAGAAGATTTCTGCTGAGAAGCATGTGCTGCTGGCGAGCAGCGGGACTTAATCATTTCATTGCCTAATGACTCACACCTGTGTTTTTTTAATGATGAAGGAATTCAGACATGGGATTTGTGCATTCTGTGTATAGTTTCTTAAACACACACTATAATATGACCGACTTCAATCAAATTTCTTTGCGGTTGAATATGGTTTTATTTATCAGAATGCCCCTCTGGCTTTACTACATGCACCGAAATGTTGAATTCTGAAGAGAGCAACAACAACAACAAAAATGTTGCCTGTTTTCATGTGACCGAAATCACACCACAGATGATGTCCCCTGCAATTTTAATTTATGTTCAATTATGTACTTATAAACACAGGCTAATGAAACTATGGTGATAATGACGATTATGATGATGAACATCAAAACAAAAGCACTAAATTGTACAAATTTACAGTTTTCCCAGTGTAAAGACGCAATTTGATCTGATAAGAAGAATCGTGAGTGTAGTGAGCTGCATTGCACCGGCTTCTCCTCATGCACGAGACTATAACACACCCAAGTGCATGTGCAAACCCTCTTGTTCAATATTTGTTGTGCACGAAGACTGGCCAGCAGCTGCTGGCTCGCTGTCGCTTCCCACCTGCAGCTATCGCCTCAAGCTAGCCTGCTAAATATGGAAATAAAGGGGAGGTGCTGTGTGTTTTAAGAAAATATATTTAAGGGAGAAAGAGCATGGGAGGAAAACATGTCAAAGAAAACTGGCCTCTCCCGTTTAATACCTAAACAAACAGGTACAGTACATTTTTTATTACAACTTAATGTATAAAAATAGGTCACTAGTTCAAGGCTGTGATATGTGGCATTTCACAAATGGTAACAAAAGCATTTCCCATTACTGATGTGAGGACAGACACCAACAGAGGACAGCGTGAGAGGATTCTACTCTACATCATAAATCACACTGATTCATTGGCTCCATCTCTGGTTTAGCCTTGTCAATGCAATGTGGAGATGATCAAAAATCTGTACAATTTAGAATCAAATAATAAAGAAAATGGCACATGGAAAACTGATGACGCGTCACTGATTCGTCCTGGGCAGAGGCCACTAGGCCTTACTTCCGATCTGCTTGTAGAGAACCATTGAAACTACCATGGCAGCGATCTGTGGAGAAAAACAGCGATCGTCAACACATTAGAGATGAGACGTTCAGGAACTCACTGACCTCCTGACCTGGAGAATGAGCCCGCGTGTCTTGCAGACATACGTTAATAAAATAAAAAAAAAAAAAGGATTCTCGAAACATCAAACGTCCATCACCTTTGCCAATATTCTCCGAGTAAGCTAAATGAAAAGTTTGATGTACCTCGATTGCGGCGATTCCTATCGCCACGCCAGCAATGATGGCGGCGTTTTCCTCTATGGCAGTCATCAGCTTAATATAACAGCCGTCAACCATCTCCAAAAAAACAATAAAAAATTAAAAATTACATTTGTTTCTCTCAGAGTTAAAAATGAAACCTGAACTTTGCTGTGGTACCGATTGATTTGCATGTGGCTCGCGGCATGGGAATATAGACATGGTTATATTGCAGCAATATTGAGGATAGGTTTTTCCGTTTGACGTGTAAAAGGGGGAGTCGGTGAAATCGGTGTAGTTCATGAATCCACAGCATTTAAACTAGGACAAAAGAGAGAATATTCATCTCAAAAATCATTCATCTCCCAATCTTAAAAAAAAAAAAAAAATACTCATTTTCTTTGAGATTGTAAAAAAGCTTAAACAAAAACAAAGATGTTACCTGCTGCATGGTGCTGTTCCACAGACTGGTCACACCTGCCTGGCTTCCGTAGTCCTTCTTGATGCTTGCTCTGACTGATTTCTCCGCTTCATTAAAAAGATTGGTCACCTGAGGAGAAGAAGGAGGACAGAATCTGGTCCACTTTTGTCCACTTGGGCATCGACATTTGCCTCTTTTTGCCACTAACCAAATCCCGAAACACAAACAGCACCACGGCTCCTGCCACCTCAGCCAGGAAGATAATCAGCACGATGATGAAGAACTAAGGAGGGGCGAGAAAATAATGGCTGACGTTAAAACAGGCTCGGTTAAGTCAAGGGCAAATCGTTTTTATCAAAACGGAACTCAAACTACAGGCCGACTTTATTTCATCGTGTCACCTGCAATCAAGACATTGTAGACTTCGACTGGTCGTCAGTGTTCTGATGAAGATTACCGCCCACCTGCAGGATACGAGGAAATGACAGAAACAGCTCGCCCTCACCGTTAGCAGCATGCAGCGGCTCTCTCTGATGGCGCCGCAGCAGCCCAGAAAACCGATGATCAGCAGCACGGAGCCTAGACCGATGAGCAGGTAGCTGACGTAGATCAGCTGGGACAGCTCCTCGGGGATGCCCTCCACGCTGTCAAGGACCCCCAGAAAGGAAGTGCTGTCCACCGCCGTCCACACCCCCACGCCCAGGATGGCGGCGCCTGCCAACTTAAGAGATGAGGGGTGAGAGATGGAGGGAGGAGAGAGGAGGGGAAAGAAGGACAGAGGAGAAAGAGGGAGAGAAAATCAGAGAGAGACAGAGGATTAGTTTGATTCAATTCAGCTCTATTTATACGGCGTCGGTAACAATCGAATTGTCTCTGTAGGTGCTTTACAGACACCCGGGGCCTGACTCCCAACAAGAAAAAGAGGCAAGGAAAAACTTTTACTGACTATGCTGCTTTCTGAAAGAGGAAGTATAATTTTACAAGTAGAGAGGAACCAGGAAGCTGACGGTACGGTGCTCTTAGCTCCTCCAGACAGGAGGGAGCTGGGCCTCTGGGGACCTCATAGATCAGAAGAAGAATTTGAAATCCTCGTCTTGATTTGACGGGCGTAGCCACTGATGATAAGCCAGCACAAAAGTCATGTGATCTCATTTGTCAATGCATGTCAGAGCTCTAGATGCAGCATATTGGATGAGCTGGAGGCTTCTCAGAGAATGGTTTGGACAGCCTGATGATAATGAAATACAATCGTCCAGCCTGGAAATGACAAATGCTCGACGTTGATAAAACACAGTGACCTCAGGTTTGTGCTAATTAAGAAGCCCTGAGCCATGAGGTGGATACAGACTCTTCCTTAGTTCCTTTATGTTATCTTTTACGTCTACAGTTTCAAAATGTTGTAGGTCAGAAATAATCTTCTTTGTCTCTGAGGCCATTAAACAAAGATAATGTGATCTGGAGGTGAAATAAACATTTGTTGTCTCATGACTCGCGCCTTTAAAGGTTACACGCAAACCAATGGCCATTACACAAATCCATTTAGCGGATTTACTTCATAAATTACATGAACAGCTGAGGAAATAAATAAATCAGATTTAGAAAAGGACCAGAAGGAGAGAAAAAAGAGATTAAACTGGACTTAGTCGTTCTCAGTATGAACATAATGAACACCTTTAAGTAGAATATTTAATGATGAATTACAGAGTTTACACTGAAGATTAGAGCTAGATATCGGAGGGACACTTACAAAAATGGTACCGTTGAAGATGAACATCATCACTTTGAGAAACCCGGAGCAACACATGGTGGCAGTCGATGGTCCACACTGTGGAAGACAAACACATCAACAACAGAGCGCCTCAGTGCCAGGAATACACCCCCGTCGCCTCCTTCACTGACCATCCACAGGTTTGTCTCGGTGATTGTATGGAAACTCATCGTCACGGCAACGGGCGTGAGCGGCGTCTCTGCCAAATGGCATTTGCTCTGGTTACACATTAACCACGTGGTGGGTGCAGAGGTGGTATGTGTGACGTAACCTGTTTTGTGTGAGTTTCCCTTTCTTGTTTGGACAGTTTTAGATCATATGACACATTTTTTTGGGGGGACTTCTCGAGTTGCAGAGAAGTTTACAGAGAGACTGAAACTCTCCTGCCTCCAGTGAAGAACTGAATGTTTGTAATTGTGTCATATTCAGCATTGAGGAGTACATTATTTAAGGCCGCTGTGCGACTGGTTACAAACTTTGTCTCCATTTAGCCAAAAACCATTCGTTCATTATTAACACTAAGGCCATAAAACACACCTCTTCCCCAATATTGCATTTTTTATTCCATTAACGTCACAGATATGAGCTGAACTGTACAGTTGTCAGGGTCGTATATCTTTATTGCAGGTTGTTAAAAACCTGCAATGGGGAACAAGAAAACTCTCAGTGATCTTCCGCGGCAGTAAAATCCCATTTGAGCAAGAAATTATGAAAAAATATGAGTTTTTAAATTGAACCCCCTACTTTTGGAATTGAGCTCTTTCAATTCCAAGTTCAATTTCAAGTTTCCAGAATCTGATGAAGAGTCCTGAGTAAGATGATGAATTTTTCTGCTCAGAAGTTAGAAAATGGCATTAAACAGGACGGATCTCGTTTGAGGAGTGTGCGCTCCAGCTTGTCGCCTCACAGAGGGACGCAACGGTTTAGCATTTCCTGCTAAAATGATTATTGTTAATTAAATATTGAGTTCCTACCTGTACTGTATGGAAGAAGGATGTTCCCTCAGGTTCTTTCAGCCGGGACTGTCAGAACACCTTGTCTTTTACGCACCCTTTTATTATCACATACAGTTCATGGCCTCAGCGTCACTGACTCAGCATTGTGGGTAAGCGACGCTTCATAGTGGCCAAAGTCCATTTTGAAGAGGGCAGGGTATTTTATTGTCAGCAAATTTTCAACCCTTGAGGCCTAGCATCCCTGTAGCGTCCCTGTGTTTCAAAAATACACTTTTATTCCTGGAAAATGTTAATGGTTAAAAGGAGGTTGTAACAAATGGCCTGGGTGCACTAATCAGTGATTTATAATTTAAACCACTGATTTAAATTGACAGTAAAACCTCGCTCAGGTGATCTATGATCGTTGTCTATGAAGGCGTGTCTGTGTTGTCTTTTCCAAATAATTCAAACTTGTCAAAGTCGACCTCAAACATGACCCAACAGGCAGTCTACAAACATTTTCTGATTGTGTAATGAAAATAAAGGGAAACAATAATTCAGCAGAAATCACCACGCTTAACACAGTCCTGTGAAGAGCTACCAAAATGTAGCTTCTTTTTAATTGAATATAGTTAAGATGAATAGCAGTAGCACCGATAGAAAATAGCAGAGAAAAGTATGGCTACATGCCTTTCAATCATAACTTTGAGAGGGAAAAGAAAATAAGGGGGAGCAAAATATTTAACAGCATTTCTGAACGTATAAAATGAGAAATACACACCTTAAATGAAACAAGAATATCCCTCGGTTCAAAGCACTGCGTTAGATGAATGCATCTCCCAGTTACAGCCACGAGAGGGCAGCATGACTCAAGTGAACCAGTGCTCCCAGTCCAGTTGATAATCTGGTACACGGAATCTCGCTCACAGTGGCAACAGGTTGATGGTCACACATTTCAAAGTAAAGCAGAGGTTCTGGGCAGAAGGCACAGATGTTCGCTCTCAGCTCTTTGGCATCTCAGTGTAAAAGTCTTTCAAATTATGACGGAAGTTGGGAAACGATCCTGTGAAATAAATAGAAGCCAAGCAATCGTCATACTTTTGCAGGAACATATGGTAAGGTACGTTTTTATCGCAACATAATCTGCGTGTTAGTGCGTGCGCGTGCATGGGTGTGTGTTGCCAGCTAGCATGCGCAGCTACGCTGGCTGGGGTTGGGCGTCTCGTTCAGGTTGGGTCCCTTGTTATTGGCCGATGGAGCGGCGTCTCCGTTGGGACTCTCGTTCATCTTCTCACAGATGGCGTCCACCAGGCTGTCAAAAACCTCCTTCACGTTGATGTTGTCTTTGGCACTGGCCTCGAAGAACTGGAAGCCTGAAGAGGCCAAAGAGAAAAAGAAGTGTATTGATGTATGACGTGTGTACGTGTGTGTTTGTGTGTGTGTATGTATGTGTTCTTCTAATTGTACATGCTGAATACCAAAATATGCATTCTACAAGCAAAGTGAGCACATTTTGGGGAAGTGAGGACATTTTAGATGGTCCTTACAACTTCAAAGGCCTGTTTGAGGGTTTTAAGGTTGGGGGTTAGAACTGGGTTTAGCCTAAACCGTTTAGGTTAGGGTTAGGGTTAGTTAGGATGGTTAGGGTAAGGGGCTGGAAAATACGTTACTTCTATGAAAGTACTCACAAAGATAAAATACAAGGATGTGTGTGTGTGTGTGTGTGCACTCTTTATTTGCTGCTGTACCAGAACCCTCACTATACTAGCAAAGTGAGAACGTTTTGGTTAGTCCTCACAACTTTAAAAGGGCGTTTGCGGGTTAAGACTTGCTAAGGTTACTTAGGGAAAGGGCGGAGGGGATTTAGAAGCATCACTGAGAGTTCCCACAAAGCTAGAAGAACAAACACATGTGCTGGTATGTATAGTGGGTGTATGTGTGAGTGTGCTGACCGAGATCTGTAGCTAATCGTTGGGCATCTTCCGTAGGGACCTGCCTTTCTTCTTCCAGGTCCACCTTATTGCCAACCAACACGACTTGAGCATTGCCCCACGAGTAGGTCTTGATCTGAGTTGCCCTGAGAAGCACCAACGCAACCGTTTTACATTGACGCTGTACTTTTCCCTGTTGTGATTTTATACCTCGCTACTCGACTTGACTGAGTCATCCGTGCTGTCACACATCCATGCTGCCCACTCAAACGACGGTTGGTGATATAATATTCTGTATATTGTGATGTTTTTTACACCATTAGAGGCGATGACATTTACCTAAGGTGTTCTGACTGTACGATGCTCATGCTAGTGTTAAAGTTCAGCTCCAGTTTTTGATTAAAGCGCTCGATATCACCATTTCTATCCAGAAAATCATATAAGAATTGTAAAAGAGCAGATCACACCCATGAGGAGGGTTGGAGGGTTAGGAAGTAAAAAAAAAAAAAGATCCAAAAGCGGCAGACGAAGAAGATGGAGAAGAAGCCAAAGAAGTAGGAGAAGGAGGTGAAGGAGAGGGATTAAGAACAGGGAACAGCAGCAGCAGAAAAAGAAGAAGGAGGATGAGGAGGAGGAGAAGAAGAAGACATCATGGAAATCAGGACTGCAGTGTTGTTTCGGTGATCCACCAGCGTCGGTGTCATCGACTAATAAAGGGTCACAGCCTTGACAGATAGCACATTCATTGGGGTCAGACTGAGTTTACCCACCAGTCCTGCACAGCGCAGAAGGACTCCTGGCTGGTGATGTCGTACATTAGCAGGAATCCCATGGCTCCCCTGTAATAAGCCGTGGTGATGGTCCGGTAACGCTCCTGACCGGCCGTGTCCTGTGGAGACGTGACACAGCGCCGCTCTTAATTCTGCCTCTGTTATGGAGTCACGTACTTGATAAGTGTGGAAATCTCCCCAGAGAACAGCACAATCACAGTTATCAGTCTGCAAGTGGGGGCAAATGACGTCACCATTCACGATTAAACACAAACGTTTCTCTCTGAGCAGTGAGCGGGATGATCCCTGGGAGAAGAGCGATTAACCTGCTCGTCCTGCGAGGGAAGGATGAAAGTCTCGCAACAGAAAAGAATCCCTCCAGACGTGTTTGTTACCACGCCCTGTGACTACACCAGGATGTGCTCTCTGCTGTGTGGCGACGCCTGGGGGGCGGGGGGAGGGAGATGTTTCCCGCGGTGTAGGCTGCGTGTGGAAAACCGCTGGAAGAACCGCAGGGTGTGGATCCACGCGAACTGCAGGACTAAGGCGATATCACAGAACAGGGGAGCGGGGGCATCGCCAGGGGTGTGTGTGTGTGTGTGTGTTTGGGGGCGGAGGGGTGGTTTCCAGAACCTTTTTCACAATGACTCCTAATGGCCCCTGCTTTGCCGCGCAGTTTGAGCGCACCACAGTGACAACCTGAGGTGGAGCGGCGGAGACGCGCCGCGCTGAATATTTATGATTACACAAAGATGTATGACTTTCATCTAACGGCGGCGCAGTGGGGAACGTTCAGGAACGGCTCTGTCCTGGGTGTCAGTCTGCGCAGTAAGCACATTCGGCTCCGAGCTACTCCAAACCATGCATCTTTCATGAAGCCCGCCGTCGAGGGACGATGTCAGACATCAGCTGTCGTTAGCTGCACAATGAAAGAGTTTAGTTTGCGCCACATGTGTGACAGGCTGCAGCTTGTAAGAGGCTAAATGGGCTGAGGGGGGAAAAAAACAAGTCTGCCTTGTGCAACAGCAGTCGTGGTTTTCTTTTTTTTTTTTTTTCATCCGCCAAAAGAGGCATGGAAGCCCGCATTCTCCTCAAGTTCAGCCTATTTTTGCGGAATATTTAGCATTTGTAAATTATCTTTACTGCTGGCTGCTCAGAAATGCTAATAGTTTTACTCCTCGAAGCTCATTTATGTTTTTCTCAGGCTTTCTCTGTCAGAAAATAGCCGTCATGGAAACCCTTCTTGTCCCAAATTTAAAAAAAAAAGACTAAATTTGATTAACCGTTGTACATTTGGGTTGATGTGAAATTCTCACTGGATGTTTGTTTGCTTCATTTTTATTGTTTTCCATTTAAAACCCCTTAACATGTCCAGCATCACTGAGATCTGAATTGCTTTTTTTTTTTTTTTGTTTCAGACAGGTTTTTGCTTTGTCAGGATGAGTCGGTGGAATTCATACTGTATCATGATGAACATCAAATAATTATTTTACAAACAAATGTTGGTCCTGACTGCCGGGAAACCCACACACTAACAAACGATCACAGCAAAACAGCAACAACACATACAAAAAAAAAAACCCAAAAAGCAAAGAAACGTGGCTATCAAGCAGAAGACGCAACTACTTTAGAAACCAAAACATTGAATGACAGACTAGTACTAAGCACTGGTGATGTTTGCGCAGGAATACGCCATACTTTAAAAAGGCTGTAATTTCTATACTGGGCCAATAGTTGGTGATGTGTTCTCCACAATGTCAACAAGTGTTGACAGGTACAGTGGTGTAGGTACCGTCTCATTTTCAGTGGTTTCCATGCAAACAACCAGAACAAAACATGACACAAGTTCTACCATTTTCACTTGAAAATGTTCTCGTGTAAACTGGGCCTTTTTCAACACTCATGTGCCTCCTTCAGCTGTGAACAGCTTTGCAGTGGTGGAAATACTCGATCATCCATAAACGCGACCTCTGCTACGCTCCGCTGCCGGGGTCACAGGCGCCGCGGAGATTTCACTAAGGTGCATCCAAAAGTCCAATTCATTTTGAACTAACACAGCAGCCTAGGAAGTGCGCTTGAGGTGTGGTCGCATCACTCAAAGCACACTGCCAACTAGTGGCCTGGCATGGAACCTACTGTGCTTTCAGCTTTTTGACTGTTTTTTTTCAACCTTTTTCAACATTTCCGTCTAAACGCGTTACTTTTTCATGAAGGAAATAGGAAAACGATAGTTCCCAGCAGGTTGTTGTCGTGTAAACGTGGACCACGCTGCCCTCTGCATCGTACCGATTTCTAAGTAAATAAACGAGATGGAAAAACACTTTACCCAGGTGTCTCGGTGGATCATATCCCTCCCAACCATTTGTGTCTTCCTGGTTGTGCTTTAGCTCTTGGCGATACCTCCATTTTTCGCACATGAAGACTTGACAAACAGAGCAGCCAGAGAACCTGCAGATGGCTTTAACACTCCGCACTAAACTTTGGGAGCCACATTAATTAAAGTTAAATCTGATCGCGCCGTAACGCAGCCTGGTAGCTTTTTCTCGAGAACTTGAGCGCTGAGCAAACATCAGTTTGTACAGTTCTTATCCGCCAGACCGCCACTCTGAGAAGCAGAATCCAGACGACGCAAACAGTCAAAAGCAGGGAAGTGACGGACACAGGAGTGTGTGTGTGTGCGCCGCATGTTTTTTGTCAGCCCGCCTCTGAGATTTTCTTCGTTGGATTAAGATTGGTCGAGCTACGCCAGAATCGATGTGCAGCGTACTTAAAATAACAAGGAACAAAGATCCTATTCTTATTCATGTATTGATTTTGTTAAATTGAATGCTGCTTTAGAGTAAATCAAATTTAAAGACCTGAATATCTTCCTATTTATAATATGTCTTTTATTCATTGGCCTCATGCTTCAGGTTTGGATGGAGGTTCTGTCAATCTTTGACGTTACAAACTCTTTTTTTTAATCTTTTTTTAAACTCTCTTTTAATCTTTGTGGTTTGATTTCCTCTTTTGTTTAAAACTCGTCTCACCCAGATCTGAAGTTTGACCCCGATGTTCCTCCTGTAGATGGTCTTGACTTTGAAGTCGATGCCCACCGTGCTGACGAAGGCCGACGTGAAGGAGTCGTCGGCATAGCGGAACAGGAAGGAAGTCTTTCCCACGCTGCTGTTGCCGATGATGAGCAGCTTGAACATGTAGTCAAAGTTCTGGTCGGACGCATCTCTGGGGTCCTGACCCACCGCCGGATCTCTGGCCAGCGCCATCTGCTGATTCAGATAAATGTTCAGCCGCGAGAAGCATATTTTTAACAAACTGTTCACCAAAGTTGCGCCTGTTTCTGTCTGGAATTAATAATATATGAAAAAATGTACTAAATATGATGGGAAAACTTGGCCAATTGAATGGCCTTAATGGCGTTTTAGAAGAAATCAAAGTTCCAGAGCCAAACATGTGTTTTCTTCATTAGCTTCATACTTGTGGTTTTGGGAGGAGTTACAATATTAGATTTTTTAATCATTAAGTTTGCGACCGTGACGAGTGCGACGGGACTCGGGTCAGCTGGATGAACGGCGGCGACGGGTGGGTGCCCGGGCACGGTGGCGGAGCGGTCGCCTCATGTGTGCGCATGTGGGGATGAGGAATGTCAGTTATTTCAGAATTCAGCTAGCTTAGCGCTCAAAGGTCTCAAATTTAGCGCAGAGGTATTCAGAGCTGACGTTAGTAAATGGAAGTGTTGTTTCAAACGTGGCTCTTGCTTGCGCTTGAGGTCAAGCCCCTGCATGTGGAAATAAAACCAGGCCGTGCCCCTCTCCCAATCTATTAGTCAGCCGCTGCCCTTACTAACCATTTGTCACATGGACTGCTGTTATGGGATCAGAGGATGCTGAGTGGTGGGCGCAGAGCGATAGATTCTCCCGCTCCTCTCTGTACATTTCATCCATCACCCATCTAACCATTCATCGACCCACTGACTCTCCCATTTACACACGCACGCCTGCCCGCTCGTTTATCTCCTTCCACCTCTCTCGTGTTCATCCATCTCCACATCCCTCCTGTCATCATCCATCCAGATCTCAGCACTCTCTTTCCTCCGAAGCCTGAAACCATCTGTCTATCCACACGTCCACCACCACGCCGGCCTCCTCTGTTGGCGGTTGGGGGTGGGGGTGGGATGGGGGACCGTCTCTGGAGACCAGCAAAGCATTACAGCCTCCAAGAAGATAGAGCTGACCAGGGTGCTGCTGCTGTACACTCAGCAAAATACCGCGCATGCGCACACGCCGGATAATTTAGACGAACTGGCGTGTGGAGGTTTTTCATCTTAAATCCATTCAATGTAGCAGAATAAAACAACTCATATCGAGGTAAAACCCGATAAAGTGGATGCAAATGTTGCCGGAGCTGACTTGTGTGAGGGAAAAAGTGGATCAGGGCACTTGTTGATGAGGTTTCTATAAAAACAATTTGATTTACATCAGAATGACAAACTATTAATCGGACACGCTACAAACGGTAGTTCAGCGACAGGGTGACGACTTTTAAACACACTTGACAGAAGCCAGAGAGGGTGTTCCTTACCCTGGATGTTGTTTATGAGTCTCCCCCGTCCTAAGAACCGTTCTCCCCCTCGCACTGAGAGTTGACGGACGTGCGCCGTAGTTGTGCGCTTCCTCCCGGATCTTCGGAACGTGCATGTGCCTGTAGGAGAAACACAAATTCAGCCCTACTAAATGTATGGTGCTTCCTGTTGTTGCTTTCAAAATAAAATCTAATTTGGCTTCGAACCAATTGTTAACAAAATTTTAAACGGTACCGTCTGCCAGTTGCGTGATTCGAATTTCAGATAAACAAACAAACCCTTTATTTTGTAACTTCAAAAAATTAAATTAAAGTAACTCCACCACAATTACGAATAAAAAGACAGCCGACCTATTATCAGGAAGTCTGTCGGAGGTACTGGGATAAATCATTAAATTGCTGCTATGTGTATATAACGTTTTTCCTACTGAAATGAAATTCCCCAAAATCAAAACACTCTAGAGCTTTATATAAAAATGGATGTTCCACTGTAATAAATGCTTGATAAATGTCAAGAAATACAATGACTGCCTGTGATTCCTGAATCATCTGAATAATCAAGTAAATCCAAAATCAGTCTTATGTATTATGTTACTAACATAATAGGCCTTGAAGCCTACATGTTCTGCTCTTTCTTTGGGATTCGTACTGATGCTATTGTTAATTTTCAGTCAATGGCGGGTATGAGTTTTCTGAAATGTGTTGCTCTTGTGACTCGTTAGTGAATGTCAATCCCCTGGCCAGTCAGAGCATTAACAGGCAGACATTAATGTCATAGCACCTACTCAGCATGTTTGGAATCGTGTGGTTCAGCTCAGTTCATGTGGTGCAGGTACGAAAAAAAGTACCCGCTTGGCCTTGTTAATCCTAGTGGAAAAGTCTCCAACCGTACTTTGTCGAGCAGCTGAGTAGTGGAAAAGCTGCAAAAGAGGAACCAGAGATGTGCATCCTGGGTGTGCATCCAATAAATATGCAGCAACTGTGTGGTGCTATCAGGTCCATACGGACCAAAATCTCCGAGAAATGTTTACTCTGAAGGAAAAAGTGGGCTCATCCTGGTACTGGCAACCTATACCTAATGAAGTGGCCATTGAGTGTATTTTAGTTTTACATTTATGTTAAAATGGTGACATGAGGTACTTAGCTGCTGTTGGAATATAACACGACCTACAGTGATCACATCATTAAATTCTATTTTCACTGCAGTATTTAAATTTTATATTGTTCAGATGACAGTGACGAGTTTGTGAAAAACTTGTGAACATTGGAATATGGAACCATACAGGAACAGTAAGGAGCACTGCAAAATAGTAAGCTGGCATGCCTCTTTCAACATCTACCGTCGAGGTTCACATGCATTTATTTTGAAATTGCTTTCGCATTAGTTTGTGTTTTACTTTATATTTTCCTCCTACTTGATGTTTCATCACCTCTCAGTGCCTGTTGTCTGTTTCGCTTCACTAACGCATTCAAACCCGTGATCCCTGTTAAAGTGGCCATTTACAGGATATAGCGTGGATAAAATATAGCAGCTGATTTAAAAAGTCTAACAATCTATTAGGAAATAGAATGCAGAAATATTTTTAGTCTTCCAGTTTTTCCTCCCCAGTGCTTCCCAGAAAATCCTTTCAGGTTACACCATGTCTTCACAAATTTAGAACACTATTAGAGTTTAGAACAAAAGTGTGTTTTGTGCCTGACTGTGAGCAAATCCAGTCGGAGAAAGAACAGCCCTGGGGCAGACACCGAAACTGCACTGTACAGAAACTGTTTTTATTGGTAACCTGGACAAAATAATCCCAAAGATCGCACACTGTGCTGATTACACATTCACAAATAAAAGAATACTCCAGGAGAAAGCTGTAGCACCGTAGAACATCAACATGCCATTGCCTGGACTCGGGCTGCTAATTCCAGAACCAACTGTTGCCTGCAGGCTGAGGCTGCATAGCCACACGACGCGGATCCAGAACCAGAAACGTGGTGTAACACCGTCACTGACAGCAAAAAAGCCGTAATGTAAAAGTAAAGTGGAATGTGGAGAAGGGGTTTTAGAAAAGGGTTCCCGTCACGGGCGGGGGTTGCTCTGGATCGTTGCACAGCCACAACTTGGTGAACTGTCTGACGTAGGGCCGCACCAGGTCCCTCGTCTCGGTGACGATGACGTTCTCGTTGCTGTCGTGCACTCCCGTGCATGTCCAGTTGAGGGAGCCGGTGATGAGCTTCCTGCCGTCCACCACTGCAAACTTGTGATGCATGCTGATGGGCGTCCTGTTGAAACGCACGCAGATCCCTGTTGGACAGAGAGCAAGGGAGGGGGGAGAGGAGGGTGGGGTGGGGAGTCGTGTCAGGGCTGCGTTTCTCTCTGGCTATTCTAGCATGTGTGTTTCCAAGGTCACGGCGCAAATGCTAAATGGAGGCCTATGTGTCAACTGTCATCAATGGAGATTCCGGGAAACATTTTATGAATGGTAAACCAACAGAAACACTTCTTCGTGGATGGTAATGACCTGACCTAAGGCGTTGTCACACAGCATTCAATATAGCTTCACAGAATTTTTTAATTCCATTACTGCTCAGCATGTCTCTTTCTCTGGAATACAGTACATTTTAAAACCCGGAGCAACTCAAACACCTCTTCAGTCAAAGCAATCAAACCTGTGATTTCAAACAATAAAAGAATGATTCTATAAAAAAACACAGGTTGTGTACCAATACGGTTTCCAGGCAACTATTTTCCTGCAACTCTTAGGAAAAAAAAAAAAAAAAAAACAAGGCACTTTTGAACCTGAGATGTTGATTCAGGACAAATTTCCTTTGCAATGTGGGAGCCCGCAGACACGAGCGGCAGTAAACAGAGCCAGAGAATACCGCGCTTCATCGCCAGTCACGTTCGGCCATTCGGGGTTAAACGGTTCTGCAGTTCCTGACAAAACGCACATGGGAACTGATTCCCGCCCCCCCACCCCCCGTGCCACAGCAGTTTCCACCGCTTGCGCAGTCGAAAACACACACAAACGCCGAGGAACACTCTGCCTAATGAAATTTGCTGTCTGCTTGCCAATCCCTTACTTTGTTAATACTCTAACAGTATGCAGCGGCAGTAATTTATGAAATGCAGAGGGCTGGGAGACGAAGCCAGACGGAGCAAGTCTGACCTGCAACGTAGAATCTTTCAGTGTGGAGGGCGTGATTACTCTTACTCATAGGAGAGCATGTAGTGGCAACCTCCATTCACTGAGACAAACGCTATTACGTCTCTATTCACTGTTGCAGAACATAGAGGATCTTTGGAAGAGAGCCACGCTTCCCGTATTTCAAACCAAAATCCGTCTCTAATAACGCCCTCACAAAGGTTTCTGTGACATTTTTTCAGCAGTATTACCTCTGCCGAATACGTCCCTCTTGTGTTTGTGGATGACGTGCGAAGAGCTCGGCTGTAGATACGCGGTGTGTACACATAACTCCCAACAGGTCTGATTCTCTTACCAGCCCCAAGGAGAACAGATATCTGGGAGCCACAGATGGAGACGTTTTTCTCCTCGACGAGCACTCGGACGGCGACGCCCCTGCTGCGTAGGGCGAGCACGGCCCTGCTCAGGTCTGTGTTTGTAAAAGCAAACATACACACGTCCAGCGAGAAGGAAGCAGACAAGATGTGTCGGAGAAGATGGTACATGGAGGTCTCCTTGCCATGAGGCAATGAGCAGAAACAGGAACTGGAGAAGCAGAGAACAAGAGAAAATTCTTTCCAGTCATTTCCAATCACCTTCTATATATATTTCTGTGTTCTGTTATTCCAACAAGCTTTCATTAGCACATTAAAAAGCAATGGCACAGTCTCACTCTTACGGAGGTAAGGATGGATTAAGGATGTGTTCCACACACACCGTCTCACAGGGAAAGAAGAGGACCTCGTTGACGGGCCGAGACCTTCGGCGACGCAGGACACATAGGATCAGCTCCGTAGCTAGGCAGAAGGCCCCGATGCCAAGGCCGACCTTCTTCCACATCACTGAAATTTACAAAATAATGTCAAGAACCAGACAAGTAATCTTTTAAAACTTTGTCCATGTTCAGTTCTGTGAGCGAGTTGGTTCACTTTTCTATCAGTGTGTTTGGATATCTCATAGATAGAATGAAATAATATGTAAATAGTATGAAATAGGAAATTGTTTCCTTGGTAGACATTTGCTTGCTGCCATTGGTGAAAATATGTGACAACACCGCCATTTGAATTAAACTGCTCGTGTCATAACCCACGCGCGTTTGCGCTGGTGTGTTTGATGCTTTTATTGTGAAGTCTGGATGTTGGGGTCGCTGCTTTTGACTCTGTATCAAACAACGGGTCTAAAGATCAAAGGACTTTAATCTGATCATTTCAATGATCAAAGGAGCTTTGAAGTTCAGTCAGTAACTACAGGGAGAAATACCGTTATTTTAGTTCAACACCCCCCCCCCCAAAAAAATAAATAAATAAATAAAAAGAAAATGTTATTGTGAGTTGATGCGATCCTAAAGGGATGTGCAAGAAACACACCAGACATAACTCACTGAATCAACTGATCTAAATCTTCAGACAGCTGACTGGTCAAACTGTGTGTGTTTGTGCTTGATTAGTTGGAAACCTGCAGCCGCATGGTCCTTCCAGAATAGTTTGGGCGTCCCTGATTTGATGTAAGGTTAAAAGGATGTGTCTTGGGAGAACAAAGGTGATTTACTGATGTACTTGACGGTAAGGAAAGATGAAAACCTTTCATATTAAGGATTAAATGTGTTGAATGGAAGGTTATGGTTTCAAACGACTGTATTTCACAGCAAAGGAATGTGCACTATTTAGATCTGCGTTTAGAATCCTCACAACTCTTATGTTGATCCACGGTTTTTTTTTTTTTTTGTTTTTTTAATCAAATTCTTGATCATCAGTTAAGTTTTGACCATATTTCGGGCGGGTCCGCTATATAATAGACCTATTTCTAGTTTGAAGTCGTATAAAAACAATAAAACTTTGTGTTTTAATGATTAAGTACCTACCTCTTGTACACCGAATTTCCGCCGTTTGACGTGATCACGCGGGAACAACCTGTAACCACGGTCAATTCATCGCAGCCAATCGACTCGACTGACAGATCAACGAGCCAATAGTTGACTCCGAAGTGAACCGGCCTCGTCCAATCATTCGCGGACGATTGCGGCAGCCGGAAATATTTCCTCCGCAGCCTGCAGCAGTTGCTGACTACATAGGTAAACAAGACGAAACGCTTTTTAAATAACACATAACTATAGTGTAGTTATGTATCTGTAACTATAGGTTTACAGATACATGTAGATGCACAATATAAAAAAGAACGGTAACCCGTGTTCCTACTCGTGGTGAAGCGTTTCATGATCTACTGGGAATCAACGGCAGACAAGCTAATGTTAGCCTACTTACTGAAGTAACGTTATAGTGTAACTGTGGGCCTTTGTATAGCCATTGCACACTGTCTTTGTCTGAGACCAGTTTTTCTTTCTTTCACTCGGACAGACTTGTGAAGAATGGGTCGTCGCAAATCGAAAAGAAAGCCTCCTCCCAAAAAGAAGATGACTGGTGATCTGGAGACCCAGTTTACCTGTCCGTTCTGCAACCACGAGAAGTCATGTGATGTTAAAATGTCCGAACACTTATATATAAAATAACTGTCCCGACAACGTATTAATGTTTAAATTTTACCACTGTGATTGTTCCATCCGCAGGGAAAGAAGCAGAAACACCGGGATAATATCGTGTTCCGTTTGTTTGGAGGAGTTTCAGACCCCTATTACTTGTATCCTTTTCTGGTTTGTGAACGTGCACCTAACAAATACCCTTTTATGAAACATCGTTTCAATTTAGAAAGTTTCTAGAGAAACAGTAGATTTCACTTAAACGACCAGAGATGAATAGGTTTATTTTGGCTCAAATCAACATCTGTCAAAAGTTGTTCTCCATTATTTCTAACTTTTCCAAAACTTGAGAAACCAAAATCAACAGGTCTACCTTTCTATTTATTTTTTGGAGGATGTTACAAAAGCTTTGACAGCGTAATAATGCACACAGGAGAGCACAGGCCTCCTAGCAGATGGAAACTTTTCAGTATCTCAGCAAAAAAATAAATGATTGTACTGGAACGACTGCCAACGACTCTCAGGTGACCACCCAGGTCATTAACATGCCAATGGTCCACAAGGGCTATATTTTCAAGCTCTGCCCCCTGCAAGTTTAGAACTGAAAAAACCTTCTCGAGAGGGCGAAACGATTTCAAGGAATCCTTACAGTCCAGTTGCACAGAGAGAGATCTAACTTTGGATAACTATGACCTGAATGAGTGAGAATCTACACAGATGGTACTGGAGTATTTCAACTCCTTGAACTTACGACCTCTAGGATTTGAATTAAGATGTAAAGATTTTGGGCAGTATTTTGCTACTGGTTGCAGATAAAAGGAAAAACATTTATCTGACAATAACAAATTAGGCTGAAGCTTGCTATATAATTCTGTATCACCAGATCAACAGCCTTGATCCAGGCTTCTCTTATCTTTAGACAAAAATATTCTAAATTAATAATCCACTCCAACCACTTGTGATCATGTGACCAAAGCTTCCTATTCATAAACCTTTTATTTAAAAGCTTTACCTTTGCTTACTTCTGATAACGTATTGATCAAGAAGATGCTGACCAGAGGATTTCTACTAACTGTCAGCACAACTGACAAGATACTTTTACAAGTCATTGACAATTCTTTCCTGTATTGATGTCCAAAGCTCCCGTCATTGTGCCGATAATCTTCTTATAATATGAGCAAGATGAGCGTCAAGATTTTTCTCCTTGATCCATTTCCCTTCAGATCTCTCGGAGCCAGTAGACGTGTACAGCGACTGGATAGATGCCTGCGAAGCGGCCAATCAGTAATCCACACGTCAGGGCCAGGACGAGGCTGAAGTCCTGGTCCCGGACCTGTTACAACCTACCCGCTGAAACACTTACCCTGCGCACGTAGGGAAATATTGTTCACAGGTTTTGTAGCAGTTTCGTGCCCTGCAGTGTTAGTTTTTTTTTTTTTTTTTTAATTTTCTACCTGATGTTTGTTCCACTAACATAATTAATGTTTAGTTTTGTTACTTTTAATTATTTTTTTTTTTTTTTAATGTATTTGGCAACTTGGTTGTTTAACCTGGAGTTGCTTTTTTCCCCTCCATCATTGCTATCAGTAGCAAAGGTGCAAGGAACGCTACAGTAACATGCAGACTAGTAGTCTTAAAGTGTGAATCATAGATGCTGAGAAAACTTTGTTTCTTATTTTACTTGATAAATTTGTACAAATATGATTTCATGGGAAAATGATTTTATAGCAAACAGTGGGACTAACATCTTGGCTCATTAAAATGTTTGTTGTAAGTGATATGAATGACATGTGGCTCTTGACAGAATGGGTAACACATCCAGTGTAATGCACTCAGACACAAGCAGCAGGAAGTTTCCAGCTGTGCCGCACAGTTCCGATATGACGCTACAGGCTGTGTTCTCTGTAATTAAACTCACCGTTCTCCTCCTCATGACGGCAGTTTCGCATTAGGTAATCCCAGGAACGATAAGGGATTTAAAAAAAAAAAAAAAAAATCAATGTATTAAGAGTGGATGTTCTTGATCATGCAGTTGGTTTTGATGTTATTGGTATAAGAAATTTTAAATGAATCTACATATCGATTTAATTCTTGTGTGCAGATAAAGCATTTATACCTGTTCTTATAACCAGTAATATGGGGGAGCAAAAGGTTATGGAGGAGCAGTCTTTTGAATGAGATTTATGTTTTAAATCTTGGGTATACTGAGTGATTAAAAAAACCCTACCGGGTAAATTGTAGAAGTGTTCAGAGCTGATGTGTCTTACGCATGACGGAGCACATCACACTGTTGGAATAAGAATAATGCTCTCCCAGTGGGGAATGGAATATATGTCCTCAAAGATTCCATATATCATGTTACTTATGTCTCATAATTCTCACAATTGTCAGTTTTCAAGTAAAACGAGTATTAGCCCCCCAAAGAAGAAACTGATGGAAACATGATAAATCCCACATTTCAGTTTATTTGTATTGATGTCAATGTACACATTTGTCTGCTGCTGATCACGTGTTTTGAAGAATAAACCTCAAGGTAAAAAAAAAAAAAAAATATATATCAGATCTTCTTTTTTCCAGTCAATGAGCAGAAGGTGGGAGTGTTATGCATTCGGACCGTTGTGCTGGTTATTCGGGTTGAATCGTGTTGAAGCCGAGAGCGTTCTGACTAAAATGGCCCTACATACATTTAATGTGCTGCAGGATAAATGAAGCCAGAATTAATTAATTAGATTGGCCTTCCCAAACGCTCGATCGAGCCCCATCAAAAATCTGTGAAATGTGCAGTTCTGGAATAAAACAATACATTTAAAGAAACTGCCAGTTGTTTTGTGGAGCAGTTAAAAATTCACTCGAGGGTGGTTCCTGAATGCTCGGCTGGGGTGTAAAAGTGGTGTTTTAATAAAACCGTACCAGGTTTACTCTTTTTTTTGAGAAACAATAATTTTATCATTGCAAAAATGAATATCTCAATCCATATGGCCAATATGTGGCCCACTCACCAACTTCAACCAATTCAACTCAACTTTATTTATAAAGCACTTTAAAACCAAACATAGCTGACCCAAAGTGCTGTACAAAAAACATCAAACAAACAATAAAACAAATAGTAAAAGAATAAAAGCAATAAAACAAATGCGGTCTCAAGCTGGGTTAAACGCCAAGGAATAAAAGTGGGTTTTAAGACAGCTTTTAAAAACCGACAGTGAGGGGTCTTGCCTAATGCGGAGAGGCACGTCATTCCACAAAGAGGGAGCAGCAACAGAAAAAGCTCGATCTCCTCTGAGCTTCCACTTAGACCTCGGTACCCCCCAGGAGCAGCTGGGTGTTATTAGAAGTCAGAATTTAATGGCACAGCCACAGTAAAAAAAAAAAAAAAAAAAAAAGGGCTTTAATAGAATAAAAAAAAAAAAATCACACTCAACAACAACTGTTCACAAACGGCAGCAACGAAACGATGATCTCGCTGGTGGCGTTCTCTCTGTAGGGTGTTCATTAAATTGCTTAAACGTTGCACAGCTTACTTGGCGTATGTCCTGAGGCGTGCATCCTCTCAAGCGATACAAAAATGGCTGCTACGTTAAACTGCTTATGGCACGTTGCCATTCTGGTTCTTATTTATTGTTTGATGACTTCCTTTTTCGTGCCTCAAAATGAGCCTCCCAAACCCAGCAGTGACACAGCACTGGTGCAAGAGACATTTCAAGATTCAGCAAGATCGTACAGAAACGGCCTTGATCAATAAAACTGCACTGCAGGACAGAAGCAAATGTGTATAATTCGGAATGAGAAGCGAGCAGGAAATTGACTGTACAAATGCTCAGCCAAGTACAAAGAAATGCATGTGATCTGCCCTCCTGTGGCATCTGTGATGGTGACCTTTCCGGGAGTCCAGGATCCATTTATTCCCAGACAGCGCCGCATGGAGCGGATCACAAATAAGAGAAGACACTGTAGCAAGTCCGTCGCAGGCAGTGCTGAGAGATAATAGATGAGATTTGGAGTGTCTGCCTGGGCTCTCCACCCAGGAAGAGTGTGTCCATGCATGCATGTGCTGCTCTGTGTATTGTGTTTGATGATGGACCCCAGCTGGAAGGCTACTGCCGACGCCTTATGAAACATGCTGGAGGATGATTACAATGGAGAGTGATTATCACTTAGTCTCTCATCTGTCTCTTCGTCCCCTCCCACTCCCTCCCCCTCTCTTCTGTTTCTCGCCTCTCTCCCATTCAGCACGCGAGGTCAAGTGTCACCCCGTCTCCGTTGTCAAGGCTGCCAATCACCCACACAGTGAGTGCAAGGCAACTGTTGCCAAGGAAACAGTGATTCGGTTGCTAGGCACCTGGAGCTGTGCTCACAATAGTCATTTTGTTGCTTGGAAGCACACACATGCACGCACACAAATTGCTCACAAAAACGTCTCTGCTCAATCAACAAGTTCGCACAAATCCATATAAATCGTGTTTATATACTGTACTAATAAACAGGAGATTTGTTTATGCAGCAGTAAGAAATCACAGTAATAAACAACTGTAAAAGATAAGAGTGCAATTTATCATAAACACATTTGCAAACACAGGCTCATACAATGCTGATTTTGCAAGGCGGGTGTTGATTTTCTAATATATAATGCTTTGCAACAATGCTTATGTAACAAAAAAAAAAAATGTAATTCAGGATGTTTTATTCAAGCAACCTTTGCTACCTGATTAATCCGCATGCCTGGCCCCTGACGTCGACGAATTCTTCAGCCCTGCACCTCAACGTGATCAATAAAAGGCATAAACATCCATCACGCTGACTAAAAATAGTTAACCCATAAGATCAATCAATCCCTTATTTCCGCACCGCACCTGCAGGGATTCTGTCGTCACCAAGTTCTGGGATCGAACTACGCCTTTTTCATACGATGCGTCAATCTTTTATTTTAGCATGCAGATCACGGGGGCCCTCAGAGTGGTTCACGTACATACGTGTGGGTTTAAGTCTCACTGCGGCGGCCAATCAGCAGAGCTGAAACGCTAAAATATCAACAGCGGGTGCACGCCTCGACATGTCCGCCTGTGTTACTGTCTCCTGTTGCTGCTGCTACAGGCATGGGACTCTCACACGTTTTTTTTTTTTTTTTTTTTTTGTTTCGCAGCGTGAGCAGAGGAGTCTAAAATAGTTTAAGACTCTGGTGGTTTTTCGAATTGACCATCCTTTTATTTTACCCCCAAACTTCCAATTTGGAAATTTTGTGTTGGCGCCGCGTTGGAAGGTTTGGTGGAGCTTGTGAATGGCTGTGAGAGGCTGTGAGAGGCACTCATCAGCTGATAAGATCACCAGCGCACCTGCGTTCACGACTGACTGACATGGGCGTGCAATCAAGAAGGCTAGGTGTTAACGTCTTGAGTCCGAAGACTTTTGTGTTAAGCTCCTGAACTAATGCCCCGGGGGTGGGGGGGAGGGTTAGCTTAGTGGCGTGCAGCAAGTCAACCCGGCGGTGCCTCCGTGGGTGAGCCCGAATTTGGCCATGAAACAAACTCATTTCCTCCACAGGTGTAAAAGAGTGACATGGTTGATAAAACTGCAGTGATAACACCTTTTCAGTGGCTGGATTTGATTTGGTTGGCCATGATTGCATTCTATTTAAAAACCTTTCTGACTGAACAAAATAAGCCCTTTTCCGCTAAAACACCCCCCTCCCAGGGCACTTAATTAAAAACCACACAATGCCTGTGCCACCTCCCCTTAATACTCGTCTGTCTGTCGGTCTGTTTTAGTTTTTTTTTTTTTTTTTGGTGGTGTTGTTGCTTCAGTCTTTTGGTGATAAAGCATCCACTCGACTACGCGTATTCTCAAGCAATAACATCCACATCTGTATTATCAACCCAAGAATACCCGTGGTCGAGAGCGGAGCATAGAGGCTGTCCTCCTCCTCCATCTTTTCTTTCCGTTCCTTTCTCCTCCCAGCTCTGGATCTGTTTCTCCTTTTCTGCGTGCGTCCATTCATCTTCCGCATGCTCTTGAAAAGCCTTCCCGTGTGCAGGCAAATTCTTTCAGAACAGCACCTACGATAACAGAGACAAAAGAGATCATATTTATCCTGGAATTACAACACGGCTGGGTTATAATACACGTTTTACGTGTGCTTCATTTCACGTTTTGAGCTTGCGGTTTGACTAATAAGCCGATTGTGAGCTTTACACACAGCCACACACAGCCACGCAGGCAGCCGGCTATGCATCTTTACCTGAGCTCCACCATGTAAACAGATTGCACTGCCAGCAGCAAGTCCCTGCGCTCTCCATGGTATCAAGCAACCATTTAACCGAGCACTGAGGGAGAGGGCAGGCTCGCCAATTATCAAATAGGTGTCAGTGTGCGTTACACTGCACTGAGGGGAGAGAATGATTACCAAACAGATGTTCAGCCCTCACCTCAATCCCCTCCTCCTCACACCCGTGCCTTCCTTCTTTTCACTTCCCACCCCCACCATCTTTCTCCATCTTTGTCTCCTCTCCCTTGTTCGGCTCCTCGACGTCCCCCATTTCCTCCCCCGCGCTCTCCCGTCTCCCTTCCCCGGTCTGTCCCATGGAGAATAAGCCTGCCTCTTCCCCATCCACGCTTGCCAATTAGAACCTGAGCAGTTGTCAATCAACAGCTGAGGAGGAGAGAACAAGGAGTGTCACTGGGAAAAGTGGCGCTGGTTATGGTGGTGCTGCCGAGGGGGCTGCGTGGCTGCATCAGCACCACAGACAGCTCCCCCTGAAAAACTGGTCCGCAAACATGACTTGACTGTCGCTCGCCTTCCCTTTTTTTTTCTCTCTCTCTCTCTCTTTCTCACTCCACACCCCACCATCTTAACCTTTCTTTTCTAATCACTGCAACCTCCGCAGCATCCTCTCCGCTCTCGCCCCGCGTTTTACCCTTCCGCTCCTCTCTCATCCATCCAGATGTAGACCCAAAAACCACACATCCGTCCGCACCGTCTGCATCTGCGCCCATCTGAAGCCGCACACGGGAAGTTCCCATCTATCTCCGACAGCGCTCTCACCTCATTCACACCTGTGATAGCTTACACGCTGAAATACTCTCGGAAAATGAGTCGCATCCCACGGAGAAAGGGCTTGACATATGTTTCCCTTGTTACCTATAGACCTTTACTCTTCATCGCCTGCTGTCTATTCTCCTTCTCCACCTCCACCCCAACTGTCCACGCATGGGCTGCAGCTCATGACAACTCAAGTGGACGTGTCTTCTGTTCTCACCAAGAGCTGTGAAGAGATCTACGAAGGTGTCAAAGATCTGGTGTAAAAATATATCCCGTCGTTGCCCTCGTCACTGGATGGAACTGTGTGCTCAGTGTCACTGAAATGTCTCTGTCTAAATTGAAGACATGCTTCAGTGTGGTTTTGTGTGCGTGTGTGTGTGTAAGGTGGGGGGGGTGGCGTTCGGCTATCAGCGGATGACTCGTGCAATGGGTGTGCCTGCAGAAGCAGTATGGAGTGCATGAACCAGGCCTTTTTTTTTTTTTCCCTTGTCACATCCGTTTTTCTGTCCCCACCCTACATTTATAAAATTGTACCTTTATTGGACCAGATAGCAACTTTGTGTCATGGGGGAGGGAGGGAGGAAAAAAAGATGTCTGGTTTGCATTTATATGAAAACCCATTTCCTGAATTGACTTGATTGAAGGCGGGGACTGGCCAGCCAGAGGGCCTAATGAGAGCCTATCGGTCTGTGTTTCACATTTGTGTCCGATTGCAGCGGGCTTATCAATCCTTTAATGCACCTGGTATTCCAGATAGGACGCGGAATCGCCAGCATCTGTGCCAGAGGCAGAGACAAGGCAAGGCTTTTCAGAGGCAGCATGGACACCAGGCCCTGCTCCTTGCACATTACCGCCTAATTGCTCGGAACTAAAAGCGCTGTTATGAGGATGTTTATGCTTATGTCTGCAACGGCGAATCTTTCCAGTCCTTTTGGCTACACAGTGGAGCCTGTTGGATAAATAAATAAATAGATAAATAAATAAATGACCCGATCGTGGCTACTGCAACACATTCTACCCCTGGAGGAGGAGCGGGTGAGATGCCTCCCTCTCTGCTTACAAGCCAAACTTTCAGTGACAAACTCGTTGGAGACAAATGTGCAGGGCCCAAATACACATAGGTTCCAGTTGGCCTACTAGCCCAAATAAGACCCCCCACCCCCAACACACCACTGTAAAAAAAAAAAAAAAAAAAAAAAAAAAAAAACTGCAGATAGCCAGCACCTGTTTTCTACGTGACAGGCTTGGATATGAAGCTTTCTTTGTTTGTAAATACATCCGCTTCCACTCGCAAGAGAAACCCGATTCAGAGAGGAAAGCGTGGATCGAATCCTTAACCTTTCCAAGTGAGCGTGAGAGATTTATTTATTTATTTTTTTTAATGTCCCCTTCTATCTATTAAGCTGCAGAGACGCGGTGACAGGCTCAGTCAAGCGTTGAGCAGGGTGCAAGTGCAAAACACATCAAGTCAATTGATGGGAACTTGGGAGTGATGCCGAGAGGACCAACCTGTTTAGTTATGAAATCGCGGCAGCCACAAAAAAATGATCGGGCGTTGATCCCACAAGGCGCAGCGCAGCGAGCCGGCTCCTCAAGCTGAAATCTACAAGTCTTTTTTTTTTTTTTTTTTTTTTTTTTTTTTTCTTTTTAGTCTCCGCTTTAGGCATAATCAACGAATATGAAGATATCAACAATCGGAATTGATGGAGTAACGAACAATGTCGACAAGCCGCATTTTCTTGGTGACAAAAGCAGAGCGGGGGAGAAAAAAATGGAGAACTTACCGTGATGTCCAGAAAAACCATATGTTATTATTGTATCCATGCTGAAGAGTATCGGCTATAATGTGCAGGGAAACGCCCCCACCTGCTCCTCCTCCCCGCTATCTCTTTCTCTCTGGTGCGCTTCTTCTCCGGCTTGTGGGGGAATCACATAACCACTCCTTGTTTTTTCCATTCTCTCCGAGGGAGGGATGGAGAGATGGAGCCCGTGCAGCCGCATCAGCATCCCATGCAACTCAACTGCAACCTCTCACCCCTCCTCCTTCTTCCATTCTCCTCCTCCTCCTCCTCCTCAGAACGTTTTTTTTTTTTTTTTTCTCTTGTCCAAGCCGCCATCCACCCCTGACGGTGCTTAGATCGCGCCCTATAGTGCAGTGGTTACCAAGCTGGTGTCCGAGGACCAGAGGGGGTCGTGCTGGAGCCGTGGTAGGCCTGGGCAAAATGGGAGTAATGGATTTGGAGTTGCAGTGAAGGATGGATATGACAGGACGGGTGGATTTAATTAGCTTCTCTTTGTTTCCCAGTGGAGTGGACATATTTGATTATGGATTTCATGAAAAATGTTTCAGTCTTTGCATTTAAAGTGGCCTTGTCAGGATTTGCCACCTGTTATTTAACTATAATACACAGAAGAGTGTTCTGAACTAAACATATTTATATTAATAATAAATATGATTATTACTCATCCCTGTAAAACCCTGCCAGTGCTTTTGCATAAAGATTTGTTTTCTGCTTGCATTTGTATTGTTCTGCTTTGTTTTACATTATCCCGAGATCTTTGTAGGTTCTCTAACACTCTGTGAGGGAGGGGCTTGAGGACAGATATTTGTTTCTTGCATTTTTTTTTTTTTCCCCTGGATGCCACCAAATCTTAAACACTGATCTGATCTATTCTTTTATCCAATAAAAAAAAAATCCTCACATGGTCTTAAATGGCTTTAAATGACTTTTTAGATGCAGAAGCATTCACGTCATCTCTGGACACAAATGCCAATTAAGGCTTCCGCTCTCTGATATATGCTTTAATTATGATTAAATAAAGGGATATTTAACAACAATGATTTCACACTACATTATTTGGAGACTGTATTTCCCCGTTTTTTAACAAACATTTTGGAAAAAAAACAGGGAAACAATATGGAAAAGAAGGTTGCAGCTGTGCCCGAACCATGATGCACCACAGAAACAGCCATCTGATGTGAACAGCAGGATTCATTCTTTGTGTAATTACTTTTAAATCTTTTGGACGTACATTTATTCCAGTTATTTGGTAACATTTCTCTGAAGAACTTAGGCAGGTGTGTCTGCAGCACTGATTCAGTGAATGAGCCTTCCACCTTCTGTCTCCCAACATTTGTGCATATGTTTCCTCTGTCTCTAAAATTAACACATTCCGAGTGTGTGATCAGCATCCTCCTCTTCCTCACAGGTGGTGCTGGCTGCTTCACTGACACTAGCTGCAGAGCTAACGTTATCCGCTGGCTATTGTTAGCCACTTCAGCCTGGTTCAGCGCAGGGGCTGGAAAAAAAACCTTGATTTTTACTTTACAGCTGCTGCATCATCTTATTATTCTGCTATTTAAAGAACACAAACGTGAAAATTGTGGGACAAAAACTGTTCACTTGAGCGTTAGCTCACTGTCTAGCTCTTTTCGCACTGTTTATACACAGCAAAAGGAAATGTATGAATACTGTTGGAAGAAGGGGATGTTTTCAAGTCAAATGTTGTAAATGTAATAGTTTTGGTGAGCATGTTTACATCTTCGCTCCGCCTAAAATTCTGGAGAATCGCCACCTTTCTGTCTTGTTGATGGCAGGTTCTCAGAAAGGCGATGTCAGACAAAAGCAACCCTGCAAGTCAGTCATCACTCGGGAAATCATAATAGGCATTGGGGGTCATTGCATGTCCTGATTAGTGTTCCCTGCAGGGCCTTAACAGGGGCTTCTACAGGGGGCTGTTGGGGAGGGAGGGGGTGTGGGAGGGTGAGAGAGAGAGAGAGAGAGCGAGAGGGAGAGAGAGAGAGAGAGAGAGGAAGAGAGGGTTTCTACACCTAATCCTGGGAGTCTCCTGGGACCTCTGTATCCAGTTGATGGTCTTCCTGAGGACACAGGCTGGCTGGGTTGATGGAAGGGGCCTTTATAATCCGCTTGTGCACGGTTGTAAAACGTGTGCAAGCGCGCACACGCGCGTGTCTCGAATGCTCGGGTAATGAGCCACAAGTTAAATTAGCTTTAGTCTTTGACACAACTTGTCTTTAGTTTTCCATTTCTTCCCTTTTTCCTCTCTTTGATCTTTTCATTTTGGTCTGAGACATCAAAGACGTAACTGCAGACAGACGACAAACATGGAAATATGCAAGGCAGTGAAGCCTTTCAAACCATAAAGAGAGAGAGAGAGAGAGAGATGATAGCATATTTCCTTAAATAAGCAGGTCTTTCTCTCTCCCACATTCGCATAAACACACTCGCACACTGTGTTAACGGCTTCGTAATTGTCAGAGGCAGACCAGTGGGCATAATCAGGAGACTGCAGTAAGGCAAAGCCCAATATTTGTAATTTACTATGACAGATAGTACATTTTTATTACCCGAGGGCTGCTGGTGTGTTTGGGGATGTGATAAAGCACACTCATTCAAATACTTTATTTTTAATCTCTCCTCTCACATCGCTGTGTTTCCTCTATTAAAATTCTCTTCTATGTTTTCACCCTCACGACCGTTTGTGACCTCTCCGTCGACGCTTCTGCTCGTACATAATAGATCATATTTAGGCAGTTTGATTATGCATACACATCCCAAAGAGTGTTTTTGTTGACAATCTCAACGTTAATGGACGTTTGCTTTAAATGAAGCGGGACTTAACGAGACGCAGCGTTAGGACAGCGCCGGAGACGCGCGTCCTTTAATTCCACACATTCATCTTCCTCATGCAAATCTGTTGTCTGCATTTTCTCCTAATGCAACCTGACCACTAATAACAGCGTTGGACATTCATCTGCGTTATACTCATAAATAATGTATCCTAGAGTACATGTTATAAACTGGGCTCTTCTGAGGAAGTTTTCTAGCTGGAAAAGGATGGTTTTGTTTGTTCGTTATTTCCAGATCTTCGGGTTAATCAAAGACAAGAATTAATTAAATCACCCGAAGACATTAAAATTCAAATATGCGGACGGGCGTGCTTACCGGTTTACATCTATTGTTGTTGATTAGGGGTATTTACCACGCTCTATATGTGTAAACAACGCACTCGTTGATATAAGTGATATTAATGTGGAAGCTTTTCAAGTCTGACACAACGCTGTTTGTTGTTCAGTCCCCCCAGAGATAAGCTCTGCCCTCACAATTTGATCCTTTACATTATTTATTTATTTTTTATTTATTTTTCCTTCTGTGGGATAGCAAAATCTGCAGCAAAGACGTTATTCAAAGTGGAGGCAGCATGTATTATTTAAAGCTCATTTGAACAGCGTGCTCATTCAATCGCTGACTTTAGTCGCCAAATCGAGCTTCCCATTCATTTCCTACAAAACCGAGTGGGTCCGCTCACTTTGGTGCAATGGCTGATTGTGAAACATCGTGTGTTGGCAGCGTGCAGCTGCTTGGTGAGAGAATTAGTCATGTCCAAAACACTAATTTAACAGTCAAAAGCCATTAGAATAACCCATGTAAATAATTGACTTGAGTGGTTTTGGACTCTGGTGGAGAACTTTAAAATGTCAGTGAATCTTGTCTAATTAGAACTGAAGGATGCTGCTCAGTCTGTATGTATGTGCACGGAAAACTGGGGAAGCTGGCAGCCAGGGCGGAGAAGCTGTGTGTCTGAGAGTATATGTGTGTGTGTGTGTGTGTGTATTGTGTGTGTTCTTGTACAGACTGAACACCAAAATCTTCCTTCTGCTAGTAATGCGAGGACATTATTGGGAAGTGAGGACATTTTGGCTGGTCCTCATAACTTCAAAGGCCTGTGTGAGGGTGAAGACGTGGTTTTAAGAGTGGGGTTTAGAATTAGGTTTGGGTTGGGGTTAGGGTCAGGGTGTTTGTTGTGACAGTTAGTGAAGTGCTGGGTAATACAGTACATCTATGAAAGTCCTCACAAAGATGGAAGTACAAGGGTGTGTGTATGTTAACAAGAGAGACAAATAGGACACACAAATAGGAAGGGGGGGAGGAGCAGGTGCATCACTAATGGCTTTTTAAAAAGGTTACAGTGTAGAGCTCTTCTTTTCTAATGGGGCTCCGGCTGTGCTTGAGAAGCAATTTCCGGAAAAGATAATGTTGTCCAGAGTGCAAAGCTCTCTCTCTCCCTCTCTCTCTTTCTCCCTCTCTCTCTCTGGTTTGTGAGTGTGTGTGTGTGTGCGCGCGTGCGCGTGTGCTCTTGTCATTAACAAGACTGACAAACACAAAGAACACAAAGAGTGGGCGGGAATAGACTGGCGCATTTGAGAGAGGAACAGGAAAAATGGAAAGAAATGTCTTATGTCTGCGCCTTTCTAAGTCATTGCGCCATGACGTGACATGTATCAGCTCGATGACTGGCATGGGCCGGCAGAGGTCTCAAGTCAAAAGCATTCCGAACATGCCATTTTAGCACACGTTTACACGACTAATGTGTAATTTCCTCTCAGAAATGTTACACCTTATTCAATCCGGCAGCAGCTCTCCTGGTTTTTATCCCCAGGTTTGCGTGGTAAACACTGCCTCCCTGTGTTTGCGGTGCGCAACTACAGCTTGTTCCAAGGGCGCTGGTCTCACGTCTCTGTGGATTTCCACGTCTTTTAACTACCACTATCACCCTGCTGTTTTGAAAGATGTGATCTTGTACGGCTCACCTTCACCAATGAATGACAAAATTAGACATAATTCCATTTTCATATTTAAGAATAAACAAAATAATGGCCACTGTGTGGCAGTACCTCGACTTAGAGTCGGCATAGGAACTAGATTTTTGTGTCGTATTGTACGTCGCACATATATAGTTTAACTATATATGTGCGAGTTTAACTATATATAGTAACTTTAATATTTTGAACTCTTGTATTCAGACACCCACAATTTTTGACATTAAATCAGATGACTGTAATCCAGTGATCTCATCTGGGCTAAACTGATAACAAGACTTTCCAGAGTGATGTTGTAAATTCATGGGAAGCTGCATCATTGCTGGCTCAGACCGGACTTGCACTCATTTTATTGAATGACGTCACACACCAGACCCTGAAACCCACTAAAAATAAGCCGTACAGAAAGCAGTAGCAAAATATAACACAAGCATTATAAAGTCTGTTTTTTTTTTTTTTTTTTTTCAAGATTTTACTGGCTGTGGAGACAGCTTATTGATTTGTACTCAAGCTGTGTCTTTTCAGTAGTCAAGGACGTCTTTGGCTTGTTTAACACTCCTTCAGATTATGTGGTTTTTGTTCTTATCTTTTTTACTAGGTGAGTTGAGAGAAAGAGAGAGTGAAAGAGAGGGAGACGCCAAAAGAGTGTTTTCAAGGAGGCCACACTGGCCTGCAATTGATGGCAAACACAAGTGTATTAAGCTTTGGTGTTTAGCAAGGCAGACACTTACCAATTTGGAAATGTGCTGCATGAGCACAGCACCTTGACTTTATTTGACCTGAATGGAAGAGAACTTAATTAGCATAATTGGGAACAGATGTGTTTATCAGCAGCCTTTCTTGCCAAAATGGCGGCTGCAGAAATGGTCTTTCATAAAAGTGTATGTGGCAGGTTGATGCTCAGCGTTTCCATGTGTCAAATAATGAGGCTCGTGCCTGGATTTTTAAGTGTTCAGAATTCAATTTTCATGTGAATGTAATGCAATTTTGCTTAGCGGTCATTAGCCATTTTTTTTTTTTTTTTTTTTTTTTTTAAAGCTCGATATTTTCAATTGTGTCCACATCAGAACTGGGTTTAATTAAAAGATTGTGTTTACATTTTTGTGCCTTGAGTGATGTCGCGCTTGCTGAAATGTGTGGCGGGGTGGGGGAAACAAAGGACCGGTATTTGTTGTGCAGTATTTGGATTTTATTTTGGTAAATAAATACAAAACCGAGACATTTAAACATGAAAATAAGATTTGGACAGCTATATGGTTTGTCCAAGTCTACAGTTGTTTACAAAAATGTCCGACTGAGAAGTTTCACTGGGTAAATTCAGAGCTATAATGAGCACCTTCTGCTATAACAGGCGTTGTTAGGACACCTTGGCAGGGGTCCTTCGAAGGCCTGAAGTTACACACAAGCTTGAGTGTGTAATTATAGCAGCTATTTTTTTTGACAGTTTAACTTAACAAAAAAAAAAAAAAAGCCAAATAACAGTTATACTGCCATATTATACTGTGCTCATTTTTAACATACGCACAAACCATTTAATAAGCACACGCGCGCATACTCTTACACAAGAAAAGAAAAGAAATCTCCTTTATATAAGATAGGCTCATCAGTACCACCTACCTGCAGTGTCCTTACGGACTGAGATGTATTAAATTTGACATATTTCTCCACTTTAAATCCTGCTTTAAACAACCGCTCACAATCCAGTTTCCGGTACTTTCACACTGTTCACGCATTTCACACAACATACAGCAATAATAATGGGTTACCTACTGTGTAAAGAAATGTAGCTTATGTACTCTACTATACAAAACTGCACCTTAGTGTCACACACAGGTCTGTGCCGATAGATTTCAAACGTTACGGTGATAGTCAGTTGCACCGAAATGGGAAAGAATGGAAGTAAAAACAGGACGTGACAAAAAAGTGGGCTTGAAGGATAAAAAAAGAAGTAAATAAATAAATAAGCCAGCCACAGTGTTCAAAGTTGTTATAGTTAAGAACCAAAGTTCAGATTTTATGGTTTGCATTGGTTATAATTATCTTTATTCACACTGTCATGTGAACTAGGATCTGAGTCGACGCGCTAGTGCACAGTAAGCGCGTGACAAAACCAACCACAGAGTACGCGAGTATTTGTGAGACTAAGTGGGGGAATGAGGCTGAATGTCACTCTGCCATGCGCCTCCACGGTTGCCGGTTGCTGTCAGCCACCCTTTTGTTTGCAGCTTCTGTGAACATTGAGTCTAAAAACATGGTGCAACAGAGGCCATTGCGCGCTGAATTTAAAAATGGGGACTTAGACATGCTGCACAAGGTTCAGACAGGGGTCAACTTGTCTGCACTGCTGTTCCACCCTCCCCTAGTTTTCAATTTCAAGAAAACTATCCTTCTAAATAGTCTTTTTTTTTTTTTGTTTTTTCCCGTGGACCTGTCTATTTTACGGGTCACTTTTGGAAAACAAAAAGGTAATTACACAAAAAAGAGACGGAGGTGGTGGTGGAAAGAACCAGGGTTATGAAAGACTGCACAGAGAAGTCCACATAGAATCAGGCGGTAAGCCAAATCATAACTCTTTTCATATATGTATATATATATATGTATATATATATATATATACATATATATATATCACAGCATCGACGTAAAGCTTAAACACTGACGTAAACACACTCACACCTTACTGATGAGGAGATGAAATATCGGTGGAACGTTGATCGGCTCCGGTGTGTTTACGGCTTTTATCTGTCCCTTTAAAGACTGTATATTCAGAGATCAGATCTACTAGATACAACACAGTTTACTGAACGCCGCATCGGTTCATCCGTGCTGTAAACGACAAAAAGTGCTTTTGATTCAGGCGGCATCGCTTCCCTTTGTTATCTTTTTAAATGTATTTTTATTTCATAAAGGTCTTTGTTTGAAATCATCTCTCTTCCTCTCCACTGTATTGTCCTGAGTGTTACAAAAATGGTCTTTTTAGGATGATCCCCAAGTGATTACAATATTCTTTATCATAAAAAAAACCCCAAAATCCTCAGCTCCACTGAGGGATTTGTTTTGATTTTGATTGTTTTCTCAAGTCTCCAGCCAACAGTCTTCAGCGTCATTTGACGCTCTTTGTGAAAAACAGGACACATATATTGCTTCAAAGGACTGAAAGGCCATAATGGAGGTCGCGTGACAGGACGACAGAAGGGCATGTGTCCGTCTCCCGTCTGTCCTTAGCGGATGACCACTTTCAGCCCCGCTCACCACGTGCAAATGTTGCTGTTTTGCCTCCTGCGGTTGGCGGACCTTCAGACCTGGGTGGACTTGACTCGTCGGAGAGGATGGCGTCCTTCGGGGTGGGCGGGGCAGGGCGGGGGGCATTCGGAGGGCAGATCTAGACTGCGCTGGTTAGGCAACGCCGTGGGAGGAGGAGCACATCGGGAGGGGTGGGGGATGGGATTGGCTGATGGTCATGTGATCTCAGAATACGGTAGCCCTGGAGCCTGGAAAAAGTACAAAAAAAAGATCAAACATTATGAGAGATGAAGGAGAAGGGATGATGAAGAGCACGCATCGCGCTTTTCTTTCCTATCTTTAAATCTGTAAATAGTGTTAGTAGTTTTGGAGTTAAAAGGCAACAGCTGCAGAGGTAATTTTTGGGGCTATTTTGGCCGGCTCTCGGCAGCAGCTTTTCAACAGTTTTTAAAAATCTTGGACCGGTCGTGCATCACGCCGCGCCAGAGAAGCTCAGTGTTGATCCCACCCACCACCCCTCCTGCTCAGCCATGGAAGATTTTCAGAAGGCTGACCAGTCGAAGACGAAAAGCAGCAATGTAAAAATCGACACAGTGGGCAGCGGGAGGTTTACAGGTGTTGGCCAAACTGAAACTGAAAGCCACAATTACAGTTTTTAATAAACACCGCAGCCAGCCACCAGGGGACTAGTGATATTTTAGTTTTATTTGAGATCATCCACAAACACTATGAGTCTTTCAGACAGAGAAAAAGGCACATCGTTAGGTCCTTTCATGAATCATGTCTATTGATATTGTTCCAGATCCATCCCCGTCCCTTACCTGGAGACCACTTAACTTTTCGAGTGGACTCTCAACTCGTGGCAGGCTGAGAAGAGGGATCCCCACTGTGGCTTCTGGGTGCTGCAGAGGCAGAGGAGTCGGTGCTGCAAGGTGGGTTGGCTGAAAATTGTTGATCACACACGTCACCTGATGGAAAACAGCCTTGTTAATTGATGTTTGTCTGACTTTCTCTTCCTAATACCGAATTTATGGCTCTATCCAACCATATCTTCTCCCCCTATTTCTTCTCTTTCCCTCTCTCCCTCTCTCTCTCTCTCTCTCACCAAGAAGGCAGCGATGGCACCGCCGGTGATGAACCCGGCCAGGACGTCGTTCCAGTGGTTCCTGTGCTCGGTCACTCTTATCACTCCCACCAGCACGGCCAGAGAGAGCAGCACCAGGCACAGGGTGGGCTTCGTCAAACGGGTCCCTTTGGCCCGGAACATCAGGGTAACGTACATCTGAAGGAAAAGAATGACAAACACAAATAAACCACCAGAGGTCAGACTCTGCTTGAAATTAGTGTCTGAAGGTAAAATAGAATTTTAAACTGCCACTATGCACAGTGCTGTTATTGAAGAACTTGTTACTTATAAGAGCTTTTGAGCTCAAATTATTATATTTTTTTTACAATACGTAATGAATATTATGGAAAAACTGTATGGGTTGCACAGGGATACTAATAATTTGCTCTTAATCAAGGCTGATGTCAATTTTAGCGCATGGCGTGTTGTTGTTTAGTCTCTGTGAATGATTGATGGGTCATCATTTAAATGACGCAAATATGAATTTAGTAACAAATCAAATGGCTCAAACCTAATGACTAAAAACTGAATGATTCATTTTCTGTGCCTTCATTTATGGCTTATTTATGAGTGACGCACGCTCTTCCACTTTTTTTTTTTTTTTTTTTTTTTTTTTTTACATAGCAACAGAACTGTTGCACCAGAGTTAAATAAATAAATACACAATGCTGGAATCACCTCAGTGTTTGAATATGTGATGGCTGACTTTAACAAACTGCACATTTTTTCGATTCCAGTCATCAAACGTTTCCTACCACCGTGTAGACGGCTGAATAAAAGCTGAGCGCCGCATCTTTGGAGGGGAAGGATTTGCGAGCGGACACCACCAGGTATGGGTTTCCTGTGCAGGCTCGGTGCTCTGTGATGTACTGCAGCGGTGACTGGCAGCCCAGGGCTGTGTAGTTTGGCTTGCAGGCTGTTAAGAAATGAGGGGTCTGGTGACCTGTCACCACTTGTCCTGCATTGGCGAAGATGGTGGTAGCGAAGAGGCCGAAGGAGTAGACACCTGGTAAAAAATAAAAAAAGGAGATCGGAGGGAGCGAGGGGGGAGAACCAGAAAATGGGAACCAGTCAGTAAGATCATCTGAAATGAGGGTTAAATGGGTTCACTGCTGCTAAGTGTGTGGGAGTGAAAAACCAGAGAGACACAGGCCTCCATTCTGTTTTAAAAAGATCAGAACTGATAAATACAGAGATGATGAAAGAGGAGGACATGAAGTAAAGGGATGGAAATTGATGCTTTCCCTTTCGTGTCACATAACTGACCCAGAAAACGTACGATCCTCCGGACCAGTGGGTTAAAATAACAGCAGTCGGCTGTCACAATAGTCTTCTCCTGAGCACTTTCGGTCTTCACAAAGAAGCTGGTCACTTCTCCAATCAGTATCTGGAAGAGGTGCAAATATGATTAATTCTAAATGTGTGAACAAGGAACATTTCATAATCATTAAGTAACGCGTCGTTTAATGAGAAAAGAAAAAGACCACGGATGACCACATGACCACAGCATCATCATGACTGAGCATCATCTCAGAGGGTTTCAACTGATGCGTGGTGTGGAAGTACAGTCACACGCTGTTCCACTGAGGAAGCAGATTCAGACGTATTTCCAGCCATCTCAAAGGCCTCTCAGCAGCACAAAACAACCTTCCCTCAGCTCTGGATACATGACCAAGGTAAAAGGAAAAAAAAAAAATATCAATCACAACATCTTTGTTCCGTTGTAGAAGAAATGGAGGGGGGCAGCCGCGTAGCTGGAGAACACGATTCAAACAGCATGAGCAAAATGTTTCAACAATAGAAAACTTAACGCACCAAAAAGATTCCGTCACGCTAACATTCTGGTGACAGCCTTCAGAAGAAAAGTGTTTCAGCATATTTCTTGGAGAAGCTCTTGTGAAGTCAGCTCGCGGATACAAGGAGGAAAAGAAGAGGAGCAGAGGAGAGACTCATCTGGCAGTAAAACACGGAAGACATGCAAGGGAATTTACATGCTGAACCTGAGAAAAGTAAGCCCATAATGGCTAGTGGCTGATCCTGGAATTCCAGAGGAGTTGCCCACATTAAGAGAGTAAGATGCTCCTATTAAATGAGCTTCTCAAGGAAGAAAAACACTGAATAAAGGGAGATCTAATATACTAATTTCTTACATGAAATTACAACGCATCCATAAAATATACTCTCTCAGTAGTAAGACTGTCAGTATCACGCGTCCCTTAATATCTCATCTCACCACAGCAGAAACATGACACACCAAACACCTGGAAGATATTTTCTGTGTGTCTGTGAGCTGCTCCGTTTTCACCTTTCTACATTTTTGCTCTCACATTTGTTTTCAGGCATGGCTTTCCTTTAATGCACAGACCATTCAACCCCATGGATCCTGACTTCCTTCATGCTCCTTCAAAGGCAACATCAAACCAAAAGAATGGCATGTAGTGGGACTGGAGTGCATGCAGGAACTGAGACGCACACATGCACATCTCCACGTTTGTTGATGAGGGGGAGCCCCTGGTGTTGGCACTTCTGTAGGTATATATTTGCCTAAATTGTGAATTTTGGGCAATTCTGCTATTTCATTTGGAGTTTGTTTTGAAATAAAGCTGCGGATAATGACAGCAGGTAAAGATATTTTTCTGTGTCTTCTTTGTTCTCTGCTCGCTTCTCTCTTTGATTGAGTATGATGTCGGTAACCTGCGTGAGCGGGCACCGTGAAACGAATGTGATGGGCTCCTTCTGAGTTGTCAGATGTTGCATTTCCCCCTTGTTTTTTTGTGTTTAAAAGGTTCGCAAAAATCAATATCTATCTGCTTTTGTACTGTTCTCACAAATGATACTTCCTTTAATCTCCAGGAAAGGGTCTGCTCTTTCTCTCTCTCTTCTCATGCTCTCTCTCTCTCTCACACACATACACACACACACACACACACACACATTATGTAGAACACGCATCCATTCATTAAAAGTAAAGACGTAGAATTAATTTTCAAATTCTCTAAAACTTTTTTTTTTTTTTTACAAAAATGACTGACGATAAGAAGGTTGTCAAAACAATGTATTAGCTTGAACAGCGATCGACAGTAAAATTATAACAGCGATTATTTTACTTTTTATATTCCAGTACCGAGAGGTATGATACACTCTAACAAAAGGGGGCGATAGTGCTCCACCTGAGCCAGTGGTGGCTACCATTTCAAAAGAAGACATAAGAAGAACATATTTTTGCATTTTTATTTTTGTTTTGGTATTTTTATAAAAGAAAAATGTAATCTTTAAGGGATTTACACGCAAAATTCCGCTTCATTTGATTTTTTCGAAACACAAGGCAGCATTATATTAGCCAACCAAGACTACGCAGTAATTTATTTTACATTAGTTTTATTTTAAAATAACTTCCTCAGATCAGGTAATGATTTGCTACAAAGTTAAGACTCGGTGGGAGACAAGCTGACAGCAGAGGAGCCCAACCTCTACAATCCTGAAAAGACCAAACTTCCTCATTAGAATTATATCATGTCTGTAGACTCACAGTGTGTGCGCAGCACACAGTGAACTGAAACACCATGTATACACACACACACACGCACACCTTCTCACATCCTCTTGTCCATGGTGAGATGCAGCTTCCATCTGTACACCAGTAGACTGCAAATCACCTCACATGACCTGCATGAACTAAAACACTGAAAAATAAGTGTTGACAGCATCCTGGGTGCACGGAGACTGCTGAATTAATTAAAACAGATGTTGCCTCTACAGTTTGGGGAATTTAAGAAGACTCCCAAATCTGAAAATATGGGAATTTGCATGAAATTGGGAATGATTTTCCATCTCTGTCAGATAAGAGAACAAAGGTAAAGTCTTACTAAAGGTCAGTTTAAAAAAAAAAAAAACACTTCCCATGTATCTTGTTCTGTGCGGAAATTGACCGTGTCCTGCAGGCAGTTGTTATATTTTTTTTAGGTCACATTTATTTCATACTTATCTAAGACACGGCACATTTGTGCGTAAACACCTGATTACACAGACAAGGGGATGAGAAGATGTGGTGGAAGACAGAAAGTAGGGCAAGAGAGAGAGAAAGGGAGGGAAAAAATGGAGGAGTTATAGAAACAAAGAAGAAACCAAGAATTTTGCGAATGAATAGAGAGACGAGGGACGACTGATCCTTCCGCAGAGAGCAGAGATCACATGGTCTCCACTGCTGCGTACGTGCATGGGTGTCTGTACTGCACTGAACAGACTTTTTCAAACAACTCTGGCTTTTTTTAAACTCTTACAGACAGGGTGAGAGAAGACATGTGGGACTGGCGGCGACACAGAGACGTGCACATCCACCTGTTGGGCGATTGGAAAGCTTAGGACTATTGATCAGCATGGATCTGTTTTAGTCACTGATGCAATGCAAGCCTGACTTTCAGTACAGAGGGAACAAAAAGCAGCTGCAGTCAGTCTCTCCATTTTTCTCACTACAATACACTGTAGATGCCGTCAACTATGACTAATGCTAGCACCAATCAGGACCGGAACCAGTGATGCAGCATTAAATATCTGCATGATGTCACAATGTATAAAGAGCAGCTTAATCTGGAAGAGGAATTTACACGGCTTAAAACAGATGTGCGTGGGACTAGGGGCTTTGCATTAACAATGTGAAAATGCTGTTTACATGCACCTTTGCCTCATGACCCACAGTTGGTATTTATGGATCCGTAGTGACAGGAACACCGAGTGTCCTTGCTGGTCTCCTAAAAATGCCTCAGGCCTGACAGGAAGCAGACCTTCGGCATGAAGCTTCTGCAAATATCACATGACATTTGATTTGTTCAGGCCCCAACCTCCACTTTCTATCACATAGACACACACATAGACACACACACACGCACACACACACATACACACACACACACACACACACACACACACACACACACACACACACACAGGCAGGGATGGTAACCATGACAATTCAGCTACTTGCGCTTCATCATCACCCACACTCTCGCCATCCATCGCCTTCTCTCTGTCTCACTCTGCTTTTGTTCTGTTTTCACTCAGAGTTCAGACAGCTTTCCCAAACCCACTGTAGAAGAGAAAATACCAGGAAAATTATTTATTTTTCTTCTCTCCTTTTCTTTCCCTCCCTTGATTCAAATAAAACTTTTCAGCCTCTTTGTCTTCTTATCAGTGAGGTTACCCTGACACCCAATTCATGTTCTCTCTGCTTTTGGTGCTCTCCCTCGCTCACGTTTGTGCCTCCAATACTCATCTTACTTACTGTCTCCCCAAAAGAAAACTAAATGGCTGGAAAAAAGATAAAGAAGATGATAGCAAGGAAGAAAAACTGCGGATTAGAGCGGGAGATTGCTGCAAAATTGTCCGAGTGTATTGGCGGATTATTGTCCTCATCTGTGGTTACAGCCTATTTTACAGGCTATCGCAGTCGGATGAGATGGCTGGTCAGGCGTATCAACCCGGGGGGGAAGGTGGGCTCTGTGGTCCTGCTGTCTCCATCTCTCAATCCTCGACCCAGTGTGACTAGCAGAGTCAGGATAAAGCCACGATTATCCTTTATTATCCCCATCCTTTCTCACACGCTACACTCGTAAGGAGCTAATCTGCCTGCCTGTCTGCCCGTCTCTCTGTCTGCCTCTTATTTGTTGAAGGGGAGCGCATGGGCACAAACGCAGGCAAGTGTCATCGCAAAAAATAACAGATGTCTCTGGAGGTGATTGTCCCTGTCTCCCTTATCTGTTATGTCTGGGACTCGAATTAAAAGTTTGCCAAGACACATAAGAAAATGTGTATTTCTACGTACGTATAATAAAACAGATATTTAAAACAGATTTTAGTGTGTTTTCCTCGCTCTCTGACTCACATCTGCATTTTAAAGGGACCAGCGTCTGAAGGAATCATCAATAAAGGTACAGATTTCAACAAAACATGAAAAAAAGATGAATCCTATCTTTCAATACTGACCTAAATAAATAGTTCAAATAATGAAATTTTACAAATAAATCAACAGGGGTATTTTACACTATTTTATCTTTAATGTCTTTAGCTTGGACCAATCATTACCTTTGGAGAGCTCTCTCTATCTGAAAAAAAACAGCAAAAATGTGTTCTTTTGTCAGGGTCAATAGGATAAAGGAGGAAATTATAGCTTTGTTCCCTTCTTTGTTGCAAAAGTCATTACACGTTGGACATATCCAAAGTGCAGAACCTCCCACGGAGACATCAGCAACGCTGTCCCTTATTACCACATTTCTGGCTTATTTTCTCTTTTCTGATGATAAAGTCTGAAAAGAAACTGTCACGATCCATATTTTGGTAGATGGACTGAAAAACTAATTTTGTTCCATTCTTGTGACCCTCTTCAGCCAGTCATATATGTTCCCTTAAAATTTCACACACTCTATGGAGTCCGACCATCTTTAATAAATGAAGACCCAGGAATAATTAAACTTAGTGTAAGAGTAGATTCATGTAATGGCTAAAATTAGGATTTAAGTAAAGTACAAATGAATCAAAACTGAATTAAAGTAGAGGAAAGTCCTGTTTTGAAGATTGGGGTTAGAACTGGGTTTAGGTTAGGTTGGGGTTACGGTCAAGGGTTAGTTGGGATGGTTAGGGTTAGTATGTAGCAAGTACAAGTAAGGGGCTGGGGTCTTATAGCTATGAAAGTCTACCCAAGTGTAGAAGTTCAAGGATGTGTGTATTTGTGTGTAAATGTGCGTAATGCAAGTAATTTTCCATCGGGATGTTTGTCAAGGACGACAGCTGTGATTGCAACAAGAATAGACGATAATAAACGGCATAAAGAAAAGGTGGGGGAAAAAGCAAGTACAAGAAAAACCCAGATTGTCTGATCGTATGTAATTTGCCAAATTAGCATAACAATGGAGCCATCAAGGAGAATCTGTGGAACGCAATGGTGGAACTCAGCTCTGGGGCTCACCTGCAGCCTCCCACCATGCACCTGTCACAAACATGGACTCCAGAGTGGAGAAAGAAAGAATGTGTCATGCTTTGAAGCGATGTATTTCCATGAACAAACAGTTGCCCCAAGCTCTTTCATTTCTCAAAACGACAAACCACTTTTGCCACAAAGTGGCAAAAACAGCGCCTGTTTGGCTGTTTCTCTGTACCTCGCCCTGACCTGTGAACCTCAGGCTTGTGCAGTTCCTCAGATCTGTTCAACATAATTGGATCTTCCTCTTCCCCCTTTTCCCACAGGCACGGTGCAAGTGTTCCTCAGACCATGTCTGCCACAGCAGCACACATGCTAGTTTTTATAGCCATCAGCTGCTCGGATTTAATAGTCTCTCAATCTAATCGATCTCAACAAATTCTGTCACTGGGAGCTTATGCGCAGACGATTAAATTGACTTTAGCCTCTGTCAGTTGCGTGGCTTCCACTTTCTATGTATGACTCTCTTTTGCACCGTTTTCTCATCTCCTCCTCTCATTGTTCTGCAGTTTTGTGTTTTCCTCTGAAAGCGCATCCTCATTTTGCTGTTCCCTTCTGTTTGGGAAAATTACATTTAGCAGCTTTAAAGGCGAACTCTCGAGAGCGAACACATTTAGCAGCGCCCTTCTGAGTAACATAGACATGGAGTACAACTGTACACATTCAAAGCTTCAATCATCCTCTTCCTTGGGCGAACATCTCTGAGTCTCTCTATCGCTGTTTTGCACCACACACACACAGTCGCTGTTGCAAAAATGTGTGCATCCATAGAAACATTTAAAAACGTTCACATGGCACTTTATCCCACTCTTTTGGACAGTTGGGCAGGATAATTCTCCAAAAATCCACCCGTATGCGCAAATGTAATAATCCACAGCCTCCGTAGTTCATTGTGTGTTACACACATACCCTTGTACTTGTATCCTTGTGAGGACCTTCATAGACATAATGTATTACCCAGCCCCTTACCCTAATCCTGACCCTAACAGTAGCCTAAACCCAATTCTAACTCCAACCTTAAAACCAAGTCTTAACCCTTCAACTTTGAAGTTCTGAGGACTAGGAAAATGTCCCCACTTCACAAATATGTCCTGACTTTGCCTGTAGAATGCAGAGCTTGGTACCCAGTATGTGGCAAGCACAAGAAAACACACACACACACACCCAAAACCAGTTTCTAGCGGCAGCCACCTACGCACTTCTCTTTATCACTTCGCTGCTAAAAATCGTATTTGGCGAGTACTGCACAAATGGCCCGATTTTACTCACCCCTTCTCTTCCTTCCTTGCTGTGCCGGCCTCGCATGCACATCCAGATTTAAATTTGGTAAAGCTGAGATTTACAGGTTCTGTGCCGCGTGAAATGTGTGGTGCTCGGTGCTACAAGCAACAATAGATGCTTGAAAATCTATCTGATGTGTCGCAGGGTGAAATATTAACAGATAAAACAATATTCTACCATTAGTCACCACAGAGGTAGAGCTGGAAGAAGCCAAATGGTTGACGACTCACCCTCTGATTGGTTGACAGATTCAGTCAACGTGATTAGTATCATCTTAGTTATGCTGCTATGGTAAACTACTGGTGTACAGTGAATAATTTCGTTTCTCCTCTCCTCTCCCTCTCCCTCTTCTCTCCTCTCCCTTTCTCTGAGAGCCTAGAAACAATCTCAACTGTCACAGAAACTGTTTAAAGCTGAATCAAAAAGTTTTTAACAAAAATTCACCACATTAGATTCAAGAATGAGAGATATATAGATACCAAATGTCTCTAAACTACAATCTTATTATTATCTTATCTTATTATTATCATGCTGTTAATAAATTCTTGCTCTTTACCTATTCTTCAGCAACACACCATGTCGTTTTCGGGCATCACTTGTGTTTTCCACATGCTCGCTCAGGGAACTGCTTGAGGCTGTTCCCATGCCTGACTGCTGATTTTAGGGATCTGCTGCTAACATAACTCAGCTTGTTTCCATTTCATGATTCACATCAGTGTTGATTCTGAGTTGCTCCAACGTAAACAATGATGCGAGAAAAACACACTCAACACAGCATGAAGTCACCTCATACATACAGGCACAGATACAAACATCCACCAAAGTGGTAAAATATGGGGCTCACTGGTCCTGGGTAACCTGTGAATTTAGCTTCTCTTTCCCTCTATAATCAAGACATTTAGCCTGTCTGTCTCTCTACTACCAGCCCATTTAGCCTGTCTGTCTCTCTACTACCAGCCCATTTAGCCTGTCTGTCTCTCTACTACCAGCCCATTTAGATTCTCTTTCCTCTATAGCTGGTTCTTTTAACCTTGCTGTCCCTCTGCAACCAGTCGATTCAGTTTCTCTGTCCCTCTATATCCACCCAGTTTAATGTCTCTGTCCCTCCATAACCAGCCAGTTTAATCTCTCTTTCTGTCCCTCCATAACCAGCCAGTTTAATCTCTCTTTCTGTCCCTCCATAAACAGTCAGTTCAATCTCTCTCTGTCCCTCCATAACCAGCCCGTTTAATCTCTCTCTGTCCCCCCATAACCAGTCAGTTTAATCTCTCTGTCCGTCTATAACCAGCCAGTTTAATCTCTCTCTCTGTCACTCTATAACCAGCCAGTTTAATCTCTCTGTCCCTCCATAACCAGCCAGTTTAATCTCTCTGTCACTCTATAACCAGCCAGTTTAATCTCTCTTTCTGTCCCTCCATAACCAGCCAGTTTAAGATCTCTGTCCCTCCATAACCAGTCAGTTTAATCTCTCTCTGTCCCTCTATAACCAGTCAGTTTAATCTCTCTGTCCCTCTATAACCAGCCAGTTTAATCTCTCTCTGTCCCTCCATAACCAGTCAGTTTAATCTCTCTGTCCCTCTATAACCAGCCAGTTTAATCTCTCTCTGTCCCTCCATAACCAGCCAGTTTAATCTCTCTGTCCCTCTATAACCAGCCAGTTTAATCTCTCTGTCCCTCTATAACCAGCCAGTTTAATCTCTCTGTCCCTCCATAACCAGCCAGTTTAATCTCTCTCTCTGTCCCTCTATAACCAGCCAGTTTAATCTCTCTGTCCCTCTATAACCAGCCAGTTTAATCTCTTTGTCCTTTCTCTTTGTGTATTTAAATCTTCTTTCCCTTTACGTCTGTCCCCCTACAACCTGTCAATTTACTATCTCTCCTACTCTATAACAGTACAGTGTAGCCTCTATTTGCACTTAATAACCACTCCATTTAGCTTCTCTCTCTTTCTATAAGTCAATTCAGCCTCACTGTTTAAAAACCACTCTGCCTCTCTATAACTAGTCTATTTAACTTCTCTTCCCTGCTATAACCAGTCTATTTAACTTATATTACCCTCTATAATTATTCTATTTAACTACTCTTCCTCTCTATAACCACTCTACTCTATTCCCCTCTATAACCAGTCCATTGAGCTTCCCTGTTGCTCTATTATCAGTCAGTTTAGCCTGACTGTCCCTCTATAACTAGTCCCCTTAAAACAGTCCATTCAGCCTCTGCCTATATAACCAGTCAATGTAACCTCTCTGTCTCTCTGTAACCAATCCATTTAGTGGCTTTGTCCTTTATAATGGTGCATTTAACCTCTCTGTCGCTCTATAACCAGTCATTTAAGTACCTAACTTGTAACTTGTGAAGTGCTTGAGATGTTGTCTGTGTTACCAACTTCTTTCCACTGCAGAAACATCCCTGCACCTTATTACAAATCCCTCGACTGCTGTTTCAACTGTTCAAGTTGAGCAGGAAACTGCACATGCACTCAGTCGCATGCCTCCGCATCATTTTACAAAGACAAAGCAGAAAAAAGAAGCTATGAAGGGGGAAGTCATTGTGAACCGTCACCCACTCACAACTGATGCGCACAGCCAGTTTCATGTTGTGATGGGAACTGTCTGAACTGTCACTCAAGGAAGTTTAAAGTCTGAGTCAAACCAGAAAAAAAAAAAAAAGAATGATGAGACTTTCTGCCTCTTTAAAATACCGAATCCAAACCGAAGCTGGTGGGCTGGCGCGGTACCTTGGAGTGAGAACGAACACAGATGCTCTGACTTGTGTAAGTACAAAAAAAAAAAAAAAAAAGCCGCTTCGTTCTCCAGGCGATATCATGCCACTCTGCTCCCACTCTGCACAGCTAGCATATCCCTGCAGCCTTCCATCCATTACAGGCTCCAAACAAACACGCAGGCTGGTGTGGTGTGCATGATAACAGTAACAACTGATTATTATTCCAGGCAAAAAAAGCACAAATTAACTAATGGAAGCATGTGAATAGTTGATTTCAGTAATATTTTTAGTGATTGAGTGTACATCTGTAGGTTGCCTGACATGGGTTGTGATGAATCAGCATAATAAATGTGCGTAATGTCAATGAATCCCATCAAACTCACAAGCTCTGGGTGGTGGTGGGGGGTGGGGTTGGGAATCGGGAAGAACTTTGATGAGGATCTGAAGAAATGAATTATTAACAATGTCCCAATGTACTAACAAGAAAGTGCGGTTGCTCCACTGATTATGTAGAGCGGGAAGATTCACTTTAAACTCATTAAAAACTGTTTGCCACAAAAGTTAAGCCAAATGCTTAAGTCTCTTTTCCTAAATCTATACCCTGTCAAGAATCTGTTACCTACAAACAGCAATTTAGTTTAATCGATAAAAAGCATTCCCTGATCTTTTATTTCCTCTCGTCCAGTTAGAATTAATTAATACATTTTTATCTTATAGAGTGCAGTCTTGAAATAAGGCCAGAATTTTAGTACCCGAGACTCATTTCTGTAGCTGTTCCACAGAGGACAAATATAGTACCCGTTGCCATGGATATGACAGAGAACACATTCACACAAATGGAAACACTGAGACCATGAGGATGCACACCTACACAGCTCTCCGCTCATGCGGTCCACAAACTCCACGTGCTGGATGAGGATGTCCAACTGTGTGCGCGTGCAGTGCCATGTCGACGGCGGTTAATATGCGTGTTTGAGGTTTGTTGGGGGGTTTTTTTCCCCTCCTTTTTCAACAAGTTGAGCGTAGACTCACCGTCACTGTGGGGATGGCGGTGACCAGCGAGTAGACGAGTACCGGCGGTGCCTTGCTGTTGTCCTCCGGTCCTGGGTATGGCTTGGAGTAAGATTTGTCAAAGCAGAAGAAGCCTTGGATGTGCACTGGGAAGGTGTCCGTGTACTCAAAGTAGTACGCCAACAGAACGGTCCCTGCCATGATGACCAGCTGGAAATAAAACATATTGGTTCCAGTTTTAGAATTGCATCCAGAGGGAGTAAAAGAGTTGGAAAAGAAGAGCGGAAAATATATAATTTAACAAAAAAAAAAGGAGAAAATCCTTCTCACGACGAAGATGATGGATGCTTCTGTAATGTGTAAGTGTGAAGAGATGATGAAAGAGGGAGGGAGGTAGAGATAGAGACAGCAAGAGAGAAATAAGGAGAAAGACAGAGAAGGGGGAGAGAGAGAGAATGAGAGAGAGGGAAGAAATCCAGATCGAGAGAGATCCCTTCACCAATGTCGGTGAGCAGTGTGGGAGGGTGTAGGAACAAATAGAGTACGATCAAAGAAAATAACAGCGTATGGAGGGAAAAGTGAATGAGGATGAGAGCGAGGGGAGGGGGTGAAAAACAGATGGGATGAAAAAGAGCACAGTGGAGGAGGGGATGAGCAGAGGCATGGAGAGACAGACCCAGAGAAGCCAGTGGCGGAAATTATGTATGTGGGACTCTTTGCATAACTTCTGCGATTGTGCCTCACTCATCTGCATGCAGACCACAAGCCGCGATGCACAACCTTCACAGCTATTCCCACTCCATTCTCAAACAGGATTAGCAATTCACTGGAGCAGACAGCAGAACGCTATCCCACCCCCCCCAAAAAAAAAAAAAAAAAAATAAAATAAATCACGCATTGTCCCGCAGACACATGCACACAAGTTTTCATTCACGGTGCAGTTGCAGCATCCTCACCACGTGTCCCAGTTCCTCGCTAGGAGAACCACGAGCACATTGAGTATTTCTGCATTTGTAAAGAAATGGGGAGGTTTGCACGATACTTATTCTGCCTTGAAGTTAAAGGTAGGAAACAAACAAACAAACAAACAAACAAACAGCAAGCCGCTGATTAGCTTCATCTGTAGTCAAAATGTTTTACCTGATTAACTTTTATTGTCTGACAAGGACAAATTTATCTGCAGCCTCTGCTGGCAGATGGAGCTGGCTTTCAGAATTAGGGCAGCAGCGTTCGCTGGGTGTTGCCAACAGTTTTAACAGTTTTTCTAGAGGCTATGGAATTAGAGTGGTATTTAAAAAAAAAAAAACAATTAAATAGGAGCGATTATGAATATTAACAGCGAGATCAGACTTGTACTGATGATTTCAGAGCCTGATTGTGATTAACTGACCTTTGTCAAATTAGGCCTTTTGACCCGTCTCACACGGCTCTGATGAATGAGGGTAATTAGTTCACTGACTGGATTTAATTCCGGATAATAATAATCACTGGAAAGGACATGTCTTTCCTGTCAGTCATTCCACCTCAGTCATGCTTCTACAGCTGGAACAAAAATAAAAGGAGGAAATGGACAAGCTCTGATCCAATCACATGTCAGCCAAAGGAAATGTGCCCGTCATTGCCACAGTTGCCAAGGTTACACGTCTAAAGCCAGCGGATGGAGATTTTTATTCTAGCAACACAATGCGGGATTAGCACACCTGTTGTAAATGAGAACATTTTTTTAATTCCTCTGTTCGGGCTGCTGCTTTTGGATTAACCTCAGAAGCGTCTGGCAATGTTGAATTGAACTTTTGCCACCAGTCTCCATATTCTGTGGCAGAGAACTCAACCGAACACTGTTTCAGAGAATTTCTCTAACCCCCCTTCTCTTGCTGTTTCCCTCAAGCTGCATCTCTCTCTCTCTCTCTCTCTCTCTCTCTCTCTCTCTCTCTCCCTGTCTCTGATGTTCAGAATAGCTGGGGGTCCAGTGTGAATCAACACGAATCTGGGTTTCTGTCATTTAAATGACGAGATACTGCCTCCTGCTCTCTTCTGGGTGAACAAAATGAGACATTGTCATGCGCTCGGGCGCATGATCCTCTTTTTAAATCTGTATTCTGCCTTAAATCTGTGTAATCTGCAACTTTGCTGGTCTTTTCTAAACACACATGCATCCATGTTGGAGGGGGCCTCGTCTCCCCTCCCGGTCACCATCACGTGGTTGTTTTTCTGTTCCCTTGCCCAAATCAAGGTTCAAAGCGCCGAATATGGCGCATTCTTTACGGGTGAATCCACACCCAGCAGCTACGTTCTGGGCTGTATAAATAAAACTGAATCGACTTTACACCGGTTGCCTGGCAACATCAGAGAGACGAGCGATGACAACGCTCCAGAAAAATTCACCGTGCTGGATGATCTCAATTAACGCCCAACAGGAAGGGAACCCGCAGCAAAAGTGACAGAGTACCCACTTGGACGAAGTGGGGTGTGTGTGTGTGGGGGGGACTTGTTACACATTTCAGCTTTACCGCAGTGAGGAGTGACAATGAGGATGGGAGGAGAAAACAGTGACCTAATTCAAACTCTAAACATGACGTCCTTTGCCACCGTCTCCTTCGCAGACGCTGGAAATCTGCAGAATCCCCCGCAGATCATGACGGCGGATCTGCGTGCGTCCTCCCATCCTTCTAATGTATTCGGTGACAAATCTCACACCCTTCAACGCCTTGAAGACAAATAATGCGGCACATACAGTAGACACGCACGCGTGCGCAAGTATCTGCACGCACTGGCGATCTATAAGCTCCGGGATGCATTACACACACACACACACACACACACACACACACACACATATAATATATAATATAATATCAAGCTGCAGAGCTATACGTTTCTCGCTTGTTTGTTTCGGGCTGCGTGCGTTAAAGCGTGTGGGCGTGTGTTGTCTCTCTAGTGTTTTCGAACATGCCCGCCGGCGTGTGGGTGCGTTCCCCTGTCTGAGGAGGAACTCTGACACGGGCACGCTGCGTTGAACAATTCTCCCCATCAGCCCCGGCTCCCGTTGTTGCCCAGCTACGGGCGAATCTGGACCGAGAGAGTGAGGAGGAAGGTGGTGGTGGTGGGGGGCTGGGGGGGTTGCAGAAAGAAGAGAAGAAGGAAGAAGAGTGAGGCAGGGACCGCTACGAGCGGCCATCAAAGTTTAAAACAAACATTTGGAGACAACTGCAGGAACCCTCCCTAAGTGATTACGCGTGTCATTGTGCATGTACTTTTGCGCTGCACGAGTATTATAGTGGGCGGCCTGATTGGCTACATCATCAGTCAGAGAGCTCTAAAGAGGCATGCGTGTGAAATAATTCATGGGAAGACAAAAGTTGCAGCTCAGGATACGCACAGTAACGAGCCTGCAACAAGATTGCCGCAATAAAATTTTCAGTGCCGCAAAAATATGAAGCTTCCGGCTAAAAGAGCCATCTAAATGCTTTTTAACACTAATGGGGAAAGCAGAATCTCCACTGAAGGCAGACCGGCAGCTCTTACTAAATGACATTTCCCTCCAGTCCCCAACAATAAGCAACTTTCCGCGCCCGCAGCTAGACTGCCAAGAAAGGACGCAGCGTCTTTAGCTTTCAACGTTGCTGTGTTCTAATTTGCATGGAGACACACTGGCCACGGGTCACCTTGAGCGGAAAAAACCTGCTTCTGAAAAGAAGAGCCGTGTGACATGGCTAAATACCGCTGGATTTGGTGGGAATTTGCCGTTGACTGCGTGGCATTCTGGTGTTGATCTAAGATTTACTGTCAGCAATCTTTCCTGATAGCTGAGACTTATTGATCATCTGGCCTGCCGTCAAGATTAACCACATCCGGTAACAAATCACTGATTTCAACAGAATTTCTGCTCGACAAAGTATCAATCTAAATGCACCACACCGAAAGAGGAGTTTTCTGATCTGATTTCTGTCTCAAAGCGGCACCACTATGATTTTAAAATGCTTATGGATTATTTTGATAGATTTTTAAATAGAATTTTATGTTTAGAAATAGGTCATAGCTTGTGACCTGATCAGCCACCTCCAGTGATCTATAGTGATCTTTGTGCATCTTTCTGGGTGTGGGGAGGAGGTTGTTTTTGGTACTCTAGTATTGTGAAAATGTATATTTTCTGTGCACTAATCTTTGCAGGAACACATCATCTTCACAGATTGCTGCAGAGCTAGCGTCCAGCATCTGAACTTTTTTTTTTTTTTTTTTTTTTTTTACGGAAAGAGATGAGCGAGCTTTTAAGAGAGAGGTGGCAGAGTGTGTAAGCTGCGGTGGATCTCAGTACCTTGCTCAAGGACACCTCAGTATTGGCTCGACTCCGGAAGTGCCTTCATCGTATGTATAACAGCCAGCACCAGACTGGCTTTTAATGACTCACACAGATCTATTTTTGCCGCCTCATAAATTCAAAATCTGGATTGGATTTTACTGACAAGAATGACAAATTGGGGATTATGCAAAAAGGACCCACTTTGATTTAGCTACTAAAATATGTCAGCATAAATTCAAGATGATGACCCCTTTCTGCCTGACCCAGTAAACGTAAAAAGCTTATCAGACTGTATAATTAAGGATTAATGCTCACACCTCTGCACTTCAAAGTCCGTAAAAGCAAGAAAATCACAGAGACTAATGTGGATCTGATGTGACAGAAAAAAGAGAGCCGTAGCTCTTAAAAGAATTTCAGGGAGAAAGGTTAGTAATAATAATGTCCTGGGATTCAGAGAGAAGGCAACGAGAACATCTCCCTGGGATCGTTCTGTGTTAGCGCCTCGAGTCTGAATGGGGCCTGTGGACAGCAGCCAGATGGCAGGAGAGGCAACACATAAAGTCAAACGTGTTTGCAGAAGGTGAGGACGTGTGGAATGGAGGGATGACGTTGAGGTGACGGCATCCAGCTGGGAGGACGCGACTGTCACGCTGTATGAAATTAGATACAGGCCATGATGCAGATGCACACCAGGAAAAAAAGCTGATTGTACAAGCACACACACACAAAACAAAACAGTATACTGTTAAGATATCAGCTTGCACATATAAGAGAAAAGGGTCCTTTAACGCCATTGTGCAAACAGTTTTTCTTTAGTTGCATTTTAAAAATAAGCACTAAAAATATAAATATAAATAGCTAGCAGCTATTTATAGTTGCTAGCTTATCTGCACACAAAAGGATCAGTTAACATACTGCATCATATGTCCGTACATCAGATAACTTTAAGTGAAGACAAGTAAGGGCGGGGAAACCTGGCGGGGGAAGTAGCCAAGAATGTAGTCAGACGTTTGTGTTGACACTGACAATGTGATGAAGTCAGGATAAGTCACTGACGCCTCCAGTGAAGGGCGACGTCTGACCTCTGCCTGACCTGTGTCTGCACTAAATGTTTCCGTCGACCTGTTGCACATTAATGAACAGGTCACACATCAGCTGAAAAAACAAAACAAACAAAAAAAAAAACCCTGATCCTCAAACCAGTAAAATCAGATGAACATGTCTGACTGAAATATATAGATTCATCAATAAACCCAATATCAGAAGCAAAAAACACGAGGCAAGTTCACGTAATTGATTTGATTTCATAATGAGCTTTTGAAATCACACCGTATGTTATCATAAAGTCACTGATACCCTGTCTCTGGCCTAGATGGTTAATATAATATAATACACATTTTTTTAAATAATAAAAAAACAGCCCAGTGCTGTCTGATATTAGAGCAGACTTGCTCAGACAGCTGCCTGAAAGCATGATTTAAAGTGTCATGCTAGAATAAAATTAATTGTGGGTCATGAATCGGAAGCTTTAGACACTGTCACACTGAGTAAAAAAAAAAAAGAAAAAGAAAAGAAAAGAAATCCTGCGTTCACAGGAACATATGAATGGACTTGACTGCCCCCTGGTGTGCAATCGATTGTATTACAACACATTCATGAGACGAGCGCAAGATAGATGAGCTGAGTGATGGGAAACAACGGGCAGGCAAAAAGGATAAGAGCCTTAACAAGGGGACTGGGAGGCGCAAAGTGGGAAAGAACAGGGAGATAAACTGATAGATAAAATGATAATGAAACAGTATATCACAGAAAGTACCCAAGCAGTGTGGAGCAGGAGAGCAAAAGACAGGAGAGATGAAGAAAAACACTAAATGGGGATATAGTGTGAAGGAGGAAAGGGTAAAATATGGAGAGATAAGAAGGGAGAGCAGAGGATCACAGAAAAGGAGAGGGAGCACGAGCAAAACCTCTCACTTCTCCTACTCTCCACAGCAACCACTGTCACATAATGCCACAAAATCCCAGAGCAAACATGCAGACACATCCAACAAAGAGGGAAGAATTAGAGCCGATGCAGCCTCACAAACATGTTTGAGGAATAACAGTCTGCACTGCCATTTCCATCTCAATATATGCAGAATAATGAACATGCATCATCTGTCGCTACAAAGCACCTAGTATGTCTTTGCATTTCTACAGACCTAAAAATACTTTATTCAGCAATTTTAATGTTTGTTTTGCAAGAAAAGGTGGAAAAATAATTTAATATCTGAAATCAGACCTGTGTCTATGTAGCTGTTGCATGCACCGTGGACAGTCTGCAATCCTGGCTCAATTACAGATAGAACATCAGCATATGGAATACTGCTTGTGCAGTATGTATTTCAGTATCGCAGTTATATTTGAGAGATATACTTTAACAGCCGTCTGCTGAAAATTATTTGGTCTTGGCCCTTGAGAATGAGATGCACAGGCTCTACTTCCTCTTACTGTCTCCATGAAGTAATAACATGTCACAGGACCAAGAAGGTCCACAAATCCTTGCACACAGGAGGGAAAATCCTATAGATAATGAGGAGGATGAGGAGGATATGTCTGTGAATACGTGTGTGTGCGCGCGTGTGAGCATGAAACATAAATTCTATACTTGACAAAATTATACGTACACTAAAAATAGGCTCTCTTTTTGTTCACAAGCATAATAAAACATTTTAGACTTGTTTGGGATGAAGCTTTCCTCTCAGCCTAGGAGCAAAAATCAATAACAGTGAGCAGTTCTGCTTTGCCAAAATAAGGCACCGAAGGATAAACGTGTTTCTGACTAAGGTGTGAATAACAAGCCTTGCTTAAATCATGGCAAATATTGGCTTTTGGTTCCTTTACCCGCAGCCACACAGACTGATGCTGGTGCACACACAACTGCAGCTGAGCAGCAAAGCAGGAGTCAGGACCAAACTGGCAACATATTTCATTTATTCTACGTCTGAAAATGGATTATGTCTCATGCCAAAACTGCTCTGTTTTGTCTGTCTGGAATGAGATTATGTATCTGTTTTTTTTGTGATCAGACAGCGATCATGCAACAACTGACCACATTAAAGGCAAAAATGACCATACCAAGCTGGATAGAGTGAATACAAACACTTCTCCTGCTCACATCATCAGTGATGACGCTTTCTTCTTAGCGGGAATACTGCCATCTAGTGTTAGGTCGACACTAACGCAGGTGCCTCAGACCGGGGTCCAAACATTGTAAAACAAAACACGCTTCGATTCATCCGCAGGCTGATTCACACAAGTTGCATCTGATCCCCGCTGTGGTAGGAACAAAGAAAGACCTGACTTTGTCATTGGAAGGATAATGAAGTTCATTTTCCGCATTGCCGCCCTCAGAAGGTCAAACAAGGATAAATATCTGCGTTGCTGTTGTGTGACTGTATGTACGCTATTAGGAGGTTAATAGTCAAATATACTGTAGTAGTGCATGAATAAATATATATATATTTATTTTCACCGGGATTATCTGGGTCCAGTCTTCCTTGCCGTTCTGTGTGTCTCTCCCCCCTTCTCTCCCTCTCTCTCTCTTTCTCTCTCTCTTTGCAGGTCTTCCATCTCCAGGCCTTCGTGCTGTACGGACCTCGGCCTCTGGCAAACTCAGGGTCCGCTGTCGGCACCTGCCTATACTGTTCATCTCTTTATAACAACCTGCTATGCTGTATTATGTGTATATATATTATGTCTGATATGTTTGTATTTCTATGATTGTATTTTGTCTGTATTTCTTTGGTTTTATGATTGTATCTGTTCTCCCTCTCTCTTTCTCTCTATTCTCTCTGTCCTGTCTCCCTCTTTTATTCCTCCTTTACCCAGCCAACTTTCAGCAGGATGGTTCCCCCTTGTAAGCCTGGTCCTGCTCAAGGTTTCTTCCTGTTAAAAGGGAGTTTTTCCTTGCCACTGTGCTTACCTGGGGGTTCAGGCTCTGGGTTTGTACCTCTGTAAAGCACCTAGAGACAATTTTATTGTAAAAGGTGCTATATAAATAAAATTGAATTGAATTTAATTGAATATATAACCGTATATGTAACCAGTTTGGCCTTCCATACAGTAAATAAAGTTAAACATGATCCTTGCTGTAGTGATACACCAACCACATTATCATAATAACATAATAAAGTGCTTTTTAATAATAACCTTTTACTACCCCCTGTAGAAAATGAGGCAAATCCAAAATTGTTTTTCTTGTGTGTCTGACAAAAGAAAGAAATGGAATTTAAAAAAATATGCTCAAATAGAAGTTAAATGCAACTATTAGTCAAATGGTTTTGACGTTAAATCTGACCTGCTGTTAATATATAGAATTGAATCGAATTCTTTGTATGTAAAGGAGCACAGAAATACATTTTTTTTTTTTTTTAGAAACAGTCAGTGGAGTGTTGTTGTAGAGAGGGGGTGGCAAAGAAACAGCAGTGTGGTGCAAAACATCTCCAGAAAAGACTAAACACATACAACAAATGCATAGCTGGGAGGTAGAAGCTGTACGGAGGCAGCGCTGAGCCCAGCAGGGAATGGAGAAAAAAAAAACAAAAAAAAAAAAACAAAGGCTCACCCAGAGAAGATGTTTTGTTGTAAGGAACTGCAGTCTTGAGGCATTCAGGCTGTTTTTCAGCACCTGTGCTGTTCTCTTCTATACCAACCAAAGGAAGATGTCAAGACAAGAGGAGCATATTTCAACACACACACACACACACACACACACACATATATATATATATATTTTTTTTTTTTTTTTTTTTGTGTGTGGGGGTGTGTGTGTGTGGTGGTTTGTGTGGGTGTGTGTATCAATTATCAAGGGTATCACCAATAGAGGACGATGCAATCAAAAGACATTAATCACTATTTTAAGAGCTCCTATGAGCTCCTGGTTCTCCTAAAAACCTAAAATCTACAGCTCTAATTTAGAATACATTGTTGTTAACTAGGTTCCACTGCACACACATTTTCTTTAAAAAAAATGTTTCAGGTTTTTGCAGTGTTTTTCTTTCCCATCACCTGTTCTGCAGTCTGTAGTTTGTATCGTCTAGGCAATTTCTAAAAGCATCCGTTACTATCCCGATTGCATCCAGGCCCTTTGCAGACACACAGAGCTGGACCCCAGAGCAAGCAGTCGTCGTCAGTCCTTGGAGGAAGTGAATGTGATTGATTCAAGGATGACTTGTCATGGAGCGAAGACGGAGGACATTCTACCACAAGCATTATTCCATCAGGGGAAGCACGGTCTGAAATTGCATAATCTTCATGACTAATTCAAAGAACGTCAGAACCTTCCGAAATACATCGGTAACGCGAAGCCGAATGATGACGCTGAATCATCGTGTGTTGTGAAGCAGCGGGCTATTTGCTATTGCAGAGCTCGCTGTGTCATGGGAGGAGACTGAACTGAGAACCAAAACTGTCAGCAGCAGCTAAGGTGCATCCACTGCTGCTATGACAGCTGATGCCACATGGGATCCTCCATGGCTGGGCCAGGGCAATCGGACCCGCCTTCCAAACACTGGCGCCTCCGGCAAATCAGGAAACTGTACCATCACAAAGATCCTTTGAAGCAGGGCCTGTGCTGACCAGACTCCTGACAGCAGCAGCAGCAGCAGCCGCAGCAGCAGCAGCAACAACAACAACAACAACAACAACAAAGCTAGGCCTTAATGAACAACAAGAGAGACGCGAGCAACAAACGCGGACAACAACAGCTAGGGCTGTCTGCTTTCTATGTTGCTGTTTTAAACCCCATTTATGAAATCTAAAGGGAGGTGGGGGTCTTATTAATGAAAAATAAAAATAGACTGTGAGGAAAAGAGCGAGAGAGGGTTCAATGAAAATATCACAAGGGAAAAAAGACAGAGCGAAGAAATGCTGTAATGAGATGCTGATACAACCAGAAAGGAGTGACTGCCCTCCAGGGGGAACCGTGCCACAGTACAAAGCTTCAGTACGAACTTTGGGGGGGAGGGGGACTAAACTGCCCTTTAAACCACGACCGTACAATTCGAAATACCGTTTCGGCAACAGCAGCAATATCACTGGTGACTGAAGTACAGTCACAGCAACAGTTATCCATGATGGATCTGAAGTGGTGTGGGCATGCATTAGCAGTGTTTATGTCACCACACACAGGTAAGGACGATTACTGCTTTACAGGACACAGCATAAAATGAGACAATATTATAGTAATAATAATAATAATAATAATCTTTGCAACAACAGACAGTACTTTGAGTGGGTGGAAAAGACGAGGCTCCACAAGTGCACAGAAATAATGGACAGATCCATGAGCTAAACATGGAATTACTCAGACAGGGGGAAGAAAAATCCTTGAGTGGAGTGGTGTGGGAGATCTGAATAAAAAGTGACTACAAAGTTCTCAAGAGATGTGGAGGAGGAAAGGCGTCTGCAGATCTTTAAACTGAGACACATTCGAGATGCACTACAGGGGAAGAAAAATGATAGGATGCAGCAAAATCATAACACCAAAGCATCCTGATATGACAATGAAAGCAAGATTAAAAGTGTGAAATCCTGCTTTGGCTGTGCGATACTGAATGCAGCGTCAACAAGGGTGTGTTTAAAGGCTGTTGGACGTTTCATGTGCTGGAGGAAGATGCAGCTTGCAAAAGACGTGTGCGCCTAAGAGGACACACAGGCGGTGTTTAAACAAGATTGTCACAGTTGGTGGAAAGCCGGTCTTATCTCTCTGAACTTCTGACTCCTCCAGCCTCCGTGTTTTTATAGTTCAGCCTGAACCAAAACACGACATCAGATTTACGGGCTGAATTCTGACACAAGGGAGGAGTTTGAGCCCCAAGGAACCTGCTAATTCAGCCATTGTTGTTACAGCACGCAGGACCTGAAGGCTCAGTGTGTTAAAGCAGCGGCACGGGCTAATTGGGTTTCCACTGTTAATTAGGCCAATTAATTTGGAAATGCAGCTGAGGCGATGAGCGTCTCCATCAGGTCATTTAGGGATTACAGGCAGAGAAGAATAGTCGTGGGAAGAGAAGAAGAGTTGAGGAATCGAGAAAAGTAGCTTATGAGCAAGAGGGTCACTTGAGAGGGACCCCGTTCCGCAATTAATGCTTCCCACTGAATGCTATCCCTAAATGATCCGTGGATTTAGGGTAATTACCCATTTGTGAGAAATTAATCAAATCAATAACCTGTGGGAGTCGGTGCCATGGAAGCAGCACCATCTTTAATTTAGACAGAGAGCGACAGTGTTGCTAATCAGCCGTGAGAAAGGTGAGCCATAGAGAGGCCTGGGTGACGTATGCCTTCAAGTGTTATCAGTCTGACAAGTGTGTAACTGCAGATTTTCAAGATCACTTGTACATGAAGGGGACCTAAGTTAGGATGCATGACATTTAACCTTTTGTGAACATATGACCTGCATGCTGGTCTGTTTGCATTAAGTGTCACAAGCAAGAGAAAAGCAACTCACCTCTACAAAGAGGAAACATGGTACTATGTAGGTGCTGGACTTCTGCAGGCTTCTGTCTTCAGGAAGGCTGCTCGTCACCCTCCTCTGTGCCGTCCGCTGACCTCCGTTCATCTGTGGGTTGAAAGATCAAAAGATCTATACAGGTAACAACTCCTACTATGACATTACTAACATATATATGACATTACATGTTCCTTTGATTATATATATATATATAATCAAAGGAACACATGCTTGCAATGTAAAAAGTATGTTTTACAATGAGGCATCATCAAACTTTTACTCATTCAGGGGAATTTCCTGGAGTCTTATAAATCAAGAGTGTAAAGTGTATAAACATAAAATCCATGAAACTTGGCTCTACTGAAACTGTGGTCAGATTGTAAACTTTCAGTGGTGGCTGCAGAATGAATTTAAACATAATGGCACATTCCCATTTCACACATTTAAATTTATAGGCGGCTGTTCAGCACTGGTACACTTTTCCATTTGCCGTGATGAGTTATTTCCCGGTTATGTTTATATAATCACTATACAGTAACTAATGCTGTTTGCCAGTATTCCATGCAATGGTTGAATCCAACCATCCAGTGGCAACTTCATGCTATCAACAACTAACTAATCATTATTAGCCTGAAAGGTACATTATACATAACTAACAAGTTTACCTCATATCTTCATCAAAGTCAGATAAAGGACTGAAGAGCGAGGCTGCAGCAGTTTGTACAAGTTTATGGAGTTGTGAAAACAGACATTATATTTCCTGCAAGATGCAATTAGATCCAGAATGAGGAAGGGAATGGTGGAAATGATAAAATGCATTATAATGTGCAATCAACCGTGTCATTAACAAATTATTGTTGCATAACAGTGACCACTTAATCCTTGGCACATTTTCAAGATGGTCAGGAAGAAACACTTTCCCTAATGCGAAAAAACAAAAACGAAAAAAAAAAAAAAACACACACACACACACACAAACAGGTGTTAGTTTGTGGGTATGAGGGCAGGCAATCGGAGACAATGGGAGGGAATGAGAAATGAGGCTGGAAGGAGGAGAAGCAGACTGGAATCAGAGGAACGATGATCAAAAACAAAAGCTTGACAGAAAGAGATAAGAGGCAGACAAAGTCATGATGCAGACGTTATGAGACTCCTCAGAAGTGAAAGGGGGCTCGAGTGTGAAAGCCAGCAGACTCAGCAGTGGGGAAACAACAGAGAGCGAGGCTCAGACAGGTACAGAATGAACAAAAAATGGCTCGTATCCCCAAAGTGAGAACGGCAGGAAGTAGAAAAGAAAGGGAAATTAGAGGAGGAAGACCAGCTTTATTAGACACTGAAAAATAGTTTGCTGAATGATATTAACATCTGCTCCCTGAAACTTAGAGGCGCTGCAAAAGGCTTCAGAATCAATTAAAAAAAAAAAAAACATTTTCAACACATTCTTATAATTCAAATAATCACGATTTGCAAATCAAAAGCTAATGCCCTGAGTGGATTTAACAGGAGTCAAACAGCAGCTGTCACTCTTTGCTCATCTCGCCAGCAATGGTCTCCCTTGCTTTCATGTCTGAGGGCGAAAGCTCTGCATGTCGAGTCAGCTCTTCCTGCAATCAATGACGGTTTTGATCAGCAAGAAGGCAGCTTCAATCAACGTTTGGAGCTTGTCCAGGTCTGAGAATTCACAGAGAGCTAAAACGCAAAATTTTAACGAGGATTAACACTTCGAAACACAAAACAAGCGTTTGGCTGACCTGTGACGAGGGCAGAAGGAGGTCTTTATTAGCACTGCATGAACATGCAGCACTTAACCAAGCGGATCTAAAACATTTTATTCATGGAATTCTCTGGAAAAGGCTACATTCAGTGTATGAAAGAAGTGATTAAACATGCCATTGAAACCACTGGCACTAGCATAAAAATTATTTATGAAAATACAGATCTGTACACGGACCTCTAACCATAAAGATCTTGCAATGCTATCAGATATGCAAGCGAATCTCTCAGCTGACGGGTTCCACTGGCACTGGGACTTTGCACATCCACATCACCTATAGCTCATGCTATAGTGTGAAAATAATTTAAAAAATGATTGCTGTAGCTGATGTTTTTGCCACTTGCGTTGGACATGTTGTCATTTTAATTTTACAATTTGCCATGTCCAGCTTTCCACTTCCACAATGAATAGAGAACTGTTTGACAGATAGTGTCATCTTTCATGTTGTCATATACTTATTTTCTAAACTCTCCTCTTTTATTGTCCGTCTCGTGGGAGTAACTATGATGCTATTAGCTTAATATTTCAACATGAACAGGTAGAAGGCAGAAGGTGCTTTGATCACTCCGTGGTGGGATGTAAAGCAAATGGTGTACGGCTTGTGGCAGAGGAAAAAAAGGATTGAAAATACAGACATATAAACACAAAGGAGGACTCTTAATACTGTATTTAGGTCTTCCTTTATGTTCCTGTCCTCAAAAGCAGTAAGAAGGAATCAGGCTTAAGGCATCACTAATCATCTCTTGTGGTGCTGTCCAATGTCGTTGACAATGATGTGCATCCTTAAGCCCCACACTGGCACCAGAGCGAAAAATAAAAAAAAATCTCCAGTACTCTCTCTCACACACACACACACACACACACACACACACACACACGCGCGCGCGCACGCACACGCAGTGTTGCTGCATAACTGAAGCATGTGCATGCTTCAGTTATGCAGCAACATTTGTTGGGAATGACAACCTGACATCTCGGGAATAAGAGGATGATTTGATGTTCACTGTGTGTGTGTGTGTGTGTGTGTGTGTGTGTGTGTGTGTGTGTGTGTTTAAAGCAGATAGAGAAAGATGGAGTTTCCAGCACAGATCATCCCCCCGTGCTATACTTTAGGTTCACCAATGTGGGTCACAGATATGACAGAATCCTTTTCTCCCTCTGAGACACAAGTGTGCACGTACACACATGCACACACACTTAAAAGGGCATCCCTTGTTCAATTACATGCCCTCAATCTAACAGGATGCAGAAGCAAAATCTGAAAAGCGCTCACCTTTAATCTCTGTATCTTGGAAGCAGCTCCGTTGCAAAGTGACCGCTCTCTGAGTCTCCTTCTCTAGGAGGATTTGCTCCTGACGCAGGTCCCCATTCTGCAGCTGCAGTGAAGTCTTCACCTCTTTTTGTTCTTTTTACCCCCTTCGCATCTCCTTCAAAGCACAACTGCTCCCCTCTACACTTCTACCGCTCTGCCACTAAGAACCCAGGTGGCACCAAGTGTGAATAAAGAGAGGCAGAGGACTCACTACCAGTCACCCAGAAATCAGCCAGCCAGTCTATATCTGTCTGCACTCAGCCACTGGGTCAATAAGCTAAATATGATGATCTTCAGCAGCACTTCAAGGCTAATTAGTCAAGTGAAGGGATCCACAGGCTAGAGAGGGAGACTCCTCAGTCGTTCCCAGCTGATAGGAGGAGGGGTACTGAGGAAAGAAAAAGAAGCGCCCGTGTGCGTGCATCTGTACCCGTGCATGCAAGTAAAAAGAGAAATGAGGCAAAGAGCAGGAGGAAAAAAGGGAATGGCAGAACAAGACAGCTGGTGAGGAGAGTGAGAGCAGCCAGAATGTGGGGAGATGGAACGTAGGGGATAAGAGAGAGAGACAGAGAAAGAGAGAGACTTAGAGGGAGGGGGAGAGAGAGAGAGAGAGAGAGCGAAAGAGGAGGGACTGTGTCAGAGGATGAGGCGAGCGGCAAAAAGATGCTATGCACTTTAGTACCTCGAAAAAAACACTTTGCTGGTAGCAGGAGATAGCGGCATAAGCTATAGGAGAGTGTGAGTGTACGTTTGTGAGCTATTGTGTGCGCGTGGGTGTGTGCGCGCATGAGCCTTTGTGCACATTTGCATACACGGGTGCCTAATTACAGGACAGTAACAGAGAGCAAAAACGACTATAAGAGTAATGTGACGTTACTATATAGTGTGCTTATATATTTTCAAGGGAGAGAAGGGAATATATGTATGTATGTATGTCAGAGGCCGCAGTGTGAAGGCTTAGCTAAAGCTTTCTCTCTCTCTCTCTCTTTTTTCTGTGTGTGTGTGTCTGTGTGTGCATGTGCGTTTCAGGGCTCTGATTCCGAGGGTGGCAGCATGCACATGTTGGTATTGTTGTCACAAGCATTACCACAGGCATTATTTTAAAGCTTTAGAAGCCACCGGCACTCCGCTATATTAGTCAGTTCAGCGTACAAAAATAGATTTATTACACATTGTGAGAAAGCAGATTTGCATCTAACCAACGTGGCAGAATTAGATATAATTAGTTCACAATAAGAGAACTGCCGCCATTAGAGATATGGGCCGAATGGGATGATTATGATAAATCTTACAGTAAGAATATTCTGTGGCATTAAAATGATAAAAATATCACACTCAAAGAGCGGGAATAAAATATGCAAGGGTTTCCTCACCAATACAAGTTTCTTCTTGCAAAAGGCCTTTGAGGTGGCCAGTGTTAGAGGAAAAAGCATTATTAAACCTGCCCACCCTTTTGTTCTCCTCTCAGATCACTCCCAGCTGGAGAGGAAACACGGACCAGTCACAGAAAAGGTCCCCTTTTTCAGAATGCTAAGATGTCAGAGTTCCCATGGTAACATGCTGCTTGCATAAAACAGAATAACAAGCAATCAAATGTGTATATAGAGGACACATCTGCGCATTTATTTACACACACACACACAGTAGATGAATATATGCCCTTGCTCTCCAATCTTGCTCTCCAATCCAACCTTTTTAGCACTGACGCTAAAACACACGCAGCTTGACTCAGTGCTGTCCTGAGCGTTAAAGTTAATTCCCCTCATTGCTATTATCTTTTTCCTTTTTATCCTGCTGACTATATGCCAATTCAATGAGTCCACAAACGCCCACCAAAAAAAGTTACACCATTGCATTAAGGGGGTCTTTATATAATGATAGCATGTCACATATACTGTCACATATGCCTGCCTAGCCTGATCAAGCGATGCATGAATTTCAGCTGCTCACACAGCGTTATACATTATGAAAGATAGGATCTATCGGGGGAGGAGGAGGCAATGCAGGAGAGGTTAGATCTGTAAATAGAGCAAACACACAGAGGTGGGCACATGTAACCTAAAAACTGATCCACATGATTGCAGCCATATGTACTCTTGCAGCACACCTGTCGTCTCTGGACTCTCCTTTCTACCCACTCTTTTCAGGCCAGTGCCCCAGGGAAAAACAGCTGCATGTGGGACAATTCTGCATCTGCACCGCTGCACCATGTGTCTGAGCCAGCCACCGACGGTTTGGACTCTTGTCACATGGGACAAGATATTATCTTTAGGACAAATCAGGATTTCCTGTAATGTTTCGTTCTTTCAAACCAATTCCTTTGTGATTTAAACTGTCATCACGACATTGTTTTGCTTCATGCACCAACTTTGTAATTAATATAGCGAAAATTGTACAAAATAACTGGATTTACAACACCCCGCCCCTTGAATGGTTGCCATGTTATCGAAAAATATATGTGACATAAATGAGCCTGACCTTCACTGATGAACAATATACAGGAGCACAACCGCGCAGACACAAATGAGCGGGCAAACAAAAGAGCAGGCTGGAGAAGGTGCTGGTGCTAATGAGAATGAACACTGACAAAAGCAATGCAGGTGCTATTGTCTGAACGGTTACTATTGAGGCATGTAGTAATGCAGGGATGAATCACTTCAGCTGGCAAAGGCACACTGACAGGATAGTAGAACTTGGCTGGGTATCCTTTACCAGAGACTAGAGCCGCTGATTGAGAAATTTGTGGGATTTTCTTTTTTTTTACTAGAGTACAACCATGTCAATATACTCCCACCATCACCAGATATGAATTGAATATGTCTTCAGGTTGTTGTGGTAAAAAGATTTTGCACCATGATGGTGCAACTGATACATTTTACACAATTGCACACTTTCATTTGCACATCGATCAACCTCCTGTCACTGACATCCCTCTTTTGTTACACACAAACGGCAGGGAGTCACTAATAAAAGCAGAACTCTGTATTAGCTCGCGTGCCCCCACTAGCTTACTGCTGATGTGAAAGCTGACTCTTATCTTGGGAAACAAGAAGTAGGCCGAGTAAGTGGATGTGCTCATTTCATGCACCATCGCTGTGGATGTGAGCCAAGGACATTCATACTTCAAACTGTCATGCAAGGGAATTTCAGCCATAAAGAATTAATTTGATTTTTAGTAAAATGGGATTATTAGGAAGCAGCTGTGCAGTTGGGTTGATGAAGCTACAATATGGACTAAGATGTAGTTAGACTCTGGCTGTGGGTTTATACACAGACATAGATCAAAAATCAAAGCTTTTTCTTCCCAGAAATCATCATTTGTCAAAGAAGAGTGTCAAGTCTGTTCCAGTAGTGCCAGACATGAGGGCAAATCAGAGCAAGGTGGTTACATCCAAAAAGAGTGCCCTTTTTAATCTCTGTAAATTCTGAAATCTGACATTCAATCCACTCAGCTATAGACTTCACAAAACATACAAGAAAAGCTAATATCTCAAGTCATTATACCTAAATAAATTTGAGAAATCATTTTCTAATTTAAATTCCCAAAAGAATCTAAGGCAGCTGACACTGTTATCACTAAGCGTAAGTGTACAGTATCTGAACTGGAGAAACCGTATCAATCTGAAATGACACGCGTAACCGATGGTTCCAAACACTGTCTAAACGGATAAAATTACAGCCGAAGACTTTGGAGGTGATCTAATCCGACAAAGCGTGTGTCTTCTGTGTTGGGTTTTAATTTTATGTAACTATATATAAAAAAAAGACTATTAATTTCATGTTTCACAAGTTTCTGCTATAACTACATAATAAAATACTAGTAAATAAGATATTTTACACCAATGTTCCCACTCAGTGTGGCACTCTGTGCTGCACGACGAACTCAGACCATCAGGGAAACCATATAAACATCAATCTTTGTGGAATTCAATTAATTTTTTAAAACAATTTTCGGCTTACAAAAGATGCAGCAGTGGCTATAAGTGCAAACAGTCAGAGCAACAGGAAACCGTTGCCTGCTGCAGCAGCTGGGGCAGGATGGGCTGCTCCCCTGCCTCCTTCTCCCTACTTCCTATCTCCTAGTTCCTACCCTATGCCATCTCTCCTCTGCCTCCCCCGGCCACAGTGACAGGAGTCAGGTAACCCCCTGACAGAACGGCCTTCTTTCCCCCAGAGATAGGTGATAGGTGTAGGAACGAAGGGAGGCGGTGTGAGCAGCTTCCTGGGGCCGTTTCGCTTCGTCGGTTGTCGATGTCCCGAGTTCGCCTCTGAAACCAGACGCACCGACGTTTCCGTTCCTGGCCGCAGACGACGGTGTTGGTCCACCGGTGACAAGCGTCGAGACTACTCAGGTGCTCGACCACAGGGGAGACAATAATGTAGCATTTACGTTCGATAATGCGACATTTCTCTCACTTTAAGGATGTTTTTGTCTTATTAGGGGTCTCCTTCTTGACTGGACTCAAAGCAACAGACAGCCAAGTGTACAGGTGAGTGTGTTTTTAGAACCTTTTCTGCGTGCTTGTGTTTTTTTTTTTTTTGGAAGGTTGTGCATGACGTCATCCACGGTAAATTTTTTCCGTGAAACTTTAAAAACCCAAGTTTTTTTTTTTTTTTTTTTTTTTTTTTTTTTTTTGAGAAAATATATTTGTGAATTTAATGTGGACATTCATTTAGCTGGCTTGTTTTAATTGTCTTTGTAAAATTATCCACAGTTTTCCACTTTAAATCATGAAGCTTTTAAGAACGACCTTTTATAGTGTTTTAATACAGGTATGCCGTCATGTGTAAACAGTAGCGTATTTATTTGTTTTTTACAGAGCAGGATCTGTTAAGAGCAGCCTTAATACATTAACTCCAAAAGTAAAACAAATAGAGAGATAGCACCTTTACTTACACACACACACACAGAGTGAAAATCATTAATGTTTTGAAATCAGCACAAGTTTGACTTGCAAAAAGTAGCTGTTTCTATCTCTTTTAACTACACATATCTCAGCTATAGCTTCATATGAAAACACCTCCTTCAACCACATATTGGTTAACAAGCAAGCTGGGCTTACTGGTTCCCAGCAGGACCTCCTGACGGGGTTCAGCTTTACTTTTTGCCTTACTTCTTTGGAAAAGAGTGTTTTCTTTAAAGGTTTGGTGTCTGGCATACCTGCCTCTGAGATTTCAAAGATACATTTAACACAAGGGGACAGTAAATATATAATACTTTCTAAAGCTGATCCCAGCTAATGGTTTATGAGACAGTAAAAAGGGTAATCACTCTCTTGTGGAGAATCCTAGATAAAATGCTACACTGTTAAAGCTAATTAGTTGTTTTAAGTGTCTGGGCTGCTTTTATACTTTAATTTCATTACAGATGAGATGGTTAAGGCTGAATCATTAAAAAGAAGCCTTGGCTTTTAAGCACTTTTAAGGCAGAGCAGACACAGGAAGAATGAGAACTAGAGGTAGTCCTTTGTGTAATATTGTGGTGCAGCTTCATTCTAAAAATTTAGCAAGTCAAGTGAGATACAATAAAATATGTTTACATGACTGTAAGGGATCTTGACAGATTCACTGGAGTCCTGCACAGAAGTTCCTTGCAGATTTTAATATTTTGATGCAGCAATACTCGGAGCTATACCATACAAAGATCATAAGGACACATTTAGTAGTTCATAATTTCTTTAATTTCTTTTTGCCAACATTTTCAAAACGCAACATATTGAATTAGCTCAGAATAGATGTGTTGGGCACTTCGAAGAGATATAGCGATCTCTCTTTCTCTCTGTCTATATATATATATATATATATATATATATATATATATATATATATATTTTTTTTTTTTTTTAAGGATCCTTAATAAAATCTTTCCATATGTAAAAAGGGGAAGGGTAATGAATGGGTGCACAGTGTAAGATAGCTATTAAAGACAGATCAAAATGCGGGTAAATAGTTTTTTCAGCCAGCCAATCAGAAAAAAGTTTTATCTTTTGAACGCACGATGATGAGAGTTGGAGTCTGACAGTATAAAGATGGCTTACAAACAATGATAAAAGAGGGAGTGATAAATATCCTACTTTGTGATGGATGACTGTTCAGCCTATCTCTGCACTGTCCCGTCTGTCCCAACATGGAATGAATTTTGCTGACTTCTACATGAAATTATTTTAAATATGGACAATGCCTGGTGAATTGTTACGTAATATTGTTTTTTTCGTCTCTGAGTAAGCGTCTAAATGGCTGTGTGGGCTTCTGGGGCTCAATTCAATTCAGCTCAATTCAATTCAGTTCAATTCAATTCATAGTGCCTTTTACAATAAAAAATTGTCTCTAGGTGCTTTACAGAGGCAGAAACCCAGAGCCTGAACACCCAGGTAAACACAGTGGCAAGGAAATACTCCCTTTTAACAGGAAGAAACCTTGAGCAGGACCAGGCTTACAAGTGGGAACCATCCTGCTGAAAGCCGGCTGGGTAAAGGAAGAGGGAGATAGGACAGACAGAATAGAGACAGAGAGAATCAATCATAGACTCATAGAAATACAAACAAAATACAATCATAGAAATACAAACATATCAGACATAATATACATAATACATATATACATAATACAGCATAGCAGGTTGTTATAAAAAGAGGAACAACATAGGCAAGTGCTGACAGTGAACCCTGGGTTTGTCAGAGGCTGTGATCCGTGCAGCATGAAGGTCTGGAGATGGAAAACCTGTAGAAAGATACAGAGAGAGAGAGAGAGAGAGAGAGATAGAGAGAAGAGGGGGAGAGAGACACAAAACAGCATGGAAGACTGGACACATTGATGATCCTGCTGAGAAGAAAAGGAGGAGAGGAAGTGAGGGAGTAGAGATGGTGGTTGGTGTTGAGGAAGTGGGGAACTGCTGAGTGGATCATGTTTGTGTCCCCAGCAGCGTAGGCCTATAGCAGCATAGCTATGCCAAAGATTGAAGAATAAAAGTTTGATGAGCCTATTCTACCTGTAGCTGTGAGAACTGACTGCAACTACATCTATCAACCCTACACACTTTGTTTGAGGCTAACTGTACGCTTTACTGAACAGAAAGGTTTTAAGTTTGATCTTAAAGGCAGACGTGGTGTCTGCCTCTTGGACCCAGGTTGGTAACTGGTTGGTAACTGGTTCCAGAGAGCTAAAGGCTCGTCCTCCCAGTCTACTTTTATGAATTCTAGGAACTGCAAGTAAATCTGCACTCTGTGATTCAGAAAGCGGGTTTAGCAAAAAGGGAAACTAAAGGTTTTTGGTTTTAGAAAGCTGGTTCAGCGTAACTCTGAGTCAGTTACCTGGGTAGCATACTCTATGAAACTAACCTGCTGGCTAACAGGTTAGTTCCAAATAACCCTGAGTTTCGCCTGCTCTTGAAGCCTGCAGACTATCGGGAGAGGATGACCTGCCCCGATTAGACGTTTGATTAAGCCCCGATAGGAACTTCTTTGAGCGTTACCCATTTATTTGCACCCTCGATAGTTTATTTAACAGCATTCTCAGCCCTCACATTGTTCATATTGCATAATGGCTCTCTGGAGCAAATTCTTTGTATTGTGATTTGTTTTGTTTTTTTTTGCCTTTTTTTTTAAATATAATATTGGTGAGTATGTGTCCAAGGTAACCGTCGGGCTGTCATAAACGTTGCTCTTGCACTCAAACGATTTTGAAAGGTTTTTGTAGTGTTAAAAAGTCACAGTCACCTGAGACATCTCATGGAAGTGTTCCACAGAATTGCAGGTATCAGTTGAATCATTAAATTGATTGATATCAGAAAGCAACAGCAGACAATTACATAGAACTCCTTCTGCTACCAAAAAAAAAAAAAAAAAAAAAAAAAAAATCAGTGTGTCAAGTTGTGTCTGTGATTAACGGATGGCATTTAGTGAACCAACACTAGGCTGGATCATCTCAGCCTTTTTTCTGTTGGCTATAATGGAGATAAAATTTAAACATATTCAGAATGCGAGACATGCATGTATAACAGGCATTTATGTGTTAGGCATTCATATAGACAATATTAAATACTGAGAGTGATGGGAAGGCTAAAGATTTGGCTTTTTCTTTGTTTAGGGAATTTCTCTAATTAATTAAATCTACTTATCACAGGTTAAATGAAGCGATTGAACACTGTTTAATGAGGACTGGATAAACAACACCACAATAGCTCGTATTTAAATCATATCTTACATGTTTGAACTATATTTTTGTATTTCATCTTAATTTTCTGCCAAGTAGGTTTGGTGCCTGTTGGGTTGCACCTGTGGCTCAAACACACATATAGAATATAAATTTTGAATGAGTGGAACGCTCAAGACCGAACATGTCTTTTTTTTTTTTTTTATATATCTCTCCAATTAATGATCACCCATGGACTCGGTTAGTAATTTTCAGTCACATGATCTCTCTCTTTTGCCGCTGCCGCAGTATTACTTTTTTTTCTTGAAAATATGCGCATTTTCGGTGTACGCAGTCATGAAATCTTCCATCTCCAAGGAGGAGAAGTGTGACAATCAAGGTTTTTTTTCTTGTTGCCATGGTGAATCACATTATCTGTGTTCCATTGATAAGGTTTTTTAGAGCTCAGCATTTTCGGTGTTTCCACACCGAAAACGCTGAGTTGGACATGGCAGATTTTGGCAAGCCTGCGTTCAGGTTCAAACTTCGAGTTTTGAAAATGCTCTTTCTGAAACGGACCCCAGTTGTTGTCCTCTGTGAGGAATTGCAGAATTTTCTTTACAAAAAAATCTATTCCACGCATGCATGTTAGAAATAGGGCCTCTGCTGATATGCACAAAGTATGATGACATGCTTTTGCATTATGTCATCCCCGCACTGTGTAATTTCTCAGACAGATAAAATACCACTTTAAACACCTTCACAGGAGATCTATAATCAGTGCTTCAGCAACTGCTTCTGCCTTCTGTGTGGCTTTGATCTTTTTTTCTGTTGTTAAAGGCAGAAGGCATTCTTTAATTAGTCTGTTGACGTGCTGGTGTATATACTATTTCTTTAATTTGCCATTATCTGTAAAGCTCTAAAACTTCAGCTTAATAGTTGCGAGAACAGGAATCGAGAAAAATTGTTGACTGTTTTTAGTTGACTTTGCCTTCTGCACACATGCCCTTTGTTTGACACCTACCACTGTGTTGTAACCAAAATTAGACAGCTAAGCCTACTGAAGGTCGTCCTGCCTGAAAACGGCAATGATCAGAGGAGGTAAAGAAAGACTAGAGCTGCCTCTCACAAGATAATATTTTATTTTGCTGAAATTTACCAATTTCTTTGTTATGGTATCTCCTCTGTCAGGTAAAAATTATATCACTTTTAATCCTTTGGCTTTGTATGAGTTATGTTTTGTAAAACTCACAAAAACATTTTAATCAATGCAATTAATTCTACTGCAGTAAAACAGAGTTTTAGTTGAATGCTCAAGATGTCATCAGTCTAATGTGTAGAATGAGCTTTTGTTATTGTTAAAGCAGAACTGGAAACGACACATAGTGAAAATGAAACCATAACAATACTTTGGTTTTACATGGATTTACAAGTAAATGACATCATGTTTTGTTTTTTTGTGAAGACCTTATCATGTTGGATCAGTGTTTCTTTTTGCCCTGCATATTATTTGTTTTTTCAGCCTTTTAAACCACAGTCACTCCAGCCAATGAGGAAACATTCTGTCTTTGACCAAGACATCAGGAGAGTATGCAGGCCAATGATTGAGGATTATTAATATAATCAGTAAGATAAGGAAAATTCCAGTGTTTCATATGATAACACCTTCCAAACCTAAAGCCAATGTGTGGCACTGTCACTGGAAATTGTGGGTGGTTTTGTAGTCTGCCTTCGTGTCGGTTATATCTGCCAATTGTCATCTGACATCATTGTAGCTTAGATGCCAATGCATTATTGGGATTAGCAGTATGCAAGTTCGTGATAGCTCAAGAACTCAGAGTCGTGAGCATGTGTGGAATATTAACTTTGCTTGAAAAATGGCAGATGAAACATTTCCAGATGCGTTCTAAAAAATGCACAACATACTTAATTTCTAATCTTCTCTCTTGCTCTGTAGGTATGAGAAGTCATTTCAATGTGAATTTATCCTTCATTGCATTTAAACTGTATTCTGTCAGCAGCTGTTGGTCGAAACAGGCGTCATCTCTGATTTATGGAGCAACGTGCAGATGGTTTTGTTTGTTTGGGGAGGGAGGAGAAACGGTATGTTGTCTGATTTTATTCTTTCAACTCCACATTGTTTTGTCAGTTTTGTTGAAATGTACTCTTAAGTGAAACATTTGATATTTGTATCTGTGTGTTGCTTTAAATGGAACTACAGTTGCAAATAGAGTGTGAGTCCCACACATGTCTACAGGCTTTTGACTGGGTGACAATAAGTAAAATGAACCAAAACTGGATTACTGGAGTCCAGCACTTCACTCCAAACCTGTCTGACACACAGCTGTCCAATCCTGCTCCAGAGGCAGTTCGCGTGCACGTCCTGCACACATTCGTTTGAAGTGCACAGACGATAAAAGTGTCCGGCATTCTTTCATTTTCATTTAAAGACTAAAACATTCCCTCATCGTTGTGTCATCATCATTGTGTTGATGCACAGCTGTGTTTTGAGTCCAGACAACACAAGTCCAGTGTTATCCAGCAAACCAGTGTCATGTTCAGGTTAGCATATGATTGTCCAGAACCAGAAACCGTTTACATTCATTGTCCCGTGGAAATGTAGACCACTAGACAAGGTGAAACATTAAATCTTCTGTGAATATCTATAGAGACAGAGGCAGGAGCGAAATTCGCATTGATTTTATTTATTTATTTAGTTAGTTAGAATTTTGTTGGAGCAGTGGAGTGCTCTAAACTGTCTCTTACAACTTCAAGACAATCTAAAACTCGGGTTTGAAAGACAACTTGTTAAAAGACAGTATGTAGTTAATAAAACCCTGCAGAAAATAGATAGACAATACAGACAAAAGGAACAAATGTCTGAAATCTCATGTCTTTTTATCCTGATCATGCTGATTATCAAGATGGCCCTCAGCCACACTGTTTCCATTTTCCAGTAACCAGTAATCAGGAGTCTTCTGTAATCCTCTTGTGCGCAGTATAATACACATGAACGTACACTTCAGGCTGCCTGAGGGCCACCAACTGGTGTATCCCCCTTATTATGAATTCTAAGCTGTGTCTCAGTTTATGTGCAGATAAGGTGGCAGATTATAGAGTTGGTAAACATTCAAACATTGAAAGCTTGCTGATTTCAGTAGTCTGACCTGCAGCATCAAGGCACCAGTTGTATGTACACTATATGATTATGTATACTCATACAGTAATATGTGTGTAGCCTGGAGAGACTTTGAGCATCCGTTTACATCTGCTGCCCATAGTTTGAGTTTATTGAACGGCCACTGGAGGGGTGAGGGTGAAGTTGGAGAGAAATTGCCTCAGCCAGCGATCAAACTTCAGTTTTTAAGTTGGTAGTGAGAAAGTGTCAGTAATGTTCGTTATTTTGTGTAATTTCACTGATAGACACTTTCAACTACAGATTCAGTGCACAATAGGTTTCTTCCTGTTAAAAGGGAGTTTTTCCCTGCCACTGTGCTTACCTGGGGGTTCAGGCTCTGGGTTTCTACCTCTGTAAAGCACTTAGAGACAATTTTATTGTAAAAGGTGCTATAGAAATAAAATTGAATTGAATTGAATTGAATTGAACAGTGTGACTTCTTCAGCATTGGATTAAATAGATAATCCTGCACCTTAATCATTGCAGTAGGCCAAAATGAATCATCCACCCCGTATGGCACATTATTTTCCAGCTGCACCGTGCGTACTCAGTTCAGATGACCGTGTTAATGTTTTTAGGCCCTTTCCCAATATGATAAGTGGATGACAGGGTTTTACAAAGGCTCCACCACACTGTCACTTCAATCTCCAGCTCAGCCTAATGTGCATGGGACCAATTTTCTCGCCCAGTATCCTCCCACATTTAATATTTTAAATGTGTGCGACAGATGGTCATTTTGCCACGGCTCGTGACTATAGCGGAAAGCACTCAGACATACATGATGAGCAGTGTGCAGACATTTGCAATATTAATCATTGCAGTGACCTGTAATAAGGCACAAAAAAAAAAAAAAAATACACACCCGTTGGATTTGCATAACCATAAATCAAAGTAAAATGAATTGTCAGTCAAGATGAATTGTCAGATGAGTTGTGTGATCAGTTGTTATAAAACTCTCCGCCTTTTTCTCCTCTCGGGATATTTTTGGTACATGTTTAGTGAACCACAACAGTGGTATCCTCATCAGAGACAACTGTGGAATGCTGTGTTTTCATGCCTTCTCCTTGACTGTCAGGGGAACTTGCGAGCAGCCTGTCGCAGTACACATTCCATCCGTTCCACCCACAATCATGCACCAACACACATGCAAACGCACACACACACTACCCCCACAGATATATGGCAGCGTAAACCAACAGCAAATCCAAACTCAATGCCCCAGGACATTTTACATATACGTATATGTATAAAACATGGAATTCATCCGGTGTTGAACACTTAAGTGGTAATCTTTTTGATTTCTCATTGTCAGATTTTCGACGTTTGTTTGACATTTTCCCGGCTCTTTGTTTGAGCCAGACTCTTCCCCGTGATGCGGTCAGTGACGACAGCGGAGGATGCACGGGTTCAGAGATCAGGGTCGCTGTGATTACATGTACTATCTTCAATCGTCCGGAGGACGTTGAGGCTTGTCCTATTTCTAAACACACGCCGGAAGGAAATTTTAACCCCGCTGATCTTTGAACAACTGAATCAAGGCTTTCAATTCTAATTTAAGTTTTTTTTTTTAAGATGCTTCATTTTGATTGTAATGGTGTATTTAGGTTCCTAAATAAAGCAGGATAATTAGTCGCAGAAGCAACTGATCCTCCAGATGAACATCAAAACAAAGATAGGTGTTGGATGTATCATTATTAGCAAAGAAAAATACTACATAATTAGTCAGCCTATAATCTCATATGGTGGGAAATCCAAACTGATAAACTAATAATATGCAATGTAGTGGGGCAGAGATGCCATGGGTTAAAAAAAAAAAGGCAAGAAAACAGTGATTTAAGTTTTTTGTTTTCCAGTTTAAAAAATGCTATTTGCAGAAATAATTTCAACAACACTGTACAGTGCAGCTGCAGCACTCAAATGCTGGGGCACTTGAATTTCTGTCGTTGTCGCTGTCTTGCTCTCTCTTGCTCTCTCTCCCACTCTCTCCTGTCTTTGCTGCTTCTTCCCCCACTTTCATCTTAATTTCTCCAAGAAATGGAGCAGAAACCTGAAAGTGCAAAGAATCAGGGCGGCCGGCAGTGGAACGGCAGCATCATTACATCATCACAGAAAAACAAAAATGTCATAGCGTGGCCTTTTAATGCCTCCGCTGATCTCATCCCACTTACCTCAGACTCTTCCAGTTTTGAAAATTGTTTTCCTCGTGGCCTGTATTTACGCTTCTGCTTCTTTCTCTACTACAGTTCAAATAGTGGGGGAATGCACTCGCCGAAACAGGAGTAACTCTGCTGCCTGTTGGATTCACGCTGTGTCGTGGTTGCATGCTGTCAGACCTTTACTGCCTTTGAGTGTCAGACGCAGAACTTCACAAGCAGTGAACTGTAACATCAAATGATTTCTTAAGAGTTTTTCATTCCAGGCAGCCCACTGTTCCCCCATCAGTTTCCACAGAGCCAATCTCACTCAGCATATAGACTACATGGCACCCCAGCAGGGAAATACCCATTGTTATATCAAAGTGTGCTGAAAGCATATACACTCTTAAGTGCCAGAACTGGAGGAATGTTATGCACGTTAAAGGGGTATTCCACTAACATGACACATTTTATACATGTATGAGCTCTGACAAACAGCAATTTCCCAGTGAAAAACTAAAATCTGGATCTCACATCCCTTTACACTGCTTAGATCATATTTTTTTGGACCAATATTTTTCTGAATTTAATTTTCCATGATGTTTTTGCTGCACAGTTTCATCTTTTTTGAGTAAAGTGCTGGAAACATAAGTCTATAAGAGCAGTTTCCTGTAGATCTGCTCAATTATTATTTTTTTAACAGATCCTTTTTTTTTTTTCCTTACAAAGAGTAGAAAAAAATGAGGATGTTGCTCAGATTTATTCATTCAGTCTACCAGGAAGTTGGTTGTTTTAATTGAAGCTATTTCCAGCTTGATAATGAAAGCCACCAGTGGGTGTGGAGGCATTTGTATTCCTCGACGATCATTAACTTGGAAATGAATCTCGATCAAAACGGTTGTACTCTAATCTAATCAGAGCAAAGGCATTTTAATGTCACAGCTGGAGCAACATTTAATGAATTCTTCATAGCAGCACTAATATGCAATTTCTTTTCCCCTCTAGGTTTCACTAAAGTAATAGCTTTAGACTGATGACACTGTGCTTGAGAGTGGGGTCACGTGTCTGTTCACACACTAGGAAACACTTTGCGTTCACAAATTTTGGGGATAGTCCAAATGGCAGAGCGTGGGTGGAGCAGGCTATTTGATCATCTCGCGTGTCTTAATCTCTCCAGTTGGAAGAGATGTTTTTGGCGTATTTACAGTTAAACATTGCTCTTCATCACTCCGTGTGCCTTGTGTTCTTCAGCGTGTGCGCCAGTGAACATGCCTGCTCCCCGCTGTGCACGCTGTTCTGGAGGTTCTCCTGCTGTATTCAGACAGGAGGCCCTTCTGGAGCCAGAACTAGGTCGCAAGCGGAAGAAAAGAAGCAGTTACATTTGCATTTACATGTGAAGATCTTAAGAGATCAATTCCTGATCAAGCCTGGATTACAATGTGAATTTGAAAGGGGCTTTTTGAGGATGCCCTGGACATGCTGAGCTGTTTCTTTTTTTTTTTTTTTTTTTTTTTAATCGGGTCTTTGCAGCACAGTTGTGGTTCTTTCGTCTTTTTTGTACCAAGATGATTGTGGGAGTTGTGTGAAAATTCACAGTTAAGGTGCAAAGACTCATTGCTAAAGTAAAAATTTGTGATCATTCGCAGAGATGTTCCGAGCAAACACAGCTGATGAATAAAACCAGAATAGGAAACATAGTTTAAGTTGTTTTTCTCTTTTTTGCAGTTTTACCAATAACCTGGAGAAATTCCAGTATTTTTTTTTGACACTAGATGTTGGAGAACTATATTTTGTGATATTATGTCGCAAATCCCTTTTTTTTTTTGTTTTTCCTCCCTCTGTCTGTATTAACTTTTTGACTTTGTAAGCGTTCCCTCCTCTGCTCTCCTGTATCATGTCTAATTATTGAAAACAGGGTGTGTCTTTTGGGAGCTCCTCCATACCCCCTCATCAAAGCTTGTGTTTGTGTTTGCTTGTTTATCTCCTGCTACTATTCTCGGTACCCTCCTGGAGCCCCGAAGAGACACAAGTCTGGTGTCCCGTGGAGGCTAATACTGTAAGCTGTCGCTGCTCTTTCAGTCATGTTACCAAAAATGAATTAAGAAAAAAAAAAAAACAACTTCTGACTCTTTTTATAGTTTAGCGCTATTGTATCAATAATTGTATAATCATTTCTATCTATTGTTGGGAACTTAGTAATGAAAAGCAGCAGAAGGTCGATTGCCCTCTTCTTGTCCTTGTGTCTTCTTCATACACGTCACATTTTATTGTCACAGTAATCCTGTAAGTGATTGAATGTGTATTTGTGAACAGTGGTTTATTACAAGCTTAATCCTTATTATACAGTTTGTTTGAAATACAGCAGCATCATTTCGAGCCACATTAAACTTTGGATGGAGCAAATCAAGAAAGAAATTAAAGCTATTATTAATAAGCACACAAATACAGTGCTTTGTATGTGTGCATAAGCTGTTTTTACTGGTCAACAATCTATGGAAGCTCTTTCCTCTCTGATGTTTGCGATAGAAATCAAGCAGTGATCAGATCTCACCTAATGTAAGAATACTGTTGTCGTGGTAACTGAATTCTTATTATAAAATTTAAAATAATGATAATATTACAAGTTCTAAGAATGCTAATGAAAAGTTACTGTGAGCTGGTGTGCTCTCTGGGACCCTCGTCTAAGCTCTCTCGTGTAGATCTGAGTTTTGTGCACAACTAGTCTGGTCCATTTCCATTCCAGCTCCAGAGGAACAAAAATTGCCTGTGGTAATTTTAGTCCAGATGATTGAAGCTCTTCTGAACAAGCCTTCTGAATAGGTTGTGTTTTATAGGGCTATGAAATGACAGAGAGCCTCTACATTCACACGTTGTACTAATACATTTGCATATTTATGTTCCCAGAAAAGGCAAAATGGGCCAGGACAATGACTCTGGAATCATCCTTAAAGACAGAATAGCAGACAATTTCACCCATAGGACAGCTTGGACAGAAGCAAAAATTGTGATTTGTTGTTGAACTGACATTTTTCTCATGAAGTAATGGAATTGTTTTAGTGGTTTCACATTTATTCAAGCCTCAACCTTGTCTTTGCTGTGTTGCAGGTGCCAGGATGGATGAAGCAGACATGTACAGACAGCGACTGCAGGCCATTGCTGTAAGTTAACTTGCACAGGCACGTGCAGACTATGCATTTATTTGTGAAAAGGTGAAATGCACACATACAGATGTGGTTCTGTGCAGCCTCTGCTGTCAGGTTGGAATAACTGAATTCCGTGCTTATTTTTTATTTACATTTTATACATGGAGATTGCGTCATTTATGTAAAAAACACTATGTTATAAAAAACTGGATAAATAAGTGCATACAGCTAATATATTTGTGGCTATTTTAAAGGAAATGGAGTTAGTTTTTAGGCTTTCTGCCAGAAAGCTGTTACGAAATCATGTATCAGGATTTAAAGTGCAACAAAGAATGTAGTAAGAAGGCTAATGAGTGGGTCAGGCACAGGATTCACCCAGGAGAAAGGTGTTTTTGTGCTTGTTCTTGTTTCCAACTAATGAAGTAATGCTCTTTAATATACTGCAGATTGTGAATGATAATCGGAGAAACAAATACACAAAGTACACAAAACTTTTACCTTTATCTTCCGCATTTACCAAAGTTGCACTGCGGTGAGCCATGTCGTCTATGATCCTACAAATGCAACTCCAGGTTGCCATGGGGACAGCTGCATGCACATTACGGTCTGATATTTATAGTGATGTTATCATTGTGACAGATGGCTCACCAGGTGTTTTAGTCTCTTTCAGTGATGTTTTATTCACCACTCTTTCTTTTAATTAATTTAAATGTGCCGACTGATGTCTTTCGATCTGCATTTCAGTCTGTCTGTCGCTGTTATATTTTTCGCCAGGAGAAGCTTCAGCTGCAAGAGGAGCAGGAGAGAGCCAGGAGAGAAATGGGAGAAGAGAGGCTCCGACTACAGCAGCTCAAGGTCTGACACATTCACAGGAAGTCTCCTTCATTCAAGCTCGTATTTATACACACATATCCTTAATTCTCTCAGTTCAAATTCCCTGCAGAACCACCCTGACTTGTTAGCAAGTTGATAGCATCCAAATGCATTTCCTTTTTCTCATGATGTGCACATACTACCCCGTATCCTGGTATGTTTTGTTTTTTTTTTTTTTTTTTTTTGCAGAGGTTAGAAGCAAAGCCTTTCCTTTGCTGAAAAGCGTTATTATGTGACTGTGTATCCTGCTGCTCTATTGTTTTCACATCATTTCCCACAACTGCCATTCCCACTTCCTACTCTTGCTGTGTTACACTGGAATAGTGCACATTCCACAGGTCGCGAAATTTGCGCAACTTGGATTTGCACACGTGTTGGCATGAGACTTTTTATAAATGAGGACATGCAGGAGCGTGCGCATTCATATCTGTAAACGTGAAGATCCAGAAGGTAACCTGTTGACTGTCAATACACTCACCGTCACAGTTGATGTACAGATGTGATAAGGAGGGAACAGCAGCTTTTCCACAGCTCTCAGACTGCATGAACGTCTGCAGAGGACAGAGCCAGAGGAACAGAGCAGGGCTTGTTTTGCACAGCGGGGGGAGGGAAGCACAGAGATGGATTCTGACTGTTAGTGAAGTGAGTACCTAACTGGAGAATACTGGGCCATCTGCTGGAGGGAAGTATGTTTAATACTGCTTTTATGTTTATTGGTGCTGCAAACACAGCAGAAGTGCCCGCAACAGATATTTATCTTATTACCATTTATAAGTCACATGTAACGCAGCCGTGTTTGATTACATTTTAAAGGTTTTTCCTTTATTTTACTATTTATTGTTTATTATTGCTGTGCTATTGCAAAGTCATAAAAAAAATTAAGAGAAAAATTAATTAAAGAGAACTGGAGAACTTACATATACAAAATGAGCGTGTGGCACTGTAGTGTAGACTGAAGCATATGGAATTCTTCAGCAAAATTCTTTTGGGCCGTTTTTATGCTTTTCCCTCCAACAACCAACAGCGCGTATAGAAAAGTATATCTGAATGGAAATGCTTGAGCTGGCCTATCTATAAATTCAGAAATAACCGTACGTATAGTCCACCGTGTAAAACATGAAAGGCGAAGATTATGAGTTTTGTTCAGGCGAAATAGTCTGCAGCCTTGGGGTACTTTCCAACCCTGGGCCACTACAATCACTGCTTCACTACTCATTGTAAAAATGGCTTTGAATGAATTTTCAGTAGGTACTTCAATAAAGCCAGACATTTACAGCATGCACTTAAAAGCTGGTTTTTCAGTATGTAGTAATGTCCCAATGGAACAAGCTGATTCTCTTTGCTGCGTTAACTTTTCAGAAGCACGTACGTTAAAGGAGGATAAACACTCAATAATGCACTTGGAAAATGAAATGATCATTTTTATAGGATTTTATGTACTTCCAGTCATCGCTTTTACAGCTGCAGATACACAGCTGAATCGCAGGTGAGGTCATTTTGGCTTTATCATCTCCTTGAGCCGAGTTGCAAAATGCAGGCAGGTATGTCATGCATGTGTTTGTGGTTGATCATTGTTGTTATTGGGTAATAAGGTCTTTTGGATTTTTTTCTTTTTTTTTTCAGAAACATTCTGAAACATGTCAGGTTGTCCTTATGAATTTTAGAGCCTTGCATAAAAACTTACTGATGGTTTGGTGTTCTTTGGAATTCTACTTTTTTGATTGTAATGAAATGTATCTATTTGCAATTTGTTCAGTAAAAACAATTGCCCATAAAAATCACAACTGAGTAGATGGAACCTAATAATAAAATATTGACCAACTTGATTTTTATCTTTATGGATTTGCAGTGCTGCGAACCCAAGCCTTATACAGAAAAGAGATACTGGAGTAGCTACCACAGCTTTACCCCAGCACAGAGCTAAAAACATGACTGCTTCCTCTTCTTATTGCAGAGGAAGTCTCTGAGGGACCAGTGGTTAATGGAAGGAGCTCCCCTGTCCCCAGCTTCCTTGGACACTCAGAGCCCACGCTCCCCACTATGGGGCTCTGAGGCCCAGGAGATGGAAGAGCACATTGATCAGTACAGTTGTGGGTGGGTGTTTTTCCTCCTAATAATGGTGCCCACCTTTTAGCGTTTCATAACCATTATAAATGTGACAGAATACATGCGTGTGTGTGTGTCTCTCAGGCTGCAGTCAGAGAGTCAACAATTGACTGAGGAAGAGGAGAAGGAACCTATGGAGAACAGGAAAATGGTGAGGAATGTGCACAGATGCATACACACTCACACACTCGTCCTCTTGTTCTAAGGACAGGAAAGGGGCTGGAAAATGTGTTGAACACACTTGCTTCATCATCCAGCTTGTTCGTCTGGGGTTTTTCCATTAATATTGTATTACCTCCCTAATGTGCCTTTGATGTAGAACCTTGTTCTTTAGCAGGAACTCAAGTTGCATGAACAATTAGCACTTCTTCCAACTCACTGAGGTTCTTGACAAACAAGTTTTCTTCTCTTTGAAGATTTTGTGTTAATATTATTATTATTATTAGCATTATTACTACTACTACTACTACTACTACTACTACTAATAATAATAATACTAATAATAATAATAATAATAATACTAATAATAATAATAATAATAATAATAATTCATTTTATTTATAAGCCACTTTCTGGACACTCAAGGACACTGTACAATGTTAAACAATCAATCAATGACTTTGAACTTCCAAGAATCAAGGCCAAGGGGCTTTGATCATTAAAATAACCTACTATATTATGTAATCTTGTAGTGCTACTGATCTCTGCTATACACTATCCTCCTGGTACTAGATACCTTCAACCACATCCAAAGGACTGTGTCAATCATCACAGTTTAGCACCCCCTGAAGAGGCCCAAAACCACACACACACACACATACGGTTATTTTCAAAGTTCAGCAACCTCAAGCAAAGGAAGACATCTCAGATCTCTCTCCAAGTGCCTTGATTCTTTAATCGGAATCATAGTCCATAATCTGCTGCCTCAATCAGCAATCCCTTCCACTGAGGCCAACTCTCAAATATCAGGTCCTTTCAGCTGGATTGAGTGTAAAGGTATGATATAATCGTCTGTGTGTTGTAGCTATTATTTTCCTAAACTGGATGAGGGACTTTTTTTTTCGTCAAAATTGACTCGTTACAGTCGCTCCCTGTTGTGGCCATGCTGAACGTCACCCCCTCCCCCCCAACAATTTTATTCTGTATTCTGTATCAGGGAGATTAGCCTGCAATGTATAGACTGTAAAGTTTCACTTTTCCTGCACAAAGGAAAATATTTCATAGAATTTTTTTTTTTTGTTTTCTTTCATTATGTGTGTTTGATGTTCCAGCATTAATATTTTATTTGTTGCCTTTTCATATTCTGGATAAAATACATCAGAGGTTCTGCAACCACAGCACAAACAAGTTCACCAGTTGAGTCAGTGTCGATTTAATTCCTCCCTTGTCCCTCTTACCCAGCAGGGGGCAAAGAAAATGGAAGAGGCTGGCACAGGTAAGCAAGATCAAATATTTTTTGTACACAGCAAAACAAGTTACATTTACATATTTGAAAGTAACTTTTTTATTATACCACAAAGAGAAAGAGATGATTGCATGCACATGTTTCACACATGTTTCCGGGCCATGTTAAAAATACTAGGTTGTTGTAATTTAAAGGGGGCCAAGAGAAATCTTGTCAGAGTATTCTACATATAATGTGAGCTTTAGCATTAAACGTAAAATTTTAGGGGGATAAAGATGAATAAAGAAAACTTAGAATAACCTGATTGCATGATCACGCGCTCCCTGTTATACTGGGGATGTGGCTGTGCTCAGAATTACCTGTCGCATTTTCTTGTTTGCGTCTTATAAGCTGTGATCCAGTCACCACCCAAAGCCTCAGACGGATCTTAGTGTTGAAAGTGATAAAAGAAGGGTACAAAGAATTCCCATTAGGTGCACCATGGAACACTGTGGAACATTGTCCTCATATTGGAGAAAATATGGCACAATAATGACACTACCAAGAACTGGACATCCCTCTGAAATTGATGAAGTGACGAAAAAAGACCTTGTTGGGGAGGCTTCCAAGAGGCAAAGTGCAACATGAAAGGAGTTGCAGGAATTCCTGGGGTCATGCGAAGAGGGCTGCACACAGGAGATACAATCTGACAGATTCGGAGCACTTTTGCAAAGAGGAGTGGGCAAATATTGCCAAGTCCAGATCTCCCATGAGAATAGATTCCTACTCCAAAGATTGAGCGTAAAATCTTAAAATACTCCAAGAACTTAATGGTGTGCTTAATTACGCAGTCAGGTTATTGTATTATTTTGATTTTTCATTTGAATTGTTCACAGTACAGGTCACATTAATGGTGGTTAAAAAACTTGCCATGTTAAAAGGAGTGTGGAGACGTTTGTACACCCACAGTACATGCAATGATGAATATTCACACAGCATGAATGCTGTTTCCATATTTATGTTAACAGAAGCTAAAAGAAGTGCTACACTTGCATTTTCAGAGGACAGAATGTACACGAAGCGGACATGCAAAGTTGAGCCAGAAGTATATGTGCGTGTCAAATTCACTATAGTTTGTAGTGTTTTGTGTGCATTTCACACATTCATCTGACCATAAGGTGGTTTCTGTGAAAGTGATTGTTAATTGCGTTGGAGCACATTAATCAGCTGAACACAGCTGTACGGTTGGGATGGCAACCTTTAATTCAAGTCATGGCATGCCTCCACTGATGGCTGGTAGTCACCATTAATGACCGTGAGGCCAGAATCCATTATTCTCCTTTTTTTTTTGCTCCTGTAGAATCAAGTGGAGATGGAGTTGGTACCAACCAAAGTCTACTACCGGATAAAACTGCAATGCTTTTACCAAATGACAGAGGTGAGGGAGCCACGAGTCCCAATTCTTCAGACAACAACCAGTCCTCCAGCAGTGGATCCATGGCTGCCTCAGCAAGCGGAGACGGTCTGAGGATGAGTGTTTCTGAGGGGGAGCCTGCACCCAATCCGAGCTTCAATGTGGGGGAAGAAGAGACAGTGGTGATGATAGAACGTGAGAGTGTTACCAATGAAGAGGATGAGAAGCCTGAGGTTATTGAAGGTCAACTTAAGGGCATGCAGTCAGGAATAGACCAAGAAAGACAGGAAGCTGTGGGAGAAGAAATAAAAAGGGAGGCAGCAGGAGAAAAGCATGAGACAACCCAGCACACTGCAGAGACATCACCAACACCTGCAGGTGGAGAGGAGAAAAAGCCTCCTGTTCCTCCTCTAGGGGTCACTGTAGTGTCGACTGTACCAGTCTACTCACAGTCGAAATCTGTCTCTGAGCAAGAGGCTGATGGCTCACCTGCAGCAACACACGAGGGAGCTGATAGCTCCTCAGAAATCAAGGAACCCCCTGCTCTACCGGGGAAGTTCCAGGAAGTGTTCCTGATTGATCCCCAGAACGACAAGAGGATGGAAGGAATGCTGGAAGAGCCGGATTCCCTTCTGCCCCAGGCCAAAACCCCCGACTCCCACACAGAACCAGCAGGAGCCGACACATCGGCTGGCACTGAGACCAGAAGCCCCAACAGGGCCAGCTGCAACGAGAAGAGCAAGACCGACCTGTGCTGCACTGTCATGTAAACACCTGCACATTTACACCCAAATTTTATATATATATATTTACACAGTACTACTCGGAAAATTTGAATATCCTGAAAAAGTACATGCATTTCTGTAACCCAACTTTAAAAGTGAAATGTACATATTATATAGACAAATAGTATGCGAATCAATATATTTGAAGCTTTTGTTTTTTTTTGCTGATTAGGGCTTGCAGCTTCAGAAAACCTCAAATTCAAAAACTCAGAAAATTAGAATATTGCTTGAAATCAATAAAAAAGTCCTAATCAGCAAAATTCCAAAAAAAAAAAATGCTTGAGATATGTCACTTTGCATGTAATAAGTCTATAAAATGTATTGGTTTCACCTTTTATGTTGGATTGCCTGAATAAAACATTTTTTACATGATATTCTAATTTTCCGAGTTGTACTGTATATACTGTATTATTCTGCAATACAAATTTTAACAATACTAAGCCTAGTATAAATTTATATATACTTTTAAAAACTCTTTTATATACAAATATGGATGGATATTTGAAGGGGGGCTCTGCACCTCAGCTTTAGTTCTGTGCAGAGGAACAGAAATAAGAGTCTCATCTTTGGATTAATGAATGACTTATTGATTAAACTGACATTTGTGTCACAATTTCTGATGTCCTTGTTTTGTTTGTTTTTTCTCCAGCACCCGTGTTCCTCAAACATTACATTTGTCCTGAAAGTGCAACATTGCCTAACTTCAAAGAAACCCAGGTTATTTTTTGAGCCTTTGTCTTATTCCGGCTGCAGAGGTTGTGCTTCAGTGACTGTTGAAATTGATTACCAGAATATTTTATCTCCAATTACTTGCTCATCTCCATTAAACACTGGAGAGTGTTAGTGTTTAAGAAAACAGAGCCAGAGTTTTCTGAGCACGCAATATCCTCACACACGTGTGATGTAATACTTTACATAGATTGAGTTCTCAGAGTCTACGTGGTGCCGTGGGTGTGCTGCAACTTTCAACCAGGATGAGAAATGCGTTTTTAACGTGCTGTCCTGCCCAGTGTGAGTGGAGAAAACCAGAGAGATGAACAAACCCGACCTTGTCTCTGAGACAGGAGACTTTGCTGTCTAGTATTTTCTGTTTTTCCCTCTTCTGTCCCTCCGGCCTCAACCGAATCTTGGTCATAAGAACTCTCGTCTCTGTGTCTGTGTCAGAAATGTCTGGAACATCTCTCTCCCACATTTCTCAATCTGCAAATATTAACTAAGCCATTTGTAACTTGCGTTAGTCCAGGCTGTTCCTGCATTGCAAAACTGGATATTTTACCATGAATATATAAAAAGCTCCGAATCTTTACAGCATCAGTTTTCAGCTCTTGTCTCCAGCGCGACAGATCTCACATCATGGCCTTTCTGACAGTCAGTGCCGTCATCCTGTGCTGGTTCAGTGTGAGCGTAGCAGCTCCTCTGGCCTGCGAAGAGTTAATCCGCCCATTGGATCAACTACAGCCTCATCGTTTGGTGGGAAGATGGGAGTTAGTGGCAGGAAGTCTGAGCCACCTTCCGTCTTTGGAGAGATTCAAGCAAAGAGACAGCGCTTCCATACACTTCTCCAGCAATACCAGCGAGACCAGTCTTTCCTACACTCGCAGCCTCTGTCTGGGAAACAAGACCCTGTATACTTCATTCAACATCTCCCTGGAAGGCAGCAGCTTCACCTACGACGGGACGGACAAGAGCAACATCAGTGCAAGCTTTGTCCACACGTCTTGTCACGATTGCCTGCTGATGCGCATGAACCTGGGGTTCGGAAAGCGCATCCACTTTTACCTGTTCAGCAGGAGGAGGAGGCTGGAGCAGGAGGAGATGGAGGAGTTCCAGGCTCAGGTGCGATGTTTGAACATGCCTCAACCCGCTGTGATGGATCCTGAGAAGCATCTTTGTCCAGGAAATGAACAATGATCCAGAAGTTCCAGATGATGACAAAACAGAAGGACAAATTAAAGAGAGAAAAACGAATAAAATTACCCTCAAAACTGATTCAAGAATTGTTTTTTTTTTGTGTGTTAATTTTAATTATTTTTCTGTGTATGTACAACAATAAACTTTATTTTCTACAGACCATTCTAGACTGGATAAAAAGATTTAAAATTAAGATTAGAATTACAGAGTTGAGTTAAAATACAGGGGTAGAGTCGGGCATTTGGGTTAGGGGCAGGCATTACCAAATGGCGGACAGAACCTGTGTTCTGTCCAGATCCGTGACCAATCTCTGATAAATCTACATGGAGCATCTTCCCGGCTATAGACAGCGGGCGCTGCTACTCCAGGTAATACGGCAATAGCTCCACTCAGTCGAGCCAATCAAATCGTTTGTTTACCCAGCACGACCAGCGCACCACGGAAGTGTCACAACCAGTCAGTTTGCGCTCGTATGGCTTGCTCCAAAAGAAAGAAGGTTGAAGAAAACCACTGTTTTAAAGATAAGTGGACAGAGAAATTTATGTTAATTCTTCCGGCAGGGAGTTCAAAACCAGTGTGCCTCATTTGCTCCGACAACGTGGTATTAACGTAGCCACTTTTAATTTATTGTTTTCTGAAGACTTTTTTAGTTGAAGTGTATACATATTCATTGTTTTAGCCTGAGACCTCTTTCATTTAAGAAAAATAACAGAAAAATGTTTAGTCAATGCTGTGTATGCACTTCTTTTTTTCCTAAAAGGGCCATCTTTTTGTTTTCTGAAAATGTGAAGCATCAGCAGCAATCTACCGCTCCAGCCTTCAAGTCAATCCCAAAGCTAAAGCTACCTGTAGCTCTTTTGAGAGTCTCACTCTCAGCCTTTCTCACCACAACTGGAAGTCAGAAAAGCCAGTTTTATTAGTTGTGGTGTATCGGCCACCTGCAGCTGCTTACACACAGTTCCTAGCTGAGTTTTCAGATTTCCTATCTAGTTTAGTGGTCAGTACAGATAAAGTCATTATAGTAGGTGATTTTAACATCCATATGGATGATGATGATGATGATACTGACAGTCTTAAGATGGCGTTTAACTCACTGTTATATTCACTAGGTTTCTCTCAGTAAATGAACTGACGCACTGTCATAATCACACTCTGGATCTGGTTCTCACCTATGGTCTAGAAACTGAGAACCTGTTAGTTGTTCCCCAAAACAACCTCCTCTCAGACCACTCACTTCTAACCTTTGAATTCACTCTAGCAGACCGAGCAGCACATGACAGGAAGGTTTACTACAGCAGGTGTCTCTCCAGAGACAGATTTGTAGCGCTGCTCCCTCTAGCCACCTCCTACTGGTGCAACAGATCATGCTAGTCTAAATATTATCCATCCATCCATTTTCTGTACCTGCTTATCCATACTCTGGGTCGCAGGGGTCTGCTGGAACCTATCCCAGCTGTCAAGGGGCGAGAGGCAGGGTACACCCTGGATAGGTCGCCAGCCTATCGCAGGGCTAACACAAAGACAGACTCACACATCAAGCACTCACACCTATGGTCAATTTTAGATTACTTCACCTAACAAGCATGTTTTTTTTGGACTGTGGGAGGAAACCAGAGTGCCCGGAGAAAACCCACGCATGCGCAGAGAGAACATGCAAACTCTACACAGAAAGGCCAGAGTCAGGATTTGAACCCCAAACCTTCTTGCTGTGAGGCGACAGAGCTAACCACTGCACCACCGATCTAAATATTACTCCAAGGTTTCTTCCTGTTAAAAGGGAGTTTTTCCTTGCCGCTGTGCTTACCTGGGGGTTCAGGCTCTGGGTTTCTGCCTCTGTAAAGCACCTAGAGACAATTTTTATTGTAAAAGGTGCTATATAAATAAAAATTGAAATTGAATTGAATTTTTACTTTTATGTTTTTACTTACTGAAGTGTAGACCTTCAGTTTTTTAGGCTGGGACTGCTTTAATTTAAGAGAAAAAAAAGGGTTATTCTGCTCTGTTTGCACTTTTTTATTTTATTTCATTTTGAGGTTTTTGTTTTCTTTACTCTAAAATAAAGGTCTTACATTTGTTTGCCTGGGCTACTTTTATATATGGCAAAAGAGCTAATTTTGCATTCAGTTAAACATATCCTGCATTGTGAAAAATGTGGACATGGGGAAGGCTCTAAGACACAAATTCAACTTTGTTTCAGACCTTTTACTTGGAGGAAATTTTATGAATTGGACCTCAGTGACTAATTGAATACCCCTGGGCTAGGGAATAGATTATGTCTATGAAAGGCCTCACAAAGATAGGAGGACAAAGGGTTTGTGCATGTTTCTCTTCATTTTTGGATATATTTCTACGGTATTAAACAAGTCATGCAACACTGTTGAGTAGTTTGACTGACTAACTAACATTGCTTGTGTATGTGCCCCCACCCCTCCTCATATCCTGATGATCTCAGACCTCTCAGGTCCACGTGCACAGGCCCAATACCAGAACTGTTTATCGAACACTGCCTTTGGAAGATCGATGTGTAGTTGTGACCTCTGCATGTCAAAACACATCCAAGGTTCTCCAATAGATCATCGTTATTGACTAGAGACTTTGACATGGTGGGTGATGTATATTTCACAATAACAGCTCAATTTTTTTGCAACGTCAAATCTTAATTGGGTAAATACGGTAAATCTTACATGTGTAACCACAACGTTTGTTGCAAAGTATCAATATTTACTGAATAAAGAGCCAGAGACGATAAACCCATGTGTGTAAACAATCCAAAGTCACAGTAACTAATTTCCCAAGGACAGAAATCCAGTAATGACCCGGTTTTCTGGTATTTTCAGTATTGTGACATTGGGAAAATTTACAACTATAAAACCACAGTGGCAATATGACACCAGAGACAAGTTTGGTGTGGACATGTTTGCTGTGCGTGCCGTTTTTCTCCTCAGCTTGGCGCATCTGAGCCAGACGGCTCTGCAGAACTGCAGAGATTTGCTCCGGCCTTTGGATCAGCTGCACCCTCGCTCTTTAGAGGGGGGCTGGGCTCTTGTAGCAGGCAGCCTGAGTCACCATCCCTTCATGAAGGATTTCAGTGAGAGAGAGAGTGCCACCTCCTCCTTCAGCAACAACACCGATTCCAGCGCCATCACCTGGAGGCGCAGCATGCGCGCCAAAAACAAATGCCACTACCAGTCATACAACATCTCCCTGGAGGGCAGCAGTTTCACCTTCCGCGACGGCCATGTGAACGCAACCTTCATCCATACATCCTGTCCTGACTGCATATTGATCAGCTTTGATGTGGAGTCGGGGAAGCGGATACATTTCTACTTCTTCAGTAGGAGGAGGCAGCTGGAGGAGAAGGAGATGGAGGAGTTCAGACGTCAGGTGGGCTGTCTGAAAATGCCCCCACCTGTTGTGATGGAGCCAACCAATGAGCTCTGTCCAGAGGAGGGCGCCAGTGAGGCAGGAGTGGTAGAGACAACAAGGAGCTGAAGACAGCGGGAAGATCGGGGATTGTGGAGAGATTTCAGAGCATGGCACCTGCAACACCTCATAAATAACAATCAACTGTGAAACAATGGAAATTGGCAAAATGGACGAGTGAAGTGATTATTCGCTCCAAAGAAATACTTAACCAGTTTGGGATTGGGTCAGAGATTGTATACATTTTCATGTCTTAACTCTGATTAGCACTGTTGGCATTGAATAAAATCAGTTACAACCCCAAATTACTGAGCAGTACAGTGATCTGCTCTTTAATTGTGTCTGACTGACATTACAGATTTTCCTCTTGTCCCAAATAACTCTACAAAAGGACTTTCCGCCAATGCAGTCAGTTTCCCTTGGGAGGGTTAAATTTCCACATTTCAACACTCAAAAAAAGCTAAATTGAATATATACAGAAAAAGAAACAACCAATGTCACTAATATTGGAGTCTTCTGTTGTGGCAGTGATGATACTGCAGCATTTCATAATAATTCCACAGATGGCAAACAGAACTTTGCTCTTTGACATTGGAAACAACTATAAACACAGCCAGACTGTCGCCAGCGCAGAGTGTGAGTCATCCATTTCCAGTGAATATCTTTGTATACACAATATTCATCAGAAATGTTTGCTTTGTGCGTGATTCTTCTCCTCAATGTGGCGTCTGTCGGCTGCTCTTCCTCTCTGCCGTGTGAGGACCTGGTCCAGCCTTTGGATCGACTCGACCCCAATCTTTTTGTGGGCAGATGGGCTTTTGTTGCAGCCGGACTCAGCAATCCCATACATGAGATGAAATTCAAAAGCTGAGACAGCGCCAGCTTCGTGTTTGTCAACGGGACCTCCGGCATGCAAATGGTGCGCAGCGTCAGGTTTCAAGGCAGCTGTCATTACACAAGATCAGTGCTGACACCCGAGGGCAGCGGCTTCAACTACACGATGTCCAACATCACCTTGAGCGTCCTCCGCACTTCCTGTCCAGACTGCCTGGTGATCCACTCCCAGAAGAAGTCGGTCGACCATCAGCACGTGTACCTCTTCAGCCGGAGGAGGGAGGCGAAGAAGGAGGAGATGGAGGAGTTTGAGTCGCAGGTGAAGTGTTTCAACATTCCACGGGTGGTCCAGGCAGATCCGACCAAAGAGCTTTGTCCCGACGAGATCTAAAGCTATCCAGCAGGTCAAAACAATAAAAGGACGCAGCCAGTCATGAGCGTCTGTTTGTTACAATCGCTTTTTACTCAGGCTGCAAATTACATACCGGAGCATGGTAAATGCATAATATAAACGCAGGAGTTACCTTTTTCACGAGTTTTTTTTTTTTTTTAATTCATTGATGTGTTTGTGTGAAATTCAAATGTAAACACTGTTTATTTTTCTAAATTTACACAATCGTGGTGGGACGTGCCACACAGCTCTCTGATACCACCGGTGTTCCGCAAGTCAAGGCCGATCATACAGCCAAACCCGTCTGCCGCAGGCACAGACTTTCAGGACACACAGACATGTTTCCGGCGTGCGTCTTTGCCGTCTTCTACCTGGTGTGTGCGAGCCGGTCAGCCGCTCTGCGCCGCTCTGACTCCGTCCGACCTTTGGACAAGCTCGACCCTGGTCGACCCCATGTGCCAGTCTCACCGATCCTGCCACATGGAGTTCTTCAAGCGCAGAAACAGCTCCAGCATCCACTTCTATCACCTCAGATTCGACAGTGTGACCGCTAACTTTGTCTTCACGGCGAGCTTCCATCTGGGTGGGAAAATGCCTCTTTGTTTCCTACAACTTCACCCTGACAGACCGCATTCTTGCCATTGACTCGCCCCATGAGGAGAACATCACTGTGATGTTCCTCAGTATGCCCTGTTGAGACTGTCTGGTGATGCACACCAACGGTGAGCCAAAGACACCTGGCTTTCGAGCGGATTGCGTCCACACTGCACTGGCCTAGGGACGTACGGGCAATTTTACTTCAATGTAAATTAAGTGGAAAAGCTTCAGAAGCCTGTGTGTCTTTGTCAGTCTCCGATAGCCTTAAGTATGACACACTGAAAGGTGCTATTTTGCGCACTTATGGGTTTGTGCCTGAAGCGTATTGGCAGCGTTTTAGGGGGCTCAGAAAATCATTTAATTAGAGTTTTGCAGATTTTGCTGGAGAAAAAAGTCTGTTATTTGACAGATGGTGCTCTGCCAGTAAAGCGAGCACTTTTGAGTCTCTGCGTGAGCTGTTTTTATTGGAAGATTTTAAAAACTGCCTTCCTGAGCGTATTATTGTTTATTTAAATGAACAAGCTGCAGTTTTAGCAGATGAGTTTGCTCTTACGCGCAAAGCGGCTTTAATGCGTGAGAACGTCCCAAAACAAAGCGAGAAACCAATTCAGTCTAGTTTTCACAACAGTTTTAAGCCTGAGAGGCCAAAACAATGCTTCTGTTGCCACAAACCCAGTCACCTAATAGCTGAATGTGACGCTTTTAAGCGCAAACAGCCAGTGTCAAAACCAAAAGGGGTTGGTCTCATTAGAACTGTTCCTGTTCGTCCCACTGTTATTAGGCCAGTGGGTCCTCACTGCAGCACCTTTGCTCTTTGTTATATTAGTTTAAACATCTATTTCATTTCTGTTTTTGTAAATAAATCTAAGTTACCTTTTTCATCACCTCTCCACGCTCCTGTTTTTGTCCTACACCCGGTTTTTAATATCCTTGTTACAGTGCCCTCACCCCTACACCACCACGGCACGTAACATAATCTAGCTTTTCAGCAGGAGAAGGCAAGATAATCCGAAGGAGGTGGAGGAGTTCAAGGCCCAGGTGGGGTGCCTGAACATTCTTCCACCCGCTTCGATGGATCCTGCTGTGTAGCTCTGTCGGGCGCTCACAGCCAAGCCAGAAAAAGCTAAATTTAATCACAACACATAGCTTTGAAAGAAGAATAAAACACTGGGGCATGGCTGGGAGCTTTTCAGGTGGCTTTTTCATCTCACACATGTGAGATGAATTTCCACCACTGTTGAGTCATTTAAATCCAAAATTTAAGTGTTTGGTCAAATAAATCATGTCCACTGCTATGTGCATGTAGTTTGATGGTATATGCTGACTCATTAACAGTCTTCTAATGTCAATCTGAATAAAATCTGGAGGTGATAAAAAGTTAATTTCATCACATTTCATTTATCTAGATTTTTGTCAGATTGCGATTGTTCATTTTAGTTGGAATAAAGTTTTGAATCCCCTTTTTTTTAATCATTTAGTCCCAAAAAGGGAATTGTTGCAATATCATTGCAGCATTGTGAAATTTTAAGTTTCTTTACCTGCCTGCACTTTTGTTAACCCGGTTTCCCAAATTCCCAGAATATCCATGTTTTGTTTTTTTTTTAACCATTTTGTACAGGTTCAAGAAAAAAAGTATTTGAATATGGAATTAATGCTGACGTACACACAGTTGACGCACAGCGCAGTGCACTTTTCAGTGAATCAACTAGTTGACCCTCCTTTGGCAGCAGTTACCTCACCCAAGCGTTTCCTGCAGTTGCAGATCAGACCAGCAGGAGTTTTGTAGGGAAGAAATTGTAGGAAAACCAAAAAAATAACAAATTGCCATGTTTGAGACTCAAAAACATGCTTCCTTCCATCTCTGTCACAGTTTCGCCCTTTTCTTTGCTGTAGCCACGAGATAACGACGCATGTGAGTAATAGGCTTTTAGATGAGATGTGTCACGATTGTTAGTAATGGCAGATGTGTCACCCTGAGGTAAAAATAATGAAACGCCTTCTGACTGGGTTCAGTTTGAAGGACGCGTTTATGTGACTCTGGAAGTGTTTTGACACAGAAAAGCCTAACCTTAAGGTTCCTCCAGGTCCTCCACATTTCCAATCAGAAGGTTGTGCCATGTCTGTTTCTCCTAGAGCTCTTCCATGAACTCTTCATGGTCGCTCACAGTTGTGTAATTTGTTGGCTTCGCTACTGTTGAGATGAACCCGATTGATGGCTCCTTCTTTTGTTGCACAATTTTAAAAACCCCCGTCATCTGTTGCAAAACTGGACACGATTGCTGGAATTTGTTCTATAAAAATTGGACCAGCCTGCTTACAAGCTCTACTCCTGGTCAGAAACGACATCAACAACAACAGCAACAGGTGACGACTGAGACCTGCACGGAATTATCATGATTCGGAAACCCGGACGCGTGTTTTTTGTGTTTGCCCTCGCCTGGTCCTGCCTGATGTCCATCGTTCATTTGCTTCCCGTCTGTGAAAAACTGCTGCATCCGTTGGATAAAGTGGATCCTCAGATTTTCCAGGGGGGGCTGGCTTTTGTTGCGGGCAGTCTTAGCCACCAGCCATCTCTAGATGCCCTGAAACAGAGGGACAGCATCACGGTATACTTCTCCAACTCCACTGAAGGTTCCCGAACCACTTACACCCAAATCAACCGCTTCGGTGATCAATGCCAGTCCCGGTTCTACAACATCTCAATGGAAGACAGCAGCTTTAACTTTGATGTGGCCAATCGCTTCGAGCTCCGTGCGTCCTTCCGCTACACCTCCTGTCCAGACTGCGTGGTGATGAAGTGGTTTGTTAACTCAGAGAAGAGGCAATCTGTGGAACTTTACCTTCTGAGCAGGAGGAGACAGGTGGAGCAGAAGGAGATGGAAGAGTTCTTGGCTCAGCTGTGGTGTTACGGGCTGCCACCACCAGTTGTGATGGACCCGACTAAGGAGCTTTGTCCTGAAGAACGCCAGAACACAACCACCCCAGCGCAGAAACAAGACCAATGAGGGGCTTTTGTGAAGAGAATGTGCCCATTCTTAAAAACCACCTGTCCAAACATAGCTCTGGCACTGAAAACAAGAATGTCTGTATTCTGCCTATTGTTTTTATTTCCTTTGATTGATTGATTGACATTCAAAGAGCCTAAAACCATGGAGAAATAATTTAAAATGTAATATTTAGGACTGAATAAAGAGATATTTTTTAAATAAGAGGTGTTAATGTGGTCCTTCAGTGCATGTTTACATGTTCTCTACATGTGTTCGGTGACTCTAGTTTTGTCCTACGATGCAGAAATGTAAAGGTTATGTTAACTATAGATACTAAATTTGCCCATGAGTGAAGGATGCATCGATTTTTATCCATGTAGCCACTTCAGACAAGCCACTTGCCCACTATTCTATATTATTTTATATTATGTTATCTAGATGAACTCAGATATTTGATTTAATGTCACTACATCCATGACCACAAAGCCATGTTTGTATTTTGGGATCAAACTCATGCCATTTTTATTGTGTGTGTGTGGGGTTGTCCTGTGTTCTCCCTGCAGAGGGCGCAGGTTCCCGGGATCCAGCGGTGACTGCACACCTGTCCCCCATCGGCTCATCAGCAGCTGATTTGGGGAGGCTGCCAGCTGGTCCCCGTTGCTGGATCATTGTGGTTTGTTCTTCCTTCTCCCGCAGAGTGGTACCAGACTTTCTCAGACTGAAGCTTTCCTGCGTTTTTTTTTTTTTTGGGATTGTGACTCATGAGAGTTTTTGCCCCGGTTCCCAGGTCGCCACGTTCCTTGAGAGGAGCCTGAGTTCGGGTCTTTGGACACCCCGCAGCGCAGCCTCCCCGCGAAGAGTTGGACTTTGAGTTTTGTGAACACTGTTTTTCCTCCAGTCGGAGCGCATTTGGGTCCTCAACACCATGCAACGTAACAGAATATACTGTATAAACACATACATGAAGCTATGCATTAAGGAATCAAGTGAATACTCCAGATATGTTTTAAGTAACAGCTGCCCTGAAGGCTGTTGTGTGGTGCAGAAAACGCGCCAGAAAGGTTTGCGAATCTCAAATAAATTCACTGAAATACCATAAAGTCCATACACAGAATCAATATTTTAAATTGTGGTCAGACTAAATATAGTCTCGTTTGGCCTTGTGCTATAACAGCAAAGCATGATGGGATTTTATTGTTTACATGTGTTTCTGCTATCGTGGTCAAATATTTCCGCATAAAAAGCTTTTTTCTTTTTCTTTTTTTTTGGAAAAAGCAAGATGGGAACTGATATAAATTATATTGCATTGTAAAGGTTTAAATGCCCAATAAATTCTTGCAAGCAATTTTAAGGACAAACTCAAAGCTGGTCATGATATAATCCCTCCATTTATCCCTCTGGTACATTCCTAATTCAGTTGCATGTTGCAATAGTTCATGTGTTTGCTTCCTAATTGGATTACTTCTATATATTTCCAAATCCACAACAATGGGTTAAGCCTTCGGCACACGTGTAAGCGTGCGCACACATGCTCATAGGTTTGTTTCACCCTGTAAATATCTGCCATTGTGAGCATGGAAATGTGGGTGGGTGTGCAAAGAGAAACCCGGGGGTGTTCGTGAGCGCAGGAGAGGAGGAAGAGTGAGGCTGCAGAGCTGTGAGCGGAGCGTCTCTTCCCACGTTTAATGAACATAAACTGACCTGAGACAAGAGTGTAGTTCAGTGATTCGTTAGGAGGTCATCTTGTTAACAGGTATGTCCAGCTGTGCATTCTTACGCTCTTTTGTTGTAGCCTTGCTTCCGTAAATACCTCGCAAGTCCTTTTCGAAAATGAGCCTGCAGAGGCCGGGCTCACGCATATCAAAGTGAGGGAGTGTGAAAATGTGCATAAAGACAGGATGTCAACAACAATTAGAGAGCACTGGAACTACAGCCTTTCCAATTAGCAATGAGCTCGGGCCATGTTTATTTAAGTTCATTTGCATTTTTGTACCTCTGCTTCTTAAAGCACCTTAGGAGACTGCTGACCCCTGAAAAAGAGGGCAAATCTTTGTGAGGCCCATTGCTGATGTATTTTTAATGATGTTCATGGTTTTCTTTGTAGATCTTGCAGATAATGAGCACAGCATCATCTGCAATCTCTTGTAACCATGCGAGACAAAAAAAAAAAGCAACAAAAGAGTTGCAGAAACACTGCTTCGATTCTGCCAACTTTGTCGCAGCTTCATAGAAACACACCAATAAAAAAAGAGATCACATTAATAGTTTGAAATGGCACTGTAAACTAATGTACCATCACCATTTTTAGTAAAAATGTAATGTAATATTAACACGCTAGTATTTGATAGAATATTTAAATAAGTATAATAATCCTCCAGGTTGAGACTCCTGCACCAAGGCTGGTACACACAGTGAAGAGCCACAATTTAAAAAACAAAATCAATGGCTAAACATGTTACCTTATGGACTACTATTAAGAATGAATAGTATTAACTATTAAGTAACATGAACAATATGCTGAGTATGTATTATAATTGGACTTGCATGTAGATTTTCTTCAATAAGAGTTAGTCATTATTATTAGTCATTATTTCAACATGTGTTCCTGTTACCAACCAGGAAGTCGCCTCCTTTTACATTCCTTAGCATAGTTCGCAACAACAAATATGATTTACAGCTTTACGCTTGCCACGGTGCCGTAAAGCTCTCCGTCCCCTCTACTCCAGCTGCCCCGCCTGGCTGCCAGTCCTCATTATCCCTTGACGATGGGGGTATTTACTGTAACTCTCTCTTTATCGCCTGTATCCTCATTAATCAGAGAGTAATCATCCACCGCACTGCTGTCTACACTTCCCTTAATTACGAGACTGCTGGACTTCAGCCACTCCGCTTTGCCGGGAATCGGCACGGCTGGGAGGGAGGTGAAAGGAATATGTCAGGATGTCAGGGAGGGTTTTCTATTTGATATGAGTGCAGGGCAACTTTGAAAGGCCAAGCAGATTGGCAGTGTACCGATTTTTCAGTAAGGAGATTTGAAATAAGCTGCCCTGCTCTTTGTTCCTTTTGTTCTGTATACAACGGTGGAAAATTCCTATTGTTACTTTAGACTTTGTGTGCGCATGGGTGTGTGTGTGTGTGTGTGTGCGCGCGGGCACGCAAGTATCCCTCAACCTATAAGCTGATTAAAGAAAGGTGTGTTCAGCAGAAAACTTTGCACGCTGCTCTGCGAAACAGGCCAGCTTGTACCTTCCTGCCAAATCCGGCCAGTGTTATAAGCTGTCTGTCAGACCTGAAATCAGGCTGTAAATCAACTTTACATTACACGGCATTGCTGCTATATGCTGCATAAATGCTAGTATATGTCTCATCTCATAAATGTTTTTTTGCACAAATATATGAGTGGATGATCGATACTAAAGCTGCTGCTATTTAACGTCTGTTTTTTTCCCATTATCTCTGATTTATTCATGTATGGCTCAGACTCAATGGCTAAGTTCTCTCTGTGGCTTCAAACTTTGCGTCTCCGCAGGAGCCGAACCTGCAAATTCGCATAATCGGCCGGTCATGTCCTGGGTCCTCGGTGAAGATGGAGAAATCATGAGTCACACCCCCCCTCAGCTAGATAGAAAGGCTCCCCGGGCAGAACCTGAAGAGGATGTAGATGTCCTGAGGCCCGGGGCCGAAGATGCTCTGATAGAGAACCAAACCTCCTCAGAAACTGAGGAATCAGCCAGGATTACTCTTGGCGCCGAGTCCCTGGCTGAAGAGAAGACAGTAGATTTAAAACAAGTTGCCCAAATTTTAGAAGCACTGAAGCATCAGGAGGATTCTGAAGAGTTCATCAATCCAGTTATTCCCTACCTACAGGAAGAGGAAAATGAGCAGACCGGTGATCCGGAGATGAACAAAGAACCCAAAAAAAGACTCCCCTCTGATTCTCAAAATATTCTAGACCAACCAGAAATACCTCCTCTGCTTGAAACAGAGCAAGATGTAACACTGGGGGAGGTGGCAGGAGATAGCATGACAAAATGGGAGAATTCTCAGGTATCTGAGGTATCTCAGCACCCTCCCTTGACAGAAAGCAACATGGCCAATGCATGTTCCCCACTGTTTGCTGACAAAGGTGAAGAAAAAGAGGAAGATATAAAAGGTATCCCGTCATATTCTGCCCCTCTGCCTGCAGTTCCCTCAGACAAACAGCAGGAGGAGCTGTTCAGCCAGAGCAGTTGTGAGCGAGCAGTCGGGGGAGTCAACCAGGAAGCTGCACAACAGGTGTGCAGCCAGAGCACTCCACCTATGTCGACGGTTGCCATGGAACTGTCCAATCAGGGCGGAGCGGGCTCTCAAGGCTGTGTTCTAGCTCTGACAGAAAGGCACAACAGGGTGGGGGAAAGAAGAGAGGGTGAAAGTGCACAAACAGGTGGAGAGGAAGGGCAGAAAGACAGTGCACCTGAAACAGAAAAGGCAGCAGGAAAGCAGGATCGTGAAGGACTGATCACACCTGAGGAAAGAGGGACTCAGTTGGTGTCTTCCAGGGATATCAGAATGGAGAGTGACTCGAGTGATGACAGCCAAAGTGACAGCGGTGTTTCTACGGACTCCCCGTGTAACACCTTGGAGGGCAACACCACTCTCTTCGCAGGCACACCGCCAGCGCCGCTCAAAGAAACTCCCATCGAGAGGGAGATCCGACGATCCATAGAGCGTGAGCACAGTCTGAGGAGATCCAGAGGGCTTCCAAGTCTACTCACAGAACCAGAGTACGTGGAGATCCCTTTAAGGAAGGCGGTCCTCAGCCAGTCGATAATCGCCAAGTCTGAGAAGTATCAAGGCAAAGACAGACAGTATGCGGGCAAAAAGATGCAACTGGAAATCCATGAGGAGGTCCAGAGGGAGGAGGATCTGGTCAGGCTCGGCAAAGTTCTGGGATTCTATGACAAAGGCACAACACAAGAACTCAAGGACAGGAAAGTGATTTTTGAGGCTTTTCAGAAATCTGACGACTCACCGTTGACTGTCGCAAAAAGCAGGGCCTCGTCGAGCAATGACAGTTTAAACACAACAGTTTCAACCAGTACAGCAGGTTCCGTATACAGAAACAAGCCTGCTGCTTCGGTTCCGCAAGGTCAAGGCTTTCCTGACCCCTGCCAGGATGTCACGCAAGAGAACACCCTCGCCTTGTCAGCGCAGATCCTCTACCAGCACACACCTGACCCAGAGTTAATCACAGAAGTTGACTTTGGAAATCCTGATGCATCATCCAAAGGAGGAGGACACGACGGGATTAAAAAGATGGAGCAGGACCAGAGGGCGGCAGGGGTGGAATCGTCACCCAGGGAGAACCCCTTTTTCAAGCTGCGCTGCTCTAACCCGGTGTTGAGAGTGGAGCAGGACATCCGCGAGGCTCAAGACAGGGAGCAGGAGCTTTACAGGCAGCGGATCAGCTTGTATGGGAGCAAAGTGGGTGCAAAAGCAGGAGGAGGACCAGAAGATGGAAGCGAACAGAAGAGTTTCACACTATCTCCAACGAGATCATCCACTGCAGGTGAGTGCACGAAAGGTGTTTTGTTTGAGTCGCGCACCTAATGTAATTGTGTGGATTTTTTTCCCCCTTCTTTTTCAAATGACTGTGCATAATAATAAAAAAAAATATATATATATATATATATATATATATATATATATATATATATATATAGCTGTGGTGAGATGATGAAAGAAACCAGCTAATGATATCCTAGTAATTACGAGCAATCACTCTGCACCACAGACCCGAGCTGACTTGACAAGGAAATAAAGTTTTGTAGCACATCATAGAAAACTTTAGCCTGGTAGTCTAGCAAGAAGGGAGCTTGAATGACAAATTAATCAGCATTAATGCTGACTGTTTCACTCCGTTCTGATGAATGCACCATGTGTAATGTACCCACACTGCACCCAGTCTGATGAATGACTCAGACTCGTAGCTCTTTCATTCAGCAGCCATTAAGGGCTGTATTTGTTCTCATTGCTTACAGGTTCACAACTGAGACTTCAGCGTATCATTAGTAAACATTCACTGTTTTGAACGCTTAAGGATTAAGGCAAAATGGTAAATCCTGCTAAAAGAAACCCGGAAACTTCTCTCTGAAGGTAGATTAATCACAAAACTGAACAATGATGCCTGGAGTTTAGAGTGAAAGTGAACTGTGAATCTAACCAGGAAGTGCTGTGTAAGTTTGAAGACACTAAATTATGTAAGTTTCCCTTCACTTTCAGACTAATTTCCCTCTCAACCTGTCTTTTTAACAAGCACACACCTTTTGTTTCCCTCCGCTGCTTCATCACGTTAATCATAGTCATTCAGCTGTTGTTTACGGTGTAGAGAATGGAGGACTAAATATGACTAAAGCACAAATAAATAAATTGATAAATACAACCATATATATGGTATATTATAATATTTTTCCTCTACTCTTGCAGCTCGCCACTCAATTGGCAAGTTGGGCACGTGGCCTCCAGCCCAGGCTGAAGATGAGGCCACATGTCAAGAGGTGAGTCAGGGATGTGCGTCGCCCCCCCCCCACCACTCATGAGGCTGAGAGGATCCTCCCCCTCCCTCAACGATCATGCTCGCTAAATCCACCCATGAACAAAACGCAGTGCACTGTCTGGGTGAATAAAGGTCATAAAATCGTGGGCGAATTCATCCGCTCAAACCTGAGAAGAAATCAGAGGCCTCGTGCATGTATTGAAATGTTGCTTTTGGGCTCTATTAAGTCTCTCAACAGTGTGAATATGAAGGCAGGTTTTAAAACGCTCCAATGGGGAAGAGCCCCTGGGAGGATGTCAGGATCTATTTGGCATTGAATACGGTCCACAAACATCTGATAAACACCAAGCAAACACGAAGGAGCTTATCTATAGAGATAAGAGAAAAAGGCAAACGGCCCCGAGACTGCGAGGGAGGACGCTGTTGAGTGTGTGTGTGTGTGTGTGTGTGTGGGAGGGTGTGTGAGTGTCTGAGTGTAGGCTGTATGTGTCAGTAGAAAAATAAGAAGATGTTTTGTCACCTGCCTCGTGGGCTTTGCATCTCTTTAAAAGGGAGGCATCTCTGATTGGAGCGCCTCTGCTCGTCCCTTTAATTCAGTTTGGCGTTGAGGCGCATGCTTTTAGCCGCGTGCCACAGTCTGCGTGCTTCGCTTCTTCCCGTCCCCCCTCTCCTCACCGGTTGGTAATCAGTGCCAACCGTCCTCAGTGCCGGGACGCCATTAATGATTGGCACAGAGGAATAAATGGAGGACCTCGGGAGAAATTGGCCTCAGTTGTTGACTTAGTCATACTGAACATGGCCTTAGATCACAGCGACATTAGCCTCCCTCTGCCTAACTGAGCTAATGAGGCTGATCCACAGACATGCCTCTAGAAGAAATAGACTCATCCTTTTCTTCTTATCTTTTCCTCTTCCCATGTTGGCTCGCTGGTCTCCACTCGCATTTGATGTTTCCACTTGTGTTTTCGCTCTCTTTTTTCCCCTCATCACTTTCTGCCCACTTTATCATGCCGCTGCCACTTACGGCTCACAGTATTTTTTCAAAAACAGGTCTTCAGTCCCCGGACGCCCAGGCAGAAGACCCCTTTGGTGCAACGCTGGGAGTCAGGACTGATCAACGGACACAACGAGGAAGACGACTGAAGGTGCGGCTGAAAAAAGGGCGAGAGAGACAATGAGTGAGGAAGAGCGGGAGAAGGTGGAGATCACCTCTTTCCTGGATCAGGAAAGAGGTGGGGGAAGGCGGTTGCCTCACCTGTTGGGGAACTTGCACTTGACCTGCTTTTCAGCTGGAAAACTCTCACAATAATTAATGTAATAATAATAATAATAATAATAATAAAGCAAAATGTATTAAATTAGCATAAAGGACAGGGGAAACACAGGAAACTACAGTATCTGAAAGAAAATCATTTATGTCTGATTGACTGACAGACAATAACAACCAATCTGACTAAGGCCTGTAAAATAATACAATGGTTGACCAGGAAATAAATCTGACATTTGTGGACTTTTATAAACACTGTTTCCATGACCACTGACTCAATGTTGTGGTTCTATAATAGACTGTAATTAATGATGACGTATTATTTGATAGCATTAACAGAACACTGACGTCAATAAACTTGTTAACGTGGCAGAATTATTGCTTGAGTTCCAATCCGGGAATTCTCTAGCTCATTGTTTTGTTACTTCTTGTGCAATCCCAGTGAAAGCTGGATGACTTTTGGATTTGTCTTTTTGCAATCATCTTCTTATATGAGCGCAGAGTTCATCTGGAGTTGGAGGCGGACTAATTCTTGAAAACGACGGAACAAAAATCCTAAATAATAATTGCTTTGTTTGACAGGTTTTACGTAACACAATTGGCATTATGCTTCGGAATGTAACTCGATATGCAAAATTAACAATGGCCTATTTACTTTGATCTGTTTGAAGCACAATAATGGTGTTACTCCGACTTGCTGTTGTGGTGTGTCACAGTAATAAAATCTGACCCAACCCAATAAAAGCATATTGAAAAAGGTGAAACAAAACATGTCCGTGGCAAAAGGCCAGAGGGAAAACTTAGGCGCAACCAGAAGGAGAAAGTCTGAGATGATCCAGTGGCAAGTTGCTGGGAACGGGCTTGCAGAACCAATGCAAAAGGAAGCTGCTGGGAACAGCCCTGAAGAGTCGACGAGGTGAAGACGCGCCGGGAAGGAAGCTGTCCTAGGGAGAGCAGGCAGAAACACCAACTACTGTAGCAGGTTGACACTCTGGCAACAGCTGACAGCAGGGAGAGCGCTTAAGTTCTGGTGCGGTGATGAGAGAATGGGTCGCAGCTGAGGAGCTCAAACAGGTGACGGCAATCAGCTCTGGACCTGTCTGCCGTTGCAGGGAAGCCGCCGGAGCGCCTGAAAGAAAAGAGAGGAAACAAAAGCAGAACGGGTGGGCGAGCCACGACACACGTCCTCCATGTTTTGCTGAATGTAAAGCGAGCTAATGTCCAGCTCTGTGGTTAGCCAACCACGTCTGTTTTTATTGGTCGAAGTGAAAGGATTCGTCAAGCCTTTAAGACATCTCTCTCTCTGTCTCTCTCTTTCTCTCTCTTTCTCACTCTGTCTCTCTCTCGCTCTCTCTCTTTGTGAGGTTAGAGGAGCGGGTCACGCTTTAGTGACCTCCTGGCCTTCTGTGAATTATTCATTGCCTCTTTCTGATTGGACGGAGCTCAGTGACGATAATGCCTGAGCCGCGCCAACTAAAGTGCCCAACGTTATCAACAAGCTTCGCTGCTTATCACATTGCCAGATCAAATGGAGCGCTGCCAAAAAGTTTTCTGGTGTATAACTCCATATAGTTCAAGGTTCTTAGTGGTGACACTAGTGACATTGTTAGGTTCCATTGATGTTCTCTTTTATTAATCCTAGCGATCAAAAAATAGTTTGTTTAGTCTTTTAATATGGCAACCTCTCCCAACAGGAATCCATTCCTTGTTCAGGCTCCTGTATTTAATCTGACAGCCTTTTCTCAAAAATCAGTCAGCACACTGTTCTCACCGGTCTCCTTGTTCTCACCGACAAGACTCATTTTCATATTTTATGATCATCGTCCTCCAAAGTCCTGCTGGCAGCAAGACATCAAAGCAGGACCATTTCAAAGTTTACAGAATTACAACTGATATCATACACACGCATGATAAAAGAGATCTGAAGATTGGTCTTTTGATTTTCCAAACATGGTGTCTTTCATGCATAATGCTGGCTGTGGGTGTGCTGCTTTGATGTTGGAGAGAAGGGGAATTAAACAGCAGCATGCACGCATGTGGTCGGGCACACATGAGAGTAGGGTAATGAAATCATAGCAGTTGAAGATAACGCTTCACTCTGGAGAGGATCGAGCAACCGCCACAATCAAGCTCCTTTTAGAAATTGTGAATTCTTTTTTAGAAATATCAGAACATTTCATTCAGACTAAATAATCTCCCTTCGCAAAATTCTATGTTTCTTTGTTCTGTGAGGTCAGTTTATGAGATAATACTTTGATCATAATATTATATAAGGAACTTGTGATAAGGATAAGACTTTGTTTTTATGTTAAAATCATCACTAGGCACTTGGTTAAACTCAAAGACTACTTTAAGTTTTAAGATAATTTCTAAAAACCATAAAAGGGAAGGTGATTTTCTTTGCAAGGATTTGCTAAATGATTACATGTGAGCTTTAGTACTCACATACAAATCATTATTAAAATTCTGGGGGGGAGTAAAATTACCTTAACTAGACATAGAGCATTGTTCGACATAATTCACAAGAAAGGGAGAATATCTTGACTCTCATGACTCTAAATATCATTTAAATGAACGTCAGCGTTGTGGGAACGGGCTGACACACGGGGGCATCAGTCAAATCCATCAGCATGCTGAACATTGCTCAGCCCTCATCATTATTCTGCTTCTTGTTCAAACAGATATCCGCGTTTCCATCGTCTGCAGCTGAGTACTTCCCCTCTGTGTGCCCAGGAACAGTAAACTATGACTCAGATATGAATATGAGGCAGACTTTGGAATGCGTACAATCATCTTGTCTGCTTTGCATTTCATCATGCATGGGTCTCTGTGTGTATAAAGATACAGATATAAAGCCCTCAAATGTAGCAAATTTCCCATGTCTGGGAAAAATAAAGTATTTCTATTCTATTCTAATAAACCAGCGTCTTTCTAAAGTTCAATGGGGGTGTTAAATGAGGGAGTTATTGTGAACCATAAAACCAGAAAATTAGGCAATAGGTGCCTATTGAACTGTATATTTCTTCCTTTATATAAGCCAGTAGTCAACCCTGTCACACAATGTACAGAGAAAATGTAAATATACAAAAGCTGAGATAATTTGCATGCATTAGATAGTTGCCCAGGATCACTTTTGTTGTGACAGGTTATTCTCTTTTATAGCACACAAATTCTATACAAACAGTGCCCCCTAAAGACCAGAAAGGCAAACTACAGAAGACTGATTTTACTGTATGAATAGACACAAACTACCAACTACCAACCAGTGTTATGATTTCAGTGTTATGACATCTGCAGTACAACTATATTACTTTATCTTTACAGATGTAAAAGTGAATAAGATGAGACATGCTATCATTGCAGATGACCCAAAATAGTAATATCCTCAAGTCAAGTATTTATTGTGATCTGTGAATAAAGTTGTTTGGTAAAACCTCAAAAACCTCAAGTCAAGTATTCAAAAACACAGCCAGCCTACATCAAAGAAATGCACTATGATGCAAAACAACAGGAAGCAAAGAAAGTTACAGACAGTGGCAGAACTTGTAGTCATGTCGGTTTCTTTGTCATTTCCTCTTCCATATTACCAAGCGACATCGCCATGATGGCAGACATTGTGGCTGTGACCACCGAGCAGATCGCAGGAGCAACATCTCAGATCTCTGTCCAGATGAGCAGTACACACATCTCTCCACACAACTCCTCAGTAGCAACTCCTCAGCCTTTAACAGTGACAGCAAACTGGCTTCTTTACCATGATGCCTCTACTGGGATTTAATGGCCTCCACAGTCCCCAGATGTAATTGTAAACAATCAAGGCCTTCATTATTTCTTATACTCACTTTATTGTTGCAACTGCAAAAAAAGTGTAATTCAGAGCTTAAGTAAAAAATATTTTTGCAGTGATTGTGTAACAAACTTGCAGGTAACAAAAGGAAACATTAGTTATGCTTGAACAGACATAGAATTATATTATCACTTTAATACAGTATCTGTTATAATGCAAGACTTTAGCAGCCAATAAACTATATTTTTACGGTAATAACAAGAAAAAGACTATCAAGGAGGAGAAAAGAACAGCGTTTCCCTGGCTCAGGAGAATAAACAAACATGGGATCCTCTAGAGCTAAATTTACTGCTACTCCTAAAAGGAAGTGAGGAAATACTTTTTCCTGTCCTGTTGGTGCACTGATAAACTTCAATAAAGTATAAACACAGAGAGAGAAAGAGAGAGAAAGAGAGAGAGAGAGAGCGAGAGAGAGAGAGAGAGAGTATTAATGGACAGGCTGGATCGGGGCTGTGAACGTAGACAGAGAGTTCCACAAAGGAGATCTGGATGCTGTTTCTGTTTCCCATTCCTGCATAAAAAAAAAAAAAAAAAAGACGATATGATTTGACTATATGATTCATGATTTGCCAAAAATGAGAGAAAGCCTGCCTCGGCACCAACATTATATAATATTATCAGATTAAAAAAAAAAACTACAGATTACTGTGAACACTCGAACCTGAATGCCCCTGACTGAGTGTTTGTTTGATGCTGTTGCACCTTCACCACAGCTGCTTTCCCTCTCCTCCGTCTGTCATGTCTGTCCTCAGCAGCTGCCTCTTCACCCACAGAGAGGGGAGAGTTTTCGCTCCCCTCCAAGCTGCTGAAGAAGCGAATGCAAATGCCATCGTGCACGCAACAGCGCTAATGAGGAGCTTTGAGCATCAGCGGCGTGCGGTTGCATTTGGTGGGGGCTGGGTGGATACATATCAGCATGCATATTTGTGTAGGTGTGTTTACAGCAAAGGAAGGGGAACGTTTACATAGTTTCTCACGTGCAGGAGAAACATCAGGATGAAAGCTAGAGGCGATGGAAGAGGACAGAGAGGAGAAGCTATTCTTTCAGGAAACAGAAACCTCAACGTTCTAATGCTTAAAAACTTTAAGCATTAGACTTTTTGATCAGATACCTGACAAATATTTACCTGAGATGTGGAACTTTCCCGTCTGATTGGAAGGTCTGCAAACACAGATATGGTGTGAATCCCCTACACATTGACTTATTTTGCTTTATGCACCCAACGATGACTAAAAGGACAGACATGACGTACCAACAACGTTGTCCTTGCCATGAAACCGAGACCAAAACTTTGCATCTCGTCTGAAACGGACGAACAAAATACCATTTAAATTACAATCAATCGATTTTGGTGTAACCCTTTGACCTCAGTTCAGAGTTGCCTAAAAAAAAATAAATGTTCTATTCTACAAATGTTCTCTTAATAACTCGTCTAAAGAAACAAAGAAAACCATACCTTTGCTTCTTTTCCTTCGCTGCTGCTTTAGCTTTGAATCAAGGGACAAAGGGAACAAAATGACGCATTTCAGAGAAAAGGCTGTCGGGAGAGCGTCAGAAACATCTACGTGAAAGCAGAGACTGGTGGATACCTTTCCTGTGCACGACCGCAGCCACGACCACCACTGAGCAGAGGAACAACGTCACGGCAGAGAAGGAGCCCAGGACAAGAGGCCAGTCCACGCCGGAGTCCCCTGCACACAGAGACAAGGCAGACGACCATGCTTTCAGAGAGCCGTGATGGAACCGCAGTTTCAAAGCTACTGAAGAGTACCTGACGGGGATCGAGGTGAAAATCCTGAAAGAACATTAAATTAACAGGTTATTCAGTTGCACTTCATTTACAAAATACAACATACACATTTTGAAAGTTCACCTTTGGTTAGAACTAAAGGAACACTGCGCTCGGAGTGGCTCCACTTTTTTCCCAGCAGCACCCTATACTGGCACTGGTATAGGCCTACCGACCCGTCCTGCACCGGAACAGAGAAGGTGACCTGGTGGTGGATAATGGCAGTGCTCCGCGTGGCGATGGGAAGCTCATCTGCGCCCAAGTACAGAGAGAAAACGGCACCGGGATACGAAGGAGAGCCCGTGCACAGCAGACGCCACACCTCTTTCTGTCGCTGGAGGACGAGCGTCGGCGTGGGCAACAGGTCTGTAGGCATGCAACAGCAGAGACAACATTAGTGCAACCTTTCACTTGCCGTGAACCTGATATTTTGCGGGTCATGTGCAGGCAAAATGAGTACTTATGAAATATAACATTAGATTTTACTACACTCTTGCTGATACCATAAAAAAGCTGATTAAACTCCAAATATCTGTTGACCTTTTATAATGTTGTCTAGATAACTCCCCTTTGGGGTTAGATCACCTTTTTTTAAGCAATTAAAATCTATAAAGTGGGCAAATGGTATAGCTAACAAACAGAAGTAATTAAAAATATCACTAAAATTGCAAAAAAGAAACAAAGAAAACACACTGGAACAAGTTAGAGGGATGGGAGTTCTTTGTTCTCACCTGTAACAATGACCTGAACCTTGTTACTGACCGTTGAATTAACCAAGCCCCGCTTTTTGGTGATCTGGTAGAGGCAGGCGTACTCGCCCCCCTCCTCCCCTTCCACTGGTCCCACGCTGAAGACCCCCGGCTGGGGATGAGCGTTTGACATCTGACTGGCCGGGGGCTGAGGGACAGCCGACGTCACTCCCGTTCCCTCGTCAGTCCGCAGCAGAAAGAAGGTCATGGGCCTGCTGTTGTAATTTCGGGACTGGAGTTGAGATTGTGGAGGGAGGGAGGGCATCGAGCACCGGAAGGAGAGCACGTCTCCGTGGGCTACCACGCCAGAGGAGGGTTGCACGGACAAGACTGGGGCGGGGAGAACGGGTGAGGATTGGGTAGAGTCTGGAAACATGGAGAAAAAAAAAAAAAGGTTTTAGCCTCATGTTTGGTAACATCACCAGTTTTTAATACTTTTAATATTTTATTTTGTATAAAAATAAGCTACAATATAATGTTGCTTTGGAAGCAAACTTCCTCTTAGAACCATCAACGCTGAAAACCAATATAAACTAGCTGTGTGTGTGCGTGTGTGTGTGAGTGTGTGGTTTCTGCATGCAGGGCAGGATGTGACTGCCACTGCACATACCCACTGAGCGGAGGACAAAGGAAGACTGCGGATAGCACCTGCACGCTGCGTTTTTAGGCCAAGACAAACGGATGGGTGTGTTTATTATTTTATACCAGATGGAGACTCACAGCCTAACCGACAGAGTAGCGTAGCAAAACTTTGTTGCACTTTGAGTCACTTGTGGAGTGACAGTTTGCAGCATCTCTCTGGCTGGTCTGCTTTTCTTTATGTCAAATTCAGTAAGATTTCCTTTTCATGAAGCTTCTTATTGGCCACCAATGCAACTTATTTGCACCTTTTTGCCGCTCCAGCTGCAGATATGGACTGAAGGCACTGTAGCGACCCTCTTTGCTCTTGTACAGACAGCAGAAGAGTTCAAGCTGGGCTGAGTCGGCTGGCAAAACGTTCACAGAGAACAAAACCTTATTAACGCCAGTCTGCAGCTGGGAGTCCACCTGAGAGGAAGAAGAAGAAGAAAAAACAAGACACGAGGAAGGCAAAATCCAAAGTCAGCGTCGCTGTGAGGGACTATACTCGGGCAGAAACTCACACACTGTAAAGGATACCTTATCGTCATATCGTCGGTGCAACATGAAGAGAACCCCCTGTTGTCCCTGTGGGGCGGTGCAGGCCAGCACCACCATGTCCTCTGACCTCGAATAGATGCTAAGTTCAGGTGCCGGAAGAGCAGGAGAGGAAGTGGAAGCTGATAGTCGTCCTGGCCAAGACAGCCAAAGGTGTAACATATGGAGCAAGAATGAAATGAGTTTCACAGACCAGAACACGGCGTTCAACAAAACAAATCGAATCAAAAAAAAGGAACTTCATCAAAATAAGTCATTTAAAAGTGACTGCCGTTCGACTGTTTCCTGTTTTACTGTGTTGTTTGTTAAATGGAGGCAGCTGATAAACATCACCCATTCCACATTCCAAAACTTATTTTCCACAAAACATATAGTTTTAGACACATTTTGAATAAATAGGTAAGCAAAGCGGCCTGGTACATACCCCACAGTCGTACAGAAGCAAGTAGAAGAGTAGAGATCCAAAGGGAATGTCCTGTACTCACAAGCTGCATCTTTGACAGAAAAGGATTGAATAGTTGGAGTGAAACAGCACCTACAAGCAAAAGCTGCTTTCTCTCTCTCTCTCTCTCTCTCTCTCTCTGTTTTCTTAATATGTATTACATCCTCTTGAGGTCAGAGCGATGAGGGAAGTACCAACTATAAACACATTTCCTTTCTTAGAGTCAACCAGGTGAAAAGTGTGTTATAATACGTGTAGTATCTGGTTGTGTTGCTAACCTGCATGATGTCAAATCATGTACAGTTTATTCTGACACTTTTGATGTATATATTTTTATTATTTATTATTTAGCTATACCTTATTTTAAGTTTGTGTTATATGTGCCCAGCTCAAAAGTGACTAACTAATAAATAAATGTGGTGCACTTTGTTTAGTTTTACACAAAATGCACATATTTTCCACGATGTTACTTATTTTGTTATTATAATTGTTATATTGGGCCAAAAGAGGTAACAGAATCTCTATTGTCATAACAATTCACATTTGTAAAAGGATCAGCGCAAAATTAGACCCTAGTCCTGGTTTTAGCCATTAAATATAAATAAATATAATATAAATGTAGCAGCTTCCATAGTCCATTGTGTGCTGTCATTATTGACTTCATATTTATACCATCTACAATAAACAATGTCAGCAGGTCACATGCAAAAAACAATGCTCACTGTCCTTGAATATACTGTACACACTGTATATTTCTATCCTGAATATATTTATTTTATTATTATTTTTTTATTCTACTTTCTTCTATTATCTTTTTTTATGTTGATTCGTATACCTTCTTTTGCACTGATGTGGGCCAGTACCTCAATTTCGTTGTACTTTTGTCCAAAGTATGATTGTGCAATGACAATAAAGATTTATCTTATCTTATCTTATCTTATCTTATCTTATCTTATCTTATCTTATCTTATCTTATCTTATTCTTATTTCAACTTTATATCAGATCAGCATTATTATTATCTTGTCAAATGCCTTTTTTTTTCCTTATGGATTTATGGTCCTTTTCCATCTGTCGCATAAATCAGGCTAGCTCAAGCAGGGGACATTTTAGATTTAAAACAGAACCATAGATTAAAACAAACAAAATAAGACAAGAGGTTTCATGACGAAGAAAGAACAGATCCTCCATTCACCATCTATTTCTTTAGTTATTTGTCTTTGACTGACACATGTAACTATCTCATTATGAATGTTTCACAGCCCTCTTTGCTTTGAAAGAAATACAGATTTCAAAAAGATGATATATAATATGTGTTTAAATGTGATCCTGTGAGATCATTATTATAAAAGCATTATCTCAATTTTATTTCAAGTCACTGGGCTCCGCCTTCACTTTCATTTTGACTTTGAAAAAGAACAAGTTTGAGGTTAAATCCAAAGTCGTGAAGCGATTGCCGTAGTTACAAGAAGATGAGACATCAGGACATCCGGTTTTATGCATTGCTTTTTTTTTTTTTTTTTTTTCAATGTTTCATGTTCAATGAGCCTCAGGTTGTTTTGTAGCCTGGGAAAACCTGAATGTGTTTCTAAAATTAGTGCTGCAAAGACAATTGAAGGTGGCAGCAGCCACCTTCAGTCATGTTCCTGAAGGATAAAGGTGTGTGACACAGTTGTGTGAGGTTCATTTCAAATTTCTTTAAATGTATGAAAACATTGACCATTTTATGTTAAGTACATTAATCAGCCTAGAACGATTATTTCTTGACCATTGTGTAACCATCTGATGAAACCAGTGATGCTTGCTCAGGATTTTTAGAGGTTACAGTAGCTTTTTCTTCCCCTGTTGAATAGCAGGTTGCAATAAAGTAGATACCAGTGTAAAAGCTGCAATAGGCTGTTTACAAAACCTTGAATGGTTAAATAAATCTCTTATGCTGATTTAACAGTTGACTTTTATTTATAATAACATTTTATGTTGTGTGCTTCATCTCCTACATTTTGTTCCCTGCTTCCCTTTTGAGCAGTCAGGTAAAAACTTGTGGCCTTTTTTTCTGGGTTATTCTGACTTGCTGTGATAGAGAACTTGTTGAACATGTTTTTGCAACTCTTCAGCTGCCTGTAGCTTATTCATGTTCTTTCAAAACTAAAAATGTTGCAAGAGCAACAGCGTAAGCAAACGCCGGCACATTTCCTGTATTTAGTTGTTTTTCTGTAACTTCTTTGATATAACTTGTGGTTTAAGATACGTTAAAAAAAATTAATAAATTAAAAAAATCCAGAGCCTTCATGTGAACAGAAAACGTTCAAATCTTATTTTCCCAGAATTGAATAAATAAGGTCTCTCCTTTAAAACATTATCTGTAGGTCTTCAGTTCCCGTTCGCTCTGAGTGTACTTACATATTAACACCACTAGGTGACACTATCGCCAAGGAAACCAGTATCACGACTCATCCCGCTGAGACTTAAATAAATGCCAAATAACTCTTATAATAGCTGGATTTTAATTTAAAAAAATGTGCTAGATTCCAACCTCTGCTCTTTATTTGTGCACAATGTTTTTTTTATTTCTTTATCTCTGAGTCACATTTAACAAGATATTTATAGAGTTTCAAATCCAAATATTGGCACATTCTTCCAATATTTTCCACCAAACACTTTGTAAATAAGTTTTTAAGAACATGTCCTAGGGACCTTTTTTTCCTTTAAATATATCTTTGTTGCTCCAAAATGCATGTTAGTTCAATTGTGTGGGTGAATGATACAAAACCTGCTGTATAATCTTAAGAAGACCAAAGTCAAGGTTTCACACACATTCCAGTCCTTTAACTTTTCCGCATTTTAATTTATTTTTCTTTCTTCACATCATCGCAGCCTCAAGCCCATCTTTGCAGTGAGGAGACACACAGTATAGATCCTATAGGCCATCTATTTTCTGAATTGTATGTAACAGTGTACCAGCCCGATCTGCTGCACCACACTACATTAAGTTGACTTTTCTTTTTCCTTCTGCTTTGTCATTGTGCCTCGTCTCTTTCCAATCAGGCTCTCCTGAACGCTCCCTGGAATGAGCTGTCCCAGGAGGTAAAGGATTTTGCATGCGGCTGAGGAGATTTACAACCATTTAAGTGGAGATTTGCTGCCCACTCCGGCTTAATCCCACTGTCTTCAACCTCCGGGTCTTCTACAAATGAGTCCAACGTGACACACATGAGGGCTCATTTCAAGCCATTTCACGCTCATGTTCTTTGGGAAAACCCAGAATTAAGTAAAATGTTTTTTGACGCACATGCCACACCAAAAAGGGAGTATTTAAATCTTGTCCTCCTGCAGAGAGAAAGCAGAACAAACACACTTTCTCACACTGGTCTGTCATTTATTACTGTTGCTTTTTTTTTTTTCCATTATCCACCTGGTATCACTATAAAGACAATCACCGGCAGTCATACTTCAGTTGCTTTTTGCAATGTGATGCACGGAAAACATATAGAATCACTGGGGGCCACCAATTTGAACTTTTGCACCATATATGCTTCTACATATCCTTTATAACTTCACAGCGGTTCTAAAAGTATAACGTACATTTTATTTAAGGACTTCATCAATGCCTTTTTAGTGGGAAAACATCAAGTTTAATGATTAAGTCTGAGTGTTTTTTTTTTTTTTCTTTGTTCACCATTCGCACATCTCAGAATGTTTCACTGCGGGTTGGAGTTGAAAAGAGGAGCTAACGGAGACACATACTGATTCAGGCCGATCATTACAACTTGACCTTCTCCAAGGATGTTGAGCTGATTTTCTTCCAGGAGGCCACGGAGCATGTTTCCAGGTGTGTACATGTGAGAGATTTTCATAGCCCTGGTGAAAGCCACCTACTGAAGGTATTACTGCCATGGAGAATATGGGATTCTCATTCCACAGTAAGGTCATGTGATACACTACCCTGTTTGAGGTTTTGGATCTGTAGCTTAATGAAGCTTTGGAGAGTTGCATGAAAGACCAAAAGTGGACCGTACAAGAGCCCCTGAGGAGTCTGTCCTTGACAACCTCTAGGTCAATTTAGAATAGCCGATTCCCATGTTCCTAAATTTGTGTCTTTGGACTGTGGGAGGAAGGCGGAGAACATGGAGAGAACCCTAACAAACACGTGAGGAACAGGGACTCCGGGACCTTCTTGCCGTGACGACAGCGCTCAACCGGTGCAGCTATACTGTGATAAAAACAAGAGTATCTGCTTCAAAAATACACATCTTCCACGCAGCGTCGCTAATAGGGTCTTAAAAATTGGTCTAAAAATCTTAGTTTTTCAAGTTGGATCAGGCAGTGCAGTCCCAGCAATGATCAGAAATACTGCTACTTTCATCCACAGGTCCCAAGTGCTTTGAGACCACAGCACTCATCACCTGGTGCCAAACACGGGTACATTCCTGCCTTCACCCACAATTTAGGTCTCGTTTATAATAGCACTAGTGCGGGCTGTAATCTTCATTTGCCTGTCACCCCCTCTGTCTCTCAACCCTACCCACCCGTCTACTCTCTCCTTTCCTGCATCAATCATGCACACATTCCTCGCAAGGTCTGAATGCTTAATGGATTTGATTTCTAACTGGATGTTTTTATCACCACCCTCCTCACATTTTAAGCGAGATCAATAACTCTTGGTTTTACTCCCCATGTCTGCCTTCCATCTTTAGTGCCTTGCATCGGTGGATCTGGTGACACCTTCACGTTTGCTCAGGTTCCCCCAGAACTATGCAAAACCAGGAAGGGAAAAACGATTGTGAGTCGAGTTCACCTGCTCTTGTGCAAATGGACCAGACAACAGATGGGAAGGACAGGCAATTACCAAGACAGCTCCAGTTAAGAAATGGTTGTGCAGGCTATTGACTATTGACTATTTTGCGCTCCTCATCCTTTTTGACCACTTCATGAATAGTTTTTATATATCTATTGAGCCAATCATGGAGGGCAATTGCAGTGAGCGACCTCCGAAATATTTGGATTGAAAGAATGATTTAGGCTTAACAGGCAGTTGTCTGCCTCTGCTGCACAGCAACTGATAAATAAAGCTAAAACACTAGATATTCTTAACTAGACATCGACCTTGCCATCGACAGACCACAAGACACAGGTAAGGAGGAACAGGCGGCAAGAAAAAGATTTAAAAAAACATAGAAAAGAAGAAACCCAACACAAAAGCAACCACTTAATTCACAAAATTAACAAAACATAGCAAAATAAATCATCATGTGGAACATATATGTCTGCTTCACAAAATTGGGCCGACACAGTTTTCTGTCATTCGGCATCTGCGATCTGGTGTTTTTTTGACTCAATGAGGTGTCTGCAGCCTTTCTGTCGAGCTGAGAACAGATGCTCCCAATAATAAAATCACTATTTGGGCATGACGTCATCGTAGCTGAGAGTTTGAAAGCACCTCAAGACAATGACAGCACCTTCCATTCTCCCCTCTGTCACGCCCAAAAAAGGGATTTTTGTTCTTTGAGAGCCTGCCCCGTACCTACATTTGGGTCCTCAACACAACGCTAACACCATCATGCTTAGCTTTTTGGAGGGTGTTCTTTGCCTCCCATTCATTTCGCCTAAACAATTTGTTGGTTTGCGTTGATACCGTCTCGTTGAGACAATCCTTCCTCACGGTTCATGTATGCCAGGGCTGTGCGCTCTTTGAGCGTAAGAATTTGGCCTGCAACCAAGCGTGTTTGTCTCTCTCTGATTGTGGAAACAGCCTTTACTCTCCTAGCAAGCAACATGAAACAAATGTGCCAGCATTCTTAGGCCTGCAGCCTGTTTTTTTTTAAGGTTTCAGCAAGATGAAGTCTGATATTTGCTCCGTTAAATCTCACCTTAACACGATTGTCTTACCGTAATGTGACTGTTATTCAACAGTAGATATCCCTTGAGTGGAATTGCTTCCAGTTATCCCTCTACTATTTACGTCTGACCCAGTTAGTCACAGTCAGACATCAGAAGCTCGCAGCTTTCATGACTTCTGTTTTTTTTTTTTTTTTTGTATTTCTGCATAAATACAACTGAAAGCATCATTGATCATTAAATCAGCGAATAGCAGGGATATTTTTGAAAGCCTCATGTTTCTGTACTGATGTTAACCCCCAGCCCTTCTGTAGCCTTTGGGCCAGCAGACATGTCTTTATTTAATTTTCAGTTTCATAAATGTTTTATGTCATATTCAGAGAGTTTGTCTCAGACTTGGACTCGTTTTTGTGTGGGTTATTCACAAATGAGTTTTAAGCAGTTTGAAGAAGCCGATGCAGACGCAAGCTTTTTGACTACACGCATCCCATCTCTGTCTCCCCCCGGGGTCAGATCACACATGGAGGCAGAGTGACGGATGCGACCAAAGCTGAAATCCTGAAAACCTTCTCACCACAAACCCACCGTCCCTCACCGTCTGTGTTAGAAAAGGAGGTTAGCAGTGAAACGTTGCACTGCCCTGTCACATCTCATCTACTACAGCAATTTAACACAATCCCTCACATGTGGACAATGGTGTCATTCTGCTGCTGAAGATGCAACACCATCACCATCTAACTGCCTTTGATTAAAGAAAAAATGGAAGGCTTTTTAATCTTCTTGATATTAACACACTTTTCTTATGTATTTGACATCAGGGTTGCGTCGAAAGTCTTAATTATGGCATGTCATGTATTTTCATGATGAAATCTAAAGCTGCTCATGTAGTTAATGGATGGGCTTAAAGCATATCACAGCGCTACAGCCGTCGGTGTGTGTGTGTGTGTGTGTGTGTGTGTGTGTGTCCTTGCCTCCACAGTGCACAGACTTCAATCAACGCCATACCTGATGTAAATCCTTGCTTATCAGCACAACTTTCAGCCAAAAGTTACAATGAAATTGTTTGCAAGCTCCCTGAATCTACGTGGTTGATCTAGGTTAAACAGCCAGGAGGCAGACTGTTTCAGCTACCTCTTCAGACTTCTCAGGGTGACATATGCACGGATTAATGATTCAAGATCCTTTCTGTTGCGTAGGTACTGTGTAACCATTTCACATTTTCAGCATCGTTTGTGTGTGTGTGTGTGTGTGTGTGTGTGTGTGTGTGTACTTCTTTATTTTTGTGATATCTATCATAATTCTGCAGAAGGACATAGCAGGTGGTGGGGATGTCAGAGGAGATGGATCACATGCACGTCCATCCATCATCTACCACTTTAACCCTTAGCGGGGGGTCATGGGGGGCTTGGGGCCAATTCTAGGTCTCTGTGCTCTGTCAGTTAGTGCAAAACTAGACAGGGATGACAAGGAAGCTGAGGGCAGATGGGCTTGATATGATATGATAATCACAACTGATCTGATCAAATCCTTCAAGTACTTAATAAATAGTCTATATATCCTCCTGAGACCCGGCCCATTCATTTATGTCATTTATAATGGACATAGTGTTCACCTGTTTTTTTGAGTTACCCTTCCAAGCCCTATAGTATTCTGTAGGGGACATCCTGGGCTTTCCAGTGATGTGTCATGTGATGGGTTTGCATGCTGGGAACTTTAGTTTTTTTACTCTATCAAGATGGCTGCAATAAAAAAATATATTTAAAAAAAAAAAAAAATTTGTAAGGTGTTTTTTTTTTAGGCCCAAACAGATCACAATCACAAAAAAACAGAAATTGTAAGACACTTTTTTCCCTTGGTTCTCAGGAGGTTACGATTATTACACTAAATTAATACCTTATAAATCTTTATTTATTGTAATGGTACTCTTTACAGATAGTGGTTCACTCTGGGTAATTCCCTGGTGTTTGCGTCACATGCTGCTCAGATTTGAAAAGCCTAAAAGGGCTGTGACCTCGGAGGGCCACTAGCCTTTTCAGCCAGTGCCATTAACACCTACCTGGGTTAGAGAGGGCTGGAAGCTCCTCTTCCCTCTTGTCCCATGCCGTCCTAATGGCTGCCAGCTTGTCTTGAAACATTAAAAGTCTCCAAAGAAACTGTGGCATAAAACAGAGCCCTGTCTGTCAACGCAGCTCCGACTGGCTGTTGATCCTTCCACTGACTTATACGCCCCAGCCAGGATGAAAGCCCTCAAATATGCACGTAAATGCCTTTTATTCACTCCCCTCAAATACAATAACAATCTCAATCAGAAAAAAACTAATGAATGCCAGACAACACACAAGTCTACACACTGGTGAAGGTGACCCCGATGGACAAGGAGAACGGTGAAAGCCAGAGGACCATGGATAAGGTGGTGAGATTAAAAATGTAAAACCAGAGTGGATACTGACGTGTTCATGAAAATGTCAGTGATTAGCTTTGTGCTGACCTTGAGAGGCTCAAGAAAAAGAAATATGAAGGAGGAACAAATTATTTAAGCAGTGTAAGTGATCAACATTTTATCTGATTTAATAATTTAATAATGTGTTTTTAAAAATTACCTTTACTTTTCTTGTCACAACTGCCTAAATTCTCCTATTCTAGTCTCACGCGTGAGTTATATTTTGCGTGAGTATATATTTTGAGTGTAACATTGCATTCTGAGATAAAATGTATGTTTTAAGGCAAAGTTTGGGTAAGGGTATAAAGCAATCATCTTCATCTCATATGTTTAAGCCAGTGTGTGGCTGCAGACTCATTTATATCATTTTTACAGGCTTCAGTGCTTTTGTGTTTTCATTATTTGGAAAATGGAGAATTAGCAGAGAATAAATGTGGACGGATGTGGGGTTCAGGCTCCTTTGAGCGTCTTTTTCAAGGACAAAATACAGCAGAACTACAATTAGGAGACTAGATACGACCGAATCTTAAATATTTAATAATTTTATTTCCATCAAGCAAATTGCAATCACAGCTTTTCTAATCTATTGATGGAATGAAGCTATTGTAAACTAAATATTGTTGCTTTTGTTCTAGTGTGACTTTAGATCTTTGATTACTAATCATTTTTAGCAGTTTTTGGATATACACCATCTATAACCCTTTTTTATGATAAAAATGTGGAAAAAGGGGTGAAGGCAATGGATTGGAGGAGGATATAAGATTACATGACCCAATCACTCTGCCAGATTAACAGCGGTCTGCCATCACACATAGATGAGCACACATCTTCATCTCTGTGGATTAAATCTGAAAGAACAGAATAGAAACAGACGAGTCCAAATGAAAATGGGCTTTTTGTGGTGAATGATGAATGAGCGATTGGTAAAATGTTAACAGCAGACCCTGCATTTTGTCACATTGAAGATTATTATCAAGGAATAAGCAAATTGACTCTTAAGATAATAACGTATTAAAAAACGTCCATGCGCTCATCAGGCAAGGCGCTAAATTTCTCAGCATCCCTTAACACAGCTGACACGTTTACGGATGTATTTTAACTTCAAAGCCTGAGAAACCCGAGGAAAAACATTCACGCCTATTTGCCTTGGCTGAACATGTGATAACTGAACTGATTTCCGTTGCTCTTCTGAGCTTCTCCCATATTTGGTGTCTCTTTATCGAGTTTATAATTTCAAACGGATGTTTATCAGCCAACCATGTAGCCACTCTCTACCCTAATGCATTATGGGAAAAAGGCAGCTAAGAATACCAATTGAGCAGTGGTACCAGGTAAAATGTAGCTGAATTTGTAAACATTCAGGCATGGATGGTAGCATGGAGGCCAGTGAAATGCCACAAATGGTCACATTTCTCTTTTATTTTTTGTCTCAAAACTGCATTTACAGGTAGCATTTATGCACACCCCACAAAAATGAGTCACACTGAGCAGAGGCACAAACCAAGAAACGACAAAACACAAGACCAAAGACTGAAGAAAAAAAGAGGCATGTCGAAAAGGTCAAGCCCATTTCTATGTGTACATCTTGACGTCGTACATTTTCACATGCACGTCTGCCATGTAGCTCTCAATATGAAATGTCTTTTATCATTTTTTTTAAAAAGTGCTAAAATCCTTTTATAAAGAAAATGAACAAACAAGTAAAAATCGCATCATCTCACAACACATCGACAAAAGCCTGATGACTCATAAGGTGCCACCTCTGTTCGTATCCCCCGTGGTGACTAACACAAAAAAGGATTTTTCCCTTTTCTGTGGCTCACTGTGCATCATCGAACTGCTGAGACCACCCGCTGTGCAATATAACAACAAGCTCAAGCCAGTGACGCTGCTACATCATCATCAGTGTTTTCATGCCTTTCAGAGTAACATTTTACCATTTCCTTCAATAAGTTTGTGTGAGGTGTTTTTTTTTTGTATTTTTTTTAATGAATGTTGCTGGTTGTATTGCCATTTCTCATGTCTGCAGGCTTTGCTGATGCTTGTTAGATTATGCTAACAGGGAGAATGTTGACAAGCCTAAATGACTAGATACACCTGTCATCTGCAGAACTGAGGAAGCCTTTGGGAACCGAGGAAATCTTTCAGGTGAGAAATGAAACATCTAAATGGACAATAGAGGTCCGGTTGCTTTGGCTTGAAGCAGGTCCCTTAGGGCTGAGCTATTTCTAATATTGAAATGGCTTCTGTATGTGACTCAGGGCAATAGGTTGGTTCTGCTGTAGGAGCACTACTGTAGGTAGTAAAAGACAAAGGCATTTGATATTTTCACTAATGGAAGGAGTTCTGCACTTCTATACAGCATGATGTGTGTATGGTTTAACTAAAAAAAAAATAAGGAATCACAACAAGTCCTGCAACTATATGCTAATGGCGGATAAAGTTCAGCTTATGTGAAGTCTTTGAATACAGCTTCAATAAAATTGGGAGCGGACATGAGGATGGTGAAGGTGCAGATGATGGAGAAAAGCGAGAAGGCCACCAGGCACAGTCGATCCACCACCGCCGCCGCAAACTTCCACTCGCTGCAGATGGCCTCTCCCTCGTCCTGTTCCCGGAAGCGCCTGGCTATGTACTGCACTTCCTCCAGGATCTGGGAAATTTCCGGAAGCTGCTCCAACAGCAGCGACCGTGTCTGTTCCGAGTGGACGTCGTGCTGGGAGGAGCCGCCAGCGCTGCACGCCACCACGTACGGGTCGGAGCCCTGTGGGAATGTAAGGTTATCTGCGGCCATCGCGTGGTAGCTGAAGTACAGGTTCATGTTCCCGTTGACGGTGGCTGTCGGGGCCGGGGCCTGCCCCGGTATGGTGGTCACCTGAATGGTGCTGGTGCTGTTGTGGTGGGGAGGAGGCTGAGAGTATTTGTGGCCAGAGGGACTGCTGGAAGTTTGTTTATCCTCTCCAGGTTTCTTCATGCGAAGGAACCAAGCGCACCAGTTAAGTAAAACGACTCGAATCTGGAGTGCAAGAGATTTTAAACAGTCAGGAGAGCTCATGGAAAATATCTCACCATGAGATGCTTTTTATTCAACATTTCTATGCATTTGACATTAAATGAAAGAGGTCAGTATTTAATATTAGATCTGCCGTCCATGAGCAACTCTTTAGATTTTTGGCATTTTATGACATCTGGATTGGTTGCTTGAGGGCATTATTTCAGTACATCAGGGATATTTGGACTTGTCGTTACATGTTGGAGCAAAATGAAACAGGATGAGAGTGGGCAGGGCTTGACAAAATCAATCTACCTTCTAATGGGTTTGGCCTTTGGAGATCATATTTTATATTTGAATCTCGTTTTAACCCAAAACAATTTGGTTGACATAGAGTAAAACATTGATATAAGTGTGTCAGAAATCTCTTGTGTTGCTTTTCAGATCCCTGTGCACCACACAGTTTTTCCTTTTTAACCATCCGATGTCACACCAGACATGCTTGAAACCTACCCATTTAGGCATCTTCCCGCCATGTGGATCATGGTGGTGGAACTGCAGCACGAGGACAGTTACAACCACAGACAAGCCCACAATCATCATGGTGCTAGCAAAGTACTGAGCTGAAAGAAGAGAGAACACGAACGCAACTCTAGTGAAAATGTTCTTCTAGACACAAAAGCGCTTACAGCCAAAACAAGCTCAGGAAGTGACAGTTTCTAGCCAATAAAAAGTGTGTGGAAACCGTCATCTGATCAAATTTAACCCTATTCATTCTGTTCCATCTGCAATGTGTTAATCCATGTCGTCCAAGGGTTGAGTTGTTAACGGGCTGGGTTTTACATCACTGAGATGCCAGATGATCATCAGCTCTCTATTCAGCGTGATTGGAAACATTATCAGTTGGACTTTGTGCAGTGAGCCCACCAGCTACGGTAATTGTGCTCATGAAGAAGAACCAATCAAGAACATTCAAGGGCTACTGTTAAATATCTTGTTCAAAAACACTTTTACATGTACTGCAGGGACCCTGGATGGAGCCAAAACCCATTTTACCACTCCACCACTTGGTTTGCTTGTGCTCTAAAAACAAATAGATATAAAACGCCATTCAAGTCCTTCAAAAAATCAGTCTGGTTATCTTTTCATGTGTCTAAAATAGACTAATCAGCTGCTGGCAGGGGCCCATTTATTCCCTGAAAAACTGTCCGTATGTATTAAACATTAACGTGGCAACATGTCAAATTTTACAACGTAACATGTCTGTTATCTATTTTAGCTATTTTGTTTTCATTCAAACTTGCAAAGCCATTCAATTTAGGGGAAAAATGTTACAACAATGTTACACACAAAAAAATAACCTGTTCTTACCAATTAGAGGAACAGAGTCTGAGGTAGCAGGCATGATCTCCGCTACCAACAGCATGAAGACTGTTAGGGACAGCAACACCGTTATGCCTGGAGAAGACAGAAAGATAAGAAAATCAAGATTAAAAAAAAAAAAAAAAAAAAATATTCCTTTATCATTTTTATTAGGTCTCAGCCTGAAGGGTATTCTTCAATTTGTGTATCTGTCTCTGTGACATTTTCCAACAAATTGACATTTTCAGGTCCGAGTGATTGTCTGCATTTATATAGGAGCTTTGAATCGGTGGTTAATGATTAAAATCTTAATCTACGGCCATAATGTCAGCATCAGCATAGAGCAATGAAAAATAAAAGGGTCAGGAACCACGTCTGAACCTGGTGGACTGAGAGACTTTTCCTGAATATGTGAATATAATCATGAATCTGCATGACTGTGTGGATGTGTGTGTGAGGCCTAATCTGTACCCAGAGAAATCTTCTCTCCAGAGTCAGCGGGAAGAAGGAAAACCAGCAGGGCCAAACCAGATATGAGCACACAGGGAATGAGCAGGTTGAGGCCATAATAAAGTGTCCTGCGGCGTATGGTGACTGTGAACGTCACGTCAGGGTAGGGTTCTTTACAGCATTCGTAGTACAGCTCATTCCGCTTTGCCGGCACACCTGCGGAGAAATTCAGACACTAGAGTGAGAGGTCAGATTAACAATTAAATAGGACTTCACTCTGCTGCTGCCCTGAATATCAATAAAAGCCTTATAAAAACATTAATTATGTGCAGCTATGGGCCCAAAGTATAGATGGGTTGATGTGATGGTGTTGTGGTTTGCCGGCTGCCATTCTGACACAAGATTTTCCAATCATAGATATCTGATCCCACATGTGTCTGTGAGATGTCCGACAGTTTTTATTGGTTGATTTTCTGGAAACTGAAAATTCAACATTATATATGGAGGTGTGGACATGATTCCAGACCCAGCAACAGTGAACCAGGAGTGCGTGCCCAGCATTGGAATGTGGAACCAGAAATGTGTCTGCTCCTGGCCAGCTTCCTGCCTGATGGTGTGTGAACCAATCGACCCATCCCTGATCCAGCTGCCACCACACACTCATGCCCCCAATCTAATATCATACAACTGGTCCAATCCTGCATTTTCAGCTCTATCATGACTACCTCTATCGGCATTTCTATTGATTCATCAGATTATCTATTTAATAGTATTTTTTGGTAATTTTCTGGTCTCATAATTTAACTTTCCATCTCCTTTTAGTCTGCACGTCCAGATGAAACAAAGAGTGAACAGCTCCACAGAAGCTGACTGTGTGTCAGGATGGTTATTCGAAGGCGGTTACCACCACTTGCTTTCACGGTGATATAACACAGTCTAACTGACTGGAATATGATATGAGGGGCCTGGCTAATGTGGAAAGCCTGTCAGACCCATATTCCCTGCAGGAATTCACTGCTCAAACACATCAATTAAATTCTGAGAGCGCTCTCACTCAGTTGTCACATCAAATATCACTTATTATCTGTATCACCTCAGCGTATAAAGATTGTTGGTTGTTTCGTTCTTTTTTTTTTTTTTTTTAGGAAGTTGGCATGGCTGCACTTCACAGCCAAACAGAAGATCCTCAGACTTCTTGCCCTTTTGATTCTGCACTTTCTCCTCTTACCAACAAGGTCCCACTCCCCGTTGGGGATGTAGGTAGAAATGTCCACATCTATCATTTGCAGGTCCAGCAGCCAGCCATTGTGAGTCCAGGAGCCGAACTTCAGGTCGCACTTCTGCACATCGAACGGAAACCAGCGCACGTCGATATAACAGGTGCTCTTCAGGATGCCTGCAGACAAGTGTTGTCCATGTTCATGTTTGCAGCGCAGCTTAAGTCGGCTAACATCAAAATCGCTAAACTTTTTAAAAGGACAATTGACTGCAAGGTCAGAGTAGCCGTCCATTATGATAGTAACCTGGCGGAATGTACTGGCAGATTCCTGTGGCGTTCACCAGCACATTTGTGTGGAACGTTGCATCAAACCTCTCATCAGCACTGCAGGAAGAGAAGAGAGGATAATGTCAGACACGTGGAGGTCGGAGGATCAGGACAGAAACGGGGAGAAATAAAGAATCAGAGGCAGACTATTTCAGTGCTCAAACAGAATTAATCTAAATATTTTACTTTTTCACATTGATTAATAACTTGTTTGCTACCTCTCATCTTTCTGTATTCATGTCCACAATGAGACATGCTGAAAAAAGGTTAATAAAAGTAAACTCATGTCACATGATAAAGTTAGGGCTGATTACATTTAAAAGTACTAAATTTTGAAGTTAAACTTTATTTGAATTTCAATGTTGATTGTTGTTATTGTGTTGATGTTATTTAACAGAAATATATTTGCAGGTTGCATCCCAAGAAAAGAGCAGTTTAATGTGAGTTTTTCTCTTTTTTTTATTTAGTTTTAGTTAAATCAAATTAGGTGAAAGGTAAATTCAGCCTAAGGCACTGGGGTGATGCCAGGAGGCACTAAATCCTTCCCAACACAGAAATTTAAATTTGAATTACGAGGCTCACAAATGAATAGTAAATGAGATGATTTACATTTAGCCTTGGGTTTATTCCAATAAATTTGTCCTGAAAATCTCCACATTCTCCTTTATATCCATTACAGGTAATATAGGAGGTGTATTTTAAATTTCAGCCAATCTTCTTGAGCCACATGTTGTATATCAGATAAATAGAGAACAAAGTCAAATCAGAGGAGTATTATTAATGCTTTGGTCAAATTTTGAACACATCACTAAGTATGTAGGACATGAGTCTGAAAGGTCATATGCCATGTGGAACAGATGAGGCCATGAGGAAACCAAAGAATCTCAACGGGATTTCAATGTCAACCATTTCACAGTCAATTCAAATCAAGGCACAGCTGGAAAACAAGCCATACCCTTCCTCACTGATTGGGATTTGGGGTCATGTACTGACTTGATTTAATTAATGTCAGGCTTTGTGGTGAGGATCCAAGAGTGACACAACGATGGAATAAAACTCCTTTTTAATTCCAAAAACAGGCAGACGGAAGTTCAGGCAACCTCATACAGAAGGCAGACAGGTCTACCAGGAGACGACACAAGATCAGGTCAGATACAGCAGGGTCTAACACAGGCAATCAGGTAAACTTAAACACAGGAACCCTCTGTATCTGAAACACACAAGCAAAGATCTGACAAAGAGTCTCTCAGTGTCTGCAGCTTAAGTAGCCACGCTGACTGCAGATGAGGTGCAGGTGTGTCTGATCAGGAATGCAGAGCAGGTGCGACAGAGAGGGGAAGGAGGCACACCGGTGCAGACCGACAGCCGTGACAACTTAAGGGTCATATAAAACTGACCTTAACTGTGTAAAAAGCACATATTGTTAAAAAAAATATGAAATTTTCTCATTTGTACTGCCAGAGTCAGACATCAACACAGTGACCCTGTCTTTAAAGTGAGTGTTCTGCTTTGGGCATCCAGTGACTGCTGCTTCATTGGGTGTTCTTCTTTCAGTAACAGTCACTAGGTACCAACCAATGCAGCTTTTGCTTCAGTTAAAAGTTTCTTTACTTCAATGACCTAATTTTAAATGTGAACTCAGTATCAATAATCTTATCTCACAGTCCCTTCTGCATTTTAGCTGTATAAAATTAGAAGTGAACGCTAACAGGACCAGACTCATATGGAGGGACCCTTCTGCTGATGAACAGCTGAGTAAAGGAAGCGGAGGAAGGTGGAAGGACAGAAAGACAAGGAGAACAGGCACCCACACATCCATCGCTCACAGGTATTATCATTTCCTTGTTTTCAAAGATTGATAGAAAGCATTTTGGAAGTTACAGTTGATTTCTTTCCAGGGAAAATCTACTCAGGCATTAAAGAGGGACGAGACAAATGTAATCTGAGGAATACTTTCCACTGTTTTTGTAGCTGCTGGGTTTCATTTCACCATGTTATTGCATGAACTGAACTCAGATAAATTTAAAACATCTGTCCATGTGTGACTGTTAAGAAATGAGCTGGGAGATTTGAAAGAATGAAAAGAACTGCAGCCATCCTTGTCTAACTTTGAAACAGTTGGATTGTAAAGCTGATACAGGACCTGTATGATATAAATGTAAACAGGTCAAAATATATGAATTCATCCACATTCACTCTGAAGCTGTATTCAGAAATTGTTTAATTACAATTAAAATTTTCAGCTGCTTGGCTTTATTTGGCCTCATTAAGATGTCATTTACGCCTTTGCACCCCAACGCAGGGTTGATAATAATAATTATACACATTTTTTTATTGATGCTGCTATTGCTGTTGCTTTGGCAGTGTTCTTGTAAAGCCACAGATGACCATTGCACTTTAAACACGGGAAGACAATCTTGCCCTGTCATTGACCATTTGGCCACTAGTTGGTGACAAAGTGTTTCCAATACGATCCTTTAACAATGTTAAAAGTTCATATTGGAAACACATGTCAAACCCAAGGCCCGCGGGCCACATCCCGGCCCCGGAACAATTGTATCTGGCCCGCAATTTAGTTTTTCATATGTAGCAGAATTGGCCCACAGACATTTTGCATGCCCCCCCCACTGATACTACAAATCCCAGACTGCATTGCAATAGCTGGCGGTTAGTGCTCTGGTCCACACCCCCACACCCCAACACAGTAGGTGTTAGGTAGCACCTTTACGCTGGATGCTCCTGCCAATTAACCAAAAGAAGAAGAAGAAGAAGAAGCGTGACTACACTATGTCCAACTTCATTGTCTGCTTGAACTTTAAGCTAACACTAACCCCAAAACATGTCCAAACGAAAGGTGGACGCTGAAAACAGAGCATTTCAAGACAGATGGGAGGTGGAGTATATGTTTACTAGCATGATGGGGAAACCTGTTTGTGTTTAATGCAGAGCTGAAGTGGCCATCCTTAAAGAATATAACTTAAGACAGCCTAGAGAAACTTTTGGGAATTAAAGCAATGCACTGCACAACCGCGGTGAAAGACATATTTAAACAAGTGTCTTATTGTGTGAATGACATGAAGATGCCTTGGAACAAACTGCTGGGACTAATAACAGATGGGGCACCTGCAATGTGTGGTGAAAAGACTGGATTTGTGGGCAGGATGCGGGGGAAATGCAGAACAAGAATTGTGCAGGCGAGCTTACAGTCTACCGCTGCTTCATACACCTAGAAACACTCTGTGGCAAAGCACTGAAAATGGAGCACGATGAACACTGTGACACCGACAGTTAACTTTATAAGAGCCAGAGGTTTAAACCACCGCCCGTTTAAGGCTTTTCTTAAGGAGGTATGCGCTGAAAATGTGACGTCTCATACCACACAGAGGTGCGCTGAGTCTCCACCTTCAGGGACACGACCATGTGATCACAGACCTGGATGCTGCAGTGAGAGCTTTTAAAGCCAAGTTGCGTCTGTGGGAGATGCAGATGATGCAAGGAAACCTTGCTCACCTTCTGTGTTGTCAGTCTGTGTCACACCAGGTCTCACCCACTGTGTTTCCAAGCACACATTTTATTGAAAAATTGGGCATAATGAGTACTGAGTTCACGTGACGATTTACTGACTTTGAGGCCCAGAAAACTAAGTTTGATCTTTTCAGCAATCCGTTTGTGGTTGATGTGGAAAAGGCAGATGTGGATGTTCAAATGGAGCTGCTGGACCTCCAATCCAGTGACACACTTAAAGCAAAGTATGACTCTGTGGGCGCTGCACAGTTCTCCGGGTTTAATTCCCGAGACGATGCCCCAACTCCGCCTACATGCTGCTCAAATGCTCAGCATGTTTGGAAGCACATGCCTGTGTGAGCAACTTTTCTCTGCAATGAAAATGAACAAATCATCACACAACACCTTAATGCTATCTTGAGAACTTCTACAGCTCAGAGCGTCACTTCAAACACTGACAAACTGGTAGCTAAGAAAAGATGTCAGACATCTGGCTTGGGCTAATCTGCATCAGACCAGAGTAAACTTAAATGTTTTTTGCATTTTCTTCTGTAATCACAGGGAATGCTGCTAAAACTTCAGAAATGTTTGTTATTGATTAATTATCGTAAATATTATTGATATTGTTTTGAATAATTGTTTTATTGTTTATTTTATTTTCAATATTGAGTTAGTTTTGGATTTGAAACACACATTTTCAATTGAAATAAGTCAGCAAAAATCTTCCAATAGAGATTAGCACGAAAAAGGCCACTGGTGTGTCGTCATTTAAAATTTATTTCCATTACTTTTTTAATCAGTGGGCTTGATTTTGTTCTGAATTCTTTATTATAACTTGGAAAAAGTTAAATTCATACTTCTGTATGAATACTTTCTAACAATACATCTAAAAAGACATTTAAAAAAACAAACAAAAAAAAAAGAACAGATGAAACTACTTCAGATGGACCACAATGTATTCAGTCACCCAAACCTTCTCATTGGTAGAAAGATGTATGAAGCATGAGATGAATGGAATGGAAAATAAGATGTATCTAACCTGTTATAGAGGAGAATATCAGGCATCCATATGAGACTGGATGGGAAGCGCAGGTTCTGAACTCCAGGGTAGCTCTCTGGATTCCATGAGAGATAAATGTCTGTCCAGTACTGTAACAAAGTACACATTAAACCACAAGCAAGAAATTAGGAGAACTTAAATGGATAATGAATTCCGTTGCTAATCAAGCCCATGTTCCCTGACCAGGCTGATATTCCATCAAATTCTAGTTAGGACGAATCTGCATCTGTGCTACTGATGCCTGGAATTTTGCCTTTCAGCCAATCACAGGCAGCCGTCTAAGTGTGGGTTCTGACACACACCTCCAGCCACTCAGAAACTACTGTCCCATCTTCACTGATGAGCTTCATCTGGGGGCCCAAGCCCCCGATGTTTACTCAAATAATTCATTCAGTCATGCAGCTCAGTTATTTCTTAGTCTCCTATGGGTGAAGAGAATGGAGCCTGAGGCCAGTGAAACGTTGCTACGACAACAACCACTGGCACTGACAATCTTGCCATGGGTCCTCATCTGAGCCTGATCTACTTTTTTTTTTTTTTTAACTCATTAAACCACATATGCGATCTTTGTGTTTACAGAATAAACTCTGGCAGATAGTCACTTTAATGTATCTGTTGTACTTGCAGCATGTGTCTCGTACTGTACATACTGTACAGCAGATGTGACATAAACGTAGGTGTTCAGAAGTTATACCCTCTGGGTGCACTCTCGGGGGGGGACACACATGGCCCCAATGTGAACACAGGTCTTGGGCACATCTGTTTGTGCCTTTGTGCGTTCGTGCAAATACACATACACAGGGAAGAGTGTGCTCTGCAAACATGCCCTTGGCCGTCGTGTGTGTGTTCCTAAATCTGACCCAAGAAGCGGCACGATAGCGGCGGCCCTGCTAGCATACGTCTCCAATCATGCAGCTGACGACTTAATCAATACGCTCGTCATCTGCTGACCTTGTTTGGTTTGCTGCTGGTGTCGGTTTCCTTTCCAGGAGTTGTTGCACGGCTAACAGCAACAGGAATCGTTCCAGCTCAGTAACTTTGTAGCTTGTCAGCCGCACGTGAGGATAAGGCAGCCGGCTAAGAATAAGCTTTGGAGTGTCACTAATTCGAGACAATTTGGTTCCTTTTCAAGAGGCCGTGAAATTCATTCTCTCCATTTCAGCCTGAGGACTAAACTTGTTTTTACGCTACATTTGTTTAAAGTCCTTTTTTTAAAAAAAAAAAAAAACGTAATAAATGAAACAGCAGACCATCCTGAGATCTTTGCATTCACCTGATCACCTGCAGATGAGCACAATACCATACCATACCATATAGCCTCCACAGCAATGAGGCTTTAACAAAGTTTTTCCAACAGTAATGATTGAACTTTTTTTCCAGCATACACGAAAAGAAACTGTTAACCTGATGCTGAGAGTAAATATGTTTTAGTTCAATTCAGTCACTTCAAAGCTTTTAGTCTCTCGTTGTTTATTCAAAGTTAAATGTTCTTGCTCGCAGCTCAGAGTGTGCTCTCCAGTCAGTGCAGGAACTTTTGAATGACAGGACCCACAGGTCACAAACAACAGACAGACTTTCCAAAAATACACAATGCGACACAGATCTCACGATGATGACAACTGAAGTGTTGGGGGAGAGGAGACCTACCAGCTGCAGCCAGGCATTGGTGATCAGCACTTGGTTCTTTTCATCCTGGACAGGAACAGAAGAGGAAAGAGCACAAGGAGCAAGTTGATGAGGAGATGGAGACATTAAATTATATTAAAAGCAGTCAAAATTTGAGTCCACTCCAGCTTTAATCTCTTTGTTCAAACTCTTGTCACTGGAAGCTGCATTTTTTTTTTCTCTTTTTTTTGGGGGCTGACAAGGTCATGATCAAACTGCTACAACAAAGATCTAAAAAAAAAAATGGAGACTAATGCTGACTGACAGACGAAGAAGAGGAAAAAACAACAGGAATAAAGATGTCATTAGAGTTGCTTTGCAGAATGCTGAATGACAGCAACACCTTCCTCTTGTTTCACTTCTCTAAACTCCATAGTCAAAGCTAGTCTTTTCATTTCTTTCTTTCTGCATACTTTTGTGTCTTCTCAGTTTTGGTGGCTTTTTTTTTGTCTTTTCAAGTACTTTAATTCACATGATAATAAAAGGATTTTTTTGTAGGTTTTTTTGTCTTTGCCATATCTCCTATAACGCAGATATAAGTCCATTCCAGAATGTTCTTCTGTTCAGTTAAATTCAATTCAGCTTTATTTACACTGCAACTGTTACATTCAGGATTGTCTGTAGTTGCCCCAAGAGATCTATGTCTCTAAGTATATGAACAACTTGCTTTAACAGGGGACTCTACTGCTCATAGTCGACCATGAGCGTGTGTTTGTCCAATCATCTTCACCTCCTGGTGTTTCATGCGCTCCACAAGATCAAGGTCAGATTATCGTGTCTGTATTTCGTGTGTGCTTCCACCATCAGCTGCGTTGTGAAAGGCACCGTGTCTAATTAGAACCACAACTGGAATCAGAGAATATGATCAGTTTTCAAGGTTTATGCAGATTGGGTGCAGAACAATCTTTTTCTCCCCAAACTGTAAATGACTGCACTGAACTTCATTTCCTGGCCTCAGCATCATCACCACCGCTGTATGCTAACCTGGAAGCTCCTCGAAGTGAAAAATGTTTCACACCCAGCCATCTCTGCTCTTTTACCCCTCATCCCCTTGAAACCCACTTCCTCAATGTCCCTCCACCCCGATCCTATCTCCACCTATCTGTTCACACCTTAAACAACCTCCCTTCTCTGTTACTGGAAAAAAAAGCACCTTCTTTTGTGTGCTTCACAGAGCGGAATGTCCTGTTTAGTGCGTGTTTGTGTAATTGCACTTTATTTTTTGCAGCCCAGCTCTCCCTGACCTTTTCTTTGTGCAGTTTTGTGGGATTTCACATCACTCCAAGAGGCAGTTTAAGCCTTAGTCACACCCACTAGACACACTAATCTCCCCCCAAATCTGCTCTGATTGATTTTAGACAGACTATCAAGGGAGTGATGATTAGATCCAGGGAGAGACCCCCTCATGTATGCAGGGACAAAATCATGCTGTAATATAGATTGTATGAATTGGTGCTGTAAAGGTATATGCATTAATGGATCTAAAGCAACCACATGTCTCCTGGACCCCATCCCAACTAAGCTTTTCAAGGATGTCTTTCCTCTAATTGGGGCGTCAGTATTAGATCAGATCAACTTATCTTTGACAACAGGTTATGTACCTCAGGCATTTAAAACTGCTGTTATCAGACCTTTACTTAAAAAAACCTTCACTTGACCCAGGCGTCTTAGCAAATTATAGACCGATATCCAACCTCCCATTCATCTCTAAGATACTTGAGAGGCTGGTTGTTAGTCAGCTAACCGATCACCTAAACAGGAATAGTTTATTTGAAGTGTTTCAGTCTGGTTTCAGAGCTCATCATAGCACAGAAACAGCACTGGTTAAAGTCACTAATGACCTCCTCATGGCATCAGACCGTGGACTTATTTCCGTACTGGTTTTACTGGACCTCAGTGCTGCCTTTGACACTGTAGATCACAGCATTTTATTACAAAGGCTACAACATGAGATTAGGATCACAGGGACAGCTCTAGACTGGTTTAAATCTTATCTATCAGATCGATTTCATTTTGTTCATGTTAATGATGTTTCCTCTGAGTGTACAAAGGTTCATCATGGTGTTCCACAGGGTTCAGTGCTTGGGCCAATCCTGTTCACTCTTTACATGCTCCCTCTAGGGAATATAATTCAGAAACACGGCATAAATTTTCATTGCTATGCCGACGATACGCAGTTGTATCTATCCATGAAATCTGATGAAACAGAGCCATTAGCCAGACTCCAGGCATGTCTCAAAGACATAAAAGACTGGATGACCTCCAATTTCCTTCTTTTAAACTCAGACAAAACTGAAGTCATTGTTCTTGGAGCTAAACATCTGAGGACTAGATTATCAGATAGCATTCTCTCCTTGGATGGCATTACTTTGTCCTCCAGTACGACTGCAAGGAACCTGGGAGTTATCTTTGACCAGGACATGTCATTTCTCCCTCATATTAAACAGGTTTCTAGGACCGCTTTCTTTCACCTCCGTAATATTGCCAAGATCAGGAGCATCCTGTCACAGAGTGATGCTGAAAAACTGGTCCACGCTTTTGTTACCTCTAGACTGGACTACTGCAACTCATTACTGTCAGGGTGTCCAAATTATTCCATTAAAAACCTGCAGCTGATACAGAACGCTGCAGCCAGAGTTCTGACAGGAATCAGCACCAGGGAGCATATCTCTCCAGTTTTAGCTTCTCTTCACTGGCTTCCAGTGAAATTCAGAATAGACTTTAAGATTCTCCTTCTAACATATAAAGCTCTAAATGGACTATCTCCATCATACCTGCAGGATCTCATAGTTCCGTATATACCTAAAAGAACACTCAGATCACAGAGTGCAGGTTTACTTGTAGTTCCTAGAATTCATCAAAGCAGACTGGGAGGACGAGCTTTTAGCTATCGGGCAGCTTTACTGTGGAACCAGTTACCAACCTGGGTCCAAGAGGCAGACACCACGTCTGCCTTTAAGATCAAACTTAAAACCTTTCTGTTCACTAAAGCATATAGCTAGCCTCAAACCAAGTGTGTAGGGCTGACAGATCTAGTTTAGTCAGTTTTCACAGCTATAGCTAGAATAGGCTCATCAGACTCTTATTCTTCAATTTTTAGCACAGCTATGCTGCTATAGGCCTACGCTGCTGGGGACAAACACATGATCCACTGAGCAGTTCCCCACTTCCTCAACACCAACCACTCCCTCACGTCCTCTCCTCCTTTTCTTCTTCTTTCTCCTCCTTTTATTTTATCTGGGTCCAGTCTTCCTTGTCGTTCTGTGTGTCTCCCCCCCTTCTCTCTCTCTCTCTCTCTCTCTCTCTCTCTCTTTCTCTCTCTCTTTGCAGGTTTTCCGTCTCCAGGCCTTCGTGCTGTACGGACTTTGGCCTATGGCAAACTCAGGGTCCGCTGTCGGCACCTGCCTATACTGTTCATCTCTTTATAACAACCTGCTATGCTGTATTATGTGTATATATGTCTGATATGTTTGTATTTCTATGATTGTATTTTGTCTGTATTTCTTTGGTTTTATGATTGTATCTGTTCTCCCTCTCTCTCTCTTTATTCTCTCTGTCCTGTCTCCCTCTTTTATTCCTCCTTTACCCAGCCAACTTTCAGCAGGATGGTTCCCCCTTGTAAGCCTGGTCCTGCTCAAGGTTTCTTCCTGTTAAAAGGGAGTTTTTCCCTGCCACTGTGCTTACCTGGGGGTTCAGGCTCTGGGTTTCTACCTCTGTAAAGCACTTAGAGACAATTTTATTGTAAAAGGTGCTATATAAATAAAATTGAATTGAATTGAATATGTTTCTATCAGGATATGTGAAGTATGGATAGAAGCAAGACATTCTGTTCTTTTTCCATTTCTGTGTTTGTGATTTGTGATACCTACTTGCATGATGGGGGGAGAAAAATATGTTTGCTTACAAGCCAGCACCTGCCTTTGTGAGTACTGTAGTCAGCCTAGTCCTGCAGCCTGTTTAGTTATTCAACAGATGTAATTTATTAAGCAACGTACAGCACAAAATGGCCGCCCTCACGCCGGAAGGTGAGCAGTGATGTGCTTGTCTGTCTTTATTTATGGTGGTGACCCCACTCAGTGGACATCCACTTGCCCCAGATTCTTGGTTAAAGGGTTACTCAGGAGCAGATGGATGAATCAAAGGCCGTGCGTGTACACGTGCACGCACACACACACACACACACACCCCTTCATTATTCATAATAGCCCAGTAAGCATTAATTCACAGCTTGTTGCTATATTATCCATTATAGATGGAGGATACTTCCAATCAGCAAATCAGCATATTGTTAAATTGAGCTACAATGATGGAATACTGTCTGTCTTTGAGTATACAGTACATGCACGGGAAAGGTGACAGTTTGCACTTTTTTAGTTTGGTAATATGGACCCATTTCCTGTTTTCCAGATGACAACAACTACAGTGAATAGTAAAACTGGTCCTATCATTTTATTTTGAAAAGGACCTGGCCTCACTCTGGTTGCATCACTGCACTGACAGTACCTTCACATGACAACATCAGTAAAAGATTGTGAAGCGTGTGTTGCGGCCAAACTGTGAAGCTCTCAGCTATGCGAGGTGGTGGAAGGACACGTACAGTCTGTGACAGGGCTGACTGGGACATGAAGATGCGTCTGCTCCAGTTTTTTTGGATGAATGATCTGACCAACAAGCACAGGGTGACAAGACAGGATAAGTAACGCGGGGGGGGGGATAACGCGGTCAATAAGACACAAAAGACACAATGACATGTGGCAGAGAAGCTGGTGAAGCCACAGGAGCCTTGGTTCAAAGGTTTGATGTATAAAAGAGGGAGTGGGATGAATGTGGCTGACTCAGTGTGTGTTGTACATTTGCGCATTGCTCCTGAAGATTATGTGTTTACAATAATTAGAGTACTGGGAGTAATTATATGATTGAATTTAGACCTTGACTTTTTTATTCTATCCTTTAAATTCATCAACCTACTGAATGAGTTGGCATCACCATTAGCCCAAAAGCCACGGAGTGGGAGGTGTTACACTTCTGTCGTCTGCATCATTTACAGAAGGTGATCTTCTCTGTTGTTTGTTGATTTTTTTTCTTGTTTGGTCAGTGAAAGTATGAATTGTTTCATATCTTTAATATTCTACTACCAAACCTACTACCAAATCACCCCTTCTCCATGTCCCACAGAACTGGTCTATTTAGGGTTAATGTGCTATTCAATTTCAATTTTCAATTTTATTTATTTATATAGCACCTTTTACAATAAAATTGTCTCTAGGTGGTTTACAGAGGTAGAAACCCAGAGCCTGAACCCCCAGGTAAGCACAGTGGCAAGGAAAAACTCCCTTTTAACAGGAAGAAACCTTGAGCAGGACCAGGCTTACAAGGAGGAACCATCCTGCTGAAAGTTGGCTGGGTAAAGGAGGAATAAAAGAGGGGGACAGGACAGAGAGAATAAACAGAAAGAGAGAGGGAGAACAGATACAACCATAAAACCAAAGTACTACAAACAAAATACAATCATAGAAATACAAACATATCAGACATAATATATATACACATAATACAGCATAGCAGTATAAAGAGAAGAACGGTATAGGCAGGTTTAAATGATTTGATGATTTTGAAGTTATGTAATAATTATATCTAATTTTTTTAAAAAATGGAACTCCCATGAGAAACAGAAGGATTATAGTGTTACTGAGGCCAAAATGTGGTTTTGGGGAAACAGTTTCTACTTCCAAAGATGAATATTCTCACTTGATTGAGTAGTTCCACTGGTGAAATTTAAAGGAGTTTAAAGGAGCATTAGCATGTCCTGGTAGTTATATCCCACAGCCTAAAGCTACACTAAATCTATAAACATAAAAACCAAAAAATAATCATTTCAGATATACATATTTCACCTTTTTATCTGCTTGAAACTTTTTTTACACTTTCACAGCCAAAACACACACACACACACACACACACACACACACACACAGGTATGGACTCACCACATCAATGATTTGTCGCAGTGTGAAGCCAAGTTCCACCACGATTGGTGCGGAGTCGTTTAAGACTGGTCTTTCAAGGCGGTTGTAATTCACCATCAGGTCGTTGTACAACTTCCTCTGGTACATGCCGCCACGACAGCCTGGGATGGATAGACAAGTGTGAAAACAACAATATTATGGAGGAAAAAAAATTAGCAGACAGAGGTAGAAAATGAGAAAAATATGATTATGATGAGTCACAAATGAACCTGTACCTGCTGTATAATTGCAGGAAAATATATCAATCTCACTGTTGTCTGTGTATGACCAAATGTGTGCCTTAAACTGCTTGTTACAAATGTTTGGTTTAGCTTTATTCTGAGGTCAGACCGTCTCAGAACATCAGTGATCATCAGTCACTCTGCAGAGAATAATGTTCTATACCTGCTGCCCATAAAAAGGAGACAATCCATATCACGTTTAAAATTTATGCTGCCATCTACGTCATTTTATGGACCAAATTTAGATTAAAAAGCACACTTACATATGTACATTTCTTTGATAAGATGCTATAAGTATGAAACTACACATGGCTAGCCACTAGAGGACAATCACTAAACCATGGCCTCACTACTTCAATTCAATTCAATTTTATTTATATAGCACCTTTTACAATAAAAATTGTCTCTAGGTGCTTTACAGAGGCAGAAACCCAGAGCCTGAACCCCCAGGTAAGCACAGTGGCAAGGAAAAACTCCCTTTTAACAGGAAGAAACCTTCAGCAGGACAGGAATTTGTGTTGTAAGCAATATTTTTGGTGACCTCTCAGTCCCTATCTATCCTCTCCAGCTAAAGAAAGTTGCCACAGTGCAGAGAAGCTGCAGAAATCTGGACTGGAGTAAACAGAAAAGTGCACGGTGCGTGAGGGTTATTAGATTGGGCTTTAGTTTGCAGCTCCCGTCAGCTGCATGTTTATCCTTACGGCACTCCATATGTGATGACCAGTAAAGCTGTTACATAACATCTTCCTTCCTTACTAATCTCTATGTAATATCTCCTGAATTTACCATATGCATGCCATCAAGCAGTTTCAAACACAATATGTTAAATGTAAAATGAAACTGTGGCCAAAGTCCAGAGGCACCAGAGTCAGAAGAATGATTCCCAATTTTGAGGGTGGAAGCTTCAGGAGAGCACAGAAATGCAGGAAAAATGTACTTCTCTTGAGAGAATTGCTGGCCTGAATGAATGGGATGCTTATAACCAAAGACCAAATGCTGATAACTCGAGCTGGGTGGGGGTGGCCACAGGGGCCGAGGCCTGGAGCGCTCATACACCAAAGAACTGACATGGTGGAGGTTGGATATGGACACGCCCACTTCTGCAAGCAGCCGATGTTGATGTTTATCACAAAATAGTATGTAATGGACACCCTCCAGTATAAAGGAGTCCATTTATACACTTTATACACAGTCAAGTCTTCCTCCTGGAAAATCTTCATTTATCTAATTTGAAGACTTTCATGTGAACCATCAGTGCATTCCGCAATATTGCACTTTCCAGATTTGTGTACGCAAACATGCCAGCTCTATCTGCTCCGTCCATTAATGTAAAGATTTTTTTTTCCCAGCAATAAATCCAGCGCCTGCCGATCTTCGACCTGTTTTCGCAGCCTCTATAGATACGTTGAACCCCAGCCTGAAGCGAGCTATCAATTTCAAGTGGCTAGCATATATCTTTTATTGCATTAGTGTCCTCTGATATTTCCATTTCAGAGCCCACTGGGGGCCTCGTTCCATGCTTAGTCATTAAAGCTCACTTATATGGCTGGAAAAAAAAAGGGGTTTCTTTTATTGCTGCAGTGGAAACACAGGATGCCCGTTACACGCCTCAGTCCCCATGTAAAGCGCTCCCCGGATTCAAAATCATTTTTTTAGACTTGCTGTCATTTTCCCTGTCACACTTTTGTAACAAACCATTACTGCAGGTTTTAAAAAAAGAGTATTCCCAGGTCAACATTTTTGCTGAGTACTAACTTGAACATTAGCGGGACAGCTCATTTAGTACAACCAACTGCGGCTGAGCTCCCCTCTTCCTGTCTTTCTCTCTCTATTTGAGTCTTTCTCTCTCTCTCTCTCTCTCTCTCTCTCTCTCTCTCTCTCTCTCTCTCTCTCTCTGTATTTCCCAAAGTTTCATGGATCGGTCTGAAAAACGGTGATTACTGACATGTTTAGATAGGAATAAAAATATAAATGTGTTCGGAAAAAACATCGATCCATCCATTTTATAATGCCAGCAGAGTGTCTGGAGTCTCGCCTGCCTTCAGGCGAGAGGCGGGTACACCAGGGACACCCTGGACAAGTCGCCAACTCAACGCAGGGCCAACATCAGAAGACAGACATTCACCCTCACATTCACACCCAAGGATAATTTAGAGTTGGCATTAGAGCACCCATTAACCCAAATGCTTGTCTTTGGACTGTGGGAGGAATATTAAACAATTATTCCAAGTTCATGGGAAAATTATTGTTGTCAGGATCACGCAATAACATCAAAATCGTGCCGATCCGAGTCAGAAATGTAAAATCAGATGTTCAGCAGAGGTGAGATGTGGAGGGAGATTGTCACCCTCCCTTAAGGTAGCTTGCTGAGATGTTTCTAACACTGTCTCCATCACTAATCCTCCGATTGAGTTTCCCTAAAGATACCAGTATGTTCCAGTATGAGCACCAAGATTACCTCAGAGGGAAAAAAATAATACTGATTCAAAACTTCAATCAAAATTTTCCTCTCTCTGAAATGCGTTTTTTACGGTGAAATATGATCCTACGCTAAACATCTGTTTCATTGCACAGACATTGTAAACACAGGTGCAATCAAATAAATGAGATAAAACCAAAGTTCTGTTTGATTTTAGGTGTTTGAGAAGGTCCCTGAAGGTCCTGGATGTGAGTGGAACAGAGCTTTTGTGGATAATCTGCAGTTTCTTGTTAAAATAGAAAAATCCCTCCAGCACACCATTTGACCCTCAAATGACAATGAAAAGCAACGAGGTTGCTGCAACAAATGTGTGATATCTGCACGTTTTCCTTCCTCCTCCAGCAGGAGTAAACGTTGTCTAACAGTGAGTTAGAAACAGCAGGGGATTCACACATATTACTGTGGTTTTATGCTTCTCCAAACTCTGCTCTGCTAAAGTCACGCAACAATCATTCACCGTCAGGGGACATTGAAGGGATAATGAAGGGCTTCATAGCAACGTTGGGGCGCCTTCGCCGTGCGTTCTTGGCTAGATGAAAACAACTCACTTGTACATGAGCCAGCACTTGTTCATTTATTTATAGGTTTCTGTTTTTAAACCTAAGACAAGCTGTTCCAAGTTTGTAAATTAATTTTAATTATTCCAAAACCTTACAGAGATAAAATGTTTTTTTTTTTTTTCCATATCTAAGGCAATGGGCTTTGCTTTTTTTGTACATTCTTTGCAGTGTTAATGGATGTCCTCTCTTTTTCAAGTCTGCGTCTCTAAATATTCCAAAAACGAATGAAATCTCCCTTTAATGAGTGACCCACCTTGAGAGCAGAATGTCGCCCACAGGTAAACTCCGATCAGCACAGATCCAGAACGTTTCCAGAGCTCCATGACAGCGGCGGAGCAGGAGTTCCTGCTCATGTCAAACTTGCGGCTCAGTCACACGCCTGGTGCGTCCTCCTTCTTCTTCTTCTTCCTCCCCCCCCTCTCTCTCTCTCTCTTTTATTCTATCCCCTCAGAAGTCACTCCGTATTGCGCGTCCTCGTGCCTCCCTTTCTGCTGTGTATAAATATCTGACATCTCCAGATCGTGATGTTGATGCTGATGCTGATGCTGATGCTGATGCTGGTGCTGGTGCTGACGATAATGATGACGCTGACAACAAGCCACTTGTCAGCTGAATCCTCTTGTATGGTCCCACCGTCAGCTTCACCATCGTCGTCCTGCCCTGGAGGGGGATCCTGCCTTATGTCGGGCTCATCCTCCTGCTTTACAGGCAGTGATGACTAAAGTCAACACTCCTCGTGTACTCATGGGTGTGACGCGTCTCACTGCACCTCGTAAACTTAATGCCAGAAATACTTTAATTTTATGCCCATCTGTGCGCTTCACCCACGGGACATTGTTCCCTCTCGCTTACCTTTAATATTCCACTTTTAACAGTCATTTACTTACTTGTTGACTTTCCACAGATAATCTTATTACCCAAATCTATGCGCACTGCCCATCTCATCTCCGCCACCACGTTTAATCATTAACCTTATTCCGTGATTCTGTTTTCTGTTTTCCCGCTTTTGTTTCCCTCTTTTTGATCTTCATCATGTCCTGACATTACGCGTGCGCCCGCAGTGTTTTGCAGCTCACACCATCTATCACTTTCTGCGTCAGCCTGCGCGTAAAACCAACCGCTCTGCCGTCGTTACGCCAGCCCCCCCGCCGGCTTCGTCCTCACCACCGTTTTATATAAAGCCTGTCATCAGCTCACATGAAATGAATGTCTTTCCCCCCCGTGCCCGCAGCTGAATGTATGTATCTGTGAGTTTATGCTTGGTTAGTCTTTGTTTGTTTGTTTGTTTGTTTTTTATTTTGTGAACCTCTCCATTTCCAGGACTGCCCACTATGTTTGTGTCAAAACGAAAGCACCGACCTCTCTTAGACACTCTTTTTTAGCCCCAAGACCATTCCGTAAATATCAAAACATAAACAACATCACAGCCGTGATCACCGGGAGCTCTGTGGCTCCTATAGTGATGGAGAAAGCCCGGGCTGATCACCTGAGTCTGCAGCTCTGCTTGGCTTGGATAGAGTTCAATGTGTCTCATTTCATGTCATCGTTTGATGGTAGCAGTAGCAGTAGATATTTTAGACTGGCTGAAGACACAGTATATTTAAGTGAGATATTGGTTTGGGGGAGAAAAAAATCTTTCAAAAGAGAATAAATGTCTGTCTTTAAATATGGACAACTATGGAAAGACCTTTCAGTTTATTGCTGGCGTTCTTTTATACCTTGAGGGGACTAAAAAGGAGCCTGATTATATTTATAAGTCTTTGAAAAGTTTGGCTGTTAAATTCGTATGTTTAACCAGTTTTTCCACGGTAAAATCTGATGATTATAAGGTTAATAAGGTTGGAGTCGTTGAATCAATATAGTCGATCCACTGACATGAAAGTAATTAAAAGGAAATTAGTGTAATTAATTGTTTTTTCTTCTCTTCAGAATTAAACTACACACAATATTATAAAGCAAGTTTTCAGATCAGACTGACAAGCATCAGTAGTGTTCAGAAGGTGCTTCTGCTGCCTTCATGTGGTCAGAAAAGGTTTTTTCAGTGCAGGCTGAACTTTTGGACATGAAACAAGTGTGAGAAAATGATACAGACAAAATATTGCAACTATAGCTACAGGATTGAAGTGATTTTTTTTGTTAGTTTTTTATCTCTGCATATTTATATTGCTAGAATGTTTAAACTTTACTTAATCATGAAGTAACATACAAGAAAAGTGTCAATGTTCATGTACGTGGAGAAGTGACTAGTCCGTACGTCGTGTACACACATCGGGTTTATTGATAGGCCAGAGAAAACACACCATCATTCACACAACCGATGTGCAACACTTGAACATGTGCACACATCGGAAACTACGGTGTGTGACGAGGCCCATAAAGAACGGCAGGCTCGTCTACAAAAAGGAAAATATACAGTGGGTATGGAAAGTATTCAGACCCCCTTAAATTTTTCACTCTGTTATATTGCAGCCATTTGCTAAAATCATTTAAGTTCATTTTTTTTCCTCATTAATGTACACACAGCACCCCATATTGACAGAAAAACACAGAATCGTTGACATTTTTGCAGATTTATTAAAAAAGGAAAACTGAAATATCACCTGGGCATAAGTATTCAGAGCCTTTGCTCAGTATTTAGTAGAAGCACCTTTTGAGCTAATACAGCCATGAGTCTTTTGGGAATGATGCAACAAATTTTTCACACCTGGATTTGGGGATCCTCTGCCATTCCTCCTCGCAGATCCTCTCCAGTTCTATCAGGTTGGATGGTAAATGTTGGTGGACAGCCATTTTCAGGTCTCTCCAGAGATGCTCAGTTGGATTTAAGTCAGTTGTTGTGAAGCCACTCCTTTGTTATTTTAGCTGTGTGCTTGGGGTCATTGTCTTGTTGGAAGGTGAACCTTTGGCCCAGTCTGAGGTCCTGAGCACTCTGGAGAAGGTTTTTGTCCAAGATATCCCTGTACTTGGCCGCATTCATCTTTCCCTCGATTGCAACCAGTCGTCCTGTCCCTGCAGCTGAAAAACACCCCCACACCACCATGCTTGGGACTGCATGGGACCACCATGGGACTGTATTGGACAGGTGATGAGCAGTGCCTGGTTTTCTCCACACATACCGCTTAGAATTAAGGCCAAAAAGTTCTATCTTGGTCTCATCAGACCAGAGAATCTTATTTCTCACCATCTTGGAGTCCTTCAGGTGTTTTTTGCAAACTCCATGCGGGCTTCCATGCGTCTTGCACTGAGGAGAGGCTTCCGTCGGGTCACTCTGCCATAAAGCCCCAACTGGTGGAGGGCTGCAGTGATGGTTGACTTTCTACAACTTTCTCCCATCTCCCGACTGCATCTCTGGAGCTCAGCCATAGTGATCTTTGGGTTCTTCTTTACCTCTCTCACCAAGGCTCTTCTCCTCCGATTGCTCAGTTTGGCCAGATGGCCAGCTCTAGGAAGGGTCCTGGTCGTCCCAAACGTCTTCCATTTAAGGATTATGGAGGCCACTGTGCTCTTAGGAACCTTAATTGCAGCAGAATTTTTTTTGTAACCTTGGCCAGATCTGTGGCTTGCCACAATTCTGTCTCTGAGCTCTTCGGGCAGTTCCTGTGACCTCATGATCCTCATTTGCTCTGACATGCACTGTGAGCTGTAAGGTCTTATATAGACAGGTGTGTGGCTTTCCTAATCAAGTCCAATCAGTATAATCAAACACAGAAACTCAAATGAAGATGTAGAAGCATCTCAAGGATGATCAGAAGAAATGGACAGCACCTGAGTTAAATATATGAGCATCACAGCAAAGGGTCTTAATACTTATGATCATGTGATATTTCAGTTTTCCTTTTTTAATAAATCTGCAAAAATGTCAACAATTCTGAGTTTTTCTGTCAATATGGGGTGCTGTGTGTACATTAATGAGGAAAAAAAATGAACTTAAATGATTTTAGCAAATGGCTGCAATATAACAAAAAGTGAAAAATTTTAGGGGGTCTGAATACTTTCCATACCCACTGTATGTCACCAAATAATGTTGCAATATTGGTGGACGGTTGAACATATACTACTATCTAACAAAAGAAGATTTAACAAAATACACACACACACACACACACACACACACACACATGAGGAGCTGCATCAACAAGAGAAATTAGCAGTATTAGTGTATGAATGTGAAAGTGAAATGGTGAATGCACAAGTTAGGGGCCAAAGATGACTAGAAAAGGACCACATAAATTCAGTCGATCCAAGATTTCTTTTAAATTTCTGTGCGTCACATGGACTCACAAGGTTGCTTGTTAAGTTATACTTGCACACTTTCTGCATCAATAGCCCAGATTTTCCTGTATGTGACACAGACTTTTGACCCACTTAGAGTTGGATGCACAGCCAGGAAGTTTGGAGTCTACAACAAAGCAAAAGCCAAGGTGACCCCCTCCACAAGTCACCACTCATCACAGGGCTAACATGTTGAAATAGCCTTTCACACTCTCATTTACACCTAATGTCAGTTTAGGAGGTAATTCACATATACCCCAAATGTTCTCCCACATTCAGATGCAATACAAAAGACCTAAACCAAATCAACAACAATATAGCCCAACAAATAAAATGAACATGTCAAAGGACAAGCATCTACACTGTAAGAATGTCTGTATGAAGTGCAGGAGCAGTGTACCTGTATACGTATGTATGTAAGATTTGACACTTGGTGAAAGATGTCACTGATGTACGTTTATGGGTGTTTTGGAGGGTGTTCCAATCGTCTGCAACTGAAAAATGAAAGTAGTCGCGGCCGTTGGAGGGCGAAGTCTTGAGGATGAGATTATAAATCAGCATTACATCCTTTATGAAATGAAGTCCTACTTGCAAAACATGACTTTGACAAATCTATTTCTGCATTTTGTGCCCTTTTCCTTCTTTTTTTGCATCCTGTTGCCATTTAAGCAAGTGTAAAAATGCAAATACAAGTAAAGAAATCTGTGGCTTCTTTTAGACTGATAGCTTCATAAAAGCTTGCAAATATTGCATTTTCTTAGACGACATCTTTCGTGTCAATAAATTGCAGCTTTTAAGTTTTGAAATACCCGTGAATACGTATTCAAAATTTAAACTTTGTCTTTTACTTTGCTGTTATGGATACCGAGATCCACTGTATCCTATAAAAGCGGAAGTTGGTTTCTAATTGGCGTCCCAATGGTTAGAGTGAGCTGCCGACACCAGAGTGAAGTGAAAAGGACACATTCAGTCACTTTTTAGAGATTAAACGACAACATTGGATGCAAACTGCACCAGAACAAAGATCTGTAGGTAAAATTCTAACAAATATGAAGGTTGATCAGTTTGTGAGTGTATATAAACTTGTGTTTTAGGAGGAAAATAGCGCCTCTATTATAGTTCCTCTTCTCGCGGATATCCGGGTCTGGTTGTCCAGTGTCCATCTCTCGGGTTACCCGGTTGGCCCCTCGCGATTAAGAGGAGCTACTCTGAGTTAAAGTGATTATTGAACAATTTCCTACAGAATCTTTATTTTCTGAAAGTATATGAACAGAACTGAGGCCTTCGTGGACCCCAGCCGTTACCAGTTGGAGAATATTTATTTACTTTCGTGAACGATGATTTGGATTTCTGAATATTATCTTGTTTTATTGTTTAATAATCTAGTATTTACATGGAAGCCCATTTCCACCAGTTAAAAAAAAACTCACGGTAAGTCATAAATATGAGATAAAAAGTCGAAATTATGAGCTAAAGCCTGCCACTCGGAGCCTGTGTGCATCAGCGGTGTCAACATGGAGCAGATGCAGACCGATTGATACCTACCAAATAAACTCTTACTGATGTCCTATCAAGGTGTGGCAAGTACCCTTTATATGCTGTGGAGGCAACGATAAGAAGAGGGATGTCTCACAGCTTGACAAACCGGGTAAATTCTGAGTTTATTATGAGACATACTACTAGCTTTTTAAGATATTAAAAAGCTTGCTAAAGTAACCTTGTAATACACACACACACACACACACACACAGTATACTCAAAGTTTTAAAAACTAGGTCAGAGTACAGATGATTGTGTTCAAGGACCTCTGCTTGTAACCATATTCACCAGGTGACCAGAAACTGCATCCAATAACTGGAAGATTGGTTGTTTTGAAATTTAAAAAATGCAGGACAAATAAATGAGTCATCATCCCGCTGCTGGCAAACCCTTAAGTGTTGATGCTGATGATGGAGATGCGCACAAACACCAATGTAAAATCGCCAGTTTCTCCCATCTAGTGGCCATTTTCTGTCATTACAGCACAATGTCACAAACTACGGTTCATGTCATTTACGGAGTTGAAAAACAAAGAAAAAAATGAGAACAAAAAAGAAATAATCGATATATATGATACACATGCATATGATCCACAGACCAAATTTATTGAGAAACATGCACAAATATCTGAGCGATTTGGTAGCTAACAAACAACATATTTAAATATACCTACTACTTCCACTGTTATTTATTTTCTGAAAAACATAAATAACTTTTATTTTTAATCACTGGGAAGTTATATATCAGGGTTTTATTTCTGTTCTGTATATTATTTATTTTCTTCATCGATGAAACGTTATATGTAAATGAGTGCAATATTACAATACAACCCGGTTATGACTTTCATCTATTTTCACTGCATGCATGCTCCATAACGCAATATTACAGATTCCAGCAGTTATTAGACTGCAAACCATGCTGTAGGGAGGTAAGACAAGAGTGGTGGGATATTATTGAGTTATGAGGAGACAGATAGGCGGATGGATTGTTTCTGTGATTAAGTCCGTGTGGGTTCATTAGGGTGTGCTGAGGTACATCTGCAGAGCCGGAGTGAAGATGAGAACAGTTCCTAGTATGGACACTGTGAGGAAGGCCCACAGGAAGATCCTGTCTAGCACCTGCGCCACAAACTTCCAGTCTTGTACAACCTGAGTGAAAAAGAAAGGAACGGACACAGAGAAGGCCAGTCAGGTGACAGAGTCAGCCTCCAGCTCTTTGTTCATGTTAAAAACACGCTTCTCACTCCAGACAAAACATCTAAAACCAAATTCTAAAAACCAGCACTAACCTCTCTTATGAAGTGCTCCTTTCTGATGTGCTGGCTGATGTAGCGGACTGAATTTGTTGCTTTCTCCAGCATGGCCATCCAGGCTTGATTCTCATCCTCCTTCCCTGCGAGGGGGCCTTTCGGCTGGCCCTGAAACCCCCTTCTCCCTACGGATCTGCGAGGCTTTAGCTCTGGGCTGTGCATCTCCATATCCGGAAAGTGATATCTAGAGTTAAATATACAGCTGCGCTTCACAATACAATACCAATGATTTATATATGATCATACGGTATCACGGGGCTTCATGCTGTGATTTACTGACTGGAACAACTGAGTGAAATCTGACTATTTATCCACCAAGAATTAAATAGAATGGTTGACTGTACAGAAGATCTTGCACAATTATTCTGAATCAGCTGTAATTATTACTGACCTGTCAGTGTGCCCCCTCATGCACAGCAGTCGTGGAAGCCTCTGAAGGAAGAGGCTCTTGACCCATGGAGCCATGGGGTGGTAGGTAGCGGACGATCGATGGTGGACGTTGATGACGAATACGGTGACAATGATGGAGAAGGTGACGAAGATCATGATGAAGAGCAGGTATTCTCCAATCAGTGGAATGACCTGGCGACACGTCAGTTATGACCTGGTTACTGAATCAATGCTGAATCAGTGTATACGTAGATTTTTTTTTCCCCCCATGTTGAACGCTGTGAGGCAAATAAGAGGAAAACCCACCTTTGAGGATGAGGGGATGATTTCCTCTATGACCAGGAGGAACACGGTGAGGGACACCAGGACAGATGTGGAAAGTGACAGCTTCTCGCCTTCGTCTGACGGCAGGTAAAACACCAGCACCGTCAGAAAGGAGAGGCCGAGGCATGGGATGATGAGGAACAGGGTGTAGAACAAGGGCAGCCGCTTCAGGATAAAGGAGTAGGTGACAAAAGGGTACCAGTATATCCCGTCCCTCCTGCTTCCCTTCACTCCCGTGGCGTTGAGGATCTCCCACTCGCCATTATCGAAGAAGTCTTTCCGGTTTACGTAATGATCCACCAGAACCAGGTCTACCATGTTCCCATCGTAGGTCCAGGAGCCGAACTTCATGGAGCAGTTCTGACGGTCGAAGGGGAAGAAGGTGACGTCCATGGTGCAGGCGGATTTGTAGCTTGCCGGTGGGGTCCATGTTATGGTTCCATCCCAGCGCACAATGGCTTTGGTCATCAGAGAGCCTTCGAAGCGGCCGTCCGCACTGAGGGAAGAATGAGGTGAAGGAGACTTTCTATTCTGTTATGTCACTGTAGAACAAAACTCAACATGATGATAATGCAGGTACACCTGCCTACATTAGCCCACACGGTCCAACAGTATGTACTCCTGTATTTAAAAAAAACATGCCTGCAAATGCAATATTTAAGTTTAAATATTTGCTCTTACTGACAAATCACTCTGGTCTTAGATCCCCTTTAAAATTTACTTTAGCTATGTTAGAATGTGCTATCGGCGAAAGTGAAAAGGTAGAAAAGGAATATATAACTCACTTTTCATACAAGACGATATCAGGCAGCCATATTGTCTCTGATGGCACTCTGATGGCAGTAATGCCTCCATAGTCGTCTGGGTTCCATTTCAGCTTCACATCAATCCACTCCTTCCATGGACAGCCCGAAGTGAGTTGGTTCAAGTACATTAGAGAAGCTTAATTAATATTTTAAAATATATAATTTCTGGAGAGATGGTTAATTGCACAGTCAATGTCAATTCAATTTTATTTATATAGCACCTTTTACAATAAAATTGTCTCTAGGTGCTTTACAGAGGTAGAAACCCAGAGCCTGAACCCCCAGGTAAGCACAGTGGCAAGGAAAAACTCCCTTTTAACAGGAAGAAACCTTGAGCAGGACCAGGACAGTCAGTTTCAAAGTGCACAGACGTGATTAGCTTTTAGCTTAGCAGATGAGAAATACGGGTTCAAGTTATCCTGTTTTGAGCGACAGTGAGGTTAATGGCTGACACACGGGAACACATCTCAGCATGATATAATCCACATTATAACATAACACAGTTATTTACTGCCTTTGAGCAGACATCATTGTACATTGTGAGCATCTCTCTCATGGAGAACCACACGGTCGTGTGCTCGAAGAATGCACAGCTTACAAAATGGTGTAGATCGCCGTTACCTGCCACAGCCACACATTCGTAGTCATCAGTTGGTTCTTTTCATCCTGTAGAACGACAGAACACAACAGTAAAAAGCAGTTTTTATACATTATGCATATATTATATTATTTTTTGTTAAAACACCACCAGATGGCGCCCTTAAACGCTTGTCCATGCCCGAGGTAACTCAGATTGATCCAAATGTGACCCTGTGTTCAGCAGATTTGTGTGCGACCTTTGTGTAAATAATAAATGTGGCCTGTTTCCTCTCAGCCTGATGAGCTCATTCCTCCCATTGCTGTTATGAGACACAACTCCTTTAACCTCTCCCTCATCCCATTCTCCTGTCCTCGCCATTTTCCTACGCATTCCCTTTTTGATCCTAACTCTGAAAAAGCGGCCACCACCCGCGTACATGGATTTGGCTGGAAGCCTTTGACCTCAAGCGCTTTAACGAGGTGCTTTGGCTAATTTTCATTTTCGTGAATTATCCCTTTAATACCGTTGGCCGGCTCTAGCATGTGGTGCTTAGCTCAAGGGCAATCTTAATATGGGCAAGCTGAGACACTTAAAGCGTCATACTTCTAATGTGAAAGTGCAAGAAGAGCTCGTACTCTGTCCTCTGGAATTTGATGTCCCTCATTTTCAGATGGACTCTCATCTTCTTAATTGACTTCTCTCCCTGGTCTCGGTTTAGAATAGAATAGAATAGAATAGAATAGAAGTACTTTATTGATCCCAGACATGGGAAATTGACTTGTCCCAGCAGCATCATCAGTATTACCATATTTACAATATATTTACAGTATAATAGTGTGCAATATCAGTGCAATGAGGATATGACTGTGCAATATTCAATAAATAATTACGACAATGTGCCACAAGAAAGTACTGACTTTGGAGCCCATCACAGCACAAGGGCTGTGAGTTTACCTAAACTACTTAAGATCTCAGGCCGCATACAAATAATGGAGATGATCAAATGAAAGCCTCACCACATCCACCAGCTGGGAGATTTTCAGTCCAAAACGAACGGTGATGGTGTCGTTGGCGTGTTGGACAGGCCGCACCCACTTCTGGTATCCCCTGAAGAGGTTCCTCAACAAGGAATCCTCCAGCTCGGCCAGTGACACAAAGTCTTCCTGAGCTGGAAAAATACGCAGCCAGACAGAAACAAAGACAAAAGGAAAACTGGAATCAACAGCGGATTCGTGCTCTCAATCATGCTGAGGCCAACCAGAATGCATTTGAACTTTCAGGGGCATGAAAAAGAACCCCAGATCTCAATCCAGCGCCGTTACTCCTGGATCCAATTCTCTCCGAATACTGGATTAAGAAATTCAGACTTGTCAGACTGAACTGATTCTGCGGATGAACTGTGATCACCAACGAACAGCCGCCCTGTTCTGACAGGCCAGAGGGGGTTTACCGCTGTCACCGATTAGGGTAAAACCATCTCACAGTTCTAAAACCACACTCAGACACAGCAGTTCTTCAGCAATGTGTACCACCTCTCCAAACACACACACACACACACACAAACTCTGCTAACTCCAGACTGACAGCTGGTCATGGCCCAACTAGTGCACCCAAAGCCCCCTAGGCTGACGAAGAAACGATCACGTTGACATGATCACCTCAGACAGAAGAACTGCCAGGGGAGAGAAGTCGAGCTCAGAGCGTTTTGTGCAGCCACGCAGGAGCCATAATAGCCAGTCAAGGAGCAATGCTCGGGCCGATGAGGATGAGGGAAGCAAAAAACAATCTGAATATTTGATTTCCCTGACAGCCAAGAACGTTTCCCTGCCCCGGTTGCTGGAGATCAGTCCAAAAGCAATTGTTCGATGCTCAGAGCATTATGTGGTATTTGCTCTTTGGGCTCCCAGCGGCTGTGTGAGCTGAGCTCAGGCCGTCCTGCTGCATGAAAGGGTAATATTTGGCACAGACTCTAGTGAGGCGAAACGAGGCAAAGGCCGGTAGGAGTTGGGGAGGGGGAGGTGGGAGGAGGAAAAAAAGAGGTTTAAATAAGCAGCCTCTCAAACAAGAGGAATGGAGCAGAGGAATGGAGGGTGCTGATAAGGGAAGAAGGGAGACAATGTGACCTATAGCAATTCCCTTCAGTGGCTGAGAGACACAAGGAGAGTGGGAGAAGGAGAACTTAACTGGGGCAAGGGGAATGGGAACAGACAATGAAACAGATAGCAAGAGGGGAGAGAGAGAAAGATAGTCACTTCCCATACCCCACGAGCACAAACCGGTCCAAGTTCTGCACATTCCATTTGTTCTGCTTTAGCTTGCATAGATCTCTGAATCCAGATTGTCACTTGAAGCAGGATGAACAATTCGTTTGAGGGATGCCACAATACATTTGGGAAGGTGAAAGAGACTCAGACACCGAGAAGAGAATCTAAAAATCGGTGAGTCGATGTCTTGATTCCTCGAGGTCACGCACATCTGAATTGTAAAGCAGACCTGACTTGTCCTCTTATGTTAGTTTCTAAGACATCCTTACCAACCTGGATGCTCTCCTTGATTGTGTTTTTCCAAATGAAACACACGCACAAAGTTAAACTATGCAATAAGTGCAGATTCTAACCTCTTGCCTCCAATTGCATCAGTGCTCCAGTTAAGACTCTCAGTTTGTTAAAGGCTTAAAAGCCGAATCCTGCGACCAGGAAGCAATTGTTGAGATACTCATCAGCTGAAAGGCAAAAGTGGAAGCTAAACACTGCAGGGAAGGAATCCCGTGCAAAAGCAGCTTCCTGTCTCGGACAGAGGCTAATTGATCTGGGTGTGTGTGCGTGTGTGTGTGAGCTGGAGCAGGGCTATTGATTAGGGGCTGGCAGACTATCTGAAGGGGGATGGGGTGGATTTTCTATGTGAAAATTGTGAAAAATATGTTTGAAAGGTGATTACAGTGTGTATTTTCCCGTCACGTGTGTGTATTCCTGCGATCGTGTGCGCGCATGTGAGCGAGACTGACTCGGCGTTGCTCAGACAACACTCCCTGCCCCTCCTGATCTCAAATACCCGGTGGGCAACACAGTGGTACGATCACCTTCGCACCGCTGCCATCTGCTAACGGTTGCAGGATGTTCCACCAAGCAGGAAAGGAAAAGAGAAGGAAACAGACAGGAGCAGATGTCATTGCGCATAAACTGGTGTCAACGAAGGACAGTTAGACCTGGTGTTTTTGCCTCTCACAGTCGTCTGTTGGGTCTAATGAGAAGCCTCCAGCGCTGCTATTGCTATTACAACTGCAGATCTTCTCTTTTTACACTTAATGTAACTTGACAGGTACCGCTGAGGCACACTGGGTTCTACCATACTCAACCCCTTTTCAGTCATACCACCGCTGAGGCTGTGCTGCATGTCAGCATGCATGTCTGTAGCAGCCAGCCGGGTCTCTGGATGACAGAGACAACGATACAGGTGTACACACTGTATGCATGCAACATCACGGCTTTGGGGTTGTTTCTCTGAAGCCACTTCTCACAAACTAAGGAGTTAGTGAGGAATATGGTACATCAACCGCATAGGGTTGACGAACGTCTGCTATGTTTGGAAAAATTATCTGTGCGTTATTGCTTTATTATGTGGGATGTGTCCCCCCTTTTCATCGTGTCCTTGGTTCCGCCATATGGAGCTGCTGTACAGCCCCATGGGGGCGCTGTGCTCACATTAATAAATCATGACCGTGCTCTTCTCACCTGACCCAATCCTTTTGTGCCGTTTCCTCCACAATCACAAACACACACATACACACAAATCGGAATCATGCCTTCAGTCCTTATGAAACTCTTCCCTCTCTATCAATAACCACTGGGTACAGTGAGTGGCGCAAACTCTGCGGATTTCTGTTTACATCCGATACATCTTCCAACAGTTCCCGTACGTGTTGTGTTGGGGGGGGGGGGGTCTTACCTTTCACGGCATCCTTTACCGCAGCCAACGAGACGCACAGCAGGGCGACCGCAAACTTCATTCCTCCCATTGACTGCACCGACTCTGCTACAGATCAAACCATTGTTAATTCTCTCTCACACACACACGCAGGCACACGCAGTCCTGCAGGCTGCATCACTTCAGCGACCAAGTAGGACCTCCGGATGGGCTCCGACGCTCGGAGGAGCGGCGGCTCGTCGGCTGCTTTGCGAAACACAGCGCGGGACGACGGCGCCTGGTGTGTTTTCACTCACACTTGTGCTGTTATCTTTTTAGCTCTAGCTCTCTTATTTGGGATGGCTTTGCATGTGTTTGTATGCGTGCGTGTGTGTCTGCGCCGTTGTGGAATCTCCGGAGCGTCGCCGAAGTGAGGGTGGGACGGAGCGGGAGGGTGTGGGGTTGGCCGGTCAAATGATAACAGCAACCAAATAAAGATGAAATTAACTTCTTTAAAATGGTTTAATAATTTTTCTAATAAGATTAAAATGAATATTATCTTTTATTATAAACTCAGATCATACCCCCTGACCGATTACACCAAGTGGGTAAAATTGTCATTTTCTTCTGGGTTAGGTTTTTTCTGACCATTTTGTAAAACACTTTTACAAGAAGAGCACGTTGTTCCCAGAAGCTTTGTAGTCCACAAATAAAACACAATCCCCCAATTTAATGTAGTTTATGGACAAAAAGATTATATTTAAGTATGTGTGCTTTATTTTGATGTTACTGTGGATTTTATATTGGGAAATTTGTATTGGTCTGAAAGTGTGGAATAAATAAAATTAACTGTCAGATACATAGGAAATTAAAAATGTGCTTTTTACATTCTTTACCCTCTATAAAATACATCCTGCAGATAGATATATGTGCCCTGTAGCATATATCGATTTTTAACTTGAATCCAAAGGTTTAGCCCTGAAAGTTGGTTCTGGCACTGGGATGGCCTGGATATGGTTACCTTTCTGCCTGACCTTTGTCAGTGGCAGCATCACAGGAGTTCTGAGGGAATTCTGGATCAAAACTGGATCCATGCTCTTGTGCGCTTTAACTGGACAAGTGAGCACATGATCACAGCTCACACACCTGGAGTGACCGCCCGTGCTGCACCACAGGGCTTCACTCATGTGCTGCATGTCTACATACTGTATGTCATGAAGCACTCGCACGGCATAAAAAATGACTGGAGAACATCTTCCAGGAAGCTGTGACCTGTGAGTTACCTCTCAGAGGCCTCGTCACGCTGGTTTATACATCGCAAGCTTGCACATTATCATAAATTATCAGCGTGCAATTTGATGTACCAATCATTCAGCCCCTTACTCATATGTGCCATGTCACACCATCATGATGCCATAGGAGACTGTTAGTGATGACATAACCACAAACACAAACTTGTGCCATTGAAATACTTGTTGGGAAGCTCACAGATTCATGACTGGCACAATAACCTGGACTGCAACAAATCCTCAAATCAAATCTGCTTACAGCCCATCCTGGACTGACTGGATCCTGACTCCTGGTAAGGTGGATGTGCCCATTATATTGTTTTCTTTTCGCCATTCTACCAAATGCTGGCCTTTCAGTCACTGATGGTTCTGCCACTCAACTGATGCAACCTGCCATTAATGTCAAGTGGACGAGGTAATCTATTGCAGCTCTCCCGCTACTCTGGCAAAATGGTCTGTTTTAGTTTTATGCAAAAAAAATGTTGTTTCAGCATTGAAACAACTTCTGGTGTGAACAGAAAATGTCAAACGCAGAGTGGTTTATAAAGGTGCTGAGGTCCAACAGCCCGAGCCAGAAAGAGCTCCAATTTATTGCTATGTGGCATTTATTTAGCCAATGGAAACAAACCTCTCTCTCACTCCCATCCTTTCTCTCCCTCCCTCCCTCCCTCTATCTCCCTCTTGTAATTATTTAATGGTAGCAGGAAGAAGTGCAAGGTGACTCATTCTGCAGCCATACAGGAAACAAATGCAAAATGTTTGATTTTTCATTAACAGTTGCCTTGAATAACAGCTCACTATTCGGACACCGGATCCAAGCACTGCTATCACCAAGCAATGCACACACAAACACACACACACACACACACACACACACACACACACACACAGATAACTCCAACCTTAAAACAAAGTCTTAACCCCCCTTTAGTCCTTTGAAATTGCCCAAAATGTCCTCACTTCCCATAAATATCCTCACTTTGCTAGTAGAATAAAGATTTTAGTGTAGCAAGAACAGACACACACACACACACACACACACACACACACACACACCAACACCCCCCCACACACACACACACACAAACACACACACACACATACACACAGAAGGCACAACCTCTCTCTTATCTATCGCCCTAACAAACTGTACCATCTGAGTCAGAACACACAGATGCCCATCACAAGTCCTTCAGCCATGTTGTAGGGAAAATAGATTCTGGAAAATATTCTCTTTCTCTTCTCTCTAAGTGGCAGCCTGCTTCAGTAATTAGTCTCATTAGCACTGTTTGCTGTAACAGTATTTGGAAATGCTTTCTTTCTTTCTTACTTCCTGTCATTCTTTTTTCATTTTTTTCCAAAATAATATTTTTAACAACAACAACAACAATAATAATAATAATAATAATAATAATAATAATAATAATAATAATAATAATAATAATAATAATAATAATAGGGCAGCACGGTGGTGGAGTAAGAAGGTTCAGGGTTCAAATGTCGGCTCTGGCCTTTTGTGCAGAGTTTGCAAAGCGTGGGTGTTCTCCGGGCACTCTGGTTTCCGCCCACAGTCCAAAAACATGCTTGTTAGGTGAACTGAGCAATCTAAATTGACCATAGGTGTGAGTGTGAGTGGTTTTTGTTTTTGTGTTAGCCCTGTGATAGGCTGGCGACCTATCCAGGGTGTTCCCTGCCTCTCGCCCCTTGACAGCTGGGATAGGCTCCAGCAGACTCCTGCGGCCCAAAGTGTGGATAAAGCAGGTACAGAAAATGGATGGATGAAATAATAATAATAATATCCTCCCTCTATATAATCCAACTTTAACTCTCAGCTGGTGTTTGACGCTGGAGAGGCTGGAGCCACATCAGAAAGTGAATGTAGGGAATTACAGAAGTGAGTAAATTTCACAACAGGATTTAATTCGACATGGTTCAGCCTCGAGTCCTGTGAGCGCTAATACCTGGAAGCTGGGCTGCTGTCGTTTGTCAGCCTGAAGGTACAGTATGTCACATCATGACCGTTTTTCTCCCTTAGAACTATATTTCATAAAAACAGCTGTGTTTGAAATATTTCCAGATCTTTGTCACTGCATGTAGTGTACGCACACTCCAGCAGGCACGTGCACACTGCTAATAATAAAGGGGAAAAAAAATGTGCTGCAGACCATGGTACTACAGTGGAAGGCTGCTGTAAATCCTTTCCTACCAGCGGTAATCCAGCATGACTGACAGACCGGTCTCAATGAGCCCATGAGAATAAAAGAAGTTAAAGCTCAGGCTGTGACCACAAGTAAGCGAGGAAAACAAAAAGTCATCAGCAATCTCATTTTGACGGCCTTGCGGACATCTCTGAAATCCATTTATGCGACGACACATTTGCATAGAGTGGGGAGTGTGCATTGGTGGTTTTCAGGTACTGGGCAGGTGGGATGAGACAGTGGGGAGGACATAAACCCGCCTGTCTCCAGCTTTGGTCTGTGGAAAATTGACAGGCGTTGCATGAGGTGTGCTGTTGTTTGAAATATTAACAATAACCTGCTCCAGAAGGTTCTGGGCGAAGAGCTCCAGTCTCAGGAGGGTGCTTGTTTTCTGCACATGTACACACATCTAAAGGAAGCCAGAGATTGTCTCCTTCGATAATACCGTCAAGCTAATGGTAGGTGCAAAATTTAGAGCTTATTAAACATCATTACAGAAGAATATTCCACAGCAGCAAATCCATGTCGACATAGCAGCACTGTAAGAAATTAATCAGTCATGACTCGCTCAGATGCCCTGAACCACTTCTTTAACTATCACTTTATTTATTTATTCTTCAACTTTTTTTGAAATTATGTAGAAATCTCAATGATTCCCATAATAATATTTGATGCGTGTCTGGGTAGATAACAGGCAACTTTTGCAAGAGAAAAAGCCCAGTTGGATTATGCATCAGGCCCACAGGATAATTGCGGAGAGGCTCACGTAAGGGGAACCTGGATCTGGTGTTCATCGGAACAAAGCGATAGGTCTGATTTTCTGCCCCAGTTGCCGTGGCAGCGAGGCGCAGCTGCCATGGCAAGGTAGCATTCGCTCCGCCATTTCACTCCTCTATTCCCAGCGCCGGTCGATTATCAACGATATGGAAAAGCAGGGGCCTCGCAGGCTGGGCCCTATAAAGCAGCCCTCGCAGGCTGGGCTGGGGCCACAAGAGGGGACGGGACAGAAGGAGGAGGACATGTTGGCTCATTAATAGACCAGCTGATGGTGAAAGGCGTGAGGGGGGAAAAATGAAATGGCGACAACGCTGACAGAGACATATGGTGTTTTTGTCCCTCGGGGATGGTATGGATTTACGCATCTGTAAATTTACAGCATCATTAACCGCAGGTGTAATTTGGTATCAAAACAGTCACGCAATCTCTCACAGATGTTAATGCCAACGCAGAGCATAGCTAAATATAGTTAAACTGTTGATTGTCAACATCACACTCCTGTCTTTCTCCCATTTGATTTTTGAACTGGACATTTATACCCATGTAGATGTGTAGACACACACGAGCCTTCAGTCTTTAAACATCTTTGAGGTGTCTTCCAGTTGTGTCTATAGGTTGTAGCTTTTTGAGAGGTTGGAGGGTGAACTCTCCACGTTGAAGTGTCTGGGCATCTGTTCGGCACGCCTTCGGGATCCCTCCTTCTGGATGTCTTCCAAGCATCTGTGATCATGTTATATTTTTGGAGCACCAGGTCCTGACGAGGAGCTGAAAGTCGCTGCAGACGTATGCGCGGATGGGTGGAAACAGTCGGATAAACTCTGGTCTAATCCATCCTGCGGGAGACGGTCCTGGACGCTGTCCATCACAGTGCCTACAGATGCAAATCTATATTCAGAGGTAGGCTGGGAAAAATTCCAATGTGCACTTTCCAAACCAACCAAAGCAGCAGCTGACCATCTTACACACGGTGTGACCAGTCTGCTGAAGAACACGTGACACCTCAACGTTTGTTCAAGAAGTTTTAGAACACACACACACACACACACCCATACACACCCACACACACAAACACACACACACACCCCAGCCAAACCTAAAAGTCTTTCCTAAAATAATTATAAAATCTAATTCAATGCAAAAGGTGTCAATATGTCTGCTATTTTTGCTCCACCTCTCTTCCTTTTTCGAGTCGAACCGTCACAAACATATTCTACACCGAGACTCGCTTGAGTCAGTGCAACTGTCTGAACTTGTGGTTGATGCGTCCCCTGATACATGCAACCATGCGCGTACACACACCTACGCAAACACATGTACAAACGCCTCTACAGCAGAGGTTGTCACAAAAATGTTCTGGGCCGACGATTTTAGGCGTGACTCAGTCAGACTCGTCTCTCTTCTTTATTTTACTCTCCCCAAATAACACTTCTCGCGCACACACACACATTCATAACCTAAACCCAATTCTTATCCCCAACCTTAAAACTTAAAACAACCTTAAAAATCTTAACCCTCAAACAGGACTTGGATGTTTTGCGGACCACCAAACTGTCACCAAAATCTTTCCAAATATGTATAGGAGAATTATTATTTAGCAAGCAAAAGAAGACAAACACACACATACACACAGAAATGGAGGCATGTTGTATTTGCTTTATAGCATTTGATTGGCTTTCATTCCATCTCCTACATAGGAAATTCATAAAATATTTTTTTTTTTTTCTATTAAAATAACCGATTAAGGCAATGCTGAGGCCAGACATGTCATGTGATGTCCTAAGTGTGTCAAAATAGGACAGTTTTTGATATCCACTGCTTTTCTGGGCTTTTAGTCAAGGGCCTTTTTTAAACGGCTGTGTCATTAAAGACCATTTATGATGACACAGCCAACACACTGTCAGAATACTGAATTGATGCAGAAGAGAAGAGATGGGACAGATGAGTCACTGAGTTGTTTCCAGTAGTGCTTAGCTGCAAAGGGTGTCACTTGGACGTCCTTAACTCTCAGCCTTACCCCAAGCCTTAGGGTTACCCCCTTACCTGAGCTAAAATAAAAAGACTGGTGTTCCCTACACTGATGATTTCATTCTGCTGATGCTGTCATTAAACATCTAGTTTTCTATTTTTGTGATTTATATTTTTGGAGCACAATTGCAGCAGCGAGCGTTACATCAGGATGGGGCGTTGGTGTGGGCCTACGTCCCCCTCCTACTGTTCCGTCTGAAGTGTGTGAGCCTGTGAAGAGTTGTTCACTTCTACAGTGAGCATCAAATCTTGTGATTTCCTGCCTCCACCAACCATCAAAGCGACACCTCGCTGCTGACTCTGACCTTGCAATCTCCTCTTCTTTCCCTCCTCCAGTACCACCCAAGCAGATAGAGGGAAGTTCAGAAATGCTTTTACATAAATATAATAGAAAAGGTTGTGTTTACGCAAAAAAAAAATTAAACTGCTTATATGCTGTGTATGTTTGTCTTGTCTGTAGCTTAAAAGTGCTGACGTGCGCTTGTTCCATCATCCAGCTGAAACATTCATTTAACGCTGACACTGGGCTGTTTTACACTCCGCAGAGCAACGGCTCTTCCAATAACGCAATTTGGAGTCGGTCATCAACACAGCTGTTTCATTGTGATGTTGAAATTGGGACATTTAATACAATTTTCAACACTGCCATCATCCCTCTCATTCATTTAATTGATCCTTCTTCCTTATTTCACCCTACTGTATAAGCAATTCCTCAGATGAAACTTTTTATAAAACTTTGGTGGAGTAAAAGAAAACAAACAAACAAACAAACAAAAAATGCAGTAATTACAGATAAAAATATTTCACCAGCCACACAGAACTAAGCACGAGGTTGTGTTGCTTCATTTATTTCCATAACTCGGCTTTTTATAACGTCATGACAAATTATTCAATATTTCAGCAGAAAAAGGCAATTTCATAGAAAGACTTAGACATGATAATGCTGCCTATTAGGATTTAGCTCTGCTCCTTTTTGCAAATCTCAAAGAAAATAGAACATGAATCACCACATACAATGTAATTCCATTTCTGCCTGACATCCCAATTCCATTTGACCTCCGCTACCGAGAGCCCTTTACAGCAGATAGTGCTCTGCACTTCTGGGTGATGCTCTTCCATTAATATTTATGATGTCCCCGTGTCTCATGTGGCTGTAAGCACAATGTCCCTGAATTAAAACAGTCTTTGAATTACATTTAAATCACATTTAACTACTGCATATTAAATGAACTTGGGGAGGTGGGGGTGGGGTTGTTTCTCAACAACGTGTGACCGGACGAGTCGGTGTTTGTGTCATGAAACACTGTGATTGGAGACGAATCCAATATTTATTTCAGCCATCATCTTGATTGAAAATGGGAGTCTTCAGAGAACCACACAGGTCCTGCATGTGTCTGGATTATGGGGGCGGAGCTAGACAAGCCCAACAGAAGCTCCATTAATAAAGTAAAACTCCACTGAGAGAAACACGCTTTGCTTTAATTGCTTAACAAGGCCTGTCTCCACTTGGAAATCATTAGTGGTGAATTAAGAGTCCAGTATATTCTCATGTCTCCATATCTCTGCTGTCTAATCCTTTTCCTGCATCAGTGAAGCTTCTGTAGCCTCCAGGTATTCTTGTGTGTTTCATGCTCTGATGGCAATATAACTGACTATGGCAGAGATTATGCATCGAGCAAATGGCTCACTCCTCAGTGTGTGTGTGTGTGTGTGTGTGTGTGTGTGTGTATGTTCTTATTATGCAACATGGGAAAAATCCATAACAGAAGTACTGGAATAACTGAAGGTGCGTTATTGTTACCACATATATGGGTCTCCACTGACAATAATAGACTTATTATAATCATCATCTGAGGCAGACTGATGTCCAGTCGAGGGCTTAGTAACAGCTTCTCTGAACACGATTATGTCTTCTTATTTTCCTTCTGTTTTTGGCTCTTCCTTTCAGGGGCTGAATCAACTTTATCCATCTCCTGCTATCTTCTAACCAGCTTTATGTCTTCCTTCACTACAACCAAACATGTCCCCTTTGTTCTTCCTCTAGGCCCTCCTCCCTCAAAGTTGCATCCACATCCAGGCTCCTCTGCACATGTCCAAACCATATTCCCTACCTGGAGTTCCTTCAGTATGGCTTTATTGTGCACACAATAAAGATCTGATCTGCAGATTTTGTGCTGTGGATCGTAAACTGTGCTAACTAATTCTCCTTTGGACCTTATTTAGGGTCTTTAAAAGAGGAGCTGAGCCCATCAGTGTCCGCCTGTTTTGCGCAGTCTACCGTGAACCTTTCACTAGTGAACATCGTTGCATTTTTTGCATATTTTAGCCACAGAAACAACTATTACGTGCATCTTAAAGAAAACAGCCAAAGAGCACTTAAAAATAAAAGTTCAGGCTGTTCAAACACAAATATGCACCGAATAAAAATATATCTTTTCAATAATCAACAAATGACTTGCCTGTGACCCAGCTTTACACATTCAAATGTCATGTTGAATAATGCATATTACATTACCAGAGAAAGTATTTTTTGAATAACAGCAAAAGGGGCAGATTTTAAATATATGCCTCAATATTATTATGCCTTCTGACATGTAATAAAAAAAGCACATAATTCTTGTATCTCTCTGCATGCAAAATGTCCAGCACTCACACAAGAAAACGACTCCAGGAGTGTTACAATGATTTGCTTTTAATTCAAAGACAAACAAAAGGAGGCCGATTCATGCCAACACCATTTACTCCTGTTGCGGCTTTAATTGTGCGTTTTTTGATGCATCACATGGTGGAAAAATGACAGAAACTGAAGAGCACGAATGAGATGGAGGTGCGGTAATCTGACAGCGACTGTGGTCAAAGCACGATCCCCATTTCTGTCATGCATGTTTCTTGCATGCTGGGTCTTATTATTGTCCCCATAATCAAAAGAAATGAGGGGAAATAAAATCATTAACAAGCATGGAATGGGATGATACAAACTCTGTAAATGTGATGCTATTTCAGGAGCCACCAACTAGCATTTAATCCAATATTTACCAGGCCAACCAATTATAACGTGGAACATTAATCAGAGATAACATTTATAAACACGCGGGTCCTAATTACAAAAAAGTAGAACAGCCTGCCCTTATTTATTAAATTTGCTGCCGAGTGTGGCGGAAATCTAAACTGTAATTGTAACTGACAGGGAGCAGCTTGGTGAAGCCGTCCAGCGAGGGGGTCAGTCATTAGAAAGCTCAGCGGGGGAGGAGGGAAGGTCGCTGCAGAGGTCGGTTCAGGATGGCAGAGTTTAGAGTCGACGCTCAAAAACTTCCCAATTTTCACAATGAACCCGTGACATCGCCTCTGATGTTTTGTGCTATAGAATGTATTGTATTATATTGTGAATTGCACCTAAACTAAGTTGGTTTTATAAATGCTTTTTTTTGCAGAAACGCTACCAGTGGTGGAAAGTACAGTAACAGCACGACTTTGAATCTTCCTGCTTTCTTTATACATCTACTCTATTTCCATTCAACAGAAAATAATTTTGTCCATTCACTGAATTGATAGAACCTTTTTTAAAAGCCACATATGAAATTTCATGTCACCAGTAAGAATTTATTGTCCATTTATTGAATTATTACTCCACAGGATGGAAATTCGTTTCTCAGATGAATAACTGGAAACCACAATTCAATAACACAAAGCCAGAAACTATATTTCTTATTCTCACTTTTAATCTTCGCAGCAGTTATTGAAATCCCAGAGCTCTGTAGTGCAAAAGTCACTGCTGTTACATTCCTGAGCGCTTCCCACTGTACACTCCACTACATATCTTTCTATCCATCCCAATGCTACACTCAGGAAGAAGATCATAATCAACTTTCACTTTTATACCCGTTAGAATAAAGTTATTAATGTCCCTGACATTGAAGTAATTGAGCATTATATTGTGTCTATGAACTTTTTGTTTAAAATTCTTTTAAGTTGTCATAGCCACAAATGAGGATTTGCTCTAGTTACAGGATCTTCAAATGTTACATTTGAAGCATAGTTTGATGCACTCGTTTTGTGTAACTAGTCATTACATTAATATAGTATTTTTCCACCACTGGTAACTTTACTCTCTGAAATCAGTCTGGTAATTTCAGAGAGTAGAGTATGCCTACCAAGGATTTGGTTGACATTAAGGCATTTTAACTTTAGGATATGTCACCAGCCATCCTGAAAACAGCAACACAGGGCACCAGAGGGTTCTCTGAGGGCTTCAAACAGAGAGTTCGTCAAGTGAATCCCGTGTCGCAGTTAAGAGACGAAGCCGCAAAGAGGCTGGAGGAACAGGCCCATTGTTCCCAGGACACACACGGTCACAAACACCCAAAGGAAGATTCTGTCGATCACCATGGCAACATATTTCCAGTCGTCCTCCACCTGTGGGTGAGCAAAGGGACAAATGCATGAGAGGAGACAATCACAAGACAAGCGCCCGGTGACGGAAACCAGTTGAGTCAGAATCTCAGAGGCAGGTGGGAGGTTTGTGGGAGTTGATGGAAGGATTACGATACAAGGACGAAAGAAAGAAGGCAAGAAAAGAGTCATATATTCCGAGTCAGCCAACAGTAAATAGATACAAAAACTTACTATGATAATCGCATTCCGACTGCGGCGTCCGATGAAGCGACAGCGCTCTGACAAAGCTGATTGAGCCCCAGGTTTTGCATATCAAAAGCTGTTTCTTCCCCTTTGAGATTCCGCTCAGCGTATTTAGAAGCGTCAGAGGAAGGAGGGAGAGCTCCCATCTCAAACTATCGCCTTCAAACTTGTACTGTTATGAACTTACGGAGCAGGTTCGCAGCAATCCATCCCAACAGACGTCTCCCAGGAAACCACTGCCTTTATGGTTTTGACATAAATAGGCTTCATTATGCATCCAACATTCAGTGTATTGAATTTTAGTTTTTTTTTTTTTTTCTTTTCGTTCTGTTCTGGGAATTGTACAGTTAAAAAGACAACAGCCAATGCAGCACGTGGTGGTTCATTGGTTACTGTTGGTGACGTGCATTCGGTGTTGATCGCTGCTAGCTCTATAGCAATGTCAAAGGTCAGAAGAGAATGACCGCTACAAAAAGAATAATGCTTTTTTTTTTTGTGTTTCGTCTTTCAGGTAAGCGTGTTTCTAGATCCGGTTTTAAAGGCTGCTGCTAAAAATAAAAATTGCTAAAACTAAACTGACATACACACATGTACGTACGCTCCCATAATTAAGTTGCACTGTAATGCAGAAAGTGATGCCTGAAAAAGACGTAACTGATACAAACATCGCTGAGTCAGACCGACTATATATATTAGGAATGCTGACCTCTCTGGCTTTGTTGCGACTCCGCATGTTCTCGGCGATGTACTTGATGCTCTCGATAGCCTGTCTGATCTCCGGTGACACCACGGAAAAGGCCACCACGGTGTTGACGCTCTGCGCGCTCAGCTGATGCGACATCTTCCCAAGATCTGGAGTCCCGGGGGTCTCCTTCTCATGTCGGCAGGGGCAGGGGCATTTCCTGGTAGCGCTGTCCTCAACGGACGACAGCTTGCCGTCCCTGAACTCCAGACAGTTGAGGGAGCCACCACCGACCTGCTGGAGACCACAAACAGACCACCTTCTTCTTCTTCAACGTAAAGGTTAACTGTGTGTGAAACTGTCAAAACCTTCAGAGGATATCATGGTTCAACCTAGTTATTACCAAATAAGTGGAATTTAGAGATTCCTTCCTCCAAAATAAAGCCTGACAATATACTTGTAAGGTGTTGTCAGTGTACAAGCGTGAGTACAGTCACGGACCAAACAGCATTCTTCTACAAAGACTCCAAAGCTCCTGGTGCTGCAACTGTAACCACAGCGATGCTAAATTTTGGCTCTGCTGCTCGAGCTTGATTTGAAATCAGCACCTGCTTCAGAGTCCAGGCAGAAATATCAAAGCCCAACCCTATAAATCTAAGCTCCTTGGGCAGGAAGTGGGCATGGACGCCAGACAGACACCTTGACTGTAGCCTGACGCGCATCTGCACAGGCACGCAGGCCAACCGTAAAGTAGAACGAGCACGGGAATTATTACGGTGTGTAAGGAACTACCATCTTCAGGAAATTCTGTGGCCATGAGGTGGGTTTATGAGCCGGATAACATCAGTGTCTGGGTTTGTCTTGTAGCGAGAGGGATTCCTTACCCGCATCAGGCTATTCTTCCTTCTCTTCCCTCCTTTCCCGCCTCCTCCTCCCCCTCCAGCTCCTCCTGCCTCCCCACTGCTGTCCACCCCCCGGGCCTCGCCGTCGCCATCAATCGGCCTCCGCATCAGCATAATCCTCGGCAGCACTTTGAGAAACACGGAGCGCACCCAGCCCGGCATGGTGTGGGTCATCGGCGTGCGGTAGTGTACGTTCAGCACAAACACGGTGATAACGATGCTGAGCGTGACGAAGATCATGGTGAAGAGCAGGTACTCGCCAATGAGCGGGATGACCAGCGACGTGGAGGGGATGGTCTCTGTGATAACGAGCAGGAAGACAGTGAGGGAGAGCAGGACAGAGATGCAGAGCGTGACCTTCTCTCCACAGTCAGACGGGAGATAGAAAACCAGCACTGTGAGGAAAGAGATGAGGAGGCAGGGGATGATGAGGTTGATGGTGTAGAAGAGCGGAAGCCGCCGGATGTAGAAGGAATAGGTGATGTCGGTGTAGATCTCCTCGCAGCAGTTGTACTTGATGTCGTGCTTGTAGCCTGGAGCGTCAATGATCTCCCATTCACCGCTTTCCCAAAAGTCTTTAAGGTTCACCTGAGAGATCACATAACTTTAGACATTGTCCACAATTAGCATGTAAATGCTTTCTCAGTCTATATAAAACATATTTTGATAAAATATTAAAATGACATTCTTGAACAGTTAAACTGGTTACAGTATGTACAGCAATATTTATTTAAATAACTATTTGCAAGATAAAAGTAATGTTAATTTTCATGCTCAGCACTTTATCTGTCTTCTCAATGTAAATGTCACTGTTGGTTATGGAATATGGATATAGTGGATATATGGACTCGCACATTTGCCTCCGGCTAACACGGTGATGTAACATAAAAGGCTCTTCTGACAGAAACAAAACAAGAATTTAGAGTAACGAAGGACGGAATTGAATTTATTCTTCCACTGAGGGTTTTCCTCAAATTTTTAAACTCCATTTGAGCCACTTTTGATATTATGATCCATTTAATTTTTGATGTTTTTTTCATTTAATGAAATATGCTTTTGCTATTAATTCTTGATAGACCTTTTCTTCATTCACTCAAGTACATGATGTGTACAAGTACATGATGTGTGTGCGTGTGTGTGTGTATGTGTGCGTGTGTACATGACAGAGTCACCCTGATGAAGCCGCATCCAAACACTGACCTTAGACCCAATAAGCACCAGGTCGATTTTGGCTTTGTCGTACGTCCAGGAGCCAAACTTCATGGAGCAGTTCTGGTAGTCAAAGGGGAAGTAGGTGATGTCCATGGGGCAGGAGGACTTAAAGATTGCTGGAGGAACCCAGGTGATGGTGCCGTCGAACTTCAGCAGTGCTTTGGTCTTATCTTCCACCAGGAAATCCCCCACGGCGCTGTGCGCGACACGCATAAGGGTCCCCCGCGGTGGAGGAGTGAGACATGGTGGGAGGAAGGTCGGAGGAAGACATGAGGAGAAAGGGAAAATGAACAACAGAGGAGAGGAAATGATTTAAAAAGGTGAAATTATTATTTTATGATGGAAGAAAGAACATTCTGTAGAAAAATGCCCTGAATTCATATTATCAGTCAGGGAAAATCTAATACTAATTCTGAGAATTAAGTCCAATTTTGGCTGCTTTTGAGAGACTGGCGCCACTCTCACTTGTTGTAGAGCACGATGTCAGGTCTCCAGATCTTGTTTGAGGGAACTCTGATGAACTCAATCCCGTCAAACTCTGTCGGTATCCACCTCAGCTTGTAGTCATTCCAAATCTGGTGAAAGACGAAAGGCAGCGCTTGGTCTTTTGTAGAGACAGGGAACATTTCTAAAATAAATATTTCTGTTTATTATATTTATGATCCCTCTCATCTTTTACATTAGAGCCAGACAAAAAGCCATTGTAGCTGATGTTTAGCAAAAACAGGCATTCACACTCAGAGCAACCGGGTGTCCTTAAAGCTTTTTTCTACACAGGAAATCAAACACAAACACATGTTTGATGCAACCTTCAGTTCAGAGAGATGGTGAAGAAATATCGCATTGACATAAATAAAGGACCAGTGCTGTTGCTCCTGGTACTTAGTCAATGCACCTTCGGGTAACATTCCATTAGTCGTGGCTATTTGCATGTCATTTACGATGAATTCATTCATTATCCAGGCTGATTAATACCCAGCTCTGACCTGGGAGCTGTTTAATTAACCACTTCATGCTACGCCGACTTTCCATTTATCTCCACCAGACAGGAAGTGCGCAGTGATTGGCTGGAGATGTAATTGTGATGGAGGCTGCGGGTTAGTGGTTAGTATTTACAATATCTGCAAAAGCACCGGGTCACATTGCTGCTGGCAAACCTTTTTTCAGTTTTCATCTAAATGAAAACCGAAGGTGACTCTTGAAGTCGACGCGTCAAAACAGATGAATTCTGAAGTGTTGTTTTCAGAAGAACACAAGGAGACATTGTTACAGATGGATACATCATCATCGTCATCTTCATCATCGTTTTTGCTGGGTGATTTCCCGCCACCTGCGATCACTGGGTGCGGCCCCGCGTGTTTAAAAATGAGGTTTTGCAAAAGGTCACAGTGCACATGCTGATGGAAACAGAAACCTATCACAACTGCTTCTTCATCCATGACTATAGGTATAGTAAAAGGGTGGGGGGAATGGGGGAGAAAGAAAACAGATGGTCTGAGAGAACAGCTTTGGGTCAGAGGTCAGAGGTCAGGCTGTCTGTTGATTCCTCACGCCCAAAGCGTGACTGACCATAATTTGGATGCCGATGATGCTCAAGGGTCCGTCTGAGGTTGGTCTGCTCTCTGCTTACCTGAGAGAGCAGACCAACCTCAACCTGGAATTTTAGCATGATTAACCTGAGTCAGGTTAATCATGCTAAAATTCCAAGCACACGTGCGTACACGCCAAACAGGAAGTCACCTCAGTCTCACCTCTGTCGAGCCCATGACGGCCACAGGTCAGTCTCCCGGTTTATGAGCATGTTTGGTGTGTGTAGCATGCATGTGTTCGTGTGTGTCACAGAGAGTGTGCCCCTTGTGCGTTGCTTACGTGTCTGAGCCATAAATTTGTTTCCATGATCTGGTTCACCTCGTCCTGCAGAAAAAAGAAGAAAGCCGAGAGGTTGGCAGCCATGTGTTCAGCCATGAGTGTGTGCTGGAGTGTGTTGCTGCTCCAGCAGTAGTGGAGTACCCACAGGTGCAGCACGCAGCCTTAAAAACACCACCACCGTGTCTGAAACCCAGTCAAATTTTCCTTTGAACCTTGTCCTCGTGGATCTGGAGTTGACTGGCTGTCAGAGCAGCCTAAAAGTTTTAATTACAATAATCATTTCTGGGGGCTCCATATCTCATATTTAGATGGATTAGCAACGTTAATATTATTTTAAGTCCGCCTAAACCGCACAAAGAGCTGCACAAATCCCGATGTGCCAAGACAAACACATGGTGACGCAGACAGTCATTGTGCCCTCACACACACACACACACACACATGCACACACGCACCACTCACCTTCAGATTAATCTCACCTTGACAAGCTGGCAAATAGAGCTACATATCAGTCCAGCGTGAAAGAGGCAATTCACTCTTAATCTGAAGATTTCCATTCTGAGCTGAAACCCTCTTTTCACCAAGTGGATGTGCACCATCCCCCCACCCTCACCCCACCCCACCAACCGCAGTAAACTTAATAAATCCAAAGGAAAAACAGCGGCGTACGACAAACACTGGGTGACATTTCTGGAATCCGTGAAATTGAGCAGTCTAAATAAAGACTACGCTCACTTTCGGCTTTCACTTCTCTCGTTCCGCAGCTTATCTTTTGGCTTTTCTGTATCAAAGGTAGGAAATATGATTAAGGCGCTTGCAGGAAGACGTCTCACTTCATACAGACCCACACACACGGTCGTCCCTACACGGGAAACGTGTTGGGTAAGGAATGAATGAATCAGCAAACAATTTTTACATTCCATTCTGTGTGTGTGTGTGTGGTTGTGTGTGTGTTTGTTTGTAGGCAGGGCTTACGACTTTGACCAGCTGGGAAATGGAGACCTCGAACTCCACAGTGACTGGATCAGAGACGTTCTCCACTGGTCTGATGAACTGGTTGTACTTTCTGAAGAGTCTCCTGAAGAGCCGGTCCTCTGCCTTGGAGGAGAAGCAGCCTGAGCGGACAGACAGATGAGAGAGAGAGAGAGAGAGAGAGAGAGAGAGAGAGAGAGAGAGAGAGAGAGAGAGAGAGTGAATGTGGATTACAAAAAAATGCTTGCGCTGCTTGACACCTCCAGACATAAAGATGCAAAGTTTGGCAATGGTGCCAAAAATATAGAAGCATGAGCTCAGTGTGGATGATAACTTCCTGACTTTTTTGGATTTAAGGCAAGATATTTTTAAAGGTGCTTAAATTTCTTGGTATTCTATCCCATAACGACACCTCAAAGAGGAACATAAGCACAATCTTATTCATTTTCTTTAATGCAAGCAATATTTTTAGCTCTTAGGGTTTAGCATTTCTTATCCTGCTTTTAATGAAGGACAAATATCAGAGCATACTTTAACTTTTGCAACAATGATCATCACGTTTGATTTTCATTTGATTCAAAAATGGCAGGAAAGGCATGTAAACCATCTGAGCAATGCAAATTTATAAAGGAGCTGAGGGAAAAAAACGAGCAGCCGAGGTTTCTTCCATTTGATCTATCGAGACTTTGGAGTTTGCGGATTAAAGTTTGGGGCTATTTGATGAGAAATCTCTAGATTATGGAGCTGCTGCTTAGATCGTCAAGGCTGAAACTGACTTTGAATCTACTTCTGTGCGACGTGAGACTACGTTGACTGTGTTTCATTGTGTTGTCACCCACTAGTGACGCGTGTGAAGTAAATCCCAGCCTGTTCGGCACGACGTGTAGCTACCAGACATATGACAACTCCTTCGATTCGTGTGCTGTGGTGCTGCCAGTCGCCTCTGCGGCTGTGACCCTGACCGCCTGAGTGACCCGACAGCTCGCGGTGTCACCGCTTCAATTTATATTTGCTCAGTTAACCGTGAGACCTGTTTTGTATTAGGTCCTATTTCCGAAGTCATCACCTGCCCGTGGGACCTGGGACCTTCCCCTTGGTTGGCTTCTAATAGATGACAATGTAACAAATCTCTTTGGCAGCTGTGATATTGTCTCTGACTTCCAGTGTGGCACCAGAGGATTGAATCTGAGAATATTCAGTGGGGAAACACTATTAGTTTCACAAGTAAGAAATAATCAGAGCAGTCCTGACACCGTCCGTTAGCTGACCGCTGCTGGAGGAATTAAAGTCCAAAGTTATACGAGTTAAACACACAGTCATAACTTGGCTACACTACTGCTTAAGGACAGTGACCAAAATATCTTCTTTAGTAATGACAAAGGAAGGAGCTCGGAAGGCTTGAGGGCCACGAACGCAAAATGCAAGGTAATCACAACAGGAGAATCCAAATAGATTCAAGAGTATAAAGTTTTATGGACTACTTACTCACAACGAGCTGAAATATGTGCAGAAAGCAGGTGGGCTGATGACGACGATGGCTGGCTGGAAACAGATTTATGGATTTTTCCGTGACGCATTCATCCAAAGTTAACTCTAACCACATTGATCATATCTGCAGTCATCAAATTTGCAAATTTCATAGTTGCAGTCATCAAAACACACCGATGGCTTGAATTGCTTTTCATGCTGCGTCTTAAGTCTCAATTTGCCGTATCATGAGGCAGCCTGATTCTCACCCTTCCCCGAAGGTTGTGAGAATCACATTTTTTGGATAGCTGGATGACAGACAGGGCCACAAATAAAAAATTCCATTTCTTTTTGACAACTGTTTTTTTTTTTTTTTTTTGCCCAAAGGCAAAACAGTTTGAGACAGTTGGTAGAAAATGTCTTAGTTTAATGGACATAACTGGAGGATGTATTAAAACAGGAGAAGAGAAGAGAAGAGAAGAGAAGAGAAGAGAAGAGAAGAGAAGAGAAGAGAAGAGAAGAGAAGAGAAGAGAAGAGAAGAGAAGAGAAGAGAAGAACAGAACAGAAGAGGGGATACGAGAGGAGAGCAGACGACAGGAGAGGAAAGGAGGCAAAGCCTACTTAACATGTCACTCAGCAGATTATGTGAATCCAGAAATCACAGCCACATGTTAGCTGCATATCATGTGCTAATGCTATGCTAAATACACCTTGCAGGAATTACTGAATTGGGGAATGCTATGGATTTATCTTTAGCGATTTTAAAGTGTGATAAATAAGAGACAAAATGAACTGTGGATTAAAGGGCGAAGAAACATATTTATACAAACCACAATGAGAAAATAAATCAACTGAAATGGACTGCCACGGTTCTCCACACTTGTTAGTAGAAATACAGAAGGCTGTTCTGACATGTTGGATGAGCACAGGGGGCTCTTTAATCACAAGAGGGTCTTACGGTACATGTACACACACGCACACATACACACACACACACAGACACACATACACACACACACACAAAATGCTTTATGTCAGTAATTATAACAGAAGCAATTACAGCCACAGGTTTAACACACTTTCATCTGAATTTAACATAGTTCTCTCTCTCTCTCTCTCTCTCTCTCTCTCTCTGTTTTTCCAAGTGGCCATTAAACACATCATTAAATGCACTTGATATCAATGATAGTAAAGGGTTGAAAAACCGTTTACTTCTAGGAGTATGATAGATCACAAGTGCTGCAATCGGCACAAGAGAATGTGCACTGGAAAATAAGATGACAAATATGTTGGAAAATGTATCGTGGCATCCACTGGCTCAAGTAACACACTCATTATTTCATTCAATCATTGAGCAGTAGCAGAAAGATGCTAATTTCTCTATGTGGTCATTAGTCTGGCTGCTCTAATGTGGATTTTGTTAAAAGTCCTACGTGTCTAATTTTACCCGATCCATTTCCAAGTGCATAATCATTCATAATTCATCAACTCTGTGTTTTCTCTTAAATGCACCCTACAATCTATAATCTATCACTATCTGTGTCAATGGGCCATGTGGAAAAGTCCCTCTGGTAAATGTCAATGTTTCTGACAGAGACTGGCGACTGCTGTTAACAATTTAATGGGGAAAAAAAAAAGAAAATAGATCAAAAATTACAATAAGCCAACACTTATTTCACTGCGACCTACGATTCTTCGGCGCCAGCAGGATGTACATTTGTATGCTCGTATATAAATTATTCACCTTGATGAGCAAAATCTCCCAAACCCACTCAGACAGCAAGGGAGCTCCTTGCATGTGGGGATGACCATTGATTGGGGTGATGACGAAGAACGAGGGAAGGGAGCAGCGGAGGAAGAGGTGGAGGAGTGGGAGGGACAGCAGTCAGAGAGTGATAGAAAGGAAGAAGATCATTTTATGGGCTGTTAGGGAGCCATTAGCCTCCACTCTACTGTCAGCATGCAAATGCTTTTAAAGGAGAGCGAGAGGGGGGCTGGAAGAGAGAGCACACTGGTACGTTTACATCTTTATGGTGGGCACAGTGCTTTAAACGCATGCTCTGAACGGGAGGTTAAGCGATTTGAGATGAGCGACTCTTCTGGAGTATTTGTTTTCCTCCCAAGAATTTAAAAAAAAAAAGTTGAAATGGGCTGAGAGTGGATGGACAGATGAGCAGAGGACGAGTGTGAGAGGGAACGAGCCAGTGAGTGGAGAGCTGATGAGAAGAGAAGCTGAAAGGTCTGGTGCTGAGAGAGTGGAGTGGAAGTCTGAGAAGTGGGGCCTGTCGTATTCCATCTGCGTCCTGTCGTCTTGCCGACTCTCTTCTCTTTTCCAGGAGTGTTGAGCAACAATGCAGGTCCGCCACAGAAGCCCACGTGCGTCTAAGCCGTCACACATTCTAGTGCCTAAAGATCTTTTCTTTTTTTTCACCTTCAAAATGAGCAGATTAAATGAAAAGTGCTCATCTTTTCCCTCAAGGCAAGATCCCCCTAAAAGTGGGTTAGATGAATTTCAATGTGTTTCGTATAAAGGCTTGATTCAACTTCCACGTCATAGATCTCCAAAATAAAATTTCTCAGTAACTGTGTGAAAATAATTTATGATTCACTTAATAAAACTACGGAGACATCTATGATGATTTGTAAATTTTTGTGCATCTCATTTTATATGTTGTCTTGAACCTGAGCAATGCTGTGTGAGGTGTTAGTCCCACTATCTGTAGCTCGCTTTATCTCTTCGACACACTCCCTCTGCTCTGCATCCTGCTCTATAAATGTTACTGTGACATAAGCATCATTACTGCACACACAAACACACACACACACACATCAGCACAGTTCACTGACCACATCATCAGTTGTGCAGTCAAAGACATTAAGGGAGCAGCGCCTTCGCTTGAATGTAGAGCAGCTGCAGCAGAGAAAACACCTGCAGGCTAAGGTAAAATATAAGACTAGCACACCGAACACGCTAGTGTGTGCGTGTGAGTGTGTGTGTGTGTGTGTGTGTGTGTGGTGTTCTAATGCAACCAAAGACATAGGTGGGGGAAAAATAAAAGTCATCAGTCAACTCTGTAATACCAGTTTCCAGTCTGCTGACTTTATCTTTTACTCGATGTAGTGATGCTGCGAGCTCCAGGTTCAGCACTAGTGTTCCTGGTCGATTATAAGTAACATTTAGCTATGAAATTATAATAATCTCAAATAGTTAAAATATTAAGAAATCAAGACTGTCTTTGAAAAGGAAGGGATGATACAGACAAGTCAATCCAGCCAAGGTCGACGTCAGCAAGCCTGAATATTTAATAATAGCAGGAGTTAGAGCGTGTTGAGTTGTGCTTATGTAGATGTATGTATGTACGGACCAGAAGTGGTCAGGGAGACTGTAAAACCTGAACTACAGTTAACTTACCATCACCGTGCCACTATCAGGGGACTAAATAAGTCAACTTGAGTGACCAACACAGGCCAAGACATATACCGGAGGTCGAACCTGGAGGTCAACCCATGAGAAAGGTCTGTTACAGCAGCAGATCTTGGTATTCAGCAGAGCTCACACACACACATTCACACACGTACACACAGGGTTGAAGTATGTGTGTGAAGCCTGATAAGCCAGAAAAGAGTTGCTGCCACCTGGCAGGAATCAGATAGCTGCCGTTTATGCCCAAAAGCAAATGTTGATGCTGCGGCTTTGAAACGCTGCATAATTACAGTGGGTGCGTGTGATTGGCTCCAGGTCATCCAGCCACAGCAGAGGTCAGAGATGACTTTCTTTCTGATACCCTCTTAATAAAATACCCGCACTTGAACACCCCACAAACTCCCCACAAAGCTGAGGGGAAAAATGTATTTGTTTTTATTAAGAAGCAGCGGAAGCATCTTGTATTAGTTGTGAAGTGGAATGATGTAATCTGTCTGTCTAAATTCTCACACTGCAGAAAGGGAATTCTTTCTCTTTTTTTAATCAAATGTCTGCAGAAGGACATTTTTCGGTTGACTGAGATCTGCCTTGCGTAAACCCACAAACTCTCAACAGGCGTTAACAGGCAAAACACGGAGCCGGTAAACAAGTTCTAATCTCTTTTGGTTTGAATTCACGACCCAGGCCTCAAAACAACATTTGCATTCATCAAAATTCATTTATCCGTGCCCGCATTCTTCTGTAGCTCAGTCAGCTGGCCTAGTTACCAAGAAACAAAGTCACGGACGAGGTCTGCGACGCCACCCGAGGAGCGGGGAGACGCTCTCGTACGGTGGTATCGGAAGAGTTAACCCATTCCTACACTTCCAAAAGTTTCACAACACAGAGAACAATAGGGATGAAGACACTCCTGGAGTTGTGCACAGATGTGCAAAGTGCTGATTGGGAGCATGCAGCGGAGCTCCATGGCGCGCGTAAAATTCATGGACCAAAGTCAAACATCACATGTCTTTCGTGGTGTTAACGCAGCTTCACGGAGACGAGCCGAGCGAGAGACATCATACCTTGCACCATCAGCCCGAGAGGAATCAGAAAAATCCACCTCACCGCCGATCGCATGTCTTCGTGAGTCGGTTGGGGATCCTCTTTACTTTCTCCGGACACTTTCGTTTTAGATCCTACTCGTGCGCTTATTTGATGAGCGAGAGAAATTAAGAAATGACGCGCGTCTCTTCCCGGTGCTGCTCAGTGCTGCTGCCTTAATTTGCAGTTTCTGATCCGAACATGACTTGGCACGTCCCTCCCCTAAGAGCGCACAGCTCCCCTTTGGCGCATCCATAGGACTCCCCTCCCCAACATTTCCTCTGGAAAAAAATTAAAAAAAAAGAACCTTAAACGCAGAGCCAATATGAAAACACCTAAAGTGAACTAAAGAGTCGGATACAATTGGAAACGAATTGCATTATTGCCTTTCTGTGCGTGACTTCACGTTTTTCCGCTTGCGCACAGATCAGCAGCGCACACAGTTCAGGTATATAAAGTTTTGATTTTGTAAATGATTTAAGGTGTTTGCAAGGAACCCCGGACGGCAGCAGGGGGTGTCCTTTTCACTTATATCGCCAATACCTCACACTCGCGCTACAACCGCGTCACGTTTACGTGAATTAAACACTTTTGGAGACATGTGACGCACCGTCAGCCACGCATGCGTACGCATCTCCGCCTCGAAATTCCACCCCAAGTCCTTTGAATGAGGGCCGTGTGCGAAGTCCAAATTAAATTCTTGCCCTGTGCTGCGTGTGCGTTTTGCCTCTAATCCACCAGGGTTGCGCTGATAAAAGTTTAATTTTAGCCACTCGTTTCCCAGGCTTGGTTTGACGTCAACCAATCAAGTAATGTGGGGAGAAAATGCTTATCCGTTTAAAACAGGTCACATTTATGACCTCTTGTGAGCGAACTCCAGAACAAAAAAAAAAAAAAAAAAGAAGTGGTTTGAGGGTGTCTGTTTCAAGATTTAGAGGGTTTTTTTTTCAGGCTAGAGTGGGTTTAAATTGAGTTTAGAGTTAGGCATTAGGCAGACTGAGGATGAAGATGATTTTAAGATTGGAGTTAGAATTAGGTTTAGGTTAGGGTCAGGGTTTAGGTCAGGGGGTTAGGTGAGTGAGTAGGGTTAGGGTAAGGGGCTGGGTAGTACATTACACCCATGAAAGTCCTCACAAAGATAGAAGTACAAGGATGTGTGTGTATAAAATTTTATGTAATAGTTAATTTTATTTTTAATTTCAAGGATAGCTTTACAGTCATTTACTTTGTTAATATTTTGATGAATATAATATTTTCTTAAATAATGAAAATAAATAACTACAAAATTGCATTAATCTTCCAACCTTTGGCCACGGGATTGATTTAAATTATCTCAGCATCCATCGGGAGAAAAGATGGACACGCTGGATGGACGGAAGAAGATGAGACAAAGGACGGAAGAAAGACAAGCATGTTGCAAGGAGGCTCACACGGCAAAAGCATGTCACAGAGGTGTGACAGGCCTGGAGAGGAATTCTGGTAAATAATTTCACTAGAAAGGCAGACAAATAGAAGAGGAACAATATGACCAATCAATCAAAGTCCTATCCTCACTGCCTGTCTCATTTAGAAAGTTAAATCATTACTATAAATTCAGACCCCACCGACAGACGCTGTAGAAAAAGGCCATATGCGGAAACCCTGAAGAAGCACAGGGAGGATAATGTGTTTTTCCTGTTGCTGCGCAGATTTTGACAGATGCTGAGCTCACATGGTGGCGTCAAGACACGCTTGTCTTCACCAGCCTTATTAGGGAAGTGGTTCAGAGGAGGAACTAGGTGAGAATCGGTGTTTCTGTCAGGACTGTTCAGTGTGACGCACCGTAGACCGTCCTAGTGCTCTGCCCCGGGCCATCTTTAATTTATGGTTTTAGTAAAAGCTGAACACGCAGAGCCCACAAGCCATTAATGTCACCCTCCTCCTCCCTCCGCAGCATCATCTTCCAACAATACGCCATTTTATTTGACCACTCTGTGTTTCTTCTTTATACTTTTACTCACTTTATTTCTCATTAATACAATGTATACTAGTGCCATCTCTCCACCTGAAATAAAAGCCAACACACACACACACACACACACAGATAATCGCCAAAAATTTCAGATTCCACTGAATTATTCACATCCACATATCTACAACACATCTCCTGACCTCGAGAGGAGTGCTTTTATTTTCAACCTCGATTAAAAAACCCCCGATGAAATCTGGATGACCTTGTCTGTTCCTGTTGTTGTTCTGCCCATCGTGGTTTTCTCACCGAGGCGGCCTTAATGGAAAAGCAGGGTCTTCTTTACGCGGCGAGGAAAGATGATAAAATAACAGTGAAAAAGGACACAGCAGACACTGAGAAAGCTAACGGCAAGATGGTGCAGCACAGGTTGGTTCTGTGTTGATTTGTATAATATAAACAAATGACACACACACATCAAATGCGGCGAGGAGACACCAGTGAAGAAAATGTACCTGGGTCGGCTGAGTTCAGTATGAAACAATGCTAATCTTCATTATTGACACATAAGACTGATGTCTTCATGTCAGTCAGACATGTAATTTAACAACACAACACTTTATAATGCTTTCAGTCACGTGTGTGTGTGTGTGTGTGTGTGTGTGTGTATGTGTGTGTGTCCAGCAGATGTTTTAACGGGTTAAATAGTCTTTCACAGTTGAGGAGAGCTGTACTTGTTAATGAGAGCCACTGAAGTTGTTGCTTATTGACAGTGAAATTGTGCAGAACGGCCCTGCAGAATGAGTGTGAGTGAATCCCAGAGGTGGTTCTGCAAGACATGTCCTCACTAAACATGGCAATTATTTACATGCAAATGAATAATATTTTAATTAATATCTGCATTGTGCTCAGCAAGCTTCTGTCCAGTGGTTTTGGTGTGCAAAACGTCTCATTACTGTGGTTATTCACTGAGATTGTGGCGACGAAATCTTTCCTTTGTACTGCTTAAACAATTCATTAATAAAACCCACGCATGTTAGTAATCTGAGGTTATTTTAAGACCAGGAAATTCAAGCTCAGTTCCATTTAAAGCAAAACACTAGCTTGGTCCAACACAAGGAGACATGAGTGTGTAGCAGTAGAGATGGGGTCCGGATTATCGTCCTGATGTGTACTTGAACACATGGAAGAGCCAAAAGCCCTCATTTAATGCACCTCTGTGGACACATAAAACGTGCTTGCTAAGTTTTACACATGCACACCGACACATGGGCTGGTGTTACAAAAGGAAGTTAATATCGCACTGTTGAAAAGCACAAGAATGGCTGCGCTAATGCTGAGCTAAGTGCAATCGATCAAGCTGTAGACAACGATCTTTTACCTAAAGATAACGTCAAAGACCCAGATCAGCCTGGTTCAGAGTCAACATTGCTGTCCAGTAACAGCTTTCACACGCAGACACACGGTTGTGTGAATCACTGAACTCCACAAGTCTGGATGCAAGGAGTTTTCCAGTCAGAGAGTGTACACTGATGGGTTTAAATGTTAAATGGATGTGGCAGCCCAGCAGTCTGGCAGTGCTTTGAATGTTACAACTTGTGATAGGACAAGAAGGAGCATCTTACACTTCTGTGTACCCAAGCCACAGGCAAGGATGCTTAAACTCTGTTGGTACATTATGGGTGCTGTCTAAGAGCATTGCACTCATTACTGTCTGCAGGAGCATCCATCTTTTATTCATGGCTGTTGAGGCAGAAGGGAAGGGAAGTGTAATTAGAGGCCAAATGTACTGTCAACATTGGCCATGTTTTTACATGGGCTGGATATCTAAAATGAAATGAGAAGCCAAACTTTTTAATGTTAGCTGCCAAGAATCAGCTTGAATCAGCGCTGCCCAGAGCGTGGAGTGTCTGATGCTCGGCGCGGCACTTCCCTCCGCGCACACATGCAAACACGCTGAAGTGGAGTCGAGCTGCAGTCAGATGCTGTGAACTACTTCAGGTGGGCTATCCCAAGAGACAAGCTGACGCTAGCCACCGAGGTTAGCGGGTAATACCTGAACATAAATTACAGAAGAATACTGCAGGTTTGCAACACAAATGAACATATGGAAGGAAATTTTAAATTGTTCCAACTGCTGTGTTTCCTGAACGCGTTAAATGGCATCCACAAGTGGGGACTGCCACCGAGGCACATGTGCACACTGCAGGCTGTGCAGCACATGGCCCATGTGCTGAGTTATTTGGGTGTATAGCGTGAAAAAGGACAGATAATTGGGTTTAACGCAAGCATATTTTTAGTTCTCATCTCTTCACGTGCAATTTAGAAAAGAATGGAAAGAGGTGGAGGTATTGGAGTTGGAAGAGGGAGGATGGAGGATAAATGGATGTGAAGAAAAGATAAGAAAGAATTTTATAGGAAAGAGTGTTTGTAATGTCAGGAAGCACGTCCTCTAAATGACTGCAGGGGTGCCTGCTTATTTAGGAGAGCATAAGTGTCTCCCATGGTTGTTCTGGATGATGAAGCATCACATCGTGTTCAGAAGTGATGTGGAACACATCTGGTTCAGAGGCAGGAACCGCAGGGTTCAACTGGCTTCAGCCTCATAGAGGGTGGCCTGAATCTTTGTTGTCGAGGGGGAAGAGTGCCGTGAGATTCAAATTACAAGGAGGTGGTTGTGAAACAACGCTAAAAAGACCTGCCCCTTGGCGAAAGAAACATTTCAAGTGTTGGACCAGCAAGGGAATCAAACATTCACTCAGCATCAGGGTCACCCGCAGCAACTTCAGTGACCGATTGATATCAAAAGCTGGACAATAGCCTGCAAACTAAAATCCTGTGAAACACCTTCTGAATTTGCCATGCCAGCCACAAAATAAGTGCTGATCTCCTCCCACCTGGTGAGGTTAGCTGGAACCCGAGGGTCTGAGACAATCGTTTACTTGCGGTTCCGCAGTTCGGGTTGCAAATGGTGACAGCTCACGGCAACGGCGACTGTGCTTTATGTAAGTGGCTGTACCTCAACAACAACAACAACAACAACAACAACAAATAAAAAAGGGGGGCTCAGTGTGCAGTATCGTAACCACTAATCTGAAAAGCTGGGTTATATTTATACTTATATTACACTGACCTGGATCCAGCCACAGCCTGTAAAGCGGCGGTTTATAAAGTGATAGATAGATATTACATTGCACAATATATCCCAGAGCAAGTGCGTGAGTATTCATCTTTTTTGTGCTGATAGAACCCTGTTCTTCCATACATCTTTTAAATGTAATGCGAGGGAAAACCTGACCAAACACGAAATCCTTTTATTCAGAGTGGAACAGATTACAGTCCATGGCAGGTGCTGACATGTCGAGCTGCTACAGTGGAAAAAGAAAAAACAAGAAAAGAAGAGATTACACTCTTAAACATAAAGCATGGGACTATTAAAACTATTACAAAAGTGTTTCATAACCAAAGCTTAGGAGAAGAATATGCACGGAGGAGGAAAATGTAGTCATAGTTTTATGGGAAGAAAGAGGGTCAGTACCAGGGCTCATTTGGAATGATAAATCTAGTGGGGAAAGAAGAAACTAGGGAATCGTCGATGTGAATCTGAAGACCTGGGAAGATGCTGCTGCAGAGGGGAGCCAATCCCCCAATGTTCCAGCAGCACGTTTGTCAGTGATGACCTTCTTCTAGTGGGATCACAAAGAGAAAACGGTCTGGAAGCGTGTGTGTTGTCTTGCCGAAAAGGTCATCTTAAAAAAAACCAAAACAAAACAAAACAATAAGACACGGTAGGGCTTGACTGGTGTCCAGAAAAAATAAATAAATAAAATCATGCAGTAAGAGTAAAAGGTCCATGGGAACACACTCGACCAATGTTACTGGCTCTGCCATTTGGGTTCATCAAAAAAAAATCCTAAAAATCTCCATATCTATAAGAGGAAGAGAAAAAAAACAAATGTATTTAAAAGGCATAGAAATAGAGAAAACAACTTCTCTATGATGGACTTTCTTTAAAACAACCTAGTCTGAACCTCCATGAACAATAAAACCCTGTGTTTGTGTTTGTGTGTGTGTGTGTGTGCGCACGTGTGACTCACGCTGTGTCATCGGCTGTAGGTGTGTTGTAGCTTTGGAACATAGGCTGCATGAAGAGCCCCAGAGTTCCCACAACACACACCAGGATGAAGATCCACAGGAAGAGACGGTCTATGACCATGGCGACGTACTTCCAATCTTCTATGATCTGCAAAGCCAGGTACAAATTTGAGCTCACCTTACTGTGTGGTGTATTACTTAGTGTGGCGTTGCAGAGCATTGCTGCTAGCCTCGCTGCCTTTTTTTTTTTTTTTTTTTTTTTTCATCCAATCAAACATCAAATGGGTGTCTTGAATCTGCCTGGATCCGTGTGAACGTGACATTATTTGCAAGTCAGCAAATGTATTCCAACAAGTGTTGGATATCAGTGTCAAATCAAAGCAATTCATCCATCCATCCATTTTCTGCCGCTTATCCGGGGTCAGGTCGCGGGGGCAGCAGCCTAAACAGGGAAGCCCAGACTTCCCTCTCCCCAGCTACTTTGGCCAGCTCTTCCGGGGGGATCCCGAGGCGTTCCCAGGCCAGCCGAGAGACATAGTCCCTCCAGCGTGTCCTGGGTCTTCCCCGGGAGAGCCCAGCCACCCTGCGAAGGAAACTCATTTCGGCCGCTTGTACCTGTGATCTTGCTCTTTCGGTCAAAGCAATTCAAACCATCTAATTGTAGCCCTTTTTTTTTTTTTTTTTTTTTTTTTTTTTTGGCCAAATGCAGGCGGGAAACAGATAGGACACACAAGGTCAGCGTGGTTTAAAGACTCCTCCCAGTCCTGTTCCATCAAATCCTCTCTCAATAATCTACACAAGACCCTTCCCTAATCTACTGTATTCATTCTAGTAGGAAGCAAATTTTCTCCTCACCCCTTCATCGTCATCCTCTGTTTTCATGTGTTCAGCAATGTACTTTACGCCCTCCACAGCCTCCTCCATCTCTGTCTCCGAGTGGGTGCCCGGGGGTCTTTGGTGGTCTGAAAAGCCGATGCTCCCGTCTGGAAAGTCACCAACTTTCCAGCAGAGCCTACGCGGCGTGTCCTCGGAGTAGAAGGAGTCCGTGTCAGTAGGGATGCCCCCGAGCCTGATATTGGAGTACTGTTTCTTCTCAGTGAAGGTTGGAGCGCAGCTCTTCCCGACACCGGGCTGCTCGGCGTACTTTATGCGGAGCTTGCTGCGGACGTTGGAAGAACCCGGGTGCCTCATGAGCAGGAAGGTGGGCAGGCTGATTAAGAAGATGCGTTTGACCCAATCAGGCATGTGATGTGTGGATGGGGAGCGGTGGTGCACGTTGAGGACAGAGACGGTGCTCACGATGGAGAAAGTGACCAAGACCATAGTGAACATCAGGTATTTGCCTGAAGGGAAGGAAAGGGATAGATGGAGACGAGGAAAAAAGCTGTCATTCACTGATGATTAGGTTCTAATGTGATGTTTCTGTCAAAGGGTCAGGCTTCTGTCTTGAGGTTGTTTTCTTACGTAAAATATGTTCAGGAACGCTTTATGGGAATCCGTACTGGGTCGACCTTTCTGTGTGTTAGCAGCATTAGCTCACAAGTGCACTCACGTCTGCTTATTTAGCCGTGTCAAAACATCTTAGGAACTACACAAACAATTACAAAAAAAAATAGATCCTTCTATCTGATACTGACATCCATACTGACCTATGAGTGGCACTGCAAGAGAGGTGGGGGGCACGATCTTCGATAGCAGCAGCAGGAAGACAGTGAGAGCCAGGAGCACTGAGATACACAGCATAATCTTCTCCCCGCAGTCTGACGGTAGGTAGAACACCAGGATGGCCAGCGACGTGATCAGCACGCACGGGATGATCAGGTTAATGGTGTAAAACAGCGGCTTCCTCTGGATGACAAAGTCGTAGGTGATATCAAGGTAGGTGTCGTCGTTGGGGTCCTCGTTTTTGCGCGCTGGGAGTGAGACAATGTCCCACTCGCCGCTCGGCGTGAAATCATCGCGGCTCGCAAAGTCGCTGGTGAGGATGAAATCTACTTCCGTGTGGTCGTACGTCCAGGAGCGGAACTTGAGCGTGCAGTTCTGCTGGTCGAAGGGGAAGTTCTGCACCTCGATGGCACACGCCGACTTGTAGATGGCCGGAGGGAGCCAGAAGATGTCTCCTGTGTTGGAGACCACTGCATTGCAGTAGACAGAAACCTCATACACTCCGTCAGCGCTGGGAGACGTGGTTGGCGAGAAACACACAGAGTCAGATTCAAGAAAATTCTTACTATTAACAGCTCTTGAATATTCCAGATGTTGTGATGGATTTTATCCTTCTGGGGTTGGGTGGTTCTTATTCCGATGACCTGCTTAATCCATATGGTTTTTATTGCTTAAATAAAAGGATTTGGCTTTTATTTTATTAATATTGTATTGATTTAATCAATAAATATGTTCAGAACAGGTTTAATGTAATAAAGGACATGGCATTAAACAAGTTGGACTGTTAAAGGTGCTCAAAGTTACTATTAATATCATAAAACAAGCTTTTTGAGATTTTATTTTCCTTTACTTTTATATAAACAATCATTTGGAAAAGTCACTTCCTGTCCAGTCACATGACTGTCACCTGACCACCAGATAAGGTTGTATAGCATATATAAGGACTTGACTGGTTAAAGACCATCATAAAGCAAGATGAGATTGGGTTTAGGACCATCAAAGTGCCTCCATCAATGGAGTGGACTTACTTGTTGTAGAGCACTATATCCGGGAGCCAGAGGTGTTTGGAGGGTATACGGAGTTTTTTGATACCATCATACTTTTCTGGGTCCCATCTCAGCCTGTAGTCGTTCCACTCCTGCACAGACAACAATAATACACTCCTGCTCTCCAACTACGGTGAACGTGTGTGCAGATGAAAACACGCTATACCTGGAAAAGCCACAGGTTGGTGGTCATGATCTGTTCTCTTTCATTCTGCAAAGTAAAAAAAAAAAAATAACAAACAACAAAAACAGAGTAAAATTTCACTTTTTTTTACAATGTAATTATTATAACATTCATGCTCCATTGGCAGCGGTTTTGCAGCTCGACAAAAGGTCAGCCGCAAATACCACAGCAGTCGTGAAAGGAGCAGAAAAAAAACCATCAATGTTTGGAGAAAAATAACAGTGACAGCGAAAGAGTGAGCTGACGGCGTGAGAATGGACTCTTGTACGTGTGTGAGATGGATACGTACGACACTGATGAGCTGAGACAGAGACACTTGGATGGAGATGGCCACCTGCTGGCTCTTGTTGACAGCCGGCCTGATCAGTTTGTTGTAACGCTCCGGACTCAGCAAGTAGTTCACCAGCCGCTCTTCGGCGTTCTCCGCCCTGCTGCCTGTAGAGGGATGGGTGGTGGTGGGGGGGGGGGGGGGTTACATCAGACAGAGGTACATTTGCCCGTGCACACGAAAACTGTCACCACATTAGTGTGCCTTGCAGTTGCCTGCACGATACCAACGGCTGCCGGTCTAATGTCCACTGTTTATGAGCAATAAACAAGAGGGCTGGAAAGGAATGAAGCTGACCAAAGAGCAGCAGACCATCTCACGCTTCCCCACCAGTGTGTGTGTGTGTGTGTGTGTGTGTGCGCGCGCGTGCGTGCGTGTGTGTGTGTTTACTTCAGGGCTTAATAGCATGAGAAGAAGCTCAAACCCAGTCGTGCATCCATCTGTGTGTGAGGATCCCTGAAGCTTTTGTTTCCATCGGCCCAAATTAACGGTTATATAAAAGCAACGGAATGAATAAGTGGGGGGTAAATGAAAAAAAGGATTTGGAGCCACTCCCCTCGCACTGGCAGCCATTATCGCGACAGAGGAAAAGCAACTAAGAGCTAGGGTTTGATACCTGGAACCCCCTCAGCGCCACATGAAGACAATGTCTGTTTTTTCTGTGATTACGTGCAGAGAAAGTAGCTTCAGAATGAACGCTATTGTTGTCTTCAACAGCGTGCTGCTGCTGGGAGAGAACACAAGCACACTTCTTAAGATGCACTGCAGCAAATACAGCCTAACTGAGGGTATGCAAGGGCATCAGGGTATCACCTGGGTACAGGAAATTGATGAGATGACTGTTACTGCTATGGTCAGGGTAAGTGTGTGAAATTAGGGGCCACTTTCTCGGAGTCTGGAAAACCCGAGTCTCCACGTGAAGGAAGCACAGGAAAGAGTCAAAGTGAGCGCTCTGATCTGAGGAGGATCCTTCAATCATCAGCAGTCACCGAGGAAACAAAGAGCTGCCGCCATGCCCAGCGCATACAGGAAGGGTCAGTTCCCCCAGCCTCGAGGGCAACAAACACACACAACAACACGGTGAGAGACACGCACACACACACTCATATGTGCTGTATCTGCCTTCTTGGTGGGTTACATCATCTCAATAATTTAAACCATACATTCCAGTGTAACCTTGATGGATGCCGCACTTAGTGCCTGTTCGGTCTGTAGGACCAGATTTTTGTCGAAGTCACCAAAGTTTTTTGTTTTTTTGTTTACAAAGTTCTTCCATGACAGTGACCCATCCATCCATCCATTTTCTGTTACCCACACCTTCCTAATCAGGCTCAAGGGGGTTCTGGAACCCATCCTGATGGCGCTTTCTTGGGCAGTAGGTATAAAATAAGCCACCGTAAATTATTAACAGAGCCCATCTGCCTTGATTTATTTTTAAGGGCAGGAATGCAGCACACTCTCTTAAAACCCCGGTGTGTCTGAGGCCAGCGATGTCAGAGGGAACTGTGCTAGGTCAAACACACTCCGCAGTAATAGGCAAGGGTGTCCAGAGATTTTTCCTCAATTATCTGCAGTTGTAAAATGGCCACAACGACTTTTTTGTGTGAAATGACAAACATCGGAGACTAAGATCAGAGCTGTTGCGCGGATCATCAATAAAAATCACTGAATATTGCTGTAACTCAGGAATAACTGCCCAAAGAAACACAGCGAAAAGAATAAATTAATCTGGAACAGTGTGACATATTTCATTTATTGTGGTCACTGTCGCACCCCATAAGTTACTGTAGATAGATAGATAGATAGATAGATAGATAGATAGATAGATAGATAGATAGATAGATAGATAGTAAAAGCCAACTCACTTGTGAGAGAGAGAAAGCAGAGCAGGAGAACGGTGCTGACAGTCATCTCCTCTCCTAAAAAGTTGCACTTGTTTGTAATAATATTTTCCAAAAGGAGGAATGTGGATTTTTAGGTTTGAAATTCCACTTTAACACAGGAGAAATTGTCTCTTTTTCTTCTTTTCTTCCGTGCCCGTTTCTCCAGCTGCTCCGTCTGCGCGTCGCGCAGCTTTATGCAGAGCTTCTACGAAGACACTTTCCCCGTGACAGAAATGACTGTACCACGCGTTTATTTGGCCGAGTCAACATCTTGGTCCTTTGTGTAACAGCCCGACACAGGAAACTGTGGTAACCCGCTGCGCACAACAGCCTGCGTTCCAAAACATCCACGGTGACTTTCAAAACCAGCGCTGAGGCTAAATCCAGCTTTCCAAATGACTGCTTCTGAAATCCTCATGAAGTTTTTTTTTTTCTTTTTCTTTCTTTTTTGTGTGTGTTTGTCTGAAGCAAATAGAGCTTCCTGATTTGGCTTCCTTCCAGTGAAGCGCGCAGAAATCTAGTGCGTAAATAAAGAGGTTGCGCGCAGATCATATACGCGCACCGGCTGTTCGGCAGGTGAAGTCCCTCCGTCCAACCATCAAGGCGACTGTTTCCCTTAAAGCTCTTGCTTGCAGCTGTGAGGATGACGACGGTGTGTGCGAGTGGAAAAGCTTCGTGTCACGCAAAGTGATGTGCATCTGACTTTGACTGCTTCCCGGCTTTGAATGAACCCAAAATGGAGCAACAGAGCAGAAGACGCACAAGTGAGGCGCATTTGAAAGTTTCTGTCTTAAAGATTCCCTCCCAAGCTCAGTGGCACCGACGACCAAAGCACAAAAAGCAACACAACAAAAAATGTCATTAGAATTCAGCAGTTAATGACTTTTAAGTGAAACATATACTCAAAGAACACAGCTTTTTCTGGGGGGGAGGAGAAGCTAAACTTTTGGAAGGAACTGACTCCTTCAAATGTCTTTTGTGCACCTGTCATCTATGGAAGATTATACTGAATATTCAAACTTGCCACATTCTGTATTTATGTACACAGAAAGCTGTTTTTTTTTTTTTTTGGATGTGAGATTAGGTTGAGGATGTATATTGTATGGCTAATAGTTGCTTTTTATGCCACAAAAAGGAGAAAACGTAGAAGGACTGCACCGCTTTTAGACATTTAGGCACGCTGGACCTGAATAAACTATTAGAGATTCTGCAGGTGCAATATTTCAGAAGCCCAGATTTCCATTTGATAGGCTGGTAAAGCAGGTTAATGAGAGAGAGAGAGAGAGAGAGAGAGAGAGAGAGAAGAAAAAAACAAAAGCACTTTCAACCACACACTGACCATAAAATTAAATGAAAAACTGTTAGATTCTCGAGTTTACTCCTACGTTGGAGCAAACATCCAGGTCTCCGATAACGGGCCTGGGCTGCTCCGCTGCCCTGTCAGACTGAGCTCACAGGGAGAACCTACGCATGGCAGCTTGTTAAACTGGTGTCGAGAGGACTCGTCTAGCTGCTGACCATCTTCATCAGTTGTTTTACCCTGCTTCCTTTGAGCAGTCTTCAGAACTGTGCAGCTTAGCGGGGTTCTGAATATCTGCTTCAATCACAACTGCTGCGATGGCTCCTCCCTCATGAATTAGGGCACTTGGTAAATGCTAGATTAGGTTTTAATAGCTGCAGACAGACAGCTATAAGGGTAATAAATTTAATTAGGGGTTAAAGTAACCAATTAGAGCTGCATCAACCCAGATCTTGTTTCTGATGCACACAAACACACCTTTGTCTGATGGAGGATATGCTTTTAGTGAGGGTTTATGGCTGTTATTCATTCAGCACCGGTGTTATGTTGTTGTATTCAAAATGAAAGGCTGTTTATCACGACACCCAGGTGTTTACACTAACTAATTTAATGGTACGGGTGTTTATCGCGACACCCCGGTGTTTATTCCCACACCAACTAATTTAAATATTTAAATAGTATGGGTGTTTATCGCAATATCTGGGTGTTTATCGTCACACTTTACTTTCGGAACGTTTCCATCTGCATAAATTAATCTAGTGTAGTGTTTTATAATGAATATATCTACAGTAATCAGACTTAAACTGCTCCTTTTGTGTTGCTTTATTAAAGGATTATACAGATTACATGTAAATGGTTATATGTTTAAAAGATAAATGGTAAAATGAATGCGTTAGTAAGATGGAAAATTATAGATAACCATCGGTGCTGTTCGTGATTACCTGTGCTTTAGTGCATTTACTGTTAAGTTTTTGAAGAAGGGAGGATGCCCTGTTGGAAGACAACCAGTCACTCTCCTGACCACTGGGCAACTCCTGATGTTGAGGCCTCAGTCTTGGGGCGTGAAAAGGGGAAGGCCCCGTCTGCTTCTCAGTAGGCAGATGGCCCCGGTGTGTTCAGTCGTTAATCGCTGTTGTTGTTGTTGTTGTTGCAGTTGCTGTTATCGCTGTTCACAATCTTGACTTCCAGTTTCAATTCTTCAGCAGGGCAATCAGCCCACAATGTTACTTGCTGTGTTTCTCTTACTTTCTTGCTTGTTTCGTTGCTCCAGATCCAATTCTTCAGCAATAAACAGATGAGAGAACATAGTTGTCGACACAGTGTTATTAATACACTGATGTTAACATACTTCTGTTCACATAAGTAACACTACATACTGAAGCTAATGAACTACTTAAAAATGGATTCAATGGATAAATGAATAAAGAATAAAGGAAATAAAGACAAGACAAGACGTCATTAAGCATTATAATCATCAGAATTTACTGTTACTGGGGTCATGCTATCTTCACCATCTGCCCCTCACTCTTCTCCCGCCATATTGGTAGGCTTCTCTTCACCTGTCGTCTCGTGACCTCCTGCGGCCTATAGCGGCAATCAGACCTCTCACCTTTGCTCCAGCTTCTCCCGGTTTTGTATCCAGTCGGAACCATTGCAGACCTGTTTGTACCCCAGCGGTTATAAGGCACATATCTCCCTCTCCGGGACCGTTCTACTGGGTGGTCACTCGCGGGCACCTCTGACCCCTGGATCAACCTTGGTCGTGGGGCTCGTCCTGCTGGTTGTTCATCCTTGTGAGGAGCTGCCTGCTAAACGGCCTGGGGTTCGGAGGTAGACTCTGTCCCAGACTGCCCCATTACCTCGACCTTCTTCCCCGAGCGTGACCCAGGTATCACCACTTTTAGCTTCAAAGGGGGCACTGCAGCCGCAGACGGTTGGACTGTGCGTCTCAGTACCTTGTTAATCTTCGGGGTAAGGCATGGCGGACCTCAACTTTTCTTGACAAAACTTTTCTAATCAAGTCTGAATGTGTTTAAACATATCAAAGTCCAGTTGTTAGAACTAAAACATCACCCTTAATCAGCCCACTGAACCTTTTACTCTAATGAAAATGTACATGTGTGCGTGGAGGTTTTCCCAGTAACAAAAACGCACAGTTTAGGATTTGGCATAATATCTGACATAATATGATGTCATTCATATTAAACCTTTAACAGGGACCTTATTTATAAACATTGTGATCCACTAGGAAACACATTCCTTTCAGGTGGGGCTCATGGAAGACGCACAAGAGTCCAGAGCTTTTTCAGACAGGTGATATGCCACCACTCTCCAGGATTCAAAGCACTGGCAGCGTTGAGAGGAGTTCGTGGTTGGTTTGTGGCATAGGAGGGAACAATGGTTCTCCTGTAATGGTTGATGTGAATGCTTTTATTCCACCTCTCAAATGAGCAGCATAATAATCCTCGAAATGCAGAAATCTAAATTGAAATAGCAGACAATCAAATGAAAACCCACACCGAGGCCTTTGAAGGTGCCAGCTTAGCGTCCTTATTATCCACAACAGCTTTTACATTTTTTGATTGGGTACACTCCAACAGCTGAATCTTAATCATCTCGGTCGACGTCACATTTAAACACTTATTTATGAGCATTCGAAATCTCAAAAACGGATGTGAAAGGTCTGTAGAGATAATTCTGCTGTTCACACATTATACTACTGGTTTTATATTTTCTTTATTTACTGTAAATAATTTTCATCTTGGAAACACGGGGTTGACCAAAAGTCATGGCATACTCTCCATTGACCACTAGATAGCAACAATGACGCACCATTAGAGTAAAGCTTAATCACAGTTTGGAGGGGTAGACAGTAAATATTTTATCTAGAACCTTAGGATTATAGGTGGTAAACCAGGGTGGTGTACAGGGGTTGCTGCTTCAGACCACTGACAATTGTGTGCAGGGCTCTAAGCAAATGAGGGTCTAAGAGATTTACAGACCGTCAAATGGGTTGTAAAAAGACCTGGTGGGTAGTTTGAGCTCAACCACCTCTGAGGTGACATGGATAGGGTCAGGATCAAAGGTCAAAGTAAACTGGTGATACAGACACTATTAGGTCGGACGTTTATGATCCTAGATTTCAGCTGAGAGTGAAGTAGTACGTCTCAAACGCCAGTGTCCTGCTGCTGAATATACTTCATTAATGCAGAGTGACACTGCCACCATGTGGACTGGTGAAAAAATAACACATCCTTCTTTACTGCACTTGGAAAAAGGAGCAATTTAAGATGAGCTCAAACAACAACATTAGACTCAAAACAACATTTCTAGAAGAAAGTTATACATTGATATTGGACCAGCATGTCCAAAAAGATGAGATAAGGGATTAAAAAAAAACATTGCACTACTTAATAAAGTATTACTAGAAATAACTCTCATATAAAATGTACAAAGGTTTGTAAGAATTTCATAACAGGCCTTCCATGATTTTAGTTATAGATACATAATACAATAACATCATGAAACTACTATGACACCATGACAGTTTTCTGTGGCTTAAAAGAAAAACAATTCTGCATGAAAAATTGAAAAAAAAAACTTGAAAAAAGCATTACAAATCATACAAAGTTGAGCCATTGTTTTTTTCTAAAGACATAAATAGTGGGACTGAGGTAATTTCTAGTGTACCAAGCATTAACAAAAAAAAATGTCCAACAATAAACAAACTTAAACACACCATGCATAATGTCACAGATTTGTTACCATCAGCTTTATGTTTATACACTGACAGCGCTTCCTTCCTGAAAACAGATGCACTGTGGGTTTAAAAAAAAAAAAAACAAAACAAAACAGAACGGTAAATGGGACAGACAGAAGTGGTCTCTTGTCTCTGCTTTCTTTTTAAACATGACATGCGCCTGTCATCCACGAGGATGTAACCCCGGTGACACTGCGTTGCTGTATTCATGCTTGTGATGCAGTCTCACCATCACATGCTGGCTTTTAGAGACACAATGGGACAAAATCTCAGAACTGTGGATGGACGAAGACAACAGGAGGGAAAATAATAAAGTAACAGTTTTTTTCCATCCAATTGGCCAGGAAGCGAGTGGTTAGATTAGAAGAAAAGAGAGTGTGAAATCTTACATTTATTAAAAGTCTTGCCAAGTGTCAAATCCACCATCAGTGTAGCAGTAACTTCAACTATCTTACAAATCTTCGGGATCTGTCGCAGTGAGTTAAGGTATCATACATACAGATAACTAAAATCTTCATAATGAAACCTGGAAAACTCTTTCGTGTTCCAACAGACAAATTAGCGACCTCACTCAGACAGGAAAAGAGACTAAACTGATATGTTAGAATATCGTTCATTTTCAACAGGAATCATATCTCCTCCTAAGCCAAGTAAGGGATCTGTACTCATGTTACTGTATGATGGAAAGAAACTTAGTGGGCTAAAAGCAACAATAAATACACCTTATCTTGACAGGATGTTCAATGTTAATGCAAATATTCCTCCTGAGCTTACTGAAGGTTTGAGATGGGAACAGCTAAAAAACTTTACAGTAGAGCCACGTTAACTACCTGGAGAGAGATTCAATTTGAACTTATTATCTTTAAAACAACCTGGTTCATAAAAAAATGTCGTAATAATTCTAATTCTATATGAAAATGTGTGTAGAGTAAGTAATCACACACATGCACACACATACAAAAGATCAAATAAAGGGTTTTCGCTGTCCCAGGGTAGCTCACTTAACGTCTCTTTGTATCATCCCTTCCAGGCTGTAGTCAACTGAAGACACCGCGAAAAATAACAAACTGCATATTCACCTCCAAATATGGTGTTTCTGCAAAGCAACGTGACATGATCATCTTTGGACGCCAACTCTGTCAACCAGGCTACAGCAAGCCCCTCAAATCACGAAGACTAATGATCAATACTGACATGGTTGAAGCGCTAAAAATACAGCGCTCTGTCCACGTACGTTCCAAGGCTATATTCAGAAAACCCCCCCTTACCGTGACAGGAAAGCAGTTGTTCCTCAAGTCCGAGGAAGTCCGGAGAAAAAAGTCAGCGTAAATCAGTCAGTTCAAGAGGAGGAAACAGAGTTCAGCACATTCAGCAGGATTGAAAGAGCTGGTTCCTTTTCAGTTGGTCCCAAGGACAAGGGGCAGATCAGGGGTTGGACATCTTGGCGCTCAATCAGCTGGACCGGTAGGCAGATAGGACAGGTTCGGTTAGCCTGCAAGAACCAAAAGACGGAAAATAAAATCAGCCTAATAATATTACTTTTTCCTGGTCAGGTTTAATGTTTCAGTTAAACAGCTACTAAACTGACAGTGTTCACAAAAAGTTCTTCCTCACCTTAAAGCCACTTGTCTACACACTTGGCGTGGAACTCGTGAGAACACGGCAAGACTCTTAGAAGCTGGCGAGACTCAAAGTCGCACATACAGACCACACACCTGGAAGCCCAAAAAAAAAAAAAAAAAAAAAAAGGCTGCTGTATTTCATCTTATTTTTACAAGACTCAAAAAACGAGACCCCAGCAAGAAAGAGGAAAAGAAATAAACGTCACCAACATTTATCCTGCTGTCTGGGTTTCAGAAAAATTCAGGAGAATCCTCCAAAAACATGACATTCCAGTACAGTTCAAACCCTCCAACACACTCAGACAGAAACTGGTCCACCCAAGGACAAGACACCAAGACACAAACAAAGCAATGTTGTCTGCTGTGCAGTGCCAGGAGGAATGCAGGGAACTGTACATTGGGGAAAACAAACAGCTCCTCCATAAACAAATGGTTTTGGTCTTCTCCAGCTGCTCAGCTTGAAGCCGATCTGCATTGGAGATTGCAGCATAGGCATCCGATGGACCATTACTTTCCTGAAATAATATAAAATTAAAAAAAAACACAACATGCACACTATCATCACGTTTCAATTAATAAGGCAACTTTACAATATTTTTCGCCTGACAGAGATTTAGCTGCTGTGGCCAAAGCCTCACTATGAATCAACTAAAGCTCCACATTTTTGAAGCTTTATTTGGAACCATTCTTTTTTGTTAGTATAAGTCTTTTTTCAAATTAAAGAGATTGTGACAATGCAAAAAGCTAAGTCCTTTTGCAATGACAATGACAGCATGTGAAAAAGGAAGCTGGCAACAATTTACTCAGATATTCAGACCTCAGACCATTTTTACAATCACCTGAATTTGAGTAAAAAAAAATAAAAAAAATGGGTGTTTAGGAACAACACTGCATTTATATCTTTTGTATGGTGGGTTATTAAGATGTCACTGTTATTGCTATGTGCTCTTAAAGATGGCCATGTCCAGAGTTATCAAATAAATAAATAATTAAAATCATTAAAGAGTTGGGCTTAGTCATGAAATATCACACCTGTGTGTGGTATTACACAGACAACAAAAAGGAGGCAAAACAACTCAATATTAAGACTGAACAAACTTTTTAAAAAATATTACCCCAGGAAATTCTCATTGACAGCGCCACCTAAAAAAGACAGACCAATGAGTACAATTTGAATAGTGGGTAGTCAGATAAAATAAACAACAAAAACAAAACATTTAAAAATATTTCAAGCCCTCGTGATTTACAACAAAAAATGCGTATGTCAGCAGCTCTGGCAGATTACTATTGCAAAACCACATCGAAGCTGCGGCACTGAAATGTGACAGTTATGGATTTGTCGAAGGTCATAAGCTCCATTCATATTTCCTCTTGCAGCTGTGTTTTCTTTAACTGGAAACATATTGAATATGTCGCATTCCCAGCTAGTACAGAAGCCTCAGTATGAGTAATGAATGAAGCTAAAAGCGTAGAGATCAGTTGAATTGTTATCGGTAGCTTCATTGGTTTAAAGGAACATTAACGTTAGTGAAAACTTAATAAACATAAATGTTGGTATACTAGAACATTCACCAGTTTGACTTTACTGACTGCACAATACATGAGTTGCTGGCATAATGTGTTCAGGAATGGCTACACAAGCTTCATGCGTTAGCAAGGCGATATAAGCGTCAGTCTTAAAAAATCAAATTTAGAGAATGTAAGCGACATATCAGTAGAGATCTGGATTTAAAGTATTTAATTCTTGTAGTAAGTGCTTCCGTTGAAATTAGGTCAGCGGCGAGAGGAACTTCTCCGGTGTCAGGATGCTGAACCCTTAAATGCGTTTTCAATCGCGATTTAAGCTCTCTTGAGCCAAAAAGCGCCAGCGGCAGGGTCTTCTTCCACACAAACACCATTTTTTCCAGCGGCAGGCGCGTTCAGCATCGTCAAAAATCATCCATGTTATCGATTATATGAGGATTAATACAAGAAAAAGCCGAACAGGTGCTGCAGTTGACATTCTAATATCTCAATGGGAAGAAGGGCGACAAAAATATGCTGACAACCATCGAAACAGAAAAAGACAAAAGACCAATAGAAAGCCAAAGACGTTGATTGACAGAACAGTGAATGTCAGGGAGAAGCTTAGCAGAGCTGACCAATCAAAATATATGTGCAGTGAGCTGAAAAAATCTGCAGTCAGCGAGAATTATTTCTTGGAAAGACTAATATAAATTACGATTCTGCGATACATTTCTACTACTTAGATTTAAATGGGAACAGAGATATCATAAGTAATTTTAACATTATATAAACAATATATATAATTGGAAGTGTTCTGTGAGCGAAATTAAATTTCTTATCTCTTTAAGACTCAGCACACGAAGTGGTGGAGACAAGCTCAGTTAGTGGGCACTGGACTGGTACACGGAGGACCAGGGATTCGATTCCCGGAGGGCTGGCGACCTAATACAGTGTGGTCGCTTGGGCAAGACTCAGCACTGCGAAGTGCGTGAGAATAGCTCAGTTGGTAAGGCACGGACTATGCAGGAGGACCAGGGTTCGATTCGGGGAGGGCACAGCTGACTAATACAGTGTGGAAGGTTGGAATCACGGTTGGAAGAGCTGCCCGGACTGGTACAGGAGGACCAGGGTTCGATTCGGAGCCTGTGACTAATACAGTGTGGAAGGTTGGAATGGCGAATGTTGGAAGGCACGGACTGGTACAGGGGTACAAGGGTTCAGATCACAGAAGGCCTGGCGACTAGCCACAGTGTGGAAAGGGGTGGAATGGCGAATCTTGGAATCTGATTTGGAAGAGCACGGGCCAGATGCAAGGAGGTTGAATCACAGAAGGCACAGCAGTATACAGTGTGGAAAGGTTGGAATCACGGTTGGGAAAGGCACCGGACAGGTACAAGGGGATTCGAATCACAGAAGACACAGCGACTAATACAGTGTGGAAAGGTTGGAAGGCACGGACGGTACAAGGTTCGAATCACAGAAGGCACAGCTGACTAATACAGTGTGTGGGTCACAGGCAAGACTCAGCACTGCAGTGGCCAGAATAGCTCAGTTAGTAAGGCACCGGACTATGCACGGAGGACCAGGGGTTGATTCCCGGAGGGCACAGCGACTAATACAGTGTGGAAAGGGTTGGAATACGGTTGGAAGGCACCGGACTGGTACACGGGGTACAGAGGTTCGATTCCCAGGGCTGTGACTAATACAGTGTGGAAGGTTGGAATGGCAGATGTACCAGGAATCACAGTTGGAAGAGCACGGACTGGTACACAGGAGTACAAAGGTTGAATCTAGAAAACTGTGACTAATACAATTAGTGGAAAGGTTGGAATGGCGAATGTTGGAATCGGTTGGAAAAGCACCGGACGGGTACAAGGGTTCGAATCACAGAAGGCACAGCGACTAATACAGTGTGGAAAGGTTGGAATACGGTTGGAAAGGCACCGGACGGGTACAAGGGTTCAGATCACAGAAGGCACAGCGACTAGCCAGTGTGGAAGGTTGGAAGGCACGGTAGACTGAATTACAAGGGTTCCCGAATCACAGAAAGGCACAGCGACTAATACAGTGTGGGTCATGGGCAAGACTCAGCACACGAAGTGTTGGAATAGCTCAGTTAGTAAGGCACGGACTGGTACCACAGGAGGACCAGGTTCGATTCCCAGGGCACAGCGACTAATACAGTGTGGGTCAGCAGGCAAGACTCAACACAGTGGCGGAATAGCTCAGTTAGTAAGGCACGGACTGGTACGGAGGACCAGGGTTCGATTCGGAGAACACAGCTAATACAGTGTGGAAGGTTGGAATACGGTTGGAAGGCACGGACTGGTACAAGGTTCGAATCACAGAAGGCACCAGCGACTAATACAGTGTGGAAAGGATTTGGAATCTGGTTGGAACAGCACCGGACTAGTACGAAATTACAAGGAGTTGAATTACAGAAGGCACAATGACTATACAGTGTGGGTCATGGGCAAGACTCAGCACGCAGTGGCGGAATAAGCTCGGTGTGGAGCACCGGACTATGCAGGAGGACCGGAGTTCGATTCGGGCTGGCGACTATCTGATGTGGAAAGGTTGGAATGGCGAATGTTGGAATCTTGTTGGAAAGGCACGGGACTGGTACCACGGAGGACCAGAGTTCGAATCACAGAAACTGGCTGACTAATACAGTCGCTGGGGATGCAGACAAGACTCAGCACCTGAGAAGTGGCCCAGAATAGCTCAGTTAGTAAGGCACAGGACTGGTACACGGAGGACCAGGGTGGGCACAGCGACTAATACAGTGTGGAAAGGTTGGAATGGCGAATGTTGGAATACGGTTGGAAAGGCACCGGACGGAGTGGGGTTCGAATCACAGAAGGCACAGCGACTAATACAGGTGTGGGTCCTTGGGCAAGACTCAGCACCTGAAGTGGCCGGAATAGCTCGGTTGGTGGAGCTGGACTCTGTACGGAGGACCAGGGTTCGATTCCCGGAAGGCACAAGGCGACTAATACAGTGTGGAAAGGTTGGAATACGGTTGGAAGGCACCGGACTGAGTACCGCGGAGGACCAGGGTTCGATTCCCAGAGGCACAGCGACTAATACCACGGAGGACCAGGGTTCGATTCGGAGGAGCTACAGCGACTAATACAGTGTGGAAGAGTTGGAATGGCGAATGCTGGAGCTCACAGTTGGAAAGAGCCGGACTGGTACCACGGGGGTGAGGTTCGAATCACAGAAGGCACAGCGACTAATACAGTGTGAAAGGTTGGAATGGCGAATGTTGGATCTGAGTTGGTAAGGCAGCGGACTGGTACACGGAGGACCAGGGTTCGATTCCCGGAGACTCAGCGACTAACAGTGTGGAAAGGTTGGAATAATTTGGAAAGGCACGGAGGTACAAGGTTGAATCACAGAAGAGCACAGCGACTAATACAGTGTGGAAAGGTTGGAATGGCGAATGTTGAATCTGGTTGGAAAGGCACGGACTGGTACAGGAGGACCAGGGTTCGATTCCCAGAGGGCTGTGACCTAATACAGTGTGGAAAGGTTGGAATGGCGAATGTTGGAATCTGGTTGGAAAGGCACCGGGCCAGTGCAAGAGGTTCGAATCACAGAAGGCACAGCGACTAATAATACAGTGTGGGTCCTTGGGCAAGACTCCAGCACCTTGAAGTGGCCCGGAATAGCTCAGTTAGTAAGGCACGGACTGGTACCTGCGGAGGACCAGGGTTCGATTCCGGAGAACACAGCAACTAATACAGTGTGGAAAGGTTGGAATCTGCGGACTGGAAGGCACCGGACTGGTACAAGGGTTCGAATCACAGAAGGCACAGCGACTAATACAGAGTGGGTCCTTGGGCAAGACTCAGCACACGAAGTGGCGGAATAAGCTCAGTTAGTGGGCACCCGGACCTTCTAATACGGAGGACCGGGTTCGATTCCCGGAGGGCCTGGCGACCTAATACAGTGTGGAAAGGTTGGAATGGCGGAATGTTGGAATACGGTTGGAAAGGCACGAGACGGAGTACAAGGGTTCGAATCACAGAAGGCACAATGACTAATACAGTGTGGAAAGGTTAGAATACGGTTGGAAAGAGCACCGGGCCGGGTACAAGGGTTCGATTCCCAGAGGCACAGCGAAACTAATACCACACGGAGGACCAGGTTGATTCCGGAGGTGCACAAGCGACCTAGCCACAGTGTGGAAAGGAACATGGCCGAATGCTGGAATGCAGTTGGAAAGGCACGGGACTAGTACCACGAGGTACAAGGGTTGAATCACAGAAGGCACAGCTGACTAATACAGTGTCGTCTGTCCAGGCAAGACTCAGCACCACCCGAAGTGGCGGAATAGCTCAGTTAGTAGGCACGGGGCTGGTACCACCGGAGAACAGGTTCCCCCGATTCCCCCGGAAAAGGCTGGCGACTAATACAGTGTGGAAAAGGTTGGAATCACGGTTGGAAAGGCACGGACTGTGGTACAAGGTTCGAATCACAGAAGGCACAGCGACTAACAGTGTGGGTCCTTAGGCAAGACTCAGCACCACAGAGAGTGGCGGAATAAACTCAGTGGTAAGACACGGACTAATACCTGGGAGGACCAGGATTCAAATTCGGTGCTGGCGACTAATACAGTGTGGAAAGGTTGGAATACGGTTGGAAAGGCACCGGACTGGTACACGGAGGACCAGGGTTCGATTCCCGGAGGGCACAGCGACTAATACAGTGTGGAAAGGTTGGAATGGCGAATGTTGGAATACGGTTGGAAAGGCACGGACTGGTACCACGGGGTACAAGGGTTCGAGATCACAAGAAGAGCTGTGACTAATACAGTGTGGGTCATTGGAGCCAAGACTCAGCACACGAAGTGGCGGGAATAGCTCAGTTAGTGAGCACAGGACTGGTACACAGAGGACCAGGGTGAACTGTGACTAATACAGTGGAAAAGTTGGAATGGCGAATGTTGGAATCACGGTTGGAAAGGCACCGGGCCGGAATTACAAGTTGAATCACAGAAGGCACAGCAACTAATACAGTGTGGGTCCTTAGGCAAGACTCAGCACACGAAGTGTTGGAATAGCTCAGTTGGTAAGGCACCGGACTAATAGACGGAGGACCAGGGTTCGATTCCCGGAGGGCACAGCGACTAATACAGTGTGGAAAGGTTGGAATGGCGAATGTTGGAATACGGTTGGAAAGGCACCGGACTGGTACACGGAGGACCAGGGAGTTCCCGATTCCCAGAGGGCTGGCGACTAATACAATGTGAAGGATTGGAATGGCGAATGTTTAGATCACGGTTGGAAAGAGCACGAGACGGGTACAAGGAGTTCGAATCACAGAGGCACAGCGACCTAATACCACGGAGGACCAGGTTAGATTCCCGGAGAACAGCGACTAATACAGTGTGGAAAGGTTGAATGGCGAATGCTGAATCTCGGTTGGAAAGGCACGGACTGGTGCAAGGGTTGAATCACAGAAGGCACAGCGACTAATACAGAGTGGGTCCTTGGGCAAGACTCAGCACACGAAGTGGCGGAATAGCTCAGTTGGTAGGGCACCGGACTAATACACGGAGGACAGGGTTCGATTCCCGGAGGAGCCTGGCGACTAATACAGTGTGGAAGGTTGGAATCGGTTGGAAGAGCACGGACTGGTACAGGGGTACAAGGGATTCGATTCCCAGAGGCTGATGACTATACAGTGTGGAAGGTTGGAATGGCGAATGTTGGAATCTGAGTTGGTAAGGCAGTGGACTGGTACACGGAGGACCAGGGTTCGATTCCCCAGAGAACTGGCGACCTAATACAGTGTGGAAAGGTTGGAATGGCGAATGTTGGAATCTGGTTGGAAGGCACCGGACTGGTACAGGGTTGAATCTACAGAAGGCACAGCGACTAATACCGCGGAGGACCAGGGTTGGATTCCCGGAGAACCTGGCAAATGTCGGTGTGGAAAGGTTGAATGGCGAATGCAGAATCACCGAGTTTAGAAGAGCCGCCGGACTGGGGTACACGGGGTACAAGGTTGAATCACAGAAGGCTGGCGACTAATACAGTGTCGTCCTTGGGCAGACTCAGCACACGAAGTGGCGGAACTCAAGCTCAGTTGGTAAGGCACAGTTCAGTACCCGCAGGAGAGACCAGGTTCGATTCCCGGAAGAGCACAGCGACCTAATACAGTGTGGAAAGGTTGGAATCACGGTTGGAAAGGCACGGACTGGTACAAGGTTCGAATCACAGAAGAGCACAGCGACTAATACAGTGTGGAAAAGGTTGGAATGGCGAATGTTGGAATCTGATTTGGAAAGGCACCGGACTGGTACACGGAGGACCAGAGTTGATTCCCAGAACTGGCGACTAATACAGTGTGGAAGGTTGGAATAAGCGAATGTTGGAATCACGGTTGGAAAGGCACCGGGCGGGTACAAGGGTTGAATCACAGAAGAGCTGGCGACTAATACAGTGTGGGTCCTTGGGCAAGACTCAGCACGAAGTGTTGGAACCAACTCAGTTGGTAAGGCACGGACTATTAGGCGGAGGACCAGGTTCGATTCGAATGTGACTAATATGCAGTGTGGAAAGGTTGGAATGGCGAATGTTGGAATACGGTTGGAGCGGCACGGACTGGTACCACGGGGTACAAGGGTTCGATTCCCCAGAACTGTGACTAATACAGTGTGGAAGGTTGGAATGCGTGAATGTTGGAATCTCACCCGGTTGGAAAGGCACCCGGACTGGTACCACGGAGGACCAGGGGTTCGATTCCCAGAGAACTGTGACTAATACAGTGTGGAAGAGTTGGAATGTGAATGTTGGAATACGGTTGGAAAGGCACCGGACACAGGCCTACGGAGGACCAGGGTTCGATTCCCGGAGGGCAGCGACCTAATACGGTGTGGAAAGGTTGGAATGGCGAATGTTGGAATCACGGTTGGGCGGCACGGACTGGTACCTGGTACAGAGTTGATTCCCAGGGCACAGTATTCATCACGGGAGGACAGGGTTCGATTCGGAGAACTGTGACTAATACAGTGTGCGTCAGCAGAGCCAAGACTCAGCACAGAAGTGGCGGAATAGCTCAGTTAGTAAGGCACGGACTGGTACAGGGTACAAGGGTTGAATCTAGAAGGCTGTGACTAATACAGTGTCGTCTTGGGCAAGCTCAGCACACAGTGAATAGCTCAGTTAGTAGAGCACCGGACTGGTACCTGGCGGAGGACCAGGGTTCGATTCCCGGAGAGCACAGCGGCCTTAATACAGTGTGGAAAGGTTGGAATCTGATTTGGAAAGGCACCGGGCTGGGCTGAGTTCGAATCACAGAAGGCACAGCTGACTAATACAGTGGAAAGGTTGGAATATGAATGTTGGAATCGGTTGGAAGAGCACGGACTGGTACGGAGGACCAGGGTTCGATTCCCAGAGACTGCTTGACTAATACAGTGTGGAAAAGTTGGAATGGCGAATGTTGGGGAGGAATCTGATTCTGGAAAGGCACGGGGCCAGTACAAGGTTGGCGAATCACAGAAGCTGTGACTAATACAGTGTGGGTCCTTAGGCAAGACTCAGCACCTGAGGAAGTGTTGGAATAAGCTCAGTTGGTAAGGCACGGACTAATAGGCAGAGGACAGGGTTCGATTCCCGGAGAACTGGCGAAACTAATACAGTAATGGAAGGTTGGAATGGCGAATGTTGGAATATCGGTTGGAGCAGGCACGGACTGGTACACGGGTACAAGGGATTCGGTGAGAGGGCTGTATACAGTGTGGAAAGGTTGGAATGGCGAATGTTGGAATCACAGTTGGAAAGAGCACGGACTGGTACGGGAGGACCAGGTTCGATTCCCAGAGACTGGCGACTAATACGGTATGAAAGGTTGGAATGGCGAATGTTTGGAATACGGTTGGAAAGGCGCGCGGACTGGGTATTTGCAGGACCAGGGTTCGATTCCCGGAGGGCTGGCGAAACTAATACAGTGTGGAAGGTTGGAATGGCGAATGTTGGAATCACGGTTGGAGCGGCACGGACTGGTACCACGGTACAAGGGTTCGATTCCCAGAGGGCTGTTGACTAATACGGAGGACAAGTTCGATTCCCGGAGAACTAATACAGTGTGCGTCCTTGGGCAAGACTCAGCTGCAAGTGGCCAGATAGCTCAGTTGGTAAGGCTACCCGGACTGGTACCACGGAGGACCAGGGTTAGATTCCCGGAAGGCACAGCGACTAATACAGTGTGGAAAGGTTGAATCACGGTTGGAAAGGCACGGACTGGTACAGGGTTCCGAATCACAGAAGGCTGGCAGAGAATAATACAAGTGGGTCATGGGCAAGACTCAGCACACGAAGTGGCGGAATAGCTCAGTTGGTAAGGCACCGGACTAATACGGAGGCCAGGGTTCGATTCCCGGAAGGCACAGCGACTAATACAGTGTGGAAAGGTTGGAATACGGTTGGAAAGGCACCGGACTGGTACAAGGGTTCGAATCACAGAAAGGCTGTGACTAATACAGAGTGGGTCCTTGGGCAAGACTCAGCACGAAGTGGCGGAATAGCTCAGTTAGTAAGAGCACGAGGACTAATACCGCGGAGGACAGGGGTTGGGTCCCAGAGGGCACAGCGACTAATGCAGTGTGGAAAGGTTGGAATGGCGAATGTTGGAATCTGTGGTTGAAAGGCACGGACGGGTACAAGAGGTTCGAATCACAGAAGGCACAGCGACTAATACAGTGTGGAAAGGTGGGAACTCTGATTTGAGAAGGCACGGGCGGAGTAGGGGTTCGAATCACCAGAAGCACAGCGACTAATACAGTGAGTCCTTGGGCAAGACTCAGCACCCGCGAAGTGGTAGAATAAGCTCAGTTAGTAAGAGCACGGACTAATACCACGGAGGACCAGGGTTCGATTCCGGAGAACTGGCGACTAATACGGTGTGGAAAGATTTGGAATGGCGAATGTTGGAATCTGATTTGGAAAGAGCACGGACTGAACACACGGAGGACCAGGGATTCGATTCCCGGAAGGCACAGCGACCATACAGTGAAAGGTTGGAATGGCGAATGTTGGAATCTGATTTGGAAGGCACCCGGGGCGGGTACAAGGGTTGAATCACAGAAAGGCACAGCAACTAGCCTGATGTAAGGTCGCCCAGGCAAGACTCAGCACACTGTGAGAAGTGTTGGAATAAGCTCAATTGGTAAGGCACCGGACTAATAGGCGGAGGACCAGGGTTGATTCGGAGGAGCACAGCGACTAATACAGTGTGGAAAAGGTTGGAATGGCAGAATGTTGGAATACGGTTGGAAAAGCACCGGACTGGTACACGGAGGACCAGGGTTTGATTCCCCAGAGGCACAGCGATAATACAGTGTGGAAAGGTTGGAATGGCGAATGTTGGAATCTGATTTGGAAAGAGCACAGACGGAGTACAGGGAGTTCGAATCTAGAAGGCTGTGACTAATACAGTGTGGAAGGTTGGAATCACGGTTGGAAAGGCACGGGAATGGGTGCAAGGGTTCACGATTCCCAGAGAACTGTGACTAATACAGTGTGGAAGGTTGGAATGGCGAATGCTGGAATCTGGTTGAAGAGCACGGACTGGTACCACGGGGTACAAGGGTTGAATCTAGAAGGCTGTGACTAATACAGTGTGCGTCATGGGCAAGACTCAGCACACGAAGTGGCAGATAACTCAGTTAGTAAGAGCACCGGACTGGTACCACGGAGGACCCAGGGTTCGATTCGAAGGCACGGCAATAATACAGTGTGGAAAGGTTGGAGAATCGATTTGGAAAGGCACGGGACTGGTACAGGGTTCAGATCACCAGAAGGCACAGCGACTATGCAGTGTGGAAAGGTTGGAATGGCGAATGTTGGAATACGGATGGAAAGGCACCGGACTGGTACGGAGGACCAGGAGTTAGATTCCCAGGGCACAGCGACTAATACAGTGTGGAAAGGTTGGAATGTGAATGTTGGAGCTCACAGTTGAAAGGCACCGGACGGGTACAAGGGTTCGAATCACAGAAGGCACAGCGACTAATACAGTGTGGGTCCTTGGGCAAGACTCAGCACACGAAGTGTTGGAATAGCTCAGTTGGTAAGGCACCGGACTAATGAGCGGAGGACCGGGTTCGATTCCCGGGTACAGCGACTAATACAGTGTGGGGAAGGATTGAATGGCGAATGTTGGAATCACGGTTGGAGCGGCACGGACCTTTGGTACCACGAAGTACAAGGGTTCGTTCCCAGAGGCACAGCGACTAATACAGTGTGGAAGGTTGGAATGGCGAATGTTGGAATCTGGTTGGAAAACTGCGGACTGGTACCGCGGAGGACCAGGGTTCGATTCCAGAACTTTGGCGACTAATACGGTGTGTGGAAGGTTGGAATGGCGAATGTTGGAATCTGGTTTGGAAAGGCACCGGACTGGTACGGTACAAAGTTCGATTAGAGCACAGTGGCTAATACAGTGTGGAAAGGTTGGAATGGCGAATGTTGGAATCACGGTTGGAAGAGCTGCGGACTGGTACCGCGGAGGAGGACCAGGGGATTCCCCGATTCCCAGAACTGTGACTAATACGGAGGACCGGGTTCGATTCCCCGGAGGTGCCTGGCGACTAATACGGTGATAAGTCATGGGCAAGACTCAGCACCGCGAGAAGTGGCGGAACTCAGCTCAGTTAATGGCTTTTGGGACTGGTACACGGAGGACCGGGTTGGGTCCCGGAAAGGCACAGCGACTAATACAGTGTGGAAGGTTGGAATCACGGTTGGAAAGGCACGGACTGGTACAGGGTTCGAATCACAGAGAGCTTTAGCGACTAATACAGAGTGGGTCATGGGCAAGGCTCAGCACCTGAGGTGGTGAATAGCTCAGTTAGTGAGCACGGACTATTGCGGAGGACCAGGGGTTCGATTCCCGGAGGCACAGCGACCTAATACAGTGTGGAAAGGTTGGAATGGCGAATGTTGGAGTCTGGTTGGAAGGCACCGGACTGGTACACAGGTGGGGGTTGATCACAGAAGGCATGACTAATACAGTGTGTGGGTCCTTGGGCAAGACTCAGCACCACGAAGTGGCGGAATAGCTCAGTTAGTAAGGCACCCGGACTAATACAGGAGGACCGGGTTCCCGATTCCCGGAGAACACAGCGACTAATACAATTAATGGAAAGAGGATTTGGAATCACAGTTTGGGGAAAGAGCACGGACTGGTACACAGGGGTACAAGAGTTTAAATTCCCAGAGGGCACAGTGACTAATACAGTGTGGAAAGGTTGGAATGGCGAATGTTGGAATACGGTTGGAAAGGCACCGGACTGGTACACGGAGGACCAGGGTTCGATTCCCAGAGGGCACAGCCACTAATACAGTGTGGAAAGGTTGGAATGGCGAATGTTGGAACTCAGTTTAGGAAAAGGCACGGTACAAGGGTTGAATCACAGAAGGCACAGCGACTAATACGAGTGTGGGTCATGGGCAAGACTCAGCACAGTGTTGAATAAACTCCAATTGGTAAAAGCACGGACTAATGACGGAGGACCAGGAGTTCGATTCCGGGCTGTGACCATACAGTGTGGAAAGATTTGGAATGGCGAATGTTGGAATATCTGGTTGGAAAGAGCACCGGACGGGTACAAGGGTTCGATTCCCAGAGGGCACAGCGACTAATACAGTGTGGAAAGGTTGGAATGGCGAATGTTGGAATACGGTTGGAAAGGCACCGGACTGGTACACGGAGGACCAGGTTGATTCGGAGGTACAGCGACTAATGCAATTAATGGAAAGGTTGGAATGGCCAGATGTTGGAGAATCTGGTTGGAGCGGCACCGGACTGGTACCGCGAGGTACAAGGGATTCGATTCCCAGAGGGCACAGTGACTAATGAGTATTGGAAAAGGTTGGAATGGCGAATGTTGGAATCTGATTTGGAAAGAGCACGGACTGGTTACGAGGAGGACCAGGGTTGATTCCCAGGGGCACAGCGACTAATACGGAGGACCAGGTTCATTCGAGAACACAGCGACCTAATACAGTGTGGAAGGTTGGAATGGCGAATGCTGGAATCTACGGTTGGAAAAGGCACGGACTGGTACACGGGGTACAAGGGAGTTGAATCACAGAAGGCACAGCGACTAATACAGTGTCGTCTAGCCAGGCAAGACTCAGCACCACAGTGGCGGAATAAGCTCAGTTGGTAGACACCCGGACTGTGGTACGGAGGACAGGGTTCGATTCCCAGGAAGGCATAGCGAGCTAATACAGTGTGGAAAAGGTTGGAATCTGGTTAGAAAAGAGCACGGACTGGTACAAGGAGTTCGAATCACAGAAGGCTAGCGACTAATACAGGAAGTGGGTCAGCAGAGGCAGACTCAGCACGAAGTGGCCGGAATAAACTCAGTTAGTAAGGCACCCGGACTAATACACGGAGGAGGACCAGGTTCGATTCCCGGAGGCCTGGCGACCTTAGCCACAGTGTGAAGGTTGGAATGGCGAATGTTGGAATCACGGTTGGAAAGGCACCGGAGGCCAGGTACAAGGAGTTCGAATCACAGAAGGCCTGGCGACTAATACAGTGTGGGTCATGGGCAAGACTCAGCACCTGAAGTGGCGGAATAAGCTCAGTTAGTAGGCACGGACTAATACACGGAGGACCAGGGTTCGATTCCCGGAGAATCTGGCGACAGTGTGGAAGAGGTTGGAATACTGAGTTGGAAGGCACGGACTGGTACACAGGGTACAGGGATTCTACCATTCCCAGAGGGCACAGTGACTAATACAGTGTGGAAAGGTTGGAATGGCCGGAATGTTGGAATCTGGTTGGAAGGCACCCGGACTGGTACACGGAGGACCAGGGTTCGATTCCCGGAGAACTGGCGACTAATACAGTGTGGAAGGTTGGAATGTCACAGTTGGAAAGGCACGGACTGTGGTACAAGAGTTGAATCACAGAAGGCACAGCAGCTGACTAATACAGTGTGGAAAGGTTAGATCACGGTTGAAAGGCACAGACGGTACAAGGGTTGAATCACAGAAGGCTGGCGACTAATACAGTGTGGGTCCTTAAGTGGACTCAGCACGAAGTGGCGGAGACCAAGCTCAGTTAGTAGGCACCGGACTAATACACGGAGGACAGGGGTTCGGTCCGGAGGAACACAGCTGACTAATACAGTGTGGAAGGTTGGAATGGCGAATGTTGGAATACGGTTGGAACGGCACCGGACTGGTACACGGAGGACCAGGGTTCGATTCCCAGAGGGCACAGCGACTAATACAGTGTGGAAAGGTTGGAATGGCGAATGTTGGAATACGGTTGGAAAAGGCACGGACCTTTGGTACACGGAGGACCAGGGTTCGATTCCCGGAGAACTTTAGCGACTAATACAGTGGAAGGTTGGAATGGCAGAATGTTGGAATACGGTTGGAAAGGCACGGACGGGTACAGGGTTGAATCACGAAGGCTGTGAAACTAATACAGTGTGAAAGGTTGGAATCACGGTTGGAAAGGCTGGGGCCAGTACAAGGTTCGAATCTGAAGGCTGTGACCTATTACAGTGTCGTCCTTGGGCAAGACTCAGCACCTGAAGTGTGAATAAAGCTCAGTTGGTAAGGACCAAGGGTTCGATTCCCGGAGGGCACAGCGGCTTAATACAATTAATGAAGGTTGGAATCTGATTGGTAAAAAGGCCTTGGGGCCGGGTACAAAGTTGAATCTGAAGGCACAGCGACTAATACAGTGTGGAAGAGTTGGAATCTGATTTGGAAGGCACGGGCCGGGTACAGTACAAGGGTTGAATCACAGAGGCACAGCGACTAATACAGTGTGGGTCTTAGGCAAGACTCAGCACCTGAAGTGGCGGAATAGCTCAGTTAGTGGGCACCGGACTAATACCACGGAGGACCAGGGTTCGATTCGGAGGTGCCGACTAATACAGTGTGGAATGGCGAATGTTGGAATCTGGTTGGAAAGGCACCGGACGGAGTACAAGGGGTTGAATCACAGAAGGCACAGCGACTATACAGTGTGGAAGGTTGTTGGAATCTGGTTGGAAAAGAGCACCGAGACGGTACAAGGTTCGATTCGGAAACCTTGGCGACTAATACGATAATGGAAAAGGTTGGAACTCTGATTTGGAAAAGGCACCAGACGGTACAAGGGTTCAGACACAGAAGGCATAGCGACTAATACAGTGTAGTCCTTGGGCAAGACTCAGCACGAAGTGGCGGAATAACTCTATTGATGAGCACCTGACTAATACCTGGAGGACCAGGAGTTCGATTCCCGGTGCTGGCGACTATCTGAGTTGGAAAGGCACGGACTGGTTCAAGGGTTCAAATCACAGAAGGCACGGCGATAATACAGTGTGGGTACTTAGGCAAGACCACTCTCCAACATTCAAAAGCACTAAGCAGCGTTGAGTTGGGGCTGGTTGTGGCGCCAAGGAGAGAACAATGGATTTCTCCTGTAATGGATGAGAGTGTATGCTTTTATTCCATCTCTGTTGAGCAGTGTAATAATCCTTGAAATCAGAAATATAGATGAAATAACGAACAATCCAATGAAAGCCACATCGAGGCCTTTGGAAGGTGCCAGCTTATAGGTAGCAATATCACAACAACTTTACATTTTTTGATTGGTACACTCCAACAGCTGAATCTTAATCATCTCGGTCAGCGTAGCATTTTAAACACTTGTTATAGAGATGGACATGGACAGGTCAGGATCAAGGTCAAAATAAACTGGTGATACAGACACTCAGACGTTCACGATCATAGATTTCAGCTAAAGTGAAGTAGATGGAAGTCTCCAGGCGCCAGTGTCCTGCTGCTGAATATGCTTCATTAATGCCAGAGTAACTGCCACCATGTGGACTGGTGAAAAATAACACATCGCTTCTTTACAGCGGAAAGACAATTTAGATGACTCAAACAGCATAATCAAAAATACTAGTTTGAACATATTAGACTCAAAAACAACCTTTAGAAGAGAAAGTTATACATTTATTTATTATTGGACCCATGTCAAAAGATGGGGATAAGGGATTAAAAAAAATCATTGCACTACTTAATAAAAGTATTACTAGAAATAACTCTCATACAAAATGTACAAGGTTTGTTAAAATTTCATTATCATAACAGGCCTTCCAATGATTTTTGGTTATAGATACAATACTGTTAATAATACATAATGAAACTACTATGACACCATGACAGTTTCATAATGAAACTTAAGAAAAAACAATTCTGCATGAAAAAATTAAGAAAAAAAAACTTGAAAAGCATTAAATCATACAAGTTGAGCCATTGTTTTTTTAAAGACATAAATAGTGGGACTGAGGTAATTTCTAGTGTACCAAGCATTAACAAAAAAAAACTTAAAACACACAAATGCATAATGTCACAGATTTGTTACCATCAGCTTTATGTTTATACACTGACAGCGCTTCCTTCCTGAAAACAGATGCACTGTGGGTTTAAAAAAAAAAACAGAACGGTAAATGGGACAGACAGAAGTGGTCCTGCTTGTCTTCTTTTTTCTTTTTTTAAACATGACTGTCGCCTGTCATCCCGCGAGGATGTAACCGGTGACACGTTGCTGTATTCATGCTGTGATCGCAGTCTCACCATCACATGCTGGCTTTTAGAGACACAATGGAACAAAATCTCCAGAACTGTGGATGGACAGAAGACAGCAGGAGAATGTCTGAGCACACTAGAAAATAATGCGTAACAGTTTTTCCATCGGTGTGGGAAACGAGTGGTTCGTTAGAAGAAAGAGAGTGTGAAATCTTACATTTATTAAAGTGCGCAAGTGTCAAATCCACCATCTGGTGTAGCAGTAGCTTCAACTATCTTACACGTCTTCGGATCTGTCACTTATTGATGGTTAAAGGTGTCATACATACGAATATAGGAAATCTTCATAGCAAACCTGGAAAGCTGCTCGTGTTCCAACAGATGGTGTAAACCTGCTCGGACAGGAAAGACTAAACTGATATGTTGGAATGTCGTTCATTTTCAGCAGGAATCTGTATCTCCCTCCTAAGCGTGAGATCTGTATATGTTACTGGCAGAGAGCTTAGTGGGCTAAAACAACAATAAATACACATATGCGACAGGATGTTCAATATTAGTAAATATTCCTCCTGAGCTTTACTAGTTTGAGATGAGGAACAGCTAAAAAAAGCTTTACAGTAGAGCCGTTAACTACCCTGGAGGATTCAATTTAGACTTATTATCTTTAAAACAACCTGGTTCATAAAAAAAAAATGTACACCCAATAATTCTAATTCTATATGAAAAATATTGTGTGGAAACCGTAATCCACACACATGCACACATACAAAAAGATCCAAATAAAGGGGTTTTCCGCTGTCCCCAGGGTAGCTCACTTAACATGACCTATCTTTTATCTCATCCTTCCAGGCTATGAAGTCCAACCTTTGAGGAACACACGAAAAATAACAAACTTGTACTGTTCACCTCCAAATATGGTGTTTCTACAAAGCAACAATGACATGATCATCTTTGGACCGCCAACTCTGTCCCAACGAGCCTAGCAAGCCCTCAAATCACCGAAGACTGAAAATGATGTCTGACATGGTTGGAAGATGCAATACAGCGCTCTATGTCACGTGCGTTCCAAAGGCCTCAATGAGAAGAAACCCCCCCACCCCCACACGTGACAGGAAAGCAGTTGTTCCTCAAAAAGTCCGAAGTCCGGAGAAAAAAGTCAAGCGTAAATCAGTCAGTTCAGAGGAGAAACAGAGTTCAGCATTCAGCAGGATTGAAAGGCTGGTTCCATGTACTTACTGATTGGTCGGTGTCCCAAAAAGGACAAAAGGAGCAGATCGAAGTTGGAGCGTGCTCAATCGCGCTGGACTTGACACGACAGATAGGACAGGTTCGGTTAGCCTGCAAGAACCAAGGCAGAGAAAATAAAATCAGCTAATAATGCCTTTTTTTCTGGTCAGGTTTTAATGTTCAGTTAAACAGCTGTTAAACTGACAGTGTTCTAAAGAAGTTCTTCACTCACCTTAAGCCACTTGTCTACACATGGCGTGGAACTCACCGTATGGTGACAGACTCTTAGAAGTTGGCGAGACTCAAGTCACTATACAGACCACACACCTGGAAGCCCAAAAAAAAAAAAAAAAAGGCTGCCTTATTTCATCTTATTTTGAGACCTCCAAAAAACGAGACCCCAGCAAAGAAGAGGAAAGAAATAAACGTCACAGCATTTCTATTCCCTCCCTGTCTGGAGTTTCAGAAAAATGCAGGAGAATCCTCCAAAAAACACTGACATTCGGTACAGTTCAAACCCTCCAACACCTCAGACAAAAACTGGTCACCAAGGACAAGACACCAAGACACAAACAAAGCAATGTTGTCTATGCTGTACAGTGCCAGGAGGAATGCAAGGAACTGTACATTGGGGAAAACAAACAGCCCCTCCATAAACAAATGGCCCAACACAGACGTGCCACTTCTTCAGGACAGGACTCAGCAGTACACCTACACCTAAAAGAAAGCGGACACTCCTTTGAGGACAGTCAAGTACGTGTGCTGGCCAGAGAAGATCGCTGGTTTGAGAGGGGTGTCAAGGAAGCCATCCACGTCAAGTTGGAAAAACCATCTTTAAACAGAGGTGGTGGACTAAGGCACTTTCTGTCACCCACGTACAATGCAGTCCTCCACTCTCTTCGTCAGCATTCCAAACATTCACGCCGTTTGACCAGACCTGGAGACTCATTAACATGTGACCCAACAGACAAAGGGGAAGCACCCCAACCGAAACTAGATGAACGACCCTGCCAACCACCCTGCCAAGGACTCTGAGGTGACCACCCGGGCCATTAACATGCCGATGGTCCACAGGGCTATATTTTCAAGCTCTGCCCCCAGCAAGCTTAGAACTGAGGAAGCTCTCTGGAGAGAGGGCGAAACCTTTCAGTCCAGTTGACACAGAGAGATCTAATTTTGGATAACTATGACCTGGATGAGTGAGAATCTACACAGACATCTTATTTTAAACCACAGAAGGGGAAAAAAAATCCCAATAAAGCAAAAACACTCACATTGTTTGCTCTGAGTGATGGTTGTTGGAGTTAAACTTGTATGAGGGGATCTGCTCGATGTCGGCTTTCGTTAAACCGCGGGGTTTGGCCTCTCCCAGACGTTCAGCAAGGTTCAGCAGAGCCTGAGGAACGACACAGAAGCGTGAGCTTTCCAAACCGGATTTGACTTGGCGGCAGTTAGCATCAGCGCGCCAGATCTGGGGAACGTCATGTGATGAATGTCGTGGGCTGAGTGCTGCGAGAGCAGCGTGTCCCACCTCATAGTTCTCCACCTCGCCGCTCTCCACTTCCAACTCCACATTGATCGTGGGGGGCACGTTCGGCATAGGAAGAATAGATCTGTAAGAAGTCAAGAGACAAACATTAGCCGACCGTTATCCGGATTTGGTAAATGCTGCACATTTGAATGAGGAAATACAACAAATAAAAAGACTTACAGCAAGTAAGGCAAGTTGAAGTTGGGGTGGTAGGCTGACGGGGGAACGGCCTGCTGGGAGCGGTAACGCTGGCTTATAAATAGGCGAGGAATGAAGTTGGGAAAAGACTGCAGGTGATGAGAAAATAAGAAAAGCAAAAAACAGATTAATTAAACCATTTAAAGACGTTTTCGCCTGACTGGCTATATAAAATGCGTGTAAGCGTACTCACTATTGTAAAGAGCTCCTGCGATGGGGGGTCATGGTGGGACAGGAAATGCAGTGGCGTGGAAGGCGGCAAGGTGGAGGGACCCTGGTGGTGGTGCTGGTGGTGGTGGTGATGGTGAGCATAGCTGAAGCCTCCGCCTACGGAAAGCTGCTCTCCGAGAAGTTCGACCTCGTTTTCAATTCTCTGTAAGGGCTGAGAGGAAACGCACCAAAAGATGGAATGCGTTACTTCAAAAAACATAACAGCTGAGGAGATTAAGAACAAATAAGTAAAATAAAACTCTTTAAAATGATTGTGTAGTGTCAGCACTGTAAATCACTTACTGCTTGTGGCTGCTGTGTTTGGAAATGCAGAAACTGCCCGGTTACTGGGAGATGGGGCGGGTGGTGAGAGAGGTGGGGTGGGTGGGGAAGCAGGAATTGTTGGTCACTGGAAAGAAGTGAGGGAAAGCCATATGGCACCGGGAAATGTTGCACCGAACATGCCTGCGGCATCTACAAAAGGACAAATAAGAGCAGAGAGCAAAGATTTACACGTGTTCTTCAACAGCTTTGACTGTAATTTACCCAGGCTTGCCACAAGATGGCAGCCAAGTCTTACAAACTGTGCTCTGTGGGTTTAGACCAGTGTCTCAAAACTTTTTCAGACCAAGGACCACTGAACCCTTAAATAAACTCATAGACCACCTGACTCTAAATAGCCCCCAAAACAATACATGGTATGACAGATGCATCAGGAAATAAACAATAAAGTGAATTCTTTAAATCGTGGGAGTTCAAGAAACACTGATTTTACACTGAATTTTAAGTGTACTTAAATTTAAAAGTTTAAAATGTGATTTGTCACCTCGCGGACCACTAGGGGTCGCCCGCGGACCACCTGAGACACTGGTTTAGACCAAAACAACAACGGGCACAAGTTGCGCAGTGCTATGTTCATCTCACCGGGTGGTAATGCTGTCCAGCGCTGATGACCACATTGCAGGTGGGGACTTGTTGTGAGGAGCAGGTAGGAGGGAGGTGTTGACCACTACACAAAGGCGTGGTGAGACCTTGGGGAGGGACGTGGGTCACCGTGTAGGAGACTGGAATATTGGCCTGCTTGAATTAAAGAATTTTTTAAAAAGTTACTGTGGAGTGAAACACGGCTGTAAAGTACAGTATCTTTGTGCTCTACCTGGTGCTCTTACCTGTTCATGCAAGTCCATGACTACAGAACCTTGCTGCTGCTGCGGGGTCCCGTGATGCTGTTGCTGATGGTGATGGTGGTGATGGCGTGCAGCAGGATGAAGGATTTGTGATGACAGGGTGGGCGGATGGAAAGCTCGGGGCTCTTCCAAGCCTGACCCCCCACTTCCAGTAGTAGGAGGCTGGCCATAGGCACTGGGTGTTTGTGTTGGGTATGCCTGCTGTGCGGAGGGGTTGCGGTTGTGGCGGTAGTTTCCATCCTGGAGCTCTGGTGGCGAGGGGAGGGGTGCAGGGCCCTGGGGGGAGGGGTGCAGGTGACGGGAGGGTCTGGAGAGGCGGCTACTCTGGCGCCTTACAGGAGTGCTGGAGGTTGTAAAAGTGAAAGTTTTACTTGTTGCAACTGTGTGCTTGGTCCCTGGCTCCTTCTGACATCACACACAAAAGATGGCAACACCATCGGTACAGCCGGTTTGACTCTAGACTCAGAATCAAGGTCAATCTACGTCAATCTTTATTCCTGTCAGGGTTCGGAATTCTCAGTTAAAATAACTTCATGGTACAAACCACCACGCCATACCTGCGTCTGAGTCGGACCGGAGTTTGGCATCTTTCCTGGTCGTAGTGTGCGAGGGAGGGGGGCTGTCTCCGGCTCGGGGGTGACGACTCCCAGGGTCGGATGGGGGGTGACGGGGTGGACGGCGTGGATGAGGTTAGCTGTTCCAGGACATAGTTGCTGGACAGCCTTTGGCGCTTCGGTCTGGGGCTTTCCTCACTCTGGAGAGGGAGGGGTGGAAAAAGGGAGAGCGGATAAGAGTCGTGGTTGGTGACCCACAGTACACAGTTTGAATTAATTTCACCAACTTGAACAGGCTGTCGAGTTTAAAGCACATTCTAGAGCACAGACACTAAGCTCTTTTGTCACTCATGGCATTTCCTGTATGATCTAGCTCTTGTGTCGGTGTGTGTGCGTGCATATGTGTCACTGTGTATGTGTGTGTGTGTGAGAGAAAGAGAGAGCACATTACACCATCAGCGCTCTGAGGCCCTCAGGGTTGAAATGCACTTCCTCTTAGAACAAGGAAATGCAAAAAAAAAAAAAAAAAAACCACACACACACACACAAAACAAGCACTCACAGGCCTGTGAACCAGTGAAAAGCACACACCCTCAGCTGGATTAATTCACCAAAGCTGTCTCATAAAGCCAAAAAAAAAAAAAAAAAATCACCAACACGGTGACATTTCTGAATATTTAGTCATCAGAGTTGCGCCTGACTCAGGAGTTCTCATCGGTGAGTCACTTCACTTACAGGCAAGCAGTGACTCCCATAGTCGGCACTCTGCATGGCAGGAACAAAGACGCTCGTGTGTAAGCTCTTAGTCATATTCCTGTAGCGACACCGTAACTACACCGATGATTCCAGAGAAATGGCGCAACCCACACCACGTGGTTACCAGCAACACCTTTTCCTCCACACCTTACAATCCCAGCCCGGCCTCTGCTCTTCATGCTAGCGCCGCCTTGTTAAAATGTGACAAAAAAAAATGACTCAGCAGCTGTTGCTTTTAACACACACGTGCACGTAGAGCTCGGCAACCTTGAGTGGTGTGATAGTGAACAGGAAACAGCTGGAGTCCATGCAGCACAAACGTGCAGATATATACACTTTCCTTTTTTTTTTTTTTTTTTTTTTTTTTTTAAACAGGATCTCATTTGTGCACAGGCGGGCACGGTTTGAGCTCCCGTAAGGCTGAACTTTGCTGCTATCAAACCAGAACAGCATGTATTTTGCAATCTTTATGTTTTCACTCCTACTTCTGTTGCTCAGAAAGCACTGTATGTGACCTGAGCCGAGCCGGGGCAGCCTTTGGAAAAGATCAACAACGGATTGGAGTAACCCTAACCCTAACAATAAAAAAAAAAAAAAAAAAAAAAGTAGGAGCAATATGACGTCTATGATGATTATTATTATAATTTTTTTAAACCAGGTAAATAAATGTTCCTGGAAATGTTAGCAGACAAGAGGCTAAATGGTTAAATCGGTTAAATGGGGAGCATCGGTTAAATGCTCCCCATTTCAAATTGCATTCACCTCAAAAGCCATGCGCAGTCCTCTGTGCTGTCTTTATTATATGCTGTGCACCATTACGACTCAAGATGGAGGGCACCAGTTCTTCACCCCAACCCCCTCTTCCAGCCAGAGCCCCCAAACCTCTTTACCAGCCACACCAAAACCCTAGGGACATCCACTGTGCCCGTTTTCATGCGAGCCAGCCTGCTCCATCCCGAGTCTGACATATTTCCTCCTCACACCCCCACCTTCTCCCTCCTTCTATCTTAGAAGATGAGCCCCTCTGAGCACTTCCCCTTCTCATCTTGTTCCCTCCTCCTTTCCCAGTGTCTCTGTCTTGTCCCAGAACCCAGCCTGAAATGCGAGTGGACAACACACACGTTCAGGACAAGCAGTCCTTAGACGGGACACAAACGGTGTGCTTTTACACATACAGACTATTGGCCATTAGTATGAAACTTTGATGGTCCTGTCTAGTCGCGTTAGTGGGTAGGGGGGCTATGTCAGACAATGGAAAGAGTGTGTGTGTGTGTGTGTGTGTGTGTGTCCTTAGGCATTAACCAATTTTCTAGTCGGACGTCACACGTGTCTGAGCTGAACATGTTTTCACAAAAAGCCAAAAAAAAAAAAAAAAAAGTAGATAACAAAGGATGATTAATAAAAGCTTAAACACACACTGAGTGTTTCTAACATGGCCCAGAAACAATGTGAACTGCTCTGTAGCTAACATTTTGGCACATTCTGCAGCGCTCACAGTATGAGGACCACACACAGACAGAGAATCAAACACACACACCCTTGCAATGTAGCCACAGTCAGACAGGGCGGATATCCTGAAGCATGAATCCAGTCCTGCCCGTCCATGTTCTACTTTACCGCGTCTGCATTTGGGAAATGCTCGCTCAAACACAACCAGTGACTGTGACAGACAGTTGCTGCAGCTCCGCCGTCACTTGCTGAGAACCAAAATAAACAGAGGCCCGTGAAGCGCATCCATACAAATGAGAGGAGTACAAAATCGTCCTGGTCGCTCCCTCTTCGGGCGCTGGAAATGGTGCGTAAATGTGCACGCTGAACAAATATGGTCATTTGCTCTCATAGTTTCATTAATATTTGCAGACGTGCTCCCACCAGCACTGGAACCAGTCTCCCTCCCCCACTTATTTTCCTTCCATCAACAAGATTTCAAAGCCCATTTTGTTTCCTCTGCCACTGTTCCTCCCTCCCCCTCCTCTCGCTTCTCCAGCTCCAACCAAGTCCCACAGCTGGAGGTGAAATCATTAGCAATACCCCCTCCCTGGCTCTGGTCTCCCATCCCTTCCGTAGCCACCTCCGAGCTCTCTGTAACACCTTCAGCATCCGGCCATCCTTCATTGTTTTAGCTCACCCGCTTGCATTTATCCAAGAACATTAATTAATTAATAACTGCTCGCTTTACATTGTTTTGTCCTATTTTAAACACTGGCACATTTGGTCCATGAAGAAATATGCTAAATGAGAAAAGTTTAACATGAAACCTCAGTAGCTCCACATGTTTGACCAAAATAAAGGGCAACAGGCTCAATTTTCATTGTTATTCATTTGAGTCCAAATGTTCTTTAATGGCATGAGATGACTGTTGGGCCTTAGCAATGGATCAACAAATTTAGTCATCAATTATTATTAATTTGTGCAACAAAGTAGACATGGGACATCATACTGTGTAGGAAAATGTCCTGGTGCATAATTGTCTTAAAAAGACTACAAAACATGCAAACAGGGATAAATATTGTGTGTTAAGGGAGTATGGCTCACCTTGTCACTCTCCTCTCCATAGATGATGTCTGGCAGACAGTGATAGGACCCACCGGAGGCTCCTGTACACAGACGTGAGAGCAGAACATTAGATCACAGTGAATGGACAGACCTATACTTTGCATTTTTCATGTGTGTTCTATATGTTAAGAATAAAAAAAACAGGAAATACACACAACGATCAGCTGCCCAATTAAAAGCCCCTGACAGCTGAGGTTGACCTAAGTTCACTGGTCGATTGAGTAGCATGAACGCGGTGAGACCGGGCCTGCCGAAGCTGGCAGAGCAAGTCCAGGTTGTAGAAGTACCACCCAAGGAAGCCACAGGACTTGGGAACAACACGGGTAGACCTGAGCGCAGTCCGGTGTTTACCTCTCACCACAGCCAAGCCTGGTCCTCAATGGTGCCCACGTGTGGATTTTTTGCAGACATGGCACATGTCATTTAGAATTTGAAGCCTTTAGAAGGCAGATCCTGACTTCAAACTCCTCCCTGGACAGTTCCTATTGGTGCGGGAGGTTTCATTGTCCTGTAGGACAAAAGGTTCGTCGTCGTCAAAATGGGCTGAACGCTGAGCTGTACCGAGCTAACGTGATTCGCTAGAACCGTCGGTGGTTTCCCCATCGACCGCTGCGCATTAATAACAACAACAATACACCTTGTTTAGGTGTATTCAGCAACTCCTCATTCACGCCACATAAACTGATGTCTGTGGTTGCTCGTCTCGTAAAATGCTTCTGGGCTGTTCCACCGTCGGTGTAAACGGACCTCCTTAAACAAAGTGCATCACCCTTTTGTGTATCATTTTACAGCACAATAGCAAAGTAGCTGTAATAGCCTGCTCTGAAAACACACAGTGTGATTATATCCATGCATTGTATGGAGAACCTTTCCATCCAGATACTTCATACACTTAATCCTATTGTTATTCCTTCAGTGGAAGTAGAGTTTAATACACAGCAGCTCAAAACGATGACAACATGTTTGTGAGAAAGGGCACTGACCATGTCGACGGTGCAAAAAGGCTTAAACCCATATGGTCTACTGTGGTGTCAGTTCACAACCGAATGATGTTCACATAAACACGCACACACACACACACACGCGCGCGTGCACACACAGAGTAATCCTGGATTAGAGAAGCTGCCTGGTGATACCGCTGCTAGTCTCGCAGCTAAGACTTTTACTGTTTCTCTTCAGTCATTCCTTCCTTCCATTGTCTTTCCCATTTATTTACTTTTTGGCTTTTTCTGATTTGCATGCACGCGTTTTTGTTGTGTCGTCTCACACAGGCAACACAGAAGGCCTTATTGGGACATAATACGCACAAATGGTACACATTCTGAAGACAAGACCAGCTTTATTAAAAACACCACCCTTTTCATCCCATGGTTGTTGGTGAAATTCTTGTTTTTTTTCCACGTTTTACATCTGCCCTGGTCGATAAACTAGGAGAGCGAAGGAAGTCTGGGTTGGGTTTTCACATATGAATTCCTCAGTCCTTAACAACTTTCACTCATACCAAAAAGCCCCAGAGCAGGCGAGTGGGGGGCGGAGTGACTGGAGCAGGATGAAAGGCTGTTTTCATCGAGATGATTTCGAATGTGACGAGCTGAAGCCTTCGCCGAACTCCTCTTCTGTGTGGCGCTTTTCTCTGCGACACTCATTCAGGGATCATAATGGGCAAATATCCAGCTCGCGTCCCTGAATGTGGTCTCACTCGCGCATTGTCAGAGACTGGGAACGGTCAGAAACGAGTCATTCATCTTGAGTCACAACATTTTAAGCACTGGATTATCTGAGCCTATTGGCCCAGTGGTCCCAAGAACTGCAAACGGCACACTAGCAGGCATGAGACTACATATATCTCACTACACAAATCTCCTTTCTAATTAAATCGTCAATGTATATTGCTCTGTCCAATTAGAGCCACTGCCTTGTATCGTATTTTGTCTAAATAAGCACTATTGGTGTGTGCCACTGCGTCAGGGCATCGCAATGAGCAAAAGCCTCTCTGGGAGTTACCTAAACATCCAACCAGATTTGAGGAAAACTGTCAATTAGGGATGTTGAGCACATTTTCTTGCGTCCGAGTCTTTTGATTTTGATTATAGTCCCGATCCAATGCTTTGGCAGTGCAGTAAAAAAAAAAAAAAGAAGAAATGGCCAAATGCTCCTATAGTGTTTTATATATATATATATATATATATATATATATATATTATATATATATATATATATATATATATATATATATATATATATATATATATATATATATATATATATAAACAATGAACAGCTCTATGCCTGAGTATTTAGGTACACCTACAGCACCACCTACTGATGGCAAAAAAAGTTGTGAAACATCGGTTGGACGTCGTGAATAAGTTATTACTATTGGACTGGTCACGCAAAAAGTAGACATTTTAAGTGAGCCACAACTGTGCATGTGACAACATGGATGTACTGGCAATGTAATGTTACATTTTTGATACATCAGTGATCCGGATCTTTTCCACCCGATTCGGATACTTTGGAAATTACGTGATCGTCGCCGAGGGATGCGAATACAAAGACTCCAGCGGAGGACGGTATTGGAAGTGCACAAAAGGTAACGGTATTGCGGAGGAATCAGAGATTCAAGAAGATAGCGGGGGGGGGAGGGGGGCAAGACAGATGACTAGAGGGAGGGTGAGGAGACAGAGAGAGAGAGAAAAGGTTGGGGGTTGTGGCTGTCCCTCTTGACTACTATTGATTTTCTGTAAGCCTCTGAGTGCATCAGCTATTTCTAACCATTTCCTGCATCTCTCCCTCCCCTTTGAATACACCCACCCGCCCCAACACATAAACGCACGCACACAAAATTCAGACATCAACCTCACCCATCCTCCTCTTCCTCGTCTCCATCCCTCCCCGCGACCCATCTATTCCCCTATCTGCTGGCCTGTCTCGTTCCCGCTTTATCTGGCAGCCTCCACATTTCCATGATTTCCAATTCCCCCCTCTCTACAATTAACACCCTCTTCCTTTTTCACCTCAACATAAAGAAACCGGTACAGCAGCAATTAGAAAGGCCAAAAAGGTCACTTAAACACTTGTGTTACAAATATATTTTTAAGTATGCAGTGCACTTCTGTTAGCACTTTTCACATCTCCCTGCATCTTCAACAGATGGCACAGCGCACTTCACATCCTCGCACCAAGCAGTACGGCGTAAAACGATGGCAGGCGGGCTTAAAACAGGTATAACCTGCCTAAAACCCACGACGGTTTCGCCCAATAAAGCCGCAGATCTATCAACCTGGGTTAGTCATCCGTCTGCCCTGCTAGAGGTTCACATGGTTGTGAGAAGAGCTGAAGTAAACATCCTATAGAGGTGCCTTTGTTTGAATTTCACGTTTGCCTTCCGGGGTTGATCTTACCTCTAGTGCCTCGATGCTAACAGTTTATGTTTTGAATTGGCATTGCGCCGTGCGTCGCATCCTGCAGCCTTTGTTGACCGGTTAGTAAAACTGCAAGACAATCATTCTGACGCCGTAGGACTGTTATCTTTTGTCCAGAAGAGGCTATAAAAGAGTGTGTACAATAGGTTTAAAACTGATATAGTGGCCAATGTAACAGCTCCTCTACGCCACCTTCAAAGATAGATGCATTTATCCACAGCAACATGGCTGTCTTTACACAGTGCCCACACTTTTGTGTAAACTTTGTTCCCACGTTTACTAGAAAGACCTGATACCCAATTAGGAGCATGTTGTCAAACTTGACTACAATCATTGTCTCTCCCCCCCCCCCGAGAAACATTTGTAATGTTGTACTAAAATCTTTCTAGCCATTCTGTCTTGTGTTCACCTGAAAAGGCCTTGCCTCGAGCTGTTGGCCGCAGCGACAGACACTGACCCCCCAGAGCTGCAGAGCGCTGATAAAAGGCTCCTTCCTGCTCCAAACACATTTCCACCAAAGGTCAAAAAGTGATGCCTCTGGATCCACGGGAATCTTTGGAAGATCCAGTTTTAGCCAGTGGAAAAAGCGGAATCTTCTGGCCCATTAGAATACACTCAAGTCATTTCAGTCAATGGGGAAAAAAAGGACAGCTTCATCCTTTCACAGAGCAGTGTTTGTGTGGGATTGCAGGAGCCATCTTTAACAAACCAATGACATCTTGAGGTATTGCCAAAATATTTTGAACTTCAGAAGCCATTCAGCAGTAGATGGTTGCCAAAACCCCTGAACGGAATACAAAAAAATACTTAAATGTCATGAGTATTTGTTACGTTCCATTAAGTACACAGCATGCCAGTCATGACCTGATACACGTTCACATACACATAGTACAAACTCCATATCATGAAGACGGCTAATATTTCATACACATTTAAGCACTTACTTTCCCATCCAGCCACTTCCACTTCCTGTTCTTTTTTTTTGTTTGTTTTTTTTTTTAAGGATAACAGCGCTTCGGTGAGGTCGAGAGTTTCTGCTTGAGGGGGCCCACCCAGGTAGCGACTGAACACAGCACGTGCACACACACACACACACACAGTAGGCCGGGGTACATGGACACACACTAAAGCCTTGTTCACACTACACGATTTTAGGCGTCTTAGACGCCACGACTCGCCCAAATCAGGGTGAGTTACTAATCCGCTTGGCGACTGAGCTTAAGCACCTCGAAGACTCGAGTAATGAGCCGCAAAACTGGATATCAAACTTGCTAGATATCCAGTTGGGTCATAGTGACGTAGAAAGAGCTACAGCCAATGAGAGCAGACATGGATGTTACCGCAAAATAAGGAAGTGAAAAGATACAGTACAGCGGAAACAACAAGAAATTAAAGAATGGACTCAAGAAAGCTTTTTCAATCTCAGTGGACACAGCATTCGCTCCACCACAACCAGCTGGAAAAAGAAAAGAGTTGGCAAGAACGTGCAGCTGTTGAGAAGAAGACGCTAAATACAGCGATAATTTAATGTGCAAATATTACGTACTATAATTCGGTCTTTCTGTATTTCAGTTGAAGATGACTGGCAGTGCAGTCGGTCATGCCTCTTGATGGAGAGAATCGCGTAGTGTGATCACTCCCGTCTCCGATGAGTCTTGCAATGTGAACACCCAATGCTCCCGCCGTAGTGTGAACGGCCCGGCATCTCGCTGACTCACAAAGTCGTGTAGTGTGAATCTGGTTTAAGCCAACCACAGAAGGGCAGAGATAAGTTTAAAGCCCTTTCTCCATCAAACTTGCTGACAGACATCATCACAACGTAAAAAACATCACATTTTTTACATATTCTTAAATAATTATGTGACCACAGATACCAAAAAAATATCTCTTGATTTTAAGTGCATGTTAGCAATAATGCACCTTTGTTATTACGTCTGAGTTTTTGCTCACGATAAACACTATTCATATTATGCGTTGCAACACACACAGCTAAATTTGCTAATATACAAAGAAATGCTATTTTAACTAAGCGTTTCTATACAATCCAATATCACAACTTTCTAATATAGCTTTTTTTAAGAGTCATAAAATGCAAAAAAAACAAGAATGTTCTCTTCAATCTTCAAGTCCAAGCAAGTCAAGTCAACCCAAAATGCAATCTTATAGCTTTAGTAAACATCAATGCAGCATTGATGCTGCTGAACTTGAGCAAAGAAGCAGCAGTAACTCCAATAAAACATAGGCAACAGAAGCTGTATCTTTATCTATGTGATAAACAAACTTCTTGTGACACTTTACAACAATTTTGTGACTGTAAAACAGGTGAAAAAAAAAACAAGATCAAAATTATTTGAACCGCCTTTGATCATTCTTCCTATTTTGGAAATTTGATAGAACAAAAATGAAGCTGTTAGAAAAAATAGACACCTGAGAGAGAAACTGCACGGCACAAAAATCTACATCTCAAAAATGTATATAAAGAAGAGGGTGCTTGTGCAAGGAGAGGAAAAGGGGTCATTACTGGTTGGATGCGGCTGGCAGTTTCAGAGGTAGCCCATCGCAGGGCAACAGCTGGCAGTGGAAATAAAGGCCAGTGCAGCTTGGCTTAACTTTGGGAAAATGCCAGTGCAAAAGCCTTGCATGTGTACAGTAGCAACTCTAGCTTACAACAGAAGCATGAGGGGAGGAAAGGGGAGGGAAGGACAAGCTGTCAAAACACAGAAAGGCTACAAAGTTTTTTGGGAAGGTAAAATAGTCCAGTCCATGCTAGGATTGCTGGAGAATAGGGCTGTAACGATTATTCGAATAATTCGATTACTAAAAGCTTCGATAAAAATTATTTGTGGTGAAACTTCATTTAAATTCGGTCCGCTACGCAGCGCACTGTGTTTCAGACGGATTCTGTGCTGCGCAAAGCGCTCGCTACTTCGGCTGTTGATACGTCACTGAAGACCGATATAAGGCGCGGATTGCAAAGAATTTAACATAAAAAAAAGAAAACGTACAGCAATGTGTCTATTGTAAAATGGAGTTAGAAATAGCATAATAGTACAACGCTGCTGCAGCACTCCCAAAGGAAACATCCGGTCTATGCTAAAAATCCGCAGATCAGACCGGAAACCGCAAGCTAAGGCTAAGAGTATTTAGCAGTAATTAACAGAAAGTCTGGTAAAGCCTGAACTTCAGTTAGTTAAAGTTTAATTAACTCTGCTTGATATTATTTTGAGCATGTTCAACGGAACAAGAACGTTACGGCGGCTTTTCAATAAAATTATTGTGACGTAAAAAAAAAAAAAAAAAAAAAGTCGCAGAGTGCGCAGTATATTTCTTATCCGATTACTCGATTATTCACCAGAATAATCGATAGAATACTCAATTACTAAAATGATTGATTGCTGCAGCCCTAATGGAGAAGACTGAAAATTTTGATTTAAGGTGTTAATTATCGTGGTGATTGGTCCTAGTAACTGGTACAAATACCACAAATCATTTAGAGTTTAAATTTGCTATTGATATGCAGATGCACTAAAGCAGATGAATACAGTATAATATTGTGTATGTACTGTACGGCAATAAACAGTCATGTTTAGCCAAGTAAAAAGAATGTTGAAGACATCCTTTAGTTCAGCAGTGGTACCAGACTTAACACTGCATCACCTCCTAGCCAATTAAACATTAAACAAGCAAAGCACATGTTTTCCTACAACCAGAGCAGGCACCTAAAATGCCAACAGCTCTTCCCCTACCCCGAATCATACATCAACATCCATTCCTTCACATAGGCTGCTAAAAGGTCTCATGCACCTTCCCTTCCCTTCTACTTTGGCTGAAATTTGCTCATCACATCATTTATCTTATTTTTCCAGTCCACACCTCCTCCAAGGTTGAATGCTTAACTGCCATATGAAGAAGCATGCTTCCTCTCTGCACTTTGCTGATAATTAAACTCTTCCTGTGACTCCTCCACAACCATCCCCAGTCCACGGAGCTTGGTCACCTCTCACATCTGCTCTCATGCTTCAGTCTAATTATCTCTCCCTTTCCTGCCTTGTCCTCCCCTCTGCACCTGTCCTTCCAAAAGATAGGGCAAACTACTTCCGTTCTCCATCCACTAACCTCCAAAATGACAACTTCTACATCAGCCTCCCTCTTCTAGTTTTGCTGATTATAATTAATCATATGTCACGTAACTTACGAGATGAGCCCACGGCAGTCAATGCAAGCAAGCTAGCTAAATCTGAATTCATCTCAACTCCAAACGCTCATGAGCAGTGAAAGATATTAAGAATCATTTTAAAAATAACCTCGATGAAGCGCCACATTAAGGTGAGAAGGGTAGCAATGATTGCAAAGAGGGGGGTGGTGGGGTAAAGCATTTCATTAGCTTTCATAGTCTGTGCAGGTGACTGGCAAAGGAAGAATGGACTAAGTATCTGTCCTTCTGTCTGCGCTCTCTCCCAACAAGCAGAACCTGCTCTCAGAATGGAAAGAGAGATGAATGAAAGGTGTATAGTGGTTGGAATGGTCTAGCTAGCCAGCTGCTTTGCTTGTCTACGAGATCATTCAAAAGATTACCCTGTGGCATAAATTAAAAAAAAAAAAAGTATTTAAAATAAAAATAAGTGTGTTTCTTCAGTCTAAATAAAGCACCTATTTCAGTGACGTGATTGCTGCTGAATAAGGCGCAACCATTTTTTGTGCTTGCAATGCTGCTCTTAAACACACACACACCTGCATTCTTTCCATTTTCAAATGTACCCAGATAATGAGTTTCTGTCCTGAATAGCTGGCCGATACCTCCCCCTAGAGATCGAAATCTGGTTGAATGATAACACAAAAAGCTATCCATTGATTTGCGTTATGCTACATGACATAGCTACGAGAGAACTGCTTGCAGGTCAGAGCAGACGGACTGGTTCCGCTGCAATGGCTATTATTAGGCGACTTGTATATTAAAAACGAGTATAGAAAAAAAATGAAGTCAAAGACACATGCTGATCCCATTTTTCCTTCCAATCATCCAAGCATTTTGCAAAATCAGAGGCTTTAAGAGTGGCAAGTTTGGAGCCGATTCCAAGATCAGTCATTTATTTGTGCACAGATGTAAATCAATATATTCTTTAATGTTTTATTTCATCTCTCCAAAGAACCACAGGATAAAGTGAGTGACCAAGCCTGATAAATGTTCTGAAAGACTTTGGGAAATACAAGATGTGCAGTTCCCATGTTGTTTGGTTCACTGCACTCCATTCAGTGCATGAGAACATGTTCGCATGTATTCTACACACCCGGCATCAGTGCATGCACTTTGGCCAAGATAATCAATCAATCAATCAGTCATTATTTGTATGGCACTTTTCATACATTAAGGAGTGCAAAGTGCCTCACTAATGGTAAAAACACCCCTCCCACCCTAGACATGCACAAATACACACACAGTCACATACGCGCACATATACACACACAGACCCATACACCCAACCGCACACATACACTAGCTGTCACACAGGAGGCATGGTAGCCAGGTACCGAGGCCTGAGATGAGGAAGAAGCTACTTTTGGAGGACTCGGCCACACTGAGAATAGGTCAAGATCCATGACCTCAGGGAGCGTGCTACATAGAACACCCTGACCCGGGCAGACAGGAGGCTCCACACCAAGGCGCAGAGCCCTCTAGCCACCCAGGCCAGAGCCATCCATTGGAAAGACCAGACCTGACCGGAGACAACTCCCAGTCTGGCAGCTCCCTCCACCCCAAGGCAGCACAGGAGCTAAAAACTAAGGGAATAAAACAGTAAAATAAGATCAAGGACATAAAGACTAAGAACTGAGGGATTAAAACGGTAAATGAAGATAAAATGAGTAGAAGTAATGAAAGCAGTTAAAAGCCTGCTTAAAAAGGAGAGTCTAGAGCCTCTTTTGGATCTGGAGCCTCTTTTGAAAAAGTTTAAAGTTGAGCTTTGCAGTAAGGCACAAACTTGCTGCAAGTATGGTCATATAAATCAATTCAACACAATTTAAATCATTTTTGGAATATGCCCATTACACTCTTTTTATGATTATAATATCAGCTGTTAAAATAAACAGAATTTTCAACATGTCATGCAGTTACTATGCCAACCTAGATAGTCCACAAACAATATTAGTGGAAGACAAGCTGTAATACGAAGACAAGCTGTAGTTTTAAACAATAATGTCTATTGATTTATATTTTTTAAATCCTAAACTATCGCTTTGCATTTAAAAAAAAATACTGCATAATTACACTGGAAAATATTCCGAGTTTAGAAATAAACACTTACAATACGTGCTTGCAGACAACTTCAACCAACACTGGATGTAGATGTGTGCGTGCGTGCTCCATCTCTGTATTACAATACCATACATACACAGAGAAATATAACGCAAGATGGGGTTGTTTACCTGGTGCCGGGACGGGTAGCGCTTCTGGGGCTGAAGAAAACCTCTGAGTGCTGGCAGAGGCGTTACTTCCTGGCTGGTTCTCTGTGTGGCTGCTGGGAGCTCCGAGCGGTGCGCAACCGGCACCGAGCAGCAGCTGCAGCTGCTGCTGCTGCTGCTGCTGCTGCTGGTTTGGGTGGTGGTTAGATCCCATTAGTCCAGTGCTGGTAATCCCGTTACCATTCCCACTACTGTATTGCTGATAATATCCAGATCGGGAGCGCGATCGAGTCCTCGGGAGCTCAACGGCCATTTGGTGCGAGTGGAGCGGGTGGAACAGAAAAGACGTGGACGCGGCAGGGGACTGCGGTGGAGTGCCGCTGATGGATCCGGGCTGAGTAAACCCTCCGAGTCCTCTGCCCCCCTCCGCTCCCCCGTACTCTATTCGCACCGCCGCCCCCGCTTCGTCGAATAAATCAGCCCCTTTGGGGACAGGCTCTGGGGTGGAGGGCAGTCGGAGGCAAACTCTCGGCTCCTGAGTTGTTGGCTGACCGGTGGCTGCGACTGGCATTTCCTTTTGGGGGATTTCCTCCGTTTCTTTATCTCCCTGTATTTTTTTTTCTCTCGTTTCCTCTCTCGAAGACGACGCTTGTTGTTACTGTTCAAAAACACACCATTTAAGAGTCGTTAGCATCCGAAAAGAGTCGTGGGCCGCGCTGTTGGGGCTGTCCACACCGACGCTTCATCTCAGCCACCGCTTATTTTGACAGCCCCGAATGTATCGAAACTACTCCCCTTAAGTTTATATTTGTAACGTTACCAGACAGCGTGCTTCCTCACACAGGTTCAACAACTACCGCGGCGTCTGTTTGTGTTCTGTGGCACTTTACACGGATAAAAAAAAACTTGACTGATTGGTTACAATGCGTACCGGTAACGTTAGCAAATTTACGCGAAGCTAACGTAGACGGGGGCAGGCTTGTGGTGGGACCAATACTGTGGTAAACGCATCACAGACGCATTCTAATTGCGCAATAACCGTGTACGCGTTTGTTTGCCCTTTCACAGCCGTCTGGGTCTCTGTACCGAGTTTAAAATAACTTTATTCACTTCAACAACCATCTAAACTTGCTTAACCAGCATGCGTAATTTCGCTCGCTAGCTTGCCAAGCCATCCCCTCCTCCTCAACAGACCCAACACAGGGAAAAAACCCGTAGCTAGCCACCCACGCCTCGAATCCCTTTAAATTACTTTTAGTTTAAAAACAATAAAAATAAAAACGGTGAGGGGAAACTGTGTAATTTCATTGGTGAGAACAGTCGTGTAAAGTGGTGTTAACTCGAAAGGAGAAGAACGCAGACATAAAAAAAAGTAGTCCATGTACGTTTCCAAAGAAAGAACCACGACTCAAATTAACACGATTTTAAGCACTGACCTCGCCTGTGAGTACAATGGTAAAAGGCTTCGGTTTTCCTGCGCTGGTAGTGTTTTCAACAACTTACCTTCAGCGTGCTCGCTCTCAGCTGTAGTCCCGACTCGGAGCTGTCGATGATCTGGTAGAGCCCTGCGTGTGAGGCTGTCTGTGTGTATGCGCCCAGCCTTCAGCGTGAAATGTGACAGACCGTCAACTCTCCAGTCTTCGCCAGACCTGCCCAATCGATACCAGAAAGCTGAAAGCGTTTCTACTTATGTTTCGCATACACCCATTCTCGCGCACTTACAGTGGGCAAGTAGAAATAGAAACACTGCTCTTCAGTTTTTATCTCTCATTTATTGCTATCATCGAGTTACGGTGTTTTATGAAGCCATCATATTGTCGGTAATCGATTACTTTTGCTGTTAAATCGGAAGCTGTGAATAGTTGAGCGGCAGGCAAAAGAACTTTAAATTATTTATTTACAAATACCAAAGCCTATCTATTGCAGCCCTTTCCTTATTCGTTCATTTAAAAACGCAAGATGCACAACAGTTGCAATTAAAAAATCGTACATATGTACTATATATATATTTGTATACATACATAGGCCTACACGTGTGTGTGTATATATGTGCGTGTTTGCTTCCAAGATTGACTTTCAGGACTACTTCTATGTTACCAATGTGCACTCGTCTCTACAATAGTAATTTCACATATTAATAAGGCTTAAAGATTTTTATGGCATGGATTTCGTGGTAATGATGCTAAAAGTCACATCACCAGTCTGTATACATAAAAAAGGAGGCTTTAAATTGAAAAGAATCGACATTGCGCAATAGAGTAGAGGGAGAGAAGGATGTCTCTCACTCTATTTCTCTTGCACACATACCACATGTATATACCTGCCATTCCCTCAGACTTGTTCTTTCATTTCATAAACACATGACCCCTACCCCTCGACATCAAGTCTAATACACACACACAGACACACACACACACACACTCATTACGCTCCCTTTCCTTACTTTGATGATATGCAAATATCCTCCCTCCCTCCTCCTCCCCTCCATGTCTTCCTCCCTCTCTGCATGCAGCAAGCCTCCACAGACACACACAGACACACACGTGCACGTACATGCACACACACGCAGGCTAATGCATTGTGGCAGTGTCCACAGACAGGCGGGAAGGATCAATTTTTCACCCAGTGTGCTACCGATATTCATAAGATAAGGCCATAGAAGAGAGAGGGAACGAGAGAGGGAGGGAGGGCAAAGGGAAGAGGGAGAGCTAGGGGGAGGAAAATGATGAGTGGCTGTTATAAAGAGAAGTTTGGGCAAAAAGGGTGAGTGGAAGGCTATCGCAAAGGGGGAAGATGACTGGGGAGCAGTTACTCAGGAAGGTAAGCATGGGTGAGAAAGTAGGCGGGTGGGGAATTCTCGTGGGTGTGTGGGAGGGGTGGAGGCAGGATGAGTAAGTGGGTTAGGGGTGGTAGGAAAGGGGGATGGGATGTAGTAAGGGCTCAGGGGGATGGGGTTGGGAAAAGATGGGGTGGTAAAGGGAAAAAAGAGGGATGTGTGAGTGTGTGTGGAGGGGGATATTTTGCTGACTTGCTCTGTTATTGGTTTGTTCAAATGCTGGGGGAGGGGCAGCCATAGACCATGCTCTCACCAGCTGTAGGGAAGAGCAGAGTAACAAAGGGAGAGGAGGGAGGTGGGGGCAGATATGTGTTTTAATGTTGATATTCTGGTCTAATTAGATTCCTCTCTAAGCAGCGGAATGAATGGGGCTGATCAGACAGAAAGTCAAGCAGCAGAAGAGGGAGAGGTTTTTGTCTGAGAATGCTGTTTTCAGTGCACACAAGGGGTTCTTGATCTATAATTCAATTTCACTTGAGAGACAGAGAAGAGCAAATTGCAGATGCGGTCTTTTACGGGTACATTCATGCTCACATCCTTATCCGTAGATAAGGCAGTTCAAGCACATCTGAATTTGAGATGACCCGTGATCGCTTTAATCGCTGAAGTAGTGGTGCATTTTGTCTCAAAGTTAAATACGAGCCTATATATATATATTTCCATTTGTCCGATTGGCTGAGGTTTAAAACTTGCAATAGAAAGAAACATAATATAACCAGTGAAGAGAAAGGAGGATATCATTCCAGCACATATGAGAAGGCAGATTGAGGACCATGTGTTTGCGACTCCCAGCTGAACCCCGCCTGCTAAACCAGTCCGCTGGCTGTGACAGACTGACAGCCAGGGAAATGGAGAAGGCGGTGTGTGTGTGTGTGTGTGTGTAAAAGAGAACGTGAGAGAGACTATAGACTGAAACAAAGAAGCAAAGAGGTAGACTGACCAATTCATTCTGACCCCAAAATAGAAAAGGCACGGCAAAGAGAAGAACAGGAGTGGTGTACGGAACTACAAACAGAAAGAGACAGGGGTGCATACATAGGGAATGAGAAAGCAGAGAGGGGCCGACGCCAAGCTTTCTGTGGCTCCGCCAGACTGAAGCGGTGGGACTTGGCTGGCTGTAGACCCTTGGCTTCGCTTTTAAAGCTAGAGAGAGAGAGAGGGAGAGAGAGAGAGAGAAATCACAGTCAAAAATGAAAAGGGCAAAGAGCTATGCCAAGAATGCACAGGCAAGAAGCAACACATTAGGTTTGTTCCTTCTGCCTGTCTTTCTGTTTTTCCAAGCAAGTCTATAACCAAATATTGGGACCAGATTCAAGAAGTGAGCATCATCCCGTCAGAACCTTGGTGAGTGACTGAGGATGGCTATGAAAGTTAAAAATGAAGCGCAATGAGCATGACATCCTCTTGGCACTCGGTTCAAAGTTGTTTTGTTTAACTTAATGGCTTTGGGATTGTAACATGTCTCATCTGTCACTGAACTCCAGCTTTGTGAAACTAAACAGCGAGAGCGCGTCAACCTGCAGCTTTCAGTTAAAACCAAATGTTTTATTGTTTTTTTTTTCCTGTGGTTGGATCAGTGTTATCATGTGTGGTATTGTCTTTGTTGGCAACAAGCAAAATAAAAAACGAAAAATTAAAAAAAACCCGAAAAAGGCTGAAATGAGGAAGTAACTTGATCACCCTAAAATGTGAGGTTTGTTCTGTGTCAAAAGCAAGCCCTGCTGCATTGCCAGGGAGCCTGAGAAGCACACGTGCTGCAGCGATGCCCACTGCAACAGCTGCTACACTGATTGGTCCATTTGTTTGCTGTATACTTCCGTAACATTGGCCCACATTTTAAAAGAAACCAACAAACAAGAAAACATCCCATGATGCAATCTGATTGACCCAGCTACTCAGAAACTACTAATCACATAGTAGTAGTCACCGTGCAATCATGATATCACTATATGAAGGAATGAAAGGACTTACAGGCTTTGCCAGATTAATAGTGAAAAACAAGGTCTTATTTTCCTGACTTTTCCATCTGTTGATACCATAAGTAGAGGATTATAGCTTTTACGTAGATCATCTGACTCCAGAAATGCCGTCACAAAGGGGGATATTTGTGGAAAACATGTCCCCAAAACTGCTCGCTGTGAAATATTGCACAGAATGCCAAGATATGCCAGTTTCTGTTCCAAGTGATTAGAGCACCAGGGTAGCATTGAACGGTAATTGTACAGCCAAATCCGTTTTTTTTTTCTCCCTTTCTTTCTCTTCCAATTTGGCTTTAAAAACAACATGTAGGGAAAGTCATTCTGAACAGGAGGAATGAAGACAGGCAAAATTTCATGAATTCTACCAGAACAAAAATAAAAAAATCCAGTACCTAAAATAGGTAGCAGAGACTCCATCAGCATATGGTCTATTGGTTTGTTTTCATCTGTAGAATGTCTGAAATGCCCTATAATAGTGTTGGCCATATGTCTGGTGCTGTGAGGCTGAATCATGTGTGTACACAGCTGAGATGCAAGCCCAACAGCCATGTCATATTCTGGGCTCGGAGGAGAATAGAGGATGCAAAAAAAAAAAAGAAGAACATGACGATGAGTGGGTTGCAAGAGAGAGCGGGCAGAAGCGAGCCTTCCAATAGGTCTTTTCACTCCATGTGAGTCTGAGTGGAGTTTCATGTGTATGCACATGTGATCAAGAAGTTATGTGTGGGAAGAGGGAGTTCTTCCAGCCCTTTTCTTTCCTGAGCCTCTTCCTGTTGCCCAGCACGCATGCACGCACACGCACGCACGCACACACACACACACAAGCGCGCATCTGCACACACAAACACACACACAGAGCTCTCATTGCCGGCGTCAGAGGGTTCGGCCAACCCAACAGAGGAGACGGTTGAGAGGAGCCAGTGTTTCTCTTCCTCCTCCGAGCTCAGTCTGTTTCCACCCCCTCCGAATGTTGCCATAAATCCTGTCTGCGCACATATTCCCACATCTCTGCATCCATTCTGTGTTTCCTTATCATAGGACTTGGCAGGAGTGCGACACACATATGCATGTGCCAGTCAAGGAACGTGTGTGTTCGTAGATTTCTGGCAGTTTTCACAGCGTGGCCTTACTGAAAGATCCCCTGGGAAAGTGTTTTTTAACACGCCCCCCCACCCCACCCCTCAACACACACACACACACACCTTGACTTCTCTTGTTTCATTCCTCTGCCTATTTCACAATTACATCCCTTTTGTTCCTCTACATGTGGCCTCCACTTTCATTTGAATTTGTCTCCCATTTCTGCAGCCCACCTGTGGAGGACTTCTGTTTCCTAATTGAACCTCCTCTGTATTTTTTTTTTATTTATTTAACAATTTTTGTGAAATAATGTCTTTTTTTAGGTTCTGATTTGTAACTCTACTAATGCTGTCCACACAGTGACTGCTGATGAAGAGGTGTGACAGGCTATCCTGTGGGGAGGGCCGGCCAGATGAACCAGCTGCTTGGTATTCCATCCCTCTGCAAAATGTAACGCGCAGGAGGGAGCTGCTGGAAAATATGCAAATGAGGAAGTATTTCATATACTTCATAAGTCTTCAAGGTTCATCGACAACAAAACTAATACTCAGAGGTTTATGTGATGTGTGAGTGGGAAATATAAATTCAGTCTCGCTTCCTGTCTGTAAGTTCTTTATAGCAGATAAAAAAACAGAAAAACCTCCTTTGTTTCTAACTGATTCTGTTTTTTTTGTTTTTTTTTAATGCTAAAGTTCTGTATGTACGAGAAAGGCACGCACAGTGTGGGTGTCGTCACTTTGTTCTCGTTTACTACCTGTACTGTGTGTCAAATTGCAGTTTTGCCCAGAGGGACTCTTCAATTCACCACACCTCAGTTTGGAACTGCAAGAGCTGATGTGGCTGTTGTTTGGTCCATCAGATGGCAGGATCTGCATCGGCTACACGAGCAGGGGGACATCTCACCAAGCATGGCCCAACAAAAACCTGTAGAAAGAATAATAAGAAGGAAAAACTTTGAATTTGGGAACATTTCATGTTTCTTCTTGCTTTTCTTCCTATTTTTGGGTTACAGTGCAACGAACTTGGTCCTTTCAATACTGAACCATGGAGCATGGGAACGGAAGAGTGCCACTTATTTTTAACTAGTTTTGAATCTCAGTATTCAAATAACTCTATTATAATGTACTACTTAAGTACTTAGGGTCAACAGTCCAGAGCAACGGAGAGTGTGGAAAAGAGGTGAAGAAGCATGTGCAAGCAGGCTGGTACGGGTGGGGAAAAGTGTCAGGTGTGATGTGTGATAGAAGGGTTTCAGCTAAAATGAAAGGAAAGGTGTACAAAACTGTGGTGAGACCAGCGATGTTGTTTGGTCTAGAGACAGTGCCACTGAGGAAAAGACAGGAGGCAGAGCTGGTGGTAGCAGAGATGAAGATGCTGAGGTTCTCTTTGGGAGTGACCAGGATGGACAGGATCAGGAATGAGTACATCAGAGGGACAGCACATGTTAGAGGTTTTGGAGATAAAGTCAGAGAGGCCAGACTGAGATGGTTCGGACCTGTCCAGAGAAGAGAGAGGGAATATATTGGTTGAAGGATGCTGAGTTTTAAACTGCCAGGCAGGAGGCCTAGAGGAAGACCAAAGAGGAGGTTTGTGGATGTAGTGAAAGAGGACATGAAGGTAGTTGGTGTGAGAGAAGAGGATGCAGAAGACAGGGTTAGATGGAGGCAACTGATTCGCTGTGGCGACCCCTGAAGGGAAAAGCCGAAAGGAAAAGAAGAAGAAGAAGAAGACAATGTACTTCACGTCCCCCAGCCTTTGCCTGCATGGGAGAGCTCCACTGAATTGAAAACTGAAGTTGAATTGAGCTGCAACAGCTATGACCCTTATGACCCCTTTTCGGACAGCAAAAAAATGTACTGTTAATTGACCACCTGGCTTAAAATCAATTGTATAAAATAGACAGTTTTGTCCTTCCTCACCCTATTTTAAACACTAAAACATGTTAGTTTTAAAATACCCAGTCTTGTCGTCTGCTAAGACTGCCGGATCTGGTTGTGCCTCCTCTCGCGTCTGTATTCTCAATTTGGTTGTGAGAAGGTGTGAAGTGGAAGGGACAGAGTGTGCACTCACTGACCTCCACGCTGACTTCTGCAACTTCGCTTGCACCGCCAAGTTCACCGGAGTTCATCATCTTCTTTTGTCCCCGCTGAGCAGAGGCTCGCCTCTGTCTCCATCGTTGTCTCACTCATCTCTCCTCACGGCTGCGGTTCCCCCCCCCACACACACACCAGGTCCTCTTCCATCACCCATCCCAGGGGAAATGACTCCATGAAGCAGAGCCGTACTAACCTTGCTTCTGCCTCCGCACTTTGGCTGTGTGATGTCACTGGAAAGAAACTTTTCAAGTGTGCACATTTGCGTGCGTGTGTGTGACAGAGAGAGACTGACAGAGAGGGAGAGTATCTGTGAGTCAGTGAGGGTTTGCATGTGTATGGGATATGCAGAGTGGGTAGAATAAAGGAAGGGAAAGAAAGGAACAAGTGTCATGTTTCTCTTTTCAGTTGAGGGGATCAACTTTTTAATCTACAAGACTGAACTGAGGAGGAGAGAAGTGAGGTAGGAATGTGAATCACTGACAGTTGTGTTTGTGTCCTCACCCACTCTTCCTCTTTTTATGCATCACAGTTGGAGTCCAAAAGCAATTTATCTTACTGTATGAACAACAAATGATCATATGATGCCATTATTTTCTCGCCTCTGTATCTGAGATAAACTAACAGAGTGCATTTGGTCACGTGCAGTTCGCAGCTATGCCTGTGCCTGTATTTTTCATGGATTTTTTAATTTTCTTCCTTTCATTTTCTTCAATTTATTCAATCACTTATGTTTTTCTGCATTATTGCAGAATACATTTGTGAAATAAATGTGGTTTGGATTTCTTTTTTTTTTTCAACACTTGAAAAATGTGAAAAAATGTATTCTTCTTAGCTCTGATGTTCTCTTTCTCAAGATGATTAATATGTATTTCAAAATGTCCTGAAAACATACTTTTTTTAAAAAAAACACTAAATCCATTTCCTTCACTTATTGTTCGACTTTTACCTGATACACGTTTCTCCACCCATGGTAATATCTTCCAATCACATTTTTTCACACTTCCTGTGACGTTTCACTCACCACATCCTGGTTCTGACTTCACAACACGCCAACACGTCTTCAGTTTTAACGGTTTTCCTGTCAATTTTCACTTCACACTCTGGCATAGGATCGAGTTTCTCACCTCACATGCTGAAGTGTGCACTCCCACGCTGAATAATAAATAATTGTATACCATTATGGTGGGCTACTGTCCAATCTGTGGGAAGCCTGTTTACTTTGGTGAGTCTCCCATTTGTTTTGCTTTTGCTTATTTTTTGCTTACCTCTGTGTAATGCTACACCTTTTCTTCCTGTTTTGTGGATTTTCTTTTCCCTTTTTCACTCTCAGGGTTTCTATTTAAGTTGCTTCATCCAAATTGGAAAAGTGTGAATTACGATAATGAACAGACAGAGAAGCCCAAAATGATATTAATGTAAAAACATGCATTTGATTTAAACATAAAGAAGTACAGTAAAGTACAGCTTTGTTCATACTCTGATAAACCAGAAGATTATTAGTCACATCTGTGCTTTTTCTTTTTTTTTCTTTCCACGATGACTTAAAATGTCTAAAACCAGGCTTTGATTTTACTGCTTCAAAGAGAGTTTTCTTTTTTTCTCTGAGGTATAATAAAAAGTGCTTTTGAATCTCTCTTTCTCCTACTCTTTCAAAGACACAGAAATGCAGGAGCAGTTATAACAACAGGATGTGGGTCTAGTCTAGCCAAACAAGCCTGTGTGTTGCCCACTAGATTTCCTCCTCCGACTAGCTACAAGCCTTTTGTTACACGCAGACATCAGCATCAAGTCACAATGGCACCACTGTTTTTACCATATCCACTTGCAAACACTTCTACTAGCAGGTTCCAAATTGGCCCACTGACCTCCTTTCCTCTGACAAGAGCACCACCCAATTTTGGCCCCTTTTGCACTGATTAGAGTCACAGTCACCATTTAGAACATAAATCACACTTGAATGCTCGATTTTGGAGCAAAATGGAGGGAAAACATGCGGGTTACCTATAAGTGTGCTACTTCTTCCTTGTGTGCAGCTGAGAGGAAGAGGTCCTTAGGGAGAGACTACCACCCTCTGTGTCTGAAGTGTCAGAAGTGCAGCAGGCAGCTCACAGCTGGACAGCATGCTGAGGTACAAAAAATAGGTACTCATCAGGAAAATATCATCCTGACTCTGTGAATCCAAACAAGGTGTCAAGGTATATGCTGTTTAAAATGTGCTATTAATGTTTCAGTATGACGAGAAGCCGTACTGCTCACACTGCTACCTGAAGATGTTTGGCCCACGAGGTAGGCACACACACACACACACACACACACACACACACACGTGCATTCAGAGTCACATTTAATGCCTGAACGTCTTTTCTGTGCCTCTCCTTTGACAGGTAACAGGTGACGGAAGCGTGCTCCTTCCCAGACAGCAGCCAAACAAGCCGAATTATTTTGAGAGAAACGTCGACGAAACCCTCCATCTTAATCAGTCATTTAGGTTTCTACAAAATGACATATTTATGACTGTTTTTCTGGAGCATGGTGCCATGTGTGTGTTGGGTCATGTTTCCATTATAAATGACACAATGCTGCTTTGCAATCAGGAGTCCCCTCGGCCTTGACTCATATTTTAAACTGACAAATGAAATATTTACACATGTGCACATGGAAATTGAATCTATATCTAAATCTCTGGTAAAGATAGAGTACAGAGGGAAGAATGGACAAGGGTGAACGCTAACGGCAGAGTAAATGAGTTTTTACACCAGCGGGATCTGCTGGAATGGGTGCTACATTATGGCAGAGATATAGCTCATTCACACTTACACACACATGTTCAATAATGCTGCTGCAGGGTCTTGTGACACACTGTTGACTAAAGTACATTTGTTTGACATACACATGACACAAGTGACTTTTCAGCGCATGTCCTTGAAGAACCAGGAAACCAGTAATAAAAGCTGTCGCTGATAGTCAAAAAGATACATTGACATAAATGATGGGCGTTGAGAGAATGGGCTGATGGGATTATATTATCATCCAGGGAAAAGGTGGCGGAAGGAGGCCTGTGTGGCTATAGCATGTCTTTGAACATGTCCATTTCCTTTTTATCCCCTCAGACCCCTCCTTTATCACCTCCCCTTCCATTCTTGCACTCCCCTCTTCCTTTCCTCCATCACCGTCTCCTTCACCCCTGTAACCCCCTACCTTGATAGATCACATGACTGCTGTGATGCCAGCTGGCTGACTGCTCATTTGCATATGTTTTAACTTCGTTCCCTTATTAGAAAGAAAGGTTGCAGTGAGGTGTTAAGGGGATAGTGGTGAAAGGAGTGTGGTGCAGAAAAGGGAGGGATGAAGGTTATTGCAAGAATTTAAATAATTGAGATAATCTATCTTCCATAGGAGATATTGAGAGAAATGAAGGTCAAACTGGCTTTCGTGTTTAAGAACTTGGATTTACCGTGGATCCAAACTAAATTATATTATTCAAAATCAGTATGGCCCATGATTTAATATAGAAAAACTATGAATTACATTTTTTTTCTGAGATTATGTCCTTTTGTGTCTGACTCAGAAGCGCGACATTGACCCTCATTTATGCAGCACTGTCGACACCGAGCGGCCATTAATAATTACTGCTACAAAAAAAATAAATAAAAAAAAACAGCATAAAGGTGTCTCGTTTACGAAAGCCTTTCCACCATTCTACGTCCACAAATGAATTGGAATGTCTCTCAGTGGATAAAAGAGGAATATATCCAGTTACTAAAAGTATCACTAAAAACATCAGTTGATGTCATTCTGGATGTTACGTATCACCGAGTAACTATTTAAAATAATAACTGAGAAATTATGCCATGACATGAACAGAAACCTTATATTCAAACTATACAGTAGCAATAGTAATGGTAACATCTGATGTCTGAAAGAAACAAACAAAAAAAAACTAAATGATTTCCTCGGAATTTACAGAGCTATTGTGCAATTTTGACCAATGACGTTCTTTGGTTTAGCGCATGCGTGGTAAGTCAACACGGAAGCAGCCTGACTAGGTGGACTTAGCTAGTTTCGAATTCGAACGGTTTTTGCTAGAGGTTGCGTATGTGTGTGGAAACATGACATGGAAGGGCCACACTTTATAGGGAGTTTAATGTAATTTACAGTGCATTGTATGTATGTACTAACAGCCGAGGCACAATGATGTCAGAATGTGACCCAACGGAAAACGAAGTCAACGAACCAATGTTGGTCACCGGAGCCACGGCACAGTCTGTTCCAGAGTGTGCCACCTCGGACCATCTGAAGGTCTTTTTTGACAGAAATGGCTTAGGCTTGGGGGGTTTGGCGAACCCCGGAGTCGCTGTTCGTATTTCGGACTCTCGCGAAAGCGTCTTGACTGAGCTGGAGACGGACGGATCCGGGGAAGAGGCGCTGTTGTTACCTTGTTTAGCAGGAACCTCGTCGGCTCCGCGGGGTGTACGAGAGAAGCGAAGCAAGCGGAACAGACACAGCTCATCATCGGATAAAGACACCCTGGCCTCCCCAGGTAATTGTCCCGATTTTGCAGACTTATTAAAGGATACGACAACAAAAAAATCTGTTTTTGGGTACATGTGCAGTAAGGAAATGGCCTGAGGTACACGGGTCAGATATGAACCTCTGTATCCAGATAACCGGACAGTTAGGGGGGGCTTAGTCAGTGACCCTGGGGTCACAGTGTGAGTACAATGAAATAGGAGCAAAACGAAGACATTGACAGGTGTACAGTTGAAACCCACAAACTTTGAACAGGCTGTATAAAACCTTCTCACACAATCTTGGTATTTGCCTGATGGTTTGCAGTCTGCTCCAGTCAGATGATGTAAGAGGCCTGTCACTGTTATCACACATAGATATGAGCTGCTCACATGGACGTGGCATTTACTGAGTGAGGTTTTCTCCTGAGTACAGGTACACTCAACACGGCCCTAAAATCTCTTAGGATTTTGTGTACTAGAAAACAGATTTGAGCCTTCTAACAATGGTACTATAGCCCGAAACTAATTTATTTTAGCTTATCGGAGGTTTTCACCATTCAAAATTTGCATTATATCGTGACTTTAGAATCAGTTCCCAATCTTTAGATGCTTATCTCTTCCATTTCGCTGATATTTGCCCACTGTGAACTTGCGATAAGTTGTTTATTAGCAGTAGTGAGTTTTATAGTGTCACATCTATTGTTCCCTGTCTGAGCAGCTCATCTCCATGGCAAATTCTAAGAACCGTATCCAATACAACCATGTGACTCCTTCAGGCATGCATTTAATTGTGACCCTTGTTTATGGATTAACTGGATCTTGGATGGGGGCAGCAGGTCATTATCTGTAGAGACTTCCACCAGCACCTCTGGCTGGGAGGATGTCAAGGGGCTTCCCAGCCTGACCGAGGAAGTAATATCTTGTCCCTGGGCTGCCCTGGAATCATCTCCACTTCTACTACTACTTGTACTACTACTACATGACTCTAGCAAATGAACTTCCCAAAATGCTGTGCCTCCTCTTTGCAGGTCACTGCATTCCTGAATTGCACTCCTCTTTGGCCCATTAACCGAGGGCATTGAGACTTTAAATACGCATAAGGCAAGTCTCTGTATAAGCAAACACGGAGGCGGACGGGCTTATGCTCTGTTGTTCAGTACGTTTTGCAACGATGAGGATGAGGGAAAAGGAAATTACGAGATAGACAAAGATTCGTGTTAACTTTCAGGTTTAGAATAATGGAAACATTCTTCTGTCCCTCTGACAGCTGTATTAGTAGGGACTTTCATTATTTTAATACTCTATTTGGGGAGACACGTTGGTAAAGTTGGAAATGCTCAACAAATATTTTAACAATGTCTAAAAACACATTACATCATGCATGTATAACTTTTATGCATTCTGTTTTTTAATAACTAGCAAAACGCTACCTACAGGATGAAATACCAGCACAGTCCAATCCCAGTTTGAGGCTCATAGATGACACATTTATGCTGAGGCTGCAAGTTTTCTAGACAGAAGGGAACAATACATATAGTATAATGTGTCTTAGCAGCCTGTGGAAGAATGGAAAACCTGTCTTGAAACTTGAAAAGTGTTTTTAAAGGGCTTTTTCCTCAGGTCAACTATGTGACCAAGACAACCCTGACACATATCAGCTTGCTAAACTAGCCACTTCTCTGGTGTAATTATTGCACGATCTCTTTTCCTTCTTGTCCTCCCTTCTCCCCCTTTTTTAATTACCCCTCTCCCAGATCCCCTTCAAGTGAATAGGCTTCAAAGCTAACTTTGTTTCTCTCATCTTTCTGTGACAAATGGCACGGTGACTGTTCTTCCTCCCAGTGACTTTCCCTTCATCTGTCCCAGTCTTTATTGGGACGCATTTGGAGCATATGGAACCTTTCTTTCAGCTCATGCGACAGTCCAGTTTGATGAGGAGGCATAAAGCATCCTGACATAAGACTGGCCCCCTCATCAAAAGGAGTGGATCAGACAGCAGTTACATTCCCGATATTGTTCGAGAGCTTTAAGGCAAATTGAGTAGCTTTATTTTGTCTGTTTGTTGAAGCAAAACTGTGTCAAATTTAAGTAAATTTTTCTGTGTTGGTACTTCTCACTATGTCTTGCAGAGGAACAACCTAGGTTTAAGCCTAGACCAGTTTCTCTAACCTTAGGTAAATCACCCCAGTGTATGCTGGATAAAATTTCGGCCTGCGTAATGACCCTGAACAGGTTAGCATCTTAGATTAATAGTCAGGTAGATTAATTGGAAGATTAAGAGATTTAAAACCAATAGTAAAAAAAGCCCTACCGGTTGAGGTCCAGAGGCCCCCCCTGAGTGAGTCAGGAGGTGCAAACTACAAATATGGATATCAAAGGTTCTGAGGGACTTTGACCTTTGATCTTCCAAGAATCAAGTCCAAGGAGGCTTTAATCTTAAAGCTCCTAGTTTACTATGTAATCCCTACTACTCTCCCTTTGTTTCCCGGTACTCTGTGCCCTGTGCTCCATACCCTGTACGTCCAGTATCACACAACATCAGCCTTTAAGCTTCCTGCCCAACCTCCTAGTTATGAATAAAACCCAAAAAAAAAAAACCCACTGGGTTCTGCTTTGTCAATGCGTTCCAACCCATAGCCCCCCATGAATCCTGTTACTGAGACAAACTCAGCCCTCACTCTCCATGCACCTTGATTCTCTAACCAGAATCATAGTCCATAATCTGCCGCCTCAACCAACAATCCTTCCATCGAGGCTCACCCTCCTTCGAGCCGGATTGAGTGCAACCTCAGGAGATGATGGACAATGCAGCATCAGACACACCAGAGCACCACTTACCTGCTTGCCTGGAGGACTACCAGGCTGGACTCCAGCCAGCCGTGCGCCCAGCTCCAGCTGCTAATGTTTCCCACTCCTGCAGCAACCTGAGCAGCCCATCCTGCAGGAGCTCACGTATGCATAGCACATCCGGTAAGCGTACATATTGCTCTGTTGGTGCATATTCCGCTCAGGGTCTTGCAACTGCAGTCTTGGAAGAGAAAATAAAGCAGAGGGAGCTGGAAGATATTCACCGTCTGATTAAGCAGGAGACTCAAGCCGACGTGGAACGTAAACCGCTTGACCATCAAGCCAAGGAAGGACAGCGGCTCCATGAGGAGGCACTCGGGACCAACTAATGGGTCCTAATTTTTCTAAAGCTGGATGCAAAAGACTTTTCCCCCAGTCTGAGGGAATGTGTCTAACTGTCCTGGTGGACTGGGTGAATCCAGTTGTTTTATCAGTAGTTCTGTACCTGATCATTGTCCTCCTTCTCTTCTAGGTACCAATAGTGGCGAGTTCAACTATTTTCCCGACGATCCCGAATTTGCAGATATTATCCAGAGGGCAGAACAAGCCATCGAGAACGGCGTCTTTCCAGAGCGGATTTCTCAAGGTTCCAGCGGGAGCTACTTCGTCAAGGATGAGAAAAGGGTAAGGAGAGAAAATATTTTCTTTTTCTCCTGCCAGGCTGAAGGCTTTCCTAAGATTACAATGCTAAATTTCACTATTTCACTATTACTCTTTGTTAGCACCATTAACATGCATCGATGCTAAGATAGCTTGCATGCATGGTTAGCATCACATTAGCAACTTAAAGATATTGATCTCTGACTTGTTAGCAATATCTGACTCTACATTATGTTTCCTGTCTGGGTTCGTGCAGAAAGTCATCGGAGTCTTCAAACCAAAATCAGAGGAGCCTTACGGTCACTTGAACCCCAAATGGACCAAATATTTTCACAAGGTAGCGTGAGTGCTGCGTTTTATTTGCGTGAACAGAAAACAGCATACGTAAACACCTGCGGTATAACAGGTTTGTGCACGCTCTGCCGTTTTTCCTACCATCTCCCCAGCTCTGCTGCCCATGTTGTTTCGGACGAGGCTGCCTGTTGCCTAACCAGGGTTATCTCTCCGAGGCTGCCGCCTCGTTGGTTGACACCAAACTTGGCCTGGGAGTGGTGCCAAAAACTAAGGTGTCAGAGTTATTATTATTTATTTATTTACTTTTTAAATTTTGAATTTTTGACCTGTCCTCTTGAGTGTCTGAGTTCTAAATCAAACTATAGTGTGTTAAAGGATCGTCCACTGTTACTAACAGGTGGTGTATCTGGCCAGTGAGACATTCCACTACAGTGCCATTGACCGAGCCAAATCAAGAGGGAAGAAATACGCCTTAGAGAAAGTCCCCAAGGTGGGACGGCGCTTCCACAGAGTGGGCCTGCCGCCCAAGGTAAGCCTCTAAACCACCTTCACCATTCCAGTTGCACAGTTGGTGTCTGTTTTCCATCCATCCATCCATCCATCCATCCATCCATCCATCCATCTTCTTGCGCTTATCTGGGGTCGGGTCGCAGGGGCAGCAGCCTAAGCAGGGAAGCCCAGACTTCCCTCTCCCCAGCTACTTCGGCCAGCTCTTCCAGGGGGGGATTCCAAGGTGTTCTCAGGCCAGCCGAGAGACATAGTCCCTCCAGCGTGTCCTGGGTCTTCGGGAGCCTCCTACTGGAGAGACGTGCCCTGAACACCTCACCAGGGAGGCATCCGGGAGGCATCCTGAGTAGTTGCCCGAGCCACCTCATCTGGCTCCTCTCAGCGCGGAGGAGCAGCGGCTCTACTCCGAGCTCCTCCCGTATGGCAGAGCTTCTCACCCTGTCTCTAAGGGAGAGCCCAGCCACCCTACGGTGTCTGTTTTGTTTTGAAAATGTCAGGGAATGTGACATTTACGCCGACTGTCTCCAGGTGGGCTCCTTTCAGCTGTTCGTGGAGGGTTACCACGAGGCAGACCACTGGCTGCGGCGCTTCGAGGCCGAGCCCCTGCCGGAGAACACCAGGAAGCAGCTGCAGTCGCAGTTTGAGCGGCTGGTCGTGCTGGACTATGTTATTAGAAACACAGGTGAGGGCGTGTTTTTGTTGACATTCTGGAAACTAGTGTTGACCGAGCTGCAGAGCTGTGGAACGAGACCCAGCTCTTGTCAGCGGTTTTACACGAATGATTCACTGGATTCGTCTCCTTTCGCCTTCCTGCTCTGTCAGATCGAGGGAACGACAACTGGCTGATCAAATATGAGAAAGGAGGAGGCGAAAGACAGGAAGAAAAGGTAAGGCACATCGCGGAAGCTCAGTACATTGATTCACGTTCAAATAGGAGTCTTTGTACAGGTGCATGGTGCCTGGTTGGGAGAGATTCTGGCTCCAGAACTGTGTTAGGAAGCCTGAGTGCAGCCAGATTGCAGCTGGAGGGAAGCCTCCACCTTTTATAGGTTGCTAATTGATCAGAGTTGGCAGCCCTGTGGATGAGTGGTCAGCAGCCAGTTTAGCTGTGGGTCATCCATCACCAAAGTCAGGCTGCGATAGTGACATCTGCGACTGTCTCCTCTCATTATAGGATGCAGAGTGGCCCGAGAGCTGTTCAGAGTCCTGCATCAAGATCGCAGCCATCGACAACGGCTTGGCCTTCCCTTTCAAACACCCTGATGAATGGAGAGCCTGTACGCACCTCGTCTTTCCTCTCCCACCCCCCCTCATTGTCTCGCTGTTTTCATCTACACTGTATATAGGCTCAGGGATGCAGGCAGCTGCTTTTACTAAATCTAACCCACATCTAACCATGAGATTCATGATGATCCTGAGTAATATTGTTTTTCCTTCTGTGAACAAATAGTAACTTAAAAATATCTCTTATTCTATTTGTGTATAAACGAAACAAACAGGATCTCATAACCTTGCTGCAGACGTGTGATAGGAGTAGACAGTGTGGAGCCGACTGTTTCAGTTGTATCTGTTCATCCTGTGCTGCCTCAGATCCTTTCCACTGGGCCTGGCTCCCCCAGGCTAAAGTGGCCTTCTCCCAGGAGACCAGAGATCTGGTGCTGTCCCGCCTCTCTGACATGAACTTCGTGCAGGACCTCTGTGAGGACCTCTACGAGCTGTTCAAGGTGCGCATTGGCGCTTTGCTGTTTTTGTTTTTTTTTTTTTTTCTCATGTCTGCCCCCAGGGGGCAGTAAAGGAGCATGTTGCTTTCAGTGGTTGTATTTTTTTTAATTCCATAGACAGACAAAGGCTTCGACAAAACCATGTTCGAGAGACAGATGTCTGTTATGAGGGGACAGGTGAGTGTTTTCCTCCCTACTCTTTTATTTTCACCCCTTTTGTGTGTTGCCTGTCTGGGGGTCTCGCATTCAGCCGCCTTTATTGTTTGTTCTGCTCCGCCATCAACACCTGTTTTAAAAACCTCACTTCTCACCCTCTGTCTCTATTGGTTTTTCCCTCTTGGGTTTAATAAGAATAATTATTATTCTCAGGTGGACCACTGCATACATCTTAAATCAGAACAGAAAAGACCACATGTAATTGAAAATAATACAGCAACATGTAAAAATGCTAAAATAAGAAAATTATCTTTTGAATTTAGCAACATATTTCAAAAAACTTTGGGACAACAGACCCATTAATTAATGATTTGGGTTAAAAATAAAGCTCCGGTATTGTAGAAGCCACCATTGGTCTTTGTCCTCAGGTGCTGAACCTGACCCAGGCGCTGAAGGGCGGGAAGAGCCCCATCCAGCTGGTGCAGATGCCCCGGGTGGTGGTGGAGCGCCGCTCCGGAGGACAGGGACGTGTGGTCACGCTCAGCAACGCCTTCACACAAACCTTCCACTGCAAGCAGCCGTTTTTCTCCTCTTGGTAGCCAGACACGAGCGGGGTGGGGGTGGGGGTGGGGTGGCTGGGTGGAGATGAACAAGACATCGAGGGTGTTACCGTGGCAATAGAGGAAACTGAGAATGAAGAAATGCTTTTGGTTTTTTTGCCTTGAAGAGGAATGGGAGCAGCACACTGGGGTCTTTCTGGGACCTGAGCACACTGGTCAATGCTGCTGGACCCGCTTTTGCTCAAATGTCAGCTTTGGTTTGTTAAAGAGAATTTTTTTTTTTTTTTTTTTTTTAAACCCAACCATCAGTTTTGACTGGGCTAATGGCCAAAGAACAAGAAACCACATAGAAAGGTCTACAGTAAAGACATGTTTGGGAATTAATTTACAGTATATGAAGCAATTCTTTTCCATTTAGGCTTTTTTTTTTCTCTTCCAAAAAAAAAAAAAGCCGTATATCACGTTAGCTTCGTCTTGTTGGATTAAACTAAAGTTTTGCATCCAAACGGTTGAAAGTGTTCGACTTTTACACGCTGAAATCAGTTGAACCAGTGTTAGTTTTCAAAGCCACACGTGTGGCCAGTGTCTTCTCTCACTGCCAAACTCTGATTCAGGAAGGATTTTTTTTTTTTTTTACCCCCCAATATCCTCACTGAAAGAATTGTTGGAATTTTTAAACTTGAATACAAATCCTGGAGGAGGAGAACCACGCAGGTTGAATGTAATCTGTTTACGATTTCTATTCACTTTTTCTGCTCCTGAACATTTCGTCGTCGAACATTGTCAGAAGTATGACCTTCTCCCTGTAACAATGAATGTATTTGCTCTTTTACTTGTATTTATTTACTAGTGAGAAAATTTCATTGGGAGAAACGGGGAGGAGGGAACCCCATAATACACTTTATTTCAGGAAAACAAATCCAAATGGAGGAGAATCACACTTGTTTAATAATGTGTTTTCTTATGTATGCATCTGAAACTTTTTATTCCAAACTCAATGATTGTATGACAGAAGTTGTATATTTAACAAGAAACAGTGAAAATAAAATTTGGGATTTGAATCTTTTGGTCAATTATAGACAGGACAGAAATTAGGCAATTAAAAACTCCAACACCTTTATAAATAACCATCTGCTTGTTCCAGTGCTGTAGTGACAAACCTCAGGAGCGACGCTAACGCCCACATCAGTATCGTTGATAACGAAAGGTCATTTGAACCACCCGATGACCGCGGTGAACCCTCGTTGATGCTTCAGCTCCCGGCAACCGTCTCCCTGGAAGAGGGCAAGTTGGTGTTGCCATGCAGACACATACAAACATATGCATAATTTACCTGCTCTCATTAAATCCTGCACATGCATGTGTATACTAAACACGTGCCGCTCACATATCCACCCACTTTCTCTGCAGTAGGCTGTTCTCATCCATGACAGGAAGACTGGTAGGAGGTGAGGAGCGTGGGAGGATAGGGAGGAAAATGTCAAAATAAGAATCAGAGCATTTCTGCTCCTCCGTATTTATTCTATGCTATCTTCAGTTCACACATTAGACAGCAGACATTGCAAAAGGCAGTGTTTGCTTCATATAGAAAAGCTGCAACAGAATGAAGGCTATATTTAAATGCTGAAATGGGTAGAAGGATAAACAGGTGAGTAGCTGGGTGGCTTTATTTACACAACATGCTTTGTGTAAAAAGGGGGGATGGGCAAACATCTGTGTTTAGATGGAACAAAAACTCACTTGAAACAATTTGTAATGATTGCTGTGTCCATCAGATGGCGCTTTACAGCTTTCAGGCAGGTCTTGCTGATTGCACTTTTCCCCTGCCTATATATAACTGGTTAAAAGGACCTTAGAAGTTTGATTACGTGGAGGAAAAGAGAAAGCGGGAGAGCGAGAGAGAGTCACTGACTTAATGCGGGTTGGGAGGCTGTAACAAGCCTTTGCTTTACCTCAGCAAAGCTCTGCAGCACTGTGTCCTCACGGATGCTGTCTGGTGTTCCTCCTGTGACACTTGTGCATTTTAACCCTCAGGTCTCAGTTGTCCATACAACCCCTATATTGTTATTCATTTTAATTTATATGTACCTGATGCACCTGACATGACACATCTCAGGCGCTACAAGACACATTTTTGTATACAGGGGAAAGGAGGGCTTATTTCTGAGTTCTGTCTCCTGTGGACCCCCTCCCCAATTGGTGTAGCTCTACTTATTACCCCCCCGTTTCCACCGGATGCAGTGCTTCTCCGTCCGTCCTGATTAGATTCCATTCAAGTCAATGCGTCAGTTTCCACTGGCTGCGGCTCCGTCCACGGCAGGGTTGGGGGCCTCCGTCGCCCTCCGGAAAAATACGCATCGCTTCTATTTTGGACGGACGGACGGACGGAGCACGCCGCAACAAGCTAGTACAAAGCATCGCGTGCGGCACAGGAAGTTGGATGCGAAGAAAAAAATAAAACATCCGATAATTTGTCAAAATAAAAGGTTCCCGGACGGGGACGCACCGCATGCAGTGGAAACCCGGGGTTACTCTGCATGTTCTCTCACAATGCTGGCAAACATGGGTGTCCTATGTGCCATGGCAGGTGCTTTTAAAGTCCTGGTTTAATTCATGGGGAGGAGAGAATCCCATGCCAGGACTTTTATCTGGTAGGACAAAAACCAAAGTTAGATCTCTCTGTGTACAACTGGACTGTAAGGTTTCAATGAACAATGAACAAAGCATTAGCGTCGAGTTGTACTGGCGTGTGCTCCCCTGATGACCTTGACTGACATGTGACCGTTGGCAGCTACACTGAGGGACACTGGAAAAACACAAAAGAAAATAACTGGAACAGAACAGAGGGGAAAATGAGAAAAACAGCGCGCGGATGAATAACATCACATTAACCCAGGAAGAGTCGTTTTCTAACATCTGCTTTTTTGTGAGTTTTCCTTTTTTTGTTTTTAATCTCGCCAGAACTTATTGTCTGAGCAGGACACAGCTGTCTGGCCTGGAACAGACATCAGTATCAAGCTCACACCACATCAAAACACGTTAGAGTTCCAGTGCGGCAGATTTCCACATCTGGGACTTCCCACAATCTTCTTCATCATACTCTCACCACTTGTCCTGCCTGTCCTGTGCTGAGCAGCTGATGAATCGCCTCCCTGTCGAGGGTCTCATAACGGCCTGATGTGTGACCTATTGCAGTGGGATCTTCTCCAAACGCGCTGTTATTACAGTGCAGTTGAGCGTGAGACGTGTGAAGAAGGCCAGGGGCAGAGGGCCTGATACTCACCATCTGGAGGTCTTGTTATGAAAGTCTGTCCTCTTTGGACACCATGAGGTGGCCATACTGGGGTTGTGCACGTGTTTCACCTGCCTCATTACCTGCGCAAGTGAAAGAAAGACTGCTGTGTTGCTGGGTTTCATAGTGAAATGAGACAAACATGGGAGGGGGATGATATCGCCCTTTTTGACGAGAGCCTTTACTACTGATGGTTTCAGCTGGCTCGTCTCCTCCTGCATGTCTCCCAGCAACCAAACTACGCCTCCTGTACCAGAATTAATTATTATTTATTCTATTTTTGAATGCACATTTAAGCACAAGCCACACTGTTATTCCGATGGGGGGGTTAAAAGGGAAAAAGGCCTGCAGTTGCTCTGTTGACCAGTAGATGGCGTTTTGGCTGTGATTTGTGCCTGACGTGGCAACCGTTGGTCACGTCCTCCTGGAGAGCAGTGATATACCCACATCTCTGGTTGATGTTTGGATAGAATACATTGCAACATCTAGAGCTGCTCTGTTGCAATCAGCGACCTAAATCACATCTGGCTTGTGTTAACAAAAAAAAAAAAGCAAAAAGCCGCACTGGAAACTGAACAACTGTCAACACTTTCTTAACATTTTGCGAATTACTATGAACGGCAACATGCCATAGAGATGATATGATAATTATGTTAAGGGGGAGGGGGAGGAGCTTCACTTGGGTCCAGATTAAAAAACAAACCAAATTTCAGATTCCTTTTTTAACCGGTGGAGGCTGGGTCTCCTGCTACTGGCTGTTGCGAGGGCTGACTCAGCAAGAACCGCAAAAAAACAGGCATTTGCTGCTGATGGCCCTTTAAAGTGATAGTCCGCTCATCAACATTTTATGTTTCAATAGAATTTAAATGTCCAAAAGGCTTCTTTCCCAGAAATCCCTGGCTGTTATTGTGTATATTAGTTGTTTTCCACCTCGTCACCCCCCTGCGAGCACGCGCGCGCGCTCGCGCTCGTCCTCCCACTCATTTATCCTTCACTGCAGCTCACATCAAGACTGGGGGGCTGAGGTCCTCGGTGTCTGACGTCCATAGGGAATAATGGTCCTTCAGCTCTGTCACATGTCCTCATGATGCTCACCCGATGAAGACCGCGAGGCGTTTTCTTAGTGGGGCATCGTCATAGCGCCCTATATAATGTCAAGCTGTGAGTCATGTGACCTCCCGACCCGCTACATGTTGTGAGTGCAACCAGCGGCGCTAAACTGCTAAACAGTGTTGTCGCTTCTGTTTGTATACATACTCACACACACACACACACACACATACACACACATACACAGGCATTTCTATCTTTCACAGACATCATGTATTACCCAGGCCCTCTAAACCTCTAAACCCAACTCTAAACCCAACACACTCAGACAGAAACTGGTCCACCCAAGACACAAACAAAGCAATGTTGTCTATGCTGTACAGTGCCAGGAGGAATGCAGGGAACTGTACATTGGGGAAACCAAACAGCCCCTCCATAAACGAATGGCCCAACACAGACGTGCCACTTCTTCAGGACAGGACTCAGCAGTACACCTACACCTAAAAGAAAGTGGACACTCCTTTGAGGACAGTCAAGTACGTGTGCTGGCCAGAGAAGATCGCTGGTTTGAGAGGGGTGTCAAGGAAGCCATCCACGTCAAGTTGGAAAAACCATCTTTAAACAGAGGTGGTGGACTAAGACACTTTCTGTCACCCACGTACAATGCAGTCCTCCACTAATTTCGTCAGCATTCCAAACATTCACACTGTTTGACGAGACCTGGTGACTCATTAACATGTGACCCAACAGACAAAGGGGAAGCACCCCAACCAAAACTAGAGGAACGACCCTGCCAAGGACTCTCAGGTGACCACCCGGGCCATTAACATGCCGATGGTCCACAGGGCTATATTTTCAAGCTCTGCCCCAGCAAACTTAGAACTGAAGAAGCTCTCTGGAGAGAGGGCGAAACGTTTTCAAAGAAACCTTTCAGTCCAGTTGACACATTTGGATAACCATGACCTGGATGAGTGAAAATCTACACAGACAAACCCAACTATCCCGAACCTTAACGAAACCCAATTCTAACCCAATCTCACACACACGGAATAAATATTGCCCTCCTCAATTTAGATAGATAGATAGATAGATAGATAGATAGATAGATAGATAGATAGATAGATAGATAGATAGATAGATAGATAGATAGATACTTCTCCAAGAGAAATTCGCAATTTAAATGATTTGATGATTCAATCATAATGTAAACATGTCAGGATTAATGCAACTCTGACCCAATCGATTGTCTGCCTATGGTAGTCTTAAACCTCACATGCTGGCATCAGTATCTTAAATCTTAAATTAAACAAAAGTATTTTGAGCGTGTGACCTGTAGGAAACAGAATGCACTTTTATGGCTTGAGCCATAATAAAGACAAGTAGGCGAAATGAGCCCAGCTGTAATATTACCATCTTAGTCATGCGACAATAAAAGCATTGCGATGAAATCACAGGCCACCAGAAAGGATCCTTGTAATAATAATATAGGTTTATGTTAATGTTATTGTATGATGTCTCTTTTAAATCAACAGGATCTAAGGCGGCTCAACAGCAAGGTCAGATTAAAATCTAAATCACTTCCAAATCACTTCCGTCACTTAGTCTCCTGTCAGGGTTGGTAAGAATGCAAGACTGGAGCACATTCCCTGTGTCATGGTTCAGTGGTAGTCCCAGGGAAGAGAAGTATTTTTTTTTGGCTGAAAGTTCTGCAGACTGGGGGCATCTGGCATGACAGCAGCGCTTTATACAGACTGGCGCTTGGGAAAAAAAAAATGGGAAAAAAATCCCATTAAACTGTGGAATTACAGTAGCGCAGGCCCCAACTACTTCCATCTGTCAGCTTCTCTGCAGGAGTGAGGAGCTGTGGGAGCCGTGCAGCGAGGAGAGAGCAGGAGAAACGACAGAACCGGGGAGACTCAGAAAGGACTGTAGCGAAACTCTGATTTCTGAAATTCTGCAACACCAAAGAACTTGAGTTGCGGCAGATGTGAACGTCGGTGTGGCTCTGCTGGGTCGCTTGTTCATCGCGTTTCGACTATAAAAGCGCCGTGCACTCCTGGTAATAAAACAATATACATTTCCACTCAAAGGCAAAGGCCGTGAGACGGAAGGTCTCCTTTTCCCCAAAAGGCCACGTAGTTTTCCTAGGACTGATGAGCTCCGGAATTCCAAGCATTCCTGCGAAACTCTGATGTGTTTGAGATTTTCCAGTGTAAGTTTCCAGGTCTGGTTGAACTGGAGAGAGAGCAGATGTTTCATCTTTTTTTTTTTTTTATACCTTTCTCCTTTTTATTCCACTCTGTAAAGTTTACAGGGTAAGGATGTGTTATAATGAAAGAAGATCACAGTCATTTTATCCATATGTAGAATCAAATAAATTATATTATTTGGTGTGTGTGAGTGGGTGTGTGTGTGTTCCAAGTGTGCTCCCACTGAAGTCCACATGCGGTTGGGTAAGCCGGCAGAGATGTTACTACAAGATGTAAACAAACTGCAGAGATCTCACCTCTCATTTTTCTTGCTCAAAAGATGCGTTCCCAGTTAGAGGGAACCTCTGCAGACCTCCCTTTCCCTTGTGTAAACACGTCCCTGAGGAGGCCGCTGTTTAATCCCACTGTCAAACAAAGATCCTCACATCACAGAGTCCACCCGGCTGCTTTGCTTTCATTTACTATGAAATTAATATTCTCCATCCTTGGGGAGACTCGGGAGTCCGTCTTTGGGACTGTCCCCTATCCTTTTTTTCTCCCTTCTGTTTATGCATGATGGGAATAAATGTTGGGATTAGGTGGACACAAGCATGGATCTAAATGTTCAGGTCGTCCTGTAACTGCAGGAGTTCAGCATGAGGGGAAAACACGTAAACTCACTGACGCAGGTAAAAACAGATAACTGCTCTGTAGCTGCACAGGAAGTCGGTTTGCTGTTACACTGCGTTTCCTGGAACGTCATATTGGTCCCTAACAGTGACACGTAGAGAGAGTTTTGTTTGGAACAGTGAAGCCACCCCTGGAACATGCTAAATGCCATTCATGTACATGTAAGATTTCTTTTTTCTTTTTTTTTTTTTTCAGTGTGCAGTTCCATGTAAAATGATTAAGCGCACACATTTTCCAGCTTACATTAAAAACCTTTAATCAGAGTGGAAAAACGTCTGCGTTATAGCAGACGTCTGTGGCTGGGGTTGCTGAAACAAATGACAGAACGACAGCGGCCCTGACCCGCTGAACGCAACAGCAAAACACAGAAAACAGGAAATCAGGAAAGTCCGAAATAACTCCTTCAGCCATTTTGTGGCTGAAGCCAACGTCTGTGGTTTCGCTCTTCCCGACTGTCTGTCGCTGCAGCACATGCGTCTTCTGTCCTCCCTTCACGGCCGACTTTTTTTGTGCAGGTCTTTCTGAGAGGCAGCCGACAGTTCTCCTCCCACAGATTCCTCCCGCCACAGCTTTGGCCCTCCGTCACGTTGCTTCAAGGTCTTCACCTTATTTTGCTGCTGTGCCTGCCTCCAGACCTCCAATACAGCTGGATGAAAATAGAACAGCAGTCTTCAGGACGTCCGCACAAAAGTCTTTAGTCATGTGGTCAAGAAAAAAAAAATAAAGAAAGAAGAATTTTGTAACCCTGTGAGGGTTCTGGAATGCCAAATTCAAATAACTCGGCACACTAAAGTTGATAATTTGCTGGTGTTCTCAGGGGCTAAAGCGATAATATTGTTTTTCCTGTTTTTAACATAAGGTCTTTCAGAGTGGGATCAACTTTCTGCAAGAATGTGAAGTAAATCCCCAAACAGCAATGCATTAAAACATTCCGGACATGTTTTTGCACAAATTCCTCTGTTTTGTACATTTGTACCCTGAAGAAATCAGTGTAGACACACATACAGACACACACACACACGCTTGTATTTCTAATGTCTTACCCACCCCCTTACCCTAACCCTAACCATCCCAGCTAACCCACTGACCTCAACCCTGACCTAAACCCAATTCTAACCCCAACCTTAACACCAAGTCTTAATCATCTAACCATCAAACAGGCCTTTGAAGTTGTGAGGACCATCCCTCACTTCCAAAAATGTCTTCACTTTACTAGAAAAATGCAGATTTTGGTACTCAGTATGTAACATGGGCAAGAACACAGACACACACACATACATACACACTAGTGAACTCAGAATTTCTTTTGTCATGGCTCCAGTGAGAGCTAAATCCAGTGAGCCCTTTGTCTGTCTCACTCTTTTGGCAGACTGCTGAGTCATGCATACTCCTCCTCTCGCTCTCTCTCCCTTTTCTATCTATATCTTTATACTACTCTTTTATAGTTCTTGGGATTTTGAATAATGCAGGCTGTATTTCCTCATCTTGTATTCTGTGTGTGTGTGTGTGTGTGTGTGTGTGTGTGTTTCTGTGTAAATTCACGGTTTGTGGCTGTGCTAATGTGAGGAACGAGCCTGTCTCTTGGCTACACAGCTTATCTGTAGTTAGTTTTGGAGTAACTGCCTCACATGCTTGGAGATCTTGGCTGGCAGTTGCCTGGAATGCAGCGGCCGTGTGTGTTTTTACGGACAGTTTGCACACGCATAGAAATAAGGATTTCACCGGCGCTGAAAAACGGCCCTCTTCGGTCTTTAGCTTTTACTGGCTGCTAACAGAAGGGGCGTTTTTTATTTGTTTACCCAGGCGGTCTGTCGGTGCCATCAAAGTCCTGCGAAGCCAGATGGTGACAGATCACCTGAAACCAGGTGGCTTTTTCTCTTTTTTTTTTTTTCACAGAACAGACGGTGAGGGGGGACGCAGGAGAAATGAACAATACAAGTGACTAAAGAAACAAGAACTTTCATTCCAGGGAGCCGCGAATCAGAGAACCTTTCAGTTCGCGAGTGTCCCGGTGCCAGAATTAAAAACCAAATCAGGCTGAATCAAAACGTCCTGCAGGGAGCAAATTAAGGGAAACGCATCAATAAAAAAACAACTCGCACAAAATAATGAAAATAAATAAACAACACAAAGAGTCGTTTCAAAGAGTGAATCAGCATTTGGATATTATTATTTTTAAAACTGTCGCTGCCCACAGCTCAATTCTTTGGGGAGGAAAAACTAAACTTCAAAGAGGAAACGTGTGGGCCCAGTGACCACCCCAGGCTTTTCTGAGGTCACTTTCATGTCATAACATCCCATCCTGAGATTTATCTTTTTTCCCCATCCCCTGCTTATTAATTGTCACTTTGAAATATATGTAATCACACCCTGTCCTTTTGACAAAAAAGTTCGTGTATTTTTTTTTTTTTTTTTAAAGCTGTTTATTTAGCCTCACAGCATCACTCTGTAAATCACTGCGAGACTTCTGACTGGCAGGATTGACGGGTGTGAAATGATCGGGACCAAAATCATTCCTCGTCAGGTTTTCTTGCTGCGAGCGTGTAGCCAACTGATCTGTCATGTCGACTTTGGTTGGACTGATGTTGCATCACGTAAGAAAAAAATAAATAAATAAAATCCTCTCTCGCACCTTCAGTACGTGAGAGCATCACTCTCACATATTCACTCCCTCGGTTGAGCTCTCACAACGGTAGCACGTGATGTGTAAGATAGCATGTGAGTGTGAGTGTGTGTGTGTGTGAGAGAGAGAGAGAGAGAGAGAGAGAGAGAGAGAGAGAGGAGGAAGAGGAGGGAGAGAGTGACAGTGTGGTGGGTGAAAATGACTCGATGTGTGTCTGGACATGTGAGCGTCTGTGTGAGTTAACATTTCTGTGTGAAGCTGTTGCCATATAGCTCACGGGGCTAAGACCTATTTATACACCCGGACTCCCCCACTCCGGAACCCCCGTGACATTTGCCTCTGTTCTTCCTAAAATGATCTTGCCCTTCCCCCACCCCCGACCCACCCATACACCCATAAACCATCTATTTGTCACCCTCAGGCAGGTCCTGACGTGCCCCCGGGGGCGTGCGCTCACCAAAACTCCCTGTCCTCTGGTCCTGTAAAGGTGTGGTGGGAGCCCCGTCAGGGTCAGCGGAGGCCACAAAGATGTGACTCTGCTTGCAGCCTCTGAGGACCTGCTGGAGGGCCTGTTTCTTCACAAGATTCACCTGCTGGAAGGTGAGGGACAGGGTGACTGGCTGATTTTGCATGTGTGTGTGTGTGTGTGGTGTGTCTGTGTGTGAGTAAAATATCTGTTCTGGTCTCTGTTCACAAGTGGCGTGTTGTTGTTGTGACATCATTAATTCAAGAGGGCGGCTCCAAAATCTATTAGCTGCATTTTTGCAGAAGTGAACATGCAATAGATGCAATTTTTCTACTGGAAATGTATGAATAATCGAATGATTATGTGTGATAATGACCTATATCCCTTCACAGCCTGTGAATATTGAAGCGTATGTTATGTTTGTGCGATGGAGAAAGAGCAAAAAGGGGAGTGGGGACAGGAGCATAGATGGGCTGGTGGACATGGAGTAAAAGGTAAGGTGATGAGAGTGCTCCATATTGTGTTTCAGACCGTGGGAATGGCGGTGTTATGTAATGACGCACGCTCACAGTAAACACTCAGAGTCATCCAGCCGGGGGCAGCAGCTTACGGTGGAAGAAGGATGGACCCTTCGCCTGCTACCGGGACATCTTAAGTGCTTGTGCCATCAACATTCTGCTGCTTGCATAACAGTTTCTCCCACCCTGGGAACCGGAGGGAACACGTGACCACTGAGAGGGTTCCTTCTGGCTGAAGGGCGATTTCTCATTCCCTCTCTTCCCCCCCTTCTTGCTCCGGCTTAGCAACAAAGGGGCTTTTCCTTCGTGACAAAACACTTGTCGGGTTAACACAAGCACAAGTGACTGGGACATTAAGTTTAACGCAGCTATGACGCATTCTCCTTAATGCCTGCAAGATGTTGGAGTAGGAGCAGCTGCGGCGGACAACATCTGGGAGCTGCACACCTTTATGTCCGGGGAAAAAAAAACAAACACTCAGAGAAGAAAACCACCCAAGCAATCGCACACTGACTGAGTCATGCCTGCATGACTGCAGAGGTGCGGCGGTGGTTAGCACGGCTGCCTGGTAGCAAGAAGGCTCTGTGTGTGTGTGTGTGTGTATGCTGTGACAGACTGGTGACCCGCTCCGGGTGTGTTTCTGCTCCGAGCTGCTGGGATCGACTCGAACACATCCTGCGACTCTGATTAGCAATAGGCAACAGTGTAAAAGGGGTAGTTACCAATATAACATTTCAAATTTGGGTGGAAATACTGCAAATACGTTCTCACCCAAAAAAAAAAAAAAAAAGATTAAATTATTGTTGGAGTCCTGATCAAAATTCTGGCTCTTAATAGTTTTTGAAACTGTGTGTATGTACAGTATTTCTCCAAGGGTAGGACAGTCAGTCAGTCTGGAAGCCTTTGCATACGTGTGTGGTTTCATTTTTGTTCTCATTCTCCCGGGATTGAACAGAAACACGCTGTAGTCCGAGGGAAAGCCGCGTTACAGGAATATCCTCTTTATTTATATACTTTGAATAGTATTTTCCCACATCAAGATACATATTCATGGCCATTTTATTCCTAAACATTTGAAACTGAAGCAATGAGTACAGGTCATATTGAATCATACATCGAATCTTTTATTTGTGGGCATATTTCATTTGTCCCGGTATCCATATTCTTCCATTTAAATGGATGCAGAAATGTTCCTTTTGTCATCTTTTAGCTGAGGTTCTTGTGCTGAGGATTTTCTAAGTTGTGCCACCTCAAACGTGCTGTACAACGTTTCGGTATCTATCTATCCTGCATACCCCTGTCTTCTCCCTCCGGCTAATTTTCTTATCAACATCAGCCTCCCCTTACGAGGTCCCCGGTTCCCTGCCTCGGAACAATTATTCCCCACGCCATTCCTGATTTTTGTCAAGAAAAGTATTTTTTTGTTTTAATTTTTTTTTTTTTTTTTTAAATGCCATCTTACGAAAAATCACTGCAGAAGAAGTGTGAAGTTCAAAGAGTTATGCAGCCACGGGAGAGCTGCTGTTGCTATGGAGATGAGTGATTCTCTGTGTGCTTTTGTGTGTGTCTGTAAATGTGTGCATCACAGAACGATTTGGGAGGATTGACCAAATCTTGCTTGTTAACTTTGTGTGTAGATAGATAGATAGATAGATAGATAGATAGATAGATAGATAGATAGATACGTAGATAGATAGATAGTCACACAGAGCACTCACACACATAAAACACAAATCACGTGGATGCTTGTTAAATTCTAAGCAGTGCCGCACAAAAAGGCTGGAACAACCTTCAAGGATATTTTGCACAAAAAAAGTTGAGTAAAGGTAGAAAGGAAAGCGTGCACAAACAGCACGCCATCCCCATCTTTGGATATTAGCTCCTGCTTGCATGAATATTGTTCAAGCGTCACATGAGCCAGCAGCGGGCTCCACGTGCAGGGCGCACGGCATTGCCAGTGAGAGGAGGCACCGAGCAGTGCGCATGTTCGGGAGTAAACGCACAGCACTTGGCAACCTGAACCCATCATTTCTATGGCTTGTTCCCTGTAGACAAGCACGGAGGGAGTAATAACGAGACATGAGCAAATCGCGTGGAATAATTAAGTTACCGTGCAGCTTACGTGGCATATAATGGTTATTTAAAAAAAAAAAAAAAAAAAAAAAAAAAAGCTCTTAGCTTGACGGATGCTAACAGGAAGGAGCGTGGGAGCCTTTCAGCACTGGACAGCTCTCTCCGCGCGCTCCTGGCATGCACGCGGGAAAAGTGACCGTCCGTCACAGCTCGTGGGCGCCGCGTGCAGATGCTCCGCGCAGCCGCCGCTAGAGCAGAGCCACGAGAGATGAGCGGCATAGCGGAGTTTCTCCTGGAAGTGTGCGTCCTGGTGACAGCCGTTGTCTCGCTGTTGACAAACTTGTCTGTGCTGCTATGCTACTGCCAGAGCAGCGAGTTAAGATCCCACGTACCCGGCATCTTCATCCTAAACCTCTCCTTCTCCAACATCCTCCTCGCCGCTATCAACATGCCCTCGACGTTCCTCGGAGTGGCCGAAAACGGAAAGCCCTTCGGGGACTCGTTCTGCCAAGTCGCCAGCTTTGCCGAGACTTTTCTCACCACTAACGCAATGCTGAGCATGGCCGCGCTGAGCATGGACAGGTGGATCGCCGTGGTGTTTCCGCTCAGTTACTCCAGCAAGATGCGCTACAGGGACGCGCTCCTGATCGTGGCTTATTCCTGGCTACAGTCGCTCGGCTTCTCCCTGACCCAGCTGCTGATGAACTGGGGAGGGTACAGCCACACTTACGCGTCCTGCACCGTCCGCCTGGAGGACAGGTCGTGGCTGGTCGCTTACGCCACCTTCACGGCGCTGTTCCACTCCAGCAGCTTCCTGCTCTGCCTCCTCGTCCTGTGCTTCGCCTACCTGAAAGTTTTGAGGGTGGCCAGGTCCCACTGCAAGAGGATAGATGTGATCACAGTGCAGACCCTGCTGCTGCTTGTTGATATTCACCCCAGGTATGGTAAAAACCCAGAAGCTGGTCAATCCTATTCTGAATTTGTCAACTTCATTTTTTCCTGAAACCCAAATGATGCATTATTATCATATGAGCCATGACATCACGTTATTCTGTCTGATTTTCAGTGTGAAGGAGCGATGTCTGGCTCAGCAGAAGAAGAGGAGGCAGCGCGCCACTAAAAAGATTTGCGTCTTTATCGGCTCCTTCATCCTCTGCTTTTCACCTTATGTGATAACAAGGCAAGTTCCCAACGCTGTTTGTGGACTCGCTGTCCACACTTATGATTTCTTGATAAATGCATGCCTGTTTTTTGATTTCACTTTTATGGAACGAAGCGGGAATTGTGGAGACGGAAGCACTCTGTCAGCCCAGCTTACTTCTCCATGCTCATCCCTCCTGCAGGTTGGTGGAGCTAATGCCCTCCGTGCACATCCCCCGGTACTGGGGCGTGACCACCAAGTGTCTGACCTACGCCAAAACCTCCACCGACGCGTTCGTGTACTGTCTCCTGCGGCAGCAGTACAGAAAAGTGCTGGTTAACATCATCCACCGAGTTCTGAGGAAGAACCAGTACCCGCTGTCGGCCTACAGCACCAGCAGCACGCTGGACACCACGGACGACAGCTGCACCGTCAGAATTACCTGAGCCGCCAGTTCGAAGGCTTCATCGCCTGCGGAAAGGTCAGAGGTCAGCCGCTGCAACGCTGATGAAGGGTCAGCGGTTAAAGTTGCAGTCTGTGTCAGGGCGTGCGGCGGGGGTTTTTTTCTGAAGCTCCGGCGTTTTTGGGGGCTGGAAGGACGCTTCAGGGATAAGTGCACCAGACTGAGCCAAAGGGCATCCAGAAGTTTCCAGGCTGCTGTTTCCGGCTGGTTGCCCGCAGATGCACTGTGAAGGAAGCGTCAATGTACACAGCAGTACCGTCGTCATGTAAATGTATAGTTAAAGTAACCTTGAATTTCTTTCCCAAGTGGTCTTCAAGCCTCGCTGAAAAACCTGTATTCTGATGACTGTTATAAACTCGTTATTAATGTTTGTGTTGCGGCGTGATATATCGAACCTACGAGGTCATTAATTGTGTTGAGATGTTTTATCGCTGCAAAAAAGTAAAAAAAAAAAAAAAAAAAAAAGAAAAGGAAAAACACAGAGATTAAAGAATAACAGCACAAACAATCTGAGTGCAGTGTTTTTATTGGACCAGTGGAAAACTGTCTTCGGCTGTGACACTTTAAAAACCACGGTGTCAGGACACCTCCGGGGGAACTTCAAAACTAATGTTGTCTCAGGCCTTCTGCAGCTCAGGCCGAAGGCTTTTCTTTGAACACATCTGTCCAGGTTATTTGACGTACTCGCCCCAAATGTGGCGTTGAGGTCCAGACTTGGACGGGACACAATTTTTAGCATTCCAGGAGATTCCAATTTAACAAGAGAAGCTAGAAGCTTTAGCCACTGCTGGACATATTTGTTTCCTCTTCTTCCTGCTGGGCACTCTGAGACCTGCAGTTTCGGTGTCGGTGTCGCACCTCCAGAGGAGATCGTTCATGCACGAAAATGTTCTGAAGGCACAATCTATGCTCAAAACATGACAAAACTTACCTAACGCCCACCCCCAGACACGTTTTCTTTGCAGCCCACCCCAACCCCACTATGCACACTCCCCCGCACACATGCACGCACACGTACGCGCAGCTCAGGGCAGTGAAACATGATCGTTAGCTTCTTGACGCAGAGCAGCGAGCTGGACTTTTTTTTTTTTTCTTTTTTTTTTTTTTTTGGTCAGGGATGTCCTGCGCTGACAAAGGAAGGAGGTGTCTGTGTAGAAGGTGGCAATTATCATTCGGCCCGGGGAGGGAAAAAGTCGGAGCTTTAAAAAGACCCACTGCCACATCGCCCATCACCGGTGTCAAGCAGCTGAACTCAACCGCAACATGCGTGCAGGACTTTGGGTCCCGTTTCTGAGCCTGCTGGGAAGTTGTTGGTGCGCGCCGCAGCAGACATGTCACCCCGGAGACGAGTTTTTAGGTAAAAGTCGCTTCAGGTTCAAAGAGAATGAGTTTACATTGTGTCGTACGTCGGAGCCGCCAGTGCGTTGTGCCGATGCGTAGGGTTTAAAAGCTGTATTCTTCTTTGGAACTAGGAGCATGTGGACTTTTTCTAAAATGTGGTGTTTTCGCAACTGCATTAGAATAAATAATTTCTTTATGTGAAGAAAAAAATGGGACTTTCTTTCTTTCTTTCTTTCTTTCTTTCTTTCTTTCTTTCTTTCTTTCTTTCTTTTTTATCTATCTATGTTATGTCACCTGCTGTTCTTAAAACCTCTTTATTGCTGTCATAAACAGTAATTTAACAGAACTCCAGCTTTTGCCGTGTTCTTTTCTTTTGACGCAGTCGCCCCCTAGCGTCGCACGCGTGAATCGTCATTAGTCTTGACTGCACTGACGGCCGCTTGTCCTGGGTTTCCTTACAGGTTTATGCAGCAGCAACGCGTTTGAAGAGAAACGTATGTGGATTTTCAAATTCTGCTTTCTATTTTGTTATATCCATGATATATCTTGAATACTTTTAAAAAATATTGTTTTCATTTATTGAAGCTATGAGAGAAATTTGCCAACTCAAACCTCGTGAACAATCGTCACTGCAAGCATCAACAGGTTTCCGTCCCAGAGTTAACGGAGATAAAATGGACCTGCAGTCGACAGCGGAGGACTTAGCTCTGAAATAAGAAGGGAATGGAAACATTCCTGCATTAGCATGTCACCCCATCTGTGACGTAACATTGAATTCTGATGCCAGAAAAAAAAAAGGAAAATATCAGACAATTTTGTCTGTGAATGCAATCACAAGAGAACGTGGGTCTTTTCCGGCTTCTTCTCTCCCACAGCTACCTGTACAGAGCTGAACCTGGGCTACTGTAATGATCTGGATTACTCTAGGTAGGATTTACTGAGAGGCCTTGGATTTAAAGTCTTACTCTGGAATGGTGCATTTTGAATTAATAATGAAAGTCCCGTCTTCTATTAAATGCAACCTCTCCAGGACTATATTCCCCAACATCCTCGGGCACCGCACCCGCACGGATGCAGAATCGGGACCAGAGTACCTTCTGCTGAGTGTCATCCACGGCCTGCTCAACGGGGAGTGCTCCCCCGAGATACGTCTGGTCGGCTGCTCCGTAATCGCCTCACCCTGCCACAACGACAAGATGATCAAGCCCTGCCGCAGCACGTGCGATGCTTTAAGGAAAGACTGCGCCCACGCCTTCGAGGCCATTGAAATGGCCTGGCCGTACTTCCTGGACTGTGACCGCTTTTTTGCCAGTGAGCAGGAGGGCTGCTTTGACCCACTAAGAGGACTAAGAGGTAAAAAAAAAAAAAAAAAAAAAAGAAATGAACTAAAACTGTGGCGCTGCTTCTCTTCAGACTGATCCCCTTCCTGTCGTTGCCTCCAGCCAGACAGGAGCTGGCACTGGCCAGTCTCCATCCGGAAGAACCCAGCACCATTATCCAGTTTATCTACACCTCCAACTCCCAGATGTACAGTTTACTGAAGAGAACCGCAGCCAAGTGCTCCCACATCTCTCATGTATACAGTATCGGCCGCAGCACTGAAGGCAGGGACCTGCTGGTTATCGAGTTCACCAACAACCCGGGGCAGCATGAGCTGTGTGAGTAAGACAACTGTAAATCCAGTGTTCTGGAATGTTTTGGGGACTGTCATAATACAGTGCTTTCTGTTGTGTGAGTTAGTTCCAGCATCAACTTCTTTCTCTTCTCATAGCTTATTCAGAAATAATACTATGCGTTTCCGGATATTGCCACTAGGGGACACTAGAACCGGATGCTGTAAACGGTGACATCATGATAAAGATGCCGTCTATTAGATTGCTTTAATTTAGTTGTAAGATTATATAAATGTATATATAAATGTATTCCCCTGGCAGTAAAGAAAGAGGGCATTAAGGGGTGGTATTTAGGGGTGGTATTTAGTTAAGGGGTGGTGTTTAGTTGTTTGTTCTAAAACATAAAACACGTCTTTTTTACATTGAGATAAACAAACTTTACCTAGGAATTGACAGCCACCAATTTTTAAATGTAATGACATTTTTTAGGATTTATTATTATTATTATCATCATCATCATTCCCTGCTTCTGTCTGTGATGTACATAGTGGAACCAGAGATCAAGCTGGTGGGAAACATGCATGGCAATGAAGTGCTGGGCCGCCAGTTGCTAATCTACATGGCCCAGTACCTGTGTTCTGAGTATTTGCTTGGGAATCAGCGAATCCAGACCCTCATCAATACCACACGCATCCACATTCTGGCTTCCATGAATCCAGATGGCTATGAGCTGGCTGCCTCAGAGGTAGAGGATAGCAATGATCCGGAGCTCAGCAACCAGGAAGTAAATATTGTTAACAGCAGCAGAGACAAACCGCCATTATCCGCTCTCCCTCTGCCTGATCTTTCTGTTGGGGTCTGCAGGTGGAGGCATGGAGGAGGATGAAAAACAGCATGCTAATGTCGAATCTCTAGCTGTGACGCACGTCAGTCACCAGCAAAAAGATCAGATTTGTCTTTTTTGCACAAAGGGTGTGTTTGCATTGTGGTAAAAGGTCTGCCGCAATATCTCCCAATGCCTTCCACCTTTTAGCTTCCACTATACTGACTACTAATTCAACATCAATAATAATAAATTAGTGGCATGTTGCATATGTTTGCATCGGCAGGCGTTTTAACCACACTGACCCGTTGTTCTTTTCCTTCCGGTTCTGCTACATCCAAAGCCTTGCATGCTAATGCTCATGTTTACCATACGCGGAAACAGAATTTTGGCCTCTCTCTCTGCAAAGAGCCACGTCAGATCTGAAATTTTGGTGCACCGCTATTGTTGACGCCGACTACTGCACACGCGGATGAATCCACTGTATCCGATTATATTATATGAATATAATCACGTTTACTTTGGCATGTGTCATGAATTGGGTTCGTCGAAAATGGCGGTGTGCATTTGTGAAACGTGCACACATGCCTTTTTGACAATATAAATCCAAAGTGCTTCACGAGTGGTTTGAGGGATAGATTTTTAATCTATAATCCATGATTATAGATGAAATGTAAAGAACATCAGTTTCCTTCTCAGATGGCGGATAATCGGTCTTGTCTACATGTTAACGGCAGAATTAAGAAAGTCTAACACGCTTTCTTGTTCTCACTTTCTCCTGTTCTGAATTTTCTGCTCACAGTCGTTGCTCCCGCTAATTTTGGCAGACACACTGCTGTCGTGGATGTTTTTGGCTGATTCCAGTGTTGTCAACCTTTCAGGGTCACTTGTTGAACGGTTGGACCAATGGTCGGACAAACGCCCAGAACATTGACCTCAACCGCAATTTCCCGGACCTGACTTCTGTTTTTTACCGGAACCGGCGCAGCAGACACTTCCGCATCGACCACATCCCCATCCCTGACGCCTACTGGTTTGGCAAAGTACGGTAGGGTTTCTAATCCGACTTATTCCATCCAGATAGTTTGATTTAAAAAAAAAAAAATCCCACCTTTGGGCTGCAGGTGGCACCAGAGACCTACGCAGTGATGAAGTGGATACGGTCGCTGCCCTTCGTCCAGTCCGCCAGCCTCCACGGCGGGGAGCTGGTGATCTCTTACCCCTTTGACTTCTCCAGGGACTTGCATGAGGAAAGGATGTTCTCACCCACTCCTGATGAGCAGGTGACTGATGTGTTGGAGGATGCTAATTTTATTGTCCATCGAGCTTCACGGCCATTCTGTTTCTCAGGCTTTCAAGCGGCTGGCTCATACCTACGCGGACAATCACGCCACCATGTCAAACAACGACACAGACAGGTGCGGGGCCTCTTTTTACCGGACCAGAGGCATCATCAATGGAGCGCTGTGGTACAGCTTTGCCGGAGGTGAGCTGCAGCACGACAACCAGACACAGTGGTCTCATGAGTGCATACAAGGGAGTCAGTATCTGTACCTCCCTGTCTCCGTCGCAGGTATGTCAGACTTCAACTACTTACACACTAACTGTCTGGAGATCACTGTGGAGCTCGGCTGTGACAAATTCCCAGCAGAGCAAGAGCTTTACCCAGAATGGAAGAGAAATAAAGAAGCTCTGCTCAGTTTCATGGAGTCTGTGAGTGTCAGAGATGCTGCCAAGACCAAAAGAAAAAAACAAAGTATACTTTAAGAGGAGGAAATAATGTGGCTTTCTGGTGTGTGGGAACAGGTCCATCGGGGGATAAAGGGAGTAGTTAAGGATACTGATGGAAACGGAATACAAGGGGCCACCGTCTCTGTCAGAGGCATCAGGAAAGATGTCACCACAGGTAGAAGCACTTTAATTAACCGTCTGTTTTTCTAATCAACTCAGTAAAAACTGTGCACCGACGCTACAGCAACACAGAGAAAGAAAAAGCATGTGCAATTTCTCTTTAGCATAAACAATCTGATTACAATACTGCTAATCAGATTGCTTCAAACTTCAGACTTCAAAAAGACTTCCACTTTTGTTGTTTTCTTTTTTATTTGATGTCATGGATTTAAATCTTAGATCTCATTCATTTACCTTATTCTCCCCTTTTTCTCCTTCTTCCCTCTCATCACCTCGGCTCCAGCCGATGACGGCGACTACTGGCGGTTGCTGAACGCTGGCACTCACATCCTGACAGCCACAGCGAAAGGTTACTCCAGGGTCAGCAAGAGGGTTTATCTGCCTCACAACATGAAGAAGGCCGGCCGTGTGGATTTTGTCCTGTCAAAGGTTGGACCTTTCGCTTTCAGATCCTGTTAGCTTAGCTTCATTTTGCTGCATTTATCTGACAAATTTCTACAGAAGCACACTGCGCTAGGGTAGGGTTACCTTTTAAGAAGGTCATTCATCATCTCCTGTCTTCAACCTCGTCCAGGTTCCCGTGGAGCCCGATATAGACGATCATCTCTTCCCTACGGTGGACACGTGGGAGAGATTTGACCCCTACAACCAGTTTGAGCGTTACAATGATCCAGATGCGGGAGAAGTAGAGCGGGAGGAGAAACCGTGGTGGTGGAACTACTTTGCCCAGTCTGGTATCTCACCTCCACACTGGTTGCTGCGAACTGTCTAGACGCATTATTGGACAATGAGGTTCCCGACACACCCCAGGGAGAAGAGTGATCTGGAAATAAACCCAGAAGTTCACAAACACAGAGTTTCAGAATGTTCTTGAAGAACGTGAATATGCTTTTTTTTTTTTTTTTTTTTTTTTTTTGCTCCAAGCAACACATTTAATTATGCACCTATAATCAGAGTTGAGGTCAACATTGCTTTGTTGTTTATCCTGTGGAGTTTGAATGACTGTGACTGTGTTTTTATTTTATTTTTTTTTTTTAAATCTTTGATTTTATTTTCCCAAGTGAAAATTCAGTGCACTAAATGCAAGAATGTGATGATATTCACATTGTACACGCAGTCACTGCATGAAATAGATTTGGGCACATTTTGGTTGAAAGTTTCATTCAGATTTGACTGATTTGACACGTTCCAAATACACACACAACCCAAACTCCCCTCAGCGGTCTGACATTTATCGCTATTAAACACTACTGATGCCACCTGTAAACAGCAGATGTTGTAGCTTTTCTGGATATGATTGCAATTCACAGGCATGTAAGTCGTGTAATAAATACAGTATTTACGACACATCTCTTTTCACTGTTACCTTTTTATTTTAAATTAAAACTGAACACGTTGATATTAGTCATTTTATAATTTGTTCGCTAGATGGCACAAAAGAACACATAATGACCAGCGCAGCCTCAATGACCGTACCGTAATTATTCAAGAAGCCAAATGTTGCTATTAGACTAATAATATCAGTCATAATCTAATAGAAAATCTATCACTGGTGATTTGTATAACGACATTTCTTGGTTTGTTGAGAAAACTTACTTTGAAAGCCATAAGTAGTTCTCAGGGGTCCAAGCGAAAGAGCGGAAGAACACTTTTTATTTGCAACCGTCTTACTACTCTACACCTTCAGGTGCGGTTAGATCCTTACGCCATTGGGCCAGGTAAGTTGCTGCTACTGTGTCTTCAGTGAAGACGCAAGAAGTTATACTTGTATGACAAAACAGTCTGTCAAAGTATCACACTTTTGTTTGACAAGCACATCATGGTCACAGTAAACAAGCCGAAGGTATGGAGCCATTTTATTTGCCTTCGTAATGGTCGCAATTTAAACTGGAAAATCTGTACGTTACCCTTTAAAAAAATCTTTGTAAGCACAGTTGGCACGAAACAGTACCAGTAATATTAACAAGTACTGTCATCAGGGCGGGATAGTTGCATATTATGTCAGAAACATTAATAGAATATATTTGTGTGCTTTTGCATTTGTTGAACTGCATTTCATCTAAACATCTTCTAGTCTGCTCAGTTTGTTACTGAAGCAGAGGCGTGTGCGGGTAATGCTGATACTGAAGACGTGGTGCGGCCGCTAGATGTCGCCACCACCCTCAATCAATGTTGCATAACAAGCCATTAAAGGGATAGTTTACCCCAAATTAAAATTTCCATAATTTAATATTATCATTTAGTCGGGTGTAAGGTGGCATCCAATAAATTAGTGTCAGACTTTGATTGAGGCTGTGGTAAATAGATAATGAGTAAATGTTCAGCATTTTTACATCAAATGTCTCTTAAAACGATGCATTACCCACTTTGTTTTCATTTTCCTGGGCCTTTTTTACTCCAATATCCTGAGAAATGTCCTGGTTGGCTCTGTATCAGCGGTGTAAATGTCATGTATTATTGTGAATGTGTTAACAAACGTCCTCATGTTAACCTCCTGGCTGTTTAGAGGTTATCAGGGGTGGAACTGCTTAGCAAATCAATCAGTGCTGCACAGCCATGTGGTCGAATAACAGGTCATCATTTACATTGAGTTGAAAATCAGTAACTGTCAAAAAGGAAATGGCATGACAGTTATGCTAAGACTGACTTACACAGCTACTACTGCCATAGTTTTTGAGCTGAACATTTTTTCCTTATTGTGACTTTTTAACAGATTAGTTAATCAATAATGGCCTCTGTGCTTAAGCCTTCATGTTTGGACTTTAATCTCAATTTCAGGCATTTTTAGACACCTAATCGGTGAGGCTTTTATGAATGTCCTGATAATCGAAGGATTTATGTTGCCTCTGGAGACTTGCCTTTGTAAACGTCTACTTTGATTCATGCTGTCATCTCTCCCAGGGGTCCCAGAGGTCTCCTCTTGAGCACTTCTCTGTTTGGCAGACCTAGAGGCCTCCGTGTCTCCCCATTTCTCACCGGCCTCCCCAAAGTCATCACTTAAAGTTTCTCTAACATAGCTCTCTTTTAACACTGCATATAAAGTGTGAACGTCAAACCACTTTCTCCCATCCTTCTCTCCCCCTCCCTCTTTTTTTCTCTTTGTTCCTGTCTGTCAGTCTGTCTTTTATTCTTGCAGTTATCTAACTGCTGAGCCCCAGGAGTAGAGTCCTGCTCAATGTGGCAGAGATGATTTGTTTGCTTTGCAATTATTTTCCATCAGTGGAGACAAATGGATTCATACTGCATACAAAACCCCTCACAGACTGAGCAGGAGTGACGATGGCGGTGGAACCATCTCATATGTAAGACGACAAAAGGACGGGGACTGTACAGTAGATGACGGCTTCGTCTTAGCTAGCGTATAAGATCTCAGAACAAAGAACCGCCAGGAACTTTTGAAGGACCTTTTGTGCCTTTTGACTCAGCCCGGACCCAAATCATTACCTCATTGAGGCCTTGATGCAGACGTTTGAGCTCACAGGCTGATCCGACTGCTACAAAGGTCCTCATAATGTAACACGGTAGCGTGTTTGGTCTCCACCTCCCTGGATGCACTACCTACAGTGACTGTGCATGCTCTTGATGGATTCTATTTGGATGCATGAATGGGCTCATCAATGCCTTCAACGCTCCTGTCATCCGGAGCTGCTGACACACTCCAGCCACATGAGGCTGGCCACTGTCAGGGTCTATTCTTCCTCTCTGCACTGGCTCCCCTTCTCCTTTACCTGGCCATCAGCAGTAGGGTCCCCCCATATCAGCCCGGGCCTGCTCAAGGCTCCTTCCTGTTAAAAGGAAGGTTTTCCTTCCCACTTTTGCTTGTGCAGGGGTCAACCGCTGGGTTTTTGTAACATGCTGAGAGACGATGACAATTTTAACAGATGCTGCATAAATAAAATTGAATGGAACTGCACTGAATCAGCTTATAGACAGACAATGGATCTGCGGATCCCACCGGGTCACCAGTAGCAACCAGGGTAACTCTGCCAAGCATGTGGAGCACTATGCCTCCTGACTGATCATGCTGGAGGATGAGGGAGACAGCAGAACATTCTCCACGGTGTCTCCAAGCTCTTTGATGAAGAGAATATAATAGCTTCCTTAACCGACGGGTTCATATTCAGGAAGTCTGATTGACTGTTTGTTTCTTTGTTTGAGTCGTGTATTTCACCCACTGTGAAACGCGATGTCTTAGAGCTTCAAATAGCCAGAACACTGCCTTCCAATGGTTCCACCATTGTTAAAACTCCCTTTTAGCCCCCTTTTTCATCCCAGACACAACTGTAAGCACATGATATAACCCGAGGTTTGGAATCTTGCAAATATTTATTGACTTTAAACAAGTGAAGGTGTGGTTTGCACACAGAATAATGGTGGAAGGTCTCTCGCTGTGCCCCCAGTGCGTGATGAACGAAACTGGATGGCAGACTTATTTCTTTCTTTATTGAACTTTCAGAGTACCAACAGTAAAAGAGATTAACCTTTTCCTCCAAGCTCACGTCTCCCCGATTTTCCTTTCCCTTTCCCCGTCTTCCTTTCCCTGTTCATGACCTTGTCTCCCCTTTTCCGAATGTCTATGTTCACTGTGCCCTGTCCCCCCCCCCCAACCACCCAGCCCTTGTTTCCCCTTTCCCTCCCCTTTCCTCTCTTTAGAAGAAGGGCAGGTTCAGGGGTCACCAATTACGCAGAGAGGGCTGAGAAAGTTGTATGGGTTCTGCCCTCGGGGCTGCCATCTTGGATTATCATCAGGGAGATTGCAGGTACTCAGCAGCCAGTGGCTGCTGGCACAGCCACAGCCTTTGTCCCAGCACCAGGCTGCGTAGACCCAGCTAGGTTCAAACCCTCCTCATGCCTCACTGGCTATCGGGCTCCAAATAATCTCCCCCCCCTTCACGTGTTAAGCTGCCCGGTTCGACTAATATGTATGTCTAGACTTCTTCGACCTAGGAACACATTCTGAACCACATGTGAGGGATTGTCAAGTTGCTTCCTTACTTCCAAACCTGCAGTCTGGCCTCAGTGCATTTAGTTAGAATCACCAAATTTTCTTAAAACATGTCAACCATTTAGTGCAATAATAATAAGGATCAGAGATGAAGACCACACATTCCTGTTCTAAATTCTGTTCATTGCTACAGAAACTAGATGTTGAATTTGAGAAATCCTGGGAAGAACAGGGTTAGTACCTGATGTAATTACAATAGCAGGTAGAAACAACATGCAAAAAATCTACATCCTGAAAAGCAAAGCTAAATTTAATTTATCAAAATAAAATGAAATAGAAAACTTTTTTTTTTTTATTTGCCAGAGAGTTTCTTGGCGTGCTTTTACCGAAAGTATCTGGGGATGACGAACGTTCCCTTGACCCTTAACTTTCCCTTTTTTTTTTTTTGATTCCCTGGAATTCTTGAAGGGGCGGGGCTCTGTGATGAAGAACTCTGATTGGTGGATCCCACGTTCTGTACTCCCGCCATGTCTAAGCAATTTTGTTTAATTCACTTATACAAGCTTCACTTTCAAAACGGAGCAAAAGAGGCCAGGCATCTTTGCCGGGAAAGAAATATGAAAGAAGGGTAAAAAAACACCCAAAAGGTTGCGGTGGAAACTGGACCATGTTCCAATCTATATATCCTGGACGAATCACCAGACACTTCACGCGTAGGGAGAAGTTTTCAGTCAATCTAACGTGCATGTTTCCTAAATGTGGGAGAGAGCTGGAGTGCTGACAGAAAACCCAGGCAGACACAACCTGAGACACTGTGACGCCCCAGTTCGTGTCATATAGAGTTTTAATAAACTGAAAGTGTGAGGTACTTTAGAATTCTGGCCCCTTTTTTTTTTTTTTTTTTTTTTTTTTTTTCTCAGGTTAAGAGGAACCTAGCCCAGAGAGGCTGTGGTCAACAGAAGCTGTGCAGCCATTTGGAGTTGAAACGGCTTCTGAATAGAGACTCCAGAGTCTGATTCAGTGTGTTCAACCAAACTCGCGGTAATTGCAAAAGCAGCACTTGGTCCGCTAATAATGGGTGCGTGTCATCTCAAATCCCCAGCCGGCCTGTCCGTCCGTGCCACTGAGGCAACAATTACAGGCTGCAGACTCAGGTCTGCAACTGGACATGCACACTAAGAGCAGAAGAACAGAAGTCACTGTGTGGGTGTGTGTGTGTGTGAGGAAGTGCGTGGGCAGGAGGTTAAGGGGTGCATTAGTAAGTGAATTAGGTGTGTGAAAGCTTTGCTCTGCGTGTACATGTCTGAGGACATGACAAAGAGCAAACGCCGTAATGTTGCTGAGCCCGATTTGAGCTACGGAGGGAGTTTTATTTTATATAATTTATATTTCAGGACGTGAACATAATTTAATAGTGACCCAAGAAAATAAATATGTGACTGCATTGAGCATTAATAATAACCTTTTTACCTTTTTTTTTTTTTTCCATAAAAACTGTGGTCAGTAAAATGCCACTCAGAGCCCATCCTGGTGCTTGCTGGAATTTCCTGGATGCCTCCTTTACAACAGTTGAACCTCTCTCCTTGAGGTTCTGATAAATGGGTGATTTAGATGCAGTCTAAGATGCAGCCATGTCTTTTTCTGCGACGCTCTTTTTTTGGGGATGGGCAAAACAATGACAGATTCACACGTTTCCTCGCAGGTATGGTTAACGGTGGCGAAACGCTGATTTCAAGCACCGCCCCCCTTTAAAAATCCTCCGCGCTGTTATTCCAACTCAATCGGGGGGGGTCGCCAGGTCTGCACATGTCAACACCCTCACCTGTGGTTTTGTTGAGCCACATAAACCCCAAAAAGGGCCAATGCTGCAAAGGGCCAACATTCAAAAACTTTGTGGGTTCTTCTCTAACCTCACACTTCATTCACTTAATCCGATCTGAGGTCTGAGGTCATCTTTGCATCAGGTCGAAGAACCGAGAGTGTTGCATAGCACGCTCTCACAGTTGCCTTCAGCACAGATGAGCTGACCATCTCGGTGGAGGTGGGTTTGATGTCTTATTAGGCCTTTGTCTTTGGAAGCGAACCTCTATCACCTCACTTCCTTTACCAAACGCTCTCATGGCTACCCATCCATGACTCCCACAATGGCCATCACGAGGGTTTGCTTAAACATAGACTGATCTTCCTGTCACGCCGCTATTGTTTTATTTGGTTTTCGCCTCAGAGGCGTGACGAACTGGTGTCACGGCAGACAATGGAGCCGAGTCAGGGTCTGACCCCAAAACTAATTTGCCGGCTTAAGTTCTTTTAACAGGTGGCGGTTTCACCAGCGCACAGTTTGTTGATCATTCATTCTGCTCTCTCTCTTTTTTTGATGTGAACAGAATTTCTCTCTTCCTGTTTAATGAGCTGCCAGGGGTGATTCTTTAAGGACTCTTTTGGTTCCATTAGGGTTGCCTTGTTCTGTGAAAAATGGTTTCTTTTAATGTTGTTACTTATAGTCGGGCAGAATCTGCTTTTGATTTGGCCGCAACGTTGTTGCCATACGTTGCCCCCGCAACAACCAGTGTCTGGTTGCCGAGGGAGGTTAGAGTTCAGAAGAGGGAAGCCGTAAGGAGCAGCAAAGCGTGTGAAATTGGACACAGCTATGCACCATTTGCGTATTATTACATCAATTTCCTCAGGCTACTTCTGTCAGCACCTTCTCATAGACACGTCGCTTATGTGATGTTTTAATCTTTAATGGAAGAGACGCGACTCCAAAAAACACACCACCTCTCATTTACCCATCATCATCATCGTCATCATCATAATCATCGCCGGCTCTAACAGAGAACAGTTGAGTTGTTAAGTGCTCTGGTGCAAGATTTCCCCACCCGTTGAAATGAACAATATATCAAAATATTTTCAAGCATAAACTATGAGAAATGCTTAAAAGTGTCTTTCAAAGTGTTGTTTCATAGCTATTTTAAATGATTCCAGAATTGATAGCTTCAAACTGTCCTTAAAATGTTTCATTAAAAATGAAGTTATTAGGTGTTCTAAAGGTTTATACACAATAAATATATTTAGATTTTTTCAATAGAGTTTTTGTTTTTTATCGGGATGGGACATTTGTTTTAGCTTACTGGGCTCATTTGAATTCAGCAATTCGAGATGAAATGAAACAGACACCACGGACAACTTTGTTGTTGCTAAGACTTTGAGAGTTCTCTCTTACTGTAAAGACTATCAGGCTAGCATTACTTTATTACAAGGGGGGATTTTGGGTGCAACCAACCAAGTTTGTCCCAGCTGTTGCTGGGTGAGAGGCAGGAAGATACCCCCCCACCACCAGGTTAAAAGTAATCAATGTCTGCTATTAAGAATACAGAACATTAAATTCGAGTCAACGTTCACATCATGATTAGCGTTAACATGACGTCTCTCAGTCAGAAGGATGACGTTATTAAACGTAGACACGACCACACCCACAAATACGATTTAAGGGAATTTAGAATGATGAAATCATCACTTTCATTCGCATTTTTGGCTGCATTTACAAAGGACCAAAGGAAGATAAAAGTACTTGAGTTTTATTAGAGGATGAGCTCATTCTATTTTAGCGTCATACGGATGTCTGAGGTTTGCTCTCGGGCGAGCAGATGGATGGTTTACCTGAGGCTTGCTGTGATAAATGCGATCCGCCGTGTGACTGATGTTAAATTGGGGTGATGGAGTCAAATGCTGGAGTTGAAATGCCACTTGAAGTAAATGTCAGGCCTCAAAGTAAACACTTTCTATTTCCATTGTCAGTTTGAGTTCAAGATGTTTAATAGACCGTGCAGCGTATGGAACTCAGGAAGATCTCTTGTGTTCGTCTTCTCTGAAATGGCCTTTGGATGGTTTGGGTTCTTTTTTTAGATTTCATCTCCCCCCCCCCGTTCGTCTAGTTCTTTTATATTTAAGCTAAAAAAGAGAAGCAAAGGGGAATTCAATTAGGCGGTTTTTACCCTGAGGTCTCTGATGTTCCTTCTTGTTGTGCTCTCCTTTTTCTCTCATGCCATGAGGAAGAGTTGACCGTGCAGTATCGTCACCTTTGTGAGAGAGACTTCAGACCCTTATGCTGTTTTTTTCTTTAGCAAAGCGGGACTGAAAATTGTTCTGGAATGTGAAAACCACATCAGATCCAGTGTGGAACTGGTTTACATCTGTCATGAGTTCTCACTCTTATAGCATCCACATCCTTTTTTGATTTGATTTGATTCAGAGGAAGACGTAGCTTACATTTTACACACTGCACAAGGTGCAGCAAAGCAACAGTTTCACTTTTTTGCCCACACACACACAAACAGAAACACAAACGCACGGTTTTAGACTACATGGCACTGTACAGGAATCTGAACTCATTTCCTGGGATTTATTTCTGCTGCGCTTGTGTAGTTCCATGTCTTTGGTGCACGGCTGTGTGCACGTCAGCTGAAACTGAAATGCTTCTGACACCCCCGAGAGAAAAGACAGCTACATCTAGGAAAAAAAAAAAAAAAAAAAAAAAAGCAACATAGAACTGCACGAACACAGAGTATCTGGACATTCGTATCGGCGGCACCAGTTTCTCTGAAGCTAAGCTTTGCCGGTCATGTAATCCTACAGGAGAGGGGGGAGAAAAAAGAGAGGGAGACAGAAAAAAAACATTAGAACACTCTGGGAATGAGGAAAAGCCCCAGAAGGCAAATGGCAGAAACCATCAGTCCCATTAGACGGAGCTACTTTAGCTGTCATGCAAGAGTATGTGAGGATGCAGTGAGCATCACTGAGCACAGACATGAGGCTGAGCTGCTTCCCCTGTTTTGACTGGATGATTGGACCCGCGGTGCGTTCGTGTCTGATCAGCAGGAATCCACCATTTGATAGGCCAATGAAACAAAAATGAGGGGGTTTGTTTATAAAAAAAAAAAAAAAAAAAAGTACGGCTTTGTTATTGTAAAGCAGCTGAACGTACGGGTTGATCTATTAGAGAGGTTTTGAACGGGAGAGCACCTTGGGGTCGGAATCTAGCGCATGCGTCACATGACCTCTAGGCCACGGAATCTGCCGCGCAGATAGGAGTCATCCGACAAGTCAAACCGAGTGGCGCAAACTCTCCAGAAATATTAGATTTGTCAGAGCTGATTAGACCCAGGGAGGCGTAAGCAGACACTCTGGGATTACACGTGGTGGCATTGAGTCGAGCTGCTGGCCCCAGTCTATTTACTGGGCAACGTGTTGGAGCAGCGAGAGCGAAGCTTGGGACTGGGGCTGGGTGGAGACGGTGACGCTTGATTTGTCTCACACAAGTCTCTCTTCTCTCGTATTTAACGACGTTTTCTATTTGATTTCACAGCCAAAGCTTATTATCTCATAATTGATGTTTGCTTGTGCAGGCATGCGTGCGTCCCCCTACTGTCCTCTCCTTAACTCTTGTGCTTGTACAAGAACGGTTGCCTTCGCGTCCGAACGCGGGAGAGAGACGATACCGTGCTGTCGCTGCAAGCGTTAATGCTAACAGTGCGTACGTTGCAGAGTTTACGGCTCATCACGCCGTGAGACCACAAGACGCGATGTGACAATACGCAGCGTAGCTCGGCAAGTGGTGCTGGGATTTTAATTGATATTAAAGCCACCGACCGCTCAAAGCGCCGATGGGTACGACGCACAGACGAGCAGAGGGGGAGAAAAACTGACGGAGGGATCAGGAAGCTGTGCAACACGGGACATTTGAGGAGCACAGAAAGATGATCACAGACCTGTCACTTATCCAGAACTCAAAAGGACGCTGAAAATCAGCCATCTCAGACCTGCTGTCTTTATTAAGAGAGAAAGTGTCCTCTAGGAACATCCATCAACCCACGTGTAGTTATTTGCATTTTCGTTATTGCTGTACTTTGCTGCAGAGCTAAAATTCTTCCCAGTGCCGTATACAGGATATGGAAAAGAAATGATGAGCACTTGGCTCTTTAAACTGTGCACCAGTTTGTTTTAATGAAATTACCCTGGCCTTATTCAAGTGTGTAATATTTATTGATTTTTTTTGTCCATATTAAGATGGAGATGCTCACCAAGAGAGCAAAGGTATATTGTCCTCTTTAAACACTCTTCAGTTGGACTGTAGGGACATGTGCCATCCAACAAGCTTGTCATTGCCTTCATCGCGTACGGTAATAACGCTCCTCAGGTTGAAGCTTTAGACTGAGCTTCTATTTGTCTAGTTGTGATTGTAAACGGCGAGGAAATGTTTATCACGTGTGGCCGTTATACGTAATTGTCTTCCTTTCAGTCTTCACAACTAGTTAAAACCCAAATCCTCTGCATATGACCCTTGTTAATCTTGTAACAAGTCAAATTGATCCTCTGTTAGCTCAGTGCATTGAGCTAATTACAAGATGATAAATGTCTCACACTGAGTTAAGTCATTTGGATAGGAAATAGAGTTGCACTGGGGAAATTAGCATAGCTTTAGCTTTGGCTACCATAGCTTAGCCTGGCAAGGCTATTAAAAAGGACACCTTTCAGCTGACAACAAAGCTAATATTAGCTTAGCATTAGGGTTATCAAACAGTGGGCTTAATCAGGCTGCAGGGCTGTCAGAACGTATAAACCATGCTTCCAAGGGTTCCTTTGGAGTTATAATCCTGGGTCTCCGCAGGCGATGACCTCATGGGCTGGACTGGTGCCTGTGGGAGGATTGTGGAAAACTGTGTGTCTAGCAGGCCACTGACCGAGATTTGTGCTCTAAAAGTTCTTTATGGTCGATTGTTTTCTCGAGGCATCGAGAACTCATCAAATTAAACTTTGCAAACTAAATTTCACCTGTCTTGGTTGCCATGTTTTGTTTTTTTTTTTCTTTTTTTAACAGCTCTTATAGGCTCAGAATGTTTAGGCTCCAGGATATGAGTGCAATGATATTTTGCGGTCCGTGCCATGCTGCATTAACAGTTTACACTGTTTTTCCTTATGGCTATGAGATAACTGAAAAGGTTAAGCTGTCAGTGTTGTGCTGTGTTTGCTGTATAAATACGGACTAAATTAGTAGTTAAGCATAGCTGTGACTGGCCCGATGGCGCACGCCATTTGAATACGCTAGGAATTAAAGGGCACGAAACCTGTAACAGTGTGTCACCCTAATGGAAGTGACTGTCATGCCGTCCAAGAACACACATACATTTACGGCAGAATTTCAGAAATTATTATCATTTGTCCAAATAACAACAATAACGCAGAGCTACAGTTTCAGCAGACCACCACAACAACCCCAACCTAACCTAACCTAACCCTAAAAAGTCTTCACCCTCCATGCTCGTGTTTTGAATGTGACTGCAGTACCAGTTTTGGCCACCAAATCACCTAACCTTTAAAGTCAACAGTATCAATTTAAGCACAATGTTACGTTAACGTCCTTTTATAAACTGACGACAGTGTGACATTGGTAAAGATAGGTCATCTAAAGTAAATGAAAGCAGAAATCAAGCAGCTTCCATGATGTTAACCCGGTTAAATGTCACCTCGGCCCCCGCTGCCGTCTCATCGCTTTCACTGCTGGAGTCACCCTTTTCGTACACCTGCTTAAGAGCTGTAAGTGGAGCCTTCGGTGTAACTCCTAAGGTGAATCAACTCCTGAGGCCTCCTGCGTCACGCTGACAGGCTGACTTGGCTGTGCAGCTCAGTGGAGCCGGTGAGTCCTGGGTCTTTCTGGCTGATGATGCCCATGGCTGGCTGGAGCTATTGACATAGCCCGACACTGACAGCAAAGCAATCTGCCTCCTGAATGTGTGTGTGTTTGTGTGTGTGTGTTGTACTTGCTACATAGTGAGTAGAAAAATACTCATTCTACTAGCAAAGTGAGGACATTTTTGGGAAGTGAGGACATTTTGGTTGGTCCTCACAAAGACCTGGTTGAGGGTTAAAGACTTGATTTTAAGGTTGGGGTTAGAACCTGGTTTAGGTCATTGTTAGGGTCGGGGGGGGGGTTAGGGTAAGGGGCTGGGTAAGAGATTATGCCTATAAAAGTCCTCACAAGGATAGAAGTTCAAAGACATGCACGTGTGTGTGTGTTTGATGGATGTGTGTGTCCATCCTCCCTCCATGAGAACCAGGCCTCTGGCCTTCCAGCTGAGTTCACAGATCCAAAGTCGAGTTAATCTGGTTTTACCTTTAGCCCCAAAACCAACACAGGAGTAATCCAGAAACAGCTGTAATCAAGCATGAAACCATTGATGGCTACATGCTAGTGCAGGTCAGGGAGCCAAAGAGGAAAAAAAGACCTCAAGAAAACATCGGGATATTGAACTAATGGTCCAGAAGATGCCACGGCTGTGGCGTTCCGTTCTGGTATTTGTGGCTTTTTTTTTTTTTTTTAGTAATAATGGCTTCATGCCAGTGTTTTGGTCAACAGGTTGCAGAATCTTCTGAAGTAAAAGAGTTTGAAGCGCTGACAGTAAATCTCTGTCTCTCCACACACTCGGAACGATTATATAAGGAGGCCAAGACTGAGAGACAGAGAGGGTGTTCAGAGGAGCACCGCTACAAACAGATGAATAAATGAGCTAAGTGGGGAGAAGGGAATTTGCGCTTTCATCCTCTCCCTGCCCCCACACCCTCTCTCCTCCAGTCGGACAGACAAGTGTGTGCTGTAAGTGCTCGTCCCCCCCTCGCTTCTGCTTCTGCTCCGCTGACTCGGAGTACATCTCCCAATAGAAATTGCTCCGTGGCATTAAATATGTAAAATTAGCATTTTAAGTAGAACACATTTCTGTGTCACACCCCACCCCCCCACCCTCCGCCTGCCGCCCAGCCTTGAGCGCGAAAGGCACACAAACTCATGCATGCATATGATATGCATTTGGTCATTGCCATGGTAACCCCGGCGGGGGGGAGGAGAGGAGGGAAACGGAGACGGGAGAAAAAGGCGTCTTCGTGGACAGTCTATCGCGTTTTGTTTTTTTGTTTTTTTGTATTTTTTATTTATCGAGTTTGTGCAGAAGGTCAGTTGCTCTAGCGCGCTGTTAATGTGAGGGATTGTACACCAGGGCAAGTGAGACCATGTGCACCCCCCCCCCCCCCACACACACACACACACACACACACACACAATACCTGAAAGGTGTTTTAGATGGCATGTCGTCAAGGATACCCTGGAATGAAGTGATGGTAAACTGACCTGTTTGGAGGCCAGTGAACTAAGTCAACCTGATGAAGCCCGTATCAGCCGTCGCCTGCCTTGCTGTGAGGTTTTTCGGCATGAACAGTGCACTGATTTTACCTCCGAGGAAACAGACGAGGTGAATTCAAGTCGACAGTGGGCACCAATCATGTTTGCATATAGAAATGTACATTACTGCTGCCCTCCACCCTACTTCTACTCTTTTTCTTCCTCGCCTTATGCGTGTTTAGGTAAAACAGCTCCAGTTATCGTTGCAGGATGTTTTGCGACAGTCGGCCATGTGGCGACCCCATTTTTAAAACTTTTTAAAATGTATTTATGACATTATTGCTCACACCATTGACAGCGACTCATAAGGTGGTATTTGCAGTAACGTGGCGGAAGTTTTCACTAGTTGTCACGCAGCGTCTGAGGGTATTTATTGAAGTAACAGAGCTTGAAAGTTTTATTCTGTTTTCCTCCACGTGTGAAGGCCAGTAAAGAGGAAAACAACAGAGGGCCGAGCAGTGGGCGTGAAGTCATTTCATGCTCGGAGCTGCATTTCCTCCACAACAGCAGCAGCACCAGTGACGCACGGCCACACGTGTGCACACCGACCATGTGTTTCTACTTTGCGTCCATGCGCACACATGTGCGATAGCCTCCTGCCTGGCTCTCGGCTTCGCCGTATGAGAACCAGCCGCCCAGACGAAGATCATTACTGCCTCATTCATTAGAGTCATCATTTAACTTCAGCTCAGCCCTCTGTCAGACCTCTGCTGTCCTGCGCGCACACACACACAGACACAGACACAGACACAGACACACACACACACACACACACTTGCCGACCTGAGCTCGTGCTTGATGAAGCCTACGCCTTTGTGTCTTTTGCGCCTTTGTGTGAAACCTTCCACTTTCTGCACGCTCTCTAATGGAGTTCCAATAATGAATAAAACCAACTAATTACAGCGCCGACAAACAGAAAAACTCCAAATAAACTCTGGCAGGCCTTTCTGTCTTAAGCACCCGCATAATCAATCATAACCGGGGCTACAAATTCATCAGCTTGAATCCATTTTGCTGTAGTTAGAGATCAAAAGGTTGCGAGTTGACTATAGGAAGTCCAGGTACTAACCCAGACTAATTTATCTAACGTGGGAGAGATTTAGCCCCCTGAGGAGATGGGGACATGGTTTTTCTCCATCGCAATGAATATCCTCCACGGGGCTCGAGGGCACTTAGTCTTGACGCAGCATATCCTGTATGCAGTTTAAAATTCCATTGATCATATTAATTGCGGTTGATTGTGTCCTGTGCAAGGAAGCTTGTGAAAGTACACATAAAACAATAGTTTATTACATCACGCATCAATAATATAATATCAATAATAATAGTGTCTGCGTGTGAGTATGTGTATGCGTGTGTGTCTACACTGATTTGCACATGGAGTTTAATTAGATTATTTAAAAATTGAGCTGTTGATATTTCTAAGTTCAATGCTAAAAATGTAGCTTTAGTAATGATTATGTGGAAGGAAAACTCTTTAGTTCTACATTTTTTAAACTTTGAATTCTTTTTTTTAAAATCGAGTTGCTTTGTACACACACACACATCCTTGTACTTCTATCTTTGTGAGGACTTTTATAGATGTAATGCATTACCCCAGTTTTTACCCTGACTCTATCTATCCCAACTAAACCCTGGCCCTAACCCTAAACCTAAACCAAATTCTAATCCCAACCTTAAGTCTTAACCCTCAAAAAGGTCTTTGAAGTTGTGAGGACCAGCCTAAAATGTCCTCACTTTGCTAGTAGAAGGAATATTTTGATACTCAATATGTACAAGAACACACACACACGCACACACACTCTGCAATTATGAATAATGGCGACTGCCGAATGGAATCTTCTGGTTCTCCTCACGGCTCCGGGGGCAGTCACCTCTGCTGTGTCGGCCTGAAGCGTGTTCATGTTCACAGACGCACAAACACACAGACACACTGTGCACATTTAGATGAGAGGGCAGCGTTCAGGAAGTGGCAGCACTTTGAAGACAGCATTTCATGTTTCTGAGCGTGCAGCACTTATTGGGGGTCAGACTGCGGGTCCATAAGGCCTCTCGTATTCATTACAGAGGGCAAGAGGGGGGGAAATGGAGCGCACAACAATACCCTCCAGTTATCCTGACCCCGGGACCCAGGATGTTTTTCTGTTGGTTTTTGATCGTTAACTCTAGAAGGACTTAGTTTGGGATTTGTCCTGAGATTTTCTCGTGCTCTCGGCGAGGCCAGACGGTGGTTTGAAAGCAGCAACGGTTAAAATATTTACCAGTGTGGCCAAACCGACGAACAATGTTTATAAAAAAAAAAAAAAAAAAAAAAAAAAAAAGGAAGTGAGCCAGACATTGGAGGACCTTAGAAATACCACATTATATAATAATGGTGATGATGATTATTACTCAAACAAAGAGGCCAAGGGCAATTCCAATCCACTGCCCGGGGATTAATGCCAGTGTGTATTTCCTCACTCTCTTTGGTATAATTGAAAATGTCTTCCAGGCTGCTCACATATACGCTGACTGTGGAGGCTCGGAAAATACCGTATGTCCGAGGCTTTCTTTTTAATCTGTTGCATGTGGAGGAATATGCCAAAACATGCAACACTCAATCACCCGCTGACATTACCTTAAAAAATAGCACACACGTGCACGCGCGCGCGCACACACACGTCTCGAGCCCCTTCGGGGACGATACTCTACACCACGGGCCGAAGAACATATCCTTATTGATGCGGTATCGCCGGGCCCTTGTCAAGCACGCTATCTCGAGTGTGTGTGTGAGTGTTAAGCAGACACGTCAGTTTAGACTAAAGTGATCGGCCTGCTCCGACCCAGCTCCGGCCCCGTGGGGGTATCTCAGTGTCCTGCTGTCCCGTTGTGGGAAAGCGGGAGTGTTGGATGGGGTATCCCATAGCGCCTGCCTGGCTCCTGGGCAGCAGACTGCTAAATCAGTCACAGATTGGATTATGAAGAGAAAGTTCTGAATACGTCTTTCTTGGATTGCACGAGCAGCTGTGAATGTGTTGAGGCCATTCATTATAACTCTTTCTGGAACATATTCCAGGGAACGGACCCCAACTCCCGATTTGAAACCCTCGAAAGGCCCTCGCCGTTCCAGCTAGCTCCTCACTTTGTTGAGTCTGTCTCTGGACTATTTCCGTCCATCCGTCTTTCCATCGCTTCAGCCGTTTTTCCCTCAGCCCTCGGGTCACCACTTAGTTTCAAAGTGTTGATTCTCATCTGAAATCCATTGCAATCAGTGGAGCGGCGGACATGAAATACAGGCCCGCGAGGTGCGATACGTGCGCAGCAACGTGCCTGCGCGTATTCGGATGGCATCTCGCAACAGATTTTACTCAGAAATAATCAATCAGACACCTGGCAGAGTGGCCGTGAAATGTAGAATTGATATATTCTTGAAATATATTTTTCCATCCTGTTTTAAATGTTACTTTTAATTAGATGCAAAATATGCACAAGAACAGGAAATACTGTTTTACGAGAAGGTGCAACCAGCAGCGAATTCTTTAATCGTAATTAGTCATCATTAATCAGTTCAGCAATGCCCACAAGTAAAATTTAGATTGATATTTAGATTATATTTAGATATTTTTAACAGTACACGTAGAAAGGATTATTAAATATATATTACATATAGAAAGGATCATTTTACTTTAAAAATATTTGTGAATTATGGTTAAAAACTAGGGTATAAAGACAAAAGAGAAAGAAAAACGACACTTTATTTTGCGGAAAAAGCGTGTCGAAAGAGGAGTGTACGGAGTAAAATAACGCAACCATTGTTGGGTGGATTATTTCTCCGCGGAGTTGTTTCGACTGTCAGCAGCGTCTGAGTTGTTCAGTCATTATTGAGATTATAGCAATATACGTATGCAGCCTGTGTGAATGTGGCTTTTGAGGACATGCACTGCTTTATTTGCACGTGTGTGTGTGTGTGTGCGCTCTCCTTGTGAGTCGGGCACTGTTCACCACTCCCCCGGCGGGGTGTTGAGTATCCATCCTGATCACCAGGAGCTGATAAGATGGGTGTAGTTGTTGTCTTTCATCGCCCCGGATGAAACATTCCTTTCTAATAGTTTGGATCAGCCTTGCAGGTTGTTAACGCAGCTTAGACGAAGACACTTGGAGCAATGTTCACGTCTTTGTCTGCTCTCCGGATCACTTTTGGTTTGTTTGTTCTTGACAGAAATCATCTGGCTCAGGAGCACGCATGCGACTGAAAAGGGATAGTTCATAAATCTAAAGATGGAGAACTTTTCTTCTTTAAATCAGTGTTTATTAGCGAATTTCAATATTGAAAACTTGACAATTTAATCCACTTACACCTTCTTTGACGTTTACATCTCTGTGTTTTTTTTTTGTTTGTTTTTTTTTTAAAAGGGAACACTTAGGGACGCAGTAATCTTTGCCCGTTCGTCCAAGAAAGCCAAACCACCTCCCGGCATTGTTAACAACATTTAATCAAAGCTCAATCAAAAGAGTTGCCTTTCTTCCCGCGCCTGGTTGGAGGTAAAATATGTCTGTCGGAGGGAGTCTTGTCTTTGTCCGCTGACAGATGACCAAAGAGAGGGCTCTGTATGTTCTGATCTGTATCTAACTCTCCTGCCAAATCAGGCTACACATGAAAGAAGGAAGAAACACCCCCTCCCTGCGCAGTCCTCATAAATTAAATCACCCCCCCGCCACCAAAAAAGACGATATTTAAAATAGAGCGTACCCGAAGTTCTTCACTTCTCCTGGAAACAGACTCCATTTTTTTCAAGTGGTCCTGTTTTGTCCCCATTTTATTTTCAGCTAATCCACTTGAGCGCAAACAATAGATGCACGGGCTTGAGCGCAGATACTGTTACCCATATGGGAACGGTCAGGCTTCCAGCTCAGGTTCCTGCTCCATATGGTAGCCCCTGCAAGTATCAATCAGTGCATCTTGGTGACCTGAAAGAGCCATATTGATTACCAATACAGCTTCATAAATCAACACACGGACACTTCTCTCTCTCACTGTTATTCTGCCTCCACACACACACACGCGCGCGCACACACACACACACACACACACACACACTGGGAGGACTGGGAGATGCAGATGAAGTCAGCGTAACCTGACACAATTAGAAAGTCAGGGTGCGAAAGTGCAAGGATGACATTGTTCTGAGCAATCTCCGTACATTCGAGCTCCTATTCTTATCCCCCCCTCCTTCTGTAATGGGACACATGTTCCTATGCTGCTGAGCCAGAGGGCATACATGGCAACTCGGCGGCAATAAGACCATTTTTGTACTGGAAATGTATTTTATTCACTTATTTATTTATCCCCGCGTCACCATTGCAATATTAATTGACTGAACAATATGGCTCTTATATTTAAAAGCCTCTCAGAGATCTAAAGACTCGCCAAGCCTCGTGGACACTGCTCTTTCTATCACTGGTCTTCTTCGTTTGCATGGATATTTGTTCCTACCCTCCTGGTTTGGCCCATAACCATCAGCAACAACACTGTAGGCCGCCCTCGACAACAACAAACATGACAAGCAGTGTGCAATAAAAGGGTCCCATGTAATATTTATTACTCTTATCTCGACTCCGTGAATTCTCGTGTTCAACCACTCAATTTAGTGTGAAGATTGCGAGAAGGGGAGCGCGGAGTGCTCGGGGTATTTTTAGGTAGGAAAAGTTGTTCCGTGTGCTCACTGCAAAACAGAAACTCTGTCACGGACTTTCTTAGTTTCATGTAAAAGCTACATTTTAAAAAGCGTAAAGACATGTTAATGCATGAACATCTAGAAAATATAAACATCTAGAACAGCTTTATAGCAAATAAAAAATAGAATAAATACAACAAAGGTCTAAAATGTGGATAATAATACACCACACAGCAGGTTTAAACAGAAAAACATGTCAATGATACATCGAAAATGTAGACTGCCAACAAAAGGAACAATTTGTGTAATTCCAAACACTCTTGTTAAAATGTTTAGGTAATTATAAGTGGTTTTGTTGAGGTAAACGGCCCTCGCAGCAGCTGAAGCTGGTCCGTTCCCGGTTCTTTGGTTTCTTATGAACAGCCAAGCAGCACAGGTTTGGATAAACTGAAAAATGTGAGTATTCCATTACAATATTGCCTTGGTGAGCGATAGCGGCATGAATCACGTTCACATTTTTCCGCCCTATGATTCGACTTACTTATTTATCTCTCTTTTTTTAATTAAACCCCTTTTTTATCCAAATTTGTTTGCCCTTTCTTTGGAAATCAGCTGCACCTAAAGCAGCAACTGTTTAAAAAAAAAAAAAAAAAAAAAAAAGAAAAAGGTATCAATTTAAATGTAAATTCTCCTGAAGCTCTATTGGAACTCCAGTACGACAGGAGTACTGTGGCTGTAGATTCAAAATTGTTGGTGGAAATGTAGCCTATTTAGTTGTCTCCTGTTTAGATCTGAGGTGTAAAATTCCGTCTAGAGCCTTAAAAATTGCAGTTGCAGATGAATTTACCCGCCTGGAGGTTTACCCAGGACGCTGTCCTGAAGAGGCCTGCTGGCCTGATATCCAGATGTTGGTCCAAAGGTTCCAGGTGTTCTCATTCTAAAACAAAGATGTGGTTGGATTTCAGCGAGGCCATATTAGACAGACAGTGATTGATAGGAAAAACTCACTTTCTCCATTTTTTGGCACGTACCCGCAGCTATCTGGAGTTCATTACTGACTGATAAATCAGCCTAACAGTGTGTTGTTTGGATCAGCTATGGGAAGCATCCGTACTACATCCTGATAAATAGTCTGCTTGTGCATCACTGCCAGCCTCACCAACCATTGTTGTAAATGGAGAAAAAATTATTCCCTTGAGTGTCAGTGTGAAGTTTTATAACTTTTTAAATTCCACTCCTTACATTCTATCTCCGTCTTTGCTCTAGAGTTGCAGTTTTATTAATGCCAGCTGTTCTTCTAAATAAAGCAAGGCTCATTAGTATGTGTATAATTGAGTAATAACACTTGAGTTTTATTTATATATATATATATAAATAAAATTGGTGGAATGTGGGAACAATTGAGTTTTTATATATATACAGTATGTGTGTGTGTGTGTATATGTATACACATACATATATATGTGTATGTATGTATATATACATGTAAACTGCTAAAAAAATAGTAAAGGGAACACTAAAATAACACATCCTATATCTGAATGTATAAAATGTTCTTATTAAATACTTTGTTCTTTACATAGTTGAAAGTGCTGACAGCATGTGAAATTGATTGTCAATCAGTTTTGCTTCCTAAGTGGACAGTTTGATTTCACAGAAATGTGATTGACTTGGAGTTACATTGTGTTGTTTTACAAAGTGTTCCCTTTATTTTTTTTGAGCAGTATATACTGTGTGTGTGTGTGTGTGTGTGTGTGTGTGTATATATATATATATATATATATATATATATATATATATATATATCAATGACTCACAGCAGGAAGGAGATAGCATACACATGATGTTGATGACAATAAAGCACTTCTTTCCTTCCTTTTTCTCCTATTCGTCTGTTTACCTGAATTAACGCAGGTCATCATCATGTGATGCCATAGGTAATCTAAAGAACAGTTCTTATCAGCAAGACTCTGAGAATCTTTATCAAGGCTTTAGTATCACTTGCTCCAAGAATGTACAAACATCTTCCTCTTCTTGTCTTTATTTGTCCCTAAAATACTGGACTCACCGCTATCTTAATAAACGTGCTTCCACACACTGGTTGGATCACATGTTCAGCCAATTATACATACACGTATGCTATCTGCAACTGTATATTCGCGAGTCTCCTCATCTTGTTCTTTTAGACATCTGTGTATTCATTTAAACTCGACGTCTAAAACTCAAAGAGTTTCCCCTCCTGCCTGAAGCTACCTGAACCTTCCTTCCTCTTTCTTTCTCCACGAAAGGAAGGCTTTTCTCAGATTGTTGCACGACCTGTGTGAGGCCGACAATCAGGTGGAAGTGTAAGGATTAATCTCGTGGGTATATGTTTGTAGTGTGTAACACAAGCCTGTAAACACATGCAGATTAGGACCTGCAGCCTTTTTCTGTGCTCCAGTTTGAGCCTGTGATCTGAGCGGAGCAGACAGGCGAGAGCAGCGTGCCCCTGAGTCATGTAAAATGCAAAGGAATATCCTCCTCTATTAAAACCTCCTGATGGCAGAAAGAGCCTGCATACAAACACATCCTGGCACACACATTCTTGCATTAATACACTCATGAGTAAGAATATGCGTTAATGCGCGGCTTTGGGACATTGAGACGATGTCTTTTTTTGCTTTCTAAGTTTAAGCAAATGTTTTAACGCGCCTCGGGGAGCGAGTGTAGACATCTCGTCGCGACCTTTGCTTGATTATTTCAGATCTTTTAACGACTTGGGGAAGAAAAATGAAATCTGCTTTCTCGATCGACCTGAAATCGAGCTAGATTCCGAGTTGTTTCAAAAGAAAACCGTCTCTTTGTCCCCGAAGTTGTCATCCAGTATCTCCTCCACAACACTTCCGAGTGCACTCCTAAGTGTACTTAACTCCAGCAGGTCCACATGTTCGTCTTTCATTATTTAACCTTCCCAACAGACTATCAACTTTAGATTCTGCCGCCACCAGAAGTTGCATCTTTCACATATTCCGCAGCACTTATGCCGAGCCTCTAACCAAAAACGACACTTTAAAACACTTAAGTCCAAACGCACAGCTCAGACGCAGGACAAAATATTTACTGGAAGACGGGAATAGTCTTCTGTCTGTTGACAAGCACAAGTCGAGCCTCTTAAGAGATGAAACTGCTGCAAGTGGTGGAAAATGCTCACGGCTCACGACTCATTATTGATGAAGATTCTCGGCGGTGTTGAGCTCACTGCCTCCTGCTTAATCGTCGCTTTTCGGTTGCTTTCTGCTTTCTCACAGTTTAGCTGTAAATGAATTAAATGGAATCTTGGGCTGTGCGTTTAGAGATGTGGGTAGAAACGCTGAAGCTGATCTCAGGTAACGATGTCATCTTGACGCTCTCCTGAGGCCTCAGCGAGACTATTTTTGGAATCGGTGCTCATCTCCCCTCATGCTCTCTGACTGCTACCGCTCACAGTTTGTCCCCCTCTCACGCTCGCTTCCTAAAATGCCCGCTCACCCTGAGCTACTTGTTTATCAGACCTAATGTTTGTTCTTGTCAGGGACAATATGTTCTCTGTCTGCAGCAGTCTACTAAGTTATTCTTCATCTGCCCTCTGGGCTGTTCTTAGTCAGCCCGTGTCCCCAGACACCTCTCCACTGACCAATGGAGGGCTTTTACTGTTTATGGCTCTTAGGTGCGCGCTGTATACAAGCAAATTAGGTAATGGGGGTGCGCTGGGCACTTCAGGGGAAGCCAAGTGTTAAGGCATTTTGTAAAGGGTAATAGAATGAGAACAGCTTATGCAGCCATTGGTCTTCATATCAGACGGTTTTATTCCAGATTGGGTGGTTTCGAAGCATCCTTTCGGCATTTCTCTGTGAGAGCCATCCATCCTTCCTTATCCAACTTCGCAGGGGTCTGCTGGAGCCTATCCCAGCTGTCAAGGGGCGAGAGGCAGGGTACACCCTGGATAGGTCGCCAGCCTATCGCAGGGCTAACACAGAGACAGGCAAGCACTCGCACCTATGGTCAATTTAGATTGCTCAATTCACCGAACAAGCATGTTTTTTTTGGACTGTGGGAGGAAACCAGAGTGCCCAGAGAAAACCCACGCATGCACAGGGAGAACATGCAGACTCCGCACAGAAAAGCCAGAGCCGAGATTTGAACCCCGAACCTTCTTGCTGTGAGGCGACAGTGCTAACCACTGCACCACCGTGCCGCCCTCTGTGAGATCCAAAAACCCAAATAAAAAAAAATAAATAATAATCATCCTAAGAGAACATGCTGAGAGCAGCGTTGGAGAATCCCATTTGAGCATCCCCAAAAGCTTCCTTGGAAGCTTCTGGACCGGGAGGAATTTCTTTTTCATTTCCATCCACTTGGGATGCGATTTCACACCATTAGCCTACCCCCACCCCCACCTCGCTCACGCCACCCTTCGGACCATTAATATTTCAACCTCTCAATCTATATTCATTTTAAAACACATGCCCAATGCAGTCTGTGGTTGTGAGGACACATGGCTTTTATTTATTCATCTTATTTATTTATATTTCTTTCCTGAGGGCGAGACGTTGGTTTCTATCCATCTGCGCTGATTGCTGGCTATTACAGAGCACTTAGAGCCTCTCCTGAACGGGCCAGAGGGGGAACGCGGTCCTCCAGAGATCCCCTCGCTTCAGGGCTAAGAGGTGTGTTTGTTTTGTGTACTTTTGCGAGAGAATCAAAAGAGCCATACAAAATATGCACAATGCCAGACAACTCCTCTGCAAATAAAAGTTTCCTGCATAAATTCGACCGCTGTTCCGGTCATGTTTTATAAATAATCGTAATGCACATTTAAACATGCACGTCTCTTATGGCTGGATATAGCAGTGTGATGCCCTCGGAGATATTTCTGCACGGCGTCGACGCTATCTACCCCTGCTGTCACTTCTCGTAGGCTTGATTCTCCATCACTCAAACATATGACAAAGCCCGTTTTAGACATTTTAAATCATTTAAACAAGACGGCATTAACCTTTAACCACACAAGTGGCGATGTGATGTGGGTTTGTATTCTGATTTGCTCAATTTAACCGGCTTCTCTCTTCAGGATCGTGGCAGACACACGGTGCTCACATCCGTTCCCTCGGTGGCCCTCGTCTCTGCCCTGACGCTCAGAAATTCAGGGTTACATCCAAAAAGCACAAAATTGAAACCCTATAACAAGTAGTAATCCTTGCGTAGTTGTTCTGAGCAGCAAATATGTAAGTGCTGTTGATATATGATATTTATTAGGGCCCAAAGAACATGGCCTACACGGTCCGACTTCGAAGCGGTACGGCCGTGATGGTTTTCCGGCGTGTCGTCACACACTTTCTGTCAGGTTTCCTTGAGTTTTTCTCCCACAGTTTTCCTTAACAATTGAATGTGATAAGCGGGGTTAAAGCGCAGTTAACAGAAGATGATGAAATAAAGAAGTCCTCCGTATGCCTGCAAAGATTGAAATGGCTGCCGGCGTTTGCTTGTTTAGCATCTGCATTGATAACATTACGTATTTTTTTTTTTTCTCCACATCAGCTAACCGCCTGCTAAGCAAAACAGTCTGCACGAGTGCCAGTGACTGCTCCTCTGGGTTTCACAGTCAGAAGATGAGAAGTATCACAACAATGCTGCCGGCTGAATGTCATGGCTCACTCTGCTGTGAAGTGGTAAGTGGACGCCTTCGCTTTAATGCAGTGGCTGTGTTTGTTTTCACACTCGCTGTTACGCGCCTTAATTACTTTACCCTGAACTGACCACAGTTGCTGTTGCACCAGCCTTATTTATTTTAATAAGCTCTTATAATTCACTTGATGCTGCCAGATTGAAGGGCGAACTAATGTGTAAATACTGTAAAGCTCCAATTACAGTACCGCATTATTACACAAGCTTCACTAGTGCAGGAAGGATGTGCAGGACGCTGGGTTTCACGTGCTGAGCTGTATCCAGTGAAGCTGGAAATGGCAGCTGGATGGTCGGTCAGACCTGCTGGGTGTTGTGTGTCATGTCACCACTGAGGCGTGCGGGTTAGATCTACTACACATGCACTACATGTTCTGCTCTGTTTAGATTCTGATGACCGCGTCCTGTGATAGAAGCCACCACCGAGGTGTGTGGGGAAGCTCGAGTGGACCTCTGTGCGACTGTGCTTGCATATGCGTTGCATTTCAGGGCAGGGAAATGTGTTTGATTGCACTTACACCTTGAGGTAATGTTTGTTCAGGCGTGCACTGTATTAGCATCTTATCCACAACATTGCTTTAGCTGCTTTTTTCCATTACGGGGCTTTTAATGATTATGTGTTTTAAGTGCCAAAATTGTCTCGTTGTAGTTTTAGTTTAGACGTCTATTGATAACAGGCTATGTTGTCCATGCGTGATTGGCTAAATCGTGACAAATGGCCTGACCCGCCCTCTTGCCATAGATCTTTTTCTGCATCATATTTGGAAGCAGGAAAAACTTTTCTAAGGTGCCATTAACAGCATGACGAAACCTTGAAACGCATACATTGTCGAGGCGTGTTTGTGGGACATTAGTTCTTATTTTTAAATGCCCATTTTTGGGCAGATTGCTTTGATGAAAGTGTACGGTTTTAGCATATCGAGACCTCTTACATCACTTTAAAAGCAGAAGTAGTTGAAAAAAAATTCTGTTCCTTTATCATCTATTGTACATACACACACAGACACACACACACACAGATAAAAAACACAAATCATGTGATTTATGTGGCACTAGGTGGATGAAGGCCAGAGAAAGTTATGGCATGCTGACAACTGTATCTGTTGTTAATGGACTGGTATTGACTGTCGCTGTGAAACCACAATAATTATTCCTTGTCTTGCAAATAGAGAAGCTCATTCTCTGGTGTTATGGATAAGTGTTGGATAACCCCCACCCCCCATCCCCACTCTAGACCTTACTCAAAAGGACTTAGACCATTCCTCCCCAGCCTCCAGTCCTTTTCCTCCTTGCTTCTCCTCTTTCCTCTTCCTTTCTCCCTCCATCCTGCCTATTGATTAGCCAATAATGTGTTTTCAGCGGTAGATTAATGGCACATTACCCTGACGAGGGTGTCTGAGGGGACAGGATGTGAGGGAGGGCGTGAGAGGCGTTGCTTTTTAATTGATATTGAGCGTGTGCTTGTGTGAAAGAGTGTGAATATGCCATAGATGTGATGCACACCATGTTTTTTTATTTCTATATTGCGAAAACGTTCTTTATTGCAGCCATGCATGTAATTGTGGTCTGGGTCTTAAAATATGATCGTCATTACCTTTACTGGCTCCTCTGCACCCCTTCAAGGAGTCAACATCTGTGTAATTTTTTTTTTCGGTGTGCAGTTAGGGTTGAAAAATCATTTCAAACTTTAATTTTGCAAAGTTCACTAGGCGGGCAGTGACGGAGACAGCTGAAGTAGTGCAGACTTCATTCCAGCTGGTTAAAAAGCAATAATGCGTGTTACCATTGAAAAACACGAAGGAATCCATCCAGCCGCACTGTCAATAGCGCCGTACACACAACTGACATTCGCAGTATTTTATTTTATTTTTTTTTAACAACGCCCACTCATCAGATCTACAAGTTTTGTCACACAGATGGTGGAAAACCTTCACCTCGCGAAACACAACCAGCGTTGCACAGATGGATGCTAACGGCGGGTTGCGGTGGAGTTTTGTTCTGTTTTAATCAAAGTACTCTGGAACCTTCCAACCAACTGTCACCTCGCCGACGCTCCTCACTGGTGTTTCCTTATTAGGTCAAAGAGGAAACACCAATCAAACAACAACTCACGCGTTTATGTGGAGTTTTAAGTCTCGAGGTTGACATTTTGAACTTAATCGGTCTGACGTCACGGCTGCCTCTGCAGCAGGTTCCTATCATCCGAGTTCATCCTTGTCGTTTCCTCAAGCAGTTCACCTCGTGTAGACAAAGAGTGGACTGAATCAGAAGATCAATAGGCCATCAAACAGTCTTTAAGTGTGACACATACACAGGCCCTCGTCTCAGGTTCCTCTCGCTAACTAATAGCCTTGATGTTTAGTTTTCAATGTGCTGTGTCATGTAGTGCTGGTGTCGGGTTGCCCCCGGTGCATTAGGAGGACACCGCGGGGGGATTCTCCGAGGAGACACCGTCAGCGTGGGTAAGGCTGTCCGACGCATCGCACCCTCAATACGATGGGATTTAGAAACTGATTGCTGTGTCAGCGTGTGCGTTTCCTCAGTTTGGGACCCAGTAAACAGTGTACCGCAGCGCTAACTCCCCCCCCCCCTCAGCATGTGACTTGTTGTCACACAATTTGGATGAGGAAACAGTAGCTTCATGCTGTAAATAGTCCAAAATATAATTTAAAAAGGGTCAAAGTGAAACAAAAAAAGATATTCATTTAAAATAAAAAGGAAGGTGAGGAAGCTTGGGATTAATGTCTGAATTCTTTCTTTCCTGGATGTTTACATCAACTCAGGTCTATTCCGGAATCACATAGATTTACGAGCTTACAGTAAATTCAGCATTGAATTTCCTAAACATGAGGACCAAAGTCACAGCATATCCATGGAAACCTCCATGCAACGTCCACTGGTGACAGAAACGTGTTCAGGGACACTCCTCTCCTGTCGTCTTGGGTATAATGACCTTTGTCCAATGGCTGTGAGAGGTCAACAGAGGTTGTAGTAACAAGTGAGTTTAGAGAGGGGGCCCCCCTACCTATTCATGCAGAAAGGTTTTCCAGAGACACACACACGTGCACACACATACTCTGAGTGGGTCTCCATCTAACACGAACAGGACTTCCTTCGCTCCTGACCAGGCAGACCTCGGCTTTAGAGAAGCACAGACCCGTGCAGGAATACAAACGGGAGCGTGCTTTTTCCAACACAAACACACACTCATCAACTGGCCTTGACCGATCACAGCCCCCTCACACACACACACACACACACACACACACACACAGTCACATGTAGCAGCGTGGATGAACATGAGGTGAGAAATATGCCCGGTAACGCTCGCAGCGGACGGGCGGCGACGCGAAAAAAGCAGGTTTACCTTAGTCGTTGCATCGGAAGGTTCCGCCCGAGTGACGGCGCCAAACTCCATTAACAGCGGCGGTACAATTGCTCAGCCACACCTCACGTCTCGTCAGCCATCATGTCTAAGTTGGGCAGCCGCAGGGGATTGTGGGTATTGCTGCGCGTATCTCTTTGGCTTTGAAATGTGAGCTGGCTGGGCATTGCAGGCCCCTCTTCTTCATAAACGGACACACATATATTTCTCAGTCACAGTTCTGTGTGTGAAAATGTTGTTTTCTTTGTTCACATGTGGGTAAAACATGATTTTTAGATGAAAATTTGTACTACATATTCAGTATAACTGACTGAATCAGACAATCACAGAATTACAAGATTGGTTCAAATCTTACAGCATATTTGGCGTTCTTTGACCCAAACCTTTTTATATGTTGCAGCCTTTGTTGGTACTGTTACATCCACCATGTAAAAAAAATTCCTGCTGCCTCAAACTAGTCTAACAATTCTAACATGCTACCATGGAGATACGGGAAGCCATTAAACCTGCTTTCATTTCAAAGCATTAGTCTTCTGCATTCATTCTGAGAAGACTGAGCTAGAGTTCCAAAATAGAGACCAAAATGTTTAGTAGCAGAGTTGAAGCTGGTCCATAAATGAGCTTTGGCTTAGCTTCACTGCACAGGGAACACAGCCCACTGTCGTGTACACTTTAAATTGTGCTGAGGCTGCCGGTATACTGGTCTGCGGCTGTGTTACCACAGCAGAGTAGACTCCACTCAGGAAGTGAGCATCAGGACTCAGACGCCGTCTGACAGGGAGCATGAAGGGACGAGCATCTTGGCCTGTCTGCATCCCTGCATTAGTTTTCCAAAATGGTTTAGTCAACACGGAACAAAGTGGGAAAAGTGTTTGGATCCACAAGCTAACAAAAATACATTATACTGATGCTTCATATAAGGCAAAGTGTGTTTACAACCAACAGCTGTATCGATCGAAACCCACAGAAATGTTTTGTCCTTATAATAATGAACTTTGTCCTTCAGTTTATTACCCATCATTATCAGAAGAATGAGAGACCAATAAAAATTAAAATATCATCTTTTAAGACTAAAATCTTGTATAACAGCGGAGTCTGTACTTTGTTAAATTGCATTATCATTAAAGTACTGAATTTATATGCTTTTAATTTATGAAACTTAAATAGTCTTTCCCCATGTGTTCAAACATATATCTTTTTCTGCTAATACACTTACATGGAGTGATTTTTTTTTTGTGATGGAGTGATTTGTAATGCCAATTCAGTCGGTTCTAGTAAAGCTTATTTGATTAGTTTATTTAACTTTTATTTAACACTCATTTGTTATAGTTTTCTTCAGACTAACTAGAGTTTAATTACATTTATTCAATTTCCAATATAGGCATTATATTATTTAATCATAATTAATGACAGTTAAAATACGTTTTTGCCTGTAATTTTAAATTTATATGTAGGCCTAGTTACAAATATTGCAACTGAACGAGCCTTTAACAATGTTAATATTTAGGCTTCTTTTTTCTTTTCTTTCTTTTTAACCAAGAAAGTTGTTCGTTGTGTTTTATTTTTCCCTTGTTGGATTCAACTTTAAATGAAATTCTAAAGTAAGGATGGAAAAACAAAACAACACTATACAATCAGATGGTGTAAGAATATTGTCATTTTTGGTAATTTCACGTAATAACAAACCGGAATAGACAATAAAAACTCAATTCAAAATACTCCATTGTGTAAAAAATATTTCTTGAATGAAAATGTTTTAATTACAGTTTAAGTAAATAGTGTATTGAGCCTACAGGCGAAGGTGGAACAAAGGAAGAATAATAGGATATTGTGGGGGAAAAATATAGACATGCGTGAAACGTTGAATAAATGTTAACTACATTCATTTAAATACATAGATAATTTTAGTAAAAATCCATTATAATACAGGGAATGCATGCAAAAACAGGCTTTTGTAATTTCTTTGGTGGCTTCAGCTGAAAATGCAGACAATAATAATAATAATAATAATAATAATAATAATACATTGTTTAAGGCCTCCCTCAGGCTACCACTTGCTACTTTAAATCGACTGCGGCTCATAGAAATAAAAATGAAGTAAAATAAAAAAGAAAAGAAAAAATACTGAGGGAAATAAATAATAGCACATCTGCTTATGTTAAGTGATATGTAATTACCCCTTTGTTTTTATTTCATTATTTATTTCGAGAGCATTAAGGCCGAATTTCCTTCCACCACCGAGATCCGAAATGCTTCAAACGTGGCAACGAACGACCAAAAAAGTGTCACTGTGACAGGAGAGTGTCGCGAAGCGATCATACATCTCCGTCGTACAGGCTGAAGTACTTGCTGGCGTTTGAAAAGCAGAGATAAGGCGTGCTGCTGCCCGGGTACATGACGGGCAGAGGCATGGGCAGCAGGCATCTCCCCAGCAGGCTGCTCTCTTTGTACAAAGCCGGGAGCTGCCCCACCACCACGGACTTTCCTGTCTCGGGGAAGTCGTTCAAAGGTCCGTCGCCTTCGGTCGAGATTTGCCTTTTCAATTTATTCCTGCGGTTCTGAAACCATATTTTCACCTGGGTCTCCGTGAGCTGCAGCGACGTGGCGAGGCAGGCGCGCTCCGCGCTGCTCAGGTAGCGTTTCATGTCGAAGGTAGACTCCAACTGGAAAATCTGTCTCTTGGAAAAAATAGTGCGCGTCTTCTTTTTCGTGATCATTTTGCTCTTCTTGGCGGGGCCTCCTAATTTGTGGGGGTCCGTGGCTGTCGGAGGGGAGCTGCTGTCTTCGCAGCTGCTGTCGCCGCTCTCGAAGCGCACCTCCGTCGCTTTCTGAGACTCTCTGCGACCGATGACCGATTCCGTTGATCCGTTGCAGTCCGGGGTCAGGTCTGCCAACGAAATGACATTTGACGGAAGCCCCGGAAATGTGCTACTACACTGAAACTCTAAGCTCATAACAGGAGAGATTGGTGCGTAATTGTGACCACGGACGACGGGTCACCTCCAAAACCTTACCGCTTTCGCCGTGCGGAGGACAGCGCTCCTGCCTCTCCGGGCCTACATGCTCCCCGTGGTGGCTCTGGAAATCGCCTTTACGCTGCGTCGTGGCCGAGTCATCCCTCATTCCAGTGGGGTGACAGCTGTCACAGCTCCTCCCGCTTGTCTTCAGATTCAGGATGTTGTCAATTGTAAATTTGAGGGAGGCGGCGGGTCGACATGGCGCGTCCGCTTTGTTCATATTCTCCGACGCTGAAGTCCTGTTTGTTTACTTCCGCGACTCTGCCGAGTGTAAACGGAGACCTTAATCTGACCACTAGCGTCTCGGAACTGTACGCACCATATCAGCAGCCTCTGAGCAGACTCTGTTGGGCTGGCGACGCTCTGTCCGCACCGTTACTGCGCGCACACGACGGAACGCGCGGTGTCCTCCTTGATTGGTCCGGAGATTCTTGTCGTGCGGTCCAATAACAGCAGGGGTTTGGAGGAAGAGGGTGGATGGGGTGGGGGGGGGTGTTAGTTCCCTCCCTCTCAAACTCCGTCTTTAGCCCCAAACATGTGCTACAAAGAGACCCAGGGGTCCGGAGCGCTGCAGGGGTCTCCAGGAAAATAAAAAGAAGGCCTCGTTTCATTTCACTGTTATTTCACACCATGTTCGCTCTCCAAGGTCACGCAGAAACGACGCTGCTTGCACTTTCTTTTTCGACTTTATTAACGGGATCCAACAACTTGGACAAGTTCATCAACTGATTTGAGCACATCTCTGTATGCGGCACTGCACATGTCTGCGGGTTTAAGGGAGCAGTTCGACAAATATTTTCACTCAGGCAGAAAGCTTTTCTAAATGTGCCTGCGTCACGTTCGGGGGCCACTATGATGGCTGACAGCAGGAGAAAATACTATAAAACAGACACACTATAGCCCTAACAAACACACACGAGCGATCCTTTTCTTTCTGGAATTAATACATGAATTTATGCTGATATGAAAAATAGATTTCCGGTGGAATTTTCCGAGTTTTATTATAATTTATATTTTATTTCTAATCGGGACTGTTTTAAGTTTCCCTTTTCCTGTGTGGCGATAAAGTTCAATAAAAATTGGTCTGAAACCCCGGAATTGATAAACGTATAGAGTTACTCGTTATTGTGACATTAGCACACAAGCTCATTGATTAGGTACATTTCGATGGTCACTGGTTTTGTTGCAGCAGGAGCTCCAACCTTCTATCCTGATCTGTCTTATATCTAACTGCCAAATACTCAAAAACACATTATCTTCACGTAAAAAGTGGCAGTTTGGAGACTGTTGCTCTCTGGCGGTGTCGCGGCGTGCGTTTATTAGGTTATCTCTATCTGATCGCGCATGTTTGAAACAGACAAAAAAAATAAAATAAAATTGAAAGAGACCAGCACATCAGTAAAAAAGTGAAAAGCAGACGTGTTGTGAGTTAATTTTTATTTAGCGATTTTGTGGAAAAGGTGACAAAAATCGAAAGATGTGACTTTATATACTGTATATAAAAACTTCTCAAAAATATGCGTGTATTCACAAACACAAACAGGTGCCTCCAGTTAAGAGTCTTTACAGAAAATATATGTTTTGAAACGAGAATGCTCGTGTTGCGTTTATGGTCATATGTTTGGAAACAGTCTCTTTTTTTTTCCTGGGGCTTTGTGGATTATTGCACTTGATGTCAACATGATTTCGGTTGTTACACCAGTCCGGTCATTTGCGATCTCAGCATGCTCATGGAGTGAGCAAAGGAGGACAGAGGGTAACTGAAGCCCGCCACGGGCGGAGAAACCGGGTGTCCGCTCAGGCTGAAGCCCAGAGACGCGCCTCCGTCGTGATACAGGATCGGTACCCTGACAATCCGCTGGCTGGAGTGCGGAACGGCTGAAGCCTCGAGGTCCGCCGCCAGCTGCCTCTTCCATTTATTCCTCCGGTTCTGGAACCAGATTTTGACCTGAGTCTCTGTGAGATGCAGAGTGGCCGCCAGGCCGGCTCTCTCCGAGCTGCTCAGGTAACGCTTCACGTCGAACGTGGACTCAAGCTGGAACACTTGGCTGCGGCTGAACACTGTCCGAGTCTTCTTCTTCCTCCCGGGGCTCAGGTCCGAGGGCGCGTCTTGCTCCGAGCGTGCGTCCAACCCGTTCGGTGCGTCCTCACCGTCGTCTGTCAGGTGGTTGTCGCCCGCTTTCCTGTCGACCTCGTCGCTGCCGTCTGTGACTGGCTCGGACACGGTCGGGGAGCCCCTGTCGCTGATGGATCCGGAGCAGTAGTTGTCATCTGGGATCGTTCTTGGACCTGAGGGGGGGAAAACACAGTGATCGGTTTCCCAGCATACCCTCCGGTGTGATTTGCCTTAGCAAAAAAAAAACAAAAAAAAAAACAAAACAAAACTTTACAACCACACTTTTTATTAATAAATAATCCACCTAACACTGACTAACAACTGGCCCCAGATCAAACATAACCTCGTCGATGTTTACGTAGTTTCGTGCCAAATTAAAGTTGCGTTTTTGCGCATGTGCGTTTTGGTTAATTGCGTAATACTCAGTCCACGTGTCTGGTAAAAGAAATAAGTTTATAATAACGACAAATCTAACTACAATATTGATGGAACTTAACCATTCTGTGAATGAATGTGACAATTTCGCTTTACGTGACGCACTCTGACGTGGGCAGCTTCTAGCAATACGATCTTGAATCGGCCGCAACTGAATACGAAAGGGGTGGGGAACAGTTTTGTAGCTGTATGCTTAACAACACATTTTGGGGTCTTGGACGTATTAAATATCCTGGTTTTAGACTGCTTAAACATCGCGATCACCGGACGTTATAATTACGCGCGTCTTTGGCCGCTGCGCGTTCCGTTATAGATTTGTAGTATGTTAACAAGCATCAGGGGCTGCAGGGGACAGTAACTAACAGGGGTTTAAGACTCTCGGGGAGCTCAGAGTGGATTAACGGAGTCACGACCACAGTGATCGCTGCACACTCGAGCCGTTCTGACTTTGTTGATTTTACTTAATGAGGCGAGAGATGAATGTTGAGTTGCAGACTCCCCGCTCTCTGCTTTTAATAAAGACACAGTCATAAATTTAAACCACGAAAGGATCCGACGGTGGATGACACCGTGAATAATCAGAAGTGTCTTAAAAGAAACGGCTGCGTCTGTAACCCCGGGAGGCGCACGAGAATAATTCATATTTCGCGATATTATGAGCCCAAATTGATATTAAACTAAACATATTAAACACCAAAGCTTAAACATTTGTTATTTGCAACGCTTCGAGTTGCGCCTCGGGGAAATATTCCTTTATTTCCTTAATTTCTCAGCCGCTCTCTACTCACTCGCAGACGTTTCTAGCGCAGCGAAGTTGAGCTCCGTCCCGCTGCGGTACCACTGCACCGGCGGGTCCCTGTACAGGGACCGAACAGCAAAGCAGGAGCCATCGTGCGTTGACGCGTTCAGATTGCTGCCGCTGGCGACCCTCTCCACCGCAGAAATCCATCGACCGCCGCTCGAATCCGACTCCTGTCCGCTGCCCCGTTTACCCAGTATGTTCTCAATAAAGAACGAGGACGACGCCTTCGACGAGGTGGGGGCCCGGTTTCCCGACAGATTCTCCTCCATGTTTTCCCAAATTTACGCTCTGTCTGCGCCAGCCCCGAGCGGCTCCTGCCTCGATTGTGCGTTGCGGCCGCCAGAATCTCCAACACTCATTTTAAGCGCCGCAGCCTGCGCGCTTTAGCGTAAGCTTTTGCTTCATGGCAGCGACGGGCCGGGGGTCTCCTTGATGCCGCGCCAGCAACGTTAGCCGAGGGAGACACTGAGGCGAAGGGAGCAGAACAGCGGAACGTCAAAGTCAGACGCTTAACGAGCCGTCACAGGACATCCAGCGATTGGACGAGAAACGCGGCAAATGGGGTTTTCCGAGTAAAGAGAGTGACGGACTTTGCGTCAGCAACTGCCGCTCCGTCTGCGCGCGCATGTGTGTGTGCGTGTGTTGACATGCATGGCCGCCCCTCTAGGGCACGCAGTCAACCTCTGCTCGCGGTGAAACGCTCTTTATTTGGGTCAATTAGAGTGTAAATCAAAATAAAGACCCATCAGGGCTGCAGCCGACCCCGAGGTCGTGCCCCCCCACCTCCACCTCGGCCCATGGCGACATGTAAGGACGGATCACTGTCTGCGGGGCGGGGGGTGGTTACCGTACAGTCGTAGCCTGGTTAAGTTTGGCTCTTCATGATATGGATACAGCAAAAAAAATAAATAAATAAAATCAATAAATAATATAAGATAAAAAGAAGAAGCCACCTGTGATTTTAACACCTTCGCCAAACGTTTAGTAAATGGTTCGCGTAGACGTGTCCACGTTCAGGTCTAAATTTAACGCGTGAGAGTCCGGAGCGTACCATGTGGCTTGGGGTCCTGAGTTGTTATCACCGTCCAGAGAATATTCAAATAACAAAATATCGTTATAAATATGTATAAAAGTATGCATAACGGTGTGAACAATTGCTCCAAATCTCAAGTTTAAAATATAAAAATATATTAATAAATAATTTAAAAAAAACTTTATTTTTAGGATGGTATTTCCTATAAATTACACCCCGCCAGACTTTCAGAAGTTTGCCACAAAAACAGATCCGTTTAGAGGTTTCGTCTAATTTGTGTGGGGGTTTCAACAGGGGGAAATAAAAGGCCCTTATATACGTGGAACTGGTGGTTGTGCAGCTCCAGCCAAACTCTGCAAACAAAAGGTTTATTACGGGTTTGGTAGAGTTCTTCTCGGGCGGATAAAGATACGCGTATCACTGTTAGATCATCTGAAATATTGAAACGAGTGCTGACGGCTATCTTTACCCTTTTCGCTGAAATGGCAAGACATTTAAGCTTTTTATTTTCCTCTACGGAGTCAGCGGCACTGACCTTTAACTCCCTCTATTTCTCCCTCTGTCGTTCTCGCTGTATCGGAGAGGATCAGAGAATCGGTGCTCTTTAACCAAACACACAGCCCGAAACAACGCTGCGCTGCGTCCATCTTGCACCTGTCGAGACAAATGATGTTACTTCTGATGCACTTTCACATCTATCTATCTATCTATCTATCTATCTATCTATCTATCTATCTATCTATCTATCTATCTATCTATCTATCTATCTATCAGGGAAACACATACCGACATAAATAAATAATACATTATTCAGTGGATTTCAAAAGTCATTAGATGAGAATAAATGAGATTTTTTTTAATTTCTAGTTTATTCATATCTGCATTTTGCTAAAAAGGAAAGAGAGGGGAAAGTCAAAACAACACATTAGATCAGGTTTCTCTGTGTACACTAGGCCGTCTGAACAATATGGCACCCCGGCTACACGCCCCCTGCTCTGTGGGCCCACAGTCCAGACCCAGAAGTCTCTCTCTCACATTTTTCTCTCATCCTCCTCTGATCCTTATCTGCTCTGACATGCCCTTTGCTTTCTATGACCTGCTGGTCTGTTCAAGCAGCAACCACCCTGCCCGGCCCCCCCACTCCTCTCTGAAATACAGTTTCACAAACATCTCATCTTAAGCCTTAATTAGCCCAGGCTAGTGGTCAGTGTTCCTCTGCCTTTGGGACAGACGTGTCGAAGGTGTCCATTTAGACGCATTTAGACAGACATCAGCTTTTTTTTTTTAAGCACTCCAGAATTATGATCACCAGAGGTGTTTCTCATATGTGTAAAACTGCGTCCTCGCTTCAAATGCCGCAACAAAACTCTTATTAATTATTGTTGGCTAGTAATATAAGCACTACCATTTTTAATTTTCTTAATGCCTAATAACTGGTTTTATGGCTGCCATTACCGCTTCCAGTGTGATATTAATGGCTTTTGGAGTCCGCTGATCTCAGTCCGGATCTACACTCAGTGAAAGTGGAGGCAGTTTGACCTGGTTCGTTACTCTGGAGGCAGTGAAACAGGAAGGACTGGATCTCCTCTGGGCCACTTCACAGCAATCTTTATGTTAAAAGGTCTGCACAACAGTGAAATCAACCGACTCTGTGGCGTAACTGATATTCATTGTAGAAAACTTCAGAATCACAGTGAAAAAAAAAAACCCAAAACAAAATAAATAAAAAAAAAAAAAACACCAAGACTTCACGTTCTCACAAAGATCTGGAACCCGCCACAAAGCGGTGCTTGTCTCTGTGCACCCTGTGGGACGCCCTCTATTGGATACAATTGTGCAGCACAGCTCTAATGAGATTTGTATTCAATATTACTTATTTTTAAAAATTATTATGAACATCCATCCATCCATCCATCTATCCATTTTCTGTATCTGCTTTATCCGCACTTTGGGTCGCAGGGGTCTGCTGGAGCCTATCCCAGCTGTCAAGGGGTGAGAGGTGGGGTTCATTTAGTATTTGAATACAGCTAACGGCAAAATTTCTAGCAAAGAATAAAGGTGTGAAGTACTAGAAGTAGTATTAGCAATCAGTAATTAAAACTTACTCACAGTTTTTGTCTTATAGGATTAAAGCTTAAAATTCCCCCTTTTGAAGCCAGAATCGTGTTAATTCTTGCATTGCGAAGTTCCTTCGCAAAACAAACTCTGACCGCAGACTTCCTTCCCTTTAACGGGCAATGGCATATTTAGTCATGCTAGCTATGACATTAATAATTCACTGTACATAATAAAGTGATGCTGCAGACTTTGTTCTCAATGATAGTATTAGCCGAGGTGAGCATTCTTGGCCAGACTTTGTGACGCCAGCTTCCAAGCATAAAGTGGGCTTTAATTGCATATAATCTCCACCATTCTCTCCCCTCTCAGTGCACCTCAACAGCCTATAGCCCACACATTTCAGTTCTTAAGGAGGCATTTTTGTTCCATATCAAAGCGAGATGCACAAGGAATGATTTCTGACACAGAGGAATTTATGGTGTTTTGTAATATTTGTTGCAGCCTCTACTCTGCAGGGATTTCAAGTTAGTAAATCTACAATTGTGCCTAAAAACCAAAAGACAAGGAAAAGGGTTTTACAGTACATGCACGGCTCACCTTCTGTGGATAAACTCAAACTCTAAAGCTGCTGCATCTAAAAACTGCATTTGAAATTCTGCCAGTCGTCTTTTAATGCCACTTTTCAGTGATGTGCGTGTTTTATTTTTTCTATTAAGAATGCATTCAGTTCCTGCCCTAGTCCTAACCTAGTTTCTAGATCCTTCTGCCTCATGGATCTGTGTCAGTGGGCCATTGTCCCAAAGAATACAGCCAGTTTTAAATATATGGTTCAATACGTTTAGCGTTAATGACCACGTGGAAGGGTCAGACCTTTTTATCTCCAGTCAAATGTTTAAGTTCAAGGATTTTGACCATGTCAGAAAGGGGGATGGGGGGCTTTATTCCACACAGACTGGATTACAGAGAATAGGCAATGGCATAAGCAGCCTACATCATGTCAAATTATGAACAAATGTGGATCTGGGAAGGAAATGTTAATTCTGCCTTTGACGGGCTGTTGCGCCTGACTGCGTTCAGAGTAGCTCAATGTTACCTTTTTTTGAAATAGGAAGATCAAATGTACAAACAACAATAATTGGTTATTTTCTTTTTTTAATGATGGAGTTTCTTAAGTTTTTATACATCACATAACTTTTAAGATGTCAATAAATTGCCTACCTTTTTTATTCTCTCATTGTTAACTAAAAGATGAAAACTGAATATTTGTCAGATGTAAATTCATAAATAGTTAGAATAGATAGTATTTTGTCATTATTGTGCCAATAATTATGTCTAGAACTAAATGCTTAATGCAAAATTAGACAAACTGAGATATATCTATAAATCTGTCTATAACATTTATTATTTAAATAAGCATTATATATGTTTAACATTATATATAAAAGTACCTTTTATGGCCAACACCCATATTTGTTAATATATGGTATAATAATAATCTGTCTAAAAATAAGTCTTTATATTTGTCAAATCTTATCGATGCAAAAAAAAAAAAAAAAAAAAAACCCTGAATTTTAAATAGAAAAGTATTTCTGGAAAATGTGAAATGTTAGGCATGACATTTAAAACTTAAAGCAAGTACAAACCTTAGTAGCATGTACATAATTTAAGAGTACTCTTCACCTCACAGCTATCAAATAAACAAAATTTAAATATATATTTAAAAAATGTGTAATTTGCATAATGAACTGTTTCCATGTGATAGTAATATAGAGGGGAATGATGTCATTATCTGATTGCCCGGCTAGCCCTTCATGGAGGTGTTTTTGCCTGCGGGCCGACTGCACAAGTCACTGCACGCTCCTTTAGATGAGGATTGGTTACCACCGTGAGATGAGTGTGCAAATTGAGGCAGCGTAGACTTGTTTGAAAACTAAAACACCCTGCAAAGGGAAACTTTATACAGAACCTGTAACCGAAATGCCATACTTGGGATGGATTGAAATGACTTTCCAGCTGGCCTCTGTAATTGTTCAAGCAGAAGAACTGATGGTTTCAGGGATTGGAATAAAAGGCTAGCGCTTGTTTCATCCCATGGTAGATTACAAAATCATTGAGCACATTCTGAAAAGTCCTCAAAAGATACAAGGTGGGAGCATTTAGAGAAGCTGTTAGCGCAGAGCATCCAGATGTATATGTACAACAAGCAAAGAAAGAGAAGGTTTCAAAACAGAGTATCAGTCACAATAACTGTTGTATAGCTGCACAGCCCTTCAAAGAGGACACAATCTTGTTTATTCAGCCATGATGGGCTAGAGTTGTATGTTAGTACGTTAGTCGGAGTCAGAAAAGGTAGATTCCTAGCCAGGGTGTGCCCTCATCGACAGAGTCCGGAGCATCATAACAGTTATAGCTGCTCAGATGTTTGAGAAAGTTGTTTCTCCAGCCACAGTTAACCTCGTATATAGAGATGTCAGTGGTCCACGAGATGTTGGGTGAAGACGGCCATTCTTTTTGTAGGTCAGGAAATGGACATTTACTGTATAGAAGGATTGCAGCTGGACATCTCAATTAAAAAAACTGAAACAGTCAAACATACATACAACTTCTGGGCTCCTCTACCTATGAATGGTTACATCCATGATCTAATAACACAGGGCTGGGTCCAAATCCTAACTTTGGGGAACACGTATCACCAGGGGTTTGTGTCTGAAGGAAGCCGCCAACGGACTGCTTCTGTTACCCTGTAGGGACTTGATGAGTGAGTTCGCATCCCCTTCGGCACCATCAATGCCCCATAAATGAATCACTACTAAATATATTGATTCCACCTTCTTGACCTGTGTAAAGGTGGACATGAATATGTCCTTGTGCAGACCCTTTTAGCAGAACCAAACCTGACAGGTCACATGTTCTTTGGGCTGCGCACGAAGTCAGGCTCCAGAGATAAGCAGAGAAATGGAAAAAGCTGTGGAGGAAACACACGTCATTACCAAACTTGCTTGTTGAATAATCACCACATGGCCCTCCATGAAGTCCCTCTTATCCTGGTGAGACACCTTACCAGCAAGGGAAAGACACCCACCATGGTGTTTGTCCTACAACCAGCTTGGCATTCCTTCCTGCTCTAGGTGACGCTTGTGTAGCACACATCAGGACTGCTCCCATGGCCACCTCTACAACCATACTGTTTCTGGTCCTCTCCCACGTATTGACTTCAGCAAAAAGCCATGGGCAACTCACAGACAGTTGCCACAAAAACATCGTGGACTTTGTCCACAAATCATAGCCAGAAGAACTGATGGACTGACCATTATATAACACATAGAATACATACAATACATAGACAATGGCTCTTTAAGTACAGGCTGTAACCACACTGAACTTTGACCTTTACTTCTGCATTGCAGATCATCAGTGTCAAGGTCCTGAAAGACAGTAAAAATGATAAAAGTGGGAAATTGTCTCGGATTAATGTCACGCTGGCATTAACTTTTGTAGGAAAGCGTGTAGGAGACACAAAAATAGTTCTATTGTCTGTTGTTATCATGTTTTGGTGGAGTTAAGTTAGCCGTCATGGCTGTTGATGTTGTTTAGCTACCTCCTTGTTTGTGAACGTTTTATTGTGAACCTTTTATTGCCGTGAAATTTCATTTTCATAATTTAACATGATGTTTTGTCATCATGTGAAAACTGTTACAATAAAAGTGTTACAGAGCTGCAGAAGCAATAAAAGCGCTGCTTCGGATCTCTTTGCTTTACATAAACAGTTTTCAGATTTAATGGTTGAGTAGGTTTAACTTTCAGTCTTGGTCATAAACTCACACAAGTTTCTGCATTTGCACAACCGCATGTGTGTGAGGATTTCTAACGGTAGTGACCGTTTGTTTAACCTCTTCACGGTACGTTAACCCCTGTCAGGACCGACTCGTCAGCCTAGTACAAAGCAGTTAAAGAGGGAGAACCTTTTCCCTTCAGTCAACCCTAAAAGGTTCCTGATGCCTCTGCCCCAAAAGGAAAACGTAAATGGAACACTTCCAGGATTTATATCAGGAAAAAATGTGATCCTTGATTTAATCTTTTTTCTTCAAATTTCAAAGTGTAATGAAAACCAAAGATAAACATCATTAATATATAATATAAACTTGTTACAATGCAGAACCAATGCCACCTCATGTTTTTAAACTGAGACCAAGATATGATGTTAAGTCTTTAAATGTGTGATTAAAAGAATTTTAAAATTTTGAAAGAATATGTTTCTGACACAAGTCAAGTCCAAAACACAAAGAAATTCATCAACAGTTATTTCACAGCCCTGTGTCAACAGAACTTAAAATAATAAATTATGTTATTCTTTTGGAAAGGAGACCAGACGGTCAGCTTTTGATTAAGACAATATCGACGTACATTTTTCAAATAAAAACAAGACAAAATAAAATCCACACAGTCAATATATTCCACACTTCCCACAATAACCCGTAATTAGGTATTGTAAATCAGGTTTGCGGACTGTTTTCAGCATTTTTAAATGCATTCGCACTGCATTGTCTTCTTCTTTCAACACTTTTGTCTATAAAATGTATTTTAAACCCGTTTATTTATCCGTTAACATCAATTTCTCATTCTATATCCGTTTTATCACCACGGAAGATCGGGGGCTCCTATGAGCACGTCGAAACCGTCGCGTGAGAAACAACAGGAGGGCGCGAGAAATGGATTGGTGCGCGCGATTGGTGGCTGTCAGGTACGAGACACTCGCTGAGGCCTAACGTATACGCGGGCAGACGTAAAGCTTTGTGACACCTCGTGACCTGAGCAGCGACGTCCTGTGATGCGTTGGCTGCTTGTTAAAAGTGTCTGACATTTCAGCGTCTTCACCGTGGAAATGAGCTTTCATCGACTTTTCGATTGTTTAAAGGCATTTATCCAATTTATGCAAAGTAAAAGGATTTTTTTCTATTTAAAAGCGCAGAACACGAATAGGTTTTATAGGAATTAATAGGAATTGGAACGAATAGGAATTAATTTTTCAGTTGTTTTAAAAACTTTCACTGGCTTAGCGTCACATATTGACACACATACTTTAAAAATAACTTTTGCGGTGATTTTTATATTAGTTCGCGTATTCATTTGTACTGTTGCATTTTTTTTAGTTTTGTATATCCGTTGTTCAAGGATATTAAGTGAATTGCTTCGAATCTATTAACCCATATTTACTTTCTTAAAAACTTTTTAAATGTTCAGATTTGATCTTAATTTTGAAACGAACAACTTCCTTTCATAATAATTGGGTACAATTCTTGGTTGATAGTGAACATTTAACTTGCGAATTCCTGGCCCCTGAAAACTCAAAACAAATGTTTGAGTCGTCATCCCTGAAAAAAAAAAAGAAAAAGAAAAAAAAAAACGAACAAAAATGCTAATTTAAAATGTGCTTAATATTTTAACTTTCCAACCTTCTTTTGAAACACAAGAAGCCGATGTTTGAGAAACATTATGACCTTTATAACTATTACAGATTTTGCAGGTAATTGAATCTTCCACACATCATTGATATTTAGAGCTGATCAAAGAAAAGCCGAAAGTCTGAGATGTTAAAAAAGTGAGGCAAATGGAGAGTGAAGAAAAGGCTGCTGACCCAACCTGAAGACACATGAAAGAGTAAAGAGCCTGCGTGTGTGCGTGTGTGTGTGTGTGTGTGGGTGTGTGTGTGAGAGAGAGAGAGAGAGAGAGAGAGAGAGAGAGAGAGAGAGTGTTTGAGAGACACCAGGCTGTACTCTGTTTTCTAAAGTCTTGTCACGCGATGTTCCTTGAAACCCCGCCTCCATCTTCTACCGCGCACGCGCACGCGCACAGAGGAATATTCTCAATGGCTGGCAGGCAAAAGTGATTATGGCGTCCTCTGCACACTCGGTTTTTGTGGGCTCCGTGTTTGGGCCCTTTAATGTGCTGTCAGTGTTGGTTTTTCCAGGGATGGATCACCTTCATCTGACCTTCCCCCCTCTGAGCTCAGTCACTCATGGGAGCAGATGCAACATCATGTCCCCAATCACCATCAGAGCCTAATGGGAGTGTTGGGTGCTGGAAAGCCATGGATTATTTTATGAGGCAATAAAAATACTCTGGTGTTGAAGCTGAACTTGGAAAAAATTGTAAAACAAGACAACCCCCCACTAAAATAGAGACTAAAATTAAAATCCGAGTTTTTGATTGTTGTTTGAACTGTTGTTGTACTACTGCAATGCTTACTAAAAAAATATCGGTTCAAAAAGTACAAAGTTCCTCTAAAAACGTCCAGTGTGAGGAAATTTAGAAATACTCAGAACAGCAAAAGCAACACCGTTGTGTTGTGTGTGTGTGTGTCTATATATATATATATATATATATATATATATATATATATATATATATTCGAATATTATCAAATATTTTAACAAAACTATTTCAATAAAAATTCAATTATACAACTATTTTTTTCTTATCCTATAAAATGCTATTTATGTATTGTGCCACTAATTCAATAGTCATTATTTTAGTATCAAACATTACTAAAATCAATAACAGCAACAAGAAATGATACTAATACTACTATTACTACTACTACAACTAATAATAATACACATAAAAAGACAATTACTGCAATTACTGACCAACTTACACCTTTTCTTTTGTTTCATTTTCCATTTAATGGTTTGACTGATTTATATTTATTTTTTCACAATCATCTGGGTACCTATGGAGGAACAGAATTAGATCCATGGAGGCCTACTGCAGAGTTCTGCAGGACTGCTCTGGCTCATGATTGGTTGACACTAGAGTTTCCTCTTGTCTCTGGCATTTATCAAGACCCCTACTGTCAGACAGACACACACACACACGCACACAAGCATTGTTTTACCTAATGCTTTACAGGCTGTTGATGGTTATCTTTCTTTTCTAAGTATTGTTTTATCAGGATTTCATCCAAATGTTAATATTTAAACATGTATTTGAAAGTGCACTCAAACACACGTGTCACATGTTATGGTATGTCTTCATTTGGACTAGTATCCCAGTATTTCATCAGGCAGTCAAACCACATGTACAACTGATCAAACAATGATCCATCATTGACTCTTCTGCAGACTCGTGTTTATTAATCAGGTTTATCAGATGTGCGTATTCCTTGTCACCACAAGGTGGCGGTAAAGTCAAACAAATACCGCTTTGGATTTTTTTCAGTCGTTGTCTTGGCAACAGGGATGCTTTTCTCTCCTGCAGAGTTATTTCTCACTTTAAGGTTTCACCAGCTTGGATGAAGGCTAATGAGTAGAGCAGTTCTCAGAAAAAAATTGCCTGATGCAGCACAGATGGAGCTGACAAATGTAACATACCTGTATAACAGGGTGTAATGACAAAGTCAATTCTGCACCCCCCTCCTCCACCCCTTCCCTCTCTCATAAGCTCATTCTGTTGCTCCACATTATAAATAACGGGCAAGGTCAGGATCATTCCACTGAAAACAGTGGCTCCATTAGCCTTCAGACGATGAGATTTAAATCAGGGGTTCCCACATTAGGGCCGTTCCGCTTGTGCAGTCACTGAGAGCTCTCATATATCTGGTGTGATATCTGGAACATTACCAAAATGTGACATAAGATCAATTTGAAGCGAAGAGCAAAAAGGACAGATGGAATGTAAGCAGAGCTGTTGAATGTATGTAGGAGGAGGATGGATGGATGGATGGGTGCACGCAGCCAATGAAGCAGTGAGAAGCATCTGAAAAGATGCGCTCTGGTTATGGAAAACAGGCGTGAAGTGCTGGGATGTGCTGCTGACGGTCCAAGTCAGGTGGATACAGATCGCAGAAGGAAAATGGTGCAGGTGTTGCTATGACAACCAAGCTGTTGTTGGTTTGTCGTGAGTTTAAATAGATGTTCAGGCTGACTTTGGCTAGGACAGATTATGAATAGATGTTCTGCAGACTTTCAGAAAAGAAAAAGTTCTGTTAATCCCGATGACTGACAATCCTGAGTCGAGATGTGTAGAGTGGATTTGAAAAGAATTTTAGCAGCTTAAAACGTTAATGTTCTGATGGGATGTAGGAGCTTCTGGTGACACTGAATCTACACACACAACATATACAGTATGTTTTGTTCTTTTTATTGGAGTCCCAGTATCCGCAATTGTAAATGTCCCTTTCTTTATGGCTGCAGCATTTACGTGCAGATTTTGTTTGGAGGGGGAATAAATGTCGCCTGCACTTGAGCAACTTCTATACTCACTGATCTCTTTATGTACCTTAAAACGCCACAGAAATTCAAAACAAAATCAATAAAATTAAGAAAAAATTATTCTGCCCTTTCAGAGGAATGCCTTTATTCAGTGTCTTTGTGCTGCATTTACAATCCTTCCAGCTCTGCCGAGGTGACACGAGGCAGTGGCATTCACTGTTTGCTGCATGTGTGAGGAATGGCTCTTTTCCCTCTCTCTCTTTCTGCATTATTTGCAGGAAAAATAAGGAAAAGTTGAATTTCTGTGTTTGTCCCTGGCCATCACTGAGCTTTCAGGTAAATTAAAGTGATTTAGCACCAGGCCAAAATACCCAACAGTGCGCAGCAACACTAATCTTTTAACTACAAATACAGGTTTTTTACTTTTAATTTCCCTCCTCTTGTCCATCACAGCTCGGTGGTGGATCAATCATGACGCGGAGGTCCACAGAGAAACCCGTGCTGTCAGAGACAGTTGAGTCAATATTAAATTACAGGACTCAGTGTAACGGAACAGTTGTTTAGGACCCGAACACAAATACATGCAGGCGCTCAAAGAACAAAAAACCCTTTATTGGGGATACAAAGTGGAAAAAAAACAAAGGCGCTCCAATGGAGGGAAAAATAGTGCTCACAAAACTAAAATCCAAAAACCTGTCACGAGGAGGCTCCACTGCAGGGTGTCCAAAGACCAGACTAATTCAATTCATTTATATAGCACCTTTTACAAAAAAGTTGTCTCTAGGCGCTTTACAGAGGCAGAAACCCAGAGCCTGAACCCCCAGGTAAGCACAGTGGCAAGGAAAAACTCCCTTTTAACAGGAAGAAACCTTGAGCAGGACCCGGCTTACAAAGAGGAACCATCCTGCTGAAAGCCAGCTGGGTAAAGGAGGAGAAGAAAAGGGAGACAGGACAGAGAGAATAAAAGAGAGAGAGAGAGAGAGGGAGAACAGATACAATCATAGACCAATAGAAATACAAACAAAATACAATCATAGAAATACAAACATATCAGACATAATATACATAATACATATATACATAATACAGCATAGCAGGTTGTTATAAAAAGAGGAACAACATAGGCAAGTGCTGACAGTGAACCCTGGGTTTGTCAGAGGCTGAGAGCCGTGCAGCATGAAGGTCTGGAGATGGAAGACCTGCAGAAAGATACAGAGAAAGAGAGAGAAGAGGGGGAGAGAGACACAGAACGGCAAAGAAGACTGGACACACTGATGATCCCGGTGAGAAGAAAAGGAGGAGAGGAAGTGAGGGAGTAGAGATGGTGGTTGGTGTTGAGGAAGTGGGGAACTGCTGAGTGGATCATGTTTGTGTCCCCAGCAGCGTAGCCTATAGCAGCATAGCTGTGCCAAAGATTGAAGAATAAAAGTTTGATGAGCCTATTAATGCCTATGGCATTAATGTTATACCAACCAGAGAACAGGTCAGATTTTATTCATTTGCATTTTATTTACCTTTAGATATAATCAGTAGACAGAGAAAGTCCTCTTGCTGACAGTTTTTTCGAATGTTCCTGCCGTGTCAGTGGCCAACATGTTCAAAGGCTGGTGGTGTGAGTCACAGTAAAACTGAAGCGTTCTCATGCAGCTGATGGGTTGATGGTTTGACACACGAAGAAATCAGCCAAAACAGTCCCATCTGGGATCTGACTGAAATACTTGCTCGTTTGCACCTTTGGGGAGGCTTCACGTGCAGGCTTTGAATTGTGACGATCTCTTTGAAACGCACATGTCGTTCTCTGCAAAACTCATAAGTCTGTCCTTTTTGTCTGACTCCATATGAACAGAGATCCAAGTATCCATGGAGACAAAATTTGTTGGCCCGAGACCACAGTGAAGATCCAGATTAGCCCTTAATTTACACCGGGTGCGGTGCGGCCACGACCACGCAGCTGATTAGATTCGATTCAAGTCAGTGCGTGAAAGTACACTGAGTGCGGCTCCGGCTCCGACAGGGATCCGATCGCCCGCCGAGAACATACTCATCACTTCTATTTGGGTCGGATGCCGGAGCACGCCGCAACAATCTAGCACAATGTATCTTGTGAGGGACAGGACGTCTGGCGCGAAGAGAAAAGAAAACATCTGGGAAATTATCAAAATAAAAAGTCCCATATTTAGAGCAATCGTTTTCAACAGGTCCTATAAGTCGTGTGAGGGTCATCTTGCAATCATTTTAGACAAGGACGAAGAAAGACTCGTCATCGAAGTACGAAGCCACACCGTTATTTATGACGTGTCACATCCTTTTGGGAAGGATAATATAAAAAAAGACATGGCATGGAAAGATATTTCAAAAGCAAGAGAAGTTAGTCACTGAAATTACTCAAATGACAGCCCTGACGCAGCCGGTGTAATTTGCCGGACAGCAGAAACGGAGCGAAAGCCGCGGCTGCATTGTAAACGCATTCAGTGTATTTTCGGGGTAAGAGTGTGAACTTTCAAATGTTTGGGGTCCCTTATTTCCTTTATGAGGTAAAAAGATTCTAAAAGGTCCAGAACCTCTCTCAGCTACTAGCATTTATATTAAAATCACCTGTGTGTGTGTGTGTGTGTGTGTGGGGGGGGGGGGCTATTAAATCACCCTAACCCTAACCCTAACCCTAAGCAGAGGTGTGTGAGGATGAGTAATGAAAAAGTGACACATGCTGCAGCTGCAGTGCCATACCCTGGGCTACAGGGGGAGCTGGTGGTGTTGGTGGAGGAATAAATGTGCAAGTAATTCTGCTGTTTAAATGAAAGACAGACAGACACCCTCTCAACCACAGCAGAAACAAAGCTGTGGCTACTCTTTAAAAATTGGTTCACAGTCTCAGCCAGATGCCCAATATGACCAGAACAAGTTGAGTAAACTTGTTGTGCATCTTAATGGCATTCTTTCCTTAGCATGACCAAAATAATGGCAATGCTGTAAAAAGTGGGCGGGGCATATAGTCTTCCCAGGTTGGATCTTTAGAGACCTCAGACGCTGGGTTTGGAGGGGACCTTGAAGTTCCAACTTTCCACAGTTAATGAGGTTAATGAGGTGGTAGACCGTAATCCTGAACCTGTCCTGACCTGCTAAGGTCAAAATGAATAATTTCTAACAGGATTCTCTTACCTGTATTATGTGGTCACCATTATTGGTAAGAATACATTATGAATTAAGAATTATTAAGAATAAATCAGTTACGGATTTTGTCCCATCAGCTGTTAAATCAAATGTGTGGAGGCTGCAGGTTTTAAGCATTTGAGCCGATTCGAGCTGAATTTCTCTCAGCTTCCAGAACACATCTGGCAGCTAATTGGACTCCAGTGAAAAGAGGTGGTGGAATGTAAAGGCTGGTGTTGCATGCCTGGATGCCCAGTAAGAGACCTGGAGAACTGTCCCGATATTTCTAACATCGTCTTTCATGTTGTATTCCCCCGATCCCTCTTGCTTCTGAGAGGCACATCTGACATTATGAGCAACAGAGATCTGATCTGCACAATTACAGACCCTTAAATGCACTTAAATAAATAAATAAATAAATAAATAAAAGCATCTCATAGCAGGTGCACAGACAGCAGCCTCCGTCCAACCTGTCCAGGGTGATTTAGTCACAACCTCAGTCTCCTTTGTCCATTTGTTTCCTCTTTGTGAACGTTTTAACGCGAAATCAATTAATCCGACTCAGTTTGATGGATTAGATATTTTTCTGAAAGACAAGCACCAGGTGCAGCATATTCAAATCTAAATCCTCCTCAATTTGCAGACTGAGGTTTGCAAAATGTACTTAACTCAGTTATTGGATATGAAAGATGCTTTCAGGGACACATGGAAACTCTAAAACCAAATTGCCTGTCACCTCTACCAGCTTACTCTACAGTTACAACCAGGCCTGCATTTATTAATTTGCAAATACATTCATGGGTTTAATAACAACAGACGACAGCGTCCTCATTTCTCAGTCAGGCATTCAGCCTGAGGGTTGGGGACTTTTTAAACATGGTTAAAGTCATCTTAAATGCCTTGTTTCTAACTTTCTACCTTCCTTACCTTCTTCCTCCCCACCATATCTCAAAATAATCCACTTTAACCAAACATAAATCTTCCTTTAACAGACAACAGATATTGATTTTTCCCTCCTCCTCGCTCACAAAGGGGATGAAAATCATTCCATTCAGATATAAACATTCCATCATCAGCGTGTTGACGAGCACATTTAACAACTGCGGCAGCAAAACACGCTAATTTGCATAAACACACCATGCTCCGCGTTCCAGCCGTGGTAAACCCATGTTATCCAGTATTATAGGGTCTCCAGGGACCTGAGACATAACTGCAGGAGAAGGTCTCTAAAGCCTAGTACACACGGCACAATTTTCGGCGTCTTAGACTCGCGACTCGCCCTCTCCCAAAATCGGGGTGAGGCACTAATCCTCTTGGTGACTGAGTTAAGTACCGGAAGACTCGACTAATGAGCCTGACGACGCCCCGCGCCGAGTCTTAGACCTAAAACTGGATATCAAACCTGCTAGAGATCCAGGCTGCTCGTGGTGACGTTGAAAGAGCTCCAGCCAATGAGAGCAGACGTGGGCGTTGCTGCAAAAATAAGGAAGTGAAAAGGAGCAGTAGAGCGGCTGCAGCGGAACAGAGAAACAAAACACATCGGGAGATTAAAAAAATGGTTTTGAGAGGACAGTGGACATGGGAGACTCTGACTCAGCCACTGTCCGCACCAACTACGCCGACTTTTTGCACCAATCTGCACGCCGCCGCCACCGCGATATAAACAGAACAAAAGTTTTCTGCAAAAACTGTGTAGTTGTGACCTCGATCTTGAAACCATTTGTGTCGTCCTCTCATCTGTTTTTTTTAATTGTAAATTTTGAGCTGTACATTGTTGTTTTTTAGTTTTAATGAAGGTGTGCTAGTCCGTGTTTTTCAGACTGGAAGTCCGCCCGGAGTCCAATCAGTCAAAAAATGTGTCATAAATAAGAAAAATAAATTGCACTAGACTATAAGTGGCATTTTGTGGGGGAAAGTTATTGTTACAAAATCCAGAACCAACAACAGGCATTTCATTACAGCAATAACGCTGCGGGCACGTACTTCTGCGTCAGTCCTTGTTGGTTACGCCTCCTGTGACGGAGAGAATCGCGCCGTGTGGACACTCCCGTCTCAGACGAGTATTGTAGTGTGGACACCCGATGCTCCCGCCGACCCTGTTGAGTTGCGTGGTGTGAACACCCGGGCGACCCGCCGACTGGAAAAAATCGTGCTGTGTGTACAAGGCCTGAATCTAGTTCCACCATTTCTCTGCTGCAAGAAACAGGCTTCAGAGTCTAAGCAACAAAAAAAAAGACTCAAGGATGAGCTGTCCTCACCTCAGAGCAACAACATCTCAGCCTGTGTCTCTTTCCCCTGGCTTTCAGCAGGATGGTTCCTCTTTCTAACACGGCATGATTTTCGGCGTCAGACTTGCGACTCACCCTCACCCAAAATCGGGGTGAGGCACTAATCCGCTTGACGACTGAGTTAAGTACCTCGAAGACTTGAGTAATGAGCCTGACGACGCCCCGCACACAGTCTCAGACGTAAAACTGGATATCAAACCTGCTAGAGACCCAGGCTGCTCGTAGTGACGTTGAAAGAGCTCCAGCCAATGAGAGCAGACGTGGCCGTTGCTACAAAAATAAGGAAGTGAAAAGGAGCAGTAGAGCGGCTGCAGCAGAACAGAGCAGCAAGAAACGACAGGAGATAGAAAAATGGTTTTGCGAGGTCAGTGGACACGGGAGACTCTGACTCAGCCACTGTCTGCACCAACCCCACTCCACGTCGACTTTTTGTACCAATCTGCACGCCACCACCGCCGCAATATAGACAGAACAAAAGTTTTCTGCAAAAACTGCGTAGTTGTGACCTCGATCTTGAAACCATTTGAAGTTGTGTCCTTCTCTCATCTGCTTTTTTGTAACTTGAAAATTTTGAGCCGTACATAGTTGTTTTGTAGTTTTAATAAAGGTGTGCTAGTCCGTGTTTTTCGGACTGGAAGTCCCCCCGGAGTCCAGTCAGTCAAAAAATGTGTCATGAATAAGAAAAATAAATTGCACTAGACTATAAGTGGCATTTTGAGGGGGGAAATGTATTATTACAAAATCCAGGACCAACAACAGACATTTCATTACAATAATAACGCCGCGGCCACGTACTTCCCGTGTCAGTCCTTGTTTGGAAACTGGCAGCGCAGTCGGTCACACCTCCTGATGGAGAGAATCGCGCTGTGTGGACACTCCCGTCTCAGAGGAGTCTTGTAATGTGGACACCCAATGCTCTCACCGACCCTGTCGAGTTGCGCGGTGTGAACACCCGGACGCCCCGCCGATTCGAAAAAATCGTACCGGGTCTACTTGGCTTAAGCCTGGTCCTGCTCAAGGTTTCTTCCTGTTAATAGCGAGTTTTTCCTTGCCACTGTGCTTACCTGGGGTTTCAGTCTCTGGGTTTCTGCCTCTGTAAAGCACCTAGAGACAATTTTATTGTAAAAGACACTATACAAATAATAAAAACTGAACTGTGAGGAGCTTCGTATCGCGTCTCACCGCGCGCTCGCTAATCTCAGCAACATTTTTGCGAGGCCATTGAGATTAAACAACAGAGAGTGATCGTGGGTAATTATGTTGCTGGGGCTTTGCTGTCGCCAGGGGTGCGCTGACGAATGAATTGCAGAAGGATGGCGTTGTCCTCCAGCAGCACTCTAAAGAGGATTATCGCTGATATTCGCATTTCTGTTCAGGCGCGCACGCCACCAAGCTCATCTGCAGCATGTTTACAAGAAAACTGCATTTTAGTCTGAAGTGGCCTTTAGGCATTTCTAAACACCCCTCCTTGCACCAAAATTAAAATTTCCTTCACAGATGCGTAAAAGCGACACAATCCACGATTTTTGCGACGATGCATTCATGTCTACTTTGCTTCCGTGAGACACAACAGCCGGAGCTAATCCAGACGGGCTGTGAGTCACGCTGGCAGTTCATTGTTACAAATGACAAAAAGCGCTTTTTGATTTTTACACTGATAAAAGATTTATTTATTTTTATTTATTTATTTTTTTTAACCCTAGTTGGTAAAACCGTTAAATGGGATGAGTCATGATATACTATGATGATGTCCCCATGGAGCCCCGGAAGCAACAGTCGTCTTTGCTGAAACAGGTTTTGGAAGTTATAAATTCAAAAGAAATGCAATCAAGTTCCAGACTTCTTATTTGCATTGTGAAGGCCTTGTTCAGACAACAGGCAAATCCAATTTGTCTCCTCAGCTTGATTTCACGACTGTCCGCGCTGTTGTTTCAGGCCAAATTAGAAGAAATTTGTCAACCTGTCTAGATTTGTTGCTGTGGCAACCACCCGGAAGTGTGAACAGCATACGATCACGCATCCGTGGTAATGAATTTAGATGCATTGGGGTGATCCGTGGCGCTCTCTAAATGTTTGTTTCAGCACGTTTGCTGCGTTCAGTATTCACGTGACGTGTCCATCACGGCAGACCCGCACCACGTCTGCGCGGGCTTAGGCGTGGTGCACGTTTGACCCAGAACCGCTGAGGAGCTTGGCCTTTAATCCCGGAGGGACGGCGCCCTCTGTCAGTAAGGCAACTTTGGACGTGACACTGTGACAGAAGAACACGCTGTGCACGTTAATGGGTCATGCTTTATTTATATTTCATTTAGTCTGCTTATTTAAGTTGTGATCGGTATCATAAACACCACGGTAACGAGGTCATTTCCATTTTTATCTGATGGGGAGGTTAAACATTGGCCAAGTGGCAGTTCCATCCAAATGAAACAAGTGGGGTTATCGTGTGTGAGTGTGTGTGTGTTATCGGACATCCACTGTTCGTCAAAGAGCGGCCTCATTTCCTGCAGTGAATAGAAACGCCAACCTTTCTGCCTGTAATGCGCTGAAGTGAGAGGAGGAAACCGCTGTGGTGGAAACACGGCACTGGAACACTTTGTTCATCTTCAGCACCGTGCATCTGCGCCATCGTGCATGATTTGACCGACTGTGCACTCATTTCTTCATTTCACTGTTCACGTACCTGTTAGGATACTTGACGGTCCCATTTCAGTTGTCATGGTTACGTCTCACACACGGAACTCACCATTTCCTCGCTTTTATGGCCTAATTGCCTCAGTCATTTGCTTCACAATGTGTCTGTGAGCAAATAACCAGTGGGTTATATGAGCACGTCGTGATCTTAGTCATTTCTGCGATTTCATATTTAAGACGCAAATTAGAAGTTTTTTTTTTTTTTTTTTTAATTTCTAACGCGCTGGTGTTGACGTTTGGGTTGATTTATGGAGTTTAAATCGCAGCCATGTGAGCTGAGAGACTGAAGGGTGTGCTCAACCAGGCATCTTGATTTATTAGCACCTTTTTTTTTTCATCTTAGCAAGCCACACGGATCATTACTACATTACTGCAAAGTATTAGTTACTACTTTAATTCCAGAGATCGCTTAATATAGTCAGATTTATGAGTTTCAAGGGCTGATTTTGTGTCTGTGATTCCCTCTGTGAAATGGTAAAGGCACCAGATGGAGAAATAATTAACTTCTGTAGCAGAACACATCTGACAGAAGCTCGTGAAACCCAGCACTGTTGACTGGAATCTTAATTAAGTGGACTGTGACATACGAAAAGGAAAAAAAAAAGAGTTTTTCCTACTGTTTTTAACTAGAGAATCGCCACATCATGGCGTTACCTGTTTAAAAAAACAGAGGTGCTGTAGCGCTAAGTCATCCTAGTTAATAAACAACAAGATTAGAAGGAATATTTCATCATTTCACGGAGGAAAATAAGCTAGGGTAGCAAAGGATAAAAAGATAAACAAGTACAGCTGACATCTTTTATCCATCCTGGATCATCCTGGGGAAGCTCAGATGCTGCCCACTTTGAAATCCTAACACTCATTTTTGCTGCTGAATCATTTCAGTGCTGCTTTTTGTGGGGGTTATGTTTATATTTATCAGATATATTATAATCCATCAATTAAAGAAAGCTGGTCCAGGGCTGCCTTTGGCTATAAAGAAAACACGCCATCCAGCGTCGTCACGTATCCAGATTCTGTCGGTACAAATTGCAGGCCTCGCATGTTTCGTATACCGATGCATTCCTGTAATTGAAAAAGATTGATAGTTTTTCTTAGTGGAGGTCTTAAACGTGCGCTCACAGAGCTGCAACCAGGCAGCTCTATTCAGAAACTGTCCCGGCTGCACCTGGGTCAGACCGCGCCATGTGGCGGGGATAATGGGGGGTCCCTAATCCAATCCTGGCGACTCTTTCCGTACTTCAAAACACGCTTTTTGCATAATCTTGCTAACAAACAAATATCCACGCAGTGATACACACAGAGCAGATAAAACAAGCTTCCTGATGAAGGGAATGAGCAAGCGATTAAAGAGAAATATGCAAACAGCCTTAACCAGAGAAAGCCGAGGCGCCGACATTGAATAACATTGCTCGCAGTTTGTTTAAATTTACTGATTAAGGTTAATACAAGGCCGTGAACAGATATCAGATAGATTTACAGCAGGGGTGGGCAATTATTTTGCCTGAAGGGCCACATTGGGTTTTAGGTCTTAATGAATGGACCGGCCAGGTGGCGCAGGTAACTAACCCGCCAAATGAGGATCGGACATTAACTAAAAATTGTACTTGATGTACTATTGACAGAGAAAATATTTTGAAGAGCCTGTAAATTGGTCCAACTAGAGATGGATGATGAAGCTCCAAATGATGTTTGGCCCCACCTCCTTGAGAGGACATGTTAGCATGCTAGGTGAAAAAGTGGGGGGTGGGGGCGGGGGGTGTTCTGAACCTTTTACTAACAAATCAAGCTGACAACCTTCTTAATTTGGCTTTTGGAAAAAATATTGTGAAGGCTCTGCAGGCTGGATTAAATAGTTCATCGAGCCACATGTGGCCCCCGGGCGTTAGTTTGCCCAGCTCTGATTTACAGTGAAATACTGGCTGGATGTTAAAGTTTTTTTATTTTTTTAATTTTTTTCTGGGAAAAACGTTACTGACAGTTAAGCAGATGGGAAACAGGTCATCTTGTCTGAAGCGGGCATTTGTACCTGTTCCAAATGGCCACACTTGAAGGCGAGATGAAGCCCTGCCATCGCCGCCTGTCCCTATCACACGTCCTCACTTGTCTCGGTCGATTCCTGTTAACATTTTCACTCTTTTTTTTCCCTTTGGTGTCAATGCAGTGATCCACGAAGGGACAAAAACATGGGGATACAGTGAACTTTTGGATTGTCTCTTCTCGGAGGCATTTATTCTCACCTTCCATTCAGCCGTTTGGACAGAAATGGAAGAGAAGGAAAAAAAAAAAAGAAGCAAATCTGCCAATGTTCTCACCTCTGCACTGTGTCCAATTACTGTCTGCCTGTTCTATGGTTCAGGTCAGTGGAGGGACTGCTTTTCCAGCACCCTCCGTCTCTCAAATATTTTCAATCCATTTGCTTAGATGCATTCTTTTGAAAAATACTTCTGATTCTTTATTGTCTGACACCGGAGACAGCCTCACCCATTCAGATATGCAGTGGTGAAGTGTTTAATACTGCTGCACACATTTGGTGTCACAGTATGAAGGACATTAAAGTGCAAAACATCAGTCCTCTTGTGTGATATGTTAAGTACTGTTGGGTTAGAGTATCAGATAGATGCTCCTTCACATCCAAATTAGCATTGCATCCTCCAGTCTTGCATATTAGCAATATGTAGCCACGCCTGTGCTTCAAATACCCTCTTATTATTGAGGTCATGCAGGTCATCTGTAGTCCCAGTTTGTATCCGGTTCTGAAAATATGTTTTCTCTAACCCATTTAATTACGGGTAGTTGAAATAAAATAGAAAAGTTAAAAAAAAAAAGACACACAGAAACAAAACTGAAGATCCTGATGAACTAGTTTCCATCTAGAAGTGTTTGAAACTATTGTATGTGTGCTGTCTGGTGCTAGTTTTGCACAGAACGTTGGGGAAAAAAAAACATACATGTGATAAAAACTGATTATAAAATATTGCTAGACAAGAGCTGTTTTCTTTAAAAACTTGGAAAGAAAAATTCGAGAAATATGAGAAATGAACGCATCATGACTGTCGTATTCCCGGGGTGATAAGGTGCATGTTTGAGTTGCAGCCAAACTGAGCAAAGTTTCTTGTTGTTCACCAGAAAAACGAGTCCAATCCACCCGGTTTCAGACCCTGACTGCGTTTCCATTCAAATGGAGCTTTTCAATGAAGTGAATTCATAGTTGTTGCATTTGCGTCCTATTTTGTGTCTCTGTGAAGAGAAGTTGACAGGATGAGGTGTGTATTTACCCAGACCTTTGTTTCTCTAATGATATCTGCCACTCTTCAACCTCCATAATGGCCTGTAACAGCCTGCGTGTGTGTGTTTGTGTGTGTGTGTGTGTGTGTTTTACATGTAGCTCAGGCTGTTACTGCTGAGCCATCTTTCACTAAAGTGCGATTCATCCTCTAACAAGAAGAACCTTTCCTTAATGGATGCAAGCTGGTGTCCTTTTGTCAGAACGGCCTGCTGTGCTTCTCAGCTGCAGTCACACTGGAATACCTGTTTTTTTTTTTCTTGCTTTTGTTTGTTTCCTGACTCGCTGGATGTTGGATGATGTTTCACAGTTTCAGTCTTAAACAAATTGCTCAGAGTCGTTCGCGTCAGAGGTTTGTGCAGAAGATGCTGACCCAGCAGCTGTCATCTTTCTGCAGATGAACTGCTTCTCTGCAGTATTCTTATTAGTTCCACAGGGGCCTTTAATTCATCACTGATCCAAACAGCCGTAGTGATCCCCAGTCTTGAAGTGACAGCAGCCGGAGCATCATTAGCAGCGATCTAGCAGGGCTGAATAAATAGGATCCGCCTGCTGCTTCTCCATTATATTACCTATATATTTATATTTAAATCCCACAGGCCGAAAAAAAAAATGAAAAAAGCTGCCTAAATGATAATTCATCCAAGAAAAGCTGAAACGTGAGTTTAGTCAAAAGAACTTAAAGTACAAAAGTTTATATTAAAAGTGAGGTCATCTAGAAGACTCAATGCTTACACAAGATGATGAATCCAGTGGATCAACAGGAGCATTTACTTAGACGCTTTAGTGTTTCCCCAAGAAGTCATACATTTCCATACAAATACTTCTCATCAACGACTGAGTTCATACAATCTTGCTGCCATTTTTGTGCTTCCTACTTGCTAGAGCAAAAACACTGAAGTAGCGGCTGATTACGGTTGATTCTTTTTCATAAAATCTCTTTGAAGACAATTTCTTTATGTTTGAGGCGCAACTGTTGACAGAAAAAGATGCCTTTAAGAAGAGGACATGACTTTTCTCCACAGTCCCTTTACTCATCGTGTCTAATCTCCGGGTCTTCTCTGAGAACATTAAATATGTGCATAATGTGTTGAAGTAAAGTACAAATACAAACATTGGTGCTTTCTATCAGCCTTTTGGGACAGCCTCGGAATACTAACGTTGGCGGGGTTTGGAGTTTAAATGTGATTCTGAGCAGGGGGGATGTCGTTAGAGTCCACCGCTGGGCTTCCACTGGACACATGCACACCGTGTTCTGTAAGCAGCACACACGGGGAGGGGCAGCTCACACCGTCTGACAGAGAAGGAATTTTAATATAAAGCAAATGTGACCCACTGAGGAATGTAGAGTTAACTCATTTTTAAAGCAGCACAGTGCACACAAGTGGAGCCCAGATTGTCACCATGTGTGACAACCTGTAGTCAAGGTCCACATTCAGGTGTTTATTCCCCTCTGCTTTTGAATATTTCAATGTTTTAGCTTCTGTTTCTGCCACCATGTGTAGACATCTGCTTATAAAACAAGCGTGTGAAGCACCTCAACATAACAGAATACCGAGAATAGCCTGATAATTCACAGCATTTATGAAATGTCTCATGGATCATTCACACTCAGATGTATCGCATAATCACTTTTATGACATTTCAACTTTTCCAACTCACGTACTTCCAATCGTTTGGCATCAGTCAGAGGATGAGCAAGCGTCGTTCGGTTTATTTGGTACATTTGCTCTAGTTATAAAAGATGGTGCCTCTTAATTCAGGCAATTTGGTATTTTGTTTTAAATGCATTTTCTAATTAAAACACTAACTTCTATAGAGAGGACAAGGTCGGATGTGCCTTCATCCTGCTGTCAACAAATTCCCTCGGAACAAAACAAGCTCACAGGCTATTGATCCCATGCACAATAGTTGTTGATGTTGCCAAAGCTTCTGTGCCATAAAGTTCCACAAGCCTATTTGCATTAAATCCCATGTACACCCTCCACCAGACACAAAATCAAGTCCGACAAATTTTCAAGTACCTGCATTTTTTTTATTCAAGATTAAGCTTTCCTTACAACTTAACCTGCTGCGTTTTTAAAGATGGCTGATTATTCATCCACGACTCAGCATCATTCTTCCTGACACTCCAGGATTCTCCACGCCCGAGAAATATATGACGAGCATTTCCTGTTTAATGTATGATGCCCCCTGGAACTGTGATAGACTGACACTAGCAGAACCAACCCTGGAAGAAATATGTACAACACGCATGTTGTATAAGTAAACCCATGTTAGTGCTTATGTCTTAATTAGGGCAAACTCCTCTGAGAGATGGCTCCTGTGTGATGTACCTTTAAAGAAACACGGAAGCTAATGAGACAAGGTGGAAAAAGCAGAAACTCATGCCTCATTTCTCACTGTTTTCGTCTTCGGCTAGCTGTGTGAGCGAGGTGGTGATACTTAGGAAGGAAATAGGCAGCAGGTGCTGTCAACCAGGCAGAAAAAGCTCTTACCTGCCCCCGCACGTGTACATGTGTGTTTATGCACGCACACACGTGTTGTACGATGACATCCTTTGTTCTTGCAAACTAATAAGTACCAGGGTTTCCTGATGAACACTTACATTAAAGAGGTTGAGAGAGAAAGAGAAAATAGAAGAAATGGAGAGGAGGTAACGCTTACAGCCACAAATAGAGTTAAGAGTGAGCCCATGTGAGTGGTGTGGCTTGGCAGACCTCCACCAGTTGTCCTTTCCCTTCTATTACCTTTGTGACAATAAAGACGCGATCACTCATTCCATGGCTGCAGTCCAAAGAGTGGCCTTTTACACTTCTTATGTCATTGAGTTACATCACAAGATTACAGTTGCTGGGAAAATAGATGGAACTGGGAGTTCCCAGTTTTTTTTCCCCAGTTGAAATACATCAGATCTGTTAATGTCAGCAAGAGGAGTAAAACAACTCAAATCTGTCAAAAAAAAAAAAAAAAATTCACAGAGCAAAGAGTAAGACTTTAGGGATGGATACAATAAGCCACGCGTGACCTTTACCGAGCAAATACTCAAGGAATCAGCGTGGATGATGTCGCTCCCAGGAAGGCACTGATCAGTTTAAGAAGTGAAGGCATTCCTGTGTATGCATGATTCATGGTGACGCCACAGGAAAAAAAGGAAGGAATTATGTAAATGACGGGACGGTATTGACGTTTCGTATCCGGGCAATGGCTGCTCAGAGAAGTGAGTCTGGCTCACGGCTGTGACCAGTACACACCAGCAGCCAAAGATTAATAGTGCTTCAGCTTCGTAAGAGTTCTGACGCAGTGTAAAACCACTTTATCAAGGCCAGCAGAGGTCCATTTGTTTGTCATTCAAATAAGTGACACAGCCTTTTTTTCCTGTTCCAGTGTGTTTGACACGAACATACACTGTTTTTCTACATTACTGTAGAAACACATGCGGCCCTGAACTTATGTGTGGTCCGCCACAAATTTTACCTTCTTTTTTACATCATTATTAGTTCAATTATGAAGAAATAGTTTAGATTATGCCATTTTACAAAAGATTAGTCTTTCTTCTACTGCCAATATTTCACTTTTGTGATTGTCTTTTCCAGTGTTTTCAAGTGTTTGAAAAGATGATCACAAGTGCACCGGTGGTGAGGGATGCTGTCAAGCTAAAGAAGGAGTCGTATCTGGCCTTTTTAGCCTGGGGGACTCCTAAGGCAGCAGACAGGTACCAGCAGGCCAAGCGGAGTGCAGCAACGGCGGTCACCGACGCAAAGACCCGGGTGTGGGAAGAGTTCAGTGAGGCCATGGAGAACGACTTCCGGGCGGCTTCGAAAAGGATCTGGAGCACCATCCGGCGTCTGAGGAGGGGGAAGCAGTGCACTGTCCACACTGTGTATAGTGGGGATGGAGTGCTGCTGACCTCTACTAAGGGCGTTGTGGATCGGTGGAAGGAATACTTCGAAGACCTCCTCGATCCCACCGACGTGCCTTCCGGTGAGGAAGCAGAGCCTTCAGCCTCTCCGGGGTTGAAGTTGCCGAAGTGGTCAAAACACTTCTCAGTGGCAGGGCCCCGGGGTGGATGAGATCTGTCCGGAGTTCCTTAGGGCTCTGGATGTTGTAGGGCTGTTGACACAACTCTGCAACATTGCGTGGACATCGGGGGCAGTGCCCCTGGATTGGCAGACCGGGGGTGGTGGTCACATTTTTTTAAGAAGGGGGACCGGAGGGTGTGTTCAAACTATAGGGGGATCACACTTCTCAGCCTCCCCGGTAAGGTCTATTCAAGGGTACTGGAGAGGAGGGTCCACCGGATAGTCAAACCTCGGATTCAGGAGGAGCAATGTTCAGTTCACAGCCGAGTGTGAAGCGGCCGGGATGAGAATCAGCACCCCCAGATCTGAGGCCGTTGTTCTCAACCAGAAAAAGGTGGAGTGCCTTCTCCGGGTCGGGGAGGAGATCCTGCCCCAAGTGGTGGAGTTCAAGTACCTCAGGGTTTTGTTCACGAGTAAGGGAAAAATGGGGTGGGAGGTCCACAGGCGGCTTGGTGCAGCGTCTACAGTAATGTGGACTCTGCACCAGTCTGTTGTGGTGAAGAGAGAGCTGAGCCGAAAGGCAAAGCTCTCGATTTACCGGTTGATCTTTGTTCCTACCCTCACCTATGGTCATGAGCTTTGGGTAGTGACCGAAAGAACAAGATCACGGGTACAAGCAGTCCTCCGTAGGGTGGCTGGGCTCTCCCTTAGAGACAGGGTGAGAAGCTCTGTCATCCGGGAGGAGCTCGGACTAGAGCCGCTGCTCCTCCGCATTGAGAAGAGCCAGATGGGGTGGCTCGGGCATTTAGTTAGGATGCCTCCCTGGTGAGGTGTTCAGGACACGTCCCTCCAGTAGGAGGCCCCCGGGAAGACCCAGCACACACTGGAGAGACTATGTCTCTCGGCTGGCCTGGGAACACCTCGGGATCCCCCCAGAAGAGCTGGACGAAGTAGTTGGGGAGAGGGAAGTCTGGGCTTCCCTGCTTAGGCTGCTGCCCCCGCGACCCGACCCCGGATAAGCAGTAGAAGATGGATGGATAGATGGATGGACAACAAATGCTTGAGCCCTGTTAAATCCTTGTAAACTGTTTGTGTGCTTTCTTCAGCCACTAGCCAGGATGTTCTACCATGCTTTTTTGCTTGGCAGGTGCTGACAGTGGACACTGGGTTTTTCACATTCCTGCTCTCTCTGGTGCAATGGAGGTTTCAGATATTGCAGCAGCACTAAAATTACATTACTAGTGCAGCTCAATATATTATAATATCATCCAAAAACTTTATTTAATTCAATTAAAAATGTAAAACTCATATATTATAGAGATTCATTACACACAGACTGATATATTTCAAGAGTTTATTTCTTTGAATTTTAATGATTATGAAACCCAAAGTTTGGTGTTTCAGAAACTGAATATTACTTTTTTTAAATTGAAAAATCCAGATCCTGGAAAATGAAACCAGTATCTCCAAAAAGCTCTGCAGGAGGAAACATGGAGTGCTCTAAAATGTTTTGGTAGAAGACTGTACAGCGCTTGGTGCTGATAATGATGGGTGTATCAGAAATGCTGGCTCCGTGATTGGCTGCAAACTGGACACCATGGAAGCTGTGGTGGAGAGGAGGATGCTGAAGAAACTGTTAGCTATCTTGGATAACCCTGACCACCCTCTTCACCAGCTACTGGACAAAACTTCTCAAACAGACACAGCTCCGCTGCCACAAAGACAGATACAGGAACTCTTTCCTGCCCAGTGCAATAACCCTGTTCAACACCTCCGTCTGACTGAGACTCACAGCCCTTCGTGCTGTGATATGCTCTATTTAGTACTTTCATGTGGCACATTGTCATGTACTTCCTTGTTCCACATTTGTAGCATTGCACATTTGTTTTCAACTTCTTGTTGCACATTCTCATGTTGCACATTATTGTAAATATATTATGATAATGCTGATGATGCTGCAGGAACAAATTAATTTCCCATGTCTGGGATGAATAAAGTACTTAGTATTATTCTATTCTATTCTATTCTATTCTATTCTATTCTATTCTATTCTAAAAAGTGCATTAGTAGATGACAAGGCTCCTCAAACCATCACTGACTGTGGGAGCTTTCACTGAAGCTCCAGCAGCTTGGACTCTGTGCATTTCCAGTCTTCCTCCAGACTCTGGGACCTGGAGTTCCCAATGAAATGCAGAACTTACTTTCATCTGAAGAGAGGAGTTTAGCAACAGTCCAGTTGTTTCATAATCCTCTCAAGGTTGCACTCATCCCTGTTCTTTTTGAACTTTTTTCCATCACATTCTGTCCTTCCATTCAACTTTCCATGTTGGTTCTTGCAGCAATCTGAGAACTGTCAGCTGCTTTTTCACTGATCATTTGTGTGTTTCCCTCTGTGTGCATGGTGTGACTGATTGTCCTCTGGACAACTGTCAAGTCAGCAGTCCGCCAATGATTGTGTAGCCTACTCAACCAGACTGAAAGCCTTAGCTGTGTTGTAAAATAATTAGCTAATTAGACTGAGATGCCATAAGTCTATAATACTGACCTTTTTAATATAACTCTAGTAGACCAAAAATACTACTGTATGCTGTTGCTCAGATGATTTGCTCCACATCGAGTGTGGAGGAGACTTCAGCTGTTCCTTGGGGAAGTTAGATGCATTAGTAATTGTGTTGTTGCAAATGAAATTAGCTTAGAACATCAAACATCATGGATGTTTTCAGTGTTGCTCAGTGGCTCAACCCAAAGCGACTGGATAAGGTTTCACCTCTCCTCTGAAAGGCTTCTTTTTCTAAAAATTTGTAGATCTAGATATTACTTCCCTGTAGGACCAATAACACACACAAGGGCACAATGTAATGACGGTGATTTCAAACACTAATGCTGCCTGGGTATAGACCATTGTGTTGTTGTGGGGGTCAGAGGCCTGCTGTTAATCACCCCAGGCTCCATTTCTATTCCTCATACACTTCAGTCCACCGATGTTCTTAAGGCTGATATGCATTTTCTTTGGCTCCCTCAGCTTTTCTTAACAACCCCTATACATTATGCATCGGCATCGACATTATCCTGCATCGAAATAAAATCCCACCGAATGAGCCATTTGTGTGAATAACTGGCAGCTGTGTGGCTGCTTCTCATTTCTTGGAGGGACAGTAAAACCTGAAGATAATCCGAGGACAATCTGCTGTCTTAAGGATACGTTTGACTGAGGCTATACAGAGGTTAAAAGACAACATTTTTATATTTTGCATTAAAGACCCAGCCATTACTGCAAGAGATAATGTCAGCAAAAGTTTCTTGAACTTTTCCCATTTGTTTCCTTGGCTTTTTAGTCCCTTTATTTATTTAAATGAAAACATGGTGTCTCAATGCTGTCTCTTTTGAGGCCTTAGACTGCCCTTTTAATATACCTTTACAGAAGTTTTAAAATAAAGAATAGTATAATAGCCTTGATAAGAAAGCCGAGAGTAGTCGTGTTTGATTTTTTTTTTTTTTTTTTTTTTTAATTCTATTGCCATTTTCTCATGAGAATGACTTATCATTTTGCTATCTCAACATGGAAAAGTAGACTGTTTATGAGGTTTAGTATAACTTAACCAGTGGGCTACAGCTACAGCCTCGTGGCACTTGTTTAAAGCTGAATTCAGTACGATAACATGGACCAAACCACTGCCAAATCATCAGAAATGCTAATTATCCCACCACACAAAAGTTTCTGCTATAGACAGAATTTAAAAATCTCCTTCTTATTTTCACACAAATTCATTCATTTAACTCATGGCACAAATTATGTAACATGGAGGCGCAGAGCTGAGTGACAGACGTGGTTTAATTAGACAGCGTATGAGCTAAACCAGTGTATCAAATGGACCAAATTGAACTAATTACTTTGTTTCTGTAAAGGTGCATCAAGCAACCACACCGTTATAGCTAGTAATTAAATTTTTTTCCAGGAGAGAACACATGCAGTGGAGCTATACTTTAAAAAAAATATATATACAGTATATATATATAATTTATATTCTAATACTATTTTAACCAGAGGCCTGGGAGCTTGGGGGTCCTGCACACAATCTTAGCTGTTCCTAGTAGTGCACTATTTTCATAGCTGGTATCCATAGCCACTCTTTTAAATGACCTGACTCAGGGGGTTCATACCGGTACAGAACAGCAGTGGGGGCAGAGCAAAACCTTGCTTTATACCGCACTGGTGACTTGTGCAGTGGGCCTGAACTTGACCTTCAGGTTGGTCTTCCATGGAGTTTCATACCAAGGCCCTCAGAATGCTGTTGATTTTATACAGCTCCAAGCACTCCATGATCTAAGTACGACCCATTGTAGTTTACAGATTGGTTTGTCTGTTCCAGTGAATGCCCTGTCAGCCAGTAGTTGGTGGTTTGCACCCCAGGTGTCCCTGCTGGTTCTTTTCTGTGCCCCATTCATGTATGAGCCATGTGTAGCTATCTATGACTCATCCATATTGTTGTTGTAATGTCAATCAAAAATGGGTGTCATGTACTTTGTCCTCTGTAACCTGCCACGAGCCGAACGCATCAGTTATGGCAAGTCTGTTTTCACGAGGGTGGCTCGGTGCTGACAAGAAAGGAAGCGGCAGAAGTTTGGATGAGGAGCACTATTGATCCCCACACTTGTAGAGTTGAAGAGGGGAGGAGGACACCTCACCTCTCCCCTGAAGAATGAAAATAATTGGCTGGTCTGACCTTGTGGAGCTGCGGGAAGGAAGACGCGGCCCATGTTCAGATGAAGACAGGGACAGGAGAGAGTGAGAGAAGTGCTGAGAAAAGGACCAGCAGAAAAATAATAGTTTGGACTGAGTTTTTAACAGTATTCATGGATCAGCTAATTATTGAAATATTATGGAGAAAAATATTTTTTTTTCTTTTTGAATAATCCAAAGATACATACTTTGGTTAACATATCTTTATATAGTTTATTTAAATACCTTAACATTCCAACAAAATCATACTAGTATTTTGTCACAGTTAAGTGAAGAATGTGTTGTCTTCTACAGAGCCTGTTTCCAAGGCAACGGTTATTCTCCAAGTATGAACAAAGGACCGGTAAACCATAAAGCTGCTCTCACAGCATAAAAACAGCCTATCAGGGTACAATACTATACAGGAGAGCATAGACCCCCGGCAAGCAGTCGCTGAGAGAGAGAGAGAGAGAGAGAGAGAGAGAGAGAGCTGAGTTGTCTTTCCTTAATGGAGGTTGTTGAAGTTAAAAATGACTATACTACGTCTGTGTAGGTCCTCAATTATACAGGTCAAAGTTATCCAAGGTTAGATCTCTGTGTGCAACTGGACAATTTTAACAAGTCCAGTTGCACACAGAGATCTAACCTAAGATGTACTAGTTAACCACTACCAGTATTATAGTGTATAGTATATACAGTAGGCATTACATAGTAGGTTGTATATAGTATATAGGCATAGTAGGCTTTATGTTTAAATCACCTTGGCTTTGTCCTTTGGTAGATCAAAGGTCAATGTTCCTCCAGAATATGGAACATCACCAAAATTTGGTTATCTGTTCTTGTCATTTTAAATCAGTCTATAACTTGTTGAGATATTTTGCTAACAATCAAGCAAACAAACCAACGGGCAGACAGATAAACGCCGGCTGCCCCATACCTGTCACCACAAGAGTTCAAACGAAGTACCTTAAGGTAACGGTAAGGTTCCCTTCACTTTAAAAGCCTGTTTCAGTCCTTAGTTTCCCTTAAACACCCCTGTCGGCGTTACTCTCTTCCTTGGTTCCGTTTTGCGTCTGATATCTTCTCATTCCCTACAAACTGACTTCCGCTCTGCTCCCCCCCACCCCCACGTGTTTGCAGCAGAGGTTGTGCAATGAATGATTTAATTTAGCTGGCTCTACGGCTCATATCTCGCCACCATAGGTGGAGAAAACATCACCTTCCTGAATGAAACACCAGTTAGAAACAATAGCCCGTGGCTCCGGTGTTGGAGGAGGACAGTGTTTCTACCAGAGAAATATTGATTGACCAAGTCAGGGCTTCTAATACACTTTCATACTTCCCTTCCAGCCATCTCATATATCATATACGTGTATTCGTGGTGACCTTAATTTATATCCCAAAAGCTTTGCCACTGCCATGATGCAGCTGCACGTGCGCTAAAGAAATGTAATGCATGTTCTGACGCTCATGACACACCGCGGTGGCTTTGTGTCGTCTCTCAACGTCCATTTAAAGGGGTGGGCTGTGGGTGTGAGATGGATGGAATGCTTCCATGCTTTCCATGCATGGATTCTACGATGGCGTTTGTTGGAAATCCAGCCGTGCGTGAGGCCACCTGTGGCTCAGCAGGCGTAACCCATCAAAAGCAAACCAGTCTTTGTCTCAGGGAACCATTTCGGCATCACGGACACCTCTGGTTGTGGGATCATCTTATGCTAATCAGTCAGAAGCGGAAGGAAGGAGGAGGATGAGCAAGGTGGAGGACTTTGTTTTTTTGTTTTTTTATTGAGCGCTCCAGCTCCAATTCACCAACCAGTGAATAGCAGCAACACTCACAAGCACAATTTCCCACCCTTTACTGCCTCCCGTTACTCGCATTGCTTATTTGCGTGTTGGTTGTTTAGCCTCATTCCCATCCCTCTTGCTCTCTCTCTCTCTTTCTTTCTCTCTGGCACCCTGGCGTCGCGAAGCACGAATTCATGAATAGGAGATCAGGCGGGACTGACAGAAAGCCCGTGTTCAAAAAATGCCAGGGTGAGAAAGCGACAGGTACTCGGACACCACGTGAAAGACAGGGCCCTTCGGCTTAATTTTTCACACCAAGGTCAGCGCAGCGGATCACCTCAGCTGAAGAGACAGGCTACACGGGTGTCCTCATCACCGCCACCGCGTCGATGTATCATGGAGGTGTTTTCTTAAGAGGCAGACGTGTCTGATCCACACACGCTGCAAAAGAGAAATATCGACTGGCTGTACCTCAACACGCTGAATCCTGATCCACTCTGATTTACATATTTTTTCCCCTCGCATCCACGCTGACATCCATGATTGATTGACGTATTTAGAAGGCTTGTTTACTGCAGATTTAATGACATCTATTCTAACAGAGCAATTAATCTTATTTATTACCACTGCCACCTCTTCTCCTTCTCCCCCAACTCCCTGCTTTTTTTTCCATCTTGGGAGTCTGTGTAGAGTAATTTTCATACTTTTGAAGCTGATTGCGGTCAAAAAAAAAAAGCTCCAATGACATTAAGCAGAATGATGTCATCATAATAGCAGATGAATGAAGACGTTTGTTCATCCTGCAGATGTTATGCAGCAGGTAATTTTCTTATCAGCACCAATACTTGCCAATCAATATTTCACAGTCCAACACAGAGTCAGTGAAAAAGGATCATCCAGGAGGCAGGCAGTAGTTGATGATGATGAAAGTTATTTATTTCAGTTGAGGCAAGCATTTTCACAATAACCAGCAAGCATTTACAGCATGACAAAACCAACCGAAAAGGTGTCGGCTGAAGCCAAGGCCTATATCACAGTTGGAATATATCGGAAATCCATGGAGCAGTGTCAGTTTCACCAAAATGATTGTTCCATATCTCCACTGTTAATGAGACCTGACCTGGCCTTTGGCCTCTCACAACTGTGTGATCTGGCTTCTTCAGAGGCTCACGCTGAAGTCAACACTCAGTTCTGGTCAGTTCACATTCCATTTGTGTCGAAACGAATGCATTCAAAAGGGCAAACTTCCAAAATTTTGTGGAACTGGTTCTATTTAAAACCATTTCTGTGGATTTTATTTGTATTGGTTTTTTTTTTTTATTATTATTTTAACCAAATTAATAAGAATACGATTAAGGCCAATAACTCAATGCTTTAAGCTTTAATAATTTATCATCATGGAGTGTCTAACACAGACTAATTAGTAAAATCCTGCAGAAGAGTGAAATGTTTGCTGCTTTTCAGTTATTAGAAGTCTCTGTTCTGAACTGTTTTTCTGCCTCATCAACAAACAAGATCTAAGTCTAGCTATTTATAGGCTAGTATAGTTTGATATGAACACACAGGGGAAACAGTCAATTTTGTATGTGTGTGTGTGTCTGTGTGCGAGAGAGAGTGAGAGAGAAAGAGAGAGCTTTAACAGCTATTTGAGTGTCACGTGTGCATGTGTCGGTGAGGGTGTTCAGCCTCTGCCATCAGAGACAACTGTTTACCCGTGAGTCAAATTAATCATGAAGATTAACAAGCTAATAAGAGCAGATTGAGTCACTTAATGATTCTGCTATACTGCAAACACTCAAACACCCATGGCACAAGCAAAGATGAAGCTGCAGAGTATTGCTAATAAAACAAGATCAAATGTGTGTGTGTGTGTGTGTGTGTGTGTGTGTGTGTGTGTGGTTTGCAGTGCAGTGAAAACAATGATGTGTGTAATTAAGGTAACTATTATAATGATTGCTCCTACTGTGGTTGTGAGGGACATGAAAGGTTTAAAATAATTTCTTTTTGCCACATAATCTATGTTTTCGGTAATTTTTCTTTTTATGTAAGACTAAAAAAAAAAACCTCTAAAGCTCACAGCACTCCTGCCTGCTGTTCTAAAGAAATGCGCAGTATCAACAAAAACTAACCATGAATAGAATAGAATAGAATAGAATAGAATAGAATAGAAATACTTTATTAATCCCAGACATGGGAAATTGACTTGTCCCAGCAGCCTCGCTAGTATTAACATATTTACAACATATACAATGCAATAAATAATTATGACAATGTGCCACATGAAAGTACTACTGGAGCACATCACAGCACCAGGGCTGTGAGTCTCCGTCAGACGGACTTATTGAACAGGGTAGATAGCGCCGCAATGACAATTTCTGTTCAGTCAGCAAAAAGGTGTGTTTAATTTAAAAGTGTGAATTTGGGCTCATCTAGCAGTGTTGTCACGACAGTTGACCCCTCTCTTCTGCTCACTGTAACAGGGTGAAGAACAATAACGAGACGTTCCAGCGATCTTGTTCGAAAACCATTATTTTTTTATTTTTTTAATTTCAGAAAAATGAGTTCGATGGGTGTCGGATGGAAAAAGAGTTGGTAAATCAGTAATTACACAGCAATCTTTCACACATTAATGCATAATAATTAGGTGTTTGTCAGTCTTACTAGCGTCAGTCTTAGGTGATACTATACTGTGAATTTGTCTTGGAGATTAATAAAGTATCTATCTATCTATCTATCTATCTATCTATCTATCTATCTATCTATCTATCTATCTATCCTAATGAAGCATTGTCATGAATGTGTGTGCTTAGCTCTGGTCTGTGTTCTCTGCTTCTGCATGACTGTCTTTCCAAATGATATGTGAAACGTGATGATGGGGAAAAGCCTAATGTGGGAGATTGAGCTGTGAATGTGATTTCCAGGCTGCGACAGCTCCAGCCTTGAAAATGAAACGTTTCAAGGTGACAGCAGGTTGACTCCATTCCCATCTCATAAGTTTTTGGCGCTCGCCCCACCATATCCTGCTCCCTCACCAGAATTACCTCTGCTTACTTCTCTTAGCCAGAAAAAAGGAAAATGGAATGAGGTGATTGCTTTTCACGCTACTTCCTGTATAATAACCATGATTATGGCTGTTATTGCTGTGCGGTATCTTTTCCATTAGAGATGCCAAACAGTCGATCCTGTCAGCTGCTGAATGATCAAGAATCATATATTTCCTGAGTGCAGACAGGGCGTTCTACCGCTGCATAACACTAACCCTGTCATATATTACAGTATAGGTAGCAACAAGATGATGTTCGAGGTTCATGATCCTCACATAACATTGATGTATGAAGATCATCACTCTTTGCAGGTCAGCTAATAAGAATCATCGACATATGAAACATCCTGCAATATCGCATGATGCACAGTTAAGATGAGGGTTAAAGGTCATATGGGCCAAACCGGAATGTTCAGCAGGAGTCCCACCCCTCGGTGTTTGTGCACACGATGTGTCTTTGAAGACTCATGATTTGGAGTAAATGTGTAATTCAAACCTCGAAGTGATATGTTGGACACCTACCACCGCCCCCCCACCCCCACAGACCGAAGTAATCAATACTGCAGATTGATGGATGGTTAAGATATTTGGGTCGTCCCTTGATGAGGGTTTAACTGCTATCATGAGTCGCCTTGGAGAGGAATCAAGGCACTGGGAGCATCTTGTTGTCTTATAATTTTTTTTTTTTTTTTATAATTTTTGGCAACATGATCAAGGGGGAGGACATGCAAGCTTAAGATTTACAGTTTTAGCTCAAACTAAATCTAAATCTAACCTATTCCCAAATCTGGTCCTGCTCAATGATGTAGAGACCTCTATAACTGGCTTCCAAACTGGACTTCTGCCTTACCTCTTGACCTTTTGAGCACTACCATCCCCATAAAAACAGAAATTATTCACCACCACACGTCATTCAATTTACAAAGTTTCAGTTTCAGCAGGACTCACTGCGTGTGATATTTGTTGTAGAGCAGCATGGACTGTTGTGTGAGTACGGGTGAATAAAAAAGCCGCGGCGCATGTATGCGACAGGTTCTGCAGAGACGGGGGCCGTTGAGGAAAGCATTTACAGTTATCTGTGTAGATTCTCACTCATCCAGGTCATAGTTATCCAAAATTAGATCTCTCTGTGTCAACTGGACTGAAAGGTGTCCTTGAAAACGTTTCGCCCTCTCTCCAGAGAGCTTCTTCAGTTCTAAGAATGCTGGGGCAGAGCTTGAAAATATAGCCCTGTGGACCATCAGCATGTTAATGGCCCGGGTGGTCACCTGAGAGTCGTTAGCAGGGTGGTTGGCAGGGTCGTTCACCTAGTTTTGGTTGGGGTGCTTCCCCTTTGTCTTTACAGTTACACTCACTTGGCTGTCACTTATCAGGACACTTTGGAGTCTGAGCAGGTTTCCCTCCCAGAATCACATCAGAACCACAACAACAGGACCGCTGGGGCCAAACCTGCGAGTGTTCAGATGAGCCAAACCTGACTTGATCAGGGCGGTTTAAGTGCTTCAGTTATGAAGAGAAACACTTCTTTCAATTTGTCTTGTTTCCTCAAAACTTTCTATCAGCGTAATCTCTAAATGACAACATCTCCTCGAAGTGTGTTGTCGGAGGAAGTTTGAGCCTTTTGTCATTCATTGCATCATGTTTTTGTGACAGTGTCAGGGAAGGATGAGACTGATGAATGAATAAAAATAGAAAACCAGAGTCGGGGATGAACTGCTGACCCTGGGGGAAGCTTAGCCAGAATTCCGATAATGCAATCATGCATTTTAAATGCATCAGTGACATGAAATATAGAGGCGCCAGCAGACCGACCATGGTAAAGCGCTCATCTTCGGACCAGGTTGAATACCGTCGCATTCCTAAGAAGCTTCTGTCAAAACTGGAAAGGAATAAATGTGCCCTTGAGAAACAGAGTTGCCCTGACATGCCTTCTGAATGGGCTTTGTTTGTTTTTATTCTGTTTCCTTGTACACACTCCATAGTCTGGACGAGAAAGATGCATTTCGCTTGCAAAGCGAGGACATTTTTGGGAAGGGAGAACAGTTTTTATTTCCAACTTGTCAATTTTAACTATTTATTTTATGTGAAGCACTTTGCTCATTGACAATGCTGTCTTACTTTAACTTTCATATATTGATCACAATAGATTTCATAGGTTTTGTTTCTGCTTTATTATGTTAAATTGGGACTTTACAGGACAAACTGAATTTATGTATAAAGCCAGATGAATGCTGTGTTGATAACTCCACTGTGTGCACGTCTGAATAACCAAAAGTGATCTGCAAATCAGATTTGGGGTGAAAAGGGGACTCAAGGGGCATCTCCTGGTCATTTATTCACAGAGAAAGCCTGTCGTGTCACCATACAGGTGAAGCTGTATGATGGGGGGAGACATTTGTGCCCTCATGCAGAAATCTAAAAGGAAGCATATTGCGTGTGTGAGAGCGGCTATTCTTCCAGCACGATAGCTTGACTTCAGATACATCAGGGGGTAAAATAATCAAGATTGACCATCTGGCAGCGCTGTTGGAAAGTAGAGGGAGGTATTTCTCTGTGACTGCCAATAACTCCACTGTTAACACACATTTTATTCTTTTTTTTTTTTTTTTTACATCAGCTTCATGTAAACAAATGGGCAAAATCGGCATTATTCAAACAACGGAAGGGAAACGGTACGGCTGTTCATGAATCAATGAACCTACAGATGGAGCTGATGGGTATTTACTCCAGCCCATGTCTGTTTTCCACTGCTGCTCGATTACAGTATTGCTGCAAACTGGAAAGGATGGCTGATGTCAGACTGAGGGGGAATGATGAAAACAATGGGGATGGGGGGAGAAAGACAGAGGTTGGGATAGTGTGAGTAGTCGGAGACTGATGGCAGATGTTGCACCTGAGGGATGATCCCTCTGTTTTTCCCCTCCTCGCTAGTGGGGGGAAGAACAGCCCCGAAGAAATAAGACGGCCGTGATTGACTAGATAATTAATTTCAGCCAGCCGACGAGTGGCATCCACTTTTCCTCGGTCGTCTCCAGGCTGAGGAATAACCAGTCTTTCAAATGTATCCATCAAATGCTCCTCTCATTTGTACAATCCCTTCTCCCACCATATCTCTGGGGTCGCAACACGCTGATGGAATCCATTGCAATACCCCATGAAGATGGTATTCACAGGAAGAAACAACCTTTTATCTTCTACAGACGGAACTCTGGGGCCCAAAAACAGTCCAGATGTGAGCGTTTTAATCTGCTTTTAGTCAATCAGTCAGTGCAAATCACTGGCGGCTTTAACAGAAAGCAGAGAACTAAGAAGATCCTGGCAAAAGTATGAAATGAATACACATATAATCCATCCAAACCTCATTCAATTAAAATATAACCATACACACAAACAGACGATAATTAAAAAGGCACCAAATTTAGATTAAAATTTAGTTCTCTGCCTCTCTGCCCCGGTTTTGTGATTGAAGTAGGCGCAGATCGGATCCATCTGCAGAGGAACATTCCTACTGCCATGACAGATGATAGCAATCTAAGAAGGTGCCAACAGTACTACACAGTTAATCATCAAATATTGGAACTAGCCTGACAGGCTTTTTGTTATGATTCCTCTCGTTATCATCAGATAACAGCTTTTTAACGCCACCTTGAAAGTAAAAGTAGCACAAGCAGACAGTGTGAGCATAAATAAAACAGAAAGTGTGAGGCAAACAAACAATAATCCCCCTAAATTACCTTCAAAACAACATGATACCCATTTAAGTATAAAAGCTTCTCTTTGGCGAAGTCATTTCTCAGGGAACCGAGTGGCTGTAAATCCTTGTGAGTACGTACCCTAATGCACTCGTCCCTTTCGTCCCTTGATTTGCCACGTCCCACCCATTGTGCATCCGTGCAGATCTGGTGAAATGGCTTCTGACAGGTGTAATGGAGCCAGAGAAGGCGGGAGGGAGGGGGTCAGGCTTAAACAAAGACATCCGTATGGAAACCTGCAGTTACAAATCTGATTATATGCTTTATTGTCAAATCTAATTGATTGAAGGCTGCATTTATTTTGCCATCTAAAATGTCAAAATAGGACACAAGAGCATCAAACCCCACATCTATCTATATATATATTGTATTTGGATGTATTTTTAGTTTGTTTGATGGAGTTCTGCCTCAGATCTGCAGCCTGAGGATGTGAACCGCTGACGCGGCGCGTCCTGAATGGAGACAAGGGAGGGGCAGCAGCTTTCTGCTCGGTTATGAAGGGGACCCTATTTAGCACTCAGGGATATCAATAAATAAGCACAATACAGGCAAGGAGAGGAGGGGTATGCTTTATATCGCGTCAGGGACCAGGCTCGTTGGTAAATCCTGACCTCTGATTGGATCAGAGTCGCATCTCCCCACCAAACGCACAGGTGCGCATTCACAGACAGAACACATCCATAAAAGCTGATGCAGCTGACCCCTGATTGGGGACCCCATGGTCACAGCGAGTAGCCGGTGGATGAATACAGACACAATTTTTCAATTTTGGAAAGACACGATTTATGTATTTTTTTTCTGATAGCTGTCTCTTTTATTGATGCTTTTCAGATGGCCACAGATGGGGGAACTTGTGCCATAAATAATAAAAAAATAAAATAAAGAAGAAGAAGCCAGAGTGAGTGATTTAATTTGCTTCAACCAATGTCTACTGCTAATCTCCCATCAGGCTTTGGAGGGCAAGACTCTGCGTTGTGGCTCTGCACAGTGTACAAATGTAATGCGGACAGTCAACAAGAGCTGCAGCTGTGGAGGATAAATGATTCACAGGCAGGTAAAAATCGTAGTTGCACCTCCGGAGCCTGCATTTTTTTTTTTTTTGTTTTTGAAGAAGAAAACACCTCCGAGGGTAACGAACAGATAATAGCACACATCTGTCCTGAACTGGGCTGGCTTGTTATTCTTAATTTTAACTTGGAAATTCCATTATGCAAACAAAGCCTCACTGACCAGAGCTTAAACCTTTTATACAGCAAAAATACAAACTTTGGGAGCTTCTAGTTTTATCTATACAAACAGATTAACTGTTTAGATAGACTCAGTCCTTATCTGCAAAATAAAAGACCTGATATAACAAAACTGTCCCTTGAAATTGATTTTCCTCACCAGTTTTAGTCAGATGTTGTTTTTAAAGTCTTTTTCTGACTAAATCCTCATCTCCCCCACCGCGAATTGTAACCATGTGTCATGAATTTTACTGCAAATGTACTCCATTGCCTAGGAAACCATCTCATGAATCACGTCTCATGCAATTATTATATGATTAATTAACCTTAACCAGGAACATTGTCTTATGGCCACTGATACAGAGATGTCTTTTTTCTTCTCTGCTTCCTTTTTTATCAGCAGACTGTGAGCATTTAGATACAGTTTTAGCATCATCAGCCAGTGGTGCTGCTGTTAAAACACAAAGACGTTCTCCTCTCCTGCTTTTTGTTTTTTTTCCTTTACAGTTTGGCACCAATACAAACCATTACTTTGTAATTTATTATTTATGTTATCACAACCTACATTTTCAAACAAAATACTCTAGATTGTCTTAGAAATAATTTCCCAGACTCTGAACAAGAGCTTACCTCAGTGGCTGCCAGAAAAGAGATTCTTACTCAGGGCCGAACATTCTGACAGCTACACAGCTACCGATCGCGTTGTTGCTAATGGTTTACAACACTGAAGAGACACAATCACGCACACATGCAGATTTTAAATGGCATGTCAAATCATCTTTTATTTGATCTTTTCAGATGTGCTTGAAGCAGAGAAGTAAACACTTGTTCTTTTAGAAAACGAGTTTAAATGATCATGAACGCTCATTACTCATGGTACAAACAAAACAGGTTTCCATCGTATTGATAGATGTGTGATCGCGAGGCACCGCGCCGTAGTACTGTACTCTCTTCACTTATTTACACAACAATAAAAGCATTAGCCCTTCCGGCTGGAAATGCTTCAGATGGAAAAGATGGAAAGGCTGTCCCTAGAAGCGTGTCTTTGTGGATCTGATCATTTCGAGAGTTCGTGCGCGTGTGAGAGCTGCAGAGGAGACGGCAGACTGCTACGGTGTTTGTGGCGTTACTGTGACTAAGTGCTTCTGTGCCTGCAGAGAGAGGCGACGTGTGATGGGAGGCTGAACAGAAAGACACTGGAGCCGGGAGGAATCAGACGACACATGTTTGGAGCCCGCACATTCTGCCTGCCTGTGGTGTTCGAGAGCATCCGGACAGTCAGCGTGTCACAGTACAACACGTTCTAACAACAGCTTTCCAGTGTGGCGTTCCCATCTGCACATTTCAGAACAGAACGAAGCAAAGTTATTGAGGATAAACCTTTTTTGTTTGTTTTTTTGCTTTATGTTGTCTTTTTGTTTGTTGTTTTCTTTTTTTTTTGTTTTTTGTTTTTTGCTACTGAACCAGTAAGCAAGGAGCCCCTTTGTCCCATTGGTCTTCATGTTGAGAATGTCCTGGAAAAGGTGGAGGAAAAACAAACCAGCAGACAGAGAAAGAAGGTAAATAACACCGGGAAACGGTCCTGTGGATTGTCAAGGCCTTCCGCGTGATGCTCAGTGAGTGAGGTCATGTTGTAAAACCTGTATCCGCATCAAGCTGTTGCCTCCTGTGCAGCTCCTGGAGTTTTAGCCATCGCATCACTGGTAACTGGCTGTTACCAGTCAGTTTATTGTGTTTAAATGACAGGGGGCAGAGTGAGTGTGTGTGGGGGGGAGTGGGGGGTGCGATGAGCAGAACCTTGCGGGTTCAGAACCTCATGGGTTGGACAAAAGCCTCGTCCGTGTTTATTACTGGTAAGTTTGCTCCTTTAATTTAAACCCCACATCTGCACTCGAGTTCAGTCCTCTGATCTGTTTAAAATCCCTCTGTTCTTGTGCAAACCCTGAAAGCAAAGGCATGAACGCCACACAAGTCAGCCTCAGAATATGTTGTTCGTGTGCGTGCGTGTGTGTGTGTGTTGGTGGGGGCTGGATGTGTGTAAGCAGGGCAAAGAAAATTCCAAAAAAACCCACAGCCTTTTGCAGCCGGTTCAGAAAGATCGTTTCCAGGACTTACAGAGGATCTTCTGGAATGCTCTGCGGAAGTCCTGGTTGAAGATGGTGTAAATGACTGGATTCAGGGAGCTGTTACAGTAGCCAATCCAGAAGAAGAACTTGAAGAGCGTCGGGGGAATCTGACATGGCTCCCGGCAGATTCCGTACAGGCTGTAGGAGAAAAAGAACGGAAACCAGCACACCACGAAAACGCCCATGACGACGGCTAGGACAAAGGTAAAGCGCTTCTCCCGAGCCGCGGACGCCTTCTTCCTGTTGACGGTGCTCCTCCTCTTACGGCGGGATGAAAACAGCTCCATCGACTTTGAGCTGGCGCGGGATTTCCGGCTGGAGTATTTGGAGGCGGAGCTACTTTTCCGGCTGGATTTTCGCTCCTTTCTGTCTTCGTGGTGGTGCTTAGAGGCCTTTTTCGGTTTCTCGTCGGACGAGCTGCTGTCCTCGAAGTCGTCGTCGTGGTCCGTCGCCGGATGTTTGGGCTCGTTAGGTAGAGGCGATCCGAGTCCTTGCTCCTGGCAGTGGCCATTCTCCCGTTCCTGGTGCTTCACGCTCCCGTCTCTGGTGGACTTTAATGACTCCCCCCTGCCTCGCTCAGCCTGGTCCATTCCATTCTCCTGTGGCGAATCCACCTCCCTCTTCTTCTCCGACATTGTCCGTGTCCTGGTTTTTGCCACTTGGTAGATCCGAATATAAACCAGGATCATGATGACACAGGGGGCAAAGAAGGAGCCGATGCTGGAATATAGAATGTACCAGGTCTCGTCGTTAATGATACACTGGGGGATGGTCTCGTTGCTGCTCCTGTCCATTGAAATCAGCGGCGGGAATGAGATGACGGCAGAGATCAGCCACACCACCACGATCATCCCTTTCACTCTTCTGGGTGTTCTCTTCAAGTTATACTCTACTGCCTGCGTCACCGACCAGTACCGGTCTAGACTAATGGCGCACAGGTGAACAATTGACGAGGTACAGAACAAAACATCCAAAGCCAGGTAGATGTCGCACCAAATTTTGCCGAAAAACCAGTAGCCCATAAGTTCGTTGGCCAGGGAAAAGGGCATGACGAGGGTGGCCACCAGGATGTCCGCACTGGCCAGGGACACCAGGAAAAGGTTCTGGGGCGGCTTCAGTGCTCTGCTTGTTAAAACTGCAATAACAACCAAGACATTCCCAAATATTGTAAACAAAATCAAAAAGCCGACAAGTCCTGCCAAACCCCAGATGGCCAGCTGGGTGTACTGGCTCTGAGAGGTGGCGTTCGAGATGTTGTCTGTCTCTATCCTCTCCTCCAGGCTGGAGACGTTGAAGAAATCCATTCTCAGGCTTTTATTTCCCCTCCTCTCCTCTTTATTGTCTTTTTAGCCAAGCTTCTGTATGACTTTAAATCAATTTTAACGTGCGGGATGAATCCGCAAAAAACGTGCGATTGGTACTTGCGTTCATGTTTCACTACAGAAATAAATAAAATGACAGTTTTCTTCTGTCCTCACCTACGTGGTCTCTTTTTTTGTGTGAACAGTCCGGAGGTGGAAATAAATTAGAGCGCAGGGCGCACATTCGTCCTGGTCCTTAGTCCAAAAAGAGAATTTCCACGGTTAGAGAGCGAGTTCCTTCTCACCGCGTCCTCTCCCATCCCGACTGCGCCCGCATCTCTCCACCTCCGCCTCCCCCCGTCCTGAAAGAGGTTTGTAACAACCACGTGTCTTTTTTTTCCCAGAGAGAGAGGGAGAGAGAGAGAGAGAGAGAGAGAGAGAGAGCAGGAAACGAGCTGTTAGTGGGGAAACGATTCGATTATGGAAAATAAAAACATCGTGGTGATTAAACAAACTACACATTCATAGTCGATCCTGTATTTGGGAACCTGAAAACCTCCAACTGACAGCTGACGCCTCAATCTTTCCTTTTGACTTTTGTAAGGGATTCTGCCACATTTCAAGCGCACTCGCTCCCTCGTTTAATGAATAAAGTGAGCCGGGGACGTTGTGGGGTGGGGGTGACTTTGCTGTCAACGCGCAGTGACGGACAGCGGGGAGCGCCGAGCGCGCTGCTCCGCTGCTCCGTCCTTCCGTGCGCACACTGGAGGTCAGTGTTGCGGCATCCAGCCCCGGAGGGACGAACCAGCACATGCGTTCATATGCACATGCATGCATATGCGCATGCACGCATGTGATATTAAATAAACAGACGCAGCGGATATGATTGGGTCAGTACGCACCTCCTTACGTAATTGTGTTCGCGCTTTGGGACGAACGCACGGAAAAGCAGCGAGACCTTACTGCGGAAACTTAACTTAAAAAACAAACAGACAAACAAACAAAAAAAAACCTATAAATTCCCACCATCGTTCGTCTTTCTGACACGGTTATTGCGCAGATGTAGAAGAGATTAGGAAGAGCGCTTTGGGCAAAATAAATGATACCAATTATTCAGCAGCAGTCTAAGGGCTTCCAGGAACCTTCCTGGATGCTTGATTAATGCCTGTCCGTCACCGGCTCTAGCGGTTACTGATCAGCTTTAGTTTCACCTTCACACGTATGTACGCGCGCCACGCGCGTTTGGGTTGACCCTCCATCGCTGCTGTCTGATTTGGCTGCACACAGCCACTTGAAGACAGAACCCGTGCCCTTTGCTGCGCAGCCTTCTGTTGTGCTCCTGGACCAGCGTGTTTATTGACCAGTCTGCCAACTAAGTACCCATCAATGATCACAGAACCTTCGGGTATATTGGGTTAAAGAGCACCCACAGCCACAAGAAATGCCCAAGTCCAAAGCTGATTCCTCTCAGCGCTGTGGGGCAGAGTGAGTAGAACTCCGCTGGTTGGTTGGGGGAGGGGGGTCCATTTCTCATCTGTCCGGTTACTGTGCAGACCCGAACTTATTGCCCCATCCGTCCCCAAAACGCGGTTCTTCTCTCTAATGCCTGGTGTCTAAATCCAACTACGGCTGGAATGATGCTGTGGGTCAGCGTGGATGCACTCTAAGCTGATTTTCAACAGACAGACAAGCATTATTATGGTCATTACGTTGTGTCCCTAGGCCACAGATCTGTCGGGCACCAGTAAGCAATCTCCACCATTACCGAGCCCTTTTTCTTATTATCAACTTTGTGTCTTGGTCTGAGGAGAAAAGTTGGATTCTCTCCCATGTCTGGGATTATCAGTGAGACTTTGTTGATTAGCTTGATTTAAGAAGGCACGTTTTTATATACAATGTATAAATTGGATTATGTACGTTACAGTATTTGATGGAGTTCTTTTTTTTTTGTTTTTTTAAAGCTATTTTGAGGCATTTTTTTCTGTTATTCCCACATACACAAGGACTGGTATTTTAAAATAATCCAGATTTTATGTATTTTGTTCAGTTGAAAAAGCAGGCAAAATCTCTAAACAAGAAGAGCAGAGCAATAAGGAGCTTAAGGTGAGTCACCTGATAGTCCTTTAGAAACGTAATAACACTGGCTAGCTTCACCAAAATCCAATCCACTGACCACAGGTTATTGCATTTGATCACCCCAACAGCTTCTCATAATGGCCCACACACATAAAACCACAGGCGACTCCCTCCGCCTTATGAACTGCCTGGAATGGCGCGAGGAGCGGACCCTTGACTTGCTCAGAAAGACTAGAAATCAAAATTATCACCATGTAATGACAGTCCGTCCCCATCCGCCACCTCCTGCGTGCCACAAACGGCCGGCAGCGCGACACTGGGAGCGGAGGATGGAGGCTGACAGTGACAGATTGCGGTGGCACCCAGGCAGAGAAACTACAGATCTAACACAAACTAGTTCAAGCGAACAATCTTCGGCCCAGGAGAGGATCCCACTTTCCTGCAAAAAAACAGGACTGACCCTTCATCTGGCCTGGTAGTCCTGTTGTACAGTGAAATACCAGGACAATAAAGAGCGTCTTTTCGCACCTTTTCTTTGTACTCACTTTCTTTGTTGTTGTGTGAGTGCCTTTAATTCCTTCCTTTTTTCAGTGCTTCATGTCGCCTTGCTCCTGTCTGCTGAGATCTTTTCCCCCCGATGTGTCTGGATTTTTTTGCAGCATGTCGGCTAAAAGAAAAGTCTAAAACCAAATCAAACGAAAAGGTAATCTCACCATTCTGTTAATTATTACTTCTAAGGGCTGCACGCAGGTAAAAGTTAATCAAACGGCTGCAGGCATTAGAAGCTAATCATGTCTGCACTGACCAATCCAGACCCCTTAAATTGGAATTTGTAAACACAGTTGAGCCTTGTGGAGGTTCACCATCCTCCTGTGACTACCATCTCACACACTTGGCGTGCAAAAATCTCAGCACCTTCTCGAAGACTTTCAGATGTATGCTAATGCGAGTGATCCGATAATCTTCTTTGAGGCATCAAACTGTACTTGACTCATACAGGCAAGGACGAGGCCTTCATAAAATCTCCTAAAACTAAAAAAAAAAGCAAAGGATCAAGGCGTGGAAACATCTCCACTGGCATATTAATGACATAGTTTCATTGCACAGACGAAAATAAGAGAGAAAAATATTTTGCTTTGATGGGACACACGTATACGAAATGTTTTGTTGTTTTGAGTTTCCCATCTTACAGCGATGCTACGCTCCCACTACTGTCATCAGGCCAATTTCGGGCAGCCAGAAGCCCACTGAAGTGCTCTTCTGACTACTCAACGGCCGACTCAGAAGATTAGTCACAGAAAACCATTTACCGCATAAAGCACTAACTCGCTCCAAAAGGTGATCTCGCAATACGTAGACGCTTGGCCCAAGACACTCAGAGTCATCACAGACAGAACCGTGCCTTAAAGCTGTTCTTTCTGGAACTTAACTCTTCTGCCAGCTTTACAGTCCTTCAGCCACATTTTCACTTATTCGGCATTAAAATGGTATGGGTTTGCTCTTCAAGGGGAAATAAAAAATCTATGTGACCAGAGCTCGATTTAAATTTTCCAACACCCACTCTGCCATCCGTCACAGAACCTGTTTATCCCCATTTTTCATATTTTGTGTTTCTGAGAAATGAGCCAGGGAGCGAACAGAAAATGACCTCCTCTGCAGCGGCTGTTGATAAAATCTCTGGTCTGGTATCGGGGGCTGAAATCGGCTGGCAACTCCCACATTATTGCCAACTATGGTGCAGCAGCAATAAAAAAAAAAAGGAAGTGGGGGGTGGAATGATTGTGTGGAAAAATGGATCACATGAGAGCGCCGTTTGTTGGAGTTCTGCACAACAGTCCGCAATAAAGATCAATCTGTTGACTCCGCGTTCGGTTAAATGCTTGGAAATAAAGCTGAAAGTTTGTGATTTCATCAAAACTTTCGGCCATTTCTGGTCCATTAAATGTGAGAGTGTGTGCATTTCATATCCATGGAAACAGCCAGCTAACTTGCCTGCTTCCAGAACCAGTGTCACCAAGCAATTTAACAATGTTTATTTAGGAGGAAATACTAAAATATCCAAACAACACAAGTTTATCACGAACCTTACTTTGGATGATCTGGTCATATTTACTTTCCCCAACTGACTGATCAAATATTCAGTATAATTTATTACCTTTAAACATTTGGCCACTCACAGCTGTAACATGACCAGTTAACCTGATAATTATGATATAATCTACAAGTTATTCCTATGTACATTATATATCCTACCCTGGAGGGGATATATGTCTGTATTTTGTGCTCTAAAACACTCTAGCTTGTCACACCACAACAGTGTTACAGATCATATTGATTTCTTTCTGTATTCCTTACAAAAACATACCCTATGTGCTACATTCCTTTATCTTAATGACTTTTCGCTCTCCCTCCCACACGCTGCACTAATAATAACGGCTCAAATTGGGCTACTTAAAGACACACCCTGGTTGTGGATACGAACAAAAACCGTTCGACTGAAGTTGCGTGTGTCGAGATGGACCCACATTGAAAGGTCGTCGTGCGTGGTTTTCCTTCTTTCTTTCTTTTCTTTCTCCTTCCTTTTGTTGACTGACAATGCGGAGCGATGGAAGACTAATTAAAGACGATGGAAACCAATTTGCTTTACACTTGTAAAGCATGCACGCTCACATGCTCTATTTACTCAAAGTCTGCCATGCTAATGGAAATCTGCCGTGATGCTGCCGTGTGAAGGGAGTGGGCCATGACTCCCTAGCTGGTTCCTGTTACACGTAAAATGCAACCAAGATTAGCTGAAAAGCCGAGTACAGAACCTGTGAATCATGTCATTTCCTGCCATTAAAACCAGACAAAATTTCAGACGTGCTAACTTTCATGTGCGGGTTCGTAGCTCATAACAGTGCCTGTTCTGAAGCAAACAAATTCAATTCTGATTCAGCACCATGGACATCAACTCAGCCTGGCGGGAAAGCCATGGAAGATACTATTTGGTCCCCCCACGTGAACTCACACACATCTGTCATTGTCCTCCACTGCAGTGTTTTATCTCCATCTAGTAAACAGGTGTGGGATAAGCGTTCCAATCCGTTCCTCTGCCATCCCACCTAAATCTCTTCCTGCCTAAAGCTCCTGTTGATTCCTTGACAAGTTGATTTACCAAGTCTATCTCCACCCACAGAACCTGTGGAGGACCCTTTTTCTATGCCACTGCTCCTCTCCCACCACCTCTATTTCCAAACCACTCCAGGCTAATGGTGGGGGAAGGATGATTCCTCTGTCTTTGACAAATCCCTTGCACTTCTTGCCCTCTGTGGCCTGGAGCTTATTCATCTGAACCGGTGTCTCTCTTCCTGTGTGAGCCCTAATCGGCATCGCTTTTCACTTCCACTCTCCCACTTTCACTCCACGCTCCATCTCTGTCTACTTCAATTTTCATCCTTTGGACATCCCTATCATGTGCTCTGGTGGTCTGTGCACATTGATGACTCCTGACAGATAAAATGGAAGCTAAATATGCTAAACCCTGGCCCATGTTTCTTGGCACCAGGCATTTAAGTCTCTCATCCTGAATTATCACCTGCTCTTGTGGTCCATACGGTTGCATTCAGAGGGACATATGAGGACTGAGGAGTGTGTGTGTGTGTGTGTGTGTGTGTGTGTGTGCGTGGTTTATTTAGGTGAGCCCAGGCCATAAATTAACAAATTATGATTCATATGGTGTGAAGAAGTAGCTTGTCCTGAACCAGTGAGCATGAGATTTATAGTTGTGTGTGTGTGTCTGTGTGTGTGTTCTGGTACTTGCTACATACTGAGTACCAAAATCTGCATTCTACTAGCAAAGTGAGGGAGTGAGGACATTGTGGCTGGTCCTTAGAACTTTAAAGGCCTGGTTACAGGTTTTGGGTTTAGGTTAGTGTTAAGGTCAGGGGGTTAGATAGGATGGTTAGGAATGAAAGTCCTCTCAAAGATAGATGTACAAGGGTGTGTGTGTGATTGTATAAGTAAGAGACAGTGACAGAGAGAGAGAGCGAGAGATGGAAGGAGCAAATAAACATGTGGGCGTTTACTGGGAACCTGTGTTGGCTTGCATCACACTCACGTTTGATTGACAGCTTCGTGATTGTCAACATCAACAAGGAGGACAGACAGCCTTAAATTATAACACTGAAGCTCAAACCAGTGTTTCACCTCCCTCCTCCATCTTCTGCTGCATCAAACCAACTTTTTTTCCCCAAGAAAAATTCACATTTTTGCCCTCCGTCATTGCAGACACAGTATCAGTCAAATGATGGAAATCCTCCACGACCACCTCTGGAATGAGGAGTCTTGTAAAAAAGAAAACATCGAAAGAGGGAGACAAAAAGAAAAGTGACTTCCCTTCGATTTTGCAAGAGGACAGAAGCCTGAGAGACAAGAATGAAACAGGACAGGATAAGATGGAGAGATAGAGCGTTGTGGGTGGATGTTGGAGAGAAGACAATAGTAACTACATTAGATGCTTTTGTAGCCTGGAGCCATAGCTGGATTGCATTTCCTGTTGAGGGACACAAAACAACATGGAATCAGACTCTCAAAAGAGGGATTTCACAGCTCAAAATTACTATTCATTGCTTATCTAAAAAAAAACCAAAACAAATCAGAACGCAGTCGAACACATGCTGGAGAAGGTGGCATGATCACACGTGCAGAAACATACATTTGCCAAGCAGCGAAGTGTGTAGACCGAGCTCCCATACCGTTATATTCAGATCTACCTTATTCCACCTATCTGATGAGAACAGAAGGTAATTTTGAATCTAGTGCGTGGTTGCTAAGCAAACAATAAATGATTCAGGTTGATGTTCAGATGTGTTTGCAGGACCTGAGGCTAATGTGGGATGAGAGCAGTCTTAGCAGTGTGAGCTGTGGGTTCCTCAGTGGGACAGCGTGTTTATACATTAACCTTAGAAATGTATGTTCAGCAAATCTTAAAATTGTCTCTTTTTTCTTTTTTAAATAGCTTATTCAGTCTCGGTCTTTCTGGATGCTGAGTTGTTTTCTTTTCCGGGATCGGCAGGAGGCCAAAGGGAGTTTTCTATCTCTAGACAGGGATAGTGGAGTGCTGATGTGCACGTCTCAGACTGTTGAATCTCAGCTTCAGCAACAGCGTTTGTGCATCTTTTCTGCAAACTCTGGCAGCATAAAGGCACAATCAATGCATTGTAGTGCTTTATGCATCAAAAATTTGTATTTGCGTGTGTGCATGTGTGTGTGTGTGTGTGTGTGTGTGTGTGTCATCCTGGCATTGATGCTTGTAAGAGCACAATGATCCACTGCATTAATGAAGAAGCGGCAGTGATAAGATCACGAGTCACGGATCAGGTCAAACACTGCAGAGAAAGTCCGTCTTCCTGAACTCTGTCTTTTATTAATAAAACCGCAAAGATATTGAGATCAAGATTATGTGCACGATCACTGCGTATTGTGTGTGTGTAAGTCTGCTTGCATCGAGGAAGCTTGTGTGTGTGTGTGTGTGTGTGTGTGTGTAATTAACATGACCTTTAAGTGCCGATTATACCGTCTGTTTACACAAGCTGTCTGTGTCACTGGGGAGGGAGTGCTTTCATCCATCACAGCGCGTATGCATGTTTGTGTATTCGGGAGCATGTGGTGGGGGGAAATTCATGTGTGTGCACATCTGTACTATTTTCTTTCCTTGCTGTTTTATCTTAAACAATTCATAAGGAAAGTAGCCACAAACGATGCGCAGCGTGCCAGGAATTGCTCACCACCAGGATGGGCATGGACGTGGATGTTCTCTCGGTCCAGACAGATTTCATCCCCTCTTCCAGAGAGGAGGCTGTCGTTTGTTGTGTTTAGGAAAGACACCACCAGACACACAGCTGAGTCCATGAATTACTAACTTTTCTAGCTGCAAAACCCTGGCTTTTCTTTTCAATTATCTGCAAATACTGAGTTACATGTGAACTCGAATGCACTGTACAAAATGCTGTAAAAAAATGAATAAATACAAAAAAAAAAAAAAAAAAGATACCTGACATCAAACGGTGTAACCCGGAGGGGTACAAGCAGAGATTTTGGACCCCTCCTCCACAAGCTGTAACCCTGTTCCATAACTGTAAACAAACCTCCAGAATGCAATCAGCCAATAAAGAGCTTTGTTTAACTTGGGCTCCCTTGTGTGCATGGATGGATGGATTTAAAGCATCTCCGAGATGGTGCAGTTACGGTGTGTGTGTGCGGTGTTTGGCTTTTCCAAACCAACCACGTTTGGGATTTCCTTTAATTCATTTTCTGCGCGTGAGACAGACGTGTGTTCACTGAAATGACGGCAATAGATCATCATTCCGCCGTCAGTAAAGGTAAAAAAAAAAATTTACAACCACTGCGGTGCAAAGAGAACAGCTTCATTGTATTTTACCTGCAGCACAAAATGTACTCTGGAAAAATGTCCAAGGTCTTGAAGGTGCATCGCAGTAACGTCATGGCGACCACAACCGCCTGTTACTGAAGCATTTTTCAAGCAAACAAAGCTACCAAACCAAGAAGCGCAACACGCTGTGATGCACTGGCAATGTACTCAGAACTTTTTCTTTTTTTTTTTTGTTTTTGCCTGATCTCTCATTATTGTAATGGCTCACTCAGTACTGAGTGATTTTTCAGAGCCTGAGGGGTGTTAATTGGTTGTGCACGTCTCCTCTGGTCTATCTTACACCTCGTTACACTGTTGGGCTAGGAGGTAATTGGTGCATGTTCTGCCTATTATGAAAAGCTGTTTCATTGAATTTCAATGTCCATGTAACTTACAGGGTTTTCTTTGGAAATGTTTTCTGCATTTTTGGCGCATTGGGATTTGTGTAAATGACTTTTTAAGCAGTAGAGATTCTGCGTAAAAGGAGACCAGATTGCAAAATTCTTCCTTTACGACCCTCGCCGCCAGTGTTGGAAGCCTCCGGGAGCCAGTTGAGGCGGTCTGAGCTTCTGCTGAGGATCCCGAGGTAGACTCAGGACATGCCTCAGGGACTGTGTTTTCCATCTAGCTCTGGAATGCCTCAGCGTTCCCCACGGAGGCACTGGAGAAAGCAGCTGGGGAGAGGCTTTTTAGGGCGATAGCATGGAAACTGCTGCCCCTGCAACCCAGAAAGTGGAGAAACATGTAACACAAGAGACTTTTTAAGCAGTTGCGGACGTGGTCCGCCTGTTAGAGCATTGCTTTCAAAACACACTGTGCCATGCCCATTCATTGTCATGGTAACGACATTTATTGAATGGATACTGCAAAATTCCAAATTAAATAACAAATCTAAGTAAAACTTTGATACAATTCATTCACTGCCAATTGATATCTCCCAAGTGTGGCTTCATAATCTTTCCCGCTCAACACATTTACATTTACACCAGCACAGAATTTTACACAGTGCAGCCTGACACACATGCACGCATGCGCGTTTGTGGTTATTTCTCTCAAAGTGCCCTTTATCTGCAGACTCAAACAGCGAAACTTCTCCGACGCTGTCTTGATCTCTCTCTTTCTCTCGCTCTCTTTCTCTCGCCCTCTCTCTCTCTCTCTCAGCGACCCATCTGCTTTCACGCGACTGAGCGACATGTGGAAAAACAGCCAAAGCGAGGTGTTAATGTTCCATGTCACCGTTGGGGCCTTTCCAGCAGAGCCGGTGGTGACAGGCACGAGCCGCCAGCACTACGGGTACATGGGGAGAGCTGCTGGCTTTGGCGAGCCAAACAGTACAGGAAATCTAGTGATTTCAGATAGGACCACAGCAACCAAACACCAACACATCATATATATATTTATATGGCAGTTTGTTTTGTGGAAATAGCTCAAACACCATGCATCACGTATACTTCCACCGGCCAACCAAGAGAGAATATTTCTGATGTCTGAGAGGTTTTTTTTTTCCTGACTTTTGACCGTTTTGAGGCCATTATGTGACACCGCTGTGTGACCAGAATACAGAGCTGATCTGTGGCGGCTGATATGGAGGAAAATGCCAACACGTACACACACGCACGCATGCACACAAACACACACACATAGGGAGATGTGTGAGGTTGCAATTGGTAAACCCAAACATAGGCTTGGCTGAGCAGAGGACCATCAGTCAGGGATTTAAGGTTCAGGTTGGGGGACAAATAGACCAGACACACAAATATGTTCAACATCAGAAGAATTACAACAACCAGCCTACATACAATGGAGAGCGTGTGTGTGTGTGTGTGTGTGTGTGTGTGTTGAACAAGGACAGTGGAGGAGGTTTTGCAGAATTTATTATATGAAGAAAGCAATATATATTTAAACAAATCTAAAGTAATTAAAAGCTATTTTATGATCTCAAATCCTGTTATTTGATTGCAGAGGTGCACTTGGTCTGATTCTAATGCCTAGAAAATATACTGTAGCTCAACAAAGCTCCTCTGGTTTCCCAAATCCACACAGCATCTTTAATTTGAATTTAGTGGCACTCTGTTTAAACCGTTTTCCTGAAAGCTACAGTTAAAGTAGCTGTGAAGCTGAAAACTACCTAAATGTCACATGCAGAGCTTTGGTGAAATCTCTGTTTATGTGCTCAACACAAATAGTTAAATTATAGCGAAGACTTCACGATATACTGTATCACCTCTGAGCAGCTCTAAACACAAGGATTATTGAAAACTCTTCTCTAATTCTATCTCTCTCACTCTCTCTCTCTTTCTCTTGGTCTCGCTCTCTTTCTCACACACACACACACATATATATCCTTGTATCTTTTTAAGGATTTTCATAGGCATAATGTATTACCCTATCCCTACTACTCTAACCATCCCAACTAAACCCTTGACCCTAAGCCTGACCAGACCTAAACCAGATTCTATCCCCAACCTTCAAACCACAAACTTTAGGCCTTTGAAGTTTTGAGGACCAGCTAAAATGTTCTCACTTCCCAAAAAACTCCCCAGAATGATGATTTTGGTATCCAGTATATGGCAGGTACAAGAACACACACACACAAGCACACACAGATACATACACAAACAGACACTCTTGCTTGGGGTTCTGAACTGCCATTGTAGGTACGCTGCATACTTTAAGCCATTCTATTCACTGCATGGTAAATACCAGCATGAAACTAGCAAACGACCTTCCTAATTATGGTGTTACATCATGTTAATTGGCTGCTTGCCTGGATGTGTAATGTGTTGTGGTGAAATGAAGAGGATGGCGGGGAGCCAGTGTTTTTTTTAACTCACACGGAAGCTAACGGAAGACTCACATTAAACAACAACACCTTTGATCTATTATAGCTTCTTTGTTTCAGCTGTCAGTCAACAGTCAGCGGGCCTCCTTTGGAGCAAACTGAAGGCAGAAAGCAGCTGCTAACTGTTTCCCTGATGCTTTTTGAGTTACTGCTTTAGGCGACGTCGCCTGTTTCTGCTGGTGACACCAGAACGACTTTCCGTTTTACTGCCGGCTCTCACCACACCCATCCGCACTCACACGCTCACGTGGACTGGGGATGGGCGCGTGCAAGTGATCAAGCGCAGCCGCGGATGTGTGTGTTCTAATTTTCGTTTCATTACATGCGACTGTAATTGGATTCCGGGCGCTAGCAGCAAGCTGCGACTCTTCTTGAACCCCTGAGAAAGTTGACTAAAGGAAGGAACTCTGAGCAAAATCATTGTTTTAATTACGTCTGGACAGATCGCTGCGAGTTTACGAGTTTGCAGGCTGCAGCTTAAAAACCCCCAGCCTAGGGTTAGGATTTATAGATGGACGCATCCGGCTGCTGAAGACCGCGTTTACACAGCGTCTGCAGACGTGTGGCTGTTGCAACGGCTACTACAGATGCAAAACTAGCGACGACGCATCAGTTACTGTTTCTATTACACACAGGACACATTCGGGGCACATTAACATGAATAAAATCACAGCTGTTGAAAGGAATCATCCGTTCAAAAGAAATAAGCAACCTGTGACCTGGCAACTTTTGTCTAAAGGTCCAAACCTTGTGGTTCTGAATGTTTCCAACTAAACACAAACACATTCAAAAGATTATGTCTGGCAAAAAAAACCCAGAATGGGTCTTTTAAATATAATTTACATTCAAAAAGGGCAGCTTTTACTCGGTTATAATGAAAGCTTTCGCAAACATCGCTCAGGTTTATACATTAGCAAAGGTTTAATTTAGAGGATAACGTCCTCCGTGCACACATGATGAAAGCCATCAGCACCGGTACAAGCGCTCTGTCCACAAGGTCAGCTCAGTACACATAGACTCACTTTATTTTAAATTTGAATCCTCTTATTTGCTTTAACCGACTTGCAAAAATAGTGTATTCAGGACTACTGGTTCAAATGAAGGTTTAGTTGGTCTTAGTAGGCGTCAATGTTCAGCCTGAAAATGCAAACCAGATCAATTATTGTTGCAAAACAGAGTTGAACCCAACATTAGCACTGTGGCATTATTTAACTGCACAATGCAGATCGTGTGTGTATTTACATACGGAAAGTGCTCTATAGAGCATCTATTATTCAGAACCGGGGGGGTTGGGGCAGTCGCTACGATCCAGCAGAAGGGCTGAGATCTTGTTGTTGCAACTGGAAACTGAAAGTGACACTGCAAAGACAGGGCCCGTGTCCAAATCAGCTGGCACAGCCAGTCTGTGGAGGATGCTCTGAAGGACCCAGAAGCACAGGAGTTGTTTCAAACTTAAGAAAAATGAAAGAAGATTGACCTGCTTCAAGCCCTCCTATTTGGATTATCATGAATTAATGATGAGTTCTGATAGCCAATACTTCTTCCAACAGCCTTTCCACCGACTTCTCACCACAAGACGTCCGCCCTCTCTCGGTTAATCTGGAACATCTCTCATGGAGACACTTCACAGATGGTCATTCTTCATCACTGACAAGTCAATCTGGTACGCAGATCATGATGTGACACCTACTCTGTGTCTATGTCTGACGTGCTGTGCCTAATGCCTGCACCGCCCGCAGATTTGCCCGTGTGTACCAACTGTATCTCGGTTGGACACTTTTGCGTTAGCCGGGCTCGGGGCTGCGATCGGGTTCCTCTCCTCTAAGAGCGACAACTTTAACTGATCAATACAGATAACACACTGTTCTTTATTCAGCCAACTCTAAAAACAAAAACTCACCCAAACATGAATGAAAATGGTGAGCATTTATTCATTTTGCTATTAACATATTCAAGGATGTGTAATAAGACAAAAGAAGTATGTTCGACTTCTACCCCACCCTGTAAATTAAATAGTGGCAGACAGATGGATGATACGACAGCTCAACCTGACTGAAATAAAGATAACTTCTCAAGCCTGCAGCATGATGAATCCTCTCCTTCCATAATGAAATCTGCTGGTCTGAAACTCTTCCAGACTTTGACGACATGGCAAAATTCCAACTCATCAATCCAACTCTTTCAATAGAGATGCCATTTCCATTCCACAAAACTACCTCTAATATATCTATTTTTTTTTTTTTTTTTTTTTTTTTTTTTTTACAAAATGGCTTCTGAATTAGTTTTTAATTAGGTTCCTTTCTGTTGAAGCCACTTTTTAATGCACTGTTGCAAGTATGAGAATTATAGTAATTTACAGTGTGAGATGTCAAACGGAGCTTTTTCAGATGCAACAATGAAGGTTTTCAATTTGAGCCAAATTGAAAAGGCTGAGGCAAAATAATTTCTTGTTCCTGCTTCCAATAAGTAATTGAATTCAGATGGCTAAATTAATGTTTTAAGCATCGTTTCCTTTCCTTGCATGCTGTTGTTAGCGGCACATAAAAAAAACAAATAAAGAGAGAGAAAGAAACTTACCAAACTACTTCTTACTTGCTGCTCTGTTCTTGATATAAACAGGGCTCATTCATGCGTATTTCACTGGTTTTGGAGCTTTTGGAGGATGATAAAATGTTAATAGGAAGTACGAGATTTTCCTCAACCTTCAGTGAGTAGAAGAAGCCACCTGATTGTCTACTAGTCTCTGGCTGGATGTTTCAGAGATGATATATTTAATTTTTATTAAAATATTTTATTTGTAAAGGTGCCCATGTACAATATTTAACATAAAGGTCACCATTTGTTGCACTGTACCAGAGTTAGCTTAAAGCTAAATCTACAGTCAGTTTGCTAGAGACTCTATTCCCTTTGTTAATAATCTTTAACAGCTTTGCAGTGTTAAAGCTGTGTTCCATAGGTCATCCAAAATTAAATGGACCTATGCACAGACTGTAAATCACTTTTATTTCTCCAGTAACTTATAACTGTCTGACATCTTACTGCTATTAAAAGAAGCGAGAACTTTTAATGAGAAACTCTCCAGAACGTCTGTTTGTCACATTATGAAACTTTAATTTCAAAGTTTTACAGAACATTTTGCTATCATGGATTAGAGTAACATTTGTGTACACAAGCATAAATATTAGGTAGATACCCTCCAAATGCAGCTCTTTATATATTTACAACATTCTATCAACACATCCAGCAGATGCTTAAATGCTGGAATTGTGATGAATGCGCACGTTATGATAACGATGTGAATTATCTACGTTCAGAGCGTGATTTTGTAATTTTCGTTTGTGTTTGGAGACAACTGTAGTCACCACTCCTCGGGCACAGGGCTCTGTTTTTGTCACCTTCCTTGTTATCTGCGTGGTTTCACCATTGCAGCTCTGCATCCGGTTCTTCGCTTTTGTGTGCAGCCTTTGCCACAGATTGGATGTACAAACTAGACGGAGCCAGAGTGGCATCGGATCCCCTTCGATTTTACATTGGCTTCAGGCTATTGTCGTGCTGTGAGACCTCCATGTACCAGCCCAAAGGACGTCTGTTTTTATTCAAATTCATTTCTATTCTACTAATTTCTCCGCACTCCTCTGGACCTCCTCCTCGACTTGGCATTAACATTATCCAGGACCAGTTCTGCACAAAATCCTGGGTGTCTCTCTGGTAGTGTTCATCAATTTTCATCAGTACAGTATTTATGAACCTGAGCAGTAATGCACAAAGACTCGTCTGCAGCCTATTTTTCCTCATCGTGATCTCATTGTCCTCTTTCACTGCTTTTGTCTTTCTTTCCTCTTGGCATTCATCCAGTAATATATCTTTTTTTTTTTTTGGTCTCCATCCTACTCATTGCCCCCTGCTGCTTTCCAGATAATTAAAACGAAGAGAAATTGAGATGATTTAAAAACTGGCATGCACTTCACCTGAATGTGAATTGCTTTTCTTTTTATTCTACATGGGACAAGTCATCTTCTCCCTCGTAGGTTGTCCCGGCAGACCGACCGTCTGTCTTTACTGCACAAATGCACGCTGCAGACCACGTTTACAGCAGCGGGTCATTAAAAATCAGAATGACAGCAGCCGTGCAAGGAGGGAGAGCTGTACACTCCTCCCAGCTGCTGCTTAACCTGTGAGCGCTCCTCTACTCTGACAGCAGATCGATACCATACCCAGCCGACGGGTCACATGTCCCACACACCCCATGGGAAAGATGAGGGCCCAAAGGAAGGAGCTAGGACGCAGAGGGGAGAGGTAACCAAGTCAGCCGGGAAAATGGAAACATCCAGCCGGCTGGGAAGGAGCCCTATTAGTTCGCTCGGCTCATCCACATTTTATGTTGCGCTTCAGTGCTTCTAGCGCAACAGAAAAGGCACAAGTCCTCTTACCTGCAGCGGCAGAAACAGATGCAGGAGCACTGGGACGAGATGATTATGTGCAGAAGATGTTAAAGCATTTCTCAGGTTTATTTGCGGTTCATTTGTCGAACATTTTGTTTTCTTTTTTCTTTCTGATTTTGTTCATCTTGACTCGGGTCCAGGCCATTGGGACAGCTCCTCCGGGAGGACATGGAGGCGCTCCAGGCCTAAACGGGTGATGTAACCTCTGCAGTGTGTCCCAGGACCACCTCTGTGTCTATTCCCAGTTGGGCATTTCCATAATACCCCCTGATCGGATGCACAAATCTAAACAACTCAGCCCGGAAGAGCAGCAGTAGCAGCTTTCCGTGTTTCCTGTCACGAGCAAAAAGCATCTCGAGGCTTTAATTTATAATCAATAAAGGGGGCCAAAGGTTAAAAATACCACTGTGACCCTGGCTGTATTTAAGTGCTGCTCATTAAATCTTTATACTTTGGTCCTCTGGGTCCACTTTTAAAACCTCAGTTATTTGTGAGGTTCCACTGCAGTAGATCTGACGAGCACAACATGGAAAGAAAAAAATAAAAAACTCATCTAGAGAAACAGAGACCGTGGACGTGTGGACACCTTATTAGTAGGACCATATGCATTTAAAAAGGAAACACAGCCAGGAGTAGGCTGTTGGGTTTGTCAAGGAAAGGAAAGTCACCCGCAGCATCAGAGAAGTGATGCGGTGCTTTTGAATGGCTTCAGCTCAAGGTTGGAGCCATGGAGATGAGCCAGCCAACTGGACCCAAACTGGGGCATAATCGACCTTGGCTGGGTCACCTTGCGGAGGTCGCGCCATGTTTTTGTTGTTGTTAATGATGATGGTGATGACGAAAGTTATTTGTTTCGGTTGAGGCAAGCATTTCATAATAACCAGCAAGCATTGTTCAGCAAGCATTCCCTTGTTTATGGAATCTCAAGCGATGCGACCCTTGTAGAATCTATACCATCTCCTCCGTCCCTGCCATTTCACCTTTCAAACCGCCCTTCACTCTTATCTCATCTAATCCTTTTATTCTCCTGATGATGTCGAGTGGATGAGCAGAAAATAGATATCACCTGCCCTAGGAAAAAAAAAAAAAAGAAAAAAAAAATAACCCGCAATTACTAATTCCATTCATGCAACCGGTGGAAGGAGAGGAAGAGGAGGAAGAGGAAGACAGAACGTTTCAGAGAAACAGAAATCAAAGTACAACTGACCCAGAAAGACCGGGATGAAGAGCATCATTTAACAAGAAACGTAAGGGCACTGCTCAGTCGTACATATCACAGGGGAGTGGAACACCGCAGCCTGTCATGTCCAAGATAGATATAGATATATATATATATATATATATATATATATATATATATATATATATATAGGATACATCAGAACTTTGGTTTTATATAACGTGTATTTCGGAGATTTTTATGAAGATTTTTGTAGAAATTCAGTTCTGAGCAGACAGAATGTACCTCACTCCTCCTCCTCATTGTTTGCTGTGTCAGCCAACCCCTTCCCAGCACCAGTGTTTCAGCATGCAAAAGCAGTCCTCCAAATGAAATGCATACAGCGATTCGAAAACCGTTCAGAAGTCCAGGGAGACAGTGCAAGTCCATTTGACCACCACCTAAATGCTGGTGGTTCCACAGACCGGAAATAAATAATTGCTGAACAACAATTTTGAGGGACAGCATAAAAAAAGGGGTGAGGGGGCGAGTGGTCAGAAAGGAGCTGGATGTAATAGCACAACAGAGCAACACATCACATTTGAACGACAGCATGAGGAGAAAAAGTGACACCAAAATCACACAAGAGAGTCAGCAGCAGTCTGTTTGTTTACAATGGAAGAAAGAAAGACTGTCTGTTGGTGACATATTAGTTTAATCAAGTCAGGCTGTTCGGAGAGGGGAAAGGATCATTTGACAGAGCTATCACCGTTCAGCTATATTGACACCAGTCCTTCCTCATTTTCATCCCCCCTCTCTCTCTCTCTGATATTCTTATGTATTCAGGAGGCAACTGAATGAAGATCTAAGCACAATTTGCCCATATTTTACGTGTAGTTAAGTCAGTTAATTTGTTTGTGAGGATGAACTTGTGCAAGCGGGTTTGTGTGTGTGTGTTTGTGTGTGTGTGTGTGTGTGTGTGTGTGTGTTCTTCCCAGAAGTGGACTGCCTGCAGCCTGTGTGCCACCTGTTATTTTGTGATAGCTCTAACCCAATAAAGAGCTGAGAGAGACAGAGTGGCACTTGCTGTCATTTCAGGGTAGACCAGACCACGCTGTCTGAAAGGAAAAATCCCTCCTCCCTGTGTGTGTGTGTGTTTACTACATACTGAGTAACAAAATACTCATTCTACTAGCAAAGTGAGGACATTTTTGCTGGTCCTCACTACTGTTTCAATTAAGAATTTTAAGGCTACTTTTGAGTTAAGACTTTTAAGGTTTTAAGGTTGGGGTTAGAACTGGGTTTAGGTTCAGGGTTGGGATTGTAATTGTTAGGGTGAGGGGGTTGGGTACATTATATATACATACATTATAACTATGAAAGACCTCACAAGATAGAATTATGATGTGTGTGTCTGTTGACAAACCTTATAAATTACAATAAAATATCTGTAATCCAATTAAAAGCACAACCAAAAAGCATTTATTTTACTTAAATGAAAATATACACTAAAAATGGGTCTTTTAGTCCGCTAATACAAATACATACAGTACACAATTTGCAAGTACAAAGTGGAGATGCTGCGGCGAACTTCAAGATTGGTTTTAGTTTACCTCCATCACAGTTTGGATCAGTGAAACAACGACCAGGCCCTGGGAGTAAAAACACATCATTTACCATTTATAGCAGTTCTAACATCATTGGTTTACATTTCCAGCACTGTCAGCAATGTATGTTTGTGTATAGCATATTATGCAATGGTGTTATATTGAATCAGGGCCAGATTGTGCATTTTAACTATAAATTAAGAACCTTTTAATAGTGAAGTGAGGACATTTTGGATCCTCACAACAGTGTAGGACTGGTAACCCTGATGTTAAGGCTTACTTTGGGGTATTTAAATCAAGTTAGAATTGGGTTTAAGATATTTAAAGCACTTACATTGATAGAAATACACACATGCTTGTGTGCAATATGAGACATTAAAACATACCTTTTTGTCAAAATAAGGTAAGGTCTATATTATAATATAAAACTGTGAGTGAAGAGACATTTTGAAGATTTGCATCTCATCACTATCTTCATGGAAATAGTGGATGCACATAATTGTGCAAAAGGCTTTGGGAGAAGCAGTTGACTGCATCATGATGCCCCCATTAAACACAGTGGAGTTTCAGTTGAAGTCCATCTGAAAGTCAAATGAGTCATGCATTTATCACATATTTAACATACTGTGGAATTTTCAAGTGTGACAAAGTGCTGTATAGGATGTGTGACATCAGGCGTTGATTGACAGCTTTCAGGCTGAGAACAGGCCCTTAAACCCCAACACACACACACACACACACACACATACACACAAACTGCAGAGCTAGTGTTCCTCTTGGGTTAATGGCAGATTGTGAATAGACAGGAAATAAGGCAGTCAGAGATGCTGTTATCTTTCCACCATGTGTGTCGGGGGCGGGCTGGTTAATAGATTTGTTTCCATGTGGAACCTGAGTGAGTGATAATGAGCCTCTGGTTACTGTAACGTCAGCGAGTAGACTGCTGTCTGCGCTCTATCTCTCTAGGTCTCTTTATGGGCAAAAAACCTCTAAACACACACATACACACACGTGTCAAGTACACACCACTGTCGGACACGGCTGTGCACACAAACAAACCAGCCCCAGCACTAAAGCCACTTCCGAGCTAAAACAAATATTAAGGGCGTTAGAAAACCCGAGGTTGTTTTCTGTGTTACACCAATCCAGCACAAACGCACGTGTGAGCACACGTGTGGAGCAGCTGACTGGATCCCAGTCTCTGCTTAACGAGGATACGTGGAAAAATTCGGAACCATCTCACCTCGAAGCCCACAGGACCCGAATCGCACCACATCACATTGAACAGCAGGTTGATCAATATCAGGGGTTTGCGGGAGTCAGTGCATATTGGTGCATATTAATTGAGATGGCGGTGCACTCTCCCTCTCTTTACACAATTAATCTTAATTCCGCTCGTATGAAGCTGGGGGGCGTGTTTTTAACTACGAAGCATCTTTAAGGGTTAAGTGTTGCTGTTGGGTCTTTAGTGCCGTGAGAAGCAGTATCCACACCTGATCAATACACTCCTTCCGTTATCATCTCAGCGTGAAATTATTAAAAAGATGATTAAGGCAATAAATGTTCATCTGTGGATTATTGTGTATTAGATGTGTATTAGATTGTTTCTACTAGGGATGCCAAGGTATCGGTGTCAATACACAATCCCCACCATTGCTGTTTGTGTGTCAGTATGCACAGTCTGTGTGTGTATGTGTGTGTGTGTGTGTGTGTGTGTGTGTGTGTGTATGTATGTGTGAGTCGCAACAGTTTACCCTCAAAGCCTCTTTATTCATCTTAAATTAAGGGCATTTAGTGAGCAGTCAGTCTCACAAATCTGCAAAGCTGAGGTGAATCAAGTGGGTAATCCTGGCAGTTGAAAATCTCTTTATGCAAATTGTTACTCATATAGATACAGAGCAGAAAATAAAATCTGTGTTTAGAAGACAGAAGGAATCAGCACCTTGTGGACGTTTCCTGTTGTGGTTCCTTGGCGGGGTTTCGTTAAGCCTCTCTCCCGTATTGAGTAGTGGGGTCGACCATCGACGCTGGCTTTATAGTGACTGATTTGTTTTGCAGTTACATTAGGATGGGTAGTGTGTGTGTGTGTGTGTGTGTGTGTGTGTGTGTGTGTGTGTGTGTGTGTGTCCAACACTGTATGGTAGCAAGATAAATGCTAAAGTTGTTCGAATGTCCAGCACATTCAAAGTTAGCTGATCATTGTAAATATCTAACATTTGTGAGAGTTAAATCGAGAGGCCGATTGAGGGATTGACTGACTGGTTGGCTGGAAGAAGTTCGGGTAGCCAGTGTTTTCAGTCTGGTTGCTGTGGTGAGTCTGAACCGTCATACGCATACATGAACCGTCCCAGAAGCGGTGGCAGCAGGCACAGAGATAGTATAAAAGCTCCCCTGGGACTTATTGCCATTAGACAATCAACTAACTCCAATCAGCGGACTGTAGTTACATTTACTAATGGAGCACCAACCTTTTCATTTGAACCAAGAAATACGTTTTGTCGTACCTAGCTGTTTATGGACAAATGCGATTTGGCATGCACTTACCCACCACCTGATTAATGAGGAACTCGATAGATTTTTTTTTTTTTTGACTCGTTACTGGCGTCCACTGTATTGACATCCGAAATGTATCAATCTAGCTTACACCCCTTCAAGTACAGCCTATTGATTTGTTGTCCAGACAGCCACACACAGGGCCTGTTTGTGTGTGTACATGCTTGTGCGCACACCAGAGAGAATGAATTAATCTACAAGTGCATCACTCCAGTCATGTTCTATCATGCTTCTGTCTGGTGATGCAGTCCGTGCCTGTAAGCCTAGTGTACTGTGAAAAGCACAACCTCAAGGTGGTCGCAAACCTGTTTTATGTAGTACGGGCGATGGGAGCATGGCCACCAGCCATGTGCTCACAAAAACTGTGGAGATTCCATCATTTGGGATAAAAAAAAAAAACACGCACAGCGAGCGCTCTGCATTATGGAGCAAGGGTCAGAAAATGAGCTGTCAGGAGAAGAGAAGGAGGAATAGTTGTGCTGTACAGCAGCAGCGCCCGCATAAGACTGATGGCTGCTCAGAGAGGGACCTGCCAGCTCAGGGGCCAATGGAGAAAGAAAACCTTGACACCAAATTACCGCCCACATGCCCACTGTGCTCACGCTGACATGTCCTGTCAGCTCCATCATGTTTTTTTTTTTTTTAACCTGACTGCCAAAGACAGCTGGACATTGTGCAGGTCAGAGCAGCAGCATAGATGTTATATTATTCATTTTTTTATGCGCTGGGCTGTTTTTCAACAACAGCGGTCACTTTCTCAGGCTTTAAAAGGAAAAAAAAAAGATTTAGAAATCTTATTACGGAAATGAATTTGTCACCCCTAATGAGCGGTTGTTATCATTCAGAGAGTAAGTCCTACGGAACCTTTTCAAGTTCCTCTTTCAAACTCACCTCTGACCTGCTCAAAGCTTATTGGTCCCTCTGCAAGTCAAAGGATGGCATTTTATAACCCTTTGACAAATGTGTGTGTGTGTGTGTGTGTGTGTGTGTGTGTGTGTATGTGTGTGTCTGTGTCTGTGTCTGTGTGTTTGTGTGCGTGGTGAGCCCTAAGAGATGGTCATGCATTAGTAAAGAGACTGGGAATGGAAAGGAGTGTTTTGGTTTTCTGTCTTCTTTATACAAACTGAAGTTGATCAACTGTTTTATGTGTATTTAGGCGATTTATGCCGTTTAGTAATGATCTCCAATGTTTAACCCGGACACCTTTCGTCGTCACAATGAGGGTTGTATTGTTTTAAAGACCTGTACGGATCTCTGTCCTCACGTAGATCCTTATTGCAGCTAACAAGATTTGATATTTTCCTCAAGAAACTTGGACATCAACAATCACAGGAACTCAAGACGCAAGAATTAGTAAATAACAATGGCCAATTATTTTGATGTTAGGGACATTACTGTCTAAAGATAAATATCTGTGACTAGCATCTGTCAGAGCGCATGTCTACTGCAGCGGATGTGATGCAAGCTGGTGACTTTTGTAGTTTCCCTGATATGCTACAGGGAATAACTTATTACAATACGTAGTACTGTGCGTTAATTGCACATTGTTGCAAGTTCTTGCATTCTTTTGGACCTTCTGTAAACATAAAAACTGAGCAATATTCCATAAGAGGGAGCGCAGCTGTGCTGGATATTACACTGTGTTATTGCACTGTGTTACGGCTCCTATATAACAGCTCCATCACCACTTCTTTCGTTAAGTGCCAAAGCCCACAAAGCACCGCCGCTACTGCAGTAATTCTGTTTTGTTAAGTTTTCTACCCCTTGTTAAAACTCTTCAGCCAGAGGCTGAACTATTAAAAAAAATGGTAAAAACACCAATTCGTCCACAATTGAGTGGATGAGGAAAAAATTGGAAAAAATTGAGTTGGAGACTGTTGTTTACATCTTTATATACTTCTAGTGTATTGCATACATGCGCTGGACATTTGGAGTGTACCCTTCTGACTGTGAATCTATTTCAACTCTCCAGGAGAGAGGCTTGTATTCAGTTTTAATGTCTCCATTAACTCCCATCGACTCACTCTCTTTCCGCAGAGAAAGACGTTGACTGATAGGCCCCTCCCCTCTCCCGCTCTCGCGACGGCGCCATTTGAACAGACAGATAAGCAGAAGGTGATCATTATCCTTTATTGCACTTAAGTCATAGTACAAATCTTAGACTGTGTGTCAGTGCTTATGTTCATTAATCAGTACGCAAGCTGGAATTTGCCTCGGAAATATATAAGCGAGTGCTCATCGTTTGTGTCCCTGAACTTTTGTGTTAGCGACCTTTTTCGTCTGAGGCCACAGAGCACCATGGCGCCACTGGAGGTGATTCTGGGATGGCGGGGGGGGGGGGGCCTCTCACAGCCGAGATGAAGCAGACTGTCAAGGCACGACATGCACAGAAAAGCACGCCCGGCTGGAGGTGCACAGTGTCTGTGTAATTGCCGCAAAACACTGGTTTGTGTCTGGGAACCTTCCAGATTGACTGACTGACTGGGTGCAGCGACAATCAAGCTAATCCAAAAGGTGATATTACTGTACACCATGTGTGTATATTTTAACGTAAACAAATATAGAGTGGGACGACATGAAAAGATGTGTCTATCTGTAGCTGGAAAACAAAAAAGAGAAACATGAGCTCACTTCGGGCAGCGCTTATCAGGACTCAGTGAACGCACACATATTCACACGCGTATTGCAAACACTTTGATTTCACGCTTAATTAATTCACTCTCATAGCACTGCAGTTGAAGCGAGGCCTTTGTGAACCCAGATAAGCAACAGGCCAATAACTCAGAAGAAAAGACTCGTTGTTGAGCTACGTTTGCGCTGATGTTGTGGAAGCAAGCATAAAACTATAACTGGTAATTACAGGGAGCCACAGAATCACAGGCTACTGATTCATACTGGGAGCGATAATCGTTTTGGGCTGTGAACTCCAGCACCCTCACGTAGCAAACTCCCTTCAAAATGCATCTCTTTTCACACCTCCTCCCACTCCCTGACAGTTTGTCAATTTTCCATCATGATCAATCGGTTGATCGGCACACCCCCCCCCCCCCCCATGTTTGTTTGCGTGTGTGTGCGAATGCGCGCTGCCGGTGTACTCAGCAGAAACAAGCTTGGAGGAGATTCAAAAGAAGCATTTCAATGAACCAGTGGTCCTAGCTGACTCGGCAGAATTCAACCAAAGTAAGCACTGAACAGTACAAGCTGGCCGGAGAGAAAGTGAGAGAGAGAGAGACAGCACAGGTCTGTGAATGCATAAATCAGAGGAAACAGAGGTCACAGGATGCAAATGCACAATGCGAAACCCTATGTAGTACTACAGCATCCTTAATCTGTCAGATATTTTGTTAAAGGTATCTTTTCTCTAGACTTTTGATTTCCCATAGTCTAAAAAAACAGGCCCTTTCAATTGATTGGGGACTGTGAAGTGAAGGTGTGTGAATTAATATGGGTTCTGCAATGGACCGGTGACCCCTCACTGATTGGAAAAAGCGGCAGTTAAAAGAAGATGGATGGAACTTGCGTGCTACAGCTTTACCCAAAGCAACTTATTCAGACTTGTTGCCGAAACACGATTGACTGAAACAAGATGTTCAAGTGGAGAAACATCAATGCAATAACAAATTGGGTTATCGTTGTCAGAGCGGATGTCGTCTTGGTGGTATGAATTTTGACTGACAACCAGCCAAACATGAACATGGCAGACAGAAAGGTCTGCAGCTATAGCATTAGCATTAGCTGTGCTTCTGCTGTTGTGTTCTTCTTCTTTTGATTCGCATACTTTAGAAGAATCAGTCATTTGTGCTATTTCTGTTAGGGTCCGGCTTTATGGCGTGTGTGGGTTGTCCTGTGTTCTCCCTGCAGAGGGCGCGGGTTCCCGGGATCCGGTGACTGCACACCAGTCACTCATTGGTTCATCAGCGGCTGATTTGGGGAGGCTGCCAGCTGGTCCCCGTTGCTTTATCATTGTTGGTTTTTGTCTCACCTGCAGAGTGCTATCAGACTTACGCAGACTGAAGCTTTCCTGTGTTTTTTTTGGATTGTGACTCATGAGAGTTTTTGCCCTGGTTCCCAGATCGACACGTTCCTTGAGAAGAGTCTGAGTTCTGGTCTTGGACACCCTGAAGTGGGGCCTCCCCGTGAAGAGTTTGGACTTTGAGTTTTGCCTAACATTGTTTTTCCTCCAGTCGGAGCGCCTTCTGTTTCCCCGTGTAGACCCAATAAAGGGTTGTTTTTGCTTTCGACTGCCTGCCTCGTATCTGCGTTTGGGTCCTAAACACTACGCTCCATAACATTTTCTGGGATTCATATCCTTGTGAGACGAGGGAATATACTGAATGTCAAGCGTCTGCACTTCACTGATGTCTGTCAGAGATACTACCGGAGAACCCGGTGTGTTTGGAAATCTGTCGCCCCCTCAAATGTCAGAAAATAAAAGCAGCTTGTTTTCGCTAACAGCGCTACAGAAATGGACAAATGTTTGACATTTTCAGTAACCGGCCACACAAATAACCATAAACTGCAAATGGATTTTGAAATACAGTTTCCTCGAAGCAGAAGTGAGCCGTATGCTGTCGCGACCTACATCGACACTTTTCATGGGACGTGCCTGAAAATATTCATTGTGACGGTAACCAGACATATCTGGTCTAGAGTCACCATGTTAGTGTGTGTCGTACACAAGTATATTGATTTTACTCTCTGAGAAGTGAGCTTTACTTCTGCATTGTGCAATCACAATAGCGTCTCTTTATTTTCCTTTTGTGGAAGATGAGCAAAATTTAGCTTTTTCTACACAACAAATTGGACGATCATCGTGGACCCTGTCCCCTCCCTCAAGTCACGCATCAGCCACTTCACGCAAACATTTTTCTCCCACCTCTGTAACATCAGCCCAGCCATTTGCTCCTCAGGCCGCTGAAACACTCACCCACATCTTTATCACCTTCGCACAGCCTCCCCACCGGTGGCCTCCGCAAAATACAGTATCTTAACAACTCCGCTGCTCACCTACTCCCACTCCAGAGGACACTCCGTCACCTTCAATGGCTACCAACACGACAACGCATCAACTCCAACATCCTCCTCATCGCCTACGAAGCTCTGAACAATCTTGCACCCTCACACCTGACTGATCTCCTCCAACACCACTCCCCCACCTGCCACCTGCCAACATTCTCACCCCCATTATTACAATTATTATTATTACTACTGCTTATAATAATAGCAATAGTAATCCTAGTGGGATTACCAAGTACCAAGTCATTGGTCTCCATGGAGTTGCTTTCAAACATCAGACACTGTCACAGTCCAGAATAATGGACTGAATGTTTGCCCAAGTTTTGTGCTTCTCTCCAACGGTAAATGTTATAAAAATAGCAAAAATAACTCTCCAGGCTTCTATCACGGAGAGCATTTACGATGATCTTCAAGGGTGTAAAATGAAAACACAGCAGCTATAAATGCCAACAGAGTTGTTGTTATGCTGCTTTACAATCTCTTGTGCATTATGTGGATTATGTAACCAGGTCCTGCACAGAAACATCAAAGGTGCACTTTCATGCTGAACTTCGATGGAGCTTCTGATGTTTTCAAACCACCCAAATTGCCGGGAAGGCGGCGGATAAATGTCTGCAAGAGAGGTTGGAGGACAGATGCAGCTAGATTAAAGTCAGAGTCGGATGCTTCCAAATCGCTATTTACGTTGAGCGTACTGTAGATCACACAACGTAGAGTTGCGTCTCCAACTAGTTCTAGAGCCTTTGAGGCAAAAATGGAGCCACTAGTTAGGCGGAACTAAGAGGAGATATGTCGGGGGGGATGCGACCTGCTCTCTCTCCCACGTCCACCATTACAGTTCAGCAGCACGACATACACTAATACTGCCCATGTCTGTAAGCACAGCACCAGAGGCACCATAATAACATGCAGCTATACTAGGTGTTGGCAGGCAGGCTCCGTCCAGCATCTGAGGAAACCGCGAGTGCACCATTCAGCCAGGTGGTGGTGATGAAAAGGCTCTCTGTCCCACACCAACGCTCCAGACACAAACTGCTCTGAAATAGCATTTTATTTTCATAGTTAATCTAGTCACATTCAGCCCAACTATATCAGTAGATCAATCACAGGCGTTTGGAGCAAATTCATTGTCTACGTTTATTAGTTATTGCATTAACACTATATTCTCAATGGGAAGTTTGGAAATGACACAATTTTACCCCAACAAAATCAAAAACAGTCAATGATGAATGGGCATTAATGGTGAAGAATCTAAATTAATTTAACGGCACGGCTGGGATATTTTAAACGGTTATTTTTGCATTATTTTTGAAATGCAATGTCTACGTATCCATATACACTATATTAACAAATAAATTATTAATTGTATCAATAACTGCAAGATATCTATTAACTGTTTGGGGCTACATTTGCCACATTAATATCAAAAGTGCTCAAGAACAACAACATGAATAATCAATGACGCTACAGCACTCAGCGCCGTGCACGTGTTCCCACTCCCAAAGTCTGTCAGCTCACGTTTGGTGATTTGCAAAATTGCATGTGTGGCTAAAATTATATTTAGGTTGCAACAGGAGGCGCTTAGCGCCTCCTGCGGAACTCAAATATTTGAGTTGGTATCTTACGATACCAAGAGCAACATATAATAGGACAGTGATGTCATCCTCAGGAGAGCCACAAACGTCCCAGAGAAATAGGAAAACACATACGAGGATGCACACGGGCACATATATGAGGTGCATTAGTTCTGCTCATACAGGCATAGTCAGGATTATGTGATTTAATATAACGTTATGTCAGAACGGAGATACAGGAAGATTAACGTGGTTTCATCATGTTTTACAGATGACATCCTGCAAAAGGTGAAACCATTCCTGAAGCATCTTGGAGCCGTGTGCCATAGCTCACCTCGCTGAAAATCAAGTTCTACAAATTCAAGATGTAATCTCGCACATCAGTGGAAGGGTCGTAAATTCCAGCCTTCTTAGGGTCACCCTGTATTTTCAAACAAGAGAGACTGCCAGATTTTCTGCGAAGAAAAAACAATCAAATTGTGGGTTCTATTAGCTGTTATCTTTGTAGAAGTGCACATATTTCAACATCAGAGCAAGAGAAGAGCTCAACCCATTCAAGGCCACCCACTAAATCCCCTTTTTTGTAGTTAATAAAGGATTCAAATGGAATCCAGGCCTGAGTCAGACCAGAAAAATCTCCCCATTGTACAAAAACATTTTTCAGATTGATTAAAAAATAAAAACGACTTCTCGCATTGCAAAAAAAATAATAAAATAACATAACATAAAAAATAACAATATTGTATTAATTCTGCAGTTGTAGTTAAATAAAAAGTTCTGACCAGAATGTACCAATTTTTTTTTTAAATAGTTAATTAAACAAACTCTTGCTGTGAGTTTCAGAAGGATTTTGACCACTACTCATCTGAAAACACTACTGAACTGCAGAGATCACAGTATATTTCTCCCTGAGACAAATTAATAGTGCCTAGACATGATAAATATGGCTCACATTGTGGGCAGTATGGTAAATACCTGGAAGGGGTTTTGGATCAATTCAACAATCCGAGAGCCTGGAAATGATGCGTCAGAATATTGGGTCTGACAGTTTGGAAATTGGAAGTACATAGTAATGAGGAGGCAGATGTGCCAAGCGTTTATCCACCTGGTGAGGTGACGGCGCACGAGCTGGTGGCAGCAGAGTGAGAGACAGGTTTTTCAGGAGCACACGGTGGCTGCAACAATGACCGATGGGGACCTTTGCTGGCCTGTGCAGGAAATAACAGCCATGAGAAGAGAGGAGAAAAGAATTAATTTTCATGAGGACCAGGAGGGAAAAGAGGATTATCAGACTCAGTCAAACGAATTTGAACTCTTACCTGGGTGGGCTCTGTTGAAGACACCAGATAAAACAGAACAGATAAAAGTAGTGGCGAGGAGCCAATGGAGCCCACCTCAGACAGGGTAGAGGAAAGTCGTGGCCTTGGGTTAACCACCCAGATGAAAACAACTTTGTGGGCTGAGCAACCTGACTGAAATGAGCAGAAGTTGCAAAGCTTATTTACTTTCCGATTCCAAGAATCCTTTTCTACATAGTCTGATTTGCAAAGCTTTGTAATGATTTTTCATTTTGTTACGAGCCACTTCCTGCATGCTGATTGTTTGTTTGCGGGATTACACACAAGCTGCTGGGTGGCCATGAATTAAACCTGGGAGGAGGACGAGGAACGGGCCGAGGAAGAACCCATTAAACCTTGGTGCAAATCCAGACCAAGACGTGGCTCCAGTCATTTGAAATGAATGGGACTGTTTGGCTTTGGCAGCGGTTTGTGCTCTATTAAATGCTCCTGTAGCTGATAAAGGTGGCACATCGCTGCCTATAACACGGCATACGCACCACAGATTAAATGCAAATGGGTGTTCTGGTAAAAGAAAATAAAAACACAATTTGTAGAGTGATGGATGTGATAGAAGCTTCCTCTCACCCTCTGAGAGACAAAACAAACCTGCTTAAACTGTAATTATGAGCAAAAAACACCATCATCATCATCACCTGTATGATGAAATGTCATTGCAGAAAAACACATCCATTATTAATTATAATAACAATTGCTCGACATAATGTGTCACAATTATTTCCACATTAGTGAGCCTGCGTGAACAACAGCAGAATGCAGTTTTCATTCAAACATCAGGGCTGAATTCCAGACGGGCCTCTCATTCTGCTGCACATTGTCATGAAGTGACCGATGAGAGCACAGCTGTCATTAATACACATTATTTAAAGGACATTTAATGGAAATAGCCATCTATCCATCCATCCATCCATCCATCCATCCATTTTCTATCCATCCATCCATCCATTTTCTATATCTGCTTTATCCACACTTGGGTCGCAGGGGCCTGCTGGAGCCTATCCCAGCTGTCAAGGGGCAAGAGGCGGCGTACACCCTGAATAGGTCGCCAGCCTATCGCAGGGCTAACTCCCAAAATACACTGGATGCGGCGCAGCTCCCACACAACCACACAGCTGATTAGATTCCATTTAAGTCAGTGAGTCAAAGCTAGCACAATGCATCACGTGCGGGACAGGAAGTTGGGTGTGAAGAGAAAATAAATTTGTCAAAATAAAAGGTCCTGTATTTAGAGCGATCTTTTTCAACAGGTCTTGTGAGGGTCATCTCGCAATCATTTTATACAAGGGCGAAGAAAGACATGTCATTGACGTACGAAACCATACCATTATTTATGACATGTCACATCCTTCTGAGAAGGATAACATAAAAAAAAGACATGGAAAATGATTTCAGAAGCAAGAGAAGTGAATGGTTAGTCACTGAAATTACTCAAATTAATGCTTACAGCAGGCATGGGCAAACTATGGCCCAGGGGCTGTATGCAACCCGTTAAGGTTTTTAATCCGGCCCACCGAACTCGAATAGTAAACCTTGTTATTTTATTTTCCCTGCAATTCTCACGTTTTGTCACTAGATGGCGCACTCTAGATACGTTGACCTTTGTCAGGTGCTGCGTATTACTCATTTGCACTTTACACTTTGACCCCTCAGCCCTTCTGTAAAGATGAGCTGACCTAAGAAAAGGAAAGTGGACAGAGAATGTCGAGTGTTTTGATTTTGCAAATCTAACCAACACTGAAATAGCAACGTCTTTCCAACTTTATGTTTCTCAACATCGCGATTTTGCCAACGTTTAATCAATGTATGAAGCAAACCATGATTGATTTCAAAGCATTGTTTGGATGTTGAAACGTTAATTATTCAACTTATATATTTTAATTGAAAATTGGTTTATAAATAATATAGATTTACGACTCGAAAATTGTTTGAAAATGGTTATATATTAATGTTGAATTTGTGGTGAGCTAACAACATGACTTCAACCATTTGGTGCTCAATGTTGTTTGTTTGCTTTACGTTGTTGAATCAACGTATACTCATAAACATACGTAATTTCAACGTTTAAACATTTAAAATCAGTAGAATGCCAGCTCCGGAAGGACAAGTGCATCTGCATCTTCTGGACTGTTTTTGAAATAAAGACAGTCAGGAAGAGAGTGATGATGAAGATATCCTGAAAGATAACAGAACATTCTGTGCTTTTAAATAAAAGCAGTAATTTAAAAAAGCTGTATTTTATTTAATTTTCACTGTTTTAAGAGTCATTTCACTAAATAACTAAATACCGTGGGGCTTCTAAGACAGATATTTTGTTATAGTGCTTTTGTTCATTTTCAGTTGATATTAAAGCATATGTTTTCTACATTTCCCATGATATATTTTTTTCTCCTATGAGGTAGCAAAACACTCTATCTGCTCCTGGTTCGGCCCCTCTGTCAAATTTTAGAACCCATTGTGGCCCATGAGTCAAAAAAGTTTGCCCACCGCTGGCTTATAGTCTTTAATGTGTTTTTCGTCTACATAAGTAGAAAGTGGTAATATCCCGCGGTCGTATGTGATTTCGTTTTCAGCTTCCTGTTGGAGCCGCACAGCCCTTGACGCAGCTGGTGTGCTTTGCCAGACAGCAGAAACAGAGCAAAAGCCGCAGCTGTGAAGCAAACGCATTCAGTGTATTTTGGGGTAAGACAAAGACAGACCACAGTCACACTCACACTCCCACCTGTGGTCAATTTAGACTGATTAATTCACCTAACAAGCAGGTCAAAGAGACGAAGTTGATTGCACACTCAAGTACGTGTGCTGGCCAGAGAAGATCGCTGGTTTGAGAGGGGTGTCATGGAAGCCATTCATGTGAAGTTGGAAAAACCATCTTTAAACAGAGGTGGTGGACTAAGGCACTTTCTATCACCCTCGTACAATGCAGTCCTCCACTCTCTTCGTCAACAATCCAAACGTTCATACCGTTTGACGAGACCTGGTGACTCATTAACATGTGACCCAACAGACAAAGGGGAAGCACACAAACTGAAACTAGATGAACGACCCTGCCAACAACAGTGCCTACGACTCTCAGGTGACCACCCGGGTCATTAACATGCCAATGGTGCACAAGGGCTATATTTTCAAGCTCTGTCCCCAGCAAGCTTAGAGCTGAAGAAGCCTTCTGGAGAGAGGGCGAAACGTTTTCAAGGAAACCTTACAGTGCAGTTGCACACAGAGAGATCTAACTTTGGAAAACTCCACACAGAAAGGCCAGAGCCGAGATTCGAACCCTGAACCTTCTTGCTGTGACGCGACAGTGCCAACCAGTGCCGCCCTTTAATGGACATAATAATAAAAAAATCATAATAATTAAAACACTCAGTAGTTGTTTGTGCGCTAGTTTGTATGATATCTGTTTTAACATGTTACCATGCTCAAAAAAAGCCAATGTGATATTAGCCCACTTACAATGATACAGGAAGTGCTCAGTAACTCTCATCGGACCTGCAGACATCCTTGTGGAAGTTTGTTCTGAAACCCTGAACTAGTTACTGGGAATCTTGGATGGCACAGCTGCTACATTAAGGGTTATAACCTTGAGGGAACAGAACAAGTGACCTATTCCATCGCAAGTGATGTGCTCAAGCATTCAAACCCCTCTTTAGTGGCCGAGTCAGGGCAAACTTTCCACTAACTCCTGAAACAATGTCTCGTGTCTTTGTTTAGTCCTCTTTTCAGTTTTCCCACTGGTTAGCTGGTTTCCGGGATTTTTGTTATTAGTACTCACCTTTCCTATGCTCCTATGTACCCCCTGCTGGCCAGCAAGCCTGTCAGTTGTCAGTTTGATAATTGTTGATCCAGGCCAATCAGAAACAATGTGTTTGAGAAGGGACTGTTTCCAGTTAATACAAATCTCTTTTTTTTTACCTTTCTGCTGATGGCTGACTGAGTAAAGAAGGAGAAGGGGAGACATGGTAGGAGGTCGGGACAGGAAGAGGAGAGGAACAAACCGATATGTCATATATGTAAATTTGGTAATTATACAGAAGATGCTGAACAGAAAGTCAACAGGTCAGAGTTCAACTCCAGGGTCGACGATACCTATAGATGAATAAGAGAGCGAGGGAGGGGGAAATGTAATTCTCTTGGGATGGTTTTGATGATTCCATTTTTTTTTATCATCCAAAATTAATTTCATAAGTGCTTAAACTGATCAAAGTTTCCAAGAAGTTTCCACTTCACCTCCCTCTCGGCTTCAACTTCTCGGCACACACCTGTGGTGACACTGTCTCCTCCAGAAAATTACAGCATTAATCAGTCACTCAAACACTTGAACCACCTCTGTTTTCTTTGTAAAATCCTCATTTGCTCTTATTCATTCTGTTCCCTCACAGAGAGAAAGATGAGACAGATAAATCTCGTACCATGGGTAGATGGTTTGGCATATTAACAACCTTATTCTAACACTTACATACAGAAAACTACATCATTTATTGCTCCCACAGCAAAGTCCACTGTGGTATTCCAAAATAGATCTCTCTGTGTAACTATGACTTGGATGAGTGAGAATCTACACAGACAGTGTGGTATTATTTTTTTGTGTCAATCTGCTAATCATTATGTGTAATTTCAGGTTCTAAAGCCTGTGTGAAGCAGTTTAAGTGCACAGAAAAGCAAATCTGAGCTCTGAACAGCTATTCTCAGCTGCTTAGTGGACTATAATGACGGCTGAAATGAGCTGGTGAGAGAAACCACTGTCATGTTTAAAGGTCAATTTTAGCGATTCTGTGATATCCAGTGTTTTTTCAAAGGCCGCTGACTTCGCAGCTACACAGAGCAAATCTCCGGCAGATCTCTGCAATCATGTCGTCATTCTGCTGATGTCTGATTGACATCATGTTAGAAAAACGTGCTGGGGTGACTGGGGTTTATGGTCGTCAGCAGAATCCGGGGGCCATTCTTCCTTATTGTAAACCTGAAATGGAGACACATTCACTCGCTCAGCGACTTCCAAAAAGAAACTTTTGGCATTATTCATGAACTTGAAACTATCCTGAAAACTGATGATGTAAAATCTTCAGTAGGATGGTAAAAAAAAAAAATAATCACTTCATACAAAAGAACGTAACCTTCTGATCAGGCAGTGATCTGGGAAAACAAGGTTCACATCTGGACCTTACATTCATGCAGGAGGGTCCCAACACGTCTCCATTGCAAGCCTCTAGAGGACCCTTCTAGTGTTCTCCTCCTAATGATTCACACATGATGTGGTTCCACAAACACCTTTGGGCTAATGCGCAGACATTTTGGGCACAGAATGGTCTAACGACCCCATTTTCCAATGTAGTTAATTCTGAGATGTAATTAAGTTGGACTATTGATCAGATTATCGATCATGATGGGGGGAATGTGGCTCCTAACAGGACATATGGCCTCGGTGTGTTTTTACAGATGCAGTTCTGATGTTGTCGCCATTCTGTGGATCGTTCCTAGGAGAGCAGCCTGGTTCTGGTTTAATCCAGCTGATCTCGCTTTCACGGCACGTTCAAAGTCAAATGTGCAACCGCAACCAGTCGAGGAAAACATGTCACTAAAACGCAGCCTGTAACAATAAATAAAGAAGGCTTTATTTGTTCTCCATTCCACTATAGAAAAAAAAACATCTCTGCAGTTGTCTGCATTGTGATCTAGTATTTGCTTCTGCAGTTTTTTCCTTTATTTTATGCGCATCCCAGTGATAGGATTCCTCCTGCTGGGTATCAGTGCTAGTCTCGCATGCATATAATCACATAATTCGGTGAGGGACGAATGAGGATGGCGACACGTGGAGCGTAAGACTCAATAGGGCCGTTTGTTGCAGCCCTGGGAAATTTATTTTCAGATATTCTCTCTCATGCATACGGATACCCACAAAGGATATTACAGGCATTACATAAAATGTCAAAAGATAAATGGCAATAAAGGAGCCTGAGCATGAGGTTTCTCAGAGAATACAACAGATGCATGCATGCATGCACACATAAATGTGCATAGATAATGAATTACTGCTGTATTCATCTTAAAATTGACAAAACAAGATAGTATTGGATTCTGTAAAAGAGCAAAGAATGAAAAGCGTTTAATTAATCTTCCTCACCCATTCCTCGCGGCGCAAGAGCGTGTCTGCTTGTTTATTCCCTCTGCATCACTCCATCTTTTTCAATTGCTGCTGTTATTGATCTTGTTATACACCACATTATATAGCATTGGTGGTAATTGATGTAATTGTTATATTGCAAACATACTGGATTAAGAATGCTTCCACAGATGAAGAAAATATCCAAGCAAAGTAAAAAAAAAAAGCATTATTGGTTCCAGTTAAAATACTCATCTGTAAAACACTTAAGTAAGAGTACTGTAGGTTATTTCGGATTGTTATTGCAATCCAATAACGTTCACACCGTTTGACGAGACCTGGTAACTCATTACCATGTAACCCAACAGACAAAGGGGAAGCACCCAAACTGAAACTAGGTGAACGACCCTGCCAACGACTCTCAGGTGACCACCCGGGTCATTAACATGCCGATGGTCCACAGGGCTATATTTTCAAGCTCTGCCCCCAGCTTAGAACTGAAGAAGCTCTCTGGAGAGAGAGCGAAATGTTTTCAAGGAAACTTTAGAGTCCAGTTGCACACAGAGAGATCTAACTTTGGTTCTGCTCACTTAAAATGCATAAGCTCTGCTGGTAACCTTCTACCGCTCAACCATCGAGAGCATCCTGTCTTATTTCATCACAGTGTGGTTTTCCCACTGCACTGAAGCAGAGCTGCAGAGGCTCCAGAGGGTGGTAAAGACGGCGCAGAGGATCATCGGCTGCCCTCTCCCCTCAATGAAGGACATTTACCTGTCTCGCTGCCTCAACAGAGTGGCTGGTATCACCAGTGACTGCACCCACCCTACCTTCCCCCTGTTTGACCTGCTGCCATCTGGCAGGCGGTGCAGGTCTATAAGAACCAGAACAAACAGACTCAGGAACAGCTTCTTTCCTCAATCCATCACCATTCTGAACACACACATAGACTAATCACACCCCACTTCTAACCAGACCTACATACACCTCAACATACTGCACTATGCAGCTGAACTCCACTTCTCTATGTGCAGTACTGTCTCCATGTGCAATAATAATGCAATACTATGTGCAATAACGACAATAAATATGTATATTAGCTCTGTCTCATTACACTATTTTTTTTTCTACTGCAGTACCTTTGTATTCTATTCTAGTCTATTTTTTATAAGTATTATTCTAATTCTATTTTTTATTTCAATTTTATTTAGACTATTTGTACATACTTTTTTATTTATTTTAATTTGGAGTAACACCACTCTAGGCTACTATAATTTCGTTGTACTCTTGTACAATGATAATAAAGGCTTCTGATTCTGATTTTCTCCAGCTTCCTCAGTCTGCATCTTAATGGTTATGAACGTCTCTCAAGATGTGAAGTGACCTCGATGCACTCCCTCCAGGCTGATGGTGCAGAAAAGCCAAGAGCACGATTTCTGACAGCATAATGACAAACATAATGAGCCCTGCTGTTTTTGCTGCTGCTGCTTCTACTCGGAGTAAAAACATTACGTCAAATAAGTATTTGAATGTTTCAGGGACAGATTTTCGTATTTCTGGACAGCTGTTTGGACTGTTTGCTGGCAAATGTCTTGTCAGGGAAAGCTCACATACATATTTGTCTGCACTGATGAGCTGTAACATTAAGATTAGCCTGGTTCAACATTTATTGTATCGCTCCTGATCCACTGAAGCATGGATTCTGCTGGAACCCAGAAGGTGTGCTGTGGTATCTGGCACCATCAGCAGATTCTGATTCTGCCGGACTTGTTTGTCCGGCGCATCCCACAGATGATTGAACTGAGATCTGGGGAATGTATAAGCAAAGTCAACACCCCCCAACTCACCTCAGGCTCTTCCTAAGTTTTTTTGGGTTCGCCACATGGTGCCTTAACCTGCTGAAAGACACCGCAGCCATCAGAATAAGGGCCAGAAGTGGGGATTTTAAATTTAATTCAGGGACTTGGGGAGAAATGCCACAGCGGTCGTGTGGGAATTATAGCTGTTTATGTGCATGTTCTTTAACAATGGGGGACTCAAATACTCTGAAGAGTTTCTTTAGCGCTACCTGATGCCATGTACCCCCTGCAGGATGGCAGATTTCCATTGGCAGTCATACATGTCTCTGTCACATTTCAACCATGACATTTTTGCACTTTTAAGATAAATTATGAAAGTCGTTTTTTTACTTACTCTGGTGATTAGATTTTTACTTTATTTTTCTTTCTCCTTATGAACTCCTACCTTTCTTGCAGAGGCCGAGGAGGAGCTGTGCTGTTGTTCTGAACAGTGGGTGGGCATCAGAGAAATAGAACCAAAATGGTTTAATCACATTTGTCCGACAGAACAGCCTGTCTCATGCTGATGGGGGCTGGGTTTCGGTCCCCCTTTCATTTGCATTTTCATTTTTGGTTCCAAACTTTGGAAGCAAGGCATCAGACTCCACAGTTATGCAAATGACACTCAGATTTATCCTGTACATCAATCCAATCATTGACCTCGGCATTAAAATGAACTCTTGGTCTGAACGGTGGTTAAATTGAACTTAATTCATTTGGTCATCAGTGTTGGATTAGAAATAAAACCTTATATTTCTGCTCTTATCATACTTTGACTTCATTACGCTCTCATGTGTGCTCTTGCTGCCAGACATCCATCTTTTGAGTTGATGGTGTTGTTCAGGCCATGAATACTAAGCAGCGGAGCATCTGCCTGTTTCAGCTGAGGAACTGTTTGTGACTCAGCGTCTCCTGAGCGCTGGTATTTAAAGAAATTGTATTTTTAGGCCAGCAATTTAGTTTAGATATGAGAGGTGAAACCGGGAGACAAAAGTCCAAGAAAACAAAAGAGCAAAGTATTTTGTTGATATTACAGCACAGCCCCCTCCTGAGAAAAAAAGAATAAACTACAGAAAATCACACTTCATTGGGTTCCAAATATTTCATTTTGGCTTTTGAGATTTGCAGAAGGCGACTGTTTTGCTTTTCTTTTCCGTACTTCAGAGCAAGCACAAGGTCAATTTCCATGTTAGAGTTATTGTGTGGTGAAAGCATACAAGATACTTTTTTGTACCTTTTTTGAGAAATGAAAGCATTGAAATGCTTGCAGACATAGTCAGTGAGTGGATTTTTGCCTTGTCCAACCCAAATAATATGGAAATGAGGGGACGTGCATTAGCCTCCATGTTTGTTTGCATTTTTCACTGAGCAAAGATAAAACAAAAAGCAACATTTGCTCCATGGTTTATTGCCACTGTGTTGAATATGTTACAGTACAACGCCGTTCCCTTCACACGTGCATAAATATAGTGATTACATTTTCCTAAAGGCTTCATTTTCATGAAACAGTACAGTCTGGTCGCTATTTTAGATGTAAGATTTTGCTTATTCAATCTAAAAACATTAAAAACATTAAATTTGATGTTGTATACCAAATATGAAAGGAACCGTTGCTTCATCCATATTTGTTAGGATGGGTTGTGATAATCTCCGCAGCATATCAGAGATTATTTTACTCTCATTCCTCAACCAGTCACAGAGCTGAAGCGCTCATTCATTTCTGTTGCTGTTAGCTCTGAGTGAACATAAAGGGGGTGTTTGAATGCATACAGCATGCGTTTTTTATGTGTTATTTATTGTTTCTGCCAGCAATATCCTTTATCCCTCATCTACGCTGCTTTTCGTTTGACATACTGAAGTTGAGCGTTTTTGAATTTATTGTTATTAAAAGCAAAGTTGCATTCAGTAAGAGCGGCTTGGCTCAAGGGAAGAGGTTCTGGGTTGGATTCCTGCTCTGGGTCTTTCTATGAGAAGTTTGCATGTTCTCCTCATGCGTTTGGGACTTTTCTCTAGTCTCCACCAGCTCTTGCCTGCGGTTATTGCAGGGAAAGAAAGTTAAAAGCTATTTGGGTTGCGGTGATGAATAAATCAAATATAACATACAGTAGAAGTAGAGGTGAACGCAAGGAGGTTTGCATGCTGCACATGCAAGTGCTTTCTGGAGGAAGCACCTGGCAGGCGCGCCTCTCCTCCACCTGAGGAAGGTCAGCCACTGCTGCGCTGTTTTTCTGAATTCATGTTTCCTTTTCGCCCTTGTTGTTCATCTCTTTCCGTTTCTGCTTCTTGTCTCAAACGATAACCTCGCAGGTGGTCCTGCTCCTTATCAGTTATGAATTGTATATAGCACTTTCTCCTTCACCCCTCCATCTCATCTCCTATAAACTTTCTGTCTCCCGCCCACACTTTTAAGACAAGTTCAATTCTGTCTGCATTTTAGCATCTTAATGACCATTTCACTTTGCCGCCACTGAAAATGGGCAACTGAAAAAGCCTCTAATGTGCTCACATAAAAGGAATAAAACTGGAAATTGATTAGGTGGAGCACTGGAATGAGATATTTTAGCACATTAGCACAGCAGAAGTGATGAATGCGGCAGAATGGCGATGTCAGGATGTTTTCCTTCCTCCCGACCCACCTTGAATGTCACGTTTCTGATCTCATGACAGACTTCCTCCTCTGAAGAAACACTTTACACATTCAAGCCACCTGTTGTTTCTCATGGTAACCCCCCGGGGGTTTTCTTTTATTCTCTCTTTTTTTTCATCTATTGCATGAAACAGGCGTGCACCTTCAAACCTGTATGCACAACACGAGCTAGAGTAAGAAAAAGTTCTGCCTCAGCACCTGAGATCCCTCCTGTCAAACAGAACACCATGACATTCTGGCCGCTATATTTGCCAAAATAAGCAATTCATTGAACATGTCAGCAGTGTTCTCAGGACTGATTATTTAATTACTCATTTATTATTTCACAATTGTTTTGGCCTGTTGACTAATTTATGTATTTACCCAGTGGCGGTTTTTAAATACTTTATTGACCAAAACATTTAGCAACCAAATCTCACACAGAGTTTGACAGGACAAATAATCACTGTGGCCATGCCAAGTTAAAAGAAAATTGAATTGGTATTGATCTACACCTTATGGGATTGTATTTTGCACTGATTTGATATCCTTATTGTACCTGCAGCTGGAGCTGACCGATCAACAAGACGTGCAGCAGATTTGCTCTGTTGCGTCCATGGAGTCTCAGATGGCCTTTAAGAAATAGATTTATTTGGACCGAGATGCTCTTTTGGAGGAGCTGTCAGGACGCCTTTGCCTGTCGCTGCCTTCTCAACGTTCCGGCTCTGAATGCAGCAGAGACATTTGCCTCCTCTAGGAGGTCAGCTGGGCTTTTCCTTGTACACAAAGTAAGATAAGATAAGATAAGATAAGATAAGATAAGATAAGATAAGATAAGATAAGATAAGATAAGATAAGATAACATCAGATGTACTTTATTTTATCCCAGACATGGGAAATTAACTACATGTACAAGTATAGGTGCGGACATACTAAAAGCTTCTTTTCAGATCAACAAACTGTAAATACCAAAGTTTTATTTGAATTTCACAGTCACGTTATTTCCAGAAAGTTTTCTTTCAATCAGATTTCAGTATTAAATCATGACAAAGAACTTCTTAAAGTCAAGGAAAATGTCTGGGCACAATTTATGGGGCCTTTATTTCCTCCTACTTAACCAAAAGTCTTAAAATTGACTTATTATTCAATATCCTTCCCCCCTTTTGTCTTTTCTGTCTTCATTCCAGTGGCAGCCGTCTCCTCGCATCTGATCTATATTGCCCCTTCTCTTTTCCTCCCCATGTTGACAAAGCAATATCCCGGGGGAATAAATCTGGAAGTGAAGGTTTGCTTTGAAAATTAGCATCTCTTATTGAATCAAATGAAGCATAGACTCAAAGAGGGAGGAAGGAAAAGGTCAGCAGACTGAGAACATTTAATGAATATTGAATCAAACACCAACACCACTCTATCACCCCGCGCCCCCCCGACACACACACACACATACACACACACACGCAGATGCTATGAGCAAGAATCCGTTCCGACTTCAAAGATACCCTGACCAAATCAATAAATATACACAATCTTCCCATTCGGACAATCAAGGTTGGATTTCTTAACCCGATTTAATCTTTCTGTATGATACCTATCTTCAATCTGTTTGTTGTCCAGAATTAAAAAAAGCACAATAATACATTAAATCATTATCACTGATGATCAATCGTTGCAGTTATTCAGACTTTTTATTTGTCACTGTTTTGATGCTATTTTCTACCAGTTTTTCTTGTCCCATTTTCAAACCCAATCCTAAAAATAGATCTGGTTTTGTTTTTTTATTATTTTTTTTTTTTGCATAAACCTTTTGTAAAAGCCCAGCCCACTTGAAGCAGAAGAGCCCCATCAAACACTCCAGATTACGTGATGTGCTGTTGCATAACCAATGTGGCTCGGGTGAGCGACATCCTCGTCGTGTTTCATGTATGTTAAGCACTCCCGTGACCACTTTGAACAGTGAACCAGTGCAAATGCGTGTGAACAATGACTGATTGATTTCTGGAAAGTGAAATAATCAGTAATCAATATGTATAAGAGTTGAGGCTTTGACATTTCGACGGCACAGTGTAACAAAAGGCCACACCAACCTTGGAGCCATGCAGCCACCTCAATTTCACTCCCACGGTTCTTTCTTTTAACCTTGATAAAAAGTGATTTTTACTTGTACTTACCTATAGCTTAATATTTCTGTACTGTTCTAGAACCCTTTGAAACAGCCCGGATGAACTAAAGCCTGTGTTGAATGTACACGTGAAAGACAACATTTGGACTGTGCTATATGGATGGATAGAACTGTCTGAATAATCCATGAGCTTGTCACATCCAGTGAGCAAGGTGGAGTTCCTGTCTGTTAATTAGCTACCATAAACCTTGATGAGGAGTTTTCAGCAGGAACAAGGGAGGAAAGTGTGAGTAGTTAGACCATGAGCTGGATGTAAAGCGGAAGTTACAGGCGTCGGTGATGGATGGATCCATGCCTGCATCCATGCATGGATGCATCGATGGGTGCAATCATTAAACGTTTATGAGGAGGAGACATTGACCTTTTAACACACCTTAAAAGAACAGAATTACTTTACCAAGACACTCCAGTACAAACCAAACATCCCATGAAAAGATCATTTTTAAAATATGAGGTCATGTTGCATCTTCTCTGAGCTGCAGTTATATTTACTGAATGATGACTTTCTATATAAAGCACTAATGTTGTGAAATATGGTCATTTTAAGCTCTCCGGAAAGTGACAACTATATCATTTGGCTGCTGGGCGGGAAAAAAAAAATCAATTTCACGCTAAGGTTTCAATCTGGAAAATGCATCAAAAAATGTCATAAGTTGAAAGTGCCCACTGCTGACAGAGTGGTAGTGGTGGGGGGGGGGGGGTTGGTAAAGGAACTGCTCATTTTGTAAAATGGGGCAGAGGCCAGGAAGAACCTTCATGCTGCTTCCACCGCAGCGTTTCCTGAACTATTCCCCTCTAAGTAGACGTGAGGACTGTAAAACGCTGCCGAGTTTATTGCTGTTCGTTCAGAATAGGATGATGCTTTTTTTTTTTTTTTTTTTACTGGCAAACACTCAGACCTACCGAGCAGATTAGTTAAAGTGTCATTTACATCACTGCCGTGCAACTCGGTCTGCCTTATAAACACCAATTAAAATTCTGCTTGTCTCTATCTTCCTAGGGAAAACCGTGCTCCACCCCTGTGAATTTATGATGCCACCTAACAGTGGAAGGGGACCGGAGGAATATGAAATGATACTATCATCAAACATGGTTTATGTAACCGCCATGACACTGAGGGATGTACCCCTGGGCCTCATCCTTCTACGGCTCCTTCAGAGACTAACGTGTTTGTGTAGACTCACACTCCACATCGCAACTACATACCCCCCAAACACACACACACACACACACACACACACACACACACACACACACACCCTTCTACTTTTATCTTTGTGAGGACTTTCATAGATCTAATATGTTCCCCAGCTCCTTACCCTAACCATCACAACCAACCCCTTTGCTAGTAGAATGTATATTTTCGTACTCAGTATGTCGCATGTACAAGAACACACACACACACACACACACACATCGTGCTTGTCCGTGCTGTCACAGTAAGCAGGTGTGAATGCTGTCTCCTCTTCCTCTTGGATGACCTTTTGAATTAAAGCCAAGTGGCTCATTTCAGATTTCATTTCAGACCGACAGATTTACTGCATGTCGATGCTCCATCAAAAGCACTTTTCTGTCAGACTATCTTCCACAAAAGGTAATATACATCTGCGGGGCACAGAGAGGCAGCATGGCATTGAATGAGCGTGAAATATTATCCGTTTTCACTTTTGCCCATTTTTTCCTATGATACCTTGATACTGCCAGTAACTGCTGATTATTTGAAGTTTTCTTGCATGTAAACACTTTCTCACTATCACACAATATCGCTCTCTCACACACATGCACGCAAACACACACAAAAACACTTACTTCAGTTTCTCCCGAATCAGATTTATTGACAACTAACTCATAAAACCATATTTTCAAGGCAAAAGTGTACGATACGATGAAGTTCTGCCAGGCTGGCTGAGTCATTTCTCCCGCTTGTTCTCATCCCATAATATGATCTAAACTAAATTCCCCTCAGTTATTGTTTTCTGATGGTATGAAGACTACATATGCACTTTTGTCAGTCCAGGAGATCAATAATAGAAATTCTGCTGTCACTGCTTTTCACACATTTAAGAAATGTAGTTGGTGTCAGACACAAATACATGATCACCAATATAAATACAGTATGTCATAGGTTTATAGGTCTGTGCATGCCTAAATGTACCTGTGTGTGTGTGTGTGTGTGTGAAAACCAGACATTTCACAGAAAAGTGTGATTAGATTGAGAGAACAGTATTACAATGTAAGTTAATGCTGTTAATGGCCTTAGATAATGTCTGAAATGATTTACCTTTCTGTGAATCTCCAAATGTAGATATGAAGCCAGGGCCTTCAGTTATCAAGCTCCTCTGCTGTGGAACCACTTACCAGCATCAGACAACCTCTCTATGTTTAAGAGTAGACTTAAAACCCTGCTTTTTAACAAAGCCTATAGCTAGGACTGTTCGGGCTCTGCTTGGGGAGATCTATAGACACCGAGCTTTCAGAGCAGGTGGGGGGACTCACTCATCATGCCTGTTTCAGCACTAACCCACCCTCTCCCCCGGAGCTCTCGTGCTCCATCTTTTTACAGCACTTCTGGAGCCTGTCCCTGGATCTCCTACCTCCACCCTCCTGAGGCCTGATACTGCTGCTGGATCCAGAACCCTCTCCATGGCCCTGCCTGGATCCTGCAGCTTCTGCTCAACCTTCTCACTATCCTCCCTGTCTCTCCTCTCCCCCTCTCCTTTTTTTCTTTATCTCCCCCTGTCCTCTGTCTCTCTCACCATCTCCCCTTCTCTCCTCTCCCCCCCTGCTTTTTCTCTCTATCTCCACCTCTCCTGTGTCTCACGATCTCTCCCCCCCCCACTCTCCCTCCCAGGCGGTCGCAGTGGATGGCCGTCTACACCGAGTTTTGGTTCTGCTCAAGGTTTCTGCCCGCTAAAGGGAAGTTTTTCCTCGCCACTGTCGCCAATACCAATGGCTTACTCAGTGTGGAGCATTGCTGCCCGGGAGCTGTTTCTCTTTTTGAACGTGTAAAGTGTCTTGAGATAACTTTGTTGTGAATTGGCACTTTAAATAAAATTGAATTTAATTAAATATACGTAAATCAGTTCATTAGGGTCAGTTCATTAAACAACATATGATTGGACAACGGTTTTACTGATGTAGAGTGGGTGGTGGAGTGAGTTTGCTGCTGGGGGAGATCAACAGCTTGCATTTTAAAAACACATCTTTCGGTATTTCTCATTTATAACCCAGATAACCCGGACCACCCTCTCCTCCCACTCCTGGACAGGCAGCGGAGCTCCTTCTCAAACAGACTGATTCAGCTCCGCTGCCACAAAGACAGATACAGGAAATCTTTCCTGCCCAGTGCAATAACACTGTATAACAAGTCCATCTGACTGAGACTCACAGCCCTGGTGCTGTGGTGTGCTCCAGTAGTACTTTCACGTGGCACATTGTCATAATTATTTATTGCATATTGCAATCACTCGTATTGCACACTATTGTACTGCAGATATGTTGTAAATATGTTAATACTGACGATGCTGCTGGGACAAGTCAATTTACCATGTCTGGGATAAATAAAGTACTTCTATTCTATTCTATTCTATTCTATTCTATTCTATTCTATTCTATTATCTAGGTGATACCTTCTCCTAAAAAGTCCCCCCATAATCTGTCTGGATTAGTACAATCCAGTTGCACTCACACTAATTATCACAAAGTGTTTTAACACCAGAGGAGCCATGAGGTCCTTTTGACCTCTGTCATCTATTAAAATGCACATACTGCAACTCTGTTTGATAAAAAAACCCCTGTTTCCCAGTTGATGACCTTTCCTTAAAGTGTGCTATGCATCATCTTAATTTTGGGGGGTGGCTTTTGGAATAAAAGAGTGTAAAAAATAGTGTTTTTATCTAAACCCACAATGGGCTCATTTTGACCTCTATTACTCCTAGTGCAAAAATGAAAAAAAAAAAAAAAAAAAGACTTCAATTTTGTAGCCAGCAGACACGCAGTTCAAAACACTCTCCAATCATGTCTCACATTCCACCATTCTTAAACACACTATTTGAAAAATAACAATAGACAGATATAAATAAATATAATAGATATTCAGTCAGACAGTTAGTTATTGAGGAGAAAATTAATCATAAGAAATGCTCTTTGACTGTCAGTTACTGTAGGATATCTGATGGAAATAAAATATCTTGCAAAAAATTGGTTGTTGAAAACTTAAGAAAGAATAGGCCCCTTTTTTAACCAATTTTCTTTTTCTCTTTATCTGTAAATATTTCTGAATGAATGTTCATTTTTTGCAATTGCAGGTAACTGTTGTTATTTTTATCTATGAGCGTTTTCTTATTTTTGACAGCTTTCTCTTATTTTTGAATGTATTTTTCAATCAGTGGTTTAATGTTAAACCACAAGTTGAAAAATACATGTAAATTTGTACTTTGTAATATTGCTAAAGTAAAAGAAGCCTATATAAAATCTTTGAAAAGCCTAGAGTGGTGCAAGGCCAAAATGACCCCGGTTAGCTTGGACGTCCTTGAGAAATGTGAGAACTAGCAAATAAATCTAATAAAAAGAAAATATTTAAACTTTGCTGTTGATGATGATGATGTGGACACAACTGCTGGTCATTCGCGGAAAACGCGTGGAGTCTTTTTATTTGTTGAGAGTTTGGGTAGGCGTCGTTGCTAAGTAACTAGACAAAGGCGTTTTGGGATTTGTAGTTCTTATGTGATAAGGTTCGGTTCACTGACATCACACATTCTGAGCTATAACTACACATCCCACAATGCACATCTTTAGGAAGTGCCCGCCCACTATGAACACATGACTTTTGGTTGCTCTACAATAAACAAGAATCATTCTGCGTCGACCGGCTACTTCTTTACTAGCCCTTGCTTTTGTTGTATTTCCTTATTTTTTATATAACACTTATTCAAAATGAAGCTTAAATGTTTAGTCCTTGCTGTTTGCTACAGTATGTGTGTCATGGCTGGGAAATATTCTCGGGAAGTAAACGAGCAGAAGCCCAGTGGTGATGGACTGACGGTGGAGTTCAGAATCGGAAAACTCAACCAGGTGTGGGAGAAAGCCAAGCGGGTACGTATTAATTAACATTAATGAAAGAAACTAATATATTCTGACATTTCCTAACAGTGTTGGTTGGCCATGGATCATTTCAATAGAGCGTTTATATATGCTGAGATAGTTAACTCTGTGATTAAATGTATAGTAGACACAAGGCTAACGCAAATGAACTAGGTTTATTTTAGACTGTTCTAATTATGATGAGTGTTCTAATTATGATGAGTGTAAAAAAGGTAATGCCGTAAAGTAGGTATTCTTAACTCATGTCTGGTGTTTTAATTTTAGGTCTTTACACACCACCAAAATACATTTTTAATAAAAAATAAAAAAATCAAGACTATAAGATTAGATTTACCTAGCTGTGTGAGGTTCAAATAAATACACACACTTGAACATTCTGTCTAATGGCATTTGAAGGCCTAATGTGGTGTCATCTTCATCATAATTTCTTGTCTGAATGAATCCCGGTTCTTTACCATCTTCAGCGTTCCCCATCCTTCTGTGTATCCCTGTTCTGACTTGCCTGTCTTCCCCACAGATGTCGTTGTCACCGGTGCATCAGGCGGAGCTGCACAGCGACCTGAAGATCCAGGAAAAAGATGAGCTACACTGGAAGAAGCTGAAGGCAGAGGGCCTCGACCAAAACGGGGAAAAAGAGGCTCAACTGCGCCGTAACTTTAATGGTGAGTTTTTGGCGTTTGTGTGTTTACATTTTTTTAAAACAAAACCCTGTATTGTTTTTGCTCATAAATGATACAGCATGAGGTTTGTGTCTTTGTGATGAGAAAGAGATGCCCCATTCTCCTTGAAAGCCCATACTAAGAAATGTCATCTTCCTGATGAAAGGTTAAACATGGAACACCATTACTATTGACATTAAAAGCCAGTGGGTGTATAGCTAATGAGAGATTACAGTGAGATGGTGAAACCTGATAGTTAAACAGTACAGATGAAGATCACAAACTTCTATACAAGTATAATTTTCTGAGTCTTCTAGATCTCAGGGGACACAGAATGTGAAATGCTGCACATACCATGATTTTTTTTTTCTACTTTTTCTTTCATTCCCTTAATTCTTGAGAAGGCAGCAGAGCTGGTTTAATGAAAAGTGTGATGGGAATGAAGGAGACGTTAGAGTGCCGGGCCTCTTTAAATGCACGTCTCTCGCTGAATAATAAAAGACATGTTAATTGTAATTCAAACAGCTACAGTTCCAGCAGCTTGCTCTCAGATGTTTGAAAGGAAAGCTGGCATGTTTTAATAATTTAAAGATTAATTCAGTGCTAATTGATTTTAGAGTTGATGGATTAATGTGTGAAATAATGTTCACTTCAGTCCCTGCAGGCGGTGGCCCGTGCAAGCGCACAGCTCTGTTTTTGCATTTGTTCAGAACAGCTGGTGGAAGCTATTTTTCCTCTACTCAACCAACTGGATCAATGGTTTTACTGCCGATACATCCCAGTCTGCCCCTGCTCATTTCAAAAATATCCTTGAAAACTTATACACACCTTTCTTGTTAGACTCAGACGCGCCTGTCCTTCTTGGGCGCATATAAAGTTTTTACAGTTTAATGTTCAAACTGTCGTTTTACTGTTTCTGTGCTGTAGAAGCGCTCGGGTTCTCGTCTTAACTGAACCCATAAGATGTGAATTATCTGAGCTCAGCAGTTCATCACAAATTCCATCTCTAAAGTCTTTGGGTTTATGATTTTAAAAGTCACCATCTGTACCTTGACACGGTCTGCTAACAGTGCACGGTTAATGAATGACACCCATTCGTTGGCAGAAAGTTGAGAAAATGCTTCATCAGCTGCTGCACTTACTGTTTAGTCGAGCAGAACTTTGGCAGAGCTAAATCTTGTTGGAACTTTAAGCAACTTTTTGTCGTCTTTTCCCTGCAAGAGTTCCAGGTTAAGTAGGGCACTGTGAAGTGAGGGAGAGTTTTTCTGCCACTTTATTTCTCAAAGTTTTCAGGTTAAGAGGGCCGCAATAAAAGGGAAAGTGAATTTTTAAAAAGAACTCGACGCTCTGTTTTGTTGACCTGCTCTGTTTATTTTTAGCACCTCACTGATTTATTTAGAGACGTTACCCCCTTCAGTTTATTTTAAAATAGCTTGGTGTTCAGAATTAATGAGTTGCTGTCAAGATCTGTTGCTCCTCTGGGTAATTTTTAATGTAAGATCTCTTCAAATCACGTTAAAATGAAGAACATAGAATACGTCTGAGTCAATGTCACTTTAGATTGTCTGGTGCATCCTCACACAACAGCGTCAGCCCTGTCCCCTTTACAAGACTGTCCGGATAATTGATTGCAAGGGCATCTGTGTTTGGCTGTGCAGTGATCCTGGCCAAGTATGGGATGGATGGGAAAAGAGACACGCGATCAGTGGAAAGCAACTCTCTGAAGGACCACGATGTGAAGGAGGGGGACACCTTTGATGATCCCAGGCTAGATAAACTGTGGAACAAGGTGTGTACTTGTACAGTTTCCTGTCTCTGGGGTGTACAGACAGGAGTTCTGTGTCTGTCTCACACAAACCTCACTCATCTGTCCAACAGGCAAAAAGCTCTGGAAAGTTTTCCAACGAGGAACTGTTGAACCTGAAGAAGGAATTCCAGCATCACAAGGACAAGATCCACGAGTACAACATCCTCATCGACGCAGTGAGCAGGACGGAAGGTGAATCCATGCAAAATAATGCCTTTGAACCATCTTTTGCCCGTGTTAGGCTCCATCTCTCCGTGTTGAATCAGGCCGGACAGCGTGTCCCGTACGGAGGTGGCAGCGTGACAAACAGCACATTTCGCCGCCTACAGCTCTGCTCCTCCAAGGCCTTTGTCACACGGAGCTGTGGATTTCAGGATGACGCACAGTTGTCGTGTTGCAGAAAAGGATGTCCCCGCGGACAAAGCAAACCTGCTGTAGTTGTTTTTTTCTTTTCGTACTTTTTTGCTTGTCTGAAGCTCTTAAATGCTGAACCAGTCATATGCTGCCTTTAAGGTATTTCCCATACACCATCACCTGCCATGTGACTTTATTTATTTATTTTTTTTGTTTTTTAGCCTTATTATATACCTTGGTGTTTCTTGAATCCTCAGCAAAAATTCACCTCCAGCACTGAGTCTTGTGTATTGAAATGATATTCTTGTATTTCCTTTAACATTTATAAAGTTACCACAGTGCTCACATTCTCTTATTGTTAACCCTCTGACTGCTACAAACAGTTCCCATACAGCTAAGCAGGCTTTTGTATATGTTGTTTTTTGCTTTTTGGACAAATATCCTGTCTTTATGATGTTGTGGGAAAGGGTTAGGACATTTTCCGTTGCCTTCCGAAGTTTTTTTTTTTTTTTTTTCTTTTTTTAAAACCTCTATTATATATTCTTAATATATATCCCCTATGTTTTTTTTCTGTTCCCATCAACAGAAATACACAAGAATGTGATCTCCCCACTGGAGGGGGACACCAAAGAGCCCGAGCTGCACAAGAAGCACACGGACCTGAAGCAGAAAATGAGGGACATCAACCACGGCTTCGAACGCCTGCGTAAACTCAGCCACGAGGGCTTCACTGAAGACAGCGGTGAGCGAGGGGAAAACCACACACGGGCTGTGCATCCATCAAAACGGCTGCATTGCCGATGTCACAGGTGGTGATATGAGATGTGCTATTGCATTGGAAAGAGGTTCTGTGGAAAGAAAAGGGCAGAATTCTGCATCCCGTCAGCAACGCACATCTGACCCTATAAATCCCTCGTGGGCAGAACATTTCCATCTGTTTTTCCCCAGACGGGAATCTACTTTTAAGTAGGCGTAGATGATCTGTGGCAGCACCTTAATTTGAGCTGTAACTGGAAGCCCTCTCCTCTTATAGTGTGTGTGTGTGGGTGTGTTTAGATCATCTTGGTGATTAGCGGGGGCTGCTGCGATTGTATTTTGAAAGAAAGCATCTGCCACTACTGCTTCTCTTAAAAGCTCTCTTCTCCTGAGTGTGTGAGTACTGGAGAGGCTCCTGACTGCCTCTGTGAATCGGTTATCACTGTGTTTTTTCTCCCCCTCTGTGTTTCACCCTGATGCAGAGTTCAGGGAGCCCCGTGTGATTGAACTGTGGGAGGCTGCCAAGCGAGCCAACCTCAGCAAAGACGAGCTGGACTCTCTCAAGGTGATGATCCCCTACATCGCACATCGCCACCACCAAACTTCACAGACAATCCACAGATTTGTCTCCCGCAGCGCTACTGGTTAACGATAACTCTTAGAAACCTTTCGGTGAACTGCTTCTTTTGTTAAAAGGGCCATTAATTCTTGTTTTTTGTAGCTAAGTGCTACATGTTCAGCCATACATCGTAGAGTGCTGATTATTACTCATATTTTATTCAGTACACATCTCAGTGGACAAGTATTTTATCCCTCTGTCTCCCCTTTTCTACGTTCACCTTTTGTCCCTCACAGCGAGATTCATGGCCAATAGCTCAATGTAAAATTCTTTTTTTTTTCTAGATCGATAACTTTGAGCTCTAATTTATCCCAGCGAAACATTCAGCTTGGTTTTCTCACCGACATTTCCTCTCGCGTCACTACTTGCGATGCATATCGGCTGCCCCTGTGCATCTGTGCATGTAATTGAAGGCGAACCGAAGGTATGCTCCCACTTCCGATCAGCGGCCTCCTGTCCTCGTTCACTTAGGAGGAGCTCCACCACTTTGAGACCAAAGTGGAGAAGCACAGCCACTACCAGGAGCAGCTGGAGCTCTCCCACCAGAAGCTACAGCACGTGGAAGCTTTGGGAGACCAGGAGCACATCCGGAAAACCCAAGAAAAGTACAACACGCTCGCCGAGAAGACCCGAGAGATTGGATATAAGGTGAGGAGGCGTGCTAATCTGTCGTCCAGTGGGTTAACTAGTAATTTGGCCAAATGTATTGGGAACAAAACAATGTTAAAAGTGGTGAGAAAATGCAGTTACAAAGTTCAAGATGAAAGAAAGTTAGCAGCCCTGTTGTTTTCTGTGGGAAGGTGGAATCTTTTATCTGGAGCAACATGGTTATTATTACACCAGAGGCAGAGAAAACATATGTTCCCGGGTTTAAATGAGATAAAGGATTTGTCTAGAGGTCATTCCATGTGTCCACCACTTGTACACAATTGCTAATTTGTTCATTTCAAATGGCTTTTTTTAGAGTACTTTTGGTTTCAGGTGCGACAGTTTAGACAGTGGCTCAATCCTTATGCTAATCTGCGGTGATTGCATGTGTCCGAAGAGGCTCCTGCGCTGACCACTTCTCCCCTGACGCTCCTCTGAGCTGTGCAGAAGAGCTTTATTCAGTCATTAAATGAATAAAGCTCAATGATGTCTATTCTACTTGTAGAACGTTTAGGTGTAGACCAGTTCAACTCAAATCAGCTCAAAGTTTAAGTTCACTGTGCACGCGCAGAGCCCCGCTAGTGATGCAACGGCATCTATCAGTTTTAAAGTAAAATTTAAATCAACTATCTGATTAGGACTGTGGGTCTTCCAGCGTTAACTGGTCACGCTTGTGTCTGACTGATTTTAGATGAAGAAACACATGCAAGACTTGTCCAGCAAGATCTCCCGTCAGGGACTCAACCACAACGAGCTCTGACAGGCTGCGATCATCACACCTGAAGGTTGGAACTACAGCAGGACAGTGCGGACTAAGATACCCTTCATTCCACTTTAAATAGCGTAAAGTAAAAATCAGTCCTTTCCACATTTTAGATTTCCGTTTTGTTGATTTACAAAAGACTCTTGGGTCGTGTGTGTGTGTGTGTAGCTATAGCTGTAGTTCAGGTGTTGAAGATGAGCCAGCTTGACCCTGTAGGAACACCTGCACACGATGAATGATGAGCAATTCAGTTCAATTGTGTTTAGAAGCACTGAAACCCCCAAACCCGATAATGTCATAAAAAGTTATTATTCAAACAGATAAGGTGCCAACAAGGTACAAACAGTATTACTTTGAAAATATGAGGTCTTGGCATACTGGTTTGGCATAAATCAAATAGTTACTATTTACAAGCAGAAGAAAGCGGTTTCTGTCGTTTCAGTGTATTATATATTTTTTGCGAACTCATCCACCAGTAGCTGGTTCCTGCTGCCTCCACGGAAGCACTAGCGCGAAACTGCCTCCATAAAAATAAACAGGCATCAAAATATTGGACAATTTGTCTGGATGATTCCAAGAGGGAGGTGGGAAATTGGAAAAGCCGGGGCGGTGCTCTTCCATCCATCAGTGGCCGCCCTCTCCCAGAGCAGAGGCACAGACGTCGATTACTGCGATGAAAAATGTTTGTGGGCCCCTGATGACTCAGTCATGTCCTGTTTGGGCCACATAGGCCCAGATTAACATAATTTGCTCCTGAGTTATAACTGAACAGTTTATTTCTATCAGATTCTCTTAGGCGGTTTGGTGGAATGATAGCCAGGCACGCTGGGAATCTGACAAGTCTGAGATCGCTCGGAGATCACGAGGAGTTCATATTCTCCTGTAGTAAACGCTGTAATAAATCATTTCAATGATAATAATGTTAGCCGGCTGCCTCTGGGTGGATGCGTGTGAGAATAAGCAGAGCCTTGGCCAAACGGATTGACTAAAGCGGATTCAAATTCCAGCTTAACAAAATGCATCCCGGCCAGAATTAATGTGGTTTCTACCAGTGCTCATCGGTCATCCAGAGAAATGTGTCTGATCTCAGCAGCCACTAAGTGCCACGCAGCAAAAGCGTCATTTTTGGCCTAAAAAAATAAGAAAGCGCAAGCGTGTTTGTGATGGCAACAGAACAGAAAGCGAAACCTCCAACGTGGCGGCTTTGTAACAGACGTTTGTTTTTCTTAGTGGAATGGACGGTTGATGGAAAGTGCGAAACACCGGCACAACCGTGGGTGCGTTCGGAGCGCACAGATACGTGTGACAGACGGCGGCCGTGGCGTTTGGTTTGTCCAGCGAGGAGTGGGGGAGTGGAAACGCTGAGGCATGTTGCGGAGTCAGCTGGCCAGCCCTCGGTCCCGGCTCTGAATGTGCTCCACCCCCCCCCCCCAATCTCTGAGCCGTCGCCATGGCAGTTCTGTTGAGGATATTAATGATAGAGGAAAAGTGTGGTTTTAGTGTGGCAGCACCTGGGATGCACGTTCAGTTACTGATTCTAAAGTGTGTAAAGCAGCGGCCTGTAAAGGTGCGTTCAACACTCGCTTTCCTGGTGTTTGCAGCAGCTAAATGTGAAGCTACAGCTGCGTGAGAACACTGTAGAGCTGGACTGTCTTTCCGTCTGTGCACACAGTTGTGGGCTTGTTGAACTACATTAATGACTAAGTAACTCCAGAGGTAATCCTTCATGTTACAGCGCTTCTACACCCACAGCAGCACGATATGGGCTATGTTCATTACCATTAATTACACCTTCTTTGTAAATCGCTTGTTGATAAGTTCATGACTGCCATCGTTTGGTACCGAATTAGCCCAAAAACCTCATTTATTTTTGACTTATACACCAATAAATTTCCTTTGTTCATTCAGTGCATGGCTCATTCGTCCTCACTAGTAAGCATTGAGCATAAAAAGCAACATCCCATAATTATTTGGTGCACACGCTATATGTGGGAATAACTGAAATTACCATTGAGAGTTAAGCAGGCTGAATATAGTCCAATATTCAGTTTCACTGACTGCTTCCTCCGCGTACCGACTCTACCCCCGTTTACTGACTGGTTCCTCCGGGTAACGACTCTACCTGTGTTTACTGACTGGTTCCTCCGCGTACCGACTCTACCTGTGTTTACTGACTGGTTCCTCCGGGTAACGACTCTACCCCCGTTTACTGACTGGTTCCTCCGGGTAACGACTCTACCTGTGTTTACTGACTGGTTCCTCCGGGTAACGACTCTACCCCTGTTTACTGACTGGTTCCTCCGCGTACCGACTCTACCCCTGTTTACTGACTGGTTCCTCCGCGTACCGACTCTACCCCTGTTTACTGACTGGTTCCTCTGCGTACCGACTCTACCTGTGTTTACTGACTGGTTCCTCTGCGTACCGACTCTACCTGTGTTTACTGACTGGTTCCTCTGCGTACCGACTCTACCTGTGTTTACTGACTGCTTCCTCCGGGTAACGACTCTACCTGTGTTTACTGACTGCTTCCTCCGCGTACCGACTCTACCTGTGTTTACTGACTGCTTCCTCCGCGTACCGACTCCAGCACCTCTCTGTTCGTCTTCACTGGCCGGCGACTGAAGGGGACGTTGACATAGTGAGCAGTGCTGTCGCCACGGAGACCAGCATCCAGCTTTGCAGACTGGTAGATACCTGCGAGGGTTTAGCTGTTAGACCGTTGCATATTTGACAAGTACAGCAATGCCAATAATCCCAGTAGAGGTGTGTGGGTTTTCCCACCAGTGGAGGTGGGACTGGAGGTGCTGGTTGGAGGTGGTGGCGGTGCAGACGGTGGCAGAGGGGACCTCGTCAGGGCAGTCAGCTTATCACAAACGTCTTCCAGCCCATCATGTTCCTCCGTCACACACAGAGGAGAATCTGGAAGCACAGTTTTAGCACCTGAGCACCAGTGTCAGATGTCGTCGTATACTGGGGGGAAACCAGTACAGAGGAAGTGCCTCCATGCTCCATTTACCCACATTAATGAAGAGAGAAATCAAGCTCAAAATGATACTAGAAAACAACCTGCTTGTGCTGACAAACACACCTTGCGCAGGTACAGGAGGCGACGTTCCTGACGGGGAACCGGCCACCTAGAAATAAATCGATCATTTTACTCTCAAGCATCCTACAAGTAAAAGCACAGAATAATCTGGATTTCCAGTAAATGCATTTTCTTGGGTCTTACGCGACTCGGACACTTGTTCCTTGCCGACTGCCACTGTTCTGGGGTGATGTAGTTCTCCAGAACGGGAGCCCGCTGGGCGAGGAGACGGGAGAGAAACGACACGCACCAAAATGATTCAGCTGAAGCAGAGATGAAGGACGGACGCAACACTTTTATCACACTGACACCTTTGTCGCCACCCTCTACTCGCCTCCTGCTATCTCTCTGTCTCACACACACACACAAATCCAACATGTTCTGTCTCTGCTCTCAACTCTCAAATCAGAGCAATGATGAAACACAGAGAAAAGGTTTCACACAACATCGTCAGTGGAATTTAAAAGGGGCCCAATAACAACGCGCGCGTGTGTGTGGACAGGATCACGTGCAGCTGCTCGGCTTTAGCTGCACTCTTTCTGCTGCTCCATTAGCCTTTAAGCCAGCCGCCCCTCTAACTCACAATCCCGCAGGCAGCCACCCATCAAGATGATGATGCATGAGCGAAGGGAAGATAATTGCTCTCGAACGTTGCCAAATTAAACAACGTGGTAAAAGGAAAAAAGAGGTTAAAAGGACAAAAGGCTGGAAACAGATAAAGTAGATTAAGTAAGCCTGAATGAAGGGACTAAGAAGTGACGCTGTCGTCAACGTTCCTGTTCACGTAAAATTAATGACCCAAAGGCTTAAAAAAAACCCCCACAAAATCTGCTTTCCCTGAAGAAACGACTGATGCCAGTCTACTGGGGGTTGTTTTTTCTGTGTAGAAATGTGAAAAGCTGCAGCCGGCGACATCCTAACCACAAATTTACCAAGTAGCACGTTAGCACAGTAGATAAATATGCAGGATGTCCTTTATGAGCCAGAGCTATCAAAAAGAAAACTCAAACTGCAGAATTATTAAGGAGAAAACTGTGGGAGGAAACTCGGGAGCTGAGAGAGGCGATGATGAGTTGCAAAGATATGCATCGGTTTTAATAACAGTTTAATGCAAGCGTTAGCAGGCAAACAAACCTCCCTGAGAGGATTTTCTGGAGGTTTTCTCTGCAGTTACAGGATGATGAAAGCCTGATTTCACTTTAATGGTTGGCTGTATAATAATGTGAAAATGTCTATAAACTAATATCTTCTGACGCCATTCAGTTGCTACACGCAGGATTTAATTTCCCGTGCTATCACGTAAATCAAGTATTAATTCTTTCCTACCTCAAAAGCCAAGTCTCCAGGCGGCTGCAGCGGTCTCGGGGTGCACTTCTCCTCACCGTCCACAGAGGGCGCCCTGTCACTGCCCCAGGAGCTGGAGCGCTGACTCCTGCTGCTTAACTTCTGTCGCCGGCTCTCTCCTCCATCTTGACTGCTTCTGCTATCCCTGCACAGCTCGAGTGGACCATGTTTCTTGGAGGGTTCCCTCACGGACGGGCTCTGGAGGGCCCTCCGGGGGGTGTCGTATCCCAGCAGCCTGAGCAGACTGGGAGTTTGGTGCTCCTCACTGTGTCTGTGCGACACAGAAGAGCTCGACCTGGAGTTCCAAGGACAGGGGGTGGTGGCAGATGACCTGTGCTCCAGATTAGACGTGGACTGAAGTGACGGAGGGGGCGATGGGGGCGGAGCAGAAGGGGGTGAAGACGTAGGAAGGCTAGCTGCGGAGCCGAACTCCTCACTGCCTCCCTGGCTGCTTGTATCCAGACTTCCGGTGTACGAGGAAAAACTCCCCGAATATGACGACTGACTGCCCGCCGCTGTCCCGATCCCGCTGTCCAAGGAGCTCTGCCGCCCGCTGTCGTTGAGCCCACGGGGCTGGAGCTGGCTGGAGGACGGGCGAGCCCCCGAGCCGCCCAACGCTGCGGCGTGGAGACGGTGATCAGAGCCGGTCAGAGCCTTCAGCGTGGAGGAACTAGACGCCGTCTCGTTGGAGAGGTGCAGCCTTGCTGACGGCTCCACCCAAAACGGAAGTCTGCCTCCGCTGCTCACGTCTGATTGGCTGGAGGAGGAACTGGAAATGCTGCTCTGGTCGTCCCCAGCAACAGATGTGCTGCAGCTGTATGTGGAAGCTGATGAAGACGAGAAGGTTCATGTGTTAGAATATTCACCCGCAACATCAGGAAATCAACGAGGGAAACGGGCGGAGGCACCTGTGCTGCTCGCTAGGCTGCACTGAGACAACATGCTGAGCCGTTTCTCCAGATCTGAAGCCTCTCGAGAGATGCGTTCCTCAGCAGACACTTGGCTACCGCCGAGATCTGCAGGTACAAAGAGATCACATGACAAAGAGGGAAGAGAGCTGTCTTTATGTTTGCATGGACGCTTGATTCATTTTACGTTTGGGACAGAAAGGGAAACATACAGAGGTGACAGAGCTAAGGAGAGATCCTCTTCAAGATGTCTGCCGTGTGTGTGTGTGTGTGCGGTCGCCTGTGCAGGCTGCAGGGGTCCAGTGTCTGTGCGTATTGGTGTTAACAGCCTAACTCCTGGATCTGGGCCTCTGGACCGCAGCGGTTAGCGCAAACGTGTCGACGCCAGGTTTCTTCCCCACGCCATTCGAGGTGTCAGCTAACGTTGCTGCTCTAAGCTAATTATAGCCGCCGAAGGGCACTGAATGTCCCGGGGTTACCGGCTGGCATCCGAGCGGACTCGGAAGTCGGTTGAAGTGGATCCAGGACATTTCCTTCATCTGCGTGTTTGGTTCTGAAGCTTGACCTAATTTTTCTTTAATCCAGGCCATAAGATTAGTGCAGGATTAACAACATGATAGAGACACATAAACATGTTAGAAGTCGCTTTCAACTTACTTAGCCAAATCCAAAATATAATAACATATATGACAAATAAGAACTGTAAGGATTGAATTCTCTGTGGTTTGACCACATTCTTTTGACCTGTTGACTTGTTGTTTACATTCCTCCCATTATTTGAGTGATCCACTGGTGAATAAATGGGCTTTAAACAGTGGGGCTATAACAAAAATAATTCCCTGCTTTCAATAGACAGTAACAAATCACATGAAATATTTTAGCTTCAGAGTTTGTCTAAAGTCAGGTTGACTTGTCAGCTGTTCACAGGCTTTTCAGACTGAAAATATATAGGAAATGAAAGTTCCCTAAGGTACAAACAGTGCCTTAAAATGAGATTTTGCAATCACCCTGACTGCTTGTTTCTTTATGATCACACACACACACACACACACACACTGCAAACAGAAGAAAACAATTGAAATTTTCTACTGCTGAATCCTTATAAAGATGTGTGTTGCTGCAAGAGCTGCATGCAAAAAGTTAAAATGTTGCTTTATAATGCAGATTTTCTGGTGGATTTTCTAAAAAACTGAAGCGCTTGGACGACGCCCTGCTCTGTCCTCTTCACACGTCTTTCTTCAGTTTAAAATTTGTTTTTATTTTTGCATTTTTCTGTCTTTATGTCCAGTTTTGTCAGGATCAAGTAACTGTTGAGCCGACGCTGTTTTATTTTGTCGGTGTTGGTCTAATATTCCGGTTCTAAGCGAGCTCTTCTCCCTGATATCTGCGCCCTCTTGAGCTTCTCTGCCTATGTTCCGGCCTGGTTTCCTCTTGACAGGCCTTCTGCAGCAGTCAGACTGGTCACCTTTCCGCCTGTTTTTGGGCGTCCAACAGTGAAACCTCCTTACATTTACCGCAAAACAACACCCGCTGCCCTGTTAGCTTGTGAGTATTTTGAACTAAATCCGTGTGTTTTCGAGGTTGGAATGTAAACCAAACTCGCCGTTTCCATATCAGGGCTCCAGGAAATGCCTGTGAAATTAGCAGCGCACAAGCAAGTCACAAAAGGCACGACCCTTTGATCCCTGCGGGGCGACACACACGGCTTTAAGCATGTGGCGTTTCCGTTAGCGTGACACCCAACACAAATGATAGACGGGTCCATTCAGCAGGCAGTAAACCTTTAAACGCCCTACGCTGGGAGGCACACGGTCACATACCAACCTGACTGACTGTTTGGGCTCGTTTTGCGCACGTGTGCGTTGGGAATAAATGTGTGCTGTGGGATTAAGGTAGCAGGCAGATTCTGTGCTGACCTGGGAGGGCCGGCCGGAGGCCGTGAGGGGCCCTGCTGGGACAGATGCCTCTGACCATGCAGTCAAAGAGGAAGCTGATCCGTTCTCCTTCGGAACAGGACAAGAAGAAAACGCCAGCCCCTGGAAAGGTGGATGAGGAGACAGAGAGAGTGTAAGAAATAAAAAAAAAAACATCACAGTATAAATTTAGCTAGGATGAATGATTAGCTAGATGAATTTCATCATCAGAATCCGAGCGATCGACAACATTTGACACTTTTCCTTAACTTCATCCTACTCTCAGGGGCTTATAGCGGTCTCTCCGTGCACCATCTGATTCTTTAAACTGAATAATTAAAAGGTTTCTTCTTGAGACGCCGGCAAGCAATAACTGTAATGAAAGCCTGGTAGTTTACTGGCGTTACATATTTTATTAGGTTGTGTCTTGAGGCGGTGGAAGTTAACATAACTGATGGGCAACTGGCTGTGATTACGCTAGGAACTAAAACACACACACACACACACACACACACACACACACACACGTGGGGAAGGGAATTCTGCCTTTTCAAGCCTGAATCTTGCAACCTGCGCTCAGTCATCAGTCAGCTGTCGCTTGCGTGGATGGAAGGTTCTGGTTTACGTCGCTGGTAGCAGGCTGCAGCGTCAACAGGCCGCGTCTGCTGTGTGGTTTAAGGAAGACGAGCGCAGGATCCACGCATGGACCTGCCAGCCCGGTAAGTCAACCAGCTTTTTTTTTTAACATTAATCCTGCCAAGTTGGCGCAGCCCAGAAGGTTTTAGAACGTTTAGAAGCACTTTGGAAAATACGGCCAGAATCTGTGGGCTGTAATTGGTCTGCTCTTTAATTATCAGCAAGCCGCTGGCGGCGAGGGCGATGAAATAGTGGCCGGGCAGCTCGCCAGCGTGCAGTCGGACCGCGGCAGCCTTAGAGGACAGATTCAGGGAGAGGACGAGGGCCCGTCACCAAGGTCAGAGTAAGAGTAGCTAAGCCTAAAAGGCCATTATGCTGGCGTGCGGTGATTCGACCAGATTTGGACAGTTTTAAAAACACGGTAAAAACCTCAGGCGACTTTGAGGCAGCCGTAGTTAACTTGTGCTGTGTTTTCTACCTGTCAGCTGATGTCCCAAAAACATCAAACATGTTTTGCAGCGTTTGCAGCGTCGAGCCTTTCTGCATTAACTAGTCAGAATGGGACAGGCTGTATTTGTCTGCCATCTTCTTCTCAAGTCTCAGCCATTCTTTTTCGAAATAGAGTGATTTCGGCTGCAGGAGTGCAGTGTGCGTCAGCATACTGTGTTATATGAGGTGTGCGCGTGTGCACGGTGTGCGTTCGGGTCTGCTGAGGGATGTGGAAAAAAAATCGCTGACAGGGTGTGTCAGTTTCGAATGACTTTAAACCAGATCACAAGGCTGGACCCCGCCTCTATCATCGCCTGTGTGCGCTCACGGGGTCGCCGTGGACGCACACCTGCCAAAGCACATCTGTCTAACACGAGACCGAGGCTTCCTTAACATTCCTGGAGCTGGAGAGTTGGTAGCAGTGTGTTCAAGCACCGCGCACACACAGGAAGGCCAGCAGGCCGACGCCCATCAAGACCCCAGTTTGACAAACGAGTGTCAGCCGTGCGCTGTGTGCGCGTGTGCATGTGTATCGTCGTGCAGCCATTGTGCACATTTTGGGTTCGAGCAGCCGGGGATCACTTTGGTCCAGTCAGAGGACAGAAATGTAAACGGGGGCTGTCCCAGAGAGGCGGGCTTCACCCTGACACCCTGAACACCCTGGGTCCAACACACAGAGACAAGCCAGCCTTCCTCACCTGAACTCATGGTGGAGCCACAAAAAAAACAAAAACAGCCTCTTTCACAGATGTTCTGGTTTCACACATCCGTGTCCACGCCGAGCACAAACAAACATGCTCAAAAGTCCAGTTACACCCTGCTGCCCCTCTCAGATATGCCAGTAATGCTGCTCAGATGTCTCACTCTCTCTGTCATCCTCTGTTTCAGCAGGCCCCCACCCCCACCCCACCCACACCCCCAGTGGCTGCTGGGTAACCAGCCTATGGATGCATGGAGAAATCTGATTGGCTGTCTGGCCAGCAGGCACTGTGATCCCTGCATGAGCTGTACAGCGGTAGGGTGGTGGGGGGGGTTATTTATAGTTGTTACCCTGAAACCAGAACCAGGGGCCCTCACGGTTATCCGCCAGGAGCCATGAGACACACGGATGTCACATGTGTGCATACGGAGCCTTTTAATAATACGACTTACTACAACTGCTTAATTCTAAACAAACAAGCAGGATTAGGACAAAATCTTGTTTGCCTGTTCGTTCGAGTTGTTTACAATTCTGCCCGTTTCATTTGAGAATAGTCACTTTTCTCAGCCCTAAAGCTGAAGGCGGCACTAGAATTATTGTTACTAGATCTGTCACATTCTGCTATCCTCTCTCGTCTTACTGATTAATGCCCTCCTTTTGATAGATGAATCAGGAAATACAAGCCTGACTTTCTTCAAGGTCTCTGCTGAAGAACAGGAAGACAGATCATCTGCTCTACAGTGTACGTGCGTTAAACGGCCCCGACGTTCCCAAAGCTACTTACAGTACCCACAGCGGCTCCCGCCCTCAAAAACGAAGCCGTTCGGCACGGCGCCGTATCGCCGCAGCGCCGATATTTTCCAGTGGCCGATAGTGACGGGAGGGATGCCTCTGGTCAGCACTAGCAGGTTGTTGCACAGGTGCAGGGAGGCGGGGCCGCTTTCCAGTTTGGTTCCTGGCTCGACGCCCACGCTGAACCTGTGGACTGAAGGAGACAGAAGACGTGAGCTCATCGCTGTCTCTGTAAAATGACCTCTGACCCCATGGAACACCCCCATACTGGACTCGCGTCTTTAGCAAAGCTAGCATCGTAGCTGCACAAACCTGCGTCGGAATATGACTGCAGCATGGAACAACAAAGCTGTTCTGTAAAGAGAACAACAACCCGATGAGGACGGGACCCTGGAAAAAGGCGGACAGAGGACTGACGATCCTGTCCTTCAGGCCCAAGGACAGGTAGCACATTCCGCTTGTGTGTACCAGCAGAAGGCCAACAGACAGATGTACACTTGAGAGAAGAAGTATTTTTCTGAGGAAGGCTTTAGGACTTTCTGAATGAGCATTTACGGCTCGAGTCCCACTGCTGCGCCATAAAAGAGCAGAGAGGAAGGGACACGCTTTAAAAAGACCCATCTAGAGGATACGCGCTACAGCCTTTAGCTCTCAGGCAGCTTTACTGTGGAACCAGTTAGCAACCTGGGTCCGAGAGGCAGACACCACGTCTGCCTTTAAGATCAAACTTAAAACCTTTCTGTTCAGTAAAGCGTACAGTTAGCCTCAAACAAAGTGTGTAGGGTTGATAGATACAGGTAGAATAGGCTCATCAAACTTTTATTCTTCAATCTTTGGCACAGCTATGCTGCTATAGGCCTACGCTGCTGGGGACACAAACATGATCCACTCAGCAGTTCCCCACTTCCTCAACACCAACCACTCCCTCACCTCCTCTCCTCCTTTTCTTTTCATCTCACTGGGATCATCAGTGTGTCCAGTCTTCCTTGCTGTTTTATGTCTCTTTCCCCCCTCTTCTCTCTTTCTGTAGGTTTTCCATCTCCAGACCTTCATGCTGCACGGATCTCGGCCTGTATTATGTTTTCTATGTTTGCATATTTGTTTCTCTCTCTCTCTCTCTCTCTATTCTCTCTGTCCTGTCTCCCTCTTCTTCTCTTTTACCCAGCTGGCTTTCAGCAGGATGCTTCCTCCTTGTAAGCCTGGTCCTGCTCAAGGTTTCTTCCTGTTAAAAGGGTGTTTTTCCTTGCCACTGTGTTTACCTGGAGGTTCAGGCTCTGGGTTTCTGCCTCTGTAAAGCACCTAGAGACAATTTGATTGTAGAAGGCGCTATATAAAATAAATGAAAACGAAATACACTTATTGGTAAAGAACAAGCGCGCCAGCTCAGAGCGATCAGTTGCACATACGCATGAAAGAAGCAGCAATGAGGAGAAGGTTAAGAGGGTGGCGGAGATAAGATCCACGATTTTACAAGAAGGATCCATGAATAGATCAGAAAGATGGCCACAGGGATTAACTGCTAAAGGGGTATCGCTAGCAGCAGAGGATGCAGGGTAATGAGAGGGGAGAGGGATAAACTCTGGAAGAGCAAACACTTCCAGAGGATGCAGGACAGAAAACCTGAGTCTCAGAGAGACTGTGACCCCTTAAACCAGGCTTTAGAACACACACACACACACCTTGGACTTTGCCCCAGTCCACAACAAGTACTTTCCAAATTCTTTCCAGGAGTGAAAGACTTTAACAGCAGTTTAAAACGATCTTCCCTAGAAATGTTCCCCTCAATGTCAGCTTAAATGCATGAAACGAGATCACATTTTACCTTCACCCTCACATGCTGAAGGAGAACGAGTCACTGACCTTCTCCCAGACTGTAGCGGACGCGGGCGTCCCAGGCCAGCAGGACATCTCGGCTGCTGAAGCCCAGGACGAGTGTGTGTGCCAGACAGAGGATGGAGAGGCTGTAGGAGACCCCGTCGTAGCCCAGCCCCGGCTCCACGCCACAGATGCCCTGAAGAAACAGAGCAGATCACACTTGGCTCACACCTGCTCTGTCGACTGAAACCGTACAGGTGAGATCAGTTTGTCCTCTTTGCCCCCCGACAGGACCGTCGGGACCCTGAGCACAGATCCTCGTGCTGTTCGCACTAATCTGCAGAGTTGAACTTTTCAACTTCTCCCAACTGCTGACCTTTCAGCCCCTCCGTGCGCGTGGAATTCATGTCATTTGCTCTACAATTTGGCACATGGTGGAGCCAGAGCCGAGATCTGAGCGTGTTCCTCAGCTCACCTCTAGCGTCACGTTGAGCCTCTCCTTGTGGCCGCTGCCCTTGTCCTTCCCTTTCTTTTTCTCTTTGTACACCAGCAGCAACAGGCAATCTAAGGTATGGAGACACACACACACACACAAACACACACACACACACAAGTGGAATATATCAGAACACACAAACCGTTTGGATGAAGGACCCTCATAGTTCCTACAGCACAGCGTTGTTGCTTATACAATGTCAAAGGAACACATATGCCGGTTTAGTTCTTACTGAAATGATGGCTGATCATTAGCTGATTAATGTGCGCAGAAACCTGTGCAAAGACGTCCCGTCAGACGTTCGCAAACGCTCCGTGCGCAACAGCTCAGCCGCTGTTGCGCCTTGCGCTCCGCGACGCACAGCCAAGCGACCAATTGACAAATTGCGATTGGTTAAACTGCGTTAAACCGGACGAGATTAGCGCCGACGGCTTCGTCCACGTCTTCAGGTTTTAAATGTCATCTACAGGAGGTGCGCAAAAAGGAGAACATTAAAGCGGCTTTCGCTTCCTACCTGCGACCGGGGAGGGCTTCCGAAGCACGACCCACCGACTCTTCCACTGTGGATACATTTTAAAAAGTCAGTAAAGAGGAAAAAAAACTTCCCTGCAGTTGGATTCCATTCATTTCAAACCTCAAATCATGAAGAATATGGAAGAAACCCACCTTTTTTCCATCTCTAAACTTGACTTGTCCCTCCGCGACAACTGTATCCGTCATTTTCTGTCATGGTTCCGAGCAACTGTGTGTGTGTGTGTGTGTGTGTGAGTGTGAGTAGAGGGTCACATTTCAAAATAGCTTCTACATCCCGAAGCCCGGCGGCAGCCTGCACTCGACGGCCCCCCTCCCGCCTCCCTCTGCGGGTTCCAGACATCCAGTTGGCGTCGTGCGTCAGCGGTTTATTGTTTACGTCGCAGCTAATTCGATTAAACGCGCACGACTGGCGCACCTTTCGCTTAGCTCAGATGAGACCTTCTCATGGGTGTTAGAGGCGGATTCATGCCGCCTTAATGCTGATCAGCGGAGCTTCGACTCGGGTCAGTTTGATCAGCCAAAGACAATAATGCCGATTATCGGACGCAGCAGGCGACAGTAGCGGCAAATCAAAAACCATTACACTTGACTCTATGGGACTTCATGAATATAAAATAATACAATTATCGAGCCGATTTTCAGTGTTTTAAAGCCTCATCTTGTTTTGGGAGACTGGTGTGAGGCTTCTTATTCCAGGGATGATTTGCTGCCTGCTGGGATGTTTCACGGTGGAAACTTCTTTGAACATCTGGTGGATGTTCAAAGAAGTTAATTTGGAGCTTTCTAAAATCACTTTAGATGGATTAAATGAGATGGGAGGAAAAGAGAGTTTAAATCTGAGGTCGGAGGATTTTTTGGAGGGTTTAAGGGACATAAATAGTCCAGCTTCTGCCTCTTCTGCCAGTTTAATAGAGGAGCTGTAGTTGAACAGATTACTTAGCGCTCTTTATAAAGAATTCTAATTCTTTAAAAGTAGTAATTAAAACTAGAAAGCGCACCTCAATCAGATAAGCTACTTGTCCCAAACCGGTTCGTGCTTTCACATATCTGGCTATTTCATTTCTGTGTGTAGCGTAAACTACTAAAAACAATTCATTTATTGCGTGAATGAGACGATGACATGCTGATATGTAACCATGGCGACAAAGCTGCACTTTACAGACAAGAACTGAAACAGCTGATCGCTGTGGGGCCCACGGTGTATGACAGGGTTAACAGCATATTGTTTCATGTGTGTTTTATTCCGCGAAGCATATTGTTAGAGTGTAATGTTCCCTAAATGAAGTTTTCTGTCTCTAGTTTGCTTCTGTGGACTTCCGATTGCAGCAAGGCTGCGGGGCCCTCTCAGCAGTGCGGAATTGGGACAAGGTATTTGACTCATGTCCGGCTGCAATCTTGGAATAGCGGCGGTCTCTGGAGTCTGGGGACAGCTGCAGGGTTGGTGACCACCGGGCATCTCCGGAGCGGCTCAACGGCCCTAACCCTCCTCAGACAAACGTCGCTTTGACTTTACTCCGATCCGTCCGGCCCGGAGCCTCGCTCTGCTCCGCCTGTCTCTTGGCTTTGACCATGGAGGGCAAGTCTGAGGTCTGGTACACCGTTGACCTCGTCCTGCCGCCACGGTAGCGCAGCTCCGAGGTCACGCCCTCCCATTTCGCGTCCAACCCCGAGTCCCGCGAGCCCCGGAGGTCCCGGGACCCTTTCTGGGTTCGCCCTCCATTCCTGGCATCAGGGGCAGGTCTGATTTGATCCACATCCAAGGCTCGTTTTGCGGTTGAGTGGGTGGAGCGAGAGGAAGGAGACTTGGATTTACGCCGCGAGCGAAGAGGAGGGCGTGGCGGAAGAGGCGGGGCGGTAGGAGACAGGGGGGCGGGGTTAGGTGTCATTCGTCTGCTGGGAATGATAAAACCTCCTCCTCCTCCTCTTTCCCTTCCTCTCTGTCTGTCTTTACCTGAGGGGGAAGAGGGTGCTTAACAGGACACAACCATAAAAGCGATAAAACCCAAAGACCATCACTGCAAATCCTCATGCAGACAGTAAAACAAGCACACGGGTCTGAGGCCAAACGTGCAAACTTAAATGAAACCCTGGCGGTCGGACGCTTCTCAGCACCGCACACATGCATCCTGGCGAGTTCTGCTGCATTTGAACACGAACAAACGCTTCAAAAGGATGTTTGTGGCGCCGGCTCAGTGGTAGAGACCAGAGGGCACACGCAGAGGGCAGCGGGCCGCACAACAGCAGGTAGCTGGAGCAGAGACCGATACAGTCAGGACACATCACGCGATGATTAACGCAAAACAACCTCTTTGTTTCTGAGTCACAGCGACATTGTTAAGATGGTTACCAAAGTGACATCAGGGAGGATTGTCGTACATGTAATAAACTACATTTAAGACCAGACTGATGAAGAACCAGGATGCAGACTCTGCATCTCTCTGTCACACACATCCACACACTGGCAGTGACTGTGCACAGACTGCTGCCACCTCCTGGCGGACGGAGCCAGAGACGTGTGTGGAACTCTCTTGCCTCCTGCTTCTCTTCAAAGCGTGCGGTCTTTCAGGGCCATCCGTCACAGGTCCTGAATACCACCGACCGGATTTCAGTCGATGCATCATTAACCCCGCGCTTGGTTCCGTTCTGCTTAAAGAATCTGGCGGCATACTAAAAGAAACTGCCTCATTAGACGTGAGTGAAAACGCCTTTTGTCGCTCAGGAATGTTTCCTGAGTGAAACGAATGACCTGAAAAGATCTTAGCTGCATCCTTTAACAGAGCTGGTCAAATTCTCAGAGACATTTCCATCAGTTAGACTTCCACCATTTCCTCACTGCTCTGACTGGTTTCACATCCACTGCTGTGGTTTTCAGGTGGGAGTCGACCCGTTAATCTGTGACGATAAAAGATTTAATCTGTTCTCCACAGGCCTGCGTCTGGCCATTACTTTTAATTCCTGTCATCACCAGTAGGTGGAGCCATTTTAGTTGAGACTTTTAATTGTGTTGTCTTAATTCTGTTTTTTTTTTTTTTTTTTTTTTTTTGGCAATAGTCATTGAGAAACCTTCAGAGATCATGTTGTGCAAGCCTTAATTTGAAGAGTAAGACACCTGTAGACAAAATCTAAACATCAGTTTAAAAAAAAAAAATCTGACCCGTACATGGCACCCTGAGAGGAAGCTCTTTTGTGCTCTGTGTTAATATTCACTTCGCTGTCTTTCATGACAAAGACAAATGAATTACAGATGCCATCCCATCATCCCCAGAGGAAACAAAGTGAAGACGCATTCTAATGAAAACTGCCACAGAATAGGATGATTGTGCGCAACAAGACCTAGTTTTAGTTGTGGGCTCAAAAAAAGCCAAGCAGGACAAAGATCTCCTAGCAAGGCCCCGGACAGGGAGCACCCCCTGCATAGCTAATGCCCGAACCCCCCGAAAGCCTTTGTACCCTGAAACAAAAGCCCTGCCCTGCACCAGTTAGTGACATGTAGAAGCAGCACCAGATTAACGCTTAAAAAAGGTATTCCGGTCTCATCAACAGTAACGCTTGTGCATCAGGAGTGCAGCGATTGATGACAGTCACGATTCGACAGGAAAAACAAGTTCCAACAGGTTTTACTGAACACAGCAATGAGTCAAAAGGACCTCATTATGAAGAACAAGAAAAGATATTTCTCTGTTGAAAGTGTACAGTTTACCCAAAATAAAAACCTAGCACGTGCCCCGGAAATGTGCGGTGGTGATATTTTTCCTCAGAAAAGGCAATAAAGACTAAAACGGACGTCGGAAATGGTACAGTCACGTAGCTCAACAGCGGTTGTATTCATGACACTTGTGTGAATACTGTCAGATGGAAAAACTATTTTCAGAGATTCACATGATGGAAAAACAGCAGCGGGCAGTAAAGAAAAGAAGCCGCACACGAGGCTGTACAGAGTGTTCAACCTTTAAAACATTTATTTTGTCTATTTACACACAGTACAGGAGAGTGATTCTACTGTGAGATAAGTGAATATACAGCATGGCTGCCCTGCATTTCAACAAAGACTACAGCAGCAAGCCTTTCCACAAAGTCGACTAATTATATATATATACACACACAGTGGGTACGGAAAGTATTCAGACCCCATTAAATTTTTCACTTTTTATGTTGCAGCCATTTGCTAAAATCATTCAAGTTCATTTTTTTTTCCTCAATATACACACAGCACCCCATATTGACAGAAAAACACAGAATTGTTGACATTTTTGCAGATTTATTAAAAAAGGAAAACTGAAATATCACATGATCATAAGTATTAAGACCCTTTGCTGTGACACTCATATTTAACTCAGGTGCTGTCCATTTCTTCTGATCATCCTTGAGATGCTTCTACATCTTCATTTGAGTTTCTGTGTTTGATTATACTGATTGGACTTGATTAGGAAAGCCACACACCTGTCTATATAAGACCTTACAGCTCACAGTGCATGTCAGAGCAAATGAGGATCATGAGGTCACAGGAACTGCCCGAAGAGCTCAGAGACAGAATTGTGGCAAGGCACAGATCTGGCCAAGGTTACAAAAAAAATTCTGCTGCAATTAAGGTTCCTAAGAGCACAGTGGCCTCCATAATCCTTAAATGGAAGACGTTTGGGACGACCAGGACCCTTCCTAGAGCTGGCCATCCGGCCAAACTGAGCAATCGGAGGAGAAGAGCCTTGGTGAGAGAGGTAAAGAAGAACCCAAAGATCACTGGCTGAGCTCCAGAGATGCAGTCGGGAGATGGCAGAAAGTTGTAGAAAGTCAACCATCACTGCAGCCCTCCACCAGTTGGGGCTTTATGGCAGAGTGACCCGACGGAAGCCTCTCCTCAGTGCAAGACACATGGAAGCCCGCATGGAGTTTGCAAAAAACACCTGAAGGACTCCAAGATGGTGAGAAATAAGATTCTCTGGTCTGATGAGACCAAGATAGAACTTTCTGGCCTTAATTCTAAGCGGTATGTGTGGAGAAAACCAGGCACTGCTCATCACCTGTCCAATACAGTCCCATGGTGGTCCCATGCAGTCCCAAGCATGGTGGTGTGGGGGTGTTTTTCAGCTGCAGGGACAGGACGACTGGTTGCAATCGAGGGAAAGATGAATGCGGCCAAGTACAGGGATATCTTGGACAAAAACCTTCTCCAGAGTGCTCAGGACCTCAGACTGGGCCAAAGGTTCACCTTCCAACAAGACAATGACCCCAAGCACACAGCTAAAATAACAAAGGAGTGGCTTCACAACAACTGACTTAAATCCAACTGAGCATCTCTGGAGAGACCTGAAAATGGCTGTCCACTAACATTTACCATCCAACCTGACAGAACTGGAGAGGATCTGCGAGGAGGAATGGCAGAGGATCCCCAAATCCAGGTGTGAAAAATTTGTTGCATCATTCCCAAAAGACTCATGGCTGTATTAGCTCAAAAGGTGCTTCTACTAAATACTGAGCAGAGGCTCTGAATACTTATGCCCAGGTGATATTTCAGTTTCTTTAATAAATCTGCAAAAATGTCAACAATTCTGTTTTGTCAATATGGGGTGCTGTGTGTACATTGAGGGGAAAAAAAAATGAACTTAGCAAATGGCAGTGAAAATTTAAGGGGGTCTGAATACTTTCCGTACCCACTGTGTGTGTGTGTGTATATATATACACACACTGTATATAAATACTTTAACGGGTTGACAATGAAGTAAAAAGACTGGGGTAAATTAAGAGCCTGTGATAAAAGATGAAACTTTTACATCAACTTGATCAGAGAAGAGAACCTGTAGCTGTGTGCATGTTCCTGATGTGAATCTTTACGATCGCCACCAGAAATGCCTAAAGCAAGCGCGGAGAAAACAGAACGTACTGTTCTCGGGTTAATGGAACAGCAGCTGATGCAGATGCGTGTGGTCATGCTGCAGATGTTTGTGTCTACTGCCGTCGGCGTGGAGCGCGCTCGGAGGCGTGTTTAAAATACACGGGCCGTTCGCAGAGTGCAGTCCATACGCTTTTTTTTTTCTGAACAATCGACATCTTTATTGCCAAAAACAAACACTGCAAAAACAAACAAAAAAAAAAAAAAAAGTTTTCAAAGGTAAAGTCTTGTTCGTAGATGGCTAAAGTGCTTGTTAGATTCTGTACATGGGGGAGCTGGGGATGGGCGCGGGAGGGAATTTGGAGCCGTTCCATCCACTTTTGCTCGTGTTCGAGTCTCCGGATAAGGAAAACCACAGCCAGGTCAAACCTTCACACAGATACAAACCATGCAGGGTTTGAAGGACGGCTCGAGTCCTCAATGCATCCCTCTTTCCTGGCGTCACACATCTCACCCGGATCGAGAGTTTATGCTAGTGCAAACAGCACTGGACCAAAAAGCCCCTCTAAATAACATCACAATCATCATAAGTCACAGATTTCAGACTTCGGTGGTGACGCTTGAGTATGGCATTCTACTTGTTTTAATCAAGTGGTTTCTGAACTGGCAAATCGATCTGGATGCATTCAGGAGCATTCGGCCAGAAGAACAAGGATCTTCAAATTGACTTTTCTCCAAGCCCACTCGCACCTAATCAAGAAAGAGGTGAAAGATGTGAGGGTTCACACCGGGGAGGTACCTGAGCTTGGCCGCCCGTCCTGTTGTGGTCGGTGATTGCACTGCAGGGCTGAGGGAGAAACATAGTTTAGGCTCGGGCTGTTAATGTCCCCCTCTCCCACGAGAGTCAGATCAGACAGGGCGTCCTCCTCTGGCATCTGGACCGACTCTCCTCTGAAAGAGTCCTGGAGGAGATAATGCTGACCAACCGGGGATGGGCGGATGGGTGAGAGGGTGCCGGGAAATGGAGGAGGTGGTGGTGGAGGAGGCCTGGCTTTCCTCCCTCCTCCACTCTCATTACCCAACGCAGAGTCCAAGCTCTGGGACTGATGGCTCGCGTTGAGCAAGTAGCCGCCGCATCCGCCTCCTCTGTCATTGCTGTTCACCTTATCGCCCCGGCGACCACTGCCAGGGAAGCTGCAGTTGTTGGAGCTACGGGAATGAGGGGTGGAGCAGCTGGGCTCGGAGGCGTACGGAGGAGGTGCAGCCCGGTCGGACGCTATTGGCGACAGTCTGAGAAAGTCTGGGAGCTGCAGGTCGCTTTTGTTTAGCAGGCCTCGCTGGTCGTCTGCTCGGTTGCTCTGAGCTTTGGATATGAGGTCGAAGAACTCTGAAGGCACATGCACAACACACACACACACACACACACCAATAAAACGGCAGCTTGCAAACAGTCAATGTTGAAAAACCATGCAGCAGAGGGTGTATTAATCAGTTAGCCAAGTCAAAGCTACATCCAGTATGAGCAGAGGTGACTGTGCTATATGTAACTAGCTTGCATTGAAAGCGTTTGGTGCAAACAGGTTAGAGTTGTCACGGTAACAAAGCTACAGGACAAAGAGAGAAGGCGGTCGTTCAGTCTTTACCTTCAGCTTCGTCTATATTTATCTTTTTCTGCTTTCGTTTTTCCGGAGCCTTATGGAGGGAAACAGAGTGGTTGGGAAAGGCCTGTCTGCTTGTTTCAGAGCTGGGCCCAGCTCTGCCATTTTCCCCATTGGGCTGGGCTGAACCGACTTTCCCTGACGGCCTGTCCTCCCCCTGGAGGCCGAAGGAGAGTGGAGTGGGGCGTTAGAGCCCTGGACAGTCGGCACAAGTAAAGACTACGTGGGCGACTATGTCTACTGATGGAAAGGAAGGTCGGGAAAAATAAATAAATAAAAAAAAAAAAATCACAAAATGGGAACAACCGGATGGAGATGTCAGGCGCACACGATTCAGTTTGGATTACAATCATTACGAGAGTCAAAGTGTCTCGACTAAATGTTCCGTTCAAACAACCATAACAACCCCTCTTGAACGCCCGCCAAGATGGCAGACCGCCCGACTGTTTACCATCACTTCAAGTCACACCGCTGCTGCTGCTCAAGCATCAAACAGCCTGACAGGAAAACCCAGGGCTTTTGGGATCAACCCAGGAAGCGAGAAATGAGCGATCGAGATAAAGTAGAAACGAGTTGCGGTTCTGCCACCACCAGAGGTGCACAGGGCAATTCTGTAAAGACGGGGAGGCTGGATCTGTGCCGCTGTTTATAAACAGAGGAAAGAACCGGGAGAGAGTCACCGAGGCATTCAGCACACAGGCAGATCTCAGTGATGGAAAATTAGGAATGTGATGAGGATCTCTGACGCAGCCAACAGTGCACGGAAGCATGAACACACACAGCCAATATGATGCCAGACACACACGGCAAAACAAACAAGGGTGACCGAAGGGGAGCGAGATGGACACTTAGTGGCGTGACATGTTGAACCAGGGATGGGAGACGTTCGGTGGGTTATAAACATTTTCACGGCCAGAAGAACAGCAGCAAAGAACGTGGGAGGAGTCTTACTGTTGCTGACTGGTTTCGGCTGGTCGATGGGACGACCTGTCTGTCTGCGGAGCGAAGGAGAGGGGTCACCCGGGGAGATCCCAAAGCAAAGCGTGTCGTTTAGCGCGCGTGCCCTTACCTTTCGAGGGAGTGTGTTCGGCTTTATCTAATACTACCCGTAATCCGTCCAGGTTAGAGATAGGAAGACCAAGATCTAACGGCTCCAACTCTCCGCTCTGAAGGAAAGACAGACATGTGTGATGAGTTTATTTATCCATCTATCTTCATCTCCAAGCAGCCAAACTAGACAGTGGGTGTGCTCACAATGCGGGCCACCAAGTCTGAGAGGTGCAGGCCGTATTTGGCCACCACAGGCCGGAGGACCTCTGTTACTGGCTTGGTGGGCTTGGCCTTTAGACCCACTGAACGGTTTATAGGAACCAGGTCAAGTCTAGGAAAGTAGAAGACACATTAAAAGGCTTTCGGGACGTCACGGTAGCAGCAACTAAAGTGGATTAGCGTACTGCACCTGAACAGAGTGCGTTTCTCTAGTCTCAGGTCCCGGGAGCACAGCGTCATACAGTCTTGATCCAAAACGAGTGGCTGCAACAGACGGCGAAGTGCAGATAATGGTGTAATGATGGGTGTAAACACGGTTACCTAATCAGGACCACATGACGACTGGCTGGTAAAGAACCCACCTGTGAGGGCTTAAGCTCTGAGTTCATTTTACTCTTACTGAAGCTGCCAGAGCTTAACGTCAGATCTGTGTAAATATCCGTCATACCAAAGTAGCAGCAGCTTAAAGACATATGCACCTATAATCTCTTTAAGTAGTTAGTTTAGTACTGCGTGATTGCACTTGATACCTGATGTGTTTGTACTTGAATACTTTGAAATATCACTTCTACTTTTACTGCCTACCATAAGAACAGTTCTAGATTTCAAATTTGTCAGTGAATAAAATATATTAAAGAAGTAGTATTTACTTATACTCAATACTGATGGTGACATCTTATTTAAAAAATAGACGGTTGACCTTTGGCTTCTGGTTTGTTTGTCCCGAATATGTTGGAAAGACTGAGTCAGCACATATAATGTTGTACCTTTTCCCCTCCGACCAGGAAGAGGTCTACAGCTGCCAGGTTTACGCAGAGTTTCTCGCAGAGGCCCATCAGCAGGTCCCTGATGCTCACGCCGGTCCTCAGGGGTACTGAGCAACACGAGCCGTCCGGTAAGCTTATGTTACACTGCCTCAAGGGGGCGCTGCTGCCTCCACGTTCTGCTGACACTGCTCCACGGGAAACATCACCCTGAAGGAAGACAGGAAGCGGACAGGAAAGGGAGAGGAGATAGTGAGCAGAGACAATGAAATGGGGGCTGGCAGGAGGAAAAACCTGTTATTGAATTTTTTTTTTTTTTTTTTAAATAAATCAGAGGAAGAGGGAAAGATCAAACAGCTTCATTCTGACACAAGAGTTCCTGGGAGACTAACCTCATTTTTCCCTGACCCTGAAGTCCCCAGCTCCAAACTGGCTCCTGAAGACAGCGAACCCTGAGATTCACGACGACCATTGATGGTGGAAAAATCTGTGGGGGGGGGGGGCAGGGGGAATGCCCCCAGTTTCAGTTCCAACAGATCTACAACGTTTTAAACATGAGCCCTGTTTAAAACAGAGAAAAAGCTCAGAGGTCACTGACTGTAGTTGAAGTCGGCCAGCTCTCGCTTCTTTGGGCCTTTGCCGAAACTCCTGTTCCGAGACCAGGAGAAGAACATGCCTTTCCTCCGGTCTCCCGAGTCATCTCGACCGTCATCATTTAGGGATCTGCCCGACTTGCTTTTTTTGTCCTCCTGTGACAGAAAAATAAAATAAGAAGAGGCAACACACAACCCACACCCGTGTGGGGTGACTGGGTGGCGGTACCTTCTTGGGTGTGGAGAGGTTTGAGCGGTCCGATCCGGTGGTGCTGTGTTTGGAGGTGGGGCTACTGGGAATGTGGTAAGGGTCTGGCAGGGGCCGGCCCTCCACCTCAGCCAGCATGCACTCCTGGTACAAGAGCGATTTGAGAAAACGCGTGTAGCTGTCGAACTTCATCAGGTTATAGATCTTTAAGAGAAAGAAAGCAACAACGTTACCCAACAGCCTGGGCCTTAAACATGCATGGCAGAAAGAAACGGCTCATCAGATTGTAGCTGCAAATTCTAATTTCGTTTCCAAAACTGTTGCTTGTGTGGATGAAATTCTGAGAAACGAAACAAAGGTGTGGGTAATTCAGTACAAGTACACGCCGAAAGCCTTGAATTAGCCCAGAGATAGTCCCAAAAACCTCAACTCATGCTCCGTGTGTTCCCCGTTCAACAGCCATCTCTGTTTGAAGGGCCATATTAAGGATATCCTTCCAGCCTTGTGACTCTTATCAAACTTGGAACATCTAAGCTGGCTCTGGAAATCAATGCGGCGTTTCTCTTCATTTCCACCCTCCTCAACACAAGTTAGCATCTGGGATGCTAGAGGGCAAGCGAAGAGGAGCGGTGTGGGTGAAGAACGCGTGTTGAGGAGTGGCTGGTGCCTGACTGCGGCTGCTGCACAGTGAAATCCAAACAGCTTTGTGTGTCCGGCGGTGTGCTACCTGCAGCTGCTGCTCCTTAAACATATCAGGTCGCGGCGCGTTGAGGATGTCGTCGGCCAGCTGAGCTTGGCTATCTATGTTGACCGGCGTCGTGGCTTTGCTGGACAGGAAGCTGTTGTAGATTTCTCTAGCACGTTGAGAGAGCTGGAGGAGACGTGGGGATCGGGCAGAATGAAGCATTGTGACAGAGGGGGAAAAAAAAGCCACATAACAGAAGATTAATAAAGAGGATCGATCTAACCAACTTCAAAACTCCGCTTTTCTTAGTTTTGCCGGAACACTCTGTGAAGGATGAACCGTCTAAGTGCGACTGTGCTACCTGTTTCTTGTCATTCTCGGGGACGTGGCTGAAGAACTCGCAGGCCTGCCAAAACAGGATGTTCTCCTCGCTAAACTCTTTCTTCAGGAACTCCTGCAGCACAAAAAAAGCCATGAGGATCATCTTTTAGTCAGCCCATTACGCTGCTGCGAGGCGTTTCTTTTATTGTAATCAGAGGAGCACGGCCTGTTATCAGTTACTGATGCCAACACCAGCCAGGTGCAGCTGCTGCCGTACCGAGAAATAGCGGACGCCCACGGGGTCCTGCAGCAGCCTCTCGAAGCTGACGGCCCAGCTGGCCACTCTCCTCTCGGTGTGGCGCCGGTGGCTCTGAACGCTGGGGAGGCTGGCATTGCTGTTCAGACTGTTGTCGCTGCTGCAGCCCTGCAGCTCCACGCTGTTGAGTTCTGGTCAACACACACACACACGCAATTACTAAGCTCGACAAAGATGAAGTGCTTTTCCCTGCTTCACCTGAAGGCGCTACTATCAGCAGCATTGGAAGCACCTGGTGGTCTTAGGTGACCCAGGTGTTTCCCATAATGCTAACAGAAGCAGGGAAACGCCTCCTGACACACACCGACCTGCTCTGGTTCTCCTCACCTCAGCTCGTGGCCAAGTCTGATGATAGAAATCTGATCCACAGGTAGCCGCACACATGATGCGTGTGAAAATATGTTTATTGCAGGGAACTGTGTTCTATTTAGGTGATAAAGCTGTTTACATTACAATGCAATGATCCCATGGAAAACAATATATCTGTATTTATGAAGCATGAATAAATAAAACAAATATATTTAATTAATCAATCTGGATTTTACACTGTTTGGTAAATTCTGAGACCGTCTTTGAACGTTTATGGGATTTGTTGGGTTTTTCCCTGTTTTGTCAGGTAACTTTTGCTCAGTTATGCTAATACTTCTACTACTAGTTCAGGGGATTTAAAAGCTTTCGCCTTCATTTGGTTTTAGTTCATTTTGCAAGTGGATCATACCGCCGGGCCAAGCTACGACAAGAAATAAAAAGCACGATGAAGAAGAAAACCCAGTTCATCGATCAGCGAGAATCGAGCCCTGTCAGCCGACATTTCTCCACAATTATAACAAACGGTGCTTCTATACCAACAGAGCCTGCACTTTTTCACTTCTGCCACTGATAGATATTCCACCTTTCTCTACCTCCACTAGTTTAGATCCATACTTGTGTTACCTGACTTCTCTTACTTCACTTCCTCTCTTTTGGTTCTGAGACCCACATTGGACCAAATCCAGATGAGCTTTCACACCTGCCTAAGCAAAGTGGTATATCCAAGGAAACAGACAAAACAGGCAAGCTATGGCACTTTTTTTTTAGATTTCAGTGTCCCTGTAGCCACTCTCTACATTCCCACAACCCCTGATTGGGTGTCAGTGCATTTAAAAATCCTTCTTTTTGTCTAGACTCGAGTACACTTCCTGAATGGTTGGATGAGCTTGCAACGCAAAGGCAGAAGCACAAACTGAGCTCAGGGCCCGACGGATTGAGAGTGGGATGGTGTGATGAGGTGAAAGAAAACACGAGAACAGCCATGAAGAGGGCATCTTCTGTCAGGTGGCTGAGACGACGCGAATACTGCGTACTGCTGCTTTTTAAAACTGGAAAATTCACTATGAATATTTAGAACCTCACCACCCGAAAATAGCTCAGTAATCTTAACTGTTGTGGACGTTGAAGCTGCGCGTTAGATTCTTCAGACACTCACAGAAATGTATGCTGCCAACTTTATTCCGCCCATTTTCTTTGCCCATTTGTCTGTCAAACATAAATCGCAGGATAAAAACCTAAACGATAAAATAACCAATTTAAAAAAAAACCCTGATACTGTGCTTGCTTTAAATGAATATTAAATAATTACTTTAAAATAATACAATCTGAGCAACTCACATCCAAAATATCAGCCTAAATTATTAGATACAAACTTCAGCTTCAGCTGTAAAACCAACATTTTGAATCCTAAAAATCTAGCTGAAACTTTGTTCACCGTGAAAGCTCCTGCGGTCGATATTATTATTATTACCGCTTGATGATTCGAACCTCACTTCTGGTGCCGATTCCGCCTCGCTGCTCACCTGGGTAGAGCTGATAGGAGCCAGTGTGGTGCCACCGTGGCAGATAGCGTGTCCTGAGGGGTAACCAAGCCCCTCCATCCATGCTCAGCCCGTCAGGGTGACCCACAAAGTCCAAATCACACGGTCAAACGCACGATCCAGGACGTGCAACACCACACACACACATACACCGAGACACATGTACACACACACAACCAGACAAGACAACCACACAAGAGGACGGCAAGTGGGAAGGAATTAAAGGAAGGAGAGACAGACAGAGAGTGGCTACCAGTGATGAGCAACCAGAGAAACCACAGCAAGTCAGGTCACAACATGTATACGTATACACACACACACACACACACACACACCACAGACGGTAAGTGATACAGTAAAAGCACACACAGGCTAATGATGAATAATTTAGAGGCAGGAGGGGAACCAGAAATGCCAAAGCACACATTCGTATGTGCTGGTGCACGCACGCACGCACACACACACACACACACACACACACACACACTCTGCAGTATTGATGAGGAGCTTGTTAAAAGAAGGCCACAACTGAGACTAATGAGGCCTGCAGTCCTCATATAGCTGCACACAGACACTCTCACACAGTCAGAAGCGACGAACAAAGAATTTGTCACGGCGGTGGTCTTTCATACTCCAGCTGAGGCAGGGCCCAGCATACGTCCTTACAAAAGCACCACTGATGGAATACTCTAATGTGGGATAACACACGTCACACATTATTATGCCTAAAGAAGAGACTAACTTGACCTGTATTGTATATTCATTTTAATTTTAATTATGTATGAATAATCTGAGAGCACATACATTTAATGGCGTTATATATAAGTATTTTAGTACTTCTAATGAAGTGTTTTGGAAGTAGAACAGAACGTAATTAACATTCATGATCAATAAAATGAAATAACAGTAAAGAACCTATAGTGAATTACTTACTAATCATATAACTTTTGAAGTGGATATCTTACTGCAGGTGTCTGCCATGTTTAGATTTAAACTGGACCTCGTTATTTATGGCTCTGACTCCACATCAGACAAGAGCGGGCCTCTACGCACCAGAGGCTGAGCTGGCACCTAAGGCCTCCTCAACCACAGACAAACCCCATTTCCCATTTGCACTACACAGAAGGTGTCTGTGGTGGTGCGGCGAGGGGGGTGGGAGCGTTGGAGCAAATGCGCCACCTTCCGAACAAGCGCTCTGACCGTTTCATGCAGCTCCCCCAGAAAAAACGCTGACGGGGGCCAAGACAACAGAGACGAGGCCTTGAAGACTTTTGTGCTGACTGCAAAGCCGTCTGGTACTTTTGTTGAATTTCTCACCTCCTCTTCCTTCTTACACCTCCCCGCGGCAATAAAGTCTCCTTTGTGAGCAATCGGCAAGTGTTAAAGCTCCATTTCTTTATTGCTCCTACACGTTAAACCGCAGCGAGGATGCCACCTTCTGTCGCTTCTGTCGACTGATGCCACAGATAAACTTAATACACAACTAAAAGATCGAACAGTAGACACAATAACATTGTTATTGTATAACAATGACTTGACTATAATGACAATGACTATAGAAACGACTTGGAAATTAAATTTACTTAAACCCACGTGTTCATTAAAAGGGTGGTTATGGTGGGTGTCACGTGTTGTTCATATGCCTCAGCATGTTTATAGCTTGGGGACTATTTTTGGATTACAGTCAGCAGACCTTGGCACAGCAGGCTGAGGTGGGGCTGAAGTTAAGCTGGTCAAATCACCGTCTCATGTTCGTTCCTTTAAATCGATAAAAGCAGCTAGAAATTTACGCTGAGGTTCGTTTAATCCAAAAGTTCTATTAAAAGCAGAGCCAAGGAGCGGACAGGCGTTAGCAGGTATTACATTTTTTTCAGATCAGAACATAAGGTGGATAAGGGATCTTCTGAATGAAAGATGATGGAAAATGCGACTCACCTCCGTCGGAGACTGCGGCAGACTGTATGGAAACACAGAGAGACATGGATTAGGATATCCCCTCATCACACAGGTGAGACCAACACACAAACAGCAGCTGCCTGGACAGGTACTGTTCACAACGCAGAGACAGACACAGACAGGCTCACAGGACCTGACCCATTATCACTCACTCACACACACACACACACACACACACACACACACACACACACACACACACACACAAAAACACTTTCACATCATTACATAGTCAGAATCACACCCACACTCATTGTCTTGTGTGTGGGTGGAATCATCTCTGAACTGGCTGTGCTGGCTCTGCAAGAAAACCTCTCCAGGGGTGCGTCTTAGGCCTCGCGCCCGTGTGTGTGTGTGTGTGTGTGTGTGCGCGCGCAGAGGGGAAAAGGGGATATATATTAGGGCTTTCCTGCTCCAAAATCACAGGAAGGTGTGAAAATCTGTAAAAACAGTCCGTCCAGCAGCAACAGCCTAAATGTTTAATGTGAGCCTCCATTTATAACACATACTGTACGTTCGAGCACCAGAGAACACACACACACACACCACACGTCCAGTACCTGTCTAAACTTAATTTATTTGGAGGTTACAGCCTATTTCTCTGGCATTTACACAAAACACACGATGTTCTGAGCTGTGATGAGATCATTCTGCTCAGACATCTGTGATGTAGAGGACTCTGGAAGGAGGGTGACACACTCCTTCAAAATTAAAAGGAGCAGTCAAATGGAGAGAGGGAAAATTAAAGACAGGAGGGTCCAACATCTGCAACGTCTGCGGAAAGCTTCTGGATGCTTGGACCTATAAGTATACTCTGAGGCGCCGTTTCTCATCTGAATGATCTCATTATTAATCAGCAACAAAACACGGGAGTCTCCTGGATGACTTGATGTTTCCAGGGTCACCGTGAGGGCCCCATTTTAAGATCTGAAATCAAGCTTTTCGTTCTCTTGGTATGTCTGACTAACACACTGAGTCTGATTATCATTAATAATCATAACGGAGAACATTCTTACACCTTTAAATATATTTCTCTTGTTCCACGAGAACTTCTGTCTGAAGATAGGAAGGTGAGAACTGGGGATGAATTAGATCCTTATTTGTATATATACAATTACTTAAAACGCAGACTTGTAAGCTTGAAAAAAATTCCTTTCCGAGCTCCAACAGGGCAGCTCATTAAAATTCACAAGCTATGAAAAAACAAATTAACTAATCAGATCTACTGACACTGGCTTCCTTGTCTCCAGTGTCTCGTACTGTGTCTTGGCCAGGTTTCCCTGGCCAGAGGGCACTGCCAGAGTAATCGCTGGGATGAACTATTTCAGGCCATCCCAGGAGCAGGAGAGGCTGGCACAAGCCAAGGAGAGGAGAGCTGGTGGAGAGCTGGGGCTACTCTTTAAGCAGCTGATTCTGGACAAACTGCTGCAGAAGAGGGCAAAAGAACACTGACTGCCTGATCCTATTACACAGATGCTTTCACATCACACTTTCTGCCTCAGATGAGCCTGTTGGATGTGTGTTTTGTACAGATCTAAACATGTGGTTGACTTTTTTTGTTTTTTAGAGATTTTGTATACGCTGGATTCCTGTGCATTTGTTAACGTATGGGCCTATTTATTCCCCATTCTGCTCTGGGATGATCACTTCCAGACTATGTTTTGGCCCCATCAGAGGCCCCAAATCCCCTCCCCTCTTTCTTTTTCTCCCTGTAACCTATTTTCATTCCCCCCAACAGCCATCCTTCCTCCCATTCCCTCTTTTACCATCACATTCTCTCCTCTTGCTTTCAGAACATATCCAGTAATTCCAGAGGTTTTCCCCCCTCCTCTTCTGGCACTTCATGGTCATTCCTGACGAGCCATGGGGAATATTTGGGGTTTTCTACATGTTAACTCTTAAAGTTTGTATCTCTGATTCCTATATTGGGGCCCCACGATACTCGTGGCCTCCACTTTGTTAAAATATAGTGAGGTTTTTTGGTGACCAGAAGATCCTACTTTACTAGGATTGAGACAAATTTGTAAATATAAATAAAATAATGATAATTACACAAGTGAGGACAGACTTTACGAGAGAGTAGGATACAGGCGATTGGACCAGTCCGTGTCATGTGATGCTACAATTACACAGTATAGGGAGACAAAAAAAAACAAAAACAAATGAGAGATTTTTACAGAAAGTTGCCGACACAAAGCTTTTTGAATTTTTGCTCCAGGCCTAAACCTTATGACAGGCCATGCAGTCAAAGTCTCTTTGTTCATTTATGGGGTCATCACAGCATAACAACATATATTTTCTTTGAATTTAAGGTTAAAATTATATTATACAGCGATACATTTCAATCAAAGTTCCATACCATATTCAGTAACATCAGATAACTGATCATGATACTCTCCGCTCTCTCTCAACATGCTGCCTTGCAGCCGCATACGTACACTCCTGATCAAAACTTTAAGACCAGTTGAAAAATGGCAAGAATTTACATTTTGTACTGTTGGATCTTAAGAAGGTTATGGGGGAAAAAAAGTCAAGTGATAGACCCAAAAGAACTTCACCGGCCCTGAGCCGGAGGATGGGAACAGCTGTCCGTCAAGACACGGGACGATCCTCGGCCCAAATTAAGCTCATTACTGGTGCCACTGACATTTTTTTCCCATAACCCTCAGGATCTTTTAAGAAGTTTAAAATGACTGTCTTACTGCGTCCAACCTCAGCAGCAATGGCACGCTGTGAGAGGCCTTGCTGATGCAGCTCAACAGTCCGACCAAGATCAAAGAGAGAAAGCTTTTTTTTTGCCTTTGCCATCAGGAGCTCGTGACAGTGTGGACAGAAAATGACACTGAATCCACATTTTTGCAAAAATTTGGGCTTTTAAAGGCTGTGGTCTTAAACTTTTGATCAGCTGATGAACAGCCTATTTCAATTTGATGGTTGTTTGCAATAAATTGCTTACTCCAAAGTTTTTCTGGTCTCACTCCCATTTCTTCTTTTTGTGAAGCACTACTTGGAACCTTCTTAAGACCCGACAGTGCAAAATGTAAATTCTTGCAATTTTTCAACTGGTCTTAACATTTTGATCAGGAGTGGATGTAGCTTGTTGGTGGTGGGTTCAGGTCACGTGTTTTGTGTGCGGAGCGTTTACTTGCCGTGTGTTCCTAATGGTTCATTAGCTGGGGCTCGTGGGAGAGGGGCCACTTACATCATCACTTATGAAACCTGAGTTTCTGGATAGCAAAAATGTCCATCTGTGGGAGAAGCTGTGAGGATAATATATGCACTCACACACACAAAGACAAGACTGTGCCACAGGAACTTCTGGCTCCATCACTGGTGCTGCAACTGCCATCTTTGGACTGAGCTTCGACTCCGAAAGGCGGCAAAATGCAAGTTTCTGAGAGTGGCCACGCCTCAAAGTGAACAACTAGCACACACATGCTGTCCTTAAAAGGTGACTTAGAAATCACCACACAGATTTCCCGAATGCGTGCGTGGACAAACACACGTGCTCGCACTTCCAGCTGAGGAGGAAGCTGTTGCGCCAACAGCCTCGGTGTGTGCATGCCTCTGTGTTTACTTTCAAATATGAGATGAATAGTAGCTGCCATTGAGCAGACTGGAGTCACAGCGCCAGGGCTGGAAACTATAAAACCGCTTAGCTTGAGTTTGGAGAGAAGATGGGATGAGGCAGGGAAGCTAATTACATTTAATTAAATAATCTGAACTCAAAGTCAAATAAGGCCACACATGGATGAAAAATCTTACCCTAAAAACCCTAACCCTAAAAAAAAAAAAAAAAAAAAAAAAAGTAAAAAGTCAGTATTCCTTTAACCATTAAATTAAATCTACAATTGTGGTAAATTTCAGAGAGAAATAGACCGAAACTGTGGAATCCTGAGACAAAAGCCTTGTTCTCTGCAATACGCCAAAGAATCAATATTCACCTCTCTGAGAGAGAGCGGAATGCAGAAAATGTTTGTTTCCATACAATGGAGGAACAGAGGAGATGTGACTCAGAGGCTGAGCCGGTGATCAGTGTCCGTTTTCCTTAGCTGCTTGATGGCTTAAACACACACATGCGCGTAGAGGGCAAACGTCGAGTTGTCAACACAATACGATCTGCTCAAAAGCTGCTGTCTCACTGCTGTCAAACCTGATATTGCACCGATCTCTTAATAAAACGGGTCAGTCAGTTAACCTTCCAACAGAATCTTTCTTCCTTCTTTGCCGCCGTTTGTCTCGGCCTCTGCGACTTTGAACAGAAAAGGAAATTTGTGTCAGGTTGTCTCGCTTTCACACATGGACCGCTTTAATTACAACTTTAGGCAGGACAGCTTGGTCACTTTCTGGATTGTTTCTTTCCCTCTCTTGTCTTCATTCATCTCCATTTGACTTATATGGGCCATCCCACCGTCTGGAAGGGCCTGGCAGCAACGCCTCTTTCTCTTTATGCAAACTTTGCTGCAGGTAAAAGCGCTTTCGCATCCTGAATAGCCAGTTGTATTGAGCTCTGTTACACGCTGTCACTTGTCTCTTTTTCAGATGCTTCGGTCCTTGCCTTTGTCTCAGTTATGCAGAAGAAAACAAGTCCTCTTAAGTGTGTGGGTGTTACTCACTGTATTAAAGTTCCAGACTCGCTTGAAAGAGAGCCTCTTCCTGAGGCTCATCCTGCTCTCCTCTCACACAGCAGGGGACCCTCCGGCTTCTTGATCTACATGTCTCCACCACACAAATAATGGCGCTCATCCGTGGCTACCAAGCTTCTTCAGGGGCTGTGCGGGGTGGGAGATTCACATAGAAGGATGACTGAGCCTCCGCATGTCTGCCAATCACCCAGCCTTAACCAGACACTCAACTTTACAACCTCCTCTCTCTTTACTGCATCTTAAAACTCTCTACCCTTCCACACATGTTGCCGCCTGATGAGGAAGTTCCATTCTCTTGCAGGCGTGCACCGTTTCCATAGAGACACGCCCCCATTGGGCTGCACTAACAGAGAAGGGGAGGGAATTAAATGCCAGTCTGCCAATCAGACAGCTGCACGGCTCCTCCTGCATCTGCGTTCAAATCACGCTTCGGCAGGATTTAGTGTGATTACGTTCAAGTGCGAGGGATGTTTTTGTAGCGACTGAAGTGCTGAATATTCCGCTGCACATCAAGAGGAAAGAAGAATGACGAAGAGGAGTAGGAAGTTCTTTACACCCACCAGAATGAGAGTAAGGAAGGAGCTGTTCTCCGTGTCCTGCTTCAAAATGAGTCATTTCTGCATGTTTGTTAAACCAATTAACACAAGCCCAAGAACAAACACATGCAATGAATTTGTGCATATGGCCTCGGGGCTGTAACCCAGGTCCACCTTATTTCCTGTTTGGAAAAGAGCTTTTGTCAGATTTCCTACAATCACAGTCTGGTTTTTTTTTTTTTTGACACAACAGTCTGCGGTATCTCACTGGCAGTTACTGTAGTGTGAATAGAAAACACATCCTGAGAAACGGTCGGCCCTGGTCTGACTCCAGAACGAAGATGATCTGTACATATGTACAGCGTATTTTATAAAGAATGAGCTGAACTGTGAGTAATACTGCAGCACTGTTTGATTTACCCTCCTGCCCACTGTGCAATAACACAGGCATGTCACCGAGACATCAAAAGGATGGTTGGGAAGCAACATCCCATCGTTTATATTTATACAACCGTGTCAGACACCATAATTTCGGCAGTGAGCAGCTCCTGCTAACATCCAGATTACAGTTGGGGAGCAGACTTCCTCCACCTCTCCAACAGACAGGAGCCTCGTTTTGAGTTTGAACCCACGTGTGTTCACTGCGACAGCTGCTTTCGACCCGCTCTGCCAGATTTATTCCAGAGGTTTTTTTTTTTGTTTTTTTTAGCCCTGAAAACGTCTGACATGCGTTGCGGACAGCCTTTAGCGCAGCAGCATAGCCTTTGCATTTATCACAAGACAATAGATTCCACACAGACACATCTGTGCAGACACTGTGCAGAAGAACTGGCTCCTGTCTTCACAGACATCTTTAACACCTCTCTGGAGTCATGCCACGTCCCAGCCTGCTTCAAACTGTCCACCATTGTCCCCGTCCCCAAGCAGCCCCAGACCACTGGACTTAGTGACTTCAGGCCTGTGGCGCTGACGTCTGTGGTCATGAAGTCCCTTGAGCGTCTGGTGCTGTCCCACCTCAAGTCCATCACCTCTCCCCTCCTGGACCCTCTGCAGTTCGCCTACAGAGCCAACAGGTCTACAGACGACGCCATCAACCTGGCCCTCCACTTCATCCTGCAGCACCTGGACTCCCCGGGAACCTACGCCAGGATCCTGTTTGTGGACTTCAGCTCTGCATTCAACACCATCCTCCCTGCCCTGCTCCAGGACAAGCTCTCTCAGCTCAGCGTGCCTGACTCCATCTGCAGGTGGATCACTGACTTCCTGACAGACTGGAGGCAGTGTGTGCGGAATGAATGTCTCGAGCACTCGGACCATCAGCGCAGGATCTCCACAGGGCTGTGTACTTTCTCCTTTGCTCTTCTCCCTCTACACCAACTGCTGCACCTCCGGCCACGACTCCGTAAAACTGATTAAGTTCCATCACCGTGTGGTACGCCGGGGCCACTGCCAGGGACAAACAGAGACTACAGCGCATTGTGCGCTCTGCTGAGAAGGTGATTGGCTGCAGCCTCCCATCTCTCCAGGACTGATTTTGTGTTTTTATTTTGAGAGACTATGTTTTAGATTCTATTCTGTGTTTTATGTTGCACCTTACGCCGAAGCAAGTTCCTATAGTCTGTGAATTCTGTTCAGAGACAATGGCAATAAACCCTTTCTGATTCTGATTCTGATTCTAAACCCCTGTGCTCCCTCACAACACACCCACTGGCTGTATTTCTGTTTTGCTGAAACACAAGTAAATATAACGCGAGGCATAGGTAGAAGGCCATATTTGGCTCTATTTTTCCATTTCATGGTAACTTGTACGCCTGCCAGCGTCAACAGCTGTAGTCAGGCAAATTGTTATTGAAAACAGTTTTGCTCCACTAGAGCTGGATGAAGTGGCTGGGGAGAGGGAAGTCTGAGCTTCCCTGCTTAGGCTGCTGCCCCCGCGACCCACCCCCGGATAAAGGGAGGAAGATGGATGGATGGAGTTTTGCTCCACTTGATGCATCCTGGGACATCAGTGATGTTACCGGCAAAAATACCATTAAAAAAAAAAAATGATTCACCATCCTGATACCGTGAAAGATGTTTTCTGTGTTTGAAATTTCTCCAGCGAGGATCCCTGTAGTCTATTTAGTATACACACAATGTATCCTATAATGCACTACAAAGAGAAGTGGTCCCTAAACAAGCAATATCTCCCATCATCCTTTGCAAGCGCATATGAGAAACTAGACAGTAAAAAATGTAAATCATGACCGGTGCCGGTCTGGTATGGATTAATTATGTAACGCTATGACGCCGTTTAAAGCAGGTACTTCTGTGAGATAGTTATGTAAAAAGATGAATCTCTACCTGTTTCTACTCATTCTGCAGTCCCCTGCTCAGGCTCAGTCTTCAATCTTATTTCCCTGAAAAGCCCCTTGCATTTTGCTGTCTCTGTTCCAGCTCATCGGAAAAAAGACAAACAATTGCCAAAACAGAAAAAGACTGTTGATTGAAGATGTTTTCAGTGCTTGATGACATGACATTTTCACGAATCCCTCTTGTCAGTAAAAAGTGTAGAGCTTAAGTGCTACACAGTACAGAGGCTCACTGCTGTCAAAGTTAATGTTAACCTTCCTGTCTTGTATCATAGCAACCTCAGGGATAGCTCTGGTTCTAATCCTTCCCACTAACAAAACACACACACGCATGCGCGCACACACATACACACACAGGAACACGCACAGGGGTGCAGAGAGAATGAGCCTTTAATGCTATAAAGGCCACTGAGTGGATCCTTCATGGTGAGACCTTTTTGCCTGGTTCATCTGAGTTGATCAAATGTGCCTAAAAACATGGAAGCTTTCTTCTGGCAAGGAGATGAAAAGGATTTGGAGAATCTATAATATATATATATATATATATATATATATAAAAAGTTGAACAAAAATGAACCTCTGATTCAGTCTCAAATCACTAGATTCAGAACTACGTAGCTGACTACTTTAATTATCATTATCTCAAAATATGAAAGCAAAGCACAAAATGATTTAGTGTTTCAAAGTAGTGACTGACTGCCTGAATGACTTGTAATAACTATTCTGATATCCATCCTTTTGACTTACTGTTACTACTATTTTTGGGATACCAATCCGCTATTCTGGGAATACAGCGTTAATGATATTGGGCCAGAATATTTAGAAAGGAGGAGGAAAAATTTTCTTCTCAAATTATTCTATTCTCATTCTGTCAATGTAGAAACAGTTTTTTTTTTTGTTTTTTTTTTTAAATCCTGTAGACAGCCTTCAGTTGCACGACATCACACTGGGGGTTCACACCACCCAGAGAAGCCAGGAAAGACGATGATGGGGAAACATCAAGTTCAATCGCAAACACATCAGTGAAAAACAAGGTCCGAAGGAGAAGAGCCACACAGCCCACATCTCTCTTTTAGTGACGCGTGAGTCAAGAAGAGGTTTAAGCGGCAGAAATCATAAAAGGAGCCCAACATAACTGTGCACACAGAAGATGCTAAAACCTATTTTCTGTTTTCTTGGAAGTCATTTCTCAAATACCATCCCATGGCTACGCAAATATGCCCTCATTACTTTATGTTCACAACAGTGATTACGCTGTATATTAAACCTGCAGCCCCATTATTTCCATAAACCAGTTCTAGTCACTTAATTTTAGCCCAATTATTTACTACAGTGATTAGTTACATGAGCACTAACGTGATTCAGACTGTCTGTGTAGTGTTAACAAATCTTTCTTACAGAGAAAGCTGTAGCAAGAAATAAACAAAAAGGAGATAAATGTGAGACAGGGTTTTAGAAAGAATAAACAGGTGTTCTGCTGAATAACTAGACTGACAGATGAAAGAATAAATAGGAACTGGATACTTTAAAAAAAATCCCTCGCCTTGAGAGTCAAGGTTTAACAAAAAAAATCAACATCGCCCTCTGCTGACAAATGCCTGGTACTGACAGAGGCAGAACGGAAGCAGAACTGTTAAAGGGAGAGAGGGCATCACTGATGCAGTCGCATTAACAGCTAGTGCAGACAGACAGTCTGCACTAGCTGAGAGGCCACCAAAGGTCAGGTCAGGGTGGGAATACACACGCGAAAAACCACTTAAAAAGCCAGGTTTGTGTTCCAAAGACAAAGTCACCATCTTGCCTCCGCTGGGGTCGGATCAAGTCAGTCTAGTTCTTCAGCAGAACACCTTATTATACTGTTTTGTGCTTAAAACTGCAAAAGAAGGAGGGGGGTCATTACTTATAATCACAAAGACTTAAACCAAAAAGGAAAAAGGCTGAATAGTCATCAGCAGACCATCACTAATGTGCAAAATTTAAAAAATATATATAATTTAACAAAACGCCTTACAGCTGTAGCAAAAAACATGGTCAAACTCCTGAGATAATTCTCTACTCTTTTCAAATAAACACACACAGTGTAGCCACTGTTTCATTACAACACTGCTTGATTCTGCTGTAGTGTTAAAACGTACCCATCCGGAAATGAGGGAGGAAAAAAAATATATTTTTACAGAAGAGCTACATCTGGTGTGACGTCTGGCCTCCTCATGAGCTTTGCATACAGGAGCAACGTTGATCTTTTCCTCATCATCTGATGTTCCTGCCCCAGTGCACCCTGCTCCCAGGGGATATCACGAGGAACACTAGATACGTGAAATGTGTGAGCAGGATTTTATCTTTTCAAAGTCCAATTGTGTGCTTATTTCCATATTTTCAGTCTGTGAATGAGTTTTTTTTTTCGTGACATGTTTAAGGTCAAATGGCTTGCTGGCACCTTGTTGTCACTGCTGTGTTCCATGACATGAAAGCCTCCCTTCCAATGGTTGGCTGTACACATAAATGCATAATCACTGAGCTATTTAGATGCCTGAAATACATTTGTGAACAATTCATTATCGGTTTGTATAATTACTTTAAATTTGTGTGCATATTTAGAAAATTATAAGTAGTTAGATACACCGCCGCTTGACATCATTGCTGTAAAATAAGTCATCAAACAATCTTTAAAGTAATACCTAAAGAAAAAAACATGTTTCTATAGTTGATGGAAACCAGTGGACTATAATAAAGACTCAAGAGATTTTCTTTGAGCTCAACAAATCCTAAAACCCATCATGATTGGCTTGCATGTGTCACATTCAGCTTTCTTCCCACAAATAGATCTTGGAAATACTTGCAAGACACTTCATTCATTAAATCTTAACCAAGTGTGTATTTAGGGATTATCATTATTATTACGAGTAGAGAAGAGAAAAGAGTGCTCAGAGCTGGAAAAAAAAAAAAAAAAAAGATCAATCTGCAGCATTTGATCAGCTGTTTGGTTGAGGTATCCCCTGTTTCAGCAATGCAGGGCTAAAAAACAGTCACGACAAACACGCTACATGCTGTTTGTGACAGAAGCGAGGGAGTCACCGGCAGCACGTCCAGGCTGCAGCATCACTTCCAGGGAGGGCAAACGCCACACGTTCACGGACGCACAGCTGGGCAACTTACTGGATCGGCGGCCGTCTCAGCGTCCATGCTCAAAGTTTGCCGCTCCATGAAGGAAGAGATAAGTAATCCTCAACACTGCGTGAGAGAAGGTCCCACGGCACACATGGTCATCAGACGCCGAATGCGTGTGTGCGCGGGCACGAAGCGGCAAAGCTCGACACTATTGAAATGTCCAAACAGAGACGCGATTTCCCTGTCGTTAGATTCCCCTTCCCCTCTCTGTCTCTCATCCCCTACTCCTCCTCCTACTCCTCCTTCTCCGTCTCTAATCGACTCTCTGCCTCTGCGCTCACCCCCTCCTCTTTCTCTGCTCTGCCTCCCACACTCGTGTAATTTCTATTCCACCCACGCTGCCGTGGGATGAGACGCGCGCAGTGTGGCCAGAGAGGGAGACCCCTTCCCATTAAGAAACACATGCCCACTCGTGAAACCGGGGCTGAGTTGAAGGCTTTCAACGTGCTCCCCTCTTCTGTCATCGTTTGTTCTGCATATCTGAAGACCTGGGTGGGGGGGGGGCAAAGGCAGAGCAGACACAGGAAGAGGTACGTTGACAGAAAAAAGGGACATCCTTAACATGATCAGACTGAGACAAATTCCTTAGCGTGCCGTGACGTATAGCAGAGGCATTCATCAGCGCACCCTCCTCCCACATGCTTAACCATCCTGCCGATCTCCAACTTGGCTCGGGGGGGGTGAGAACAGCGGGTGGAGTGCCACCTCACTCGCACTCAGCGCTGATAAATAACCTAGAGCGCATTACGCAGGCAGGATGCAACTGTATTTAACGTCAGCCTGCAGGAATGAGGTCGTCACAGCGCAGCATCCTCAGGCAAAAAGCTCTGGACAACTAGTTTTAGAGTACTCTCACAGGAGATCCAGGTCCTCTTATCACATACAGTCAGAAAGTTTTTAGAACACTTATTTCAGATTTTGTAATGTGGTAGCCTCATGCTAAAAAAAAAAAAACTGCATGTACCATTACCTATGCGAGAGCAGCTGTGACCAGAGGGGTGAAGGAAAGATGGTGAGACAGTGCAGGAGTATCTGAGGGACAAATCTGTGAGTGGAGCAGCCAAAGTTCTGACTTGAACCCAATTAAACATCTTCAGACAGGCCTGAAATGGCCCCATCCACCCTGACGGATCATGAGAGGAGCTAAAGAATGACAGCAAATCCAGCTGCAGTGCTCGTGTTATTGTACCTATGAAGACTGTAGACCAGGCATCACCAAATGGCGGGCCGCGGGCCGAATCTGGACCCAGTGATGGTTCTGTCCGGACCCGTGACCAATCTCTGATAAATCTACATGAATAGTTATCCAAAATAGATCTCTCTGTGTCAACTGGACTGAAAGGATTCTTTGAAAATGTTTCGCCCTCTCTCCAGAGAGCTTCTTCTCAGCAGTACACCTACACCTAAAAGAAAGCGGACACTCCTTTGAGGACAGTCAAGTATGTGTGCTGGCCAGAGAAGATCGCTGGTTTGAGAGGGGTGTCAAGGAAGCCATCCACGTCAAGTTGGAAAAACCATCTTTAAACAGAGGTGGTGGACTAAGGCACTTTCTGTCACCCACGTACAATGCAGTTCTCCACTCTCTTCGTCAACGCTGTTTTAAAGATGAGCGGACAGATAAATTTATGTTCATTCTTCTGACAGGCAGTTCAAAACCAGTGTGCCTCATTTGCTCCAAAAACGTGGCATTAACGTAGCCACTTTTTAATTGTTTTCTGAAGATGTGGACTTTTATTACTTGAAGTGTAGGCCTTCAATATTTTTAGGCTAAGACCTCTTTAATTTAAGAAAAAAATAACAGAAAAAGGTTCAGTTAATGCTGTGTATGCACTTGTTTTTTCCTAAAAGAGCCACCTTTTTGTTTTCTGAAAGTGTAGACCTTCAGTTTTTTTAGGCTGGGCTACTTTTACATATGGTAAAAGAGCTAATTTTGCATTCAGTTAAACATATCCTGCATTGTGAAAAATGTGGACATGGGGAAGGCTATAAGACACAAACTCAACTTCGTTTCGGACCTTTTACTTGGAGGAAATTTTAATAATTGGTTGGATCTCAGTGACTTTTAATTGAATACCCCTGCTGTAGACAATTCTAAAACTTTCTAAAATGCCAGGGTCTTGAGCTTTAATGAGTTCTGTGGTCCACACAGGCCCAGAAGAGATCTGTTCCTGCCACAGTTCCTGTCCAAAAGTCTTCTCAGTACAGACAGTAAAGGGTTCCCCCCCATTTTCTCTGTTAAAAAAAAAAAAACACTGGGGATGTACTGTAGTTTTTTCTTGGTTAAGATGAATATCCTTCATTTTGGTCATGCTTTTAAGAAGAAATTGATGGAAACTGTCAGCTGTTTCCACCATCATCACCATCACCACTGCAGGCCCCCTGAATAAGACCTTTTAGGCTGGAAGTGGCACAGTAGCTGCCCGCTGACCCTCAGGGATGAGCTAAATGCAGAGAAATTACTGTATTTAACTGTGCAAATGTGTGAAAAACTATCAAACTAACATTTCTGAAACAAACCTTTTACACAACTTTTGTACCACAAGCAGCTTCTCCTCCCCACATCTATCATGAACAAGTTCCGTACATGCCAGCCAGGTCCTTCAACTCTGCCCAGCAAGATGACAGGATCCGCAAAGCCAAACTCAGCAGAACCATACTTGGGCAATGGCAGCGATCTGCACTCAACAGTGAGGGTGACTTCCACAGCCGAATCGCACATTATGTATGGCACGTTGCTCCATTCCTTCAAAATCAGAATTCTACTTGGCGCTCTGTGAAGCATCATTCAGAAATATCTTACTGTGGAGGAAAATGGCAGTAATCAGCCTTGTAATCAGTCGATTGCGTCAAAAGCCCCAATCAGAGCTCGCTGAGGATTTTTAACATCAGGTTTGTACAAAATTGCTGACGTCGCGTCCTCGGCGGTCACCGACCAGACCTCTAACAGCTAACGTGAGACACTGCTTTGGCGTTTTAACATGAATAAATATGTAATGCTCGAACGATACAATCAGACTCGTCACAAGATGCTGCAAGCCTGGAGCTCTTGGCAAGCGCACACACATATACACACAAACACACACAAAAACGCGTCAGGATGAACTCTAAAGGCGGCTCCAGTAGTTTAAATGGCACAGTTAACAAGATAACTGGTGTGTGTGTGTATGTGTGTGTGTTTGTATGCGCACCATATGCTCTTTTGTGCTGAGACCTCACTAACGAGTAGAATGTCAGCTTGTTGCTCATCAGAACTCATTAGAAGTGCAGGCTAGCAGTTCGAACCCCCATTATCTCCCCACGACATCGCTCGCTCGCTCTCTCACACACACACATACACACACACTTGTGCATACAAACAGACATGCACACAGCACTCTTTCTATGGCCTTGATACCCGAAACACGTATGTTTAACCTTATGTGTAACTAAATTCCAGTTATTTTCACCCTGAACTGAAATGCCATAGTTGTAGGGACACCACACAGCGAGCCCCCCCCACCACACAGACAGACACACACACACACACACAAGCACGCGCACGCACACACACACACTCTTCCCCCAACAAAACACAAAGCCTCCTCTGTTGGTGAATATTATCGCTTGTGCAGCAAGAGAAAAAAAAAGCCTAACGATCGGAAGAGAAAGGTAGAATAGATGAGGGCACTGAGGGTTTGATGGGGAGAAAAGAGGAGGAAGCCTGCCATGGAATGGCAAAGGGAGAGAAGGGAGAGGAAAAGCTCTGCCCTCATTTGAAACACAAAGCGCTTCCCTGATTATCAGTGGGTGAAGCAGACACAGTTGTGGCTCCAGCCATACTTAAATGTAAATCAGTGGCATCACATGGTCTGGAAGTAAAGACACAGAAGAAATACTGTATTATGCGTCAAAATACGTAAGATAAGATAAAATCCATGAATATGGAATATGGTCAGAAAGGACCGGCCTGCAGGCATCGCTTCTTAGAAATGTTGCATTTTGTGCCATCTTTTCATTTAAAAGCTAAACAAAAAGACCTCATCTTCTGCTGCTGGCAGATACACAAAGAATGTGAAAATATATTTTGTATCCTGATGAAGAATAAGTGATGGTTAACCTCTTAAAGGAAGTTACAATCTGTTATTTTCAGTGTTATAGTATCAGAAATCCTCTTATAATCCTCAGACCAATGAAATCATCCATTTGTTTGTCATCATTAATTTGTCTGCGTGTGTGACTGTCAAGCTCGGTCTGATTGTTAACTGGTCTTTTAGGGTGAAAGCAAACATTTGGTTCTTAGTGAGCGAAAGCAAAGACTGGGTGTTAAATTGAGCATTCAGCTCTCTGTCTCGAGTGTACTACAGAAAAATGTTAAAAATGTACGATTAAAAAATACACGAGTGAAGCTACAGTAATTTTATCTGTTCTCAGAGCCCCTCAGTAGCAGCTAAACAACGGAAACATTTAGCTTTCTTCTGATCTCTATCTTGTGCCACAACTACTGTTGTGAATCATGATGACAGAAAACACTGCTTCAGTGTATGAAACCTTCCCACCTTCACACACGGTTAACACAAGGCTTGCAACGCGAGGGTGACATAAAGAGATTAATATTAAGAGCCAATAATAATAATAATTTTCAAGAGTTTACATTTTCTAGTAGTGGTTGTGAATGTCCTCCACCACACACTTTCACTTTAGGCAAAAGTAAAGTCAACTAGAAACAAATAAGCGCACTGTTAGACAAAACTCATGGCTCTCAAGTGACTGGGTTCTAGGTAATTTCTTCAAGCTAACAGAGAAAAGTCTTTTTCCTGCAACACTGCGTCCACACTCAGCTGTCTACGCAACACCTTCATTAATGCCAAGTTGCATAATATCGCCGCTATTTGGTCCAAAACCTAATCCATCCACAAAATAGAGAACTGCTTCGGTCCTAACGCCCATGCCTGTTGCCACAGCGACGAGACCAGAGACCCTGGTGTATCATGTCAGGATGTATGCTGCGTACCGGCTGCTATTATTAGAGACGGACGCATGTGTGGCTCAAAAGAGCGTGAAGACACCAATAACTCGTGATGGATCTGTGTGTTTTGTTGCCTTCATAGGCTCCCACCTCCAGATCATCCAGGGAGCGGGCCAGGCTGAGACGTTTGGAGCGTCCAAAGGAGCGCCGGGCTGAGGAACGCTGGGGGAGAGGAGGGAACCCCATGGTCAAACCCCGGAAGCGACCGCCCTGAAGACAAAACATGCACATTCAGATTTCAATGCCGTGCGCCTTGGTGTCACCACGTTAGTGTATGAACGCTCGCGCATTTACAAGATTTGGACTGTTTCTCCTTACACATACTGTATGTGAACATCTAGTTGGTTTCACATGAATGTAAAATTCCACATGACAGAGACGAGGCAGCGGCCGGCGAAGCAGATTTAGTTTAACTCAAACAGCAAAAGCATAAAATACACAATGGAAGACTTTATGTGGTAGCAATATGCCTTTTTTAATGAACCAAAACCTGGTGAGAGCAACAAGCCTCCAATTGCCTTTATAACTGTCTCCAACTGCCTTCTTTTTTGCTGCTGTAACAAGTACATGTCTGGGATGAATACAAGTATTTCTATTCTATTCTAACTGATGTCCCAAAAAAAAAAAACCAAAAAAAAAACAATTAAACGATAATGCACTTTTCTGCTTCTGTAAAGGGGATTTTGTAGATCTTTCTGTCCTGACAGTGGAGGTGAGTGGACCTCAGTGGGCTAATGGCTGATTACTCGATGCGACAGGCTCCTGAGGCCAAACTGTGACACGTGTTGAATCTGACTGGCTGATTAGAAGCAGGACTTGTCGGTATTTCATCGGAACATGACCAGCGGTGTTGCCTGGATACAGAGGGTCTGTGTGTGCATGTGCATGGGCAGGTCTTCCTTTGCTAAGGTCGACCAATTTTTTGCTTCAAGTAAAATTGCGGGGACAATTACACTGTAACGTCGATGTAGTCGTTACAACCTGGCTGCACATATTTATTTGTGTAAGAGCGTAAGAGTCGAAGGGCTGGATCGTGTCAGTTGATGCCCACAAAAAAGAGACATAAGTGTTGATTTGACTTGTGTTTGGTTGTTTATTTTGGGTGTGACTCCATCTAAGGTTTTTTTCTCTGAGAAACACCATTTAAGAGGGAACCAGAGTGTGTTTGTGCAGATGATCTCTCTCTCTCTGTTTGTCACACAGACACAAACACATAATCAATGTTCTAGAGAAGCCTGATTCTTGATTACAGGAAAACAGCTGAAAATATGCTGACTGCAGGTAATATAATGAAACTATTTTTATATATATATATATATTTTTTTTTTATTAAAAAAAAGGCAGATCAGCAGTTTCTATTGTCAAAAATATCTATACTGTCTAAATTTCATTATGGTGACATCAAATTTAGGATATTTCTTTTGTGAAATTACCTTTTTCTAAATAAAACCTGCTTTTGAGGTTATTTCCAAGAGTTTAGGGACATTCATATAGCACAACAGTGCCACCCTGTGGCAAATACTAAAAATCAATTTTAGAGTAAACGTACCGTCTACTGAGTATATTTTATATAATTAATATTTCATAAAATTCATATAATCTTCCAAAGCTTTGGCATTGTTCCAAAGCTCTGGCATTGTTTACCAGAGTTAATGTCTACCTTCCTGCCACAGTCAGCTTCGACTCCTGTAAACACTTCCTCTGATTGTCCCCTGGGACAATTTGTCCACATCTTAATGTGAGATCAGCAGCAACATCATGAGGAATTTCTCATATATAAATTACAAATGTATAACTGGCAAAATTCAGTGTTATTTTTAAATACCAACCTAAAGGCACTAGGTCGAGTTAATGCAGTTAAATCTGAACATACACAATATGTCCCAATATGTCCCATTTCCCACGTCTGGGATTAATAAAGTATTTCTATTCTATTCTATTCTATGTCGCATATACAACACTGTATAAACTGTATAGTACAATAGTGATTCAATTAAACTCAAGTAAGAAGCTGAGTATAATTTAGCTATAGCTTGTTTCTGGGAAACCCAGATTCCAAAAATTCCTTGTACCAGTGCGACAAATGCTTCCTGCTACTTAGGAAGACACGCAGTCAGTGCTGACGTTGTCAAATTATAGATAGATATTACACAACATATTCACTAACGATTAAGTATTAAATATCTGACGCATACTATAACATTATTGTTGTTGTAATATTTCTAATACTGATGGACGTGGACAACCACAAAGGTTGTCCACGCACACATAGATGTTTGGTCAAATGAGACAGGTGGTTTTCAGGTGAAGTCTGGTTAATGCATAATACATGACGTGATACTGGAGCAGCGGAGCTGAATCAGCCATCATTCCACTTGTACCGTCCAGGATGAAAACACTACTGAGTCCAACAGAGTGACATTTGGCGAGGCTGATTACAACTTTCGAAGTGGAAAAGAGCCTCCATTTTAGAGCCGCATGGGTTAAATGCTGTGTGTCATAAAGCAAAGGGTAAGAATGGGATGGAGAGCGCTGGGATGGACACAGATGGATTTATAGCCATGATAAACGGTAGCCCTGGACACACTCAAGGCAGAGAAGAATTTCCACAATGGGGGGGTGATGGGGGCTGCTACCTGCTGCTCAGGCTTCTCATCTCACGGTCACTTTTAACACAACTCTCCCAAAAGCCAACAGAGTGGCTTCTGTGGTACCGCTGGTGTTTTATAGGGTTAGGCCACAAATACGCACAAGGAGTCAAACTCGAAGGGATTTCTAATGAAAACACAGTAAGATTTTTCTCGTGAACTCACCTTTTTCTCTCCCTCCTTTGCATTCCCACGTTTCTTCTCTCTTTCGCTCCTCTCGGCTCCGGCTCTCCCCCTGTCTCCGGCACCGAAAAGCTTCCTGGCCCACTCGTCTTTGTGGGCAGCCAGCCGGTGGCTGGGAGCGTGGAGCTGTGATGGAGGAGGAGGCTGGCTCTCTCCAGTTGCAGCCAGGTGGTCTCCGGGAGCCACTGGGGCCCGGTAGCGGTCTGCGGGGATCTTATTCATAGGTGGGGGCAGGGTGCTGCAGTTAGCCGACGACCATCCGTCAGTGGATTCAGCGTAAGATTCTTGATCACTGCTCAAGCCTTGGAAGTGGCTGCGGTGGTGCTGCTGACGCCAGTCTCGGAGCACATGGACTGGCAGCCAACGTTGCTGCTCCACCCCGATTCCTAGTCCTCCGCCCACGGCTCCTCCTCCTCTCTTTCCTGGCGTATAATTGTGGGGGTGGACCCCACGAGAGTGCCTACCAGAGACGTCAGAGTGCGTCAGGGGCAGCGGGTGAGGGAGGTCGGCCATGTATGATTCATGACGATACTGGCCATTTCTCAGAGGTGGAGGAGGAGGAGGAGGAGGAGGAGGAGGAGGAGAAGGGTGGGAGGCTGCAGCTCCTAGTGTAGGGCTCCAGGCCTGCTGGGACGAAGGCGGGCTTTCCCAGTGACGTGGACCTGAGCTGTGGATAGGAGGACCTCCTAGGTCGACTAAAAGAACCCTGCTGCTCTTTTCTTCTTGTAAAAAGTTGCCAATGCCACTGTCACTGTTGCTGCTGGTGCTGTGGTTCTGCTGGGCATCGTTGTCTGGGTCGTTGAAGGCCCGGGCCCGGACCCCTTCAATGCTGTCCCCCATATCTCTGTAGAGGATGGACACAAACTGGAGGAGAGGGTGAGAGCTGGGCGGAAACTCCAGGCAGCCACCCGTGTCCGGGTCTGGCGTGCACTCAAATCCAAACCTCCGTGCAACCCCTAAATGGACCTAAAGAAAAAAAAAAAAAAACAACAAAAGAAAATTGAGACGCTGAAATTAAATATTTATATTAACTGAAGAGCCATTTTTAGATCCCGTCGTCTGCATTTCTTTACCTGGTGGAGACAGAGTTCTGGGTCCACAATGAACACGTGACACGAGGTCCTCAGACTGCCTTCTTCCTCACGGCCCCTGCCAAAGTGACAGTCGTCAAGGTCATCGGTGGCCTGCATGGTGACCAGGCCGAAGAATCGTCGGTCGTCGGGACAACAGGCGCTGAATGCTAGTTTTTCCGCCGGATAGGTCGCCAGAACCTGACCTTTGTCACTGCACAGGCGCACGCTGTCATGCATGACCTGGTGAGAGTCAGAGGTACCAGATATTATTAGCTACGTCACATGCAGATAAACTTTGATTATGATATGGATTTTGCATTTAAGTGTGACTTGTGCTCACCAACAGTCATTGCATTTCCTTATTTCAATTTTATTTAAATTTTGATCACATGCATAAAAACGTTGCAACTGTACCTTCATAAGGACCAGGGAATGGATCTTCTGTTCAGCCCGGAGACGTCTCATGCTGCATCTGATGGCTTGTAAACTGTCGCTCTCCAAGCTTGTCCCTGTGGAGGCCAGCTCGATGGACCCAAGGTAGCCAACGATCATGCCCACAGTGAGGATGCCCTCGCCGGACTCAAATATGAAGTCGGCTCCATCCCCCACATCCACATCCTGCTCTTCGTGGTGGTGAAGGTGAAGATGTTGGAAATCGGACTCAAGAAAGACAGAGTCGTCATTAAGGACCTGGGCCATCTCTTCCTCGGAGAGCAGGTTTGGGTTGCTCTGGGACCGGGAGGTCTTCCGATAAGGAGCGAAATCCGGGTCTGACGGCGGACGTGGTTTTGATGGCGCGTTACTCCCGGGTCTGTCTTTGTCTGAGCTGCTGGAGGAGTGACTGGAGTTCTCAAAGATCATGTTAAAAATTCCTCCAGACTGCAGCTCTGCCACAACCTTCTCTGCCCTGTCAATGCCCAGCTGCTTGGGATCCAGCTTGGGTTTGTACCAGCCTCCGCGGCCCCCACCACCTGACCTGCTGTTATTGTTGTTATTAATGCTGTTATCGTAGAAAGGATCCAACTCTTCCTCGCTGGAGCACGAATCCTGGTAAGATGCTGCCTTCGTGTTGCTGCTATTGTGACGACTTCCAGCAGAGCGCTGGTGGTGATGATGTCGCCTGTGGCGTTCTCCCTCAGCTATGACAAGTTTCAACACACCAGAGCAGCGTCCAATCAGTTTCACCACATCCTCGTGGGACGCCTTGGAGACGTTGATATCGTTGACAGACAGGATATAGTCACCCGAGCGCAGACCTACGTAGTCTGCGGGGCTCCCTTTCAGAATGCAGCTGAGGACACATGGACTTTGTCCCGAAAGTGTAAAACCGTATCCCGTCCTCCCTCTTGCCACCTCCACCGCCCGGATACGCCCCTGCTGGTTACAGGAGGACGGAGGAGGAAGCTGATGCACGTTTCCACCACATGGCCGTCTCCTGGATGATGTGTCGAGTTGCCTGAACATGGTGACAGGTAAATTCCTCTTGTCCATGGATTCGCTGCGTTTGTTTTCCTCACAGTTCTGTTCAAACACAGCAGGCAGCCACCATCTCTCTTCACATCGACTCTGCCGTCTAACTTCTGTGAGTAGTGGTTCTAAATGCAGAAGAGGGGTGAAAATTATGGCCTTAAATCTGGCATAGCTGTGCTACTGAAATCCTCCCATCCTGGTGTCAGCCTTGCAGTCTGCAGTTACCTGCAGCAGAACGGAACGCGTTCAGTTACTGAACCAAGTCTTCTCATACCCCAACGCTTTAAGACCATGTCAAACATTACATTGGTTAAACATGCATTCTCTCAGGTTAGGACAGCTTACATACACATTGTGACTTTTTATAGTCCTCTGAAAACACATAATTGCAGTTCGGGTTGCATAGGAATGTGTCCTACTTGCAATACACCATTTAATACAGGTCATAATAAACAGCGCAGACATTAAAATACAATTAACATGACATTTGGAAGGAGTTATACTGCCACTGGAATTTTCAGAGGCCATAAATTCATAGACTGGTGGTCATTAGCATCAGGTAAAGAAGCAAGAAAACACGGTCCCACCTGTGGAGAGTGGAGTCTGTTCAGCTGTCCAATAAGCATCAAGCCGAGTTTCAAACACACCTGTATGTCGGTGCAGGTAAAATGATCCTTACTAGTCTATAAAGTTTGGCGTGAGGGCCATCGTTATATTCATTTGCCGTTTAGAATAAGCTTAAATTGTGGCTTTTAATTTATTACATGCATGTAAAATCTAAAGAATATAAAAAAACTAGTTTATGTTAGCTGCAGTTAAACGCTGTAAAAAATCGCCACATTAGTCCTTGCAACAGTCTTCCATGTTGGAAAACCTAATAATTTAATCAAATATGTGTTTCTCACGTTTTGTACATACGTGTTTTTGTCAATTAAAGTTATTCTAAAAAGTTTTCTTTCCGTGACTAGCTGTTTGGAACGCATACAAACTTGTTTGCCTCTAGTCCCGCCCACAGATTTCCAGTTCTTTGGAATGTCTGCCTAAAACCATGACAACGGCGGTGTACACAGACTGTAATAATCCGTCATTGGTTTCCCGAGTTGCCAATCACAGCGCGAACAGTTATGCTGAGAAATTAACAAAAGCTAGTTTGAGAAATCACAGCTAAAAGTAAGAAGACCGTTTTATTCTACAGGTGTCCACGTTTTCTATCAAGAGACCATAACGTTTCCGGTCGTGTTAGCGGAATCGGTGCATGTGTCGATTAGTTTTGCCTTTAACATGACGTTATGAGTCGGCAAACGACAGCTGGCCACCATCCGCCTGAGTTGTAAAGCAGAAACAGCAAACGTGAAAGAGGATGCGATTCTGGTTTAACAGCGCTTCACCCAGCTGAAGCTAAGGAAAAAGTGACTTACTTGTCGGTCGCTGCCGAAGCTTTTTGCTTGGTTTTCAATAGTTTTGTAGCCAAGGTTAGTTGAGTAAACTCAGGGGCCATGGGTAAACAATAGAAAAGGCTGCACCATCTGGCCAAGTAGCCTTAAGAGGAGGAGGAGGACGGGATGAGAGGGAGGTGTGCTCACAGCGGGAGGAGGGAGGGAAGGAGTGCTCCCCTTCATACAAGAACACAACAATTAAAGACTAAGAAAGTCGGTTCAGCAGAGAGATAAATGTTCATTGTTAACAAAATCAATATTCTATAATAATGTAAAAGCACAAATATCGAAAATGTAAAAAGGGCTTTTTTATTGTCACTGTACAGGGCACAGCGAAATTATTTTTCAGCAGCTCTTAGTTGTATACATTATAAATATAAAATTCTAGATAAATAAAATAAGGAAGTATAACACAATACTTCAGATCAGCCAAAGTTGAAGTTAAATTGGACTACATTTTGAGCTACTACAACTATTTTCTAAACATCACACTATTAAAGGGTGTGCTGATCTTTAATTTGTATATTTAATTATATATAATTTCAACAACCTCCATTAAAGGAAGACAACTCAGATCTTTCTCCAAGTGCCACTTGGTGGACGTCTGTGCTCTCCGGGTGCTTTTAGAGTTTGTTAAAGTTAATACTTGTGAGCTCATAATTTTGGCTCAGTGCCTCGTAAACCGCATGGCCCACTGTCTAATCTTAAGACTTTCTAATAATGAACATTTGCAATATTGTTTGCTGCAAAGCAAGGTCGTAGTTTAGGGGATTACGTCCTGGCTGAGAAACAGGAAATTGGACAAAACATTTATAGGTTTATGTTTGAAGAGCTCAGAACTGCAATTAAATAATATCTGGCGCCTGACAAGGTTTGTTATTGTTTTTGTTGCTTGCCAGGCAACAGAAGGGAAATCAGTGTTGTGATTTTCGTTTTGAAGGCGGTCGGTTGATTAGAGATGTAAGCAGCGATTCCCACCTTCTCTGAGAACCACGGTCACCAAGTGGAAGGAAGATTCTTGAAGGGAATCATGTTTAATCAGCTGAGCGTGACATTTGTCCCCCACCTCTGTGACCATCTCTAAGACACCAAGATTTGTTTTTGGTTAATCGCCTTACCCCCTGCTGAGGGCCTCAGTCCGTCTCACCTTATGTCTGAAGGCAGCCTCAGCAGGGTTCTTATTAGCATAAATTTAGAAACGGGGACTCATTTCTACCTCAATGGAATTTCATAGCTTTATAAAAGCTGGAAGATGTTTTGGTGAATCCTTTTGAAAATCAAAAGCCATTTATTTAACCTTTGGAAGGTGGCAACACCATAGAAACCACTATTTATGATCGCATGTTGTGTAGAATTCATTGCATTATCAAGAAACCACCCAGGAACTTTTAAGTGCCAAGTCTTTAATATTCTGCACAAAGACAAATGAAATATTTACCAACCTTTACAGTGACAAAACTAGATTTAAAGCTCAACCAAACATCCCGTCAACGTGGCATCGCTATGCTACTCGACCTCGTCTGATTTGTCAAAGCTGCTGTTGGTCGCTAAGGTTACAAGGCTCCTTTCAATAGTGTTGCATGTGCACGCATGGCAACTGCAGCTGCAGAAAGACGTCACGGACTAAGAACAGCAGTAATGCTAAGCATGCTTTTGATGTACAGGACACATATTCGGTTTTCATCTAAGGCAAGTGTATGTGCGGATAACGATGCCCAGCACGTTGCCAGGCATTTCAGTGTCATGTCCTCAATACTATAGCTTTCTGCTTGTTCTGTGTTTATATGCATGTGTCAAGACAAAATGACATTTAACTGTCAATTTTAACATCTCAGCTTTACAGTTCGCATTTTAATCATGCACCATGGCTTTTCTTAGTACTCTACAATGACTTTTTTTTTTTACAAGATACAAAGATAACTGTAGGATGACTGCAAATTTATTTCAGTCTTATAGCAATACTCACATTTTATATCCTGAGAATTAAAAGTAACCATTCAGGTGCACTTGAATGCTTTTTTTCTTTAAATGGGTGCAATACATGAGCACAAAAAAATCTGCCTCTCTTTCTGCCAGTTTAAAAAACAAAATTATTGCAATTCTGTTGTTTTTCCTGCCATTTGTTCCATCTTAAGTATCCATTTATGGCCCCTTCAGACTAAACCTGCTGGCCTTTAATATTTGCCAGCATACACCGTCTAGTCGTCTGTCCACCGACAAGAAACATTCAAATTAGAGCTCAACTGCCTAGTCTTATATTTTCAATAAAGCCATAATTGCTAATTTAGAAGAACAAACTCAGATGTCTGCAAGAATGACTCAGTTAATTGTGTCCTCAAACCTAACTGGCAACACCAATCGTTGCCGTCAGCATCATCAGTCAGGATCGGAACCATTTTACCCTAAAATAATCACTCACGTTTGGGAGAGAACAAATGAACTCAAGGCAACACCTCCGAACCTTTCAAAATTCTGAAGCACGCTAGAAATAAACAGGTTGGTCACAAAAGATGTTTAGGAATCAGTTTACACTGAACAAATCTTAAATAATTTCATGAGTAGATACTAAACATCTGCAGTACACGAATGGTACCGTTACTGTAACAGTTGAAGACTTCACATTTTTAATTCAGAACATTCAGGCATGATTAAGATCAGGTCTGAAGATCATTTGTATTCGTGAAGGTGCTGAGTTGGAGAAATAGTCAAGGTGCAACTATTCATCTTTGAAAAAATTGTTTCCTGGGATAGTGTGGTTCTGTCCAACTGTTTAAAACTAAATCTTAACAGGTTAAACCTGACCCTGACCCCAAAACTGATTCAGATCCCCTGGTTTTCATCAATGTGATTTCAAAAGTTCTCCAAATTATCAGTATTAACCGGTGAGTAAAGGAAATCAACATTCTGTTGAAAATGTGCACAAACCAACAGTTTTCCATGTAGGTTACCTTTAGCCTTATAGTTCATTGCCTCTGTCACATCTGGTTCTATTCAGAGCGACTTATCCTGATGGATCGACTGCAGACAAGCTAGCAACTGGAAATAAGGACTGCCCGGTGAGGCCACAGTCTCAAAGACTGACTGGAAAGCCCTGCGGTCCAGCTCCTCGTCAATCTGGTGCCGGTAGAAATCCATAGCCACCAGACAGAAGAGGTTGACATCCACAACATCGCTGGAACCCATGCGGCTGATCACATGCGGCAGCCTTGTTGAGAACAGGGGCGTTAAGGACAAGCGACTTCACATTTCGGTGTCATATCTCAACATAATGCAGGCTTTCCTGCACGTTTGTCCAGTTACGGTGTCCTGCAGCGATATTCTGTCTTCTGATTGGTTCTATTTTGACTTGCAGTTACATTTTTGTAATATTACAACACTGCTGTCTGTAAATGTGGCGCACGCTCACAGTGGGTACCACATTTATTTTTTTCATCTGTGCGCTTTTACAGTTAATGAAAACTATCTGCTGCTTCGAGGACAATTAACTGCAGGTGGTCATTTCAGGGTGATTAAGAAATAGCACCGGTGAGACTGAAAGGCGAGGACTCCAAAGGATACAGGGCTGAGATCCACTGAGAGGTGGAAGCAGAGACAAAGAAGCAGGAGAGGCTCCACATGGCCATGGCCACCGGGGTTCTCTGAGTGAAGTTTGACAAGGACAGCAGTACCCAATCTCGCACCATAGAAGACTGGCCTGTGGCATGGAGTGTCTGGAAAACCTGGAAATGGAGTATCAGAGGGAAATAACACTTAAGGGACCACAGATCTAAAACAAATAGACAGCAGATAATGAGTCATTTACATTCAGGTCAAACTAAAGTGGGGTTTAAGTAGGACGACAGGTTGGTTTGGTGGACAGGTATCAGTTTGTTTGAGTAAAGTATTAACATTATGAGTTTAAATACTAAAACAGAAAAGGAATGTTCTGGGAAATAATTAATTGCTAATAAGAACTGTTCCAGATTTAGTTTTACACTTTACAAAAACTTAAGAGTTGCACACCCACATCAGTGAGACTGGACCGAGTTTGTTTTCCTCTGGACAACAACTGAAACACATTTGGGTTTCAAGTTTCCTTGACAACGTGCATAACTAACAACCAACAACTTGGACTGGACTATCCCCAATAACCTTAGTCAGAAGCAAAATGACCATGACTGGAGAAAAACACAAATGCACACACAGGGTTCCTGTCATGCTGCTGACCTTGTAGACAACAGTAGCCATGAACTGTGGGTATGGCTGCTGATTAGACAGGAACTCTCCGATGACCTTGTTCATGACATCCTGTGGTGGGAAGAAGTCATCCAGAAACTGTGGCAGGATTCTGGATACCACCCGAGCTTCACTGGGTAATCCTTTTCGGATTCTACAAACAAAAAGGGGAAAAAGAAGAAAGCAACGATGGGAAACAAAAAGTAACTATTTGGACAAAGGTTATCCATTCATTAACACAGACACCAGAAAAGTAATCCGATTAGAGGAGTACAGTGAAAGTATTTGTACCTGTCAAAGAGCACAGACACCCTCTCCATGGCGACAATTACGGACTCGCTGTCAGGGACCTGCGGGTCGGAGCTGGGGGGGCGACTGGCAGGGCTGGCTTTCTCCTTGCCTGAGAAGAAACCAACATGACCCGCCGTGACGCCCACCGCCTCTGCTACAGCAGAGCCAGTCTCAACCTGACCTCTAACCCCTGCCAGGTCTGAACCTGATGTAAGCACCGCTGAGTGGATCACAAGGAGGTGGACGGTCAGGAGCACCAGTTGCACCGGTGGAGAGAGGTTAGATTGTGAGCAGGGACACCGATATCACAAGATTAGAATTTAGTTGACCTGAAAATTTGTTAAATTCTGAGAGCTACGTTTGCCAGGAATGACATTTTAAATGATCCTCGTGTCTGAATGTGCTGTAGCTTGCCGTCCTGTACAACAACATTCCCCAACCTGTAGTCTAAATCACACAAAATGTGTTATTTCTGTGTTTTTAAATACACGTGGTCATAATATAAATTTGTATTCATTTCGTTTCCGGTATGAATGCTCAAATGGGATGTAAAGAGAAAAGAGGTTGTGAACTACTGATGTACAGTACATAAAGGGAGGCACAGAGAAAGTTACTGAACAGCTTGCCTTTGTAAGAGCAGATGATTACTGGCAAACTTGACAGCAAATGTAGAGTATACAGTATGTTTGGCCACCTTAGGTGACAGTACCGTCACAGAGCTGGTACCGTTAGAAAGGGCTGACGTAGGGGTTAGAGGTAAGGGTCTACCAGACGCACATTGTCTATCTGCATGCAGAAGGAAGCACTGAAATGAGTTAATGCTACACACATCTAAAACATTTAAGGTTCCTAAAGGTTGTGGTATTAGTCACTGTAATTTGGGTTAAGATTAAGCAGAAGCGGAAATCGCTGATAGCCGACGTTCCCACAGGGATTTGCATCTCGAGAGTAGTAAATTCTTATAAATCTCCAACAGTGACCATCTGACATGTTTGCATTGCCAACATGTTAGGAAATGATCATGCATCACAAGGTGCAAGCACAACACAACACATTCATGCTGCTCGTTTCTTTGTTTTTAGCACGTTATAATTGCTACAAATTATTTGGAAGAGGTGGAAAGAGTGGGGACACTATAAGATGTTAGTGTACTACAATTGGTAGATCACATGGCGAGTTTACACAGGTTACTGAAAGCAAACAGACTAGGTGTGTTTGAACCTGAACGCTGTGATACATTTGCAGCGTGTGTGTTTGTTTTTTTGTTGCCTTAGAGCTATTCTTACCGGTGTACATGCAGGTGAGCATGAGGCCCAGGGCAGCCATGGCCCTGTGGGGTGATGGCATGTTAACTCTGTCCACACTGAGTTTGACCAGTGCTTCGCCATCAACTCGAGACAACTGCTCTGACAGGAGGAGGCGCTCGAGCCCACGAAGAACGCAATGATAGATGATGGAGGGTGTGGAGTCTTCACTGGCCGACACCATCACGCCACAGAGCTGAGAGAGAGACAGACAGATGAACCCAATTGTTCATTCATAACATTTTCCTCCCGCCCTACTGAACAGAATATTAACCTGTATAACTCCAGCCATAAACTCGGTCCCTACATCCAGAGGGTAGTTCTCCATCATATAGAAGGCCACTGCGCACATGACCAACACATGCTGCTGGTTATGCAGGTTCACGCAACTGTAAGAGGAGAAGAAAAAAAAAATATTTCAATATTTGTTTAAATGCAGGTGCCAGTTTTTTTTTTTAATCTCCAACCATTCGTATCTTTCCGTTGTTAAATAAGACAAAACCCTACTCACTGAGCAATAGCCCTGAGGTTGGACAGCAGGTACTCAGAGACGGTGGGGATAAGCTGTTTGGCTGTGTCATCCAGCAGGTCACACTCCAACACATACAGCACTCCGTGGAGAGCCCCCATACGGCTGGGGAGGTGTGTGCTCCGCAGCGTTGTCTCCAACAGGCGACACACCGGCTCTGCTATTGCTTTGTCCTGGGAATAAATATTAAAGTGTTTATACAGTGCTGAAACAGATTTGGGTTCAGCGTTTAGTGATAAACCCAATCACCATGCCCAGTACAGCAGCAGCCTTGCAGATGGCAGGGACCAGGTACTGATTCAGGATCTCATCTTCAGGTGGGTGGAGTTTTTGCAGTTCCATTAGTGTGGAGAACATCATATCAAATTGGTTCCTCTCTGTGAACAGGTCTGACACTGCCAGCAGCTACAGAGAAGTACAGGATAACTATCAGGGTAAAATCTCAAACTTGGAGAACAGAAGCATGAAAATGTGTGCAGCTCACCCACCGAACGAACTACTTCACTGATGAGTATGGTTGGGGTCTTTCTGTTACTGGGGGAGCCTGGGATTAGCCACTGACTGTAGAGCTCCAGCAGAAACTGGGAGCATGAATGAATGTCCACCCCTGCACGGTGCTTCCTGGAAAATATAGTATTTGGACCATTTACACTTCCATCTCGTGACCAATGTAAAGGACAAAGGACTAAATTTATCCGACCTTGAATTGATAGGCGATAACGGTGGGGAGGTGGTGGCTGGAGCGTCTGTTTCATCATCTTCATCCTCACCCCATTCTTCTTCTCTCAGCGGGTTTATGTTGTTACCAAGCCACACAGAGTGAATAGAGACCTTGACAAAAGCAGAAAAAAAGGAGACAATTCACAAGTTCCCAAGTGCTTCAGATGAAGATAAGGCATTCAGATTTTTTTAGTATAATTCCACCAAGGTTTTCATGGGGGGGGGGAATGGACAAGCAGGTCACTTGGTTAACTAAAAAACTTAAATCTAATTTACATGACGGTGCACTTTATTTTGTACCTGACCCAGTTTGTAATCCATGTTGCCCAGCTCCCTCTCTGTGTTGATCTGAAGCAGCAGCTTCTCATGGCTTATCAATGTGCCTGCTGTAATAATAGTTTCACATGAATATAAAATTAAAAAGTGCAACATGAAGCAGTTGTTGAACTGTGTGTTACCAGGTGAAGCTGCAGACAATGAGGGCACAGGGTCCCAAGCATGGTATTGGTGGTACGTCTGGACATTGTCTCTCTTTGACACAAGAGCCTGAATCTCCCTCTCCACCTCTCCCCTGATGACTGCAAGTTTCCTTCCAAACCTGAAGAGGGGTGCAAATACCAAATCATCTAAATGTCCTCAGTGCCCCTAATGAGCATTGCTACAAAACAGATAGCTCCATAAGTACCGTGTTTCCAGGGCTTTGAGGCTCTTGTTACGGGGCTGCTGTTCTAGACAGCTGACTGCAGGGTTGCCAGCAGTGGGCAGGGTCATGGCACTCAGCACCAGGCTGGTGATGGCCTGTACTGCCAGCACATTCAGCTGGGTACGCTCAAGGTCCTCCTAGTGACAAAAAGGATAAACAAAACATTGAAGTAGGTAGAGGATCAAGGAAAAATTTTAATATATAAAAAATATATATATTTTTCCCCCCCATCAGGCTCCAAGTACACACAAAAGCACATTCTGCATTAAACTCTTGAATGTGTGAAACCTCACAGTATGTAAAGGATAAAAGTGTTTACCTCCTGCTGCGTCTCCTCCTCCTGGTCCATAGTGATGGGTTGGGTGACCAGCACCCCCAATAAAGTGGCCCAGGTCTCCTCAAACTGAGTTCTATTGCTCCAGCCTAAATATCACCCAAAACAGAGTCCAATAAACTTTGGTAAGGATATTTCTTAACAACCATAAGGGTGGCAATTAATCTGAAAAAATTATGAAAAAATAATGGCCAGTATTACTTAAAATACTGAAATAAAGAATAAGGAGGAACATTTGGCTGTGCGTACCCAATGTGTTAATGCGGTAGAGGAACTCTCTGAAAACATCTTTTTCTTGCAAAAAGTCCACAGGTATCTCGGGCAAGGTGGTGCCAAACTCTCCTCCAGGCTGAGGGGACCAGCCCAGTTTCCAAACCTACACAGAGAGCTTTAAAAAACCAATGCAACTATACATAAATTCAAGGCAAAATTTTAATAAACTGACCAATGGAGGTACACGAGTATGGCTGTTGACCAGAGGCAATCGGGACAGACTGATGATGATATTACGTAAAGTCGGTGTGAGGAAAGCAGGGAAAGCACCATTTCTGTGATGACCCAGGGACAACACACTCTGCAGGCCTTCAACCAGCTCTGCCATGATCTCACAGGCTCTCCACTCAAAAGTGTCTGGAATTCACAATATTTCCCATAGGACTCGTTAAAGGAAAAAAAAAAAAAACAAACTACTCATTGAGAAAAAAAAAAAAAAAAAAAAAAAAAATCATAAATTTCAAACAAATGTGTAAATCTGGCAGTTCAATTTACCCAAACTTCAAAACTACTCACGGCTGTCATGGACAGAGTCAACTTGGTCTTCCTCAGAGTGTCGCACCGCATTTGTCTTTGCCCTCTCTGAATGCAGAAGCTGGTCACCAGGACTTACAGCCACTAAGGACAGAAATTCAATGAGCATATTCTAAAAAGTAGATAAAACATTTGATCGCATTTACAAAAGCACAGCTTGATGTTCTCACCTGCCAGAATGATGTGATGTAAGCAGTAAATGAGGGAGCAGGTGTGCGTGTTGTACTCTGGGGTTGATAATTTGTTCCAGACACAGGGTTGTTGCAGGGCCAAACACAGACAGGACAGAGCCCACTGCAGGTCCACACTCAGGGGCAACTGGTTCTGAAGTAGATGCCACACAACCACCTGGGCCACAACAGATATAAGGGCGGTCAAACAAAAGTGATGATTGAGTTTAGACATTCTTAAAAGTTGAAGAGCTACCTCAGTGGCAGCGCAAGTAAAAGTGGTGATGAGATGTTCTTTATCAGAGGGGATACGCAGCGAGGAAGGCAGCTGGTTGACAGTGAGTAGGTACTGGGAAAGAGCTCGGCACAGCGACAAAACCCTGGAGTAGAAGCCTGGATCACCTGAAAAAGCCATCATACAATGCTGCAGAAAGATGTCCTATTCGGTTTCCCCGCAAGATATTCAATGACTCACCATACACCTCAGCTAGCTGCTTCCAGTATAATTGTGGTTGAGATGTTGGAAGAAAGGAGTGGTGTGGAACAGGAAGTAATCCGGTGGCCCCTGCAAGCTGTTCTAGGGTCACATGTAAAGCAGTTTCCAACAAGAGGGAGCCCTGACCCCGCACCAAGCGCTGCGCACCCAAACTCAGGCATGGACACAGCAGCCTAAGGTTGAACTCCTAGAAATTTTTAAGAAGATCCTCATTAGATTTAAACATACTGTTCTGAATATTTATATTTCTTTTTGATGCAAATCAAAATACTTCACATCTCAACAAAACACACGATTAAAAACAGATAAATAACCACAGAATAAAAGCTTCTAAAACGTCACAGTGCTAAAAAGTCACCTTGCAACTCATGACGTCCAAGAGGTCAGCAGGAGGTAGTTTGGTTAAAAGTTCTGTTGTCTCTAATAGGGATACATCTCCGTGGAGACAACATTGAGACTTCACCAGGGTCACATACCACTCCTACAAAAGTAAATCCACATATTTTTATATTTTCAAAGAGGAAAGAAAGACAAACACCCTAGTGCATTAATCCTTTACCTTATCTGCAATAACCAGCTCAGGAGAAGGTGGGGGATCCCCATCCAGGGGGTGTGAGGTCACAGGCGTCGAGGGGCTGCTGGTGTCAGACACGGTGGCTCTGAACCGGTCCAGAAGAGAGTAGAACCTCTGATGCCTATGATAAAACAATAGTAAAAGATAAACAAAACGTAGCATTTGGTTCACACTTTAACATCTTGTCCTGATTTGCTGGGCATATAGACTACTAGTCAAGACTATCTGCAATTAAATTTAAATCCATATTTTAATATTTCCTTATTGCATTTACAGCATTTTTTTTGTTTGATGCATGCAATAAATCGTTACCTCTGAGCAAGACCACTGGTCTGGAGATATTCCTGGATCCTGTCCAGTTCCTCTAAAGGCAGCTGGGCAACACTATTCTGATAAGGACATAAAAACATGATTAAATCATAAATTCCAAATATGGTAATGAATAACACTTTACTCAAATGTAAAAGCTCAAATGTGAAATGTCCATGTAAAATACATTTTAAATAATATTGGACCATTTGATATAAGTTTTTGCAAAACCGAGACAATAGTCGTACCTGTAATGTCTCTGCTAAGAGCATCTCCACCCTGCGACAAGCCAGTGTATCCACCATGCGAGCCAATACCCTGAATGGTGTGCTGAGGAGCTTATCCACATAGAGCATCAGCAGTGAGCCCGACTGACTTAGGTGAATGCCTTCCAAACACTGCAGTGTCTTTTTCAGCATTGTAGGCTTCAAAAGAGGATGAGATTCATTGAGAAAGATTGAAAAGTTTTATGATTTAATCACAAAGAGCTCTTTACAAAATACTGTAGTGTTTTAAATAGGGCATTTCTTGGGAACAGCACAGTCTGATGAGCAGTATGTCAAAAGAGAGAACTAAAGTTAAACTTTCAGACTGTAAACGTTCACATCTTAAAATGAGAATATAAACTCACAGAATTTAGGTTGTCACAGCGGGACTGAATAGCCTGAATGAAAAGGCCGCTTGCAGCAGAGTTGCGGTGAACTGCACTAATAAAATCCTGTACCGGAGGCTCATGGGAAAGGTCAATGAGGTCACGAACATGGTTGACAATCAGCCAGGTCAGATGCTCCGAGTCGTGCAGGTTCTGACACTAAACAAATAACAAAATTACGCCTTAAAACACACGGGGTGGTCCAATGAATTTTTAATGAACTAAATGAAGTCATATTGGAATATTGGAAAAGATTAGTTTGCTTTGAGCTCTTACCACATAGTCACAGAAAAGAATAAGGGCTCCCCTGCGGACAATCTCTCTGTTAATCATGGCTAACCGAGTCTCAGGCTTCTCCTCCTCTCCTTCCCCTGAGGAGTGAGGACTCAGCAGCTTTGTACATGAGAGGCTGTGTCCCCTGTCAGAAGGTAAATTTAATTATCAGAAGACAGGGTTCTGTACTGTGGAAGGTTAATCAAGAATGTGCCAATCTTAAGGTTAATTCAAACATCTGGTTCTTACTTGGGTGTCTGATGTACTTCAGACCACCAGGAGTAGTTGGTGTAGTCAATAATAAGGAGGACCTGACACCACAGCAGCACCAAGGGGGGGTGAGTGGTGATCAGACAGTGCACCATGCTGTTCAGCCCTTCTAAGGGGTAAAACTCTGTGCCAGAAAGTCCACTGCCATTCTCACCCTTCAAAAGACGGCTAGCTGCAACAGTGATTCTGCGAAACATCCCTGGAAGGGCAACAAGTAAACATATTGTTCTACTCACAAAAAGGGGATACAGTAGAAAATAACTTACAACCCAATTCAGTGGACTGAATTATTGTAATTGTTAAGAGTGATCCACTCACCACTTTTGAATACATGAATGAGACACATGAGAAGTGTGCCCAGCTGTTGACAGTAGAATGTGTGCTGTTGCTCAGTAATGTCAACTTTAACATGTCGAGAAGAAATGTCATCCAACAGCACTCCTACAAGCTGGACCAGGAATCTAAATCACGGGGATAGAAAAAAGGGATTATAGGAGGAAAAAAAAAAAAAAAAAAAAAAAGTCCCAGAAGGGTCCTCAAAGACTAAGCAGCCCCACTCTCACCTGGCAAATGTTTCCTCAGGCAAAGATTTTTGTGCCTCCCCATTCGGTTCCTGGTTGCATGCAGGTTGATCACTTGGTGAGAGGTTCTGCTGCTGAAGGCGCTTTATCGTGTGGCAGGAGAGGAGATGTGGGGAGAGGGAGAGTTCATGGATCCGGGACAGGACAATGTCCTCAGTGGACTGAGACACAAGCACTCGGAGGATTGCCAAAATACCCGACACCCACAGTTGGACTGTAGCTACAGATGCCTGGAAGGGTTGAAAGATAAAAGATTGACAATATTGGCTCAAATTTTAGTGTATTCAAATCATCCTATTTTGATAAAAGATACCTTGTCTTTTTTAGATTGCGTTTAAGTGTTCAAATAGATTTCTAATAGATAAATAACCTGATCCCCATGTTATTCAAAATATTCTGGAAGAGTGCACAAATGATGAGGTCTCTTACCATGGTAACAGGGGTTGTGAACATGCTCTTTAACAACATGTCCACAGGTCTGAGAGAGGAAGGAGCTACAGTCTCAAACAAAGTGTTCAACACACCTAATGCCTCCGGAGAGTCCAAGTGCATCTATAAAGAAACAGTATGCAATTTTTCTCATCACATGCTTAAAACCTCTGAGCAATAAGCCTGAACTGAATTCAAACATTCAAAAAGCCAATACTAACCAACATATAGCTAATGTGATTTCCTACCTGCTGCTTAGCAATCATGGGAAGTATGACATCGGCTATTTGCCGGGACAGTCTCTTCCACTTATCCTCGTTTTCTTTGTGACATTGCTGGAGTACAAGAATGAACATTTCCAACACCTACAAGACATGGAAAATGCTGAAAAAAAAAGATTTTGAAAGGATGTTGTGTACAATGGACTTCATTTATGATAATACCTGATGGTACTGCACAAGTCTGAGCAGCATGGAAACCACCACCTCTTTTTGTGTTTCCAGTTCTTTGCCTGCATCTGCTTTGTTTGAGCCTCTCAGCACAAACAGATCATGTACTATCGGCTGCAGAGCAGGAATAGCTTTAAGGGAAAAGTAACACGTGACTTTCTAAGCTGCAAAGATTCTACATGCATAATGTAATATTTACTTTGCACTAGATGTGGACTGCTAATTGTCCTCTTACCATGAGTAACAGCTTTCCTGCCACTTGCCATAATGCCATCACAAAGCTGAATGATCTTTGGGATACTGATAATTTGCTTGGAGTGGTAACGCTCATATGACAGGAGCACCAAGAAGAAAAATATGTTGGGAATGATTGCTTCCGACTCTCTGTGAGGGGACCAAAATTATTCAGTAGGAGCATAATGTGAGCTAATGAACACTGAAAAGTCCTTAGAGACATCATGAAAATGCTACATGACATTGCCGAACAGAATGAAGACTTGCCTGAATTGTCCCACTTCAATGTACTCAAACTGCTTCAGGACGAAACCGATAAACACCTTAAAAAGAAAATAACTTACAGAGTAAGACACATACAGTTCCCAGATTAAGACATATTCCAGCATTAACTTGTATGAAAGTAAACCGCAACCTGATCAGAATCAAGCAGGCAGTAGTTGACTCTGAGCTGCACAAGTTGTGCAAGCAGGTCCAGCACTTGTCTCTGCAGGGCCACAGATGTGCTGGTAGTGTACTGCTTCAAAGCTTTAATCACCAATGGCTCAAACAGACGTATGTGGTTGTGGATGGCATTCTGGAAAACATTTTTTTTTTTTTAAACAAATATGAAACGCACGCACTATTCTTAGTTTTAATGAAGTTCAAAGGTTAAAAAAAAAGAGAAAAAAAAAAAAACTCACCTTGTCTCCTCTGTGGCGTGTTGCATTAGCAATGTTAGACCTCAGCTGGTTTGAAGTTTTCTGCATTACATCAAACCATCTACAAGAATAAACAATCATAGAAAAAAGTAGAACACTCAGTTTTTTATTAATATAAATAAATAATCTTGTGTTTAATCAATACAAAAGATTATTCAATTGAATTGAAAAACAAAATAAACCTTAAAATATTTTAATCATTAAGCAAAAGTTAAAATCATTCTAATTTAGAGAAGAGCTAGGACGTGCTACGCCATCTACACCAAGTCAGACTTTTACCCTTTCCGTTTAATGTACCAAACTTGCATTTCAACACACCTCTGTACAATCACGTCTATAAAATGTATGTGTTGCTACAGCTTACCCAGAAGTGTCCTGCTCATGTTCAGCCTGCACCATGTTACGAAGACTAGCATCAGCAAGAGCCTGAGTGAAGTGAGTGTACGGTGCCATGAAGCAGTAGTGGTAGAGGCCTGGCCGCAGGCTGGACGAGCCGAGACGGAGGGCTTTGCCCTGCGAACGACTTGGCCCACTCAGGACACCCTCATACTGGGAGGCCAGATTGGTACCAAACAGGGTCTTCAACAGCTGAGGATAGAGCCCAGTTAAATCAGCATTCAGATGTTTCAGCATTTTGTACAATCATATTTAAACTCCAACTTTAATATTTCCATAATACTAAAACCTGATACATAATTTTCACAGCATTCATTTTCACAGTATTAATCCTGTCCAAGTCTTAAGATGAATGTACAATGTGTGAAAGTCATCATCGCTTGCTTACTATTATTATGTATGTGTAAATATGATGTATGGAACCATCGCACAGGGAAACCGATGACTTTACAGGCCCTGTCGGCAGGAACCAGCCTCGCTCTGTGTGGAGTTGCACCAGTCGCAGCACACTGCTCAGTGCTGGAACTAATGACTGCCACACAAAACCTACAGCAATAACCTCACACATCACTGACCTGCTGCACACACACAGTAGCCATGGTTGGTTCTCTGGAGAAACAAGACTTGAGGTAGCCCAAGATTTCCTCCACACACTGTCAAAACATGTTCCATGAATCATCCCATGTAGATAATAACACAGGAAAACATTCATTCAACCAGCCGCTTACCTTGTTAATGTCATTTAGTGTGGCCAACTCAAGAAGCTGAGAGAGAACATCAAGAGCAGCACGCAGGAAACTGCCAAACTTTTCCTGGGTACTGTGGAGGTCCAGCATCACCTAGAGATGATCCACAATTATTACCATCAATCTTAAAACAACTATTTTACCTGCTGTAATTTGTAAGACACTGAAGGCAGTTTAAAATAAAGATATACTCATACCTTAAAGTTGGTGTGTGTGGCTTTGAGGACGTCATACAGCTTGAGGTAAGGGGGCAGATGGTAGAAGCTGCCAAGGCTGGTAGATTTATTTATGGCTGTCGATCCTGTGCTTTCTGTTGGCCGACCTAGTACCAAAAATACAAAACTTGTTATAAAAATTACAGGATTTTAACAGTGTTTGCATACTGTTCGTGAATATATGTACCTGTGCTGGCCTCATTGCCTTTTTTTGGGCTCAAAGGGGCAGCGCTGGAGTCAACAGCATCCTTCTCTTTGCCTTTTCTGCGGATGGGACTGAGTGAAGGGGTGGTTGTGAGAGACGGAAGGGTGGCCTAAAGTGCATGACAATACAGACCAAAGTCAAAACAATGGACTTGTACATTTATTGTTCGTAGCTGGTTAAATGTAATAAGCAAAATTTAACAAGCTAGAACCACTCAAGAGTTAACCCAAGCCCCAACAGTCCCCTTAACTTAAAAAAAAAAAAAAAAAAAAAAAACACTAAGGCTGGACAGTGTTTTGGGTAAGAAAATGGCAGAAAAACATATCTGAAATGCAAGTGCCATTAAATCATATCTGAATGTGCATTACTGAGGCTACCGAGTGACAGCAGTCATTTTTCTGCAGTATCCATTGTCACATGCACACAAATGTACTGTTATTTCTTCAGTTGCAGTTCCCACCGATCTAACAAGTTTCCCTCCTAGCTACTCGGCAGTCCCTGAGCTGGCGTGCTGACAATTGAAAAAACCTCACTTACCTTAACTGGTGGCCCAGGTGGTGTGTCATCTAGCACATGGGCACAAATGTTGAGGACCTTCAGAAGGTGAGAAAACAGCTGCTCCACCATTGCCACAAATGCACGATCTGACAAGGCTGCCCAGGGTTCTTCCACTTTATGTGTGCCCCCACTAGTGTTTGTGCTGTTACTGCTACTTTCATCTTCCCCAGCCCAGGGATTCCGCAGACATTTAGGAGCTACAGCTGCAATTATAAAGGTAATAGCTTATAAATTATAGTTTACAGTCACGTCTCATGAATATATAAACAGACATTTTAAAAACTACCCACCAGCAAGCAGATTGCCACAAAGCAAAAGTGCATCCTGGTGTGCAGAGAGATCCAGTGGAAACCAGGCAGAGGAGAGTAAAGAGAGCACCATATTAGCCATTCCCACTGTCAGCATCCTTCGCTCAGGATCTAGAGCAGACGATGTCGTAGAAGAGGCTGGAATGCTACCCGACTGTGACACACTGCAGAGAAAGAGGATTAAAAAGAAATACATTAGAAAAAAAACACTTTCCTGGCATTGATCTATGTGGCAAAGTTACTATAATGAAAAGTTTAAAAAATGGGGTCCATAAACCTGAGTGCCCTGCCCCTGCTGCGACTGAGACTTGACCGGGAAGAAAAACTGCTTTGGGAGCTTACATGGCCACAGTGCCAGCCTGTGGTCCATGTGCAGATCGGAAAGTTTACAGCCAGGAGGCACAGCGCTTCACAGCAACCAAACTACAGACAAAGAAATTCTAAATAAACATGGAATCTTAAAAACAGTCAAATATGTTTGCCTGAAGGTGGACTGGTGCAGAAACAATTGCGTAGACAACAGCTCAAACAGCTCAAAGCTGTTTAATATGTTTTTGAGCTGTTTATGACAACAGCTCAAAAACACTGCTGAACTCTCACAGTCAGGGCCCTGGAGGTAGATGAAGTGAAAGCATGGGAGACTGCAGTAACAACTCTGGACAAGTTGTTCTCCAGTGTTACATCAGCCACACTGTTGGACAGGTTGAAGCCTCTGTATGTCCTAGTTAGAGAAAAACAGCCTAACTGAAACTCAATTTACAACCCCTACTACAGCGATTTCAAGCATACTGAGAACCAAATAAATGCGACCTCCCTTTGCAACATACCTTGTGATTGTACTGACTGTCAGTTGCGAGGGAGGTTGCGTTTCATGCATCAGCAGCTGCAGGTAAACAGAACTCTGGTCCCGTGCAATAGCTACTACAGGGTCTGCCTGCCCCTGGTCACAATCAAAGAACAACCTGGAAACAAGCCTGGAACAGACCCACAGATACAGAAGAACATTTATTTGGAATAAAGAGAAACCTTGTTAACTTGAAAATTCAAACTATGGTGAGGAGTGCGGCACTAGAAAGCACGTACCTGCTAACTGCAGAAGCCGCTACATGACGAACTCTAGGGTCATCATCTCCCAACAAATTGATGACAACATCGTTTAAGACTCGTTGCTGCAGCTGTAGACGCTACACGGAGGATCGTGGACAAACTTGAGTGGTTTGAGCAACACAGGTTGAACAAAATAAGTCTTTTCAGTTTTGTATAAAAAGCAGTAAGAGTTGAAAACTTACACCAGTGTAGTGATGATCCCCCTTGTGCAAAGATTCAGTTTTTCTCTCCAGAAAATTAACTAAACTAAATGGGAGAAAATAGTGAATATTTACTACAGTTCGTGCAAAGAAACCTAAGTTGTGTTGTATTTTTATCCAAAGTGAAAAGGACAGTTATTAAATCTATTCTACGCACTAGTTTGTGCTGCTTCCCTTGTCAAATCAAGGGAAGCAAAAGAACAAGATGTAACCCTGGCTTGGCTGACAACTTTAAAAGCACAATTAAAATGGACATATTTATATTCATTTCTTATTACCGGTAATCCATCTCAGCCAGTGTTTCCAAGAGCTCAGTGCGAACAAGCCAGTAGGAAGAGTCCTTGAGTGCAAACAAGTCGACAACCAACTGCAGGCCGAGCTCGCTCAGCGTGCTGCCACACAGTGACATGATGCAATGCTGGAAAAAGCCGTCAAAAAGGTCAGACCCTCCCACAGAAACAGATGGGCTCGCTGGCACAGATCTGTCTTACCCTCAATGCAGAACAAGCCATCTTGCAGGTAACAGAGGATTCATCTTTCAGGGCTTTCCGTAACAAAGGCACCAAGTCCACCAGGGACAGAGGATTGCCTGAAGAGGAAGAAGAAAAGAATTAACCATGAACACCATTCAGTACTGAGACAAAGCTATCCGAGCATCCTCATGCCACACTTACTAACCTGTTGTACTCTGCACACTGGCCAGCCAGCTGTGGATGTTGTAACGCATTTTGCCGAGTGCCGCCTGGATGATGGCTGCGCACAAAATGGCTGTGGCTCCTCTGATCTGAGGGTCTCCATGGTCAATAAAGCCTAGAATATCACTGATATACTGTTGCTCTGCAAGGGACCAGAAAATATAAGTCGCCAATGGTTCTGTAGACTAGAAAGTATTCGTTCAGTTTAGGAAAAACAGCGTAGCTCTCAAGCTATACTCTTCCAAAAGCTCTGTTCAAAGAACAAATGGAGCAGCAGACCACAGTTCGACCACTACCGTTAGCTTTACATGAAGATCCAAAAATTCACTTAATAAACAACAGAGGTAGACTAAACTTTCACTTCAATAAAGGTAAAAACATTCAGAACAAAAACACTGAAACAGATTTGTAATGAGGGAAACTTAGAATACTGGACACTGCTGTAACCACAACAGCTCAATCAAACCTAATTTATACCCTGGTAAATGTGTAAACCCTTCAATCAAAGTCAACTTACACAGATTAGACTAAATGGGTGACACCTTTAAATACACAGGTGGACCCAGTCGTCTAATTGGAAGCTGCAAGACTCCCACGAATCTCAGCATAGCTCCACCCAACCTCAAAGAGTCTACTAACCCAGCCTAAAAAGTCCTAAAAAAGTAGTAATAACCAGCCTCAGCATGACTTTAAACCTCAAACTGGGCAACACATTAACATTACACAGTTGAACCTTCTGAATGATTTAATAGTCATTAAGTTCATAAAAGACATTTCTTTTTTTTTTCCAAAATATTGAGCTATATGCTCCTCCTACCTTCAGCGGGAAGGCCGTCCAGCGGCTCCAAATACAGGGAATTAAAGAAAGCTTCGGGATGTAAAGCTGCTGCCGCCCCGACACAACTAACTGCCAGGGCCTTCACACTCACTCGCACTTCCTTGTCAGGGGTTAGCCCTTGTAAAGGGGAAAAAAAGAAATCTTATAAAAAAAAATAAAAAGCTAACCTGATATTTTTCTCCGACACAGAATCAAAACCTTTGATTGTTATTAAGTTTTGCTTGAACAAGGTATCAAGGTTGTAACCCATCATGTTAATGATATTGAAATCAATGACAGTATCAGTTTTTTTGTATATTTTGAGATTCTGGAAAAAACAATTATGTTTAATTTGCCGAAAACTTAGTATCTTGATGATACTTGATATGACAATTACTTGCTGTCTTTAAAAAAAGTATTACAAATGGAAAATTGGTTATGGCGTTGTAACTAATTAATGAATTCCAGCAAAATCAGTATATTTACAACCAACAAGCACTCCACTCCATTATGAAAACATTTTACTAGAAGGTGACTTTTTTTTAAATACAATTTTGGTATATTTTGACTGGTTTGGGAATTCTTACCACTTTTCTGTCCTGTCAGCAAGAACGACGCGGACAGAAGCCGTACACAGTGCACCACTGGCTCCGCCCCCCTGTCGGTATAATGTCCAATGGCGCCTTTAATCCGCGACAGCTACAGTAACAAAAACAGGTAGGCCAGTGAAACACCGATTCTACTTGGTCCATTTGTATTTTCATTTCTGTTTTCTGGTAAAACTTCTGGTTGGACCTTGTTGTCAGGTTCGGGTTCAGGAGGTTCCTCTTTAGGTATAAAGCAATCCACACTGCTGTCCGAACCCTGTCTGTTATGACCTCTGCTTTCAAACAGATGAGGCTTACTCAGAGCTGCAACAGAAATGAGGATTACCAAAACAGAACCTGTCCAACGTGCCGGTTATACTGCTAAAACATACCCAGAGCCGAATGCAGAAATGGTTCTGGAGGTTCTTCTTGTGAGGAGGTTGCTGTTCCTTCCTCTTCTTCATCTTGTAGTGTTCCAATCTGCATCCCAGAATATTGACTCTCACTGCCATCGAGAACCTAGTGCACAAAAAAAGTAAACTTGGTTCTACATATACTTTGAAGAAACGCTGTTAAAAAAAAGGAAATGCAAGTGCATGCATAACACATATACAATCATTCGATATTGACTTAAATTTGCTGGATGGGGGACAGCATAACTCTAAATATACAAAATCATAAAAAAAAAAAAGTAAAATATTAACAACTCATGCTTGGGTCATTACAACATACATACTGGAAGCCAATGAAACACTGGAGAAAGCACATGGTTAAGTTCGCCACAGTCCAGGATTTAATACAAATTCTATAAGATCTGGTCATTATTTATCTGCTAAGTATTGAGCATTTTACCGTACACAAGGTACGCGCGCAAACATTTATGGGTTGAATGTTTTTCATTCATCAAAAGTGATGACTTTCTCTGTTTCCACGTGAGGAACCCTTGCACCTTCTCCAAAGGGAAGCAAATCTGAGGGAACTGAGTCATTCTAAAGATCATCCCATTTTTTTGAGAGGAAATCGCTCCAATGAGGAAGAGAAAATGGGATCATATCAACAACAAGAGGAAGGAGCAGCGATGCACAGGACTGATTCTCTGCAGAGGTTCTTGGGAAAAATGAACATAAGGAGAATGAATTAAGAAAGCCAAATGTCTCCAAACAAGCTAATGGAAACCTGTTTCCCCTTTTTGCTCAAAGTGGCCATTTGGCTGACCTTGTCGCTAGTGCTAGAAGAGGAGGTGGCGTAAAAGGAAGAAGAGGTGAAGGAGAAAGAAGAGGATGAAGAAGCAGTGTAGTCGCTCTCTGTGGGATCGGGACCCTCGGTGGAAGTTGGTGATGGTGGGGGCAACTCAATCACCTGTGGCAGTGGAGTGTGCGACTGCGACGGTGTGAGGAAGAGGATGGGTCAAGACCATAGAGGTAGAACTGTTAGAAAGTTTGTATTTCAATAGCTTGTACTAACAACTCTGTTACAGTCTGATAGTGGTCTGCAAACAAATATAAACCAATTAAGTGATTTGTGATTGGTGATATATGATTGTGGATTTGTTCTTCTGGTGAAGTGCAAATTAGGCTACAACATAGGGGTAATCAAAGATTCTCCGCACACATTTTAGCCATCGATGTTTAACAAAAACTAACCATAACCTGACCAATGCCATTGCGAGGATGGCACAAATAAACAAACTTTGGGGGGACTAATCAATCCAAATTTCACAAGTTTAAACAGGCAGACTGACCAGTTCTGCTACGTCTGAGGGTGTCACAGCTGAATCTGGTCCTTCTGTAGTGGTCTGGGAGGAGTCGCTGGGCGGGAGAGAATGGTCATAAGCTCCCGGCAGGGTCCCACTTTCTCCTAAAGGCCCTCCTTCCTGTGTTGTATTTTCAGGTGTGGCGTCGTCAACCATTTCTGGAGTAATGTTGGCCCCGCAGCTGGAGCTCCGACTGAGCATATCCTCCTCGTTGTCGTTGGGAGACTCAGGAGTGTCTGAAGCGGATGTCCCACCGCCGCCTCCTGCCTGTTCTGACGAGGCACTGAGGTCCACGGAATCGCCAGGCTGGATGGTATGTTGGGATGATCGTGGCTGCTCAGTGATTATGTCCACTTGTGCAGCAGAGGAGTTGTCTGCACCAACTACAGAGGCTGATAAAAATGAGCAAAAAAAGTGTTTTCATGCTAAATTGCACAAAATCTTCACAAAATGAACAAACCAAACTCCTGTAATTCATTTAAGATTTATTCCCACCTGTGAAAGAACCAGTTGTAACTTCTGTTCTTTCTGGATCATCCTCCAGCCCTTCTTCCTCACCAGAAATCATTTTACCTGGAAACAACAGCTTTTATATCACTGAAACTACAATAAAATCGCTCTTAATTTACTATATGTAAAGATTTTGCCTCATATGTAGGTATTTCTTAATAATCTTTCAAATGAAATGGTAAGACAATCAAGAAATAAACCGCAAGTAACTTCTGACTCTCACAACAGGAAGAGTACCAGTTATAGACTGAGGATATAGATAAATCACCTCTCTGTTTCCTATGAAGAAGTGGACTGCAGGTAGACCCTCCCCCAGCTGCAAAAGTCATGAAACAGGAAGCAGACACAAGAGGGGAAAGAACAAAGTGGCAAGAAGCTTAGAAATGCTTAATAGAAGACGGTATTTATTGGGAGACAGAGAATATGTTAGCATGCAAAAAAAAGCTAATGGACTAGAAGGAACTAGAAGGAAATAAGAGGACAGCTGCGTTAATGCGTTAAAAACTAAAGCAATGAAGCATACTGCCATCCTTGCTGATCACTACAAGGTTTTATGACTGACTTCTGTTTACAGTACCGATGAGCTCAAGGATGCTGCCAGAACGAGCACGGCTCTCAGCGTCCTGTCGGAACACACTAGCATGTTGGATGCTGCCGGCAGTGATGAGCCTGTGCAAAAGCTCCGGTGGTGGGGTCCGTAATATCTGCTGTAGGAGTTCCAACGCTGCTGTGACAACATTGTGATCCCAGTGCTGTGTATAGTGAAGGGTCAGCTCATACACCTGTAAAGAATGTATAGTACATACTGTATTGTCTGTTCATGAATTTTGAGTGTGAAAATCAATGGCAATTCCTCTGTAGGCTTTTTTAAGAACCTGCACAGAAGTCCAGAAGTGTCGAACACACCAGAAATTTGAAGCCCAAAGACGAAAAGTCACAAATTAAAGAACACACAAGGGAGTCTGGATGCCCTAAGAAGTGTGAACAGTACCTGTAGCAACTGTTCAGGCGCTGGCTGTACATCGGCCTCCTTCTGCATGACTCCAAAGCTTCCCTTGAGGCTGATGGTGTTCACTTGCTGCTGCAGCAGAGGCATCAGATAGCGGAGTGTTAGCAGCACACCAAGAATTAGGTGGCTGTGGTGCTCATCGTCAACTGGAACCAGCAGACCTAGAATCCAGCAGATTGGTTGCGTGTAATGAAAATAGTTTCGACAACAGAAAAGGCACGAAGGTGTTTTACTGTGTCCTACCGAGCAGCACGTTAAGGAGCCAGGTGTAAAAGTAGCTGGTTCGTCTCGAGTGTTGGCACACGCTGACTGCTGAGCTCGCTGCTGTCCGTCTGATGGTGGGGGAGCTGGACTTGAGATTGGCCACAAATGATTTCAACAATACCTAGAAGAAGAATAATTGGACTGTGATGAAATTAAATGTGCAGGTTTTAGAGATATGCATTCACTTATATAAATGGTGACCTGTAGTAATAGTAGTATGCTACTGAAACGGCCCCTTTTTTACATTTCTGTTTTCTATCAATACCTTTATTTCTCCATCATTAGCAAAGTGTCCCAGGGCGGCCATAATCTTTGGCATGGCTGCAGCCAGCGTCTCCTGTATGGTCTCCTCCTTCCGCTTTGTAATTCTGGTGAGGCATGGTAACAAGTTGACCAGGTAGGGTCTGGAGCACAAGTGTCAGCAGGGGTGTTGGGAAGAGACACAGTACAAATTAGAAAGGGACATTTTAAAAAGTCATGTTTGAGTAACCAGCGCTGATCATGTTTACCTGCATTTCTGTGGTCTGATCAGGTGGGCCAGCTCAGCAAACCTCCATAAGGCTGCCCTCAGACTCCGAGAGGCACCATTCTTCAAACCAACATATCAATTTAATAACTACAGTCAGTATACAGCTTTTTTTTTTTTTGATGGCTCGGGCCAGTGTAAACATTATAAAAATTAGCATTATTCCATTAACGCAAAAAGGTGAGAATATGTGAGTGTGTACAGACATCTTTCCTTACCTTTTTAATTTCTTTATACAACTCAAGCTGCAGTCGAGGCAAATTGGAATCCATCAGTGCCTGAAGATGCATATTAAGAGATATTAAGAGTTGTTTTTTTTTTTTTTTTTTTTTTTAATAATAACTTAAAACTGCCTAATTAAAAATGACTGTAAGAGCACAGGGTCCTGCTCACTTTAATTATTTTGTTTAGGCACTCATCAGCTACCATCCGGACGTCTGATTCACCGTCATCGCTGCAGAGCAAGAACATCTCCATGGCGATACCGAGCAGTTTCTGAAATTCTGGAGACGTTCTGCTTACCAGAGCATAAAAAAAAAAGTGACAAAAGATGATACAGCACCCATAAGAGAAGTGGTAAAAATGCATCCTCAATGCAACCAAACTGGGAGCTAATTACTCTTAAATTCCCACCTCAGAGACTGAGCCACTATGTTTTCACATATTGTCAGACAGTGAGTCACCCTGTCCTTCTTCGTTGTAGCCTGTTCCTTTTTTCTGTCAAAATGGAAAGAAGTGAAAGAATAGACAGAAAGAAAGAGAGTTAGAAAGAAAAGGACAAACAGAATTTCAGATAAATTGTACTCCTAGCATGGTCAATTTCCAAATTGTATTTCAATATCATGCTTATAAAACTGCACAGTGACTGGAATACTAAGTGACATAAGAAAAATATATGTGAACATCTAAAACTAAACAGCCAAGGTTTGTTAATTTAAAATTACTCAGTAAGCTGCTTAAAAAGCAATGCAAGAATCAAATTTTCTTTCAAAATTAAGCATTGTATAATGTATCCGGGATAACCCAGAATAACCCTGAATGTACACGTATATCTGATACCCAGCATAAATCAAAAAGTATTCCTTCAAATGCAATTTAGTCCAAAGCAAGATGACATATTTAAAAAATATATATCAATAGTCTACCCTGAGCGCCATAGTTCAATATTAGCATTGGCATCAAAGCTTAGTCCAATTTTTACAATTGTGTCATTTCACCATAGATGGGCAGATTTTCACCAAAATAACTCTTCTGAGATCCAAGTGTTGACAAGAGAACCTCTTAATTGGTCCCCTTAAAACCGCTTTAGCAGCCGCCTGTCATCAATTAAGGGACATCTTTAACCTATCTTTCAGCTAGCCTTAAACTACAAATAATACAAACTGACCACATGAACACCGTTAACTGCAAGTGCCAAACTTTTACTAAGATATAATAATTCTACCATGGCGGCCAGGCTTACGAGTTAGCGTAATTAGCTCATGTTAACACTTAGTAACCAAGGAGGCACTGGCGTTTACTGGCAAGCTAAGCTATCCGTTTAGCATGACGACTGATAGCTTGCTGTGTAGGTCCTCGTTATACAATAATCCACTTACTGCCTTTGAACAAGTTCTTCGGCGGTTGGCGGTCCTTGTTGTTGCTGGAATGATTTCAAAGATTCAAAGGCCTTCATCAATTTCTCCATGGTGGCCATTGTAACAATTAACAGTAATGTAGCTAGCTTGGCTAGCTAATATTTACTATGCGAGCTAAATAGCTAGCTCAGAGGGGACAAGAACGGCCAACCAAGCAGTGCGTAGTGAGACGAGAGTGATAACACTGCTCGTGACAGCCACCGCACGCTTCTCGCCTTTTTCCTGTAGAATATCCCTTATTCTTTCACAATTATATTTGTGAAAGGACAAAATCTTGGTTGATTATTTGCCATCCCTGATGCAGCGTTACGTCCCCCAACAAATCGAAACAGGAAGCAGTGTTATACGTGAGGTTGACCGGCAGAACTGTGGGTCAAAACCAGCAGCCAATCAAAATGCGAGGTTGTGTTGATTGGCTTGAGAAAGAACCAATAATTATCTGTGATGTTTCTTTTGTTGATATCGTTTCTGTCACGGGACCGTTAAGATCCAGAAAACATTACGATATTTTCACTACACTACGCCTTTACGATTACCGCAATACAGAGTGTAGTTTTCAATTAAAGCTTTGTTATAGAAGAACATGTTACAGAATTAATCTGTATCTGCAAACGAGAAATATACATATATCATGTTGCAAAAGTTAGTTCACTTATTACATGTTACATGTTGTAGAATGATTTATCTTGAAGGCAGTTTTTCAAATTATTAAAGTAGTATTCCTATTTGTGCTTGGCTGTCAAATACCAGAGGATAACAAAGATCCCCAATTTCCACAGAGAAACAGCAGCAAGAGCTGGCAAGAGTGGGGATCAGGCAACATAATGGGCCAAAAGATGAAGATTTTGTGGAAACTAACGCAATGCTGCTGAGATACTGGAACTACTCTAATCTGATCAACATGCATATCTCCTGTCTGGGTCCTGAAATGCCAGGGCTGTGTTGGCAGCATGCTTCCAAAGATCAAGTAGTTGCATCGCTGGTGGGAACATCTACCATTCCTTGTTAGAATCTGGAGACCAGGTGAAAATCTGGGTCCCATTCCAGGAGTCGATCCCTCATTGGTCAGGAGGGGAGTTGCCATGAGGGTATGTGTGTCAAAGTCAACATCCACGTAAACGCTGATTTTACAACTCCATTCTAATTAGCAGTGCACATGTCTGACAACCCGTTTTCAAATGATGGCAAAAAAGAAAGGTCATCACACGTGTTTTTATACAAATGGCAGTGTATTATTTTATAATTACAAATGTCAGATATGGTACAACAACCAGTGATACAACTTGTACAAGATTTAACAATGACTGCAGTGGTTGAATGAAATGACTGTACAGATATGAAAAAAAAAAAAAAAGTTAAATCAAGAAGTTCCAGGCCCCGTTTGAATACCAATTATGCATTTAGCGTTCCTCCGCGCTTGAAAGCGTCACTAGACTGTCTGGCGGGTCTGGACAAAGGGCTGACATACATTTGCTGTCTCTACTGTCCGTACTCAGCCTGGTTCCTAGAAGCGCGCCCGTATCACCACCATGGAGGAAGGCTGGAGAGAAGGAATCGTGTATTCAAACAGGGCCACCTCAGCTGGACACCTTGTCGTTGATAAAGTTGTTCTCAGATACCAGTGAGCTATGTTGGCACTAAGTCATCGTTTACATATACAAGAAACCTGAAGTATTACAAACCAATACATGCGTGATAATAAAACATATGTATTCTTTAAAACAGGCATTACAATGCACTTAGTGCGGACATTCAAAACTGTTGATCCGTTCCTTTATGTCAAGGAATTTTTCTCAGAATGGACGGAATGATAGAGGTTAAAAAAAAAAAAAGGTCGAGGAGTGAGAACTTAAGTTGTAACTGGCACGTACAGTAAAGGCCGACAGTCTTTCTTCGGTTCGGGTTTCAGTGTGGAAAAACAAGCTGGATTTGTTACTGTTGCTTTTGGTATCATTGGCAAAAAAGGTTGAAGACACTTCCTAGAGTCATTGTCAAAGCACACCATATAGGCAATGAAACGAAATACTATTTCTTTACCGCTATATGGATGGTCAAATAATGACAGAGGCATAGGTGGTAAAAACAGTTTCGCTTCCCTGTGAAAGTGAGTGTGTTGGAGTTTAGATACATGTTAGAAATATATCATTTACAAGGTTTTTGAGGCTAGATAGCTAAAAGGCTAAACTCTACATAGGCAAAATCAGCTTTAAAATGAGCCTGAGCAACGAAAGAAACAAAAAAAGAAAAGAATAAAATAAAATTAAAGACACCCAGTCACAACAAGCCAGCAATATCAAAATGCACACATTCAGTTCCTGATTTCTGATGGAATGTGCAGCAGGGTACACTTTCAGGCCAAGGCAACCCTTCAACAGAGTCAAGTTAACGAAAAGAGAGATTAATATGCGTACCATTAAAAAAAAAAAAAAAGCAGTCGTGAATTTAAATGAAAAAAAGTGACATTCGAGTCCTTAAAATGAACCACTGTCCTTCAGCACGTGTGATTGAACAAAAGCTGCATCCGACTACAGTGTGCACACAAAGCCAACATGTCCCCCAATCGGGTATTCACAGCATTAAAACAGGTGGCGGATGATAGAACAATGGCTGCCTCCGACATGCCAACTAGAACAACTTAAAAGGATCCTGATTCCACTACAAAGGGAGTCAAAGCTGGAAGGAAACACCTACAATGCAACAACGCACACAATTGCAGCTGAGTGACTCCTTTGATTCCGTCTCTGGACGAATACACTGCACAAGCAACTACCTAACTCATTCCTGCAATAGTAATGTGTCTGAATGACGAAGCTTTACGCTTGACAAATGCAGTTTTATGTTTTTGAAGCGCAGAAAAAGCCAGACCGACGGTCCACTCGCAGGACATGTGGCCATTGAGCACCATGCTATCTCTGATCAACAGGTACAAACACAGACTGAATGATTCAGAGCGCACGCTAATAGCTGCTGACAACTGAATCAATCGAAGTTAGCTTGATGCAACAGCAATCTGTTATCTAGATGAAGCCCTCGTCAGAACACAGATACAGTTCCCCTCATCATCATCATGAGGCTGGTTGAAATTATCCTCCAATCAACCCTTGAGGCTTTATGACATGTAACTAGATTTTGCGCACTTGAAACAATATCAGAACAGACAAGATAGATGCAGGAAAACTACAACACAGAGGAAAGAGAAGTCAAACTGTGTTATCATCAAGGGGAGGGAAATGTAACAGACTAACAGTTGTGTCCCCAAAAGACACACTGACTGACCCCCGGAGTGAACGTTGTGAGCCATTCGCAGCTTATTAGACATTTCTGCAGAGTGCCAGATGAGGATAATTTAACTTTTAAGTGATTTCTTTTGAGACTGTGATTGCACAATCCATTTAAAATGCAAAAAATCATTCCATGTAATCTCTGCTAGAATCTAGCCGATACAGGAACCTAAAACACAGTTTAGGCTACATGCTAAACAGTCCGGGGCGACAGGACTGAAGGGCATTTACATTTAAAAAAAAAAAAAAAAAAAAAAAAAAATCAATGAAGGCAGATGCAAAGTCAGAAAATGCACAGACAGGCTCTGCCACGTGGCACAAACACAGAAAAGTGGGACTGGCACTATTTTCTTTTTTACCATATATTATTTGGATCTGTGCCTGAGCCTCAGGAGTAACCTGCCACATCAGCATTTAAAAAAAAAAAATCTATAGCTCATTCTGCATGAAAACAAAAAAGGCCTTATGCTACATTGAGAAAAAAAAGACTTATGATACTGTGCTTTTTAAAAACTCACCTCATTATATATTAACCATACTCATTCCAAAAAAAAAAAAAAAGAAGAAAATAATGTAATGTATGCATTCAAGTGGTACTTTATGGCTTTTTGTACAATACAACCTTTAGTGAAAATATACATCTAGACATAAATTCAAGTACAAATGTACAAAATTTTTTAAACTCATACTTTTTTTCTTTAATTATAATACACTTTTAATACAGCTCATAAATACAAGTCAACATTCACTGAGTTCCTAAGATTTGCGCTCGGTTCGGAGTTTGTGGTGAAACTGAGGGAGTTGGTGGAGGAGTGGTTTAAAGTCGTGAGGGCTCTTCGATCTCGTCGTCGCTGTATCCGCTCTTAAAGCAGACCTGGGAAAGACCGAGAGTGAGGTCATATCACTGACACCGTCTCATCCCTCGCGTGCACGTTTTTCGTTGGCTGATGAGTGCTCCTGCCACGCAGTGCCAAGAGGGCGTGAAACAAGCAACCCATGCAAGGATGCAGGTTTGGGAACCTGGGAAAAGCTCACTCATCCTTATTACTTGTAGCATGTAAAACAAGCCCACTACATGCATGCTCAAAAAAGTGGTAGCCTTGCTGAGGAAAATGGTAGCAGAGGAACAAATGCAGAAATTAGCAGGCAGGGCAGGGCTGACAGACAGGCCTTATTCAAATCAAGCCATGACCAAGAACTGAGGGTTCTTTCACTTTTGTTGGCATTTGTGCTGAGTTTGGATAAGGCCATGGCGGGAAAAAGAAGGAAAAGTGCAGGTACCTTTAGCCCCCACCCCCTCGGACAGTAGGCGGAGCACTAGCACTTGCCTCTCTTCTAAACAAGCGGTAGAAGAAGCCTCTCTTTGGTGGAGGGTTAGGCCGGTTTACGTCCAGGTCTGAGCACAGCTTCCCGTCAGTCTCGTAGATGTTGATTTCTTTGAAGCACTCCATTTCTATCATCTACAAAGGGTCAGAAGAGTTTTTAGTCCTGATCTACATTGTGATTTTGGATCACTTTCAATCAACGCACACTACACGGTTGTAAAAGGCATTTACATCAATTAATCACTTTACACGTGTTATTCCTGTCAGGAGTTATCTGCTCTGAGGTTGAGTGATGACGTCATGCCTCGAGTGCAGTACCTCGTTCTGCCACGGGATGGAGACACTCCCTGTGACAAACTTGTGGTAAAAGTCATCGTCGGTGGGGTCGAGGTTCACACCTTTGACAGTAGAGAACTGCTCGATGTCCAATACATCTTTACAGTAGACAGCCCGAGGCTGCCAGGGAGACAGGCAGAGAGATAAAGAGAGAAGGAAAACAGAGGAACAGCAGAGACACATGAGACATACTGTATATTTAATGCTTACATATATGGATGAACAACTGATTTCTCCAGTAAGTCTTCACATGCCTGAGATCCCATCCACTTCACTTTTCGCAGTCTGGTCCCAGTGGCCAGCATGATTTAAAATAGAATCCCAGATAACACTATCTACTTTTAACTGCTGATTTAACCTCTAAGGTCAGGCCCTCGCCTCTACTCAGGCTATTTATGGCTCTGAAAATGCAACACTTCACTTTGAAAAAACAAAGCATTAAGTGCAGACACGACTGACAGATGAGGTTGGGGTCTATTGAACTGAAATCACACATTATCACTTCTGTCTAAATAGCAAAGGTGAAAAAGATTAACCTTTAACCTTTTTGAGCAAAGCTAGCCACGTCGTATCATCGACAGCAGCAATAAAAAACTTTCTCATAGACAGATTTTGCTTCTTAGGACTAATAACGTAAATGGAAAGTGTTTGTTTACTTGTGACAATGGCATTTCCTGTGTGCTGCTCAGTGACTTTTCAGGCTACACTCTGGGAATGGAGTTCCTAAGTCCTGTTGATGCTGTCTGCGTGTGTGCAGTGTTCTTACATCTGGGCAGAAGGGTGGGTCCAGCATGTTGGCCTCCAGCCGCTTAAAGTTGATGTTTCTGAAAATGGAGTGCCCCTTGACCTCTGCGGCCCCTCGGCCCTGGCAACCTAGTCGCTCTTTGGGGTCCTTGGCCAAGAGCTGACACAGTAGAAGAACAAGCAGAGGACAATTACTTAAAGTTTTTTTTTTTGTTCTTTAAAGCTTCATAGTGGGTAACTTATGACGTAGTTTAGCGTAAACAAAGACACACAGTGTTCTAACACTGTGTCTTTTTTCATGCCTTTGTTTCGTATGCATGTGACTGTACGGGAAACCATTACTGTCGGTGGTTAATGTGTCTTTATGGATAGAAATAGTAAGTGTCATGGCTCCAAGAGATCCTAGATAATATTTTAACTACACCCTCAGCGGTACAGCTGGCAGATAATCTGATATGTGGGTTTAGGGTTACACATTTGCATTTTAAACAATTTTAAACGCACAAGATCATTCCTAGTTTCTGCAGCAGACAACTCGGACCTTTGAGTTAAGAGCCATCTCCATCTCTCTCGCTCATTCTCCCTCCTCCTTTCTTTCCATTTCTTGCAGAAGATTTGCTGCCCTAACCCAACTCCTCCTCTCTCAGGGGAGTCTTTGAAACTGCTGAACCTTGGAAGGGTCAGAATGTTCCACCGCGTCACACAAATAAACGTTCCACCCCATGCTGCTCAGACGCACAGCAGCTTGGTCACTTCCTCTTGGAGTGTGGAAGCGCGAGATGGGGAGTCAAACGCTAATGGGAACACGGTAAGCCCAGCTCTCATTTGAGATCAACTCATCTAAATATTTGTAGTTTAGCTGAAGATTGCAACATGGTCACAGAGATCCCTCTTAGTAATCGTACACATAATCAGCCCGGCAGTTATTTTGCATAATGTTTGTATTTATACTCTGCATGTGGATGAGTCTGCATGGATTTTGTCATCAGTATAGCCATAAAGATGCAGGCTCAATAAACAACATAACAATATATACTGCCCATTATAGACAACATTATAATGTTTGTCCTCTGGTGGTCACCAGCAGTGGGAAGAAAAAAAAACAAAACTATCTCCCTGCGAATTGGACATCAAGCACATCGTTTTCTTACGAATCCCTATCATCGCTTCTATCACCTGACTCTTACCTGTCGGCAGATGTCTTTGGCCTCCTCTGAAAACTTGTCAGAGTACTCCTCGTGGTCCTCGCGCACTCGCCGGTCCACCTCTTCCCTTTTGACGCGCTCCTTGCGCTTGCGGAAGGGCGACTGGCCCTGTATCATCTCGAAGATCAGGCAGCCCAACCCCCACCAGTCCGGGCTGAAGGTGTAGCTCTCATTCTGGATCACCTCAGGAGCTAGCGGAGGAGACAATCGATCACATAAATGGGGCCCAAAGAACAGATTTGTTCATGTTGATTTCAAAGTGATCCAGGAGTCGTTACCCATGTATCCAACGGTGCCCACTCTCCCTCGTATCGTCTCTCCTTCAGGGATTTGAACAGCGAGACCCAGGTCTGAAATTCGAATGTGTCCTACACAAGAATAAGAAAAGATACGAAATTTAATAGTGTACAAATGAAAAGATATCGGCCAAACCACAGCCCCACAGGAATGACGTGGAGGAGCTATCCCTGTTTTCAAGGAATAAATGGGGCTAGTGTGATAAGAAAAATGGAGTTTAAATACTGTTAAACTGTCCACATATCCTGAGCATCAAAAATCACAAAGAGAATCCAGAGAGCATTCTCTAGTCATGAAGTGTGCCCACATATCAGCCCACTGCGGTTGGGCGCTGAACAATAATAAAATGCTGGAACGTACCACGATCATCCAGCAAGATATTTTCAGGCTTCAAATCCCTGGAAGACAAAAAACATAACGCATTAGAGAATCACTCAGTGGTAACATCTGAGAACAACTTTTATAAAAAAAAAAAACTTAAAGCTGATATTTTGTTGACCGTTTCGTTACCATTTCAGTTTTACATCTGTGTTCTCCGTTACTAACATTAACTGACTTATCACATTGATGCGCAAAAGACACGTGTATTAACAGAACATTTGTTTAAAAAAAGAAAAAAAAAAAAAAAAAAACAACATCTAGTTTTGGCACTTGTGTCCGATCTAACCTGTACACTATCCTCTCACGGTGCAGGTCTTCAAGGCCACAGCATATCTCAGCAGCATAGAAGATGGCCCTCTGCTCATCAAAGCCCGAGTTGCCCATGTTGTAGATATGAAACTTTAAATCGCCGCCGTTCATTATGGTCAACACCAGGCACAGCGCATCCTTGGTCTCGTAGGCGTACGCGAGACTAACCTAGAAAAAGGAGGCAGAATTCTGTTAGGGGGCAGGAAACCAGCTGCAAAGTCAGTCAGCCAGTTGCGCAAAGCGGCATGAAAACAGCGAGGGAGGCAGGACAAAGGAAAAGGTGCCGTAACAATGGTGATGAGAGGAATGTAGCAGTTACAGAATTCCTACAGAGAACCACAGGCACATGGATCACAGCCTTGGAGCCTCAGGAGCATCTTCTGCTCATCGCCTCGAGTCGTTATTTTTTTATTTCTTCCTTTTTTCTGAGTGCCGCCATCCATCTCTCTTTCACCCCTTCGATCCCACCATCCTTCCCCGTCTGTCCTCTGCTGTGGGTCACTGACACGCAGGGTAAAATGTGTGTTTGCCGTTGTGTACAGGCAGGATGTTACTGCCATCAGGAGCAATCCCATCTGCTTCCAAATACGTGGTGCGCAACGGACCAAGAGACAGGACAGGAAAAAAAAAAAAAAAAACATACACGTCCACTGCTCAACACACACTTCTGTTTAGTTGTACATAAAACACAAAAATTCAATAAATACCTGGGCAATGAGTCTTACACATACCATTACAAATAAAACCTCTACAAATCCACTAAACACGCAACTGAATCAATCTGAACTGTTTACTGTAAGCGGCTGTTGTCATCCATCATATTAAGGCTTGAAAATGAGACGAACCAAGTATCCATTTGCAATACAGTTTCACAACATTTGAAATAACAGCTGCCAATGTGCACAATTTCATACATACACACACCCACACATGAAATATGTAGATAGGTTGAAAAGGTACAGTAAGCTGCAGCTTGTATTGACTAATAGAATGATGCACTGATCAAAAATGGCAAAGAAGAATAGCAAAACAGAAATGAAGGGCTTAAGAGTGCACTTGACTCTTCTCCTTGCTACTGCTATTTGGTCAGTGTTGCTAGGCAACAAAGCTGCTCTCGTAGGTAGAGAGGCACATGAAGAGTCATCAGTTCTGCCTGCAGCAGAGAATGAACACACAATCATGTGCCAATCCCAGGTGACAAAAGCTGCAAGTCTGAGGTTCTGTAATAAGCCCCCCCCCCAGCCTGTGCGCATGTGTGTGTGTGCAGCATACCCATACACATGCTTTTGCCATGACTCACTGAAAACAAGGACATACACGCACACACAAAATGTACTTTATGCGGAATCAGAAAATGACTGATCTAGTGTGTAGTTAAGGAAAAACATTCAGATGGAGAACACTGAGGCTTCGAGGCTCTGCAGCTATTGCATCCGGACCGCAGATTACAAATTAACATAATTAGCCTTTGAGCTGCTCAAAGCCACAATATAAAGTATTAGTGTAGCACCACTGTTTCATTTTCTTGACAATCGTTTTGTTTTTCTTTCAAACAGGGACAAAAGAGTGAACAATATATTTATCCTACAGGGTGGGATGTCTTCCTGCTTACAGGAGAGAAAATAGGAATAGAAACACACATCACGTGTTCACTATTGAACTGAATATCAGTGTCAATGCGCACAGGCTAGCAGGAGTCAAATTAAAGCATTTGTATTAACAGGAATGTTCCAGTGTATTCAAATTTAAGGGAAATATCTAACCGACTTAAATTTATTCAAAGCGTGATCTCAGTGAGCAACTGGCCTTGTTTGAGGTTCTTAAAGACACTTCACCTGTGCTCAAAAAGGCTTCTTTAGCTCTGAAATCCAGAGCCAGAGTTTGAAGATATAGCCCTGGTGGACCATTAGCATGTTAATGATCTGGGGGGGGTCAGCTGAGAGTCATTAGCAGGGTTGTTGACCTAGTTTCGCTTGTGGGTGCTTCCCCCTTTGTCTGCAGGGTCACATGGTGATGAGTCACAAGGTCCTGTGTGAAGGTGTGAACGTTGTTGATCGTTGGGAGTGTAGGACTGCGTTGTAAGTGGGTGAGCAAAAATGTACCACCTCTGTTCAAAGATGTTTTTGTCCAACTCAACATGGATGGCTTCCCTGACACCCCTCTCAAACCAGCGATCTTCTCTGGCTAGTACACGAACCGGGCTGTCTCTCGAAAGAGTCTGCTGTTTCCTTTAAATGTAGGCAAACTGCTAAGTCCTGTCCCGACGAGGTGGCTCTTCTGGGTTGGACCATTCGCTTGTGAAAAGGTTGTTTCGTTTTCCTGATGTATACCTGCATTCCTCTTGGCACTGTACGGCATAGACTACGTTGATTTGCTTGTGTCTTGGTGTCTATACTTAAATCTATGTTTGCACTTGGTACCACAGCAGCAGCAGCCCCTTTCTCATGACTACATCCTTCACAAGATGGAAAGAAATTCATCTAGGAGCTGGATGTTTTTGAGGTTGTTTTTTTTTTTTTTTTTTTTTTGGCTTTCAAAAAAGTTGCGTTCAGCAGCTGACCTGAACATGAGCATTTTCTTCTCAGTAAGCTTGTCCAACAATCAACCAGGAGGTTCTACATAACCTTAGAAATTCCCCCTTTTTCCCGCTGTATCAGATCTTTACATTTGTTTTTTGACGGTCCTTGAGGTTTTATTTAATTTGGTGTTCGAGTCAGTTAGAAAGGCGCTTCCTTTTTCAATCTGACCCCAATAGTCATCTTGATTCTTACATGAAATCCCATCATCTGACAGATGAATCACATCTACTATTAGTTTCTATTAATACTAATGGTGCCTTTTTATCTCCTGAATTACTACAAAGATTAAAAACTGCCAAAAGTAAAATCTGAGGAATGAACGTGGAGGTATCAACTCTACTTCACAACCTTAAAGCACAAAATAAATATGTATAAAAATGATGAGTAAAGCATGTATGACAGCAAAAAGAGTTTGACATTTTAAGGTTAATACACAGGCTGCCAGGATGCTCCAAAACAAACTGGTTTGGGAATGTTTGCAGCACAATGTGATGTAATAATTCAAATTTAATTGATTTAATGTGCAATCAAAGTGATGCAAGTCGAAATGTGTGCACATTTTTGCAAACCACGCTGTATCCCCCACCCGCCCGGAATTGTGTAACCCTGGTGATCACATTAGTTTGTCACGGCTGATCGACAGCCTTCGCAAACAGGCCGTTCAATTTGTCTTGCAGGATCCTGGAGCCATTTCAGACAACGCGCTCGCAGCTCGAATGCTCTCACGCAAACAGACAGAGAACACTCGCAGGCTCTTGTTGGAAAAAAAAAAAAAAAAAAAAGGTCGGATAAAAAAAAAAAAAACGGGTTGGTACTTACAACAAAACTACTGTTAACTTTTTCTAAAATGCGTTTTTCGTTCAGCGCCATTGCTTCGCCCTTCCGTTTCTTGACTCGCTTTTTTTCCAGCTTTTTACAGGCGTACATCTTACCGGTGGCGCGCACTTGGCAGGCGCAAACCTGGAAAACAAGCAACGGGGAAACGCGATGACATGAACAAACTCGCTTTGAAGTGCGACTAATGGAAGCTGTAATGTGTCAGGCCACAGATTTCTCCACTCAGCATGACCTTCGTGGGGATATAAACAGCGTCGCATTAACTAACTGCTAAAAGCTGTTTGTAGCCGCTTAAATAATTGACGTCTCATTTCCAAACTTGCTTTGACAAGAAAACAGCTACAGCCGTTTAAACTGTGAATATCCTCAGAGTACACTGTCAGCTGTTCCTGTGCCTTAAGCACAGTGGCACTCACCTCGCCAAATCCACCTTTGCCCAGTACTCTGTAATGTCTGAAGGTATTTTTGGTTACTGGTTGCCTAAAGGGAGGAAAAAAAACCTAAATGAGCTCGTGTTGTATTGCAAACAGAGTAATGAACTAAATCTATTATTAATCGAAACTGATGGCTGCCTTTCTGTGCTGCTTTGGTTACCCGGCCATTATGCAAATGTTCATAATTTATTTATAACACAGAAACATTGATTAGCAGGACAATCTTTCGTTTTCGTGTTTCACTGCCCCTCCTGCTACTATACCTCTGCTGTGAGTGAGGTTTTTTGTTTCTGTTTAACTTTAGGGCTGCAACAACGAATCGATCACTGGTAAATTCGATTATTAAAAGAGTTGGCATCAAATTTCATTATCGACTTTCATTATTGTGCTGTGCGATTAATACGCCACCTTCTACGTCGCAGCGCTACTTCGTCGCAATTTAGCAGAGCCGCGTTTTTGACATGGCTGAAGCATGTTAAAAACCAAAATCCTTAAAGTTCGGGAGCATTTCACTTTGCACAACACGAGAAAGTGTGTTGTTTGCAACCTTTGCATATGCGAGACGGGATGGCACGGGAGCACCACCACCATGACGCAGCACCTAAAGCACAAGCGTGTTGGAGTCGTTAGTGAGGAGGGTGAGGGCTCAACAGCAGGGCGAGTCAAAAACAGAAAATCAACTTTTATTTCTCTTTTTTAAGTGAAGAAACATGTCAGTCTCTCCTGGCCTAGTCCTAGTCATCCAGCTTGACAAGCGTGATAAGTTCATTAAACAGATGTTAGCTCGTTTATGACAGTAGGCTATGTAGACTATAGTTCGCCATCAATATTCATTCGTCATTTTATTCACACCCTGCACTGTATGAGTGAGGAAGGATAGATTGTGTCTATTCTAAGAAAGAGATGAATAACTTACCACATCTACTAAAATTTAACTAGAATAACCTTTTTGTGCACTTTACTTTTAAAAGTTAGCTTGAATTGTTTCTTTTTTTAAATTATTCATATTTGTTGCTTAAGAGCTGTGAAATGAGCAACTTGTCTGTAACGTTTCTGCACTTTAAATACCCTGTTTTCAATAAAGGGATGGAAATTTAAAAAATGCTTCTTTTTTATCCGAATAATTGATTCATTGAAAAAAAATAAATAAATCGACCGACTAATCGATTATTAAAATAACTTAGTTGCAGCCTTATTTGCCTTGCATGCATTTAGCAGCTTGATGGGCAGCATTTTTTTCTCTCATCCAGAGATAATGAAATGTAATGATTAATGCACCTCTTTAACAAGAATGGGAATAGCTGGCTACTAATTTACTAATTTGCTGACTCCACAGCAGGTGGAAACAAACACACTTCAGAAGTTCATCATCCACCGGTAGCGGTAGCTGGTCAGTATTATACAGCTTTATACACCGTGAGATGAAATGAAGGTTTAATTAGAAAGAAAATGGCTCCTGCTATGTGCACCTGATATGTGCCCTATTATTTTGCTTGGAAAAGAAATACCAGGAGTGGCAGTTTAATATTATTAAGAATAACCAAATAAATAGATTAAACTAGAGAACAGCTTTTGTCAAATACACTCATTTACATCGTCTACCCACCTCTCCAACCATTTCCACTGCAGGAAGCGAGAGAAGTACATGGATTCCTGGTAGGAGGAAAATGGAACCCCACTCAAATAATCACGAACTATTCTGCAAAGAGAGAGAAAGAGACGATGAAGAGATCACTATGAAGATGAGGACATCCGGAGAAAACCTGAGGGATAGCTTGCTGCTCAACAGAAAGCAGTTGGTCAGGTTTTTCTTTTTAATATGCAGTGAAATGTTCTCTGGACACGAAAACATGTCCAGAATTTGGAGAAAACAGGAGGTTTGCGACCTCGCCTCACCCTTGCAAATGTGGGCATGAATCTATAATTTATGAAATCATTCATAAGATAAACAGAAGGTGGAAAAGTCACATTTGTTCCATAAATACGGAAAGACGAAGAGCAGGAGGGACTTGTGACGGTGGCGTCCTGACCTGTCACTCCGCTGAGAATTGGAAGAACATGACTGCTTGACATGACCCTGCCAGCCTCACACACTGCTGTCTTTTTTCTGCTGCTTTGGCTACAAGGTCTGTTTGACTTGAACAAATATCATCATTAACACCAGCATTCTGAACAACACATCTGTTTTGTCTGCGTCAAAGTCAGCCAGGGGAGTTAGCAGCCGACACAGGACCTTTGTTTTTCTTTTAAATCCATCCTTTTTTTGTGTAGTTAATGAACACGGCAGATGAGCTGCACAAGTGCCGTGGCCTAAATCAAGATTGGCAAAACATTAAAAATATACAGTATCTATGTAATCATCGGTAAATCATTTGAATTAATGAACCATCTGCGTAAGCATACACGTAAAAACAACATTGTGGCACCAGAATGCTTCTTCTTAATGGAAAACCGGTGCGGCCAAACTCCTCTGTGCCAGCCTGCGACACAAAGCTGAGAAAAACAAAGTTACGGCGCACATCCTTCCACTGTCGCCTAAATGCCAAAGAGATGCTCGTATGTGGGGAGGAGATTTTCCTTGACCGAGTCTGAAAATTACTTCATCACCGAGGAGGATGAGGAAAGCTACCTGTGGTTTCCACCAACTCTGGGGTGGCTGTTCTTGGAACAGGCCTTGAGACCAGAGAGTTTCCACAAGTGGAGCACCCTCTGCTCTGTAAAAGAAAACTAACATTATGTCATCACGGGGTGCAGGAACTTGGTGCTTCGGGCGAACACGTATCCACGTATCTTTCCAACAGAAGCACGAAAGGGCAATTTATCAGTGTGACGTGGCTTAGAAAAAGCTAAAAATGTAAATTGCTTCACGCTGCGGTGTTAAAGGGCTGCAAGTTTGCCGCAATACCATGAGCTGAGTGTCTGTAGTTTCGGGTTCAACCGACTTCCCCCATTCTTCTCATGCTAGCCTGGCTGTCGATCCATAAAGGAGGGGCCTCGCTCTGTCTGGGTTCAAGTTATGCGTCAGCCAGACACCACTGGGAGTTGAAATAAACATGGCTACAATATGGCTTTTGTTACATGTGGGGAAGCGGTAGAGCGGAAGAGAGAGGGAGAATAAGCGCACAGACCATTGTCAGGCCCGCCGATCTCCCAAACACCCTCGTGTCCACGCAAGTCCCACACTTTCATGATGTAACCATATGTTCCACTGCAGCAGAAGAAAATCCATGAGTGAGCTCATGTGTGCTCGCTGCTTGTGGGTTCGCGGCTGAGCCAAAAGTCACGTTTCCACGTGCAGCACCACGCTTTCCTACTGGCTTTCTCCTCGGATGACAGGAAAAAAAACAAGGTGCAAGCTCCACATTTCGGAAGAAGAGAACGAGGGAAAGTAGAAATTCCCAAATGGAAAAATGATAGTGGAAGGAGTGATGAAAAGGAATTCCATTCAAGAACATTCAGAGCACTGCTGCTGCTTTCAGAACTTGGGTAGGCACTTTTCCTTCATTTTAGGCTCTGATATCTTTTCACAACAGCTCACCAACCAGATCTGTTGTAGAATGAAGTTCCCTTTTCATTCTGGGCAAAAGGTTCATATATAGCGAGGGTTCTCTCATAGCGCAGGTTATGTGACATCACCAACTGCTTCTCTGCCCTTTTGCCTGCTCGTGAATTGAAACACAGCTAACTGATGGAGGGAAGGGTGGGAATACATCTGGTCTAACCCCCGGGATTCTAGCTTCTCCAGAGTTCCTCCGAGCAGATTCCCGGATCTCCACGAGTGGAGGCTCAAGCAAATTCTAATCTGGTTACAGCATTTCCAACCAAAAATCCATCCTAGACAAAGACGAAACCGACAAAAATTTGTTGCTTCAAATAAATAAATAACTTTAAGAAACATGTATGAATGATTCTCAAAACACTCCTTATCTTTGTACTTTCTGACTTGTTAAACAAAAGATATAAAATGCCAGACACTTTTCTAAAATGAAAAATAAAAACATAAAAAAAAAAAAATTGTCATAATTTTTTCATTAATTGGATTTCATAAAGTATGATTCAGCTGACATCTTAATGAGCCGTGCACTTGGGGCAATAAACCCGTCTGTTTGGCTGCTCCTGGAGCAGGAAGCAGAAACACCTGCAGGTCTGCGTGTGTGAGTGTGTATGTATGTATGGGGAACACTGAAGTGACTGTTGTTTTCATGCCAGCCGTCCGGATGCTCTCTTTGCCCACTGCTCTTTTTCATTCGCCTCCACTATGCTTCTGTTTGCTTGTCTATGTGTGCCAGCATATAATACTGCACTCAGAGGTGCCAGCTGCCTCAGCATCACTGGTAACGGGGCGCACTGATCCGGTTTGACAGAGACAGAGAGGCCTATTGGTGCGATGGTGTAAAAGCACAGGAAACAAGTTCTTCATCTGGATATGACGCACACAAATAAGCTCTCTTCAACATAGAGACCACAATGAAACATCATCCAAAAATGATAATAATAAAAAAAAAAAGGTTATAACTTCAGGTGGGCAGAATGCGGATACGTACTTGGTGCAGTCATCAAAGAGCTCCTTGCACGGACTCTGTTCCAGCCTCTCCCGACACCCAGCGACCACTTCCAGGGGTATGTCTGGCAGATGGGCCGCCGACTTAAAGGTTGCATAGAGAAGACAGAAATGTATCAGTTGTCTGACCCTCACCAATTTTCTTGTAGAGGCACAAAGGTTTACTACTGAGAGCAGGCCCTTGAAGGCACCTCATGTAGATTAGTTTGGTCCAGTTTATCTCGAGCAAAGAGTAAATGTTTGAGTGTGTGGCACATCCCCTACATACAATCTATTTCCTATCTCTGCTCCGTTGACCTTCTTCCTAAGGGACATGGCTTCCTGTCAACTGACCAGCAAACTGCATTTTCTATGTAACGGAACCCTGCTTTGGAGCAATTGTTGTATTGTTACGCCCCAATGAGATGATGTGCGCAGCCTCTGGCAATCTGTTAGTGCTCTACTTTTCTTACAAAGGCGAGACACCAGTCCACGAAAATCCAGCATCAATGAAGCTGGATTTTAGATTTACTTCAGGTAAAATCTTCAAGGCTTAGTGATCATGTGGCAGGTGGCAGTATCTTCTCTGAGAAGGAGAACTAGACCAGCTATATACATTGCTTTTACATTTTAGCAAAGAAACCAAGCAACAAAAAAGTGGTGAAAAAATGTCACCTTAAAAAACTTTACAGACAAGCAACCAAAAAGGCCAACTTTTACCTTGACTCATAATTATTTAAGTGAATCCAGCACATCATCATCAAGTTAGTGAGTAAGAACCTTACCCCATTATTGAAGTATGTGTCTAAAACATTCAGTCCACAGTCCCTCCTCTCTTCATCAGGAGCTAGCTGGTACATGGCCTGTCAGAAAGAAACCTAAGAGTGAACAACCGTAGCAGCAGCAACGGAAGTTGAAGTTATTCAGCCATCTTTAATAATGCATCCCCATATGAGGTCAGAGAGACAGGCACCAGATGGCAGATAGGAAGGATGGGCCAGAGTAAAAAAAAAAAAAAAAAAAAGACGGTGGAGGGGTTAATGAAAAAAAGAGGGTGAGAAAAACGGAAGAAAGCTGCGCAGGGCAGCAGACGAATGGTGAGATGTTTTGAGGGGCAAAGCATCTCGTTTCCACCAAGGCAGAAAACTGCCAACCATGTTCGTCTTCACGCCTGGCCTGTACATCTGTCACCTACCGGGGTGCAGTTTTCATCCTGCTCGCACCATCACAGATTGTGTTTTTGGTCAAATACGGCCGTGGGCAGGGAAAAGGTCGACAATTTGTCAATTTTGTTTGAAAACAAGCTGCGCTAGCCACCAAAGCTGTAGCGTGAGATTTCCAATAAGACCGGGGACACAAAGAATTTAATACATTTTTCTGATATATTTGTTAGTCAATGTGATTATGTTTAATTATGTGTGCCTGCACATACACGTCCGCCCTAATGTAGGTTCTAATTAAATACGACATTCCGCATTTTCCTTTCTCGCAAACCTCCGGGGAACTAAACACAAGCTTGGGCCTGTGTTTGCCTGCCTGCACTGGGGACCTGCAACTGACGTAGGCTTGATCTCATGGAGAAGTGCATAGAGGAAGGGGAGGGGTGTGCTCTGACCGCCTGTCTAAGTCGCGGATCACCCCCTACACCCACCCCGCCCATGACCCCATGCTACTGCCAAACGCAGGCAAAAGGCCAAACACCGACTTTCCTCTCACTTCCCCACACGGGGTCCGACCAATGCCAGTAACGGCAGAACGGAAGAAACGCATAAAAGGACAGAATGAAAGGGAGAAATGGAGGAGAAGAAGAAGCACGCGAAAAATTCTTACCACGGCATCCATAAACTCGATGCAGCGCTTCAGCTCTGGCCTGGTATCACAGTACTGACGGAATAACAGCCGGCCGATGGGCTGCTTTTCACATAGACTGGTGTAGTCTCTCTCTGAGGATGGAGAAAGAGTGGAGAAATGAGACACGACAGTGTTTTGTGAACAAAATAATTCTTAAAATAATACTTGTTTCTAACTTTGCAACCGTCAGCAGCAGTCAAGCAAAGTGGAAAGTACTATGCTACCTTAAACCAGTCGGTCCTTTTGTGACACAAGTAGCCTGCGATTAGCTTACGCCAACTGCATAGTAGGTCCAAGCTTCCTTTAACTTATAATTCTGTTGTCATTTTTCATATACTTTTGAAACAATGTGAATTTGTAAAACAGACAACTTTAGCTCCCTAAAAATATTGAAATTAAATCTGTTTTGCTGTTCTGTTATTTTCTATCAGCGTGGAAAGAGCTTAAACCGTCTTTTTAGGTCTTTTCAATAGTGCGATTATGACATCTATCTTGTAGGAAGATGCTGTGTGTGACTACTGTGCAGCTGGCTGCAGCCTATTAGGACTAATGACATCCATTTGAGTCATATTTCCTTTAGTACCAAATGAGGAAGAAGAGACAGAGCATTTTCCATAATGGGCTGACAGAACAAACACATACACGAGATAAAGACGCAAACGAAAATAGACCGTGCATAAATGCACGTGTGACACGGGAGGCAGCGTGAAGTATGGGCCCGACGTTTGTGCGTGGCGGTGGCTCCGGGATGGTATCCGACCATCTATCAAAACCTTCAGAGAAGCCATGAGCTGCACTGTTTATTACACAGCAGCATTCCCTTCTGCAGCCCGGCGCCTTCTGCCTCGTTCAGTACCACGACCAAAACAAATTCAGTGCATCAGTGAGCAAACAGCACAGTGTAGAGAAATGCTGCCTGCGTTGCTTCCATTCCCATTGCGTGGCTGATGGGTAGATCCCAGCCAACTATTACTATAACTGTGTCTATCTCCAGCCAATGACCAAAGATGCAACAGGGGAAGTTACCTTGTTTATTTACACTATATTTACATTTGATCTCTCTCTCTCCAGTGCTACAAAAAAATCAATAAAAGGCGGTGTGTCCCTGCCTGAAAATCCAAACAGGAATGCTTCAGAGCCTTTCGGAAAACTCGCTGGGGTCTTTAAGTGTATTGCCCCCTCGCTTCAGACGCAATCTTTAGACTCTAATCTTTGTGGAAGTAGAAAGCAGCTATAAGCTGTGGTCATTTGTGAGATGGAGACGAAGGCAATTTTAATGCCCAAAAAAAAAAAAAAAAAAAAAAAAAAATGGTTGGTGTGCAGTTTGTTTGAACTTTGGGGCTTTATTCGCCTGGCCACATGAAAACAACGACACCTGAGCTGTTTGATGAAGTAGTCTTTTCACGTAAACATGGTCTGACAAGCCATCAACACCGTTCAATAAACCAGCTTCTTGCTTGTTCGTGCAACTTCAGTTTGGCAGAATGAGCCTAAATAAACCACCAATAAAAACCAAGAAACTACAGTGGAGAAGAAATGCCAAAGAAAAAGCGCAGATGAAAGAAGAAAAAAAAAAAATGTTAGCGTCTAATGGAGCGCAACCAAACCTATATATGTATTCGCTTTAGCTGATATTTCCTCAGAGGGTTATGCTTTAACTTTCGCATTATCAGCACAAGCACGGGATTAAAACCTCAGAATTGGCGCTCTAGATTACAGTGAGCCCTTTGATGAGATTTCAGTGGGTCTCTTAAGGACTGGGTTTTGCGGCAATGATTCGGAACAGTTTCATTCCTTCCTCCCCCTCGAGACATCTACCGCGCAATCAGATCACAAGAGGTCACTCTGTGGTGACAAATTCCAATTTACAAAAGAAAGCAGACAGTATTTTGCAGGATTTGCGAGAGCCAACCTTTTTCTGGAACAGACACCATGAAAAATGACGCTGTTAGAAGGTTGAGACGCATTTTGACCACATGGGAGGCAGACCGTTACCGATTTAAACAGGGGACTATTGTCCCGGCGGTTCCCTCTGTCATTTTGTGTCGCAGTTTGCCGACATGTTAACAGTACACAGGGTTCAGATACTTGGCAACAATCTATACTTTGGGACACATGAATGCTTTTAATATCTATGTTTTTCTAACTTAACGGTAAACAAGCCAATTTTCTAAAAAAGACGCCGTTTCTGTAGGACCGAGGGCAATTAATGTCAAACTACCGAAAAAAATGGGAAAATGAAGCTTGGAATTTTGGCAAGTCAGACACACAACATTTACCGTGTCAGTGCCTGTAAGTATTCAAGCGTCACGACACAATGATAGGCCATGTGTGATCATTTATGTTTTTTTTTTTTTAAACCATTCCTGTTTCATAAACGCCCCATTGCTCTTTTAATGTTGAAATTCCAGCATTCAGTAAACCGAGTCAAAAACAGCAAAAGAAACCACGCTTTCTGTGGCGTGTTTCTGGGTGGGTGTGCGTCCAAGTCACTTCTGGCCTCATCTAAATACAAGAACACGGTCCAGCATTCCATGGAGGGAAAACGTCCTCTTTCAGGTGAAATAGCCTTCTTTTGTATCTTGCTGGGAAATGCGTACAAAGGTAAAATGAGACAGTGGTGGCAAGATGTCAGGAAAAACAAAAAACTGACAGGAAGTAGAAGCCGAGAACAGACTGAAGGGAGAGTTGTGAAGCTGTTTTGGCTTAATTAAAACTCCGGTTTAGGCTGCGCTTGTTGAGGCGGCGAACAGCCCATCTGCGTGTGTACCGGCAGGGCTTTGAGGCAAAGCCAGCGGCGATGAAAGCAATGGGTCCTATCGTAATAATATAAACCAAACGGAGTGGAGATGGAGATAAATAAAAAGGCAAACCAAAGCTGGCAGGCACGGTGTCTGCTGCTAACAGAATATAATCTAAAATCCTTAGAAACCCTGTCCACTTGTCAAGGCGAAGGTCAAATGCCTGACATTACCGAGACACAACAAAGACACTGCTATCACTCACTGTGATGAAGCTCTCCATCATAGGCCGTGTACAGCCGTGTGTGCAAGCACGTCTCCGCTCACAGGTGTGTGTGTTTATATTTATGTGCCTACAGCGTGTTTAAGTAGGTACAGGGGATTATTTTGAACCGGCACTGGGAGCGTTGGGGAAATTACGCAATCGAATCTGCAATAGTGACATATGTGACCCTCAACAGCTGCTGCGGGAGTGTCTGCACTTACTTGTGGGCTCGTTTCAAGTCTCCACAAAGTTTGGATGGAGAGGGTGAAGCAGGAACTTAAAATGACGATTACAAACCCTTCTCACGTGTAAAGTGGCTTCCTTGTGCAGCTTATCTATCACTCTATGACACAGAGACCAAAAACAGCATCATATTTAAGGAACAAACATGACTGTGGGCAGAATATAAGTGCATGTATACATCTCTCACTTATACCAGTCCTTAAGCGATCTTTTCTGTAGTTGTTAACATCTCTCTCTCTCTCTCTCTCTCCAAACAGACGAGAAAGGCAGAGTATGTGGGGGAGGGTAGCATTGCAATCTCTGACAGAGATAGCTGTGACGCACTCACACACGCACAGGCGTGCGCGCGCACACACACCGCTGTAGCATTCAGACCACTAGGGTGTATGTGTTGATTGTGGGGAGGGGAGAATAATGCAGCTAAACAGTGGAATCTTTGTTTGAGCCACAAAGAGACTCAAGTGAAACCTGGACATGGAAAAAAGGAAGGAAACTAGCGAGGACGTTCGGGGTGTGTACACAAGCGAAGCTGGAGACGTCACGATAAAAGAGTTTGCAATCAAGAAAAAAAAGCTGCACAAGCAGGTTCCCCGAGTCGTACACACGCTCCCCATTTCCTGTCCCCTGCCTGTAACTACGGGTGGAGACGGGTAGAGAAAGGAAGGAAGTCCAATCTCAACTTCCTCCCCCACTCAGTCCCACCCCACTACACAGCATGGCACAGTATCTTCACACTTACAGTATGTGGGGTCTTACCAATAGTGCGGCGTAGCTCCTCACACTGGCTAATGTGGGGGAGTTTGAGCATCTCCTTCCATTTCTTACTGCGACCGTTCCTCTTACCGCCTCCACCTGAGAGCGAGATGAAACAAGGAAAGAAAGATGGAAAATCAAACAATCAGCACTGTCCAGAAGGCATCCAGTGGAGGGTTACAATCCTACACCGACATTGGATACAGGATTCAAACTCATGCGTACAGCTGGGTGGAGTGTTGTGCATTGTGCAGGATCAACAAAGCCTCTTGTTTCAACACAAGACGGTATTGCACAAAGCTCAAATCCTAGGTAAAAGTATCAGAAACAGAAAAGAGGGACTGATGCATGGCTACCACCCACCCTAGAGTGTGTGTGTGTGTGTGTGTGTGTGTGTGTGTGTGTGTGTGTGCGCGCGCACGCACAGAAACACGCTGACCTTTGAATGTTGAAAAGCCTCAAAGACCATGTGGCACATGTGCATGCACGCGCACGCATGCACAAACAAACCCACAGACACCTCGGTGAACCCCACTACTTTAATTCAAATTTCCCTAGTTAGGATGGACCGCTCTACATCTCATGACCTCTTGGTACACCGAACAGGTGAAGTTATAAAAGCGGTCACGGCTAATGCCAGGCTTCTGGCCACAGCGCGCACACACACACACACACATCTAAAAAGATCAGAGTAATAAGTAAAGTATCGTTTGGCGCGCCAACACAAGGTATAGTTGGGTTTAGTGCAGTACAACTCGGACACGGCGTGTGTTTCCACTGCAAGAAGCAGTGTCGCCAATAAAATCAACAAAGGCGAAGGCAGGGACACAAGGGAAGGTCAGCATTTTGTGTGTTATTAATCACCCACTGACATTATTTGTAACAATATAAACAGTGCTCTATAAGTGTGCACTCTCTCACTTACTTTACACTTATTTTAATACTCTTCCCAACTTTTGGCAGTCGAAATGCAAATAAATGCGTACCATAACATCATACTGTTATAGTAAATGTGGCTTAACTGAAGCAAATTAATGCATCATAATTACAGTATTTACTCAGGTAAAATTTTTTAAGCCTGTTTAAACTGAAGGCGGATTTTTTTCTGAAAAAAAAACCAATGTCTTTTTCTCTAAAAAGTCTATCCTAACTGATGTTTATGATAACAGAAGATTCGGGTGTTTACAGTAATACCTTCAAGGAAAAAGCATTATAGCAGCCCAGGCTGACAAAAAGGACAAAATCAATCCAACAAAATGGAGATAAAAAATTATGACAATAATGTTGGATTTTTCCTGACGTTACTTGCCGATTGATTGTAAACATTATGAGCAACTGACATTTTTCACAATTTTCAATCATCAGGTCAACGACTAAAAAGTCCCACTTTTGTGCAGCCACACCCCAACTTATAAGGCCGACATACTGAACTTAGCGACATCACACCAACCATGACTTTCCCCTGGCAACCCAAAAAACAAGCCGTCCCTCGTGTGCCATAATCTATTCACAGGTTTACTTGTTGGCAGGCGAGCTAGCATACCTGTTGTAGATGTGCAGATGGAAATGTACAAGCAAATCCAAAAAATGCACCCTGTCGGCTTCATGAAAAGGAACAAAATAAAAAAAAAAGAGGAGCAGGAAAGTTAAATGTTGAATTGGCTCCTGTGTACACTGTGTGATGATAACCAGTTACACCTGTCTGGCTGTTCTGAATGAGACTTTTTTTTTTTGCACCCACTTGAGCCAAATAAAAATAAAAAAAACACATAATGATCAATGAATCATAACGCAAGAAGAGTTGAACACAAAAGCAGGAATACATTGCAAGAAAAGCACAAAATGGAAATAGTGCTAAAACAAATAAAAAGTGATCTTCAGGGCTAGATACGGGAGATCGTAAATGTGTGCGCGCATGCCCGCTGGAGCTGGCTGGGCCGCCCCACCCTGTTTAATGTCACTCTGACGTCAAAGCCATGTGTGCAGGCCCTTAATGCAGACAGGATGGAGCAAGTATTTATTTAACTTTGGTTCTCCCCTCGGAGCTCAGGGCCCTCCATAAACAGATCTGAGACCGGTTTTGCATTCATAGCCAAGCAGTCGCTGCACGCTCCCCGGGACAGGTCTGCACATGTGCGGAGCGACTCTGCGCTGGAACACATTGGGAAATCTGATTCCGAGCCCTGTTACAAGACGCATTCTTTCAGCTGATCTTTAGATATCAACGCCGCATGCTCGTTTCTGTCACTATCTGCAGGCGACTGACAGATAACTATGAGCTTCAGCCGCAAACGAGCTCAATCACAGGCATTCAACCCACAAAGTCATAATCTTCTTTGTCAATCAAATCTTGGTCATTTCTTAAAAAAATAAAATAAAAAAAAAAAAGAGTCTACAAACCATCCTATGAGTGATTTATTTAGTCAAGTTAAAGCTATTGTCTATGGTGTTGGATTCAATATTTAACCTAATCATTAAAATACAAGATACATTACATAATAATTAGTTCACCATATTATATCAGAATATGGAGCAGTAAGCGCTGCAGTGCACTACTCTTAACTGCACGTCTGCAAACTGCAGCTGGATTTGCAGGTCTAATTAGTGGAGGGGAAAGTAGATGTGCATTTAAAAGATGTACCCACCTAAAAATGTGGGCAGAAGTAAACAGAAGAGCAGATTTATGAAACAGCATAACTATAATTACTTGGCAATAATTCACACTGATTGGAAAATGAGATGGGTGGGGATACAGAGGTCTGTCCTACAGAGGTGAAAAAGGCCTCCACAGAAGCCACCGTCTTCCCCGGGCGCAGCTGGATCGCAGCTCACCGATTCCTCCAGCTTCAGCTGATTGGGCTGCTCGCGTCCAGCTTCAGCAGCACGTTACAAAAACCTCAGAGAGGTGTTGGCTCGAGTGGTTAAGCGTCGCTGCAGTGTTTTAATTATGGCTTGTTGGCGCATCACATCACATCTTTCAAGCTGTTCCAATTTGGAAAAAGATGAAAAGTGCAGGATGTCCAGTCCGAGCGATCTACGGGAGTGGGATGACCTCGAGGCCCAAACTAACTTTAAGGATTTTTAGAATCGAATAAGGACAAATGCATATCTGGTGTGAATTCAGTGTTGGTCTTGATTTTGGATCCAAATTGGGGTTTGGGGTTGTTCTTCTCTTTTACTGCACATCTGATTGGTATGAGAAACAGAAAACCAGAAAAAAAAAAACCCACAAAAAACAACAAGTTAAAGAATACAGACTGAGCATATTAATAAAGCAGGCGTATATGTGCACTAATGCATGGTTGAAGGTCACAGAATGCACAAACTATTGTCCTGCAGAGGGCTTACATTTTTAAAATTGGGACATATTGTATGTGGGTTATTTTGAAAATCCCAGTCATACATGTACATCCATTTAATACTCAAGCGAAGTAAACACAAGCAGAGGACGACGTCCCTGGGTGACCAGCAGAGCCGAAACCTTACTAAAAGAGCTGTAGCTGTATCATCAGCTCACATCAACCCACAGACATATTAAAATGAGACTAAGCAGCATTTTCATCTGTTTGATTTTTACTAATGAATGGGAGGAAAAGGAAAAAAAAACAAGATCAATGGTAGATTAATAGCTACTTGATCGTGCAAACTGGCTCCAAACAAAATACTAATCGTTTGACCAAGAAGAGCAAAGAGAATCTGGGTTCTTTCATGGAAATCTTTTGTGGTTCTCCTGATATTGTGATCTTGACTTGCTCACGTTTGTGGATTTTGGACCAGTTGTACAAAAAAAGTCATCTCGTAGATAGATTGCATTGAGTTTTTTAAGAACGTAACAGTGCAATTGATAAGTCAGGGTGTTAGTTTATTATTTTGCTAGACGACTGTGTTTTACACCGTTAATATGGGAGCTGCTTGTTTTGTACACGCAACTGGAGTATGACATTCCCGCCTTCTTCACAGCCCATCTTTCGGTGTGGTATGGGAAAATCTGCTCACCCATCTGATGAACACATGTCAAACAGAGACGCGCAAAACAGTGAGAAAATCCAGCTAAATGCCCGACTGGCAAACAAGTCCCGAATTGCACCCGCGTGCGGTGCTCCTTCCTGCTAGGTGCCATGCTCTGCACAAAATAAATGAATTCCATGAAAACGTCTGAGCAAAAGCAGATAGAAAATAAAAAACCTTGGAGACTGCTACAAGCTGAATATGCTGTTAAGTAAGCATTTTGAAGTGTTCTAAAAACTGATAGCGCGGTTTAGCAAGGTATTTTTGGATAAGGCTGACATATCCTGTATATTCTGTACCAGGGCATGCCTCGTCCGATCTGAACTCCACCCTGCAATGTGTGATGTTCCTGTAGGTTTGCATCGACCATCCAAAACATGACTTAAATGGTAGGAAATGAGCAAGGGTCACACGTAGTTTAGGCCCATTGTAATACAAGCGTACACATGGGCACAATGCAGAGCACGGCCATGATAAATGACTGGTCTGTTAATTTCCCACCAGCACTCCTACACTGGGTCAAGTTCAAGTTCTGCTGTGTCGCAGTATGATTTGGAACAGTGAACATGGACACCTCTCGCATACACACCGTGGGGCGAGCGGGTTGGATGGCGATGAGGAGGTGTGATGTCATACCAGAGGGGACAGGCTAGCTTGGGAACATACTCAAAAAAATAAAAAGGGACGCAAGAAACAAAAACACGAACACTGAAAATATACACGTCTAATTATAAGTCAAATGTTACTGCTGTTTGAGTGTCAAACACAGGACATCCAAAGTAAACAGCAGCGCAGGAGCCATTGTACTGCTACTTAGCATTAGCCAGTAAGTGGTGACTTAGCGTCTGTAGGAAACTTTACATAACGCTTAGTGAAAAAGAGGCCACACAACACGTGGTGAGCTGGAGAAGCCTGTGATAAGGATCACACTTGCTGCGCGGATCTTTATTACCAATTCAAAGCAAAGGCCCCGAGTTGACATTAAAGTAATCTGCCTGAACGTTCACGCCCTTAGACACATCAGCTGAGAGAGGAAACATGTGGCCGCACTCTCTCCTCTAATCCTCACCTCTATCACATGCTGCCTTCTTCCCTCTCTCTACCAACCATCTTCTCATTATATATTTGCTTCATAGGCAGATTTTCCAAACCCTCTAGTGTGCATTTCATCCTGGGAGGAGATGGGATCACGCAAAGATCGGAACCATGTTACAACATCGGAGTAAATTCCATGACATAACAACAAGACAACAGAAGGGGTGGGCAGTGTTTCACAGGAGCAAGGGTAAAGACAAACACAGCCGCACAGCACATAAACAGACGTTCTTACACATTCCGGCAGCGCGCTGGTCTTTTTGCTGGATCTTTTTTCCTACATCAGCCCACAATCCCTCCAAGTTGGGGAGAGACTCCAGTTCATGGAGCAGAGAAAAACCAACCAACCAACCGACCAGTTCTCACAGCCTGAGGTGGTGGAGGCAATGAATATGGTGAAACTACACTTGAGCCAGACACTTGCATTATCTATGAGGACACAAGTAAAGGTTAATCATATGTTATCTACAGCCTTGCCTATCAGGGGACCAGCTCTGGTTAATGTCTTGGCCCGAATGCAAGAAAGTAACCTTGGCCGCGGAACGCTTGACAGCACAAATTACACCTTGAAGATTAGCTATGATAAGTAGACACTTTCAAAACTTTCAAGGTAGCTGTGATATAAAATTAATCCAAGGGCAGATGATATTTTCTTCTTTCAAAAGGGCAAACTGATAGGTCATGCTGAGCCTTTTGCATTTAATACACAGTAATCTAAACTATGTCACACCATTGTTTTCATGAAATCTCCTCATTCTTACTCAGCATCCCAAAAGCCACCCAGCTATGGAACACTTCTGGTGTCAAGCTGCGTATGCAAGACGCCGCATCCAGTTCTCCACACAACCAATTTGCGGGTGTAATAACTGTAAAATGAGTTCCACATTAAGGAACAGTCACAAAGCTATGCGTTTTATGAGCCACAGATGGGGGAAACACCCCTGAGTGATGACAACAAGTGTTGGTCCAGCTTTGACCACAAAACTATTAAAGCTATGCTGGTTGACATCACAGGAAAACCCTCGCAAGAGGGCATGCTATTTAAGGTGCGGTGGGGACCGGGGAGGGAGTGACACCGGCAGCAGAGATATCAACTTACATCTTAACAGCCAAAAATTTTTACATTTAAAAAAAAAAAAAAAAAGGTGGCTTTCACCTTAATGGAAAAGAGTTACGCAAGCAGCAGTTCTCTTCCGAGAGGACTGGATGGTCTGCATTCCTTCCCTTTCATGAAGACTGTTGGACGCATGAACAAAACAACACAAGCAAATGTACAGCAATTTGACTCCAGAAAGACACGTACCAATGTGTGAAATACCAATATTTACATCTAATCCTGCAGATGCTTGCAATTTCGCTGCTTTTCTGTCTGGTCTTGTTATCACAGGCGTGAAGTCATTGACGAGCACATATCCCATAATTAGAAGCAATTTTGTTTTTTATATGATATGGACCAAAATGTATTACACCGATAGAAAAAAAATATGTTTATCGGTTTCAATTTCACTGCTTTTACTGAGCGTAATAAACGTGAAAAGATATCTGGCAATATAAAGTGGGACAAAAGGCCTCAAAAACCAGCAGACAAGGCTTCAAATAGAAAAGCAACAACAGATGTAAATCAAAGTTGTTGAAATCTTTAATTCTGGACAGATAGGAAGCATTTTTGTGGCTCTGGGAGTCCAGAGACGCATGCTGGGAGTCAGTGTCTATGTTTGGGGAGGACCTTGGGGGACCCCTGAGAAGAGGGCAGCCTACAAAAATTCTTCCAAGGGTGCTTTGACAACTTGTTCAGGGACGTCACAAAGGCCTGGAGACAAACACGTATAGAATCACGGATTTCGCCAGTCAGCCGACGTGTTCCAGGCTGGGTATGATGAAGGTGAAGCATTCCAAAACATACAGAAGTGAACCGGAGTTACATCAGTCGCATCAGAGCTGTTTGGGTCACGTAAAAACAAATCTCAGCTCATTTCTTCAGATGGTGCAGTTTATTCGGGGTCGTGCGAAAGCGCATTCAAACGCCGGTGCAGAATAAACAACCTCTGATCTGCCTTCAAATGGGAATCTCGCTTCACTTCTCTGCTGAGGTTAGTTTGTGCTGGGAAAGCAAAGCATAACAAATTATGAAGGAAGAGAAAGATGTGTGTGGTGGGGAACAGTAGGCGAGACAAATACGTAAGTGAAAGTAGCAAACTCGACTGTGCGGAGGCGCGGAGCAACGGAGAAGTTCCGTCCTCTGTTCAAGCCCATTTTTTGGGCTTTTGGGCTGTTTAGAACATCTGGTTTGACTAAGCACTGCACAAAAAAATCAACCAAACAATGCTGAAATTATCTGCCAGTTGGAGGAAGTCCATCAGAGTATGATGTGCGAAAAAAAAAAAAAAACAAAACAAAAAAACGAATAATGGCAAACCTCAACCGGCGAGAACTGATTTCAAGCTAACTCTACAATATCTGCACGGCTAAAAACGAGTACAGACTGACTCAGTGGTTCTGGGAAATGCATCATCTGCATGGTTTTAAGTGGTGACAACAAACCACACACTTTGGTGGGGGTTCTGGTGACCTGAAGAGACCTACCGGATGAGAAGTGAAACATCTTGAAACAAGAGAATAGAAGTCCAGTTAGCCTTAGATTATAGTTTTCTTTATACTCATTCAAACAGAATAAGGGTAAAAATTGGCTAGAGTCCCTCTCTACATACAGTATGCACAGATGTGCTGCAATATAAACATTTTTTTCAGCTTTTTTTTAGGATTATCATATTTTCCAACTAGAAAAGCACTCGGAGAGCATAGACCTCCGCCAAGTAGCTCATTTCCCCGCACACTGTGATTTACACCCTTATTATAGTGTATATACAGTATATTTATAGGCAAATATTACAATATTCGTCAATCGCGATTATTTTTCATATTCGCAATTACCGTCTATTATTTATTTTAACCACAAAGTTGCATAAAATAACTATGAATCTGAGTCTGACGTCGTCATTTTGCGCCAGCAGCAGCACACAGCGTCACACTCGCAGCCACGTGTTGTTTACCTCTCGTCTTGATTGGATCGGCAGCGATCTACGGCTAGGATAATAACAACATGGAGGAAGGGGAGGTTCTGGTTCCAAAGCCACGTACCACGGCACTGCTCTCGGTCCATTTTGGTTTTAAGCCTAACAATAATGGAGAGCCCAGTAACTTGGATGAAGCGATCTGTAAAATTTGCCATAAAAAAGTGCCAGTCAAAAGTGCAAACACAACAAATCTGAAACCGCTACAGACCCATCATAAACAGCAAAATAGTCATTAGATTGCTCCTATTCATTAAGGTGTACAGTACAGTACATAAGGTGCTTTATTATAGCTCATTGTGCTATGATACTAGAATATACAATAGAAAAAAAAAAAAAAAATAGACAATATATTCCTCAATCGCGATTATTTTTCTGACAATAAATCATCTCCAGAAATTTCTAATCGTGACAGCCCTATAGGCGGCAATAATACAAGGTTACATAACATGGTAGGTTGCTTTATGATCAAAACCCCTTGACCTTTGATCTTGGCCTATGATCTTTGGAAAACCAAAGGTCAAAGTCCCTCCAGAATCTGGAATATCTTCCTTGGCCCATTATAAATACTTCCTGAAAATTTCATTAAGATTCATCTATAACTTTTAGATTTTATTTGTGTTCAGACAGACAGATAATACCGGCTGTCACATAACCTCCGATGGAGGTAACACTGATGCTGTTCATCGTTTGCCCCGCTCGTCTGCCTTTATTCTATTAACCATTGTTGATCATAAACATTTAAATTCGTATTTAAAATGATGTACTGATTAAAGGGGGTGGGGCAATAATATTGCTGCACAATATTAAAAAAATGGGGTGATTGTTTTGCTTGCTCATTTTCATAAAATTGAAATTGTTCTATCTAAAATAGAACATATCTACAGCAGCCCCAGCTTTTATAACAGATTCAGGACAGATTGCTGAGAGTAAAACCTACCAAAAAGGCTACTAGCTTAGGTGGTGCATAACTGTGTAAAAAGTGGAATTTGGGAAACAGTCTCACTATCGGGAAGTGTACAGATGTGCTGCATTAATTATCGTTCAATATATTGTTATATTCTGTGATTGCTCAGTACATTTGCAGCAATGTGAGTCAATCCTGCTAAAGGGTGCATTTCATCACTGTTCGTATTATGTTGCAAAGCGCTGCTGCCAAAACGTAGACGATGGCATTCCCATGTACGCCATTTCCCACAATCCCCCTGGTAGACCAATGGCAGCAGCACATTTGGATGACCTCAACTTTCTCTGCAGGAGTGCGCATTTACCGCACATAATATTTAATATTTTTACAAAAGATGCCAGAGAAATTCATTCCATGCAGACAAGGAACAGCTCTTGGATACAGCGAGAACTTTTGGATGGTCCAAAAACATCCATGTGAATCCCTGGACCCAAGAATTTTTACACCATTGTTCTGGATCCAAGCGATGGTTGTTTCTCTCATCTGTCAGTGGTGTCAATGGGGCTTTTACTTCCATAGAAACTGTCGGCTGCATCCAATCAAAGTTATTTTCCTGTTCCTCGCAATGTCGATTTGTGAACCGCTGCCACATAGTAAACACCAGACGTGGTGGAATAACATCCTCTCATTTAATGCCAGTCATCTCTCACTAACCTGAAGGCAAAAGGAAAACACCGTAAACGTGACTTCCCAAAAAGAGCATCACCTCTGCAGCATAAACTAGTTCCTTTCACGTGTCATTTCAGCCATGGCAGACTGGACACGCCCAGTCATGAGGTTTCTCCAGGTGTGCATAAAAAACGCTAACATTACAAGCATCTTGCAGCCACATTTCAAAGAACTCGCCACACAGAGAGTTGGGTCTTACTCTTTTCGGAGGTTTTTCTCTGTCAGCTGACATCTGACCCACAGGGGCTTTTTCTTCGTCCGCGTGCGAAAGAAAAGGGCGGCGCAGAGTTCATTCACTTAATTACGTCACAACATGAAATGCCACAAAGTACGGTTTTATTGGTATTAATGGGAGCGTGTTTCGATGCCACCAATTAGTGGTCGACAACCACTGCATTTTACCCCTCTGTAAGCCAAACAACTCGTAAAACTCCCCAGCAACCAAAACCATGTCCGCGTTCATCAAATCACACGGCTCGCGATGCTGTCAGAGTCAACAGCAACGACGATGACATCTGAAACCCTTCTGGCAGCTGTAAACACCCTCCTCAGGAACAGCTAATTAAAATCAAATTAGCCTCCCATGCACCTTAAAGGAATAAATTGGGATCCATTAGCTGTTATGACAGCACAACACAGGGAGTGATGTAGCAGGAGGACATTTTTATTATTCTCATCATATCTTTCATGTGGCAAGTAAATGTCAGCTGTAAACGCAGACTCCAGGTACTATTTTCTTGGTAGTTCTGCAGATGATTACTGGCCTTTCCGTGATTTGTGCAGCCACTCCTGGATCTAACCTCTCAGACCACAAAAGTACTTAAAAAGCTCTGCTGACAGGTACAGATGCTGCGGATGTGGTCAGCCATGCCAGTCAGCTCCATTTAACGGCAGGTAAAAGGGGGAAGAAAGCCTGATGTCTTGCAGGGAACAGTTGCTACTCCGAAAATGGACTCACCGCTGCTGTGAATAATCCATTTCACAGCAGTGTCGGCGTTCAGGCTTGAGCTGAAACGCAGTCCGAATATAATGCAAACCATAAGTAGCCAAAGGCCTCAGCATATGTGCACACCGAACCGCGACCCCTGCACTATGTGCGCATCGTGAACGAGTCTGATCCCACAGAGCTTGTTCTGATGCACAGCTCAATAACACTGGAAGAAATGGGGGGTGGGGGGCTGAAAATGTTGAGCTGTAATAACACTGGCAGCTAATATAATGTACACCCACCCTGCGCCCACTCGCTACAAAATAGCCTCTCCGCGTTGCTGAAAACAGATGGATCCGCGCCTTTTGTGCCACCTCCAGGTGAGATGCTGCGGGATCGCCGGCCCACGGAGCAGCGTGCACCCGGGGCTACGTGACAGGCCTTCTTATTGCCTCCCACTACACACAAAATGCAGCATTCCTCAGGCCACCGTACATCACCTAACGCGTAGCCAAACGGAACTGCGGTGGTATATGTCTGCGTCAAATTCTACCACACGTACACACACGTCTTGATTGGGCTTTAAACGCACCAGGAAGAAACAACTGCAGATATTAAACGCTACGGGCTGCCCAAATTACAGCCATCATTGGGGTACACTCGGGAACATTTGTTATTAACGCCATTAAATCGACATTAGCTCACTGTAAATTGTATGTGGATATATATATCCACAAAACCCCTACTGCTTGTGTAGGGAAAAAATGCCTCAAACGCAACACGATGCTGAAAACACTCCCAGTGTTGTTCATGTCGACTTTGTCCTGATGGGTAAACGTGTTTCATGAGCCAACGTCTTTTTATTTAAGGATGTATTTGGTGTTCGACGCTGCGCGGGCAGCAAAGACAACAAGCCCAAATCCCAAAGAGGACAGCCGAGAAGCTCGGGCTCGTCCATGGCCATGTTGTTAAGGTAGTGTGTATGTGTGTGTGCGTGTCTGTGTAGGGAATGCGTTTTAATTTCTTACATTTAAAAAAGGGGGGGAATTAGCGCCACTTACCTTCTCTCGCCTTCAGGAGAACCGTGTTGGCCACGATATTTTCAATCTCCATTGTCAGAATGCGAGACGCGAGCAGTCACGATACATTTCACTCAGCGGAAAAAAGACGATTTTTCTGATCAAACGTGCCGACGACGGTGAGGCTGCTGCACGCGCACTCGGCGAACGCGGCACTGACGCATAGTCGGATCGGTTAGTAGCCTCTGTCCTCTCCTGCAAGATGTCTTTCTGTAGATTTTTTAAAATTTCTTTTCTCTTTTTTTCAATCAAGTTCTGCCTACGGAGCTGGATGATTACGACGAGGCTTGTTAGCATTCACTGCCCGCCTGCCTTCCTTCCTTCCTGCTTCGGCTCCCTCCTCCTCCTTCTCCTCCTCGCCCCTCCTCTACACAGCAAAACCAGCACGAGTAGGAGGGATCACTTTACCCCACACACACACACACACACACACACACGCACACACACAAATTTATGTCCACATATTTAATACATGCATGTAACTTTTGATGCTAAAATTCCCAGGAATAACAAATGTTGTTGCAGCTTTCTCAGATGTAAACAGGGAAATTATTATTGTTTGTATTGCTAGTGTTGTGTTCTCCTTATTGTTGATATATTTATCATATTTTTCTGGGTTTTATTGAGTGTTATTTTACACATTCATTACATTATTGTTTTTGTCCTGTAAACCAGAATCCTAACTTTGTGATTGTGACTCCGAATTGTTACAAATGTTATGCTTTTAATGTGATACATAATATATATATATATATATATATATATATATATATATATATATATATATATATATAATTACTGACTATTTCTTCCGATTAAATAGCTATCCGATCCGGTCCTATTGACTCTGACTGTTTCTTGCAGACATCTTGTGAAGATAATAGTGGAATGCTTTTAACTTGTTGTGCTGTGTCATACTGCCTGTAGGAAAAAGATAAGACTCGAAATTCCTCGGTGCCACACTTGAGAGTTGGAATCCCTCTGGACTTTCTAATCTATCTTTTGCATCAGCTGTCTCGGACCGGGTGTTCTCCCGTGCCGTGGTTTCTACAGGAACTGGGTGTGGATGCAGAACATGAATAACTGTTATTTGTCATAATAACTCATCAGTGTCGTCAAGCACAGATTATATCATTAATAACGAATTATTTTTTTGTTGTTGTTGATTCACAGAATCAGAATCGCCTTTATTGTTATTGCGCAGTGATAAAAATAATATGGAGCAACGAAATATGTTTTTGCAGCCTCTAAAGCAATGCCTGCATACATACCCACGCACACTTGCACACACTCACATATTTTTACTAGCTGCAGCAAAACGCCGCTGTCTATGCTAAATACATATTTTATTTGTTTGGTCGTCTATGATAAAATATTGCACACTGTACGTCTAATGCTGCCATCTAGTGGTCATGTTGTATACCTGCAAAATAATAATGGACGCGTAACAGTTTCTGCCTTATCCAACTTCATTTTAGCTGGCTTTTATCTTTATATAACTTTTATGCAACTTAAAAAGTAATGTTACTTCTTACAAATACAACAGAAAAGAATACTAATTTAATGTAACTTACATTTATTGGATATTCATTCCTTGATCTAGGAAACCTAAACAAGTCCACGCAGAGATCGTTGGATAACTATGACCTGAATGAATGACAACCTACACAGAAATATTAATTGTCATAATTTTCCCTTTGATTTGTTTACATTTTAAGGGCAACTTGAAACCTTCATATGTAATCTCTAAATCGTAGAGTTTAGTCTTCATCTGAAACCGATCCTCCTAATCTGCGCACACTCAAAAATCATAAAATATCGTCAGTGTCTCCAGAGTTTATGTGCTGATGTGCAATACAGGAACATACATAGAGCATCGGTGTATTTGCAGAGGTTTCTGTGCCTGGCTGGTTTCCTGGCTGTTTTCACGTGATCGCCCGCCTCATCAGACGCACAGACCAAAAAAAAACCCATACACACTTCAGGCTCAGCGTACAGTTGCTAAAACTCTGCGATCGAGCGGACGTTTCAGGATGTTTTCCCTCGGGGAGAAGATGGAGTTTCTCTTTGGAAACCCCTTTTCAACGCCCGTCGGTCAGAGAATCGGTAAGCCCTAATGTTTTTTTTTTTTTTTTTTTTTTTTTTTTTTTTTTTTTTTAAGATTTATAAATTTGAATTTCCTATTCGTTCGAGTTCACGTCGCTTCAGTTTAACGCAACGTGATTTTGTCGTGTAATAAATACCTTAGGACCATAAAATAAATCGAAATGTGTTTAAAAACCTTTTTGGTAGACAACACATTTTGACTATATAAAGTTTAACAGAATAACAGAAACAGAAGACGGGTTTAGGGCGAGTCACGTGACAGAGGCGGGCCCTAATACCTTCAACTTTACATTTGATTGGCTGCTAAACGTTAATTGACAGCCAAGTCGGCGTATCACCCCGTATTACTGTGGCAGCGGATATTTTCTGCTACTTCCTCAATCACGGATGTTTTTTTCACAACCATTTCACTCTTTATTCTCTTTGCGTTTTAAAATTACAACTGAAGTTCTGAAAAATATCGGTATTTGGTCGTAGCAGCAGCAAATGATTCATATTGTCAGTACAAGGAAAGCGAGAAACCAACCGACACCCATCGCAAGCTTTTCTTCCTGTTATCTCCTGCAGCCAGTTTGCACACAAGTATCGAAGGTTTCTGCTTCTGAGCAGAACAGAAGCAGCTGACAGTCACATGAAGTGGAGGGAGAGGGGGATTGGGAAAAGAAAGGTTTGGGAGAAGTCAGGGGAGGTATTGCTGAAGAGGAATGAAGGAGATTTAAGGGACTTAGCGAGGAATCAGTGAAGGGTGGAGTGCAAGGAAACCTGGTTGCTCAATAGTTTGAAATCAGCTTAACAGTATAACAATGAGTTCCAACAAAACGAATTATCTGCCGTTCGTTTAAGGTGCAACTGAGCATTCACTTGTTATCTGTTGTCCTTATTGTAGTTCAAATTGGATGAGACCTTTTTTTGACTGACAGTTGCAACCATGACAAAAGAAGGAGCACTAATGCGAAAAACACTGGTGTCTTATAAAGGAAATTGACTTTCTGCAGGGTACCAGTCGGAACACAAACCTCCTGGTTTCTATGAACGTAAAAGATGCAGAGGATGTTGTTGTAACAGTGAATAAAGGCACAAGAATGCTTATGAGACAACACTAGATGATTAATTGTTAATATGCACACTCACCAACTGAAGATAATTCTGTGCCAGTGCGGCAGCGTGTACTGATTGAAGCTCAGAACAAGTACCACATATTCTCTAACAGCTGCCGTTAATTTACAGATTAATTTTGCCAACCGTTAGCCTCGTCCACAGTAACTTTAATTTCTGCCTGTTTAAATTCTCTAGAATTTAAAACGCTAGAAGCCAAATGGTTGTAGATGTGATTCAGTCACCACAGATTCAAATGATCTCAAATAACAAATACTTTACTCATCTGATTATCGCAGACAAAATCAGTGACCCAAAAAACTGATGTAAATGGCTACTCTTAGTGTTGTTGTTCTTGCTGTGTTTGCCGTTGGTGCATTTTCTTTTCATTTTTACCCTGAAATTGATTAATTACAATAAAACCTCAACAGAACATAAAAAAAAAAAAACCCTCAATCGATGAAAGCAGGATCACATGCATCTGAAAGATAAGGCAGTAATAATGGCAATATGAATTTCAGCAACTACTTAAGATTTATTATTTTAGACTGTATTTAAACTGAGTAAATTAAACAAGAAGTGATCAAATCGTTAAAAGCTTTCCTGTTGTGCAGTATCAATGTAAACATGCATCGGTACGGCTCTGTCTTCATACCTCCTCTGTTGCCAGAGAGAGCCACCAGTGGCACTCTGCAGTTAGAGGACTGGGCGCTGAACATGGAGATATGTGACATCATCAATGAGACAGAAGAGGGGTAAGTTCACAACAAAAGATAACACAAATTATCCCAGGCTGGAGCTTATTATTTAACTTTTCTGCCTCCTTGTTATGTTTTTGGATTTAATGTCAAAGGTTACTTAACAATTTACTTAATTTAAACTTGCAGAGCTGGTTGTGTTAAGAAACTTATATTTTATTTTTGAAAGTTACCTTATCACCACTAGATGCCAGGAAATTTTACACACTGTATTTTAACAGTTATGAGATGCAATAAAAATAAAACTTGAAGTTACATCTTCAATATCTCACCAACACTTTTTAAAGCGCTTATCAATTGACCATTTGGTTGTTAATAATAAAAATAATCTGATGCCTTTTTCCCCAGACCCAGGGATTCAGTGAAAGCAATTAGGAAGAGAATCGTGGGAAGCAAGAACTTCAGAGAGGTTATGCTGGCTCTTACTGTGAGTACTGTGTACTCTGTGCAGCGTTCATTTTCATTTTCTCTGATTTTCTTGATTTTTTCTGTTCCCCCTGGCCTGTTGCCACGGTAATGTTTTTCAGCGTGCGCATACAGCAAAGACAGAATCACATTTGTTTTCATGTTGTGTATTGTCTCACCGTTCCTCAGGTTCTGGAGACCTGTGTGAAGAACTGTGGTCATCGCTTTCACGTCCTGGTGGCATCTCAGGAGTTCGTTGAAGGAGTTTTGGTGCAGGCAATTCTGCCCAAAAACAACCCTCCCACTGCCCTCCATGAGAGGGTGCTCAGCCTTATACAGGTACAGCATGCTCTTCATAATGAATAGAAATAACAAAGAAATAACAAAGATTTATGACTGAAATCATAAATCAAATCAAGTTTAATCTTTAAATCAGAATTTTTGCTACTATTAGACACATGACAAAGAGTAGAGAGGGCATCCAAAATAGATCTCTCTGCGTCAACTGGACTTCTTCTTCAGAAGAAGCTCTCTGGAAAGAGGGCGAAATGTTTTTAAGAAATCTTTCAGTCCAGTTGACACAGAGAGATCTATTTTGGATAACTATGACCTGGATGAGTGAGAATCTACACAGACAGTAGAGAGGGCAGTATTCATCCATCTCCAGTGATATTTGTGAGCATATTTTGATATGCAGTATATACCAGTCAGTGTCCTTAATTCATAAACATCCAAAAGTTGAGCCACAGATTGCTGGTAGTGATAAAGGCCAAAATGGTTCTGTGACACCTGGAGATTTATTTTCAGGATCACTGAGAGGTCCCCTATGCCGCCACTTGGTGGCAGCAGTTGTCTCTTCAGTTACATAGTACAAAGTGGACTGCGAGTTGGCTAGCGTGCCCATTCTACTGGTCATTTGGACACTATTGCAGTGTTTATCTGTAATATTTTGATAAAGGTGATTATTTCTTTAACATTTTTTATTATTTTAACCTCGTTAGTGATTTTATAAATTGAAAGTTATATCTTTTTTTAACTCTATTATGGCTGCAGATTATTATTCTCTTTTATCTTTGTACATTCTTTTACTACATGTTTCTAACCACAGACTTGCAGGAATGATAAAAGGATAGTCTGTTTTTGGTCTTCTTGTGTTTACTATCAGTGCTGTGCTATGTGTACTGAGTGTACTGGGATTGAATAATCTCTTTATGTTTTGCTTACGTGCACACACAGTCATGGGCTGATGCGTTTCGTAGTTCCCCCTCACTGGTGGGGGTGGTGTATGTTTACGATGACCTGAGGAGACGTGGGCTGGAGTTTCCCATGACAGACCTGGATGCTATGTCCCCGATTCACACGCCAAACAGGGTGAGACTGCCTCCAAAAATCACTAAGTTAATATCTCCAAAGCTGATGTCTGTCTCTACATGCTCTTACAATTTTCACTGCTTACAGAGTATTCCAGAGATTGGAAGTCCAGAAGTACCATCTAACATTACTTGCACACAGCAGTCACCACCACAAACGTCTGCCAGTGTTCCCAGTCAAAACTCTTCACCTCCAGTCCAGCCAGGTGAAGGACCACTGTCCCTTTCTCCACAACAGGTACGAATGTCAAATGTATCAAAAGTCTGAATATGGACTAATCTGGCTTGAGTTCAGTTATTGAAGTGAGTTATTTCAGTTTGAAGAGAACAAATATGTGATTAACGTTTGTGTAACTTGTGTTTAACATCAACCAGTGTTCCCAGTAATGCATTGATTTGATAAGGAGAAAAGAATCCAGTCTAAAATAAAAACCCAATCCAATCCATTTTATTGAGAGAACATTTATATGTATTTGTGTTGGGATCTGATTAAAAAGTAATCTAATGGCGGGCTTTCTAAATAATGAATCTCAATTAGTCACACCTTAATCGCATATCGATATTTGGCATTTTTGAAATTAAACTTGCCTCCCACCAGACTAAGCAATGCGTTGTCCTCAGTCTCCACGTTTGTTAGCTGACCCGTGTCTCATGTCTGACGTTAAGCACGGCGCATCTGCATTATAGGTATGCCAGGAATGCATGGAAGGAGACGCATTCAGCGGGGCGCAAATGTGAACCTAAGTGATATTAATTGTGTTAATTTTTGATGCAACCATTTTCTTGTAATTAATTCATCTTTATTAACCGGACAAAGACCCAGATTTCTGCTTGTGTTTTCTAAGGGCCATTCCCTTCACAATGGATTTGGAGTGACTGTTGACTGTGACTGTTTGTTTATTCTCCATGTATTTGCTTTGAGTGGAGAGTGTGTCAGCTGTTGTTTCAGCTGAAAATTATTTCACATTTGTGTTGTTGTACTGCCGCTGCATATTTATTGATTGTTTGTAGGCAGCAAATTAATTTCCCCAGCAGGGCTGATAAAGCTGTCTGACAGATACTGAACAGAGAAAATTTAACGTTACAGTTAAAACCCTGAGTTGTCAAAGCTTCAGCCTTAATCAGTTAATAATTTAGGCCATGTTTGTGTCTAATGATAAATTCTAGCTTACCCACAACTCCTATGATTCAACTATAACTCCTCATGATTAGCGTATGACTCCCCATCTTGTATGACTGAATTAATTCACCATAACTGCTGACAATGTGCTAGTGTGTACTGTTTAAAGCATAGCCATTTATGAGGTCTTCGACAGCCTGCTGAGTCATTATGAGCAGTTAAACAACTTCCGCTGAAGTTTCAAATAACTATGTGCGCTTTATGTATGTCAAACACCACCTAAAACAGCAGACGGTTCATACAAAGCTTGTACAAATAGCGTGTTTAAGGTACAGATACGCAAGGGAGCTGGCCTATTCTGCTGTCTGTGATTTCCTAGCAGGTCAGCTGGACCTCCTCACGTTATCTGGGGCCTCTGTGCTCCATGTTCTTGAGGGATGAGAAACAGACACCATTTGTTCCAGGACAGTATAGAACAAATGTATGCTTTGTTATGCAGTGGGTCTCTCAGGGGTACAAAAAGCAGGCTGTCGGCGGCCGACGGGAGCAGAAGGCAAGTCCGGAGAGGTGTCTTAGTCTCGGCTGAGCGTTTTGGGGATACCTCTGGAGACCGGAGGCGGGCGACGACGACGACTTCTGCTCCAGTACACTGACCTTTTTGGGTTTTGATTCACCGCTATATTTTTGCCTCGTGCCTTTTTTAATTCTTCTGATTCCATTTGACTGATGTAGTTTTCTTCAGTAAATTCTGGGTGACATTTTTTGAAAAATACAACCTCTGGTTCTCTGCGTCACTTTTTTGACACAGACATGCGGCAGGTGCCTTCTGTTTTTCCACCCAGCCAAGACGTAGGAATAAATCCTGCAACCATACAAATTTGACCTTTTGTCCCCTTTCCAGGAAGCGAAGCTGCGGCATGAGTTGGCGCTGGTGAAGGGAAATCTGACCGTGATGTCAGAAATGCTCAATGAGCTTGTCCCTGGACAGAGCCAGAAAGATGATACACAGCTTCTGCAGGTGTGTGTTTAAGGTTCTTTTTATTATCCCCGATGGGGCAAATGGTTTTGCAGCCACCAACCCAACAATACCAGACAGCAACACAATGATAAACAGTTTAAAATACATGAAATACAAAAAATATAGTCCTAGATATATAAAGTCCTTTGTGAGGACTTTTATAGGCATAATGTATTACCCAGCCTCTTAGCCTAACCTTCACAACTGACCCCCTGACCCTAACCCTAACCTGAGAGTGTGAAGTTGTGAGGACCAGCCAACATGTCCTCACTTCTCAAAAATGTCTTCACTTTGCTGGTAGAATGAGTATGTTGGCACTCAGTATGTAGCAAGCACAAGAACACACACCCGCATGTATATATTCCATAGCATAGCGAGGATTGTACAGTGTTAAAATGTATGAATGTGATTTTATAGTCAACTCTACATGCTTCTTTTTTTTTTTTTTATCTCTTCCTGTATGCGAGCAGCAGCTCTACTTGGTGTGTAAGAACATGCAGACGCGCGTGGTGGAGCTTATACCACAGCTGGAGGATGAAGGCTTTATCGAGGAGTTACTAATGGTTAATGATGACCTCAACAATGCCTTCATCCGCTACGAGAGGTGTGTTGTAGCCTTTATTGTCATAACAGCGCACATGTATTCAAAAGATGGTAGGAAACTTGTGCTCAGGTCCCAGTTTAACTCATTTAAAGGGCTTGTAAGAAAACTAAAGAAAGCCAACAATACTGTGGTGGACTGGGGTTGTCTGGGGTGCTGATGTATATTTGGAGTTAAAATTGATGCTTTTCAGAATTTGTTGTTTGTTTTATTTAATACTGATTGTTGTTCTCACATTTTAGGTTTGACAGATTGAACAAAGCACAAACCCCAAATATTGAACAGGTAACACCTCACCAACTTCTACACAAAATGTGTCTGCGTGTGTTTTATAATGACCTGCGAAATATAATTTCACTGTCGCAGGACTCGACCACAGACCCGACCCTCATCGACCTCAGTGCTGAGCCTTCGACGCTCACCCAGCCCGCCGTCATCGCGGCAACCATCCAACCAGCAGTCAGCGCCACAAGAGAGAGCTGGTGGCAGTCAACGAAACCAAGTACACTTGCACCTCAAAACCCAAACACCATCAGAGTTTGCATGCTTTTTAAAAAATTACAAATAGCATGACAATCGTGGGATGGAGGCTATAAAAGTCATATGCGATAGCAGACAACAGATGTTAAAATGCAGTTTTCATTTAGTTGGGGGTAATTCGTGCGTTATGTGAACCTGCCTTGCAGAAAGGGAGGAAGAGTTTGACATGTTCGCTCAGACTAGAGGCAGCTCGCTGGCTGAGCAGAGGAAGAGGTACGTTTCAGGCATGACAGGCATCATTCTATTCTTCAAAAACCCTACATGTTTAATGGAACTGTAAATCCTGTAGCATACCTGCCACCTATATTATTTTATTGTTCTGTGCTGCAACCTCTCGTCAGTGTCAGGTATGAAGACCCGGGAGCTGTGGAGGGCCTTGCAGGAGCTCTAGATACGAGGTTGCAGGTCACTGGAGGGGTGTGTAGCTTGTCATCAGAAAAATTTCCCGTCTAACCGTAAAACACTACTAATGTAATGTATAGCTTATAATTGGTGTCACCTGACTTCTGTACGTTCCTTCTTAGGTGGCACCAGCAAACGACTCTGTGCAGAATGACATTGATAGATGGTTATCATGTGACGCGGTGAGGAAAAACTTTCTTTTCTTTAATGTGTGTTCTGAAATGACAGATGGATCTTTACTATGTCCTGAAATACAGGAAGAGCAGCCTTCAGTTTGTGATGGAGTATCCAGTGAAGGTGAATTCTTTTGCTGCAAATACAGTATGTGGTTAATTAGTCTACACACAAACCTGAAGGTGCTGTAACTATAACTGCCCTACCTTTTAGATTTTGATAAGTTTTTGGACGCTCGGGCAGATCAGCAGAAGTCAGCAGATCACAATAGCAGGGCGGCTCAGAATACACCGCTCTCCACTTCCAGGCCAACCCCATCATCTGCCCGGCAACAGGACGCATCACATGACCATCTTTTTTCTCTTTGAGGACAAACAAAGTCAGTGAATGTAAATGTCACTACAGTATACTGTACAAACATTTACTTTTAGAGACACTTACAATGTCTATACTGAGTCAGGTTTTCTTTACACACACAAACACACACACACACACACACAGTCAACCACTCTCTAATCAATCTATTTCAGGACCTCCTGTGTCCTGTATAATTTGAAGTCACTTTATCTCAGTGTATGTATAAACAGCATGATTGTAATGTTTGACGCAAAAAGATCTTAAGTAAAATGTTTACAGTTTGGTTAAATACAGTTACATACTATATGGTTAAATATACCCATACTTACACCCTCTATTATTTCCTGCCACAGAGTTGATGAAATGCTCTTTTGATCAAAAAACACATTGCGTCACTCCATTTCAGACATACTGTATCTTCTACCTTATTTTTGTCTGCCATTTCTGGCATTTACCCTCGTGTTATGATCTTATTGTAGTTTTGCTTGAAGATGCCCTCTGTAATTGCTGGTGCATCTCATGTGAGTTTTCCCCCGTCGTGCATTTTTGCTTCAGTCGCCATCTCTGCTTGTGTCAAACAGATGTGGTAACCTGTGAAATCTGTCGAAATGCTGGTAATGGACAAACTGAACCGGAGCTCTTCAGACATGTCCTTGAATGTTTGCATTAAAGTTAGTCAAAACATCAAAACCTTGAAAAAGAAGTGGGAGCTCAGGTGTTTTCTTGCCATACTCAAAAATATGCCCACTGTTTGTGCGATAAGACACTAATTTCTTGCCTGTTATTGTACTGGAGAGTTCAAGGATGTCTGGTCTTGGGTACACACACTCCCTTAAGAACACGACAGGGAGCTCATAACTGAAGAGGGGAGTACAAAGGCAAGAAGAGGAACCTCTCATCTGTCTATGGTGCCATACAGACACACCAAACCATGCCACGGCACTTGATCTGTGCGCTCTGGATGTCAGCGACCGTCCTGTATGGATGCGCAGCATTTCTTTTCAATGGTTCAGCTCAGCATGGGACTCTGAATCTAACCAAAGCTGAAGAAAGGGAGACTGTCTGGGAGTCACCGTTTCTTCAGCTAAGAGCTAGTCTCCCATCTTACTCACAACCAATCCGGCCGTACACCCTGCTGACCAACGTCGAGGATTACCATTACCTGCCCAAACCCACACACCGACGGGCCTCCCGCCTCCTGCGTCTCTTGGGATCATCGTTTGACCCATTTTGGATGTCTGTAGAGAAGCCATCTGAAGCATCTGGGAGTCACAGTGCCCGCCATGTTCCACTGCACGAAGACAAAAGGCTTAAAAATGCAGCAGCACTCGCACAGCAGACGTTGGAGAAGGAAGCTGCAGCCCTGGACCTCGGCTCTCTCCCTCCACAGGTTGCCAGTTCAGTCAGAGGGTGGTTAGTGCATTCGTCTACTTGTAGATTAAGGCACCGCTGGGTTGATCTGGGTCCCGCGTTCTGGCCACGCTGGCTACGTCAGACTGATTGTGAAAGGTTGGCTGGAGGGCAAAGTTGCTCCTTTCCTGGTGGGATGGAGTGCATGCGTGCTCAGACAACTTACATTAAGATTCTGGCTTGGCACTGTTTGGAAAGCAGAGAAGTAGGAGATGGGACAAAAAACAAATCCGATGTCAGGACTGAAACAGAGATGGGTGAATTCATGAAAAGGTGTGTGTGGAGACAAGTGCCTTATCCTGTAGTCACAGCATGTACATGTTCTTGTAAATGAATAAAGATATTTCAGTTCTCGTGTATTGAAATTACGGTTGAGCTCAAGTGATTTGAATTTTTTTCCCACCCATGCCATGTGTATTAATTGTCATACCCTGATTTCTCTTTATAAAACTTTCCTTATGTCAGCTTTTAAATATTGTACTGCTAATCCATATTTTCAAACCTCAAGAAAAATAAAATTGAGCATTTATGTTACAGCTTTGAATTTTCATCCAAATAAAATTTGGCTGTAAATTTCACGCGTCCCAAGTTTAGGTAAACAGTGCTACATTTTCATAATTATAAATTCTATTATTTATTCCGGTTTATTCAATATTATTGTTAGTGTTAGAAATAAATTATCAATTTATACTCATATTTTAGCAATTAATAAATACAATTGAACAATTCATAATTCAAAACAAAAACAAAAGTGGTAGTTAATGGATGGATCAAAAACAAATCTTACAATTAAAAAAACGAACCTGAATTTTCCGATGTCTTTAAAAGCGCCACTATCGGCCCCTCCCACCTAAGCATACGCAGACAAGATGGCAGCTGTAGTGGAAGACGAATTTGAAGACGCTCCTGATGTAGAACCATTAGAACCAACGCTAAAGAATATCATCGAACAGAAATCTTTGAAATGGATATTCGTGGGTGGAAAGGGCGGTGTAGGTAAAACCACATGCAGGTAAGTCGATGGCAGGTGCACATCAACCTAGAGCTAGTTGGCATGAGTTGCTAGCTGACCCAGCTAACGTATTTTAGTCACCGTTCATTTGTTGACGTGGGTTTGTTCACCGGCATCGAACGTGTTTTCAACATGAGGAAAATAAAGAAAAGTCGTGCTACCATGTCATGTGTCATTGCAGTCGGATTAACAAAGTTATCAGTAAACCAGAGTAGTCCTTTGAGTGCTATTTGGCACCGTCATTAGCTAACGGTAGCTACCTTATATTTTTCTTATTCTACAGGAGGTCTTTCATTGTGTATTTGTTAGGGAGATAATTCATTACCTTGTAACTAATTGTTAATAGTTACAAGGTAATATAATTATTATATATATTTAAGAAGACTGCCTTAACCTGTCTTAGCTAGTTCTAGCTGTGAGATGTGCATGCAAGATTAGCCATTTGAAAGCCATTATATTTACTGCTCGGGTACAGGCCAGAATTGAATATGCTCATACCATAATCCATAATTATCAAAGCTCTTACTGTGCATCATCTGCAACACTAACGTGCTCTTTATCGTTTGTCTAGCTGTAGTTTGGCTGTACAGCTTGCTGCTGTCAGAGAGAGCGTCCTCATCATCTCCACTGATCCCGCTCATAACATCTCTGATGCTTTTGACCAGAAGTTTTCTAAGGTCCCCACCAAGGTTAAGGGCTATGACAACCTCTTTGCAATGGTAGGTGGCACTCTGCTAAAGTAGTTAAATACAAATATCATGGCTTTTTTAAATGGAAAAACAGCCTGTTCCACTGGGGAAAATAATTTCCATTCTGCTGTAAAATCCATTTTCCATGTAAAAACTAAAATCATTAATCAGTGTCTTGCTCAATCATTCAACCAGGATACATAAGCATAGAAAGTCTTCCGTTTTTGTGTAAATGTTACATTACATGGTTTTTTTTCTCTGTTTTGGTGCAGGAGATTGATCCAAGTCTCGGTGTGGCAGAGCTCCCCGATGAATTTTTTGAGGAGGATAACATGCTCAGTATGGGGAAGAAGATGATGCAGGAGGCCATGAGTGCCTTCCCTGGCATTGATGAGGCCATGAGCTATGCCGAGGTCATGAGGTAAGATATAGTCCCGTGTAGAACAGATCCTACATCAGATGACAAGAGTTGAAATCATTCCCACTGCACATCTGCACTGTTTTCTACTTCCACCTCAGGTTAGTAAAAGGAATGAACTTCTCCGTGGTGGTCTTCGACACCGCTCCCACTGGACACACACTGCGGCTGCTTAACTTCCCCACCATTGTGGAGCGTGGTCTAGGTCGTCTGATGCAGATAAAGAATCAGATCAGCCCATTTATTTCTCAGGTGAGGATGGACAATTACATCCAGCCGCTCATGATCCAAATCAATCTACATTCTCTCTTTTTCTTTGCTGTAGATGTGTAACATGCTCGGTCTGGGAGACATGAATGCAGATCAACTGGCCTCTAAGCTGGAGGAGACGCTGCCGGTCATCCGCTCAGTCAGTGAGCAGTTCAAAGACCCTGTAAGTGACTCCAGTTCAGTCTGAACATAAAGCTAGTGCTCCACACTCGGAGGTGTGTAAGTGTCCAAGTTATCTTAGCGTTTCTTTTGGGTAATAGCAGCCTGTCACACTTTACATGGTGATCACACAGACCTGCTCCTCCTCTCGTGTCTCACCATTATTTATAAATGTCGAGCGGGGCAGTGATTGGGATGATCACATGAAACACACAGAAGAATAAATAGGTTTATTTCGATGTGGTGCTCCACTCAGTTGGCATTTAGCAAGTCATTTTAGTGCAAACCTTGAATGTTTGTCAACTTAAGTCACTTTTTTTTTGTAAATATCTATTTTGTAAACATCATTTTGCAGATTTCATTTACACCTAATCGCTTTTTTCTTACTGAGGCTGTCAAATTGTTTTTAATTTTCTCCACATCGATCAGGAGCAGACCACCTTCATATGTGTGTGCATCGCTGAATTCCTTTCGCTCTACGAGACAGAGCGGCTGATCCAGGAGCTCGCCAAGTGTCATATCGACACGCACAACATCATCGTCAACCAACTCGTCTTCCCTGATTCAGAGAGGCCGTGTAAAATGTGTGAAGCCCGCCACAAAATTCAGTCCAAGTATTTAGACCAGGTACGTCTTTTGTGAACTTTTTATTCTTCAGCTACATTATTGCCACTGTTGTCTTTAATGGGTTGTCCCCCTGCCACAGATGGAAGACCTTTATGAAGATTTCCACATAGTCAAACTACCATTATTGCCTCACGAAGTCCGAGGGGCCGACAAGGTCAACGCCTTCTCTAAACAGCTTCTGGATCCGTACAAGCCACCAAATTAGTGATCCCCCTCCCTGCGGTACAGCTCTTCTGCTTATTCCAAGACAACCCACCTGTGCAGTCTGCAGTCGCCTCCGCCTCCTCGCTCCTCCTGCCAAACATCTGACCCTCCAGCCACAGACTCAAGTGAATCCACTCAGTCATCAGTCCATCACGCAAACCAGAGCAGAAGCAAGAGCTGTCTTTATGAACGGGGGACCTGATTAAACACACACACACACACACACACACACACACACACATATTTAACTCGTCCGCTGTCTTCATTTTTCCCATATTGGTGCCGTCTCATGCCCGCTCCACCATTTACTCCTCAAAAAAACATTCAACTTTTTCTGTACAAATATCTATTTCTCCATCCTTCAGTACCAAAACCTCTTTCATGAAAACAGTGTTTTTAACATGATGCTGTAGAAGCCAACAGCTTTCAGGTACATGTACAGTTTGTTCATGTATCTCTCTCCTCACTAAAATAGTAGCCACCATTATCACATTTCAGGAAGTTATTTCAAGGTACGGATACCTTACAAAGCCAGCCTGATCTGTGGTCTTGAGCACATCCAACCGAGACCATCTGTTATGGTTACAAACAATGGTGGAGCAGCCACTAATGTGCATCTTTCACCAACCCAACGCCTCAATATTTGAGGCCTTGCAGGGGTTTGAAAGCAGTTTTTAACTGATGCAGCTTCTCACACACATAATGCTTCTATAAGTCTTCATCATAAAACTTTATCCCATCCTGGTTTACTGGTTGAATGCCTTATTTAGCATATTGGTATGTAAAATGCATTGAATGTTAATTACGTTCTGAATTAATGGATTTGGTGAAAAAAAAATCAAAACCTTATTTTGTGCTTGACTGCTCCTTGGATTGCTCCCAAAATAATGTTATTGCATCTTTCAAAAAAGCTTCTTCTTTCTGGATGCTTTTGTGTTTATAATACTCTGTTTTCTATAGACTATATCTTATGTTGCAAGTGTTGATTAAACTTGCCTCCAATACGATCCTTCTGAGTTATTAGTCTTTTATCTGTTGGTCTGTTTTTTCTTTTTTTTTTTTTTTTTTGGTCATAAATGTACTTTTATGTGACATGGATGACCCCCAAATGTATTTTTTTTTGTTTGTATATGTGTATACAATTATACACATAGTTGTCAATGACTATAATAGATTTTAATTTTAATTTAAGGGATTTATGATTGATTTTAGATAAAATAGTAGAATCTTGCCAGATTCCTGACTTTAGTGTTATTACAGGAATCAAGCTGTACTGGACAATCTAACCTCTTGGTACTTAAAATAATAAATGATTCATTTTTAGAATTTTTAATAAATATATATACTTTTGAGCTGAATTAAATTTATACATTCCGGCGGTGTCATCGTAACCAGTTCATTAGGCTGTTGTTGACTCCAACTGGGATCATTTTCATCATCAATAAATGGGATTATGTCACCCCACTTGGTTACTTTCTTCTTGTCCAGATGAGATAAAACGCATCATTTGCTGCGTTATGACTTTTAACTGACAGACATTTGATTGAATCTGCGGACTAAAACACAAGGGCAACACTTAAAATCCCGTAACGAAGGAAGTTGGTTGTTGTTTTCGTATCACTTTACGCGAGAGTTCGCCACGGTCCTTTTGCTGCTGTTTCATAATTCCCCGCTGGCCGGGACGGTCGTGTACGCTCTCTGTGCCCCGGCCGCCGCTGCGGCCTGTCGCTTGTTGTCCATCACAGAGCCGCTCTCTCTCGGTCAGGGGCCGCACTAACGAGCTCCTCCTCCTCGTTTTGGGGATTTACCCCGGGGCGCACTGACCACTGAACGCACCACGGAGGCTCCGAGGATTACTGCCATGCATCTGAGCGAGCCTGGAGTTCACCGAGCTGACACCGAGGGGTGTCGGGCTTATGAAGAAACACAAGCCGCAAAGGCACAGAGAAGAGCCGAGTACTGGGTGGAAATATGAACTCCGTTGTCGAACGGTGCCAATTACGCACGGGGATGCTCTGAGCAAGTGGGACTAAACACCGGAAAGGTGAGGAGATGATACTTTTAGTTTGGGTAGTTTTCACTGAATATATTACACATTCGAGACAAGCGAAAACTTTTTTTTTCTTTAAACGACTGGAGGTCACAGAATGTTTGCGTCTTCAGTTTCTTTGAGGAATCTCCGTCCGTTCGTCACCAATGACCGTCACTTACACCGCCAGAGTCGCAAACGCTCGTTTCTGCAGCTTTTCCAAGTTGCTCTTAGCCTGGAAGGGCAGCATTTACAGGTTGTTGTATAAAGAGTTCCTGGCTTTCTTCGCCTTGTACGCGGCCATCAGCTTAACCTACAGGTAATAACGGAGTAAAAGGACAGCAACTCTGGCGGGCTCATTGTTTATTTCCTAAGATCTGCACTTAACATTTCATAGATTTTTTCTGGATGATGATCAAAAGAGGTATTTTGAGAAGCTGGCTATTTATTGCAACCATTATTCCAGTCTCATCCCGATGTCCTTCGTGCTGGGTAAGTCTATCTGTGTGGCTTCCTTGTGAAACCTTCAGATGTTGACCTGATCCTGTTTCTGCCATGGGTAAGCGAATTAATGTGAGCCTGCGCCTTCTTCCAGGTTTCTACGTGACCCTGGTGGTGAACCGGTGGTGGAGCCAGTACACCAGCATCCCGCTGCCCGACAGGCTCATGTGCGTCCTGTCAGGGGGCCTCCAGGGGAGCGACGAGCGAGGCCGCCTGCTCAGACGCACCATGATGCGCTACGCCAGCCTGTCGGCCCTGCTCATCCTCCGCTCTGTCAGCACGGCCGTGTTCAAGCGGTTCCCCACCATGGACCATGTGGTGGAAGCCGGTGAGCAGACAGTGATCCATCCTTGGAGTGATCTTTTGATCACGTGACATCACAAGTGCGTGAACGTTCTCTATAGCAGCGTGAGCATAAACAGGACAGGCACATCCTGAAATTCTCTGGTGATAAAGTTAATCTAGCGCTTGTTACAAGATCGTGATATGACTGCTGTAACAGTCCCACAGTTTTCTACACGGACTGTGTGCCAACTCTGATTTACTCTGACACTCAGAGCAGAAAACAACAATAGACATCAACACAAGTCCTTAGGTCTTATTCTGGGTATAATGAACATCATCCACTCACGAGTGCTACATTTCATCAAAGCAGTGTGGTTGGTTGTGCAGGATTCATGTCCCGAGAAGAACGGAAGAAGTTCGAGGGCCTCCACTCTCCGTACAACAAGTACTGGATCCCCTGTGTTTGGTTCTCCAACCTGGCAGCCGTGGCCCGCTGCGAAGGCAGGATCAAAGACGATCACACCCTCAAACTCCTGCTGGAGGTTTATACGCACACACGCACACACACACACACACACACACACACACACACACACACACACACACACACACACACCATGATCTGCATAACCACTTGTGAAGAATTGTTTGGTTTAAAATACAAGTTGTACAATAGTGCCAATGAATGCTGGAAAATTTGACATCAAAACCAGCTTTGACCTCACTGAGTTGACAATAAAGCAGCGTCAACTCACCCTGAATGCCTGAATATGTGCCAAACAGGAGCTGAATGCGTTCAGAGGCAAGTGCAGCATGCTGTTCCATTATGACATGGTCAGTGTTCCCCTAGTCTACACTCAGGTAAGACTTCTACCACTGCAGATGGATTTGAGACTTTATGAACATCATGCTTTAAATAAAATTTGGGGATGAGACCGGTGCATAAAATGATACAGTTTTCATGCAACTAGGTCATTTCTGTCTTCACCTTTGGTCTTGATCAGTATTAAAAGTTGAATGTTAACCAACATCCAGTCATTAACTTAGCAGAGACCTGCAGGAGAGAAAGATTAGACTGTCAAGACCGATTGCAGTATCTCATTCTCTCCAATAGGTGGTGACATTGGCTGTCTACAGCTTTTTCCTGGTCTGTCTCATTGGCCGTCAGTTTCTGGACCCCACTCAAGGTTACCCGGGTCACGATCTTGACCTCTACGTACCCATTTTCACTCTACTGCAGTTCTTCTTTTATGCTGGGTGGCTTAAGGTCAGAAATGTGGTCACATGTAACCGAGCACTGAGCGCTGTGAATCTTCATTTTGTCCTGAATCTTCGTTTTGTCCTGAAGGTGGCCGAACAGCTGATAAACCCTTTTGGAGAGGATGATGATGACTTTGAGACCAACTGGCTGATAGACAGAAATTTCCAGGTCTTAATCACATCCTTTTTAAAGTCTATGTTAATGTTACCAGCACGAAGCTGACCACTAAGTCTGCCTGCAGGTGTCTATGATGGCGGTGGATGAGATGTATGGCGATCTACCGACGATGGAACGAGATCGCTACTGGAACGATTCCAACCCCAGACCCCCGTACACAGCTGCCACTCTCTTCGACTTGCGCAAACCTTCTTTCCAGGGGTCAACGTTCGACATGGCGTGAGTGTCGGTGACTGGGATGGCTCAGTGTGGCCCCCTCCAGCAGTAAGCATAGATCCCTGCAGCATGTGTTTCTTGACAGAATCCCTAAAGAGGAGATGCATTTCCAGCCTCTGGAGGACATCGCAGAGAACCTGGAGGAGTCGGGAAGTCGTCATCCCAACATGGCTCTCTTCAACCGCCTACTCAATGCAGCCCCGTCACCCAGCGAGCTAATGGGAGGGGCTCTTCATCGCACTTCAGCACAATTACAGAGGCTGCGCCACTCGCCCAGCAATGACCAGTGCACCAGCGATGAGGACGACGATGAGAGCTGTAAACTCGGTAAAGGTGGGTCTCTGCCTCTAGGGCTGGGGCAGGAAACTCAGAGCACTGTATGCAGCTTCAGGGAGGAGAAGAGCAGCAAAACCCCACTGTTGGACATCCAGTTTAGGTTGGAGAAGAGCGAAGAAGAGGGGCAGGAAAAAGAAAATGGCAAAGCGGAGAGTACAGCTGGAAGCACCCATGTGATGTCACGGCTACCTCCTCCACCCAAGGCATCGCCTCAGCCAGTCTCCAGATTCACCATCACACCCCGTCACCCTTCGGCCTTCCTGTTTCACCCGACTACCCACTCCAGTCTGGAGCACTGCAGTTCCCAGCCGGTCATCAACCAGACCAAAGCTGCTCCAACTGTTCTCAACGCCTCCTTTGGTGGAAACAAAATGTCCTTCCTCGCTGTGCCGTCTCCTAACGAACCTCAGCGCTTTCGGAGCGTGAGCATGGGGTCTGAGCTCACGGGCTCATAGTGGAGGGAACGCCGTTCCCATAAACACGGGAGTATCTGAAAGTACTGGGTTAGCTGCATGTTTCATGACAAAAGAAGTCATCAATATGAATCTGTGGGTCTAAAATTTATCTGATTCTGCGATTAGATTTACTTTAAATATTGATGTTATTTTATGTTTTAGGTTAATTCTAGTTTGATCAACGTTCCCCAGCATGCACAGTAAACCCACCTTCTCCCCCACCTCCTAGCACACGATGCACTTGGCGAGAAGGATATAAGTTTAGCATTTTTTCAGATATTGCTTTCACCCTGAAACCGATGTATTATCTAATATTACAACTAGTTAGCTGGCTTCAAGGAAAGGTAGTCTAAAACAAAACACTTTTTTAAAATCTATGCTGGTATTAAGATGATAATGATTCAAAGTTGATGATCCGCTGATTATGCGATTTTAAGAGGATTGTGATTTATATTGATGCACTACTTGTTACCTGCTGCAGTCACGGCAGAATCGATGTAACTTTCCCAAGTGTTTCACATCCCACCATGACCATCCCTCTGTCTTATATACACTTTTTATTTGACTTATGGGCCCATTTAAATGAAATTACATTTTAGCAAAAGATTAATGACGATACGGTGTGATGAGCTGTTGGTCCAGTAGGGGGCAATCAATCACCACTTTTCGACTCCACACGTGCACTTACTGAGGAATAACTTCTAATCTGAATGCACTCTATCCTATCAAACTTCATTTCTACCCTTGAAATGACGTAAATGCATTAGCAGCATCATTGTTTACATAACTGTCAGGTACTTGACTCGGTTTGTTTCCCCACACTGGGACTTTTTTTCTTGTGGCAAATAAAAACTAAAAAGTTACAGTTTGCTGAGGCGGAAAAACTGGATCATCAGTCCGCCTCTGTGGGTCTCTGTGCTGAGCCTTACAGGGCAATTATGCTCCATTAAAAAGAGCACGTGTTTTAAGGTTTTTATTGTAGTAAAACTGCAGATCAATCTGACAGCCAATGGATAATATAAGTGTTGACTAGTTTAGTAAATACTTATTGGGATATATGATTCTTGGCATTACAAAAAATATAGTGATGGCCGAGGAAATATTTCACTCAATAGTCAGATGCGTACAAATTAAACGTGACAATGTTTTGGTTAAAATCTCATTTTTTATGTTTTCTTTATTAGATGATTGTGATATTGAGCAATATGGTGACAGTTACTGCACTCCCTGCTACAGTACTCACGATATTGACAGAAAAATTTTATATCAATTGTATTTTTTTTTATGATCTTGTCTTGAAAATTAAATCAATGTAATTTTAATTTTTACAGTACTGACAAAATGAACGAATATTGGTTTATTATTAATTTCCTAGCTTTTAAAAATCATATTTTGCCAGCAGAAATAAATTTGTAGACTACCCAGTGAATAGAAGTGAGTTGATGATTATTCTGATGATTATAAAAACGATGATTTAACCTTCCCATTGTAAATCCCATCAGTACTAACGTCGACCAGCAGGGGGCAACAGCAGCAAACAGGCAGTGACGACCTCTCCCAACAACCTTGTTTCCCGTCATGACCAGGCTGAACTCATGGATGAGCTCCTACCTGGGCTGCCGCTGGGGGCCCAGGCTCCTTCTGGCCTTGGTAGATTGCCTCTGCCTGGTGAGAAAAGACTGAGCTGGCCCTGATGTGGAGTATTTGCTTAGATGGTGTTGCTGCAAAGCCGAGGTCTGCAAGAGGGAAAAACAAACGTCAGGGGGGGAAAAAAAATCTTACTGATACTATTGTTAGTATGAAAAATACTAAAAAAAATACACATCATCCCTTATAAAAAACATTATTCTCTCTGTTTAGAATCAGCATTAATGTGAGTGAATCTGTCCACTTGAGGGTCATGTCCTCACCATGGTTTGCCATGCTGCCAGGATTACTTCCTCCTCTTCTTCCTGTCTGGTGATCATGGAATCACCTGGCTGACCCCGTTGAAGAAAACTCTTTGACCCAATCATGTTCATTTAATGATTAAATGCTCCACAGTCGACACCCAATAACTCACCTCAGCTGCCGGTACGGAACTCATGAACTGCTCTTCCTTCTTGTTTGTCATAATTTCACCTACACAGTCAAATTCAAGCCAGTTACACCCAAGGAACTACTTGCGTGACTGTGTGCACCTACAGGCCCGTGACCTCACCCTGGTGTTTGCAGCCCGACGCTGCTCTCGGTTGTGTTTTGCAGCAGAGGCCCCAGTTTTGTTGTGTCAGCCAGAACAATGTGGAGCGCTGCTGCTGGCTCCTCGCCGCAGTCAAAGACGCCATCCTGCTGACTCGGACACATTCGCTGTCAGCCAGTGATTTGCCGTGCTGGGGGGGGGGGCGGCGGGGGGGATTAGTCCTGTTGGTTACCACCAGAAGCACAATGAAATCAGATTGACGCTAGTTCAGGCAGCTCAGCACAGAGAGCGCGAAGCAGCGAGATGTGTATCAACGGCGTGGAAAATATTAAAAAAAAAAAAAACAAAAAAGGGGCCGTTTTGTCGTTCGCATCACATCGCAAAGCGTTTAATGTTGAGCTGTTTGTTAAACTGAGTCACTGTCAGTTTCAGTGACCCAAAAATATTGCTGTTCCCCTGATAAACAGTCAACCAGCATCCTCAGAGCCACCACTCTTATGAGATCGCACAAGATGGAGCGGCAGAGTTGGGCCATTTGTGGCCATTTTGGTACCGACGCTCCTTATTTGCTGGGTCCTGGAGTCAGTGATCACCAGCAACAGCCCATTCCAGTCTTTGCGTTGGCTTCAAGAGAAATGTGGTTTATGTGTTGTCATTAAGTGTGAAAAATGTGTGGGAGGATTTCAGAGAATCGTGCGCATGTGTGTGTGTGTGTGTGCGCGCGTGCGTGTATGTTATTTTTCTCTGGAAGCAAAATCACTTAAATCAGGAGGTGGGCCTGCGAAGGACTGATTTCAAAGTTACATCTGCTGTTTGTGCCGATGTCTTATTTACAAGGACGTGCACGTCTGGTCTGTCCGACTGTACGCGACCGCATGCGCCCAGCTCTGCAGGCCTGAGTGGAAATGAAATGCACTCCTGAGACAGAAAGGAAACAGGCAAAAACGTGGGAAGAGAAAAGTACTTTCAGAGATTGAAGTTTCTTGGAAGCTGCCTCATCTGAAACGTGAATTTTTACGCTGCACCTGAACGTTATTTACAGTAAAACACCGTTTACAGCCTCAGCGTTATGATGGGACAGGATCATACACACGTAACACTCACTCCGTGTTTGTTGTGCGACTGTAAAACTCCTGACCCTGTACTTTCACATTTGTTTTTGTCTGCAGCGTCTCTTTACAGTGCGTCCGTGCGTGCGTGCATGCGTGTGTGTGTGTGTGTGTATGTGTGGTTGTGTTGGTGTGTCTCTGGCGCTCCCTGTCTTACACACCCTGTTGCACGCAGAAGTACTCTCTGTTCATGACAACCAGTCTGTCTCGTTCTCATCAGCCGTGTGTAAATCTGTCTATCACACATCTGTTAAGAGCTGGTTATTTCTCTCTCTCTCTCTCTCTCTCTCTCTCACACACACACACACACACAGAAGCAGCTATAGCCTACTGATGCTGAAAATCTTCTTTATCAATTACGTTCATGGAACTCTTCGGACAAACACGGTAGTGGCCTAAATGACAGAATGAACACCCAACGGATCAGAAACGGGCCTTTTTGTGCCTCCAAAATATGATTCTATCTCAGAAACAGTTGCGCTGTGCACAGCAAATATCAGACAAAGTGAGTCCTGATCTTTTTTTTTTTTCCATCGTGAGCCGGAATATTTGGTCGGTCCAACCTTCTGCAGCAGTGACAGCAGCGCGTCTCTCTGGCACAGCGTCAGAGTTTCAGCACTAATCTTCTCTCAGGCCTTCTGCGGCCCAAGCCAGAGGTTCTCCACAGAACGGATGACAGATCTGTCCAGTTTATTTTACTACTGTTTTCAGTGGCCTATTCACCAACAATAACTGACACATTAAATACGCCAAATGTTCTAACAATTTAGTCCACCTTGGCTATTTTAGCATCCAAGCTTAGCATTAGCATCAACCAAAGAAACACAATCTTTTCCTCCAAGGGTAAAACCATGTATGCTACAGTACATTTGGATTGTTTTACCTAATGAAGTGTGAGCTAATGAAGTGTACAAACTAACCTCGGCAGTTTTGCTGGAGTTTATGAGCTGGGATATTTCCTGGCAGCGACCCCCCCCGAAGCCTAGGACTGACTGTAACAGCAGGATGTTCCTGCTCCTAGTCCGCTTTTACATTTACATCTTTTAGATAAACATGGGCTGATTTCTGAATAAGGCCCTGATATGCAAAGTTGATCACTTAAAAACACCTTTTTGTTGCTAAGCTAAATGTTTCTAGCCTCATGTAGAATGCTCAAATATTGTAATTCTATCACGCGACCTTAAAAAAAAAACACCCACTATTTTAAATTTTAATAATTTCACCATGTTATGTACATACATAAAGTTTCCAGTAAATTCCACCTCCACAGCCCTGCTTTATCCATATAATGAGGCATGAAATGAACAGGAATAACAATGCAGTTTGGGGTAAAAATGAAATCCTTAACGATCTGTCCATCCAAAAAAAAAAAAAAAAAAAAGTCCACAACTCCATCCCTCCAAAATGTGCAGTCCTGGGTCTCACTCACCATATTTCACCTTCTTATTTGCCAAAAAATGAGGTCCAAATCTGCCAGAGGGGGTTGAATATCAGGGATTCAGATAATCCCAGTCCCGAGAACACATGCAGGCGACTTCGGTTCCAGGTTTTGCTCTTCACTCCGCTGGCATGACTTCACAGTTATATAATACAGAAATTATATTTAACAACAACAGATGTGGTTCCAAATGATAACATTTTAAAATCTAATTAGGCCGTGTCTGTGGTTTAATGGGGAGATATATTTTGGCACAAGTGGGCTGGGGGTGGAGATGAAGAAGACTTTGATATGAAGAAGCTCTGAAAGCCACGCACACGCCGTGGTTGTTGTTGAATCACTACTTAGATTCAGGTTTTTTCCAAAAAAAAAAACACTGATCCCTTACAGGTGTGTCCATAAAAGTTGCCGCGAGCGTGTCAGGCCCAGTACCAAACCTACCGGTTCCTCCTCCTGACCATGAAGCTGTTGATGTGTGAGCTAATGCAGTCCTCGCTGGATTGCTCCGGCGGCAAAACATGTTTTTTTTTTGTTTTTTTTTTTTTACTGCTGGGATCTGCAAACTGGCCAAACAACGTCTGCAGCAAGACCGCAGGTTATTATCTGAAGACAACCTAAACATGTTATTATTTCTGGGTGCACAAACAGACTCAGAATGGAAAATATGTTTTTTTATTGTTTTTGTTTTGTTTTTTTGTTTTTTTTTTTAAGTTTCTTCAATTAATTAGGATAATAATTAGAGGTGGGTATTTAAATTATCTCCTCCTTTGCTTGCCAGTCGAACGTCCCGTTGTACTGGGCCTTTTATTTTAAAAAATAACCACTTTGGAGGAATATTAATGAATTTTAAGTTACAATACTATGGATGAAAAATGTCTTAGGCATTTTTATTGCTTTGGCGAGAGCCCGATCTCTCAATAAAACTGGACTGTGATGAGAAGAAAGTGAAAGAAGCGACAAGCTTGCCTTCCTGCTGCCACGAGGCCTACCGCCAGCGTCATGCCCCAGCTGCAGGGTCACACATCTGCATCCAAAGCAGATGGAGAAGGGAAGGAGGGAGGTGGTGCGGGATGTACTCCAGGGCCGGGGGATGACATGCTAGGGACCGACTCCCCATCCCGACCCCTTTGCCCTCCTCCTCCTCCTCCCCCTCCCCTGGATTTCTCGTGTCTTGCCCTGCTCCCATGTCACCCCTGGGCTTTCTGATGGATGCTGACAGCAAGGGCTGTCTGCCAGCCCACGATCCACCACCCCCCATCCGATCCACGCCCGCTCGCCTTCCCTTGCTCTCCGTGGTTCAGCGCTGACCACGGTGACCTTACTTTGGAAGTTGCCATCAGAGTTTCTTTGGGGGGGCAGATGTCGGAACTTGGCTGTCAAAAGCACATCCGCCATGTTCTCCGTCACCCACCCATGGCTTATTAATCATAAGCGGCGGCCCGGGTTTCCGTAACCCTCTTCAGATACACACACACACACACACACAACATTAAACTGCTCTGAAAATGAGTCGTACACATATTTATCTCATGATGTTTTACTGCACCGATCAGTTTGACACCTGCGCTCAGACAGCAGTTACACAACCGATCACGGGTGACGACGGCCCGTCAATCAAGCCATAAAAAAACGAACAGCACCAGAAGGGTGTGGCATCGCCAGGAAACACACCTACACTAGCTTGTGCAAATTCTTTAAGGACCACTGAAAAAGATAAACCAGGTGGAAGGCAGCGTGCAATCGGTCCAGCAGACAATAAGGATGAAACTGGGACAGACACCCACACACATACACACACACACAGGCTGTTTATTATATTCTTTCTTTCTCAGAATACTTCAATCCACTCTGCTTTCCACGCCGACACAGGTCAGTAATGATGAAGTAAACTTTCTAAAACAGCCGACGCGGGAAGAGACAGCCGAGAATGTCTTCTCGTTGTGGGGACTTGCATTATTCATGCTGTCAGCGAAGACAATGTTGAAGTCACAGGCGTGTAAGTAATTGCGTGTGTCACATAAATCAACAGCGATGATGACCTCATTTCACCGCATAACTCCCACTCATGTCTTTGAGGAGCTCCAGATGCACATGGTTGTACACACACACACACACACACACACACACGCGCGCAAAAATGAAGACTGTTTATATTATTCTTTTTCAGAAGCTAACTGGAATAAAAAGAATAGAATGAAAACAGATATATTCAGTCTCACCTGGTTGTGTTTTTATTATGTCATTCAGGTTGTAACAGAGCGACAACCTCAACCGTGTTGGTGACCTTTGGGGCAATTTAACGATACTTCATGGAGTGCACGTTTATGACGCCACGCTTAAGCTAGTACCACGTAGGCCATAAGTGAACAGACCGCGACATTTGTACTGATCAGTGTTATGAGTAGAACATAGTCTGGACCCACACGCAGAGGCAGAAGTGCCAATGGTTGCTGTAAAAGTCTTTATTGTCCAAAAATAACTAGAGAAGCAAACTAAAAATCACTCGACACGCTAGGAAACAGCTTTACAAAAGAACTAATTAAAAACGCTAGATTCAATAGGTTAAACTGCTACAGAAAATAAACAAAACCACAAGGAGCAAAAACAACAGAGGGAACGCAAGAAAATACAATTGGGGAAACTCACAGGGAAAACAGAGAAAACAGCTGAAACAACCATTCTAGCAACGGGAGCCCGAGGAACCCGGAAATAAATACGGGCCATGATTAGATTGGATTCAGGTGTCCACCGATTAGTCCCAGACACAAGGAGTAAGAGTAGCAGCAACACAGGAAACAGAACTAAAAACACACAAAATAAAAGCATCCGCCTGGAACCGTTACAGATCAGTGTATCATCGGCATAATATTTTAACATTAGAATATTAATTTTTCTTTTTCCAAACTTATTTGCTTGGATGAGAAGAACTGAGATTGCAAAACCAATCTCTGTCTGGCATCTGAAGTAGGTCGAACCGGATGTGGTCTCGACTGTTGAAAATAAACATTTGCTTGTAATTTTCATGGATCCATCTGATTTAAAGTGTTGAAGCAGCTAAAACGTATTTAATGACGCTATTTAACTGTCATTAAATTCGGTGACTCCCCCCTGCCCCAGGCCATGATTGAAGGGGTGAAAAAGGAGAGAAGCGCACACAGCTGTCTGGCTAATCTCAGTTAAATCCTATTTAAGCCCGTAAGACCGAAGATGATCTTTTTATATCTTACAATCTATTGTCCTTTATAGAATTCTGCAGTGAAGCGTTGACTACAGTCAGACGGAGCACAGTCACGCACCAACCCTCGGCAGTGTTTTCGGCCGTTGCCGTCTGCGCGCTTATACAGGTGTTGCACCTGGCAGCAAATCCAAATACCCGTCTGACTACCACCACACCTGCGGGAACCACAGACAGCCACAAAACCTCTTTCACTCACAGACACGTGTTTACACGGTCTCTCCCTCTCTCTCTCTCTCTCTCTCTCTCTCTCTCTCTCTCTCTCTCTCACACACACATACACACACACACAGTTATTTGAGTTTACTGGTGAGCAGATAACAGCAGCATTGTCCTCACACAGACAGACAGACAGACAGACAGACAGACAGACAGACTTAACGTCCACCAAAGAAAATCTCTGAAGTTATGAGCTGTATTTTCCCATGACATTACAAACACACACACACACACACAAACAAACAAACAAAACTTCTCGTGTAACAAAAAACAGACGCGTCTGGTCGGCCTTGTGGTGTAAAATAAGCCGGGCAGCATTTTTTCACCAGGTTTCAGTATTTCAGCTGCATAAAGTGTTAAATAGTCAGAAATATATTTTCCCTCCGGAAAATGTTTGCACAAGCAGCTTTTCTCTTTGTTCCTAGCCTCGGGCTGACCTGAATCCAGAACGGGATGTCAATAATTTCCCAAGCATTTATTTTACGCCTCCATCTGTGGCAGTTCGTGTCTTGTCTTGCAGCCCGTTGTTTTGCCGCTCGGAGAGCCTGGAGAGGTGATCTCATCCGCACCTCGCTCCTCAACCCCCCGCTCCCCCGCTCCCAAAACAACGGCGTATTTATCTGACCGAAATAGCCACCTCAGCTCGGAAAAACCCGAGTCAAGGCAAACAGAAATAGGCCAAGAGTTTCCAAGGAAGCCAGTCTGGGCTAGAAGAGATGGGTCTGGCTGACAAAAGGACGCTGGGCAGCGCGAACAAACACAGCTTTTCAGCTGCGGAGGGGATGAGAAGAAGCAGCTACAATAAAAGCTGTTGTCATTCTCGAGCACCACTCGGACTCGGATTCGAGGAAATGCTCATATCGCTCAGTCGGCAGCAGTCATTTTCTTTTTTTGTGACTTTGAAGGCTAATAATTCCCACATTTATTTATTCATTTGTTCGTGAAGAATAGGCCCAACGTGACTGGTTGTGTGTGAAGAATTCAGCTTGTGGAAAATCACCACGTTTTAATGAAGGCCTCATGCCTTTTAAACGGCTGTAACAGAAAACACGACAATCAGGAAAGTAACGAAAACGGCTCGGCAAACACCGAAAATACACAGCGGTCTGGCAGACACAAACTCAACTGCCATTTTTTTGGTAGTTTTTTTTTTTTTCTGGAGAGACTGAGGAATGTTTTAGTTTCCTCTTCATATCACATTGTTTATTGTGGAAAAGCCAGAATCTCATCAAAACCAGCTGTCACCTAAGCCCGTCGCCACGTCAGATCTTATTTGGCAAGTGGGTTCCCAACAGCTAGTCCTTTTTTAAAAAAATGTTCATACTTTAAAACCTAAATCAGGGCAGTAAGATGTTTGATGAGGAGGCAACAGGAACATGCTCTGGACATCTCAGAAGCTCTTACGCCTGTTTAATGGTGGCAAATGTAGACACTTTCGAACAGATAGGGTTGGTGAAATGGAAATGCAAATCTAGCGCGCTGGACCAGAGCTGAGTCAAACCGAGTTGAGCCAGGCCAGGATATGTAGACAAGTATGCAGGTGGAAAAGCCCCAAGCTGAGTAAGCCCCTTTTACTCACCCGGCCTGCTTTTACAGCCAAACTATCCCCTGCTGACCAACTCAATCCAGCCTGCAACACCCTGGCGACGATGTTGCTTTTCTTTCTTTTATTCCTTTTTATTTAGCTTATGCCGACAGGTCAAACGTAGACCTAACCTTTCATGGGTTTTGTGAACAAGTCTAAGCGCACAATCTAAGCACAGTGTGTTTGAAACGTTGAGACATCCGACCACCGACCAGACCGGAGAGCCGCGCAACGAGCAACGCCGCAGCGTTCACAAAGACAAACATCGGCCCACCTCAGATGGGGAGAAAAGGAGGGTGAGAGGAGGGGGTGTTGGAGAATTAGAAACACATTCCACTTCCCGTAAACGCTGGAGAAGAAGCTGTGAGTCACTGGAGCGGTTTAAAACGGGCCCTTTCTAGTTTCGAACATGCGGCCTTTGAACGTCTCCCGGAGGAGCTTTTTTAGCCTCCCTGGGTCAAGAGCCACTAACGATGCTACTCTCCCTTCTTCATACCAGCCACACTTATTTGTTGAGTGACTAATTAAAGCGACTCATTCGCCGACTGTCAGACGTGACAGCTTGTCTGAAAACTTCCTTGTTTACAAGTTCACCTGCAGGTCACAGATGGCCAAAGCTGAAAAATCCAACGTGCCCTTTAAATAAGTATTGACACCGTTTGCCAAATACTTTTAGGGTTCTTCTTGTGGCCGTCACTTTTTGCCAATAAGACTTACACACACAGCAACACAAGATACACATAATAGCACATAATAGGCAGAAAAAAACCCCGCATGTTTAACGCTTGTAATAAACCTCGAGCATGTTTTTCCAGTTATGGCAGGGAAATATTTTACTGCAAAGTCAAATTGCAAAACACCATCTGTGGAAACCCTCCTTCTCTCTTTCTTTTCATCCTCCTGTCTACTCCCACCACTGCAGACAGACAGACAGAGCCCCCCACCTTTGAAAACAGGAAAAAAAAAAAAAAAACAACAAGAAAACAGAGGCTATGAAGTGAGAAGGGTTTTCCATTTGGGTTCACAGGCTGCACCCTGAGTCAGGAGGCAGCGAGTCCTGCCGCAGTCACACGCACAGGCTGATATCCTCACTGACTCCACTCAGGAAGAGTCCGCGTGCGGCTGTTCCCTCTCAGCTCTCCTGCTGGTGGGACTGACTCACGCGCTGAGGTTCAGGTGGACTGGTTACCAGTCCAGGCTGTTCGCGCTCTACGGGAGGTCTGATTAATGGCGGATCACATGGTTCGGTCCAGCTGGACCGAAAGATTTGTACCTGCTGTTGGTGCTGGCGAGCCGGCTGCTTGACTTTCACCATGGATGTGCACAAATATAACACAAAGACAGACACAGAAGGGTGACAAGGGAGGTCCTAAAACATCGAGGCCAAAGCATCTTTTTCACCTCTGGTGGTAGGAAGCAGCAAAAGCAGAAAGTCTCCACATGTCCTTGAACATACATCTGAAATAGATTTGCTCAGTTCCTGAGCGAATCAGTAGTTGGACTTCATACATATTTGTGCAGGTATATAAGGCTTAAACCAACAGAACGCCTCATTGCCTTAGGATTTCTGAGCAGTGTGTTTACAAGACATGAGATCTTGGCTCAAAAATTAAAACAACAACAACAAAAAAAAAAAAAGATGCATTTTTGGAGTCAGTCACAGTTGTGAGTCATCTGAGAAGGGCGGAATGGGCAGCTCCGTAGAACACACACACACACACACACACACACACACACACATGCACACATGCACGTACACACACATCCTTGTGCTTCTATCTTTATGAGAAATTTCATAGCCATAATGGAATTCATACCTAGCCTCTTTACCCTAACCTAAACCCAAATTCTAACTAAACCTTAAAACTGCGTCTTATCCCACAACCAGTCCTATAAAGCTGTGCCAGCCAAAATGTCCTCACTTCCCAAAAATGTCCTCACTTAGAATCAGTATTTTGGTACACAGTATGTAGGAAGTACAAGGACACACATGCATACACACACACACACACACCCAAAGAAGTTAAGACAGCCTTGTTCGGGGGTGGGCGGAGGTGGTTGCGGGGGGCTTCTATGATGATTTCCATTTATTTTTCATTTGTACAGACTTAGCCTAACGCTATCTTACCCTGAGGCTCTGTGCCATGAAATGTAATAATAGATTTGTACCACCCAAAATTCTGGCCCCACTAAGATGATCAGGCCACACACATTCACAGCCACACACACAGCCACACACACATATGCACACAGCGAGAGCAAGAGAGCGCGAGCGAGAGAGAGAGAGAGAGAGAGAGAGAGAGAGAGAGAGAGAGAGGGAGAGAAGAAGGAGAAAAAAAACACACTCTAAACCTTCCTCATTGCCCCGGCTCTGCACCCAGGGGAACAACGGTGACTAAGAACGAGTCACCAACTCACACACACACACACACACACACAAACTGCAACAAACTTTATTGAATCAATTCTTTGAGCTTTCACCTGAAACACTCTGTTTCATCTGGTGACATGTGACCAGTGATCAAACGAGGTCTTATTGTTGATTGTTATTATGGCGGTTAACCTGTCACTAATCATTAATTAAACCCGTGTACAGATACCGTAATCTGGAGTCCTAAATGTGATAGCATAAGCGCTGGAGCTTAAGTCTATATTTATTAGGGTAGCGATGCTAATTCTGCCTTTGATGTTAAATTAGGGATTAGCATCGCCCTCATGCCAGAACGCGTTACAGCAGATGCAGCCTAACATCATAGCACAGCGTTTCAAAACAACTGCCATCTCCAATCATTGTTGCTGATGATCATAAGGTCAGCGGTAACAAGATCCATATTATATTGTGTCAAAAATGGAGACGAGATTAAAGTTGGCCGCTACGGCGAGTGTGTTGCATTAATTTAGGTTGGAAATGCCTCGCAGGTTTGGAGGAGAAGGGATTTTGGCTGAGCCCGCCACCCCCCAACTCATGTTCAGCCATTAACAGAGACAATATGAAGTCATCACTCGCTGATGGGATTTTATTGCCTGTAAAAATAAACCCTTCGTGCTTCCTGAGAAGAGGTTTGAGCACGAACCTCACACTGTAACCTTCCTAATTTCCTTTTCATCTGTGCAGAGGGGACTTTATTTTCAGGCGTTTGCGGTTTAGCAGGTCTGATTCAGAGACAACTTTACATTTCTAATTCGCAGAGAAGAAAAGATGCGGAAAAGGAACAGAGAGAAGAGGGCAGGATACGCATCGAGGCAGAAGAATGGAGAAAAGAGGAAGAAATGAAGGGCCAGATGGATGGATGTTGTAACGGAGAATGGGGAGGTGAAAGAGGGCGGTTAGTTGGCATGGGCTTTGCGAGCAAATGCATGCGTCACTGAAGCTATTCCAGGATGCACAAATGCTCTCTCTTTCACTCTTACACACGTACGCACATTTTGATAGGCTTTGACTGTTTCCTTGACAACGGTATAGTGTTTTCAAGGATCAGAGGTGGCAGTTACGCACTTGTGTTTCAACACAGCTGTTCAAAACTTGTCCACCAGCTCATTTATTTTCCAGGAAACTCGTTATTTCAGTGTCCCTCGAAGGGAGGCCAGTGTCCCTCCTCTGCAGGAAGTCGTCACATTTCATATGTTTTGTTTTTTTTTTTCTACGCTACCATATAAAGTCGAGGAGGGTGTAGGCAGAAAGGTGCCTGAGTCAAAAACCCAGGAGAGCCTCCGCAGGCCTTGATGGCAGAGGAGGAGGTTTTAATTTGTGCTGTGGACGTGTCTATTTTCAAATCATCAATCTGTTTAGAAATCCATTGACGTCATTTTGGGACTGAGGCAAGCAAATAACCACAAATCTGGATAGATGTCAACACCGTATCTGCCACCTCACAACGAGCTGACGATAAAACTGAGTTCATATTAGACACGAGCACGCGGGCACACACGCTCTAAGGTTATTACTCTCTGGATCCACCTTGAATCACGTCTTTATCACCGATGCCTGTCTTTGCCTCGCTGTGTCTTTTATCCGCGCCTCTTTGTCCTTTATTCTCTCTTTCTGTCTCATCCAGGCCAATCACCTGGAGCTGGTTTCTGCCTCATGAAAGAAACTTTGTCCTCACCGCTGTTCCACCGGGGAAATGTGGGTCTGGAGTTTGGTCCAGACCAAGTTTTAATTGGTGACATGACAGTTGTGGTTGATTTTGCGGTTACAAACAGAAGATAAGTGAAACGTTTCACCCTTTTGGGTGATCATAGAGAAGATAATAACCTGCATCAGGGTCCAGACGCTGCTGGTTTTCCTTCTTTGTTACCGGTGACATCTGGAAGCATGCTCTGGTGAAGCACATGCATTTTCCATCCACCAGTAAGAGAGGGTGTGTGATAAGACAGTCATTCTTTGTTACTGACAGTGTTGTCTCTGTCTGCCTACCTTCACCCGGGGGAAATTCCTCATTTTGGTCTTCGTCAGTCCATGCTTGGACAAACTCAAACTTGTCTTCGATTTCCCTGATACTGTTGCTCTTCCTCCCGCTTTGTCTGCACAGGAGAAAAAAAAAAAAACAACAACTGAGTTTAAATGTGGTGATAATAATAGTGCATGTGCATAATTAGCACGCAGAGGGCGTGGGAAAATATTGCCAAAAATCGCTCCACAGGAAGATTACTCACCTCCAAACTGCCCGGGAACCTTGAAGGCCTCCTTCTCGGTACGTGCAGACATAGAGCCTGTGGTCACTGCACAGTAAGTCAGATCCTATACTCTAGATTATTAATGACGTGTCATGTACTCTAATCTTATCTACATGTGCTAGTCCTGGTGTAAAAGTCCCAATTTCATGATCCAGATTTATTGCTGCGATTACCAGTTCTTGCCTGCTTGATACTGGTAATACAGGTGGCAATACCAGTCAGTGTCCAGACCGTGAAGTCATGGTGCACGGATTAAAAAATGACAACTATCGATTATCTAATCATCTCAGTTCTTATGGAGTCTTCTTAGTGGCGACGGTAATCGTATCTTTCTGTAATGTTTTGTGCACACAGTGAAACAACTGTGTGAAATATGTGCAATATAAGTGCAACTATCTTTAAGCATTTGGTATATTGGAAATGCATCCACTCTTTCTTCCGTTTGTGCGTCCTCTCTCTATCTTTGGGGGTTTTCTCCATGTGCAGCCAGCATCCACCCACAGCACAAACACACATTATTCTGACTGAAGATAAGAGCGTTTCAGTGAAGTGTGTGGCATACGCCCACGTAGATCACCAGGTATACAGAGGCCGGTGCATGGATTCAGGCATGCACGGTCAGGCATATGTGCACCACAAAAACACAGAGGCAGCCTCACAAACAAGTACTGACGTATACGTGGTTAGCTAGACAGTAACGTTTGTGACTTGGAGACACAGATTTCGGATTTGACTAAAGTTGTTAATCAGTAGAAGAAGAATATTACAGAAGGTCGATGTATAGAAGTCACCATGTCAGTTTCTGGCAGTGGCGATGCGTGCGTGATTACGTCCGTCCCTTACACAACATTCACTGAGGTGACTTCAGCCTGGTGCAGAAGTTGATAGTGGGAGTCGCCTTATTGGCAATCAAGACACATTTCAAAACAACACATGAGTGATTTTCAGCTTTGTGATGGTTGATCTTCCCATCACTTGACTCTGGGGGGGTGTTCATCACCTACTTCTTATAAGACCACCCATTATGTGGCTAACTCTCTGGCTAACTCGGGCTATTTCCCTGTTAGCAGCTCAGCAATCAAGGATATCAATATAATGCGCTGATTAATTTTATAATCAGTGATGGCACATTGGTCTCCCTCATCTTGGTTAACAGTCATCACACCTCTGGCTGGGAACAGGAGATTTACTGCATCATGACATTAACAATAATGCCGGTTGTGGGAACTCTCACATGCAAATGTGACACAGTTCCCTTATCTGTCAGGACATATTCATCAGACTAGCCTATGGTCTTCAGAAAGTCCCCAGGCACACATCACCCAGCAGTTGTCAGCCTCATGTCACTGCATGAAGTCCTACCTAGTGCAGCTTTTTCTCCTAATGTCTGCACAGTTGCAGAACCGTGCAGAGGGAATTCCCCCCCCCCAACCAGGAGGATCCTACAACCTTTCCCACTGGCCAAAGAAACCATTAAAATCCACGTACTATCAGCATTTGGGGACAGTATGAACATAAAAATATGAACAGTTAGACCCAGGTTGTTTTACCCAGTCTGAAAATGTCATCAACCCATCAAAAGAACTCATTCCATATATGTAGATGTAATGTTGGCGTGGCGATACAGCAAGCACCCGGTTTGTCTGACAGAAACACAATAGTCCCTACCTACACGTCACTACAGGAAATCAAACGTTTCCTGCCATATGTGACACAGGATGTGAGGTTAGTAACTCAGCATGTTTGAGTATATTATGAATGAGTTCCTTTTCTCACTGTGGACCACAGCCTCACTTTTGAAGATCTGTCTGGGGTAATCATTACATGAGATGTTCTGCTTCTGCACGTTAGAGGTGGAAATTTGGGGTTTATGCATTGTCACCAGTGTGTGCTGAGAAGACTGATGGTGTGCATTTGCACGTGCGTGTGTATGTGTGTGTGGCTAGAAAGGAATCATTTCATTTCCACTAAACTGATGCATTGAAACCAGTCCATTGGTCTGGACTGCAGAACTGAATCCAGCAGCTGTGCAGGGAGAAAAAAAAAATCATACAATTACTGAATTATACAACTTAATACATTTTAAAAAAAGGAGTCTTTTTTTTTTAAATCTTTTCAAAAATACAGTTCATTGGGAATGGAGTGTGTGTATCTGCGCTAATTCATGTAGGAGGCAAAAATTAGCACGTAAAAATGACTGCGCATGACTTAACTTTGCTGCGACTGAGCGGCGAACCGATCCCAACGCTACCAACCTCCAAGAAAAACCCACAGCTCTTTTACTTGTTGTTGTTAGTTACTGGTGATCACACTGCCGCAACACTCATCTAACACGGTGTGTGTGTGTGTGTGTGTGTGTTAGGGGTTAAATATCAAGACCAATATACAGAGTCCTCATTCAAAGTCTTAATTCATGATTATGAATCAGTTAACACTGTAAACAACAGCCACTAGAATGGAGGAACAGCAGTGTTTAGCATGTGGGCTGCCGAAAGCAGTGTGTGCGTGTGTGCGTGTGCGTGTGTACTTGTGCGCGCATTGTGTTCGATCACACACCTACACGAAAAAGAAGCCTATCATCCTTCCTGCGTATTTGTTCCTGCGATGTGAACAAGGGTCAAGTGTTGCCTCGGGGCAGAATTTTAAAAACATTACTTGTGCCAAAGAATGTTGACATAAAAAAACAGCCCACGGGCACACAGCATGCTCAGCGAAGCGCACGTAGCGCACACATGTGTACGTGGGGAGCGACAAAGAGGCGGATGAGTGCGATGGAAGGACAGTAGGCATGCAGAGGCCCCGTGCAATGGAAGGATGGGAAAAGAGGCTGATTTTTTACTGATGAAAAGTGTCTCGTGGTTACTGATTAATCCAATCTGATGGCGCTATAACAACCTCCACCTCATTTCTGGGCACCAGGCTCCACCAGTAATACCAGACAGCTGAGAGGTAGAAAAAGAAAAAGTGCAGTTTAACCGTTTCACTCCCAGGCAGAATTGAGTGGCTGGTGGTTATTATGAGTAAATCCTCTCCCTCTCAGTCTCTCTATATTAGTGGTTTCACGTCAATGAGCACAGATGAAAGTGTCAGTAGGCCTCTCCCAGTCACGCCTGTCTCTGCTAATACCTGATAAATCAATGAACGCTATGACGAGGCATCATCTCCGTGCACTGCTTGCAGTTCCTTAAAGGTATGCTTCACTTTGTCTTTGGGAGCAGCTAAAGCTGTTGTGTTCATCACTTCATGATTTCAGTGCCGACACGGAAGGTGATGTTTTTGTGTTATGAGTACTGAGCCCTGTCTGTGAGCCCTGACTTTCTTTTCTCCCCCCTTTGCTCTCATGGGAAATGCAAGGGGAGGCCCAGCTCTTAACGATACATCAGTAGAAGCAGGCTGTGACTAATATTTTAGTTTTAATCTTCATAGTGTCAGAGAATCATTGCAGTCTTTATAGTTACTGAATTGCCTTCAAAATAGGTTCTGTTTGTAAAATGAACAAAAAAAAAAAAAAACTTCAACTCAACTTCTAAATGCTTCAATGCCAGTCCAGTTCCTCTCCTTGGTAACGGTCTGCCCTATGACAGGGATTGCGAAACAGCTTTCCAAGATGCGCAGCAGCCATGCTCAAGCAGACCGAGCTTCCCAAGAAGAGGAAGAACTAATTATATACGCTAAAGTAGACGAAGCAGAACTGAGAGGTGGTGTTTCTACTGCTTTGACGACGCTTTGGCCCCCTGTCTTGTTTCAGAAAAACTTCAGCCAGGATGTTGAACTATTTTGGCTGAGATGTGTTACGATAATTAGTTAATGTAGGTCATAAACCCAAGCCAGGAGATGTAACATGACCTAGTATTTATAGGCTGATGTGGGGGGGAAATGATCTTTTGTTGTGCAAAATCCGAGTGTCCCACACAAAAAAGACCCAAAAGCGAAATGCCCCCATTTCCATGAGTGTATATTTATGTGTCATGTTGTGGAGGAAGTGCCGAATGTTGTCATGGAATGCCGTGCTAATTTTACATTTACACAAAGCAGCTGTTAGCAAGTCTTTCCCTTTTTGCTACGTACTGCCATACATCACGTACATGATGGGAAGTGCAGTTTTAAAGGCTGCAGCTTGATGGTAATAAACTTATCTGGAAATTCTGTTGACATCATAAAGTCATCAGTTTAACTCTGCCATACAGAGTTCATAGGCGACAAAAAAAAAAAAAATCACACATACCCACACACTACCAGTCAAAAGAATAAAAACAACAGATGCGGCAACTGGAGGCAGCGCCATGGTTCAAAAACCGAGACGGCGTCTGAGGGGCTCTCGCATGCCTCTGCCGTTCACACCGATACTACCTCTGACCAACTTATCTTTTCTTCTCATGTAAATGTGTTTCAGCCCAGCGTGGTGAACCGCTTCTGGTAAAACTAAAGAGAAGTGGGCTTTGTCAGATGCTGCCTCTATATTGGTGTCAAACAGCACTGAAGTCAAGCGAAACGCCCGAGTGCTGAATTCAGACAAACATTTAAGGGGCTTGAATGACTAATAAGAGAATAAGTTAGTCTGTATTATGACTGTAACCCCTCTCTGTGAAGATAATTTTAATACGAGGTGGATGTTCTCAGCCGTTTGCTTATTATTAAAGCAGAGTAATAATTTCATTGAGCAGTGAAAAATTAATTCAATCAGCATTTAGTGAAACTACACATGTATTCAGATTGATTTTCCCTCATTTTTTTGTGTGCATGGTAAGGAGAACTTTAGTGGACATTCAGATATTATATAAATTGACGAATGCCCCATAGTCTCCCCGAATGACTCCAAGGGAAGAAACGCTCTTCCCAACACCCTTCGCATCTTAATTTCTGAGAAGCTGCAGAGGGCAGAAGTGCTGATGAGCGTCTGCCACAGCGAGAGCATCAGCACGAACCCGGGTCACCCACACAGTTTTAGCCCAGCTCACACCACTGCACAGCCGCTCGACACCTTCCTGCATCAGAGCAAGCCACAGGGCGCTTTGGTAGACTAACTCGCGCTGATTTAGGACTGATGTGTGCATGGTTGTCGGGCAAACTGCACCCGGATGAAGTGGAGAGAGAGAAGAAAAAAAGGACGATTCTTGGTAATCTTGGGTGTGTTATTTGGGTTTCAACCATCAACTGCAAATTTTTTTTTTCGCTCTTTATTACTAACAGTCCGCGTTACAATCTACTCACCAAAGATAAACACAGCTACCATCTCTCATTTAAATGATCTGCTGGGAAATTGATTGAAGTGAGGCCCAGACCTCAAACCACAGCCTCTTGTCATTGAGAATAAATAAGCCAAGTCATTTAGTGCTACTACTATTACTGTTCCGTGTGAAAGAGTATGTGTTCCTCCCGCGTTTTTATACTGGGGGTTAAGCGCTGACCACGCTGATCTCAGGCTGAAGATAGGGTGGGGGGCCGAGGGAGAACGCCACCTCTGTGAAGCACAAACAAGAATTCAAGGTCCTCTTCACACTCGACGGATGCTGATTCACGGTGCTGCGCTGGTGCCTGTTTACTCATTTGAAAAGCTGGGTTGCGCCAAGCGGACCTCTACTGTAACATGTCTGTGACTGGACGCGTCCACGGCTCCGTGTCCTCATCTGATTTATTTGACTCTGAGGCTGTTTGCTGATTCTGCACATCCGTTACAAACGAGTCCTGACTTTACACTTTCGCAGGCCCGCCGTTGCCACAGTGGCACCGCAGCTAGCCCATAACCGCAACTTAATGAGGAATTGAAAACGTGGCAGAGCCAAATCTTCCACACCCTGGCCTTCTGTCACCTCACGTTCACTTCTCCTATTTTTCACAGGAGTCAGACAGAACCGCCAGTGATCCCCAACAATTCCAACCTCTGACCACGCTGTTCCTTATATATTGTGGAGTTTGGACCTTTGTGCTGAGGCCACTCTTCATATTTTTCAGCGCAGCAATGTTTTGGTCACCTTGTGTTTACCGTGTCTGGTAGAGTCAGAACACACCTGTTTGGGTGCGTTTGCAGAAGAGGGCGTGTTTGTCTTACTCACATCCCTCTCTTAACTATTTGATGGGTGTGTTAACCAGTCCCTCATTGCTTCTGTCTGAGACCTTTGGGTGTTTGTGCATGTGTGTGTGTGTGTGTGTGTTCTTGTACTTGCTACATACTCGGTACCAAAATACTCATTCTACTAGCAAAGTGAGTACATTTTTAGAAAGTGAGGACATTTTGGCTGGTCCTCACAACTTAAGGTTGAGGTTAGAATTGAGTTTAGGTTATGTTTAGGGTCAGGAGGTTTGGGTAAAGGGCTGGTAAGACATTATTCCTATGAATGTCCTCACCAAGACATGAGTACAAGGGTGTGTGTCCTCACATTTAGGTGAACTCAGATTTTTCAGGTTCTCAGGTTATTCTGCTACATTTAGGTAGCAGAATAACCAGTCAGGAATGAGGAAGAAGCAATCATCCATATTAATACAGCTGCAGGGGCTATACAGGGTTTATTGTCTTTGTGCACTGCAGTACGCACGTTCTGGGATCTAACCGATGACCTTTGTAACCTTGGAGTGACCTCTGTCTGTAAAACCGAGCATATAACAGTACAACCACAAGAAGGTACAAAGAGAAAAGTCTTGCTCAGTCAGGCTCATCCCCCACTCCCAAATAACATGTTGTTGACTTTCGCAATCAAAAATGGAAACAAGGAGCTAGCTCAATTAAAAAAAAACAAACGTGCGTGTACAATTAGATTAGACCTAATTAAACCCCCCCACTTCTTGCCGTTTGCCTTTTTTTTTTCTTCTTTACAGACTGGCATAATGATAGTGAGTTTAAGCATCAGTGTTGATGGAGGAGAAGTGGGAAGGACAGCTCCATATGTATTCCGTCAGCCTGGGGGTGTGGCCGGGTCTGACTGCCTTTTCCTGCCACACTCATTTGGCCCCGACAATCATCTTGTCTTGTGCTAAAGGTCTCTTGTTGCTATGAGGCTCCTTGGCACTATCTGGAAGCTACAGATGAAAGAATATGCTGATTAAACATGCCTTCATTAAAGCGATTAGGAGCACAAGGCCGTTCAATTTCCCACAGGCAGCCAAATAACGAAGAGCTGGATAGAGATGGGGGGGAAAAGGCTTTTGGCGAAAGGATGGGATTTCTGGAGGAGCATGGAGGAGAGGACTTGCATGTTAGCCTTAATTTAAGAAACATATTAAGTCCTCTGACTAAACATAGCACGAGAGGGGGCAAGCTGCTTTCTCCTCGGGGGGACAGCCACGCTTTCTGGCCTGACCGACACCCTTACCTGACTCACCGCACCTACAGGCCACTTCCAGGTCATCGAGCTTCCAGCACGGAAGACCTTGCCAAAGATGCAGGAGAGGCGTTAATTCTGGTTCATTTAACACAGCCGGACGGCGTTTTATTGCCTGACTGATCTGCAGTGGCTTTGGTGTGAGAGATGGAGGGAAGGGGGGAGGAAGGGAGGAAGTTCAAATGGTGACGAAAGTCAAATGAACATCGGCGTCTTTCAGGCAATCCTCAAATTTGTGATTTTCTGCCTCCAGTTTTGCATGTGAACAACGTTAATTACAGAGACTGGTCAAAGAGGACACCACCAAACATGTCTCTCTGAAGAGCCATCGAGCTTAAATGCAGATTTGTGCCGAGATGTATGTAGCGGATGTTTTTATAAACCCATAACCTTTTTGCAGTTGGCGGTTTACTGGAAAGTTTTGTAAATTAGCATCAGATTGTGGATAAATCAATTGTGTAAGAACCCCTGGATAAATATGAACTCTGGTTCAATTAAAATAAAAGTCTTTGTTCTACAACTAAAGTGAAAATGATTTCGGGCTTGTTTGAGCATAAAGATAACAAAGGGACGTTTTGCCGTCAATGTTCCCCATCCCTCCATCTGTGCTCTGCATGATACCATCAGTATATTCTCATCAGTTTTGACCCCGGTGATAAATTAAGAGGCCATGAAGGAGAGAGAGTGTCTCCGGCTGGAGTTGGCTCCACTCTGCGTTCACGCTTCTTTCTTTTCATATTTCTGCTTCTGCTTTTGTCCTTTGCCATCCTATCTGTCACTCTGAATCACACCAGCACTCACGGAAACTGACAGAATCGCATGTATGAGGTGCCTGAGCCTCTCGGAATTTCAGTGCACAGCTCCATGTAATCAAGTGCATGTGAGCAAGAAAATCCTTCAGACTCTCACAGCCAATTAAGGCTCTCATATGAGAGAGTCACATATGAAGGTTCCGTTGGGGAGTTTCTGCCACATGTCAAGGCCGCCACAATGGCCCAAAGAGGTGCTCGTGTGTCTCCGTCTCTTAGGATTGATGTCAGAAGCGCTGGGTCGCATGATAAAGATAAAAACAAACCAAGAGATAAAAAATAAATTTCACTATACTAATGATATGATCTGTTTGAGTCTTCTAGTGTTTATCTAATTCTGAACAAATATTTATCAGAATCTCACCGCTTTCAGCGGTTACGGTTGTGTAACTTCTCAAAGCGGCGGCCAAAATAACCTTCAGTTTAGTGGAAGAGGACGTTCTGAAACTGGAACTGCCTTGATACTTGTTCCCCTGAAACTTCTGTTTCTGGTTCCCCTTCAGTTTCTTCCTCCCCCCACCCCCTCCCCGACAGGAGAGCTGACCAGGAGGAGCTCTGGCTGCACCGACCACCACACAACCGCTGGCCAAAGTGCAACTTCGACGACTTCCAACGTGTCATTTCACATTCCGCATTGAATGAATCTGATGACCACAAAGTCTCACCATAAACACTAATTTTAGGGCAGAAAACGCACGCATGAAGTGCAGTTTACTGCTAATAATGGGTGTTGAACTATCGGGAAAAATAGTCCTGATGACATCACCATGAGGTCATCAGGCTTTTTTCAGTGTTGGCTTTAGCATGAATTTATATATTTTAAGAAGCTTTTACACAACAGTGTAATGCGGAATTTAACAAAAGTGTCACTTTGTAATTTTTTTTTTTAAACCAAATCCTCACTTAAAGACGTTTTATTGTAAATTTACAGTTGCAATTTTTTTTTTTAATTCTAAAAGCATTTTCTGATACCAATCTAGGCCATTTGTAGTTATGGCACTATGCTATCTGGGAATATGATTTTTTTTTTTTTAATGAGAACACAAAATGTGTCACTTTTTAAATCATACATTTATGCAGTTATGTATATAAAAAACTGCTAGATATTTTGCTACCAAGCATAAAACAAAACAGACAAAACATGGAGAGGACAGGACATTAGTATGATCTGGGTATTACCAGAGAAAGAGTATTGTGTTTTGTTGTTTTTTTTTTTTTTTTTTTTAAATCACAGGTGTTCTTTTTTTCACTGTCTCACACCTCAAGGGCCCTGTTATCTGTTAAAACTTGACTTGAGGAATGTTTTAGGTTCAATACACCGGATTAAAAAATGAAGTGAGAGAAGGAAAATAGTTCAATGAATAACTGCCTACTCCAGTGCAGATTGGGAAAACTATTTTGCAATCTTGATAAATTATCAGCCATCTCGATCACATGTCTTGCTTTTTCAGACATCCATGTGCTTGGTTGAATTTTTTTCAAGGCATCACGCCGTAGAGTTTACACCATCTCCCCATCCTCTCCCTGCCTGCAGGCTGAAGGAGAGCAGAAGTGCACCTCCTCCGCCTCCCACATCCCGGAGAGCTGGAGGCGCGCCAGCATGGGATCGGCTTCCCGCTCCTGTCAGGGAGGAACTGGTGCGCCAGGATTTCCAAATATGGACTGGCCGAGTTCAGTTTGGACCACACAATTGAGCTCCACATGATACAACTCCGCTGATAGGGACGGTGAAGTTCTACTGCCGAGTGTATTAAACTCTTTCTGGTGGGTTGTGGTTGTTTTTTTTTTAATGCCGAACAATGTGGCATTTCGCTAAGAAGTGTAAATTTATTTGATTTGAGATTTCCTCCCCCCGCATCTCCCCCCCGGACGCTGAATACGTCTCGTCTTGTTTACAGGCCCTGTTCCTGGCAACAACGTCAGTCTGACATCCTGGAGGCGGAGCCCGCAGCGGAGGCAGCCAATGAGCAGCCTACTTGGAGCGCATGTGATATAAATAGAGCCGAGCGTGACCGGTGCAAGTCACTATAGAGGAATCAGGAGAGGAGTTCACGTTAAATGCGGAAAAAGCAGTGTGGATTGAAAACCTCTGTATTAGTCACTGGACTCCGCTTTGAATCCAACTGAAGGCACAAATCGACCACTTGGTAGGCTACAGCACAGTTCCGCTATTTTGGAGTTTTTCTCTGTTTTGATAGATTTGATCTTCAGTTTATTAATTCAGCGGGACTTTGCGTTGAAGATCACTCGGGACACTGACGCCTTGGTGTTTAAGCAACACCCTTTGCAGCGTACACTTATATTCTGACTGTCTGATTTGAAATATGTCGACAATAATGGAACAACCTTTTTATGACGACTCGTTTCTTTCTGCTTATGGCCATCCAGGCGCAGCTCTGCCAGACTACAAACTGCTAAAGCAGAATATGAACTTGAACTTCACCGATTCATATCGGAACTCAAACTTCAAGTCGCAGCAACACCTTCGCTCCGACAGTGATTTCTATTCTGCGGGGACGGCGGACGTCGGTTCTCTGAAGCTCGCCTCTCCAGAACTGGAGCGACTGATCATCCAAAACAGCAACGGGGTCATCACTACGACGCCGACACCTGCCCATTACCTTTACAATCGGGGGATCACTGAGGAGCAGGAGGGATTCGCTGACGGCTTCGTCAAAGCATTGGACGACTTACACAAGATGAATCAGATGGCTCCTCCGAACGTGTCCATCGGCACCGGTGGCGTTCCCTGTCCGGCTCCAGCAACCGTGTATGGGTCATCAATGCAGCCAGAGCCCCTAGAGTACACCACCTTGAGCAGCTGCACCACAAACTCCAGCCTGTCATCTGCAGCCAGTTACCCGTCCACCACTATCAGCTACCTGCCGCACCACCAGTATCACCAGCACTCCCAGGCCGTTGCGCACGGATCTCACCACTTCCAGCATTCCCTGGCAGGCGTGGGCATTCACCCACAGCGGTTTGGCGGATTGAAAGAGGAGCCCCAGACTGTCCCCGACATGCATAACAGCGACAGCGGCTCTCCGCCGATGTCCCCGCTCGACATGGAAGACCAGGAGCGCATCAAGGCTGAGCGCAAGCGGCTGAGGAACCGGATCGCCGCCTCAAAGTGTCGGAGACGCAAACTGGAGCGCATCTCTCGCCTGGAGGACAAGGTGAAAGTGTTGAAAACGGATAATGCAGGACTTTCAAACACGGCTTCCCTGCTCCGGGAGCAGGTGGCTCAACTCAAACAGAAAGTCATGACGCATGTGAGCAGCGGCTGCCAGCTCATGTTGGCGCCCAAAGTCAAGTCTTATTGAAGAAGCGCAGCACTTTGGACAGTACACTGGACAGTAAAAATACACTGATGGGACAATGATCAGCGTGTTCATACATTCACAGAGCTGGACCAATGTGGTTTCTTTGAGAGACAAGAAACAGACCGTCGTCACACAGACTAAAACACTCCGGGCATATTTAAACAAGTCTTTTAAAATTGTCGTCCTGGCTTTGCCTGTTTACAGTTCAATTTGTGCTTCGTTTTTATGTAAGTTATTTGTGTTTGTCAGGTTGAACCTGGTGAGCCTGTTTTCTCCTTTTTTTTACCTGTCAAGTGAATATTTAAGTAAATGAAATTGTGAAAGCAAAAACTGAATTGGGTTTTGTTCTTGGATGTCGCCTGGTGTATTAATAAACGTCATTAATGTAGTTTTAACCGCACTATCGTCGGCGTTGGAGGCGTCCCAGCGTAGGCTTTTTTATTATTTCCGTATTGACGTACATACGTCAGTCCGTATATGGTCCGATTTTGCTGGCAAACGTCACATGTTGAGAAGGTTTCCGGGAACTCCCTCCTACATTACCCGTCAGAGCAGCTGCGCGGTCCCGTTCACACCGGCGTGCGTCAACGTAGGTTCACTAGCACAGGGTTCATTTAAATGAAGGGAGTTTCCACCCCGATAATGCCTTGCTGCTTCCCAAAACAAGTCACGAGGACACCAAAGTAAGGAAACGTTTGAAAAAGTTCCACAAAACCACGCAGAACCAGACTTCCGGTCTGAACAGGCGAGCGTGAATGCCGGAATGTAGGCGACGGTATAATACACCCAAGTGACGGAAACTTTAGAAGCCAGATCGGCGACTTTGTTTTGATTAGATAAGGGTATTTGAGAAATCTTAAGTGGCTGAAATGTTTAAAATAAAAACGTTTACTATTTATCGTCTTACAGTTTTCGATTGGAATCCGATCTTTCCCAATCAAATTGCGCAGATATTTGGCAATATCTCGCTGCTGCGATGACTCATCGTACAATCAGTCCAGTATTAACAAAGAGCAGATAATCTTGCGACATACTGAGATCCTCTGCCAGACAGCGCAATAAAACAAACTTGAGGCAAACAAAATAAGCGAGGAACGCCAGTTTCCTGGCCGGCTGTAGGAAGGCCTTCACTACCATCTAGTGGCCAATTGTAAGATGCCTTTTAACACAAAGTTTGAACAAACAAAAACACGCCATTCTTGGTCTTGTCACCCACTATTTAATAAACGCGGTTGCAAAAACACGTAAAGACTGAGGAAAAAAAATATTTTCTCAAAAAGTTACATTGCTTTCAGTGCTTGAGACTATGAGGCTACCTAACCAAAGTACAGCAATTTGCAACAGGTTTTACCTAGAAAACACTGAAATTATGGGGTTTAATGTGTTTGATTGGACGATACTGCTTCACGTGGACACCTCTTATATGGAGGTAAGTGCTAGTTGGTAAAACTCCATCCTCTTCAGTTTTGCTTGGAGAAGAAAGTTTTGCTCTTCTCTACATCAGGGATGATAGTGTCACTCCCAGGTTTCCAGCCAGCGGGGCACACTGGGGGAGGGAAATGGAAAAGTTCACCACAAGTACACAAGTTCACAGGTACTGAACTCTGCGCACACTGTGCGGGGGAAAAAAAAAAAAAAACAGAGTAAACTGACAAATGCAAGGTTAAGTCTAAAATAAACCAGCTGCATGGTTGCAGGTAAACCTATTCAAAAGTGTATTTAAGTTAACAACACAGCCAAAAAGAAGGTCAAAAAAGTTCAGTTAGGGCCAATTTGTGAAAGCCATCTTTCCATAAAATATCAGAGTTTCAAAATTCATCACAATCACAATCATGGTTTTTTTTTTTTGCGCAAAGTCCCTCAGAACTCCGCAGCTCATTCAGAACTCCACAGGTTGTGTTCTGACTAAGACTAAGAGGCGTGACCACATTTCACCTGTGTTGGCCTCCTTACATTGGCTTCCAATAAAATTTAGAGTAGAATTTAAGATCCTCCTCCTAACCTACAAAGCTGTGCATGGTGTGGCACCATCATATATCTCAGATCTAAGTGAACCATATCAGCCCTCTAGGATACTACATTCCTTAGATTCAGGTTTACTAGTTATACCACGAATCTCCAAATGTAAATATGGAGCCAGGGCCTTCAGTTATCAAGCTCCTCTGCTGTGGAACCACTTACCAGCATCAGTCCGGGCGGCAGACACCCTCTCTATATTTAAGAGTAGACTTTAAAACCCTGCTGAAACGTGGTTCTTGGGATTTTACTCACCTTCTCCATATTTGTCAGTGAACTGGAAGGCCTGGACCAAGCGCAGTGTTTCGTCTACAGAGCGGCCCACGGGCAAGTCATTGATGGTGATCTGCCTCAGGACGCCCTTGTCGTCGATCACAAACAGACCTCTGGCAGACAGATTCCAAAGTTTCAACAATGCCAACAACTGTCAGTCGTCCTCAAGTCATTCAAAGCCTCCTTGCTGTAGTAGTAACAGTGACACTGACAACCGCAGCCCGCCTCACCTGTATGCGATTCCGTCATCTTCTTTCAGCACGCCGTAATCTTTGGAGATCTTCTTGGTGAGGTCGGCCACGAGGGGGATCTTCATTTCACCCAGACCTCCCTCTTTTCTTGGCGTATTAATCCTGTCAATCAAAATACAACTTTCAAAGCATTTCATATTGCAAGCAAAAGAAGAGCAAAAATGAAGGCATACATTATAGCTTTGGGGTAAAAGAACAAATTTAATACTGATTTGTAAGTGAAATTTGACCTGACAGAACCAGTTCTGCAGGTTAAACTGAAAATATGAAACAATCTGTGGCACATGTGGTTAACCACTATGAGCACTACGCTGCAGTACCAAATCCACTTTTTCATGTGCTAAAAAGTGCAGATAAATTGAGAGGCCGTTACGTCTTCTCTGAATATCAAGACTTAAAAGTAATCAAGTCTTTGCAGCAGAACCAGTAAAACAAAAATACGATAACTACTAGAATACAATATGTCTGGTGAATATGCTGGCAAAAATCAAGCTCTGCTATCATCTATAGTTTAACCCCTCCCCGAAAAAAAAGTACAATTTCATAGCTTGCTCACATGTCTGGGATGTCTTTTGTAAACTTGTAAATAATCATGATTTAAATTAAACTTCCTTTCACTCTGCATTATTTCTCACCATGCCAAATGGGTGAAGTGGGAGTCTATGGAGCAGCCAATAACCTCGCAGTTGATGTTGCGGAAGTCCTCGACCCTGTCGCTGAAAGCCACGATCTCGGTGGGACACACAAATGTGAAGTCCAGTGGGTAGAAGAAGAAGACAACATATTTTCCTGAGCAAAATAATTGAAAGTAAATTAGGTTTGCTGTAATTTGTAGATGTACATCTACTTTTCCACATGAACATATGAAAGCACCGTTACCTCTATAGTCTGAGAGTTTGAGGTCCTTGAACTGTCCATCCACTACAGCTTTGGCAGTGAAGTCTGGGGCTGGCTGGCCAATCTTAGCATTTCCAGAAGACATGTTTGCAGATGACTGAGAGAGATAACAGTTACTGGACTGACTGATAAGCACAGGCAGAACCTTGGCTTCTTCAAGCGATAAATAAAATGTAGCCTAAGGATTGTCCAGGTTATGCAGGCTTGAAAGTCTTCAAAAGCATTTATTCAGCTAGGCAAATTGCGAAGTCACATGAAAGTTATTCAACACGCAAGAACAAAAGCATATTAAGACGCTTACATAACCATGAACATGGGGTGCGGGGTGTTTTCCAACGGGTGCGGGTTTTCAGTAGACAAAAAAAAAAGTACTTTAATAACTGGAATTATTAAAATTTTGCATGGTCATTTGGAGACTGGTTAAGCAAACGATGTCGTGTCTTATTGAACTATTAGCAAATAAAAACCCCTCAGTTCTCGTACAAAAGTCCAAAAGATATTAAACAGCGAAAATGACAGTGACCAGCCTGTGATATAAGCTGCAACAAAGGGACAAAGAAACAGCCTGAAGCAGATCAAATACTTGAGACAAACACAAAATGCTTTGCTAGCTCATCGTTAGCTTAATCTTTGGTGGTTTTTTCTCTATTTACTTCTGCAACGCTTATCATGAGGAGAGCCAGACAGATATAAAATAAGCACACGGTGATAGTTTCACACTTACCTGTCTTTATCAGGCAAGTTGCTGGAGGAGCGTAGTTGTTCTGCAGAGGTCGACAGATCACCCGAGTGGAGGACTACGCGTTTATAAATAGGCGGGGCTAAAGGAGGCCTGCGGAAGTTACGGCACTTCCTTCAAAATAAAGGTTGAGAAACTAAGAAACTCGGTTTCTTTCAGGTTATTATTTCTTCGCAAGTGTTTGTTTGGTTAGCGTATAGATGTGTGATAAAATGCTCCGATATTTTTAAGAGACGTGTTTTGTCGCACAATAGGAACATTTGAAGTGTTAGCGCAGAATTACACTTTAATGTATATTGTTCTGCAACACTCTGTAGAGCTATTAATGGTGTATCATAAATCAAGGGTTTAACTGTATTTCAATGAAATGAAATAAATAATAAAATAAAGAAAAAATAAATAAATGTCAACACTTTACAGATAGCATATTTATAAGATATGCGCAACTATTTTGAAATAATGACATGATGATAATCATAATAATGTGTTCTTGTGTGTAATTTATTTATTAGTTGTAATGTAAAAAAAAAAAAAAATAAAAAAAAATAATAATAATAATAATAATAATTAAAAAAAAAAAAAAAAAACGCTTTAAGACTTTATTTTGAAAAGCAGGATGTGTCCATGTAGGTCTGAAGCCTAGTACAGTTAAAGAAGCTGGAGTACTAAAGCAGTCTCTACAGAGTTTAAGGTAAATCAACTTAATTTTTACCAATTCATATTATATTAATATCAATATTGGACATTATGTGTGTGACGTATCACTTTTTGGCAAGGAAAAAAAGCAGTTTGAGTTAGTGTGCTGGTAAACAAAGAATGCAAAGTGGATATCTCCTAATTTATCTTATATTGGTCAGATCTTTTAAACTGTTTTGACCAGTTGCTGTTTAGATTATTTCATTAGCTTTTTTGTCAAGAAATGAGAAAAGATGCGAACGAGGAAAAAAATGAAAATAAACACTAAGAACTCTTTATTATCCTATCATTTACGTAACTTAATAAGAAAGGTGTGTTTTTTTCTAAAGATTACATACATGTAAATATAAAGCTGCTGCAAAGTGAAGTTTTGTCACTTCATTAATTTTAAAAGCAAAAAGCCCCGTCAAAGGTTTCTAGACACGGGCGCCGCCATCTTTGACTGTGTTACGTCACAGAGCGGTTGGTTTAAATAGAAATAACTTTGACTAATGTATAAAAATAATTTTAATACCTTCTTAAAGGTCGTCGTAATAGTTTTCATGTAGTTCAAAACGGCTTTAACGGTGTAAAAACAGAAAACAGTCCACTTTCAAACGCTTTAAAAATTTATTATTTTTAATCTGTAATAAACAAGCACTACCGGCAGGGAGTGTTCACGGGTGCAGATCAGTGAAGAGAGACACAAAAGAACAAGAGGAAGTTACGGGGTGGAAAATGTCAGTAAAATATGCATGTAGCGTTAAAGTACACAGTCTTGTACCTTTGAGTCAGGATGGCCTTAGTTAAACTAAGTTATCCTGTAATGCCTTTAATTAGATTAATCTTTTTATGGATTTTTTGATTTTATGTCTTATTTTTATTTACTTGTCAAGATCTTGCGGTTTTGTATTACAGGTATGTCTATTCATATTATTAATTCATCTTTTTTTCTCCATTAGATCCAAAGGACCTCTACATTTTAATTTCACTACACAAATCCACAAAACTACTAGTGGCCATGGATTCCCCGGGTAAGAGTCAAATGATCACATTATAAACAATTGTGAAGGCCTGTAAATGGTGTTGTCTGTCTATATGAGAGGTATATTTTTAAAAGAAAGAACATCTAATGTTTTTAGTAACACCTAGAGAAAGATGTAAAAATTTGTCATATTTTCAATATAATTTTGGATATTGGGTTTTGACAGGATGGGATTTTGGAGTTTCTAAGATTTCTATAATAAGCAAAAATTGTTGGGTAAACTGGGTATGGTTGTCTGCGACCTCTCATCTGAACTTCCTTACAGCAACTGCACAGCCCGTTAAGTGTGAGGTCTGTGGAACATACTTCGAGTCACGGCGAGGTCTCTCTAGCCACGCCCGTCTCCACTTGCGACAGCTTGGTGTGGCGCTGTCAGAAAGCAGCGGAGCACCCATCAGTCTCCTCTACCAGCTTGTGAGGGAGAGAGATGGCTGTCTCCCAGAATTTAAAGCAGATTCTTCAGCAGATGGGATGGCACTGCTTAGAAACACAACTCAACAGGAGTCCAGGAAAATTTCAGAACCAGAGGATCCGACTCGGCTCAGTCCACAGACAAAGAGCTACGCAGAATCTGCAACCAAACCAAAAGAATCCCTGCACTCTCTCCTTCCCTCGTCGCCTTCTTGTTCTACATTGGTTGAGTCTCGAGTAAGCAAAGGCAGCAGCTCATCTTGTGCAGAGAAACAAACTACAACCAAACCACTGTGGGCGCCGCTTGAAACTGACGCCCCCATCAGGTTAGGTATGGCTGAATTCTGGATATATCTGCACTGCATTTCTAATCCATGCTGAGCATGTTGACTGAGCAGTATACAGAATGTGATCTTTGTTGTTGGTTTTTGGGATTAATTCAATGTAAATGTTTTTGTCAGACACCAGTGAGGAAGTCCATGTGTGCCAGCTGTGCGGCTGCTGGTACGAGACACGTAAAGGACTGTCTAGCCATGCTCGCGCCCATCTGCGTCATATTGGAATCCCAGAGAGGGAGATTCAAGGCAGCCCTATTGACCTTCTATACAGGATCATGGAGGAAGATGACCTTAAGCCCATCAGCAGCGATCAGGCAAAGGTTGCTGCCCTAAGAAGTCTATCTGGGTCATCTTCTAAACGCCCCTCAAGTTTATCTTCCTCAACTGTAACTTCTCTCAGTAAGCGTCCTAAAACCTCAGCTGACTGCACCTGTATTCTATGTGGAGAGGAGTTTGAGAGCCGTAAAGGGCTGGCCAGCCACTCACGGTCTCACTTAAATCAGCTCGGAGTGGTCGACCTGCTGGGGAAATCCTCTCCGATCCAAACCATTCAGGAACTTGTCAACAGTGGCATGTTGGGAAGCATACACCCCCCCAAACTGAACAGTGCCGCAGACTCATCTGCCGCGTCGTCATCTCCAGCATCAGGGCCTTTTTCCCCAGCTCCAGGCTCATCGCAGACCTCATTTCCCTCAACAACCCTGTCCACGAGCCCTGGGAAATGTTCTTCTCAACCTACTGTTACCAGGGCCCCAAAGGCTAAGAAAGGTTTTCGTCTAGCAGTGGACCCACTTCATAAGAGGCCAAAGCTGGAGCCTGTCGAGATTGAGGTTTCCAACACTGACGGCAGCTCCTGCGTACAGAAGTCTCCAGCTGCTGCAGCTGCTTTGAAACCACTTGATGCTGGTAAATCCAAACATCATTCATCTAAATTAGTTAGAAAGAAACTGACAATCTGTTATCAACGCTAGCATCCTTTTTTTGATTTGTTAGTGTGTGTGTTTGTGAGCGCTCTTGCTAAGATGTGAACGCAAACAGGTCTCAGCCATGTTCTAAACTCGATTAAATATTCCCCAGATGTGCAGTCTCCTCCAACGGTCCTTTGCGATTACTGTGGCCAGCTGTTTGACACACGCAAAGCTCTGTCGTGCCACGCCCGTGCCCACCTGCGACATCTGGGCCTCGTCTGGTCCATCAGGACCTCACCGATCGATCTCCTCAAAGAGGTCATGATCCACGGCGTGGAAAGCGTCAAAGAGTCTGCTGTCAGCGGGTCATCGGCTAAAGCTGCTCTAAGCCCTCAAGGCTCCAGGAAGTCCGTGGACAGCCTGCATTCAGGGGAACCAGACACCAAATCCTGCAACTCACCTCTTAACTATTCCCTAAAGGAGAAATACCCATCTGTCAAGAGCGGAGCTCCACACCCCGGTGAGAGAAATTCTAATTTCATTTTTCAGATGATCACAGTTTGCTGCAGTTACTTTTGAACCTGATACTGATACCTCATAGGAACCTGATACTCCATTAAAGGTCAACGATGCGCTAATAACGTTTGTGTTTAATCGTTTCAACAAATGTGAGAGTTATCATAAATTGTTTTTATAAAGCTCGTTTTAGGGTTAACAATTAGGCTTCACCCAAGCAACAGTGACATGTAACGCATGGAGAGTAGGAGAAAATTTAATTAGCAGTACAATTCAGTGATGTCAAAGAAGGTTGATAAATGTGGAAAAGAAGTGAGATTAGGCCCATGTGACTAATCTGTCATCAGGCTCACTTTTGTAAGTTTATCTTCATCATTGTAAAGCTGCACACATGGACATGAGTGTTCTTCCACATCTGACTAAAATGTGCTTTAAAAAAAAAATCCACATTATGTGTCGTGAAAAGGAAAAAGATACTTTCAATGACTGCTTTTTCCAAAAGAATGAGGAACATCACGAGCACGTGAACCTCGGGGTCAAAGTAATTACTTGACCATAATTCTTTATGGTCAATCATAATTCTTCTCTAATCTCCCTTGTGTCAGATGCCTCTTGTGAACTTTGCGGGTTTGACTTTGAAAACCGTAAAGCCCTGGCCAGCCACGCTCGAGCGCACCTCCGACAGCTGGGAATCATCGAGTGGAAGGCCGACGGAGCCACTTCGCCAATCGAACTTCTCAGCGAGCTGATCAGAAAGGACCCGGTGAAAGTGGAAGCAATAACTCGGCGATACCGCATGGGCGACCTTTACATCAAGAAGGTGGGCTGTGCTCTGAAACACACCTGCTATTTCCCATTCAGAGCTGCATCTGTCAACTGTATTCATGTTTAAAAGTCGATAACCTCTCTTGCAATTGTTTTCTTTTAGTCTCACAGATCTGCTGCCTCGCCCTCTGTGTGCAGAGACCCCGACTTTGAAAGCAGCCTGAAGCCTTCCACGCAGCACAGGGAGGACACGGGCGTGACTGCCAGCTCGTCCAGGCAGTCCCAGGGCAACGCACGGTCCTCTGCAGCCCACAGAGGTGAGAGATGACTCAACAGGAAGCGCGCCATGTTTTTTGTCTTTTGTCTTCCACTCGCATTGAGATTACGTCACTGTCGTATTCTAAGACTTTTTTCATTACATAAGCCCGGACACAAAAACTGAATACTAGTATAGCAGATTTTGAACCAGCAATGTCAGATTTTTTTGGGCTATTTTAGTAGTTTAGTAGTTCTAGATGCAGCAAAAATCTGCTTTCAGGTTGTGGGGTAAACATCTAAAGTCTTTATAGGTTCTGGATTAACTCTGATACATTCGGTGTTTTTCAGGAATCTGTCCTCCAAAACACGTAACCCCTGCTCGAGAAAGAAATCAGGACTCCAGCCGGCAGCCGGCGCGGCCAGGCAGCATCCCAGCTCTGTTGCCCAAGCCCCCTCTCACACCACTGGTCAAACTGGTGGGCAAAGTCTACTCCCTCAAGTGCAGGTCAGGCCGAAGCACTTTGCAACCTCTATTGTATTGTAACCTAAAAATGAACACTAACGCTTAAATAAAGCACTCCTCCTCTCTTTGCTGCAGGTTCTGCGACGAGGTGTTTCAGGGTCCTCTGTCTGTCCAAGCGCAGTGGATCGCACACCTGCAGAAACACATCCTGACACTGGGATACAAAGGCAAAGAGTCTCCCCCTGCTGCACCAGTGCCAGCCCCAGCACTCGTCCCACCGGTGGCCGTCTAATCTGGTAGTGAAAGGTGGCTGTCATTTTAGAAATGATGTGATTTCTGTTGGAGAGGAGCAGGACCAATTGAGAAGTTCCCTGTTTGTGCAGCAGGGGGCGCCCGTGAGGTAGTTGTCGACTCCTCCAGTCACTGATATGATCCAGGCTTTATCTGCATCCTTTTGATAAACAAGCTGTACAAATTGTATACAAAAATGTTTAAATGCACCTTTACAATTCATTTTTGTCCTACTTTGTAGACAGGCCACACGCCTTCTTTATATCTGCATTTTTGTACACATAATGGTGTTTTTACAGCTTTTTTTTTTTTTTTAAAGTTCTATGCTTAGACTAAAATGCCAGAAATGCCTCCGAGATGGGCAGAGTATTTGAAAACACCAGGAGAAACTACACCGGCAACCCTTTTTGTCTTTTCATAATTCTTCCTTGTAAATAATCTCCTGTGTTTAATTTCTTTGTCTCTTCATCGTCAGCAGACCGTTTATACTGACCTGCTTGTTTGTGAGGTTCTAACATGTATGTCATTAACTTCGCCACATATTGCATATTGTATTTTAAATTAAGTAGTCTATTTTCAAGTCTTTCTTCTCTTCTCTACCTGTCTATATTTTTTAGAGTTCTGGTTCAGCGTCAACCTATCAACTACAGCGGCTGTCTTAATATCTGCGTTTGTAAAAAAAAAATATGTATTTTTAAAATTTAATTTAGCGTCCTTCATTAATTGACGTGATTTGAATGACCAGTACTGATCACAGATGTTCTGGTGAGTGAGAACTGGATTTCTCAGGATTGAGAAATTCTGGATTTTGACAGTTTGAAACGTTTTTGGACCGTTTTGTCCTGCCGACAGGCCTTTACACTTTTAGCACTTCATAATGTCGCCTTACGTGTTTTTATTTCAACATGTCTCCCACAGGTTTTCCTGCGTGCTAAATATGTGCTCTTCTGTATGTTTTATTAAAGCAGAAGTTAAAAAGAAAGTTGTTTTGCTTTGTTTTGTCTTTCTTTTCTTGTGTGAAATCTGGACAGTGTTTCTGTCTGCACTCTCGCTCTCACTGACCACCAGAATGTACAAGTTTGGCCTCAGAGGTGGTTCACGCTGATCTAAAGTAGAGCCAGACAAAGATGGATTTCAGTATTCTTCCATCAGTTACCAGGTTCCTCCTGCATGTAGCAGCTTTAATTCTTTTTCCCCTGTTGGTAAATATGGAACCTCAGACATAATGGACTCTCTGGTATGTGTAATGTTAACAGTGCGGCTCTTCATTTGATCGCATATACTTTCTGTTTAACCTCAACTGTTTCAGTTGTTAATCCCGAATCCCGAGTGTGGTTTAAAGCGTTTTGCATGTTTCCATTAATAATAACATGTCTTCTGTTACATTCTTTCTCCTCGCTTTTGTCATGAAAGACATTCCTGGCCCCGCACCTCCTCACACATGCGGAGGTGTGAACTCACGTTGATGCAAATGTGGCCATCATCGGCTGACCTTTGACCCCGAGAAGGAGGCGTTGTCACCGGATCGTCACCCTATTGACGTGCTGATGCCATCAGAAACGGAATGTTTGATCAGACGCAATAGCAGACGGCAGTAACCCTCCTGCTGCATTTTGGACAGGAACGATGGAAGAGGTTAGTCATAAAATCACCTTGATCCTTCCCAGCTGTGGTAACTAGAACAGCACAACTAACGACAACAATAACCTTTCCTGCAAGGCCACGCCCCCTTCATGGTAGTGGAGCGCTCTACTGTTGTTTGACATACATAAACAAGAAAACTTATAACTTCACCAATGTTTTCGTGAATTAAACCATCTCTACAATCATTTCCACTGTTTTTTTGTGACTTTACAGGTGTCTGTTCTCAGTTGAGCCCTCGCGGGTAATTTGGTCTTCCCACGGTGGATCTCACATCCATTAATAGGCCCATGTGTCCCATCACCTGACTTAACCCTAATCCTGACAGAAGACATTAGCCGTTGAAAATAAAGTTGGTAATCGAATCCCATATCACTGGCCAGCATTTGGCGGCCAGAGTTTAAAGGGCTCCACTGCTAATTTGGGTTCTGGATGTTTTGGGCTCTAAGAATCCCCACTGTGGACTTGGCTCTCTCAAGACTGTCCCTGGAGGCTCATTTATTGGTGAGCTGAGACAAATTGTGAGCTGTTTTGGTCAGCCGTCAGATGATGTCCTTTGTGGATACGGGGCCGCTGACCTGTGGGTGTTTTGCAGCCGGATGCCCATAAACAGGCGACAGGTATGAATTCAGAGGCACCTGGAGGACCTCGGAATTCATTGAAAGAATAAATCAGACTCATTTCCTAACCTGAGAAATAGTACAACATAATCTACACTCTTAGTTAGCTTATTATCAGTTTATTTATGGAGTTAGTCCTGTTCTAGAGTGTTCTGCATTAGCTGTGTTTTTCCAGGGTTTTTCCGCCATTCAGTCGCTTTGTTTCAGGAGTGAGCCAAAATTTGATTTGGTCCGATGCAATATTTCTGCCGCCTTGATTATTTTGTTCGATAATGTTTGCGTAAGGACTTCTTTGGACCTTAACCCTAGTTTTCCAGTGACATCAGCTCCGGCCGCAACAGTTTAAATCAGCTCCAGACCAGTTGAAAATCAAGAGGAGCAGACTGAAGCGGGTTATGTCCGTGACCAGTGAGCCTTTGAAAACGGGAAAGTAGAATTAATAAATAGCTAGCTTAAAATAACATCCACCACACATCATTCAGCTATTTCTGAGTGCTGTGGCGTCCAGGAGAAGTTAGAGTACAAGTAAGTAACAAGAGCACTGCTTAAAAACAACAGAACAATAAAAACAGAAATTAAGAAGATAAGTAAAGCAACCTGTACACAAGTTTAACAAGTCTCCTGTGATGTAACATGTTTACAAGAAGTATCCAAAATGGAAAAGCAAATGTTGTCTAACACTAGTGCATGATATTATTAGCCATTGTGGAGGTTTTTACACAGATTGGTGTTTTGGTGAGTTTTCTGCCCAGTTGAGCGGCCTGGTGAGCACAGCGCTGGTCGTAAAGCCTGACTCAATCACACTTAGAATCACACAATCACAAGAGTCTATCCCTAAAGGAGCCCTCCAGCGCTGTCGGTGTGTGCGTGTCTGCCTCCAGGGCTGGGGGTATCTCCTCATCGTCATCGTCATCCTCCTCTCTCCCATCACCTCCACTGGGTCTGTTCTGCACACAAAAACTGTTAAGTCTGTTTGTTGTTGAGTAAAAGTGTTACGGTTTGGTGCAGCCTGGCCGACTTTAGCTGAAACCATCATTTTAGCAATTCTCTTTTCTCTGAAACTGAAGTAAAGCAGGCCTTTTAGGCTTTTGCCATTAGGGCGCAGGGGAGAGGACTGAAGCTGAATAAGGCTTTGTTTCCTTCCACAAGGTCGACTCTGACTCAGTGTTTGAAAGAACTTTCTTCCAGCATTTCTGGAGGGATTTATGGCATCTTTTAGTGGCTTGGCGAAAGACCAATGCTCTTTTCCACATTTGTAGCTTCGCAGAAGTGCTTCTAAGAGGGAAGACTCCTTCAAAACATGGTTGCAGCCTCGTCGCTCCGATCCAGTGTTTCTGCTCGCAGTTTGGTTTTCCATCGGCTGCTGGCATCAGCGCACGCCCTTGCCTGCAACAGGGGCTCGTGCACACGGATCCTTTGCTGACAGAAAGGACCCCCAGATTTTTGGATTACAGGCTGATAGATTTCCCTTTACTGCTCAGCCTGTTAGACTTACAGACTGCTCTTTTGTATTCAACGTCCAGTGGCGTGCAGCGCTGGCAGTGGCGTCACACCGGCGACATGAGATCACAGGTTTCCACATCATCAGCTTCCTGTTCGGATCACTAACCGTTCTGAAGCATATTTATCCCAATTTATATTTTCCTGAGTGGAAACAGTGGAATTAAGGACTTATTGCCAAGATGATGTTTGGACTCAGACACACATTTGGGTAACACAAATATCATCAAGTGAAAGCTGTGCAAACGTTACAAAACAGCAGTTCCCTATTAAACCTTTTAAAAATGCAAATTAAAATGACAGATTTTTCCTTTATAGAGCCGAATTGGGAAATCGGACAGTTGTCGCACCACGGCAGTGTGTTCAATCCCCTTTTGGTGCACGTGTGGAGGGTACACTATGCTCTCTGTCGCTGCAGATCAGACTACGTCTGACACTGTGTGTGCGTGGGTGTGTGTGTGTGTGTGTGTGTGTGTGTGTGTGTATTCACCAACACTGAGTAAACAAACAAAACAAATATTTGAAAGCGGACCTGAGGGAGAACATTAATGTCAAATATGGTCTGCAGTCAAAGGAGAGTTGTTAAAAATAATGTTGTAGTTTCTTGAGAATGTAACTGATAAATTGAGAGAACATATGCAGGACCCACACAGCACCATGCTGTCCTGTTTTCCACAAACTGTCGTGACCTATTTTAAACCTTTTGAGAAGAGTTCACGTAATTCTTTATTTAGCCATAAATGATTATTTACCAAATTGCAGTGCAATTTGGTGTTATTAACAGTCATTAAGACCTGGCTTCTAAAATACACACGGTATTTACAATAAACCCTCTGTATTACATCGTTTCTACAAACATAAATGCCGTAAAAGACACAGTCTGTCCTCAGACGGGGTCTGTTTCAACATTCTGTCAACATTTAGTCCCCTTCAACCCTCTTTCTCCCTCCATCAGTCACTCCTTATCTATCAGCAGCAAAGTTCTCCTCCACGTCCAGCAAGTTAGTGGAATCGCCCTGCCTCACTTCTGTCAAGCGTTCATGCCTCCCATCCCTCCTCAGATTTACTGCGAACTGCTGCTGTTGCTAAAAACAGCCACAGCAGACAGAAGAGGCAGCAAGGATGTGACGGGAGATTCAAAGTGTTTCCACGGAGCTGAGCATGTGAATCCATCTGATTCAGCATCCTTTTTTAAACCACATAACCGGAGAATTTGAATATATAATTAACAGTTTGGTTAAAGCCTTGGGTTTTCTTGTCTTAACTATGCTACCTTCCTGTCAGGTTTGTGGCGCACACATGGATGACAGATGAGAAGATCTCATTCCTAATGTGATAAAACTATTCCACAGGCTTTCTCCTGCCAGGTTTCCTTTCAAAGGCACATTTTTGTTCTTTAGTGGAAACACTGATGACTATGCTTCGAAACGTTTGCTTGGTATGTAGAGAGATGAGCTACATAAAACCGGACATTTTGCGTTACTGGGATGCTTTCTCGCAGGTTTCTGCTGATGAACTGACCCAAAGATGTACTCTAACCATTTAGGCTGCAGCTGCTCCTAACCAGTGGTGCACTGGTTAGCACTGTCGCCTCACAGCAAGAAGGTTCGTGTGGGTTATCTCCAGGCACTCCGGTTTCCTCCCACAATCCAAAAACACGCTTGCTAGGTGAATTGATCAGTCTAAATCGACCGCGGGTGTGAATGGGTGTCTGTTTTTGTATTAGCCCTGCGATAGGCTGGCGACCCCGCCTCTCGCCCCTGCTGGGATAAGCTCCAGCAGGTCCCTGCAACCCAAGTGTGGATCCAGCAGGTACAGAAGATGGATGGATGGCAGGAAGACGGTTTAACCAAAATCAATGGACGTGTCAATCGTCATTGTAACCCTGTGTCGCAGCACACCAGGCAGCAGCGCGGTGCCGCTGTGCATAGCACTGACAGGATTTTGAGCAGCCCAGGGGGGGAACCTGTGTGGGTTCTCTCTGGGTATTCAGCTTCAGAACACACTTCCTGATCCTGCAGGCTCATTTTGTTTCTTTTTTTTAATATATATATATATATATATATATACTTGTCAAATTATTAAAAGGCAAAGACATAGAAAGTGGTTCACACTGACTCATATTTAAGGGAAGAACAGAACAGATTCATTTTGAACCTCTGACGACGGTCCCACCACATATGAGCTCCGTGGACAGGCCTGACGAGACGCCGGCGTTTCACATGAACGAAGATCTGAAATTTAAAGCTAATCTCTTTTAAATTTCCACCCGCTATTATTAGACTGTCGTGATAGCACGCAATGCCTCCCCTCCCTCCCAACAGCATATAACCTTACATGAACCATTTTGATCTTGGAAAGGCTCTGCAGCAGATGTCCTTAATTCCAGCAGAAACAGATGTAATGATGCATCTCTTGGTTTCCTGTAATGTAGGAAAGAGTCTTTTATTAGCTGAACCACGGCTGACTGAATCATTTATAAGGTTCGCTTTTTGGCAGATGGAATTCTTCAGATACCACTCGTTCACCCATAACTGAATAATCTACTTTCAAACATAATACACCCTTGTCAAACATAATACACCCTTTATTTGCATGGTGTGTGTGTGTGTGTGTGTGTGTGTGCGAGATGTCATTGTGCATCTTTTCTGTCATTTTGTATCAGAAAGCTCTCCTTTATGGGCAGCCTTAAAAGAGAGCTAGAGGAAACGTGTTTGACACCCTGGATAAATATAACAAAGGTAACAGCTTTGGCAGTGTGTTGCATAATAAAAGGCAGCAGTTCTTCAGTAACTCGATTAAATGATGACATTGTGTTGCTAGTGCTCTGTCATGCCTGGGCCAAACCTGTTGATGGTGACAATAATATTTAGAACAGCGATGACAAGCCGTATACCCTTGCAGATGAGAGCCCTCCCGTCCGACGCTGTGCACTGTGAAATTCTTCCTGTAACTGATGCAAAGTGAGCATATTTCAACCAACGTGGTCCAATGACTCAACAACTCAATTATGCAAGGGAATTCCAGTAATGGCGCTTTCGCCGCTTTGGCTGTTCTGTGAGGAGCGGAGACGCAGAGCAGGTCCAAAGTTTCCACACTGGCGGACAGGTGAGTCAGACCGCGGACAGCTGACATTTAGCATTCTAGCAGCCCCGTTCGGCACGGTTGTTTTTAAATGAGCGCGAAACAGACACCGCGGCCAGCCGTCCTGCGTGACAGGTTTCTGAATCGCACGGAATTCGCTGCTCAAAGAAGTAAAAGTATACATTGGGAGTTTGGTACATAGTATTCAGTAATCGTTCAGCGTGTCACGTAAACACATGACTCCTCCGCAGAGCTGTGATGCTCCGCAGGGCAGCAGCAGCTCCAAATATGGACCCAAAGATACTGGGGAGCGACCAAATTTACAAAAAGCTGGCTATATGGTTTTATTTCCTCGCTGTTGACATTCCTTGGTGTTGTAGCGACGCGGGGTAAATGTGGCCTCCTTCCTTGACCGTGTCCCTCTGGCAGGACAGTGGGGTTGGCTCACAGTGTCTCCTAATGGATTGTTCTCCTCTTCTTCGACTTGTCTCGCCGTGTTCCGTCTGTGCTCTCCACGGAGGCCCACTCTGGCGAAGGAAGTTCTTCGATCGGAAAAGCACCTTAAAAAAAAAAAAAAAAAGAGAAGAATCTGAGATCATGACAATGTACTTTGCATCTGAAATACAGGCCTGTGAATAGCTCGTCTGTTATTACATTAGTAACCAAGAATCCACTTGTAAACAGAAGCTAATGCCATACGCGGCCGTTTTTGAAGCCCCCTCCCGGGCTTGAATACAGCCCCTAACAACCTTTTCATGAATGATCTTGTTTACTTCCTGACGTCAGTGCTAAATTGGCGACTATGCTGGTGCAGATTAAAGTGCTTCTGTTGTCGGACCTAACAAAGAGATCGATCAGGGAAGGCGGGCCTTGCATTAATTGCATTTGAGGAAGAGGAAATTCACCTTAATTCACACAGTTCATACGGTGGCTAGAGTCTCTTTCTCTGTTTCACGCACGCACACAGACATGCAGGACTTTTCACTTCAGAGGTGGAAAGTTCATTTTTGGGCGGTGGTTTTGCCAGATATGCAGATATTTTCCCCCACAGAGCATGGGCTGTCAGACACCTCTCCTCTTCAACCTGTGGAGGATAAATGCATAATTGAGAACAAAAAGTTTTGGCCCATTTTGACTTTTTCCCCCAGCCAGAGCTCTCAGAAAAAGAAGGGAAATGAGCAGATCTCGTGCAGTGTTTAGAAGGAGAATACAACAAAGTGTGCGTGGCCAAATTGTTTTGATAAGCCTCCAAAAGCGAATACAAGAAAGATCCAGGAAACGTTCCCTTTCACACCCAGCGCATCGGCCCTTGGTGGAGTTTCTTCATGTTCCATGGCTTCTTTGACCTTCTTTGGCCTTCTTTGACCTTCTTTGGCTTCTCTCTCTGGGTTCAGAATCTTCACAGCACAGTTCTGCTTCCTCTGGGGTGTCATCTTTATATTTTTATTGGAATAAAATGTCCTATTCAGACAAAAGAATAAGAGAAAGAGAGACTGTACACTCCTTCCACGTTGCACCTGCTGCACATGGGCCTAGCCGGACTTGAAATGTTTCTACACCCCCATCTAAAAATGTTCAAATAATGAAAACACATGGGAACATAACACACTTTCCAGTTTACAAGAAGCATCTTTATATTTATTTTAAACTTGTTGGACAGCTAGTTTACACATTTACACATGCTGTTGACACATTGAAGCCATGTGTCATATATATAATATTGTAACACTGTTATTACTGTAACCTCCTGCAAAAAATAAAAAAAGTCACGCACACCTGCAGCACTTTTTGAAAACCAACATAATGCCCTTCAGCCAAAGCACAGCCCCGTCCACACTGGAATGTTGGAATTCCACAAGGCCACACCTAAGGTCAATAAAAGGAGGTGAGCATCTTATGTTTGGACAAAAGATGAGATTTCTCTCCACGTGACTCGGAAGATCCTTCTAGTTTATTCTGCATATGGAACCTCCCTGCCGATATTTTGTCTATGCAACACGAATAGATGTAAACAAAGTTCATTTCCTTGTTAATCCGGATGTAATTTTACATTCAGTGATCCATACACAATAACAATTCCGTAACCAAGTGAAAAGCGTGCACATCCTTTGGCACAAATTGTAATATTCTTGTTGTACATGCATGAATCATCTCAGACGCTTTAAAAAAAGATTATTATTTTAAGATATCGGCCCTTGCAGTTTTATCGTATTTGTTTTATCTGTGTTTCCCAGACACTGATTCATTACTGCCGTTACTGTTTTAATCTCCTTTGACAAATGCAGAAAATAAAGAGTATTTATATCAAAGTGTAAATAGAAGGTCAAACTGTAGTTTAAACACGGCGGGGCCGCTATCAGCAGCATTACCAGAACGACTGAGCTGGCGCGTTACTGTACATCGGCTGTGTGACCGCAGAACAGTGTGTACCTTCAGGAAAACACCGCAGCGTAAGCACAGAAGTTTGACACGGCGGCCATGACTTTTCTGCAGCCTGCGTCGAATCCACCGCCCACAGATTACAGCGCAGGTGCCCGGCTTCTTCAGTGACACCTCGAAGAACTTTTTTTGAGCTATTGCTGATTGCCTCAGGCTGCACCAGCACCGCCCATTGCCAGACTGACGACAACAGGAAAATACAGGGTGAGAGAGGAGAGGAGAGGAGAGGAGAGGAGAGGAGAGGAGAGGAGAGGAGAGGCATCCTGGCCAGCCAGCAGCTTTCTCAGTGTCATTACTGTAAATCAATGGCTGAGAGCCATCGATGGAGCACACACTTAGAACTGTGTTCTTCACCCTCTCAGGATAAGAGGTTAATTGCTAAATAATCAATAACCTTTTGCATCTTTGCAAAGAGGCTGCGGCTGTGCAGCTGATGCAAAACGCTGTCTGCATTTACTTGCTGACTGATGCACGACAAAAGATCTTATTACAAGACCAATATAATAAGAAGCACCATTGTTTAAAAAAAAAACAAAAAAGGAAAGAATACCAGATGGTTATGTGGATCTCTTCAGGCTCTGATTGCTTTCTGCTTCACTCTCTGGTTGTTTGATTTCTTTAAGCCCCCCGGTTGATGAATTAAACATCTGTATATGATCAATAACAAGTTTGACTCACCACAGCGAACACAAAGGAAGAGCTCGCTGCAGGAGACGCACTCGGCTACTTTCTCTCACAGATAATTCCTCCCGTTTTCATCCTTCCTCCCATTTTGATCCACTTCTACACCTCCATGCTGGAAATGTAGAAGGGCAATCCTGTGTTTGCGCTGAATTTCAGTCTTATATCTTGTTTCTTAATATATTTAGCAGTGTTTTTTGAGTTACTGTGGAGCAAACGAAATAACTGTGACTTCCGTATCATGATGCTGCAACCAGTAAATCTTATCTTTGTAGATTCTTTACTGTCTCCCACAGTCGCTGTACCAGAACAGCGTGATAAGATGTCACCCTACCTCAGCAACACCACACGCTGGGCAGAAATAGATTAAAATGTTTTTCCAAATTAAAATACCATAAGCTACAAATCACACAGCCAGAAAAAAAACCCAAAAAAACATGCGAAACATGAACGGCAACCTAGGACGGAAAACCAAGGAGACATTCTACAAGCCCAATAGACCTGGGCCAAAGCAAAAATCACCCTTGTTGGCTTCTGTTAACCTACTTAACCAAGGCTGGAGTCGTCACACAGGCTGCTTTTGTGCAGCATTTCAACAAATGGCGTCGCTTTCCGTAATCATTTAATCGGTGAACAGTTATTAAAAAGGTGTAGCGGCCCACTTATCTATGTAGACCAGAAATAACCAATGAGTGGCATTGAGTTTTGATCAAATCAACACTCTAACTATGCCCAAAAAAACCTCAAAAACCCCATACTGTATAACCCATACTATGGGAGCACAGCCAACTTATCAGTTTTAAACTTATAAGTCCAACAAATGAGAGCAACACCGTACTGGAGCAGAGGACGGAATGGCGCTGTTGTGATTCAAGGTCATCCTCACTGGGCGTAGCCTTCTCGAACACATCACCATCTTCCTCTGTTGCAGCAGAGCTTGAACAAGGAGCTCGATCGTGTCTGGTTGCAGGGAAGCTGCAGAACCGCATGCCTGTGGCTTCAGGGCATCAGGTGTGACGCAGGTACACCTGTTTGCTTAGAGGAGGAACACTTAAATAAAAAACAAACTAGTTTTGCATCTACTGTAACTGCAACCACATGTTAGTGTTAGGGTCCGGCTTGCCGACGCTTTATGGCGTGTGTGGGTTGACCTGTGTTTTCCCTGCAGAGGGCGTAGGTTCCCGGGATCCAGCGGTGACTGCACACCTGTCGCTCATCAGCTCATCAGCAGCTGATCTGGGAAGGCTGCCAGCTGGTCCCCGTTGCTGGATCATTGTTGGTTTCTCCTTCACCTGCACAGTGGTAGCAGACTCACTCTGACTGAAGTGTCAAAGAAATCACTCAGTCCAAGTCTGAGGTTTGCTGTGGTGGCGCGAGTTTAATTTTAAAGTATGCCGGCACACTGGTGAACTGACAGACACAGAGCTGGTCTGAGTCAGTGAGCTGACCCAGAGCAGTGGAATCAGGGTCCATTTATACGGGGGAAACAAAAGGCAGTGATCGCATCAGTATAATACACAGGAACCAGGAGGAGAAGGGAGACAGTGGGTGCTAAGAAGGGGGTCAGTGCCATTTGGACATCGACCCCGGGATCAAAGGAGACACGGATGGAGGTTCCTTGATTAAGATGTTAATCAAGGACGGGAATATGGGAGGAAGGGGAATGACAAGACAGCAGGGGTGGGGAGGAGAAACAGTGCCACTTGGGCACTGGCTTCAAGATTAAAGGGGTCTCTGATTAAGATGATACTCAGAGACAGGAGACAGAGGAGGAAGGGAGACTACAAGACCCCAAGAGGTGAGAAGTCCTGGTTGGAACCGGTGGTCTGCGACGTTCCTAATATACAAAAGGCAGCTAACAGGAAAGGCATTCCAATATACAGAGACATTCTAAATACACGAATAAGCATACAGAGGTATAGGTATTTCAAATACATTTTTCTTTGTTTTCTTCCTCAGAGGCTTTCCTGCATTTTTGTACATTGTGACTCATGAGAGTTTTTGCCCCAGTTCCCAGGTCGCCACGTTCCTCGAGAGGAGTCTGAGTGCGGGTCTTTGGACACCCCGCAGTGGAGCCTCCCCGTGAAGAGTTGGACTGAGTTTGGCATGGACATTGTTTTCCTCCAGTCGGAGCGCCTTCTGTTTCCCCTTGGTTGTACGCACAATAAAGGGTTGTTTTTGTTCTTTTGTTCTTGGATGCATCTGCTCGTGTCTGCGTTTGGGTCTCAACACACCGTAACGTAACAGTTAGAGCACTGCTTTCCGGTAAAGTTTAACAATCGGGTTGGCATTAGCGAGAATATCCTACAGCATGTTTTTGTTATTTTGCAAGCCGCGTCTACTACATCAGTCAGAATGTGTCCAAACCTGCAAGTTTATGAAGAACATTAATAGCTTGTTATTTGAATAAGTGGGTTTGGACTGGAATCTGAGGAAAAAAAATAACAAATAAATGGAATAGAATGTAGCATGTGTTAGTGTCATTGGCCTCATACCCGATATTAATCAAGAACTCGTCAAAACATTGTCTGCTAACGGGTTTTGAGGTCATTTTTTTCTTGTGGATTTGCTCTCCATGATGTTTTCCAGATGTGAAAATCTGGCCGTGTCCATCACAACTGAAAGAGTGAAGTCACTGAAGCTGGGTAGCGCAACAGCGCAAACATTTGGCCACAAGCGGCACGAAGGCTGCAGCTTGAACATGGCTGTTGCCATAGAGACGGGGACATATTCCTGGGCCTGAAACACAGCTCTGTCTTTAAGCTGTGAGACTTTTTTTTTGTGAAATTTAAATGACACACCTGCTAAACCTATTCATTTTTTTAATCTTCATTTGAAAAACCAGTTAATAGGAATCAGCATTTCAGCATCTTGGAAATGCAGCGCAGCTGTGGAATTCTGTGCAGAATTCCACAGCTGCTTTTCCATACTTTCATACGGGACTGGACAACCAAGCCTCTGCTGAAAGTGAGTTCTTCTTTCAACTAAGAAAATGCCACCAAGCAAGACGTTTCGATGAAGCACAGGAAATGCAGGAAATTGCACAACTGTATACCCAAGTGCTCGATGAGCTTAACTGATAGTCGTTACCACACTACACAAAACGCTGATAAACAGGTGCTGTCAGCTCAGGTTTCTAGTGTTAGATGGATGTTAATGAGAGAAAAGTGGCCTATTTTTGTGTGTGGGGGTGGAAAAGTGCTTTTGTTCTTCATTTCGATCCACTATTAATAACCCCTGCATTTTTGATTATGGGGCTCTTAAATCTTCCGCTGCTGCCAGCCCACTATAAATACCACACTTGCTTTTTTTTCCCTTCCTCACCTTCAGGATGTCGCCATAATCACCATCACCATCACCATCGTCACAGAGACGAGAGCTTATTAAGGTTCTTCAGAGTTCAAAGAGACCGAGACAAGGGTCCAGGCCCCGCGGGAAGAATCCGGCATTTATGTGGAAAACTGCAAAATCTCTAATGTTATCTTTGGTCTTGTTCGGGATACTGTTTTGGAATATTTGTGAGATTAAAGGTTAATGAACGATAGTAAAACTGAACAACGAGCCTGTTTGAGCATTCTTTCACCCTCTTGTGTCCCGACCCTGCATGGTGCCATCCTCAAGGGGCTGAAATGTCCGTCCAAACTTTTATAGCTTTCACTAAATGGTGGAGACATCCATCCATCCATCCATCCATCCATCAGTCTGTGGAGGGGACTTTCCCGGTTGGAGACATCTCAGAGAAGATTAAAAAAAAAAGTCAAATGTCAGCCGCAGGACCCTGTGGGAAACATGAATGCTGATATTTTTTGACTGAAAAAAAGGTAGATTTTTTTTTTTTTGTGGCAGGGGCTCTTCTCTTGTTGCTCATTAACCTTTACGTCAGTGATCTGTTATGCTCACATCTTAATCAAATAACCCTCTCAGGGCAACACGTAGCTCTGGTGAAAAGAAAACTTTACATAACCCTGACCTACAGCTTTCTATAGTTTTGCTTTGGAAACACATGTTGTATTATAACAAAGGTCTCTGTGAGTTAGCAAGGGGAAACATTTCTGTTTAAACTAAAGCTTTGTCGTTTTTTTTTTTTTTTTTTGTTAGTTGTTGCAAATGAAATGATATGGATCCAATTTTGCACTAATGGAAAATAATTAAAATAAGGGTATAGGAGATTTTTTTAAATTGTAGGTTAGAGATCTGGATAAGCCTCTGTAACATTTACTAAAAAGGATATGCTACATAATCGAAAATCCTCCATTGATATTCCAAACTGCTTTTCAGATAGCCCAATTCACATTTTGCTCTTTGTCTTGGCAGACAGAGCCCATTAAAAAAATAAGCTTTCTGTTTCTCCCAGACAGCCGTGTTTAAACAGTTTGCACTACACAGACTATACGCCCCCCGCCCCCACCCGCCACCAGACAGTCATAATTAAACTAGTTATGATGTTGACACCTCCTCTGAATAGTCCCATGGAGAGTTTCCTTGGTTTGATTTCTGGTTGATTTCTAGCTCCTCATATCTTCTCTTCCAAGAACTCGCCTTCAGTGAGCGAATGGTACAAAAATCCAAAGACGTATTTTACACATGCTTTCAAACACAGTGTGCACTGACCTTCTGCTCCGAGAAGCTACAGCTATAATGGCTGTTAATTTTCATATTCCTGTTGTCGTTCCTGCAGCTTCCCCCAGATTTGATTTCTGCTCAGCAAGCCGAGTCACCATTTCTAAATGGATATTATTGTCCATCCATCCAGGATTATGCGTTTTTTTTTTTCCAACAAAATAACTGAATGGCTGCTCTGTGGAGTTCAATGAACCTTGTTGGCTGTTTACAAACTATCTGAATTGGCAATTCAACATGTGAGAAGAGAAATCCGAGGACAAATAAAATAACACGTGCGCACACACACACACACACATGCACGCACAACAGGAAAACCACTTCAAACTGCATTTACACAATTTTACAGGAGATATTACATTTGCGACAGCTGAATAGAATAGAATAGAATAGAATAGAATAGAATAGAAATACTTTATTAATCCCAGACATGGGAAATTGACTTGTCCCAGCAGCCTCGCTAGTATTAACATATTTACAACATATACAATGCAATAAATAATTATGACAATGTGCCACATGAAAGTACTACTGGAGCACATCACAGCACCAGGGCTGTGAGTCTCCGTCAGACGGACTTATTGAACAGGGTTATTGCACTGGGCAGGAAAGATTTCCTGTATCTGTCTTTATGGCAGCGGAGCTGAATCAGTCTGTTTGAGAAGGAGCTCCGCTGCCTGTCCAGGAGTGGGTGGAGAGGGTGGTCCGGGTTATCCAGGATAGCTAACAGTTTGTTTAGCATCCTCCTCTCCACCACAGCTTCCAGGGTGTCCGGTTTGCAGCCAATCACGGAGCCAGCCTTTCTGATCAGCTTGTTCAGTCTGTTGGTGTTGCCGGCTCCAATGCTGCCTCCCCAGCAGACCACAGCGTAGAACAGTGCACTGGCAACAACAGACTGGTAGAAGATGTCCAACATCTTACTGCACACGCCGAAGGATCTCAGCTTCCTCAGGAAGTAGAGTCTGCTCATCCCTTTCTTGTACACAGCCTCGGTGTTGGTCCTCCAGTTCAGTTTGCTGTCTATGTGCACGCCCAGGTATTTGTAGTCCTCCACCACCTCGATGTCCTCTCCCAGGATGCTCAGGGGCTGTGTGGCCGTCCTCTTCTTCCTGAAGTCGATCACCATCTCCCTGGTCTTGGCCACGTTCAGCAGCAGGTGGTTCCTCCCAGACCACTCCACAAAGTCACTCACCAGTGTTCTGTACTCCTCCTCCCGTCCACCACTGATACACCCGACCACTGCAGAGTCATCAGAGAACTTCTGCAAGTGGGCCGACTCAGAGTTGTACTGAAAGTCTGAGGTGTACAGGGTGAACAGGAATGGAGACGGCACAGTCCCCTGCGGTGCTCCCATGTCACTCACCACCACATCAGACATAGCAGCGCCAAGACGGACAAACTGCGGCCTGTCTGTCAGGTAGTCAGTAACCCAGGAGACCGTGGGTGAGTCAACCATCATCGTCTGCAACTTCTCTCTCAGTAAAAGTGGCTGGATGGTGTTGAATGCACTGGAGAAATCAAAGAAGGTGATTCTCACTGTGCAGCCAGCACCATCCAGATGTGAGTGAGCCCTCTGCAGCAGGTAGATGACGGCATCCTCAACCCCCAAACGGGGCTGGTAAGCAAACTGCAGAGGGTCCAGAGAATGCACTTTTTGAAACTGTGTGTGATGATTTTTGCATGATGAGAATACTTTGACATGCAGATGCGTATCCTAACTGCATAACATGTTGCAAAATAAGTGAACTGACAGTTGGAGAACTCTGAGATCTAAAGCCAAAAATTAATAGTTATGTTCACATAAGATAATAAAACCTCAAGAAGAAAGATGTCTGTGTAGATTCTCACTCATCCAGGTCATAGTCATCCAAAATTAGATCTCTCTGTGTAAACTGGACTGAAACCTTTCGCCCTCTCTCCAGAGAGCTTCTTCAGTTCTAAGCTTGCTGGGGGCAGAGCCCTGTGGACCATCGGCATGTTGATGGCCCGGGTGGTCCGGATGGACCATCAAGAAGAAAGAAAAACAAATCACAAAAGCCTTCAAAGCTTGTTGGATGCGGGGTCAAAGTTGTTCTTTTTCTCCCCTTTTGAAGAGTAGAAGTGAAGAAAAGATTTGAACACCACAAACCGCAGACTCAGTAATGAATATTAGAAGAGCAAATGGCTCCATCTCCATTAATCACCACATGCATGAGGAGCAAACAAGGTCAGCAGCATCTGTTTCAAAGCTGGAGCTGCATGTGCTGAACATGTACTCATCAACTGCAAGAGCACCCCGAAACATTTGAATACAGTCTTTAAACAAATGTCACTGAAATCATCTTAACAGTTGTATAATTATGTAATATTAACCAATCCGTTAGCTTTTCATCTGCCACTCTGTCGTCATCAGATGAGTTTGCATATTTCCTTAAATCAGATAAACATTAAACATGGATAAACTAGTGTTTTCCTGTCACATAGAAAAATTCAAATACTTGGAATAGGGAATATGCCAAAGACAGCTTCGAGTTGGTGTCTTGTGTCATGCGTTCAGTGGCAGAACATGTCTTGTCTGCTACTCAGAAACATATGTTGTGTGTTGCAGCTTTTCATTGCGCGACCCAGATAAGATCAAAATTCTGCTTCTACATTGCCACAACTCCTGCCAGCATTGGTCAATCAGAACTGTCAGGTCTTTCAAAATGAGGAGCATCTGCACCCTCGCTGAGGGCTTAAAACCACAGTATTTTACCACAATTTATCATATGGATCATATTAACTAAGGCATTTATGTATTAAATACTTATGCAAAAGGAAATATGTTTCATTCATCTATTTACAAAAAAAAAATCAACTTCCCTAAGAGAGTCCTTACGGAATAGATAAAATACAAAAGTTCAACAGGGAGTGAATATCCCAGTTACTCGCTGATTAGGGGTTAAACTACTACTACCACTACTACTACTACTACCACTATTATTATTATTATTATTATTGTTGTTGTTGTTATTTGTATTATTATTATTTTATTGTCGGCTTATAATAACTCGTTGCTTTCTACACTATAAGAGACACCCAGAAGTAGCCTGTTTGGCTCACTTTTCGTGCCTTCTCTGGAGAAGCGAACCGAACCGGACCGCAGGAAACAATCTGCCGAACCGTGTCTGACATGTAAATCCGACCTTGTGACCGAGTGTCGTGACCCGAACTGATCTTTAGAAGTGATTCAAACGTGGACTCCGGTGAGAGACCATCTTGTTTAACATTTTATGACACACCGAGTGAGTCGGGTCGCCAAATGTTCTTGCTGGGCCGCAGTTGATGGCGTCAACACGGAACGGTGAAGCGCGCGGCAGAGACGCCCACGTTCACTGACGGCACGAGCGCCTGCTATAAAGGCACGAGGCTGCGCTTTGGCGGAAGGCGGCTGCAGCAGAGTCATGACAGAGTAAAGGCTGATGACTTTGGATTTGTCTGTGGAACAAAACGTGGATTCTATCGTTGGGGAAAAGCCATTCCTCCATCTCTGTGTGACGGCTTCTGTCTTTGGATCTGTCAGCGTTTGAAACTGGAGCCGGACTAAAATGCTTTGGTAAGCAACGCTTTTATTCCTATTTCTAAACAAAGGAAAAACACACTGTCTGTCTATTTCATTATATTTATGCATTAATTATTTTCCTTACTTCAATTCAAAAAAAAAAAAAAGTGCTGAAGTGTGTTTTGTCTTGTCTTTGTGGAGAACTGGGTGGGCCGTCCTGTTACTGATCAGTCTGGTATAAACTCAAGTGACTCAGTTGCATCTTCTGTAAAGTTTATTTTTAAATCTCTAAGATTCAGACAATAGAAGAGACACACGCAAAGTTGGCTTTGGGGAGAACTCTTTAAAATCTTTGCAAAACCTGGTGCTTTATCTCTTTTATTTATGTTGAATTTGGTTAATTTAACTTATACTCATTAAGTTATAAAGCTCACAAAAATTCACTGGCTGTGATTCTTAACTGCTATTATCTTCTTTCTCTTATAGACTGTCTTTACTATGGCCTGTGTGACCTTCACGGGTCAGTGACGTTTGCTTTGAACCGCTCCAATTCCTCTTTCTGCAGCTCCCTTATTTCCCAGCTGAGAGTGCAGCAGAGATGGGGAGCAGGGTAGATGTGGAAGAGTTGTCGCAGTTTGAAAACCGCACCTTGGTGCAGCCCACCACCGGTGGAGTACTTGTTTCATTGTTTATGACACTGGGCATCATCTCCAACATCGTGGCCCTTTGCATCCTGGTCAATGCGTACAGACGGCAGCGCAGACGCACCAAAGCCACGTTTCTTCTTTTTGCCACTTCACTGGTAGTCACAGATTTCTTCGGCCACTTGGTTCCCGGTGCCTTGGTTCTTCGCCTTTACCTTTATGGAGGTGTCCTTCCCAAAGACAACCGCTCCTCTGACAGTTTGTGTCAATTCCTGGGTGGCAGCATGGTGTTTTTTGGCCTGTGCCCACTCTTCTTGGGCTGTGCCATGGCTGCTGAACGCTGCCTGGGCATCACTAAGCCGCTGCTACATGCATCCCTCGTCACCAAAACTCGGGCCAAGGTCTGCCTGTTAGTCATCTGGGGGTTGGCTCTATGTGTAGCCATCCTGCCATGCTTTAAGCTGGGCTCATATACCTATCAAGACCCTGGCACCTGGTGCTTTATTAATGTGCTTAATAACACGGAAAAGGCGGATGTTGCGTTTGTGGTGCTGTATTCTGGACTATGCCTGGCATCACTAGCTGTGGCGCTCGTGTGTAACACCATAAGTGGAGTGACGCTGGTGCTGGCCCGGTTCAAGAGACGACCCTTCTCCCATTCCTCAGCCAAGTCCCATGACATAGAGATGGTGGCGCAGCTGGTCGGTATCATGATCACCTCATGCATCTGCTGGTTCCCTCTGCTGGTGAGTAATAGGAATTGCAACCATTAAGAATCTGAGACATCTTTAAATTTAGATTATCTAAATATAATTGTCCCATTATCAACATTTCCTGGAAGTGTCACAGAAATCCATTCATAACGTTTCGAGTTATTTTGCTAAAAATCAAACAAACGCCAGCTGTCACATAACTTCCCTGGGCGGAGGTAATAAAACAACAAGAGATTCAATGCACATTAAAATCCAAAATTAGAACTTGATCCCACACAAACAGTTAAACAGTATCAGAATGTCCATGACATGAAAAACACAACAATGAAGCGTGTAAACACCACCACGTTTCTTCGTTTGTATTTTCATTATGTTTTTAACTATGTTTAATGTCTGCAGGTCTTTGGCCTCAGGTCCGTGATCCACTCCTACACTGAATCTATGGGAGATAACCTCTCCGACTATCAAACCCTGATGGTGATGGGCGTTAGGCTGGCCACATGGAATCAAATCCTCGATCCCTGGGTCTACATCCTGTTGCGTCGCGCCGTCCTTCGCAAAATCTACCTCATCGCTAAGTGCCAGGCACATCTAAACAGTCACAAGTTGGGTTGCTGGGAGCCCACCTCCTTTGCCAGCTCACTGAATAAAGCTGTCCATCAGGTCTGAGCTGATATATGATACCTTTCATTTAACAATTCAGCAACCAAAGACAACTGAGACTCACGTAGATGTGGGTGACATTTATTGCTTGTGAAGACTGAATCTTATTGCAGTGAGTTTGAGTGTGAGCTTTTTGGCTGGTCCATTCAGAAATGTGATATCTAAGATTTTTATTTTTTGTAAATATGATTTTTATTTCAAATAAAGCTAGCTAAAGCTATATGTTTGCACTTAAACTCGTTATTTCTCCTATTTGCTCATAATAAGCATTTCTAACTGTTAGAATGCCATGTGGAAATTCTTTTTATGTGAACACAGCGTGAATGAACTCTGGCCTTTAGGGACAGCACTAACTTTTATTATTTGTTTTTTTGGTTTTTTTCCCAACTTTATTCCCAATGGGATCAAAGGGAAAAATACAGTAAATTGCACAGTAATTGTTGTGTGCGAAAAATGTGGGGGAAAGTGACATATTATCATGAGTGAAAGTTCCAGAAAAGTGTCTGAGTTTTGAATTTATCATTTTTATTCTACTGAATGTACTTCATAAAAGACGGTTAATATTCAAATACAGTGTAGTTAAATATTGATTGTTCTTTGTTTCTGTTTATACATTGTTTTCTGTTAAATAATGCAAGACTTTATAAGTTAGTTCTTAAATTGTACCCTCAATTAACTGAGGAAAATGTAATAAAGAAATGTATGTAAATAAAATAGTACTATGTTATTGTACTATATGTACAGATACATAAAAATGAATGTTTTGATTTCCATTAAATGGCACTGTTACATGTGCTATTTTCTTAAAAACCCTGACAATATGTTGATTAATGTGTTTTATTTCATCATCAATAGTCTGTGACACTGGATAACACAGCTCGAACATGTTGGATGGAGAGCTGGATGTTTTTTCTCCTGGCAAAGGAGTTAACTAATCGATCTAACACAAATTAACATCACAGAGAGGTTTTGCCATCATTCTACATTTTACTTAAAAAAAAATTTGGGGGAAAAAAAAAAGAAAAATCCAAATAAAATCATAAACATTAAAGGTTATTTGTTTCCATAATCATCAATTTTTGCCGATCCTGACCAATAACAATACAACTGCTACCAATAATAATAACAACAACAACAACTATTAACAAATATGATCATTATTTTTATTATAAGTAGCATGAAATTCCTTTAAAATAAATAGTCCTGTCAGCTAACGTGCACACTCCGGGACAATAGGCGGCGCTGTACACTCTTAATATAGCCTCTTATGGGGAAATTCAACTTCTCAAGTGAGAGAAAATTTTGATTCAGAGGACAATTTTGTTTCGCTCCCAGTTGCTTTTCAATAATAGTTTCACTCTCGTAATTTTAATAATCAATTATTAAGGAAACTGTAGGGAAAATGACATAACCTTTCAGATATGCGCCAAATGAAACGATCAATCCACAAGACATCACTACCGACTCGTACTTGAACAACCCATCGACATTGCCTACGACCGTTTGATAGGAAGCAACGTTCCAATTGCGAAAGGTACACACACCTGCCTGTTTTTTGTTGGGAAGGTAAGTATTCTCTGCATAAAACATACCCAAATATAGTGATGTAATGTCGTGATAAATCGACCTGTCAAATGTGCAGTGCTCATCAAAGGCTATCAGCAAAGTAGCAACTGTTAGCTTACATCAATTGCTAATATTAAGTGGGCAGCAACATTAGCTAAGGCGCGCTGTAGCTGAACGCATTGTGCTTAAAAAGTGACGGACTATCTATGTACTATCAACTCCAATAAATCATATGAGAGATATTTCAGTTTCTTTGAGAGCAACCCCATCAGCCCGTTTGTAAACATTGTTCCTGCGTAACGATAGTAAGGTATCTAACGTGAGAGTCCAGAACTTTAAACCGTTAATAATGTTAAGTGTATTTTTTTTTCTACTGACTGTGGCTTTCAAGCTTTTAACACAGACATTTTTGACGAGCAACGGGAGCAGTTTATTCTTATAGACGTGCGTTTCACTCCTGCAGGCGTGACAACATGGCGGCCCCCATGGTGTGGGACGAGCAGCAGGCTTACGAAGAGCTGCTCTACTGGGACAGACTCATTCAAGAGGGTCACCGGCTCCTCCCACACGATTTTGACAGGTACACCTGAGGCTTCATACTTGTGTCCACAGCTTGGGAACGATGGTCAAACCACTAACAGTGATTGAAAACAGTTTTATTAATCATAAGCACCAAGTCTGCATTAAACCAGTCGCGTCCACATTAACACACAGCTGGAGACTAACCCACAGGGTGACCCATGCTCCTTAGGAATAATTTTTAAAAAATGCACATTCTTATACTGACGAAAGTTTTGGGAGCTTTTTTGGAGATCAGTATCTTGCTTAAAGACACTCCAACATTTAGACGGCAGAGGCCTGGGATCAAACTGATGAGCTACAGCCACTCGAATGATTTGACTAAACATTATATGTTACAGTTCCGTATTCATGCTCTAATATTATTCATCATAATATTCTGAATTAAACCAATATATGCAACTAGTGTGAAGGAGCTTCTGAAACAAACTTAAATTTTGCTGCTGACAAATGCTGATTTGTCATGTGCTATTTTCTCTGCTCTATTTTTGCCGATGTTTTTTTTTTTGCAAAACTGTAGTCAGTATTGAGAGCTGTTTTTATTCCTTTTTTACAGGTATGAGGAGTTGCGTTACTGGTATGACTGCTTGTTTTACGAGGAGGAGCTGAGACAGTACCATGACTATATTGCAGCTATTGAGGAGATTGAGAGTAGACAATATCATGAGGTTTGTTTTTCCACCTTTCAATCATTTTATCCACTTTGTATCTTTTTATAAACACTGTACAGTTGCTATTCTTACTTTCCTTTCTCTTGATATATTTTATTAATGCTGCCTTTTACATATCTGGATATGATAGCTTTATCTAATACCACCTTTAATGTTTTGTAAATAAGGATGCTACGGCCTCACAGATTCATGTGCAGTCTCCATACGATCGGCATGTGATGGCCAAACACTCTGAAGTGTATCCCACAGCCGAAGAACTGGAGGCAGTGCAGACAATTATCTCTGATGTGGAGTGCGCCCTTAAGAATGTGTCTGACCAGATGGAAACTCCAGAAGACAAAGAAAAAACAAGGATGGGAAGGTAATTCTAAAAAAGAATTTCCATAAATTTTCACTTCTCAGTAAATGAATCAAGCAGTTAGTCCAATTTTAATAAACTTTCCTTTTTTTGTTTTTTGTTTTTTTTCTCACAAAGTGGTAAGCCTGGAGATCATTTGCTGCATGGGGTTATGAGGGTCGGCCTGGTGGCAAAAGGACTCCTGCTGAAGGGTGACAGCAATCTGGAATTGGTGCTGCTGTGTTCCACTAAGCCCACTGTCTCCCTGCTTAAAGACGTGGCTGAAAAGCTTTCTGCACAGTTAGAGGTGCAACACAGATCAGAGCACCTACTGTTGAATTTGCATCATTTCAGAGATTAAACATTTCCTTTTTTTCTGTTTTTTTTTTTTTTTTTTTTTTCAATAGGAAAACTCAGCAGGAATATATACAGTTAGCCAGTGTCCAGGGGACGCAGCAATCGCCGTGACGAGCACCAAATCAATCCTGACACTCACTATACACGTGACATCGCCTGTCGTCCGGACTGAGAGTGAGAGTACCAGCACAGAAGCTACAGAGGGAAATAGAGGTACTAAAGTTGTCACAACCTTCAGTCAGTCAGCAGCCATTCTGTGCCTGTGTGCTGTTGCTATGCAACTATGAATTTTATCCCTCAGGAGTCTACGACTTTTGTGGCAATTTGCTTGATCAGTTTAATGCTTCAATGCTGCTTAACTTGAAAGTGCAGATTTGAATCTACTTACTTTTTGGTTGACGTTGCTAGACCATGTAAATCGAACACAGGATCCCAAAAAAATTAGTTCGAGCTTAGAAATTGGATGTAATGCAGTCATTGCATTTCTTTCAATATATTCATCATTGTTTTCGCCTTATTGAAAGCAAAAGAAAAAGTAGTTGAATCTGCTGATATCCTAAGCACTGCACTGGTCACATGCGGATTGGACCATAGGCGCAAAAATAACTGAACCGGAAGTTAGCAACGAGAAGACGGAGGAGGAGAAAACAAGACATGGAGGGTTTCCAGGAGAAAATGACACCAAATGTCTAGCAAGCCGTTGATTTATATTTTGGAGAGGAAGAAAAGGGGTCGAGAACTTTACAACTCATCTTTTGAGGAGGAGCGTGATGACAAGGGGTCGGCAATGAGAGGTAAAGCACATTTATTCAAATGCATGGTTTTTGTGTACTGATCAACCGTAACCAGTGTAAACAAGTTTTGTAGTTAAATAATGTGATAAATTTAGGTCTGTGTACAGATCAGGGATGCATAATAAATGCAGAGCTGGCTAAATGTTTGCATTTTTTACTGTTTATTTTCTATGTGTATTTCTACACGATAACGTTTATGATAATGTAATTTTCTGCCCACTACAGAACCTCGTTTCTGCACCTTGTGGCGGCCACAACTGCCAACATCCTGCACTGTGGACCCCCCCCCCCCCCAGCTGTATGATGTGGACAGCAGAGGCGTGCTGACCACACTCCTGTTGTCAGTGTCATGGAAACAGATGTCAGCCTGATAGCTGCAACATAGAAACTTGCCTATATATATATATATATATATATATATATATATCTCTTCTGAAAACATTTGGGAATACAAACCCCTGGTGTAGCTCTCTATATGATTTCTCAAGAGTTACAGCTAATGATAAAAAAGCCACTTATAAATATGCATTTCTTTAACCTCTGAATAGTTTTAATATGTGGTCTTATTTACAACTTGTGTTTACATTTTCAGTTCTGAATCAGATCATTAAGCAGGTTTGTGGTTTTTATTGTAATAAATAATATATATTTTAACTCGTATTTAATGATTTTTGTGTATTTATTATTTAGTTTAAAGGGGAAAAATATTAGATCATATAGGTGAGGTTGTGTTGGAGAGAGAGATACCAGACATGGGTATGGTAAACTTTCTTGTATGCATTATAAAAAGGTAAAATCGAGTGTTTTAAACTGTCAACATATGTTCAGCCCCCCTCAGAATTCAACCTCAGGTGTCCGTCACTTTCAGTGATATCTATATAGCATTCATTAAGATTTTTAATAATTTTATTCTTAACTATAAGACTAGATGGTGGCCTGAAAGGACAGTCTTCTGAACATATATAATGTCATTTCTGTTTCAACCATTGTGCTTTTCTGCTTGAGGGTCCTAATCTGTGAATTAATTAAGCACTCGTTATCAAAACATATTGGTTTGTTCTTGTTAATTGATGGTTAACAAGAACAAATAACTAATTAAAACTAAACTCAAGTGTGGGCCTATACAATGCTATATAAATAACAGTCTCAGACATTTAACTATTAAAGTGAGTGATTGAGCATTAAAGGAATGTACTGAATGTTTGATTTATATAATGGGGTGTAATAATCATCCTTTAGAATCAAAAGAAAACAAGGTGTTGAAAAAGTCTGATCTTTAAATATCCTTATAATAATAAATAACAATGGTTCCGAGTATCTTTGGAAATTAGAATTTGCTTAGTTATTAGCAGTGGTGTTGCATAAATATTCTGTTTCCGTTTTATAGTTTCAGAATTGACTGACTTGTAGAATCCTAGATTTTGTTGGCTTTATTGTGTTCATTTACTTTTATTTGTGGTGTAACAGATGAGCTAAAACTTGTGTGAAGCTTGTACTGTATGGCCATTTTATGTTGTAGAGTTGTATTAGCTGTTTATGGATGAGGGACTCTACCAGCTTTGCTGCAGTGTGGAGCAGAACGTGTCAATTCTCCAAATGCTTGTGATTCACATCTGATTATCTTTAGTCTGTCAAGTTTTTTAGGAACGCTGGAAGTTTGACCAACAGGACATACTCTCTCAAGAAGTGGAAGAAGCAGCAAACCCAAACCTAGAAGTGGTGAAATGGGGGATTTTGCACATTAAATGCATAATTTTACCTTTAGAAGAGAAGCTGTGGTTTAAAGGCACTTTTTGCTTCCACATTCACACGCACTGCTTGTTGTGCGTGATTACATATTACTTAACTACGCATTAAACACTTTTCACCCCATTTCTCTGCTTCTGATGGTTTGGGGGACGCTGCCCCTTCCTAAGCTGCAAGACAGAGTCAACCCCCTTGGTCAAACTATACCTTTTCTTCTTACTCCACCTCGTCGATAGAAACACAAACAGTCAACGATCTGCCGGACGTTCTGGACAGGCAGAAATGCCTATCTGCCTTGGCGTCTCTCCGCCACGCCAAATGGTTCCAGGTTTGCATTCACGTCCTTATTTGTACGTTACCGTTGTTTCTTTGAATCATCTCTTATAGCTTTCTACATTTGAGGACAATAACAATTTATTATGCTAAAAGTTGCTGGTTTATACTCCTAATGATCAAAGTAAATCTTTTACTTAAAAGCAGTGATCTGCAGATTCATAGTTTTGTCAGCTTGGGAAATTATATTGGCCGATTTGAGCTTCCAAATTTCGATGTAGGAGAACGAGCTGAGCATCAACTCCACCACTGTTATCAAAGCTTGTGTCTAGTGATCATCAACATCCAGCCACAAGTCAACTGAAGTATAGTCATGTGAAAAAATGAGGATACCCCATAAAGATTTAGCTCTTTATTAAAAAAAAAAAAAAAAAAAAAAAAGTTCACATATTAATGTCTGACCTTTTTATTCATCCCTGGAAAATATGGAGGCTTATATGTAAATATCAACTAGCCTTGTTTTAAACGGAGGCATTAACAAAATGCAGATCCTGGGGGGAAAATGTGGGTCATTGTCATTTCTGGAGACGACGTTGAGTCTCTCCCGTTTTGCTCTTGAAGTGAGCTTGCTTGGGTGGCCAGACTGGGCTTATTGGCTGTTGTTTTGACACACCTGTATGTGAATTAACCATTTTAAGGGGGAACAAACATGGAGCACAAAAATATTGTTTTCAGCTATACTGGTTGAATCTGTCAGTATTAATGTCAAACGTTCATGTGACCAAATGAAAACAGACTGTCCTCATTTTTTTACACGACTGTAAAGATGTATTTGCTTGTTGGTTGGAGGTGTTTTATTTATTCTGGAGCTTTCTTTGCTGTGTTTTGGGGGTCATTTTCTGGAGCAGAGAACAAGTTGTTGAGCTGCATGTCATCTGCCTGAATTGTCCTTTTCTCTTTGTCTCCAGGCCAAAATCAGCCACCTGAATTCTGCTGTTGTCGTCATCCGGGTCATGAGAGACTTGTGTAACCGCGTTCCCACCTGGCTGCCCCTTTTAGGATGGGTGAGGAATTGCACATGCATCACTGGCATGACCATCTGGCTAATTTTGCTATTTGTGTTTTAAAAAAAAATCATTTGGATCATCCTGTATTTCCTGTGTTCTTTCCTCCTCCAAGCCTCTTGAGCTCCTGGTAGAAAAGACTGTCAGTACATCTGAGAGACAAATGGGAGTGGGCGAGTCATTGCGCAGGGTTTTTGAGTGCATTGCATCGGGGACACTCTTGGAAGGTGCTGCTCTGAGTTGTCACACCAAAACGCATGTTCGCATGTCATCATTAACATGAAAAGTAACCCCTTTTTTTTCCCCTAAAGATGGCCCCGGAATCAAAGATCCATGTGAGAAGGAAGTTGTTGATGGCCTTTCAGTGTTGACACTGCAGCAAAGGGAAGAAATTACACAAAGTGCCCAGGTAACATCATGTACGGTCTGCACACAAGCTTGTTAGCTTTACTTTGCTCACTCTTATTCTTTTTTTTTTTTTTTTTTTTTTTTTTTTCCTAGTGTGCTTTGCGGTTGTGTGCATTTGGACAGATGCACAAGGTTTTGGGATTAGACCTAAAACCCATTAAACCTCGAAAACCAGCAGCAGCTAGAAGTAAAGATGAAACAGGTATGCGATGTTCCTCTGTTCTGTCCCTTAGTGTGAAGGGATCTGTTTTCAGGATCGTTTCCCTCATCACATATAGCTCAGACGGCAACTGCTGGACAGTTCAGCTCGTCAGGGAAGAGAGCTTTTACTGAGGTGGAGAAAGAAGAAAACGAGCTCAGTCTCAACAGCAAACAAAGAAAATATCTCAAGTTCCAGAAGCGCTTTCAGAGGAAATCTAGTAAGTAATAATGCTGCCGTGTGTAAGTCAGGTCATGCTTTTGTTAATGTTTTGCCTTTTCTCTCTCGTTTCTGTTCAGTCACCGAGGATTTTAGCATGAATGCGGTGATGCGTCTGAACCAGTACAAACGTGGTTTAGAGTACCGGCTTACATCTCAGACTGGTCCGGTCCACGAGCCAGTCTTCACAATGGTGGTGGACGTGAATGGGAAGACCTACGAGGCAACAGGGCCCTCTAAAAAAGCAGCCAAGCTTAATGTAGCCACCAAGGCAAGACTTGTGTTTGTGCTTCCATAATTTCCTCTACATAGAGTCACCAAAAGCAAAGCTCAGGGAAAGTATCCTGTATATTTAGACTAAGGTAGATGCAAACGTCTCCGTTAAGGTTGCTAATTATAGGCTCGCTTCGTGGTTTTTCCCAGACATGTAAAGCTGAACACATTTTGTTACTTACAGGTGTTACTGGATCTTGGTCTCCCTACAGGCTCAGAAATTAAATCAGAGTCCGTTGCTGAAGCTGAAAGTCAGTCCGATGATTCCGTAATCCCAGCCTCTACTACGTCAGAAAATGTACATTCTTTGGCACTTCAAGTAATTATTTCGCCCTAAAATGTACCTTCACCGTTGAAAACTAATAACTTTGTTCCTGCTCTTCAACAGAGCAGTCAAGGTCCTATCTTGACCAAAAATGGGAAGAACCCTGTGATGGAGCTGAATGAGAAGCGCCGTAGTCTGAAATACGAGCTGTCGGAAGAGACCGGGGGGTCCCATGAAAAGTGTTTCATCATGGAGGTTGGTCAGGAGCAAAACAACCAGACAGTTATTAGGGTTTTAAAGGATCATTTGAAGTCAAAGCTGCAGTAATCAGTTATGCTGCATCTAACTTATTTTTTTATATTTTATATATATATCAGGTGGAAGTTGATGGGCAGAAATTTAAAGGGAGGGGCTCAACTAAGAAGGAAGCAAAGGCCTTTGCTGCCCTGGCTGCTTTGGAAAAACTGTTTCCAAATGACGATGAGGTCAAAAATACCAGCAGAAATCCTGTCAAGAAGAAGGTCACCTACACAGACATGGTAATTAATGTAGTAATCACACCTGATTGCACATATTCCAGAATGACTGCGTGTTGGGTAATCAGTCATTCACTTTTGTAACAGCAGGCAGATTTGTAAAGAGTCCACCGGCGCAGCAGCTCAGTTTAATTTGCTCCTCTTCTCTTTTCTACCAGCACATCCCAGGGTTTGGAACCATCCGTGGCATCCCGACAGACTCTGGCTCCGGTGGCTGGGGTCCGTGCAGAGGGCGAGGCAGGGGCCGAGGCAAAGCGGCTCCTCCAGGGCCCAGCTACAACAACAGTAAGGAGTCGTAGGCTCGCTCGCTTTCACTTTAAAATTTGTTACCCTTTTTAAAAAAACAACAGTTCCTTGATTTTTTTTTTTTGTTTTTTTTTTAAGCCAACTACAGCTACGAGAGTGGGGCTGGCACCGGCTATCGTAAGTGTTTCACATTTTCTTTCATTTAATTTATGGAAGAGTGTGCAGCTGAGATAGTAGAGCTTTAGTGTACATTAATTGATCTTGTTTTTTGTCCATGAATTGTCATTATATTTTGGATTTAGTTTTACCACAATACTGAAAATACAAATATATTTTTATTTGTATTGTAATTGTGAAGGTGATTGTAATGTAAAGTGGTGTGTGTCTGGTGAGTCAGGGGGAACACAGATAGAATTTATCTAGTCACCAAAATCCCTAAAAAGACTGATTTTGTTGATTTTGTCCTTGTTTGTGTTAATGTTTTAGATAAATTGTATAGTAATAACGCAGCTGGCGCAACAGCCAAAGACTCTACCGAATCGGGGATGGGCTACGGCACCTTTTACCCAGACAGCACCTACGCTCCCCCGCCTGGCTCTACTACCACCAAGGGAGGAAACTACCAGACGATGCCTCCTCCCACAGATCAGGAGAGTCCCTACAGCTATGGGTACGGAGAGGAGAAGAAGAAAATGCTGACGCAAAATGAAAACCAGGGGGGAGATTTCTCTATGTACAGCACAGCTTATCCCAGTTCAGTGACTGGCAACCAAGGCTATAGCAGTAATTATGGTGAGACGATTCTAAAATACCCGTGTGCCTTCCTGTTGGTGCTTACGTTTTATCAGATTATAAAAAGAACGGATGGGATACAACACCTGCTTTTCTTTCGTTTTTGCAGGCTGGGGACATCAGCAGTCCTGGGGGGAACAGCAGGGGTTCAGCATGTATCAGGGCTTTGGAGCACAAAACCAGGGCTCGTACTCCGGATACAGCAACCCAAATTATTAGCCAGCACAGACTCCCAGCTCACTCTCTCGTTTTCTATAACACTCTTGACAAAAATGTGCTTGTTCCTGAAACTGTATTTTTTTTTTTTTTTTTTTTTAATGTTTTTCCACAGACACACTGCTTGGTTGTTAATGAATATGAGGTGTAAACAGGTGTATGTAATAGATTTTTTTTTTTTTAACCAGTATTGCACTGTTCCCATCACAGTTTTGATAAGGGTAAAATATCTCTGCTTTACCAGCTGTTTATTTTAAAGTAATCTCTGTCAAAAGGGTCTTTCATTTCAAAGGTGTTACAAATGATTTCTTTTAAAATAAACACTTTATTATTTTGGAGACTTGAGGCAACCGTTTGTGGGATGGATTTTCTCATTTGTTCCTCAAGTTTTATGTCAGATCTTACTGCATTTGTGTTGTAAAATCATCCAAAACTAGAAGCCAGGTGTTGCTAAGCCTCATAAGTTGGTTATTATATAAGTACAAATCAAAACAGATGATTCACTATAGCCAGGATTTGCATTTTTAGTGGTGGATAATGTGAAATGTTGCACGTGTGGGAAATGAATGACAAGGTTTTCGTCTCTGCAGACATCTATATTTGAGTTTCTGGTTGTAAACAAATGTTATATCACAGACAATTCTGTGTTTTAAAGGGAGCAAAGGGCAGTTTTGTTGTTTACCGTTCCCGTGGTTTTCTGTCACGAGTGATCTTTCCAGCTCCTTCTGGCAAAAATGATTGAAGTGCAGGAATAAGAAAGAAGAAGGGAAACAGTGGTTAACGACGAGGCGGAAACACGTCTGGACGACAGCTATAATAACCTTTGAGGATCACGTGTGACCCCAGACCCTGGACTGAGTCAGGGTGTGAGCAATGATCACACTCCTCCAGCCTTCCATCAGGGGACAGCTTATAAAGGACGAACGGCGTCGAGGGTGCGGCGGACTCCGAGTGTCTCTTCAGATCATCCTGAGAACCAAGCAACCATCAGCTGTGAGTGCTTCTTATCTCTGAGCCGTGCCACTGCCACCTCTGCACGCACACACCTACTTGTCTTCCAAGCTTTTCTTAAGCCAGCTTTGTTTTTCTCGATGGGAGGGGTAGAGTCACATGCTGTATTTTTGTCCACTAATACTGCAGATCAATGATTGGCTTCCAAAGATATGCGACTGTTATTTCCAAGAGGCAGGGCTGTCATGCGATGTTTTGACAATGACCTTTAGCCCTCTCTGCCTCTGACACAGTTGCATTGATTAGCTTTTATATGCTGCAGCTGGGACGTGTCGGCATCAGTCTTTAGCCAGTCACTTGTCCCCTGAAGACATAAAGCAAGAGTTCGTGCACACTCAAGAATGAGGAAGGAGAAGGCGTAGGCTCCCACGGTAAAAAAAACAAAAACAAGATAATGCAGTAGCAGTGGTTTGTATTGTGTTCCGCTTTCTTCTTTTTTTTTTCCACTGAAGGGGGAGGTTTCTGTTGAACACTTGTGCTTTCTGTTTCAAATGTAAACTTTGCTCTTAAAGGAAAGGTCTGTACACGCTGAATCTTTGCAGATGGCACTCGTCCTGGTAACCATCTTAATTTCTGCCATTCCTGTGACCTACTGCTACCCTGCCACCTTCCAAGATCTGCAGCTGACTGGAGGTAAGATTTGTTATTTCATTAGCAATGTTGTGTGAGCTCTTCCTCTTGAATCATCCAGCTCAAGTGACATTTGTTTTTGCAGGAAATAGAACCTCCATTAAGTTCTTGGCCATAGGAGACTGGGGCGGGGTACCTTACCCGCCCTACATCACCGCTGTGCAGAAGGCTACGGCTCAGGAAATGAGTAAAGTAGCAGAGCAGATGGGAGCTGACTTTGTTCTGGCCCTTGGCGACAACTTCTACTACAAAGGTGTGGACAATGTAGATTCTCCTCGGTTCAAGGTCAGTCAGTGGATTCTGAGACTGATTCTGAGAAGAAGGAAAAAAAAAAATGCAGACGTCGGTAGGTTGAAACCCACTGGTCTTTTCTCAGCAAACGTTTGAGGATGTGTACACGGCAAAGTCTCTGAAGGTTCCCTGGTTCGTGCTTGCTGGCAATCACGACCACGCAGGAAACGTGGAAGCCCAGATCGAGTACAGCCAGAAATCTGCCAGATGGTAAGCAGCAAGGAGAAAGTGCCAGCTCCAGACACGTTTAACGAATCTCGTCATCTCCGAATTCGTAGGAAATTTCCAGCTTACTACTACGAGCTAAACTTCCGTATTCCCAACACGGGGAAGATGTTGACAATCATCATGCTGGACACCGTCATGATGTGTGGCAACTCCAACGACTTCTCGGATGAGAAGCCCAGAGGACCGCTCCATGCGCCCGATGCCCACCGGCAGCTGACCTGGCTGCAGGAGCGACTGGCTCGCTCCAAGGCCGACTTCCTGCTGGTGGCGGGCCACTACCCCGTGTGGTCGGTATCTGAGCACGGGCCCACAGCCTGTCTGCTGCAGAACCTCCACCCTCTGCTCATCAAGCACAAGGCCACAGCTTACTTGTGCGGACACGACCACAACCTGCAGGTAAGGCCACGCGGTAGTTCACAACCTTTGGCACGACTGCAGGTCCACTTCAGGCCCCACCCCCTCTGTCGTCTGCAGTACATTAAAGAGTCTGGTGTGGGTTACGTGGTGAGCGGCGCTGGAAACTTCCTGGACCCTGATGTGAGTCACTGGAGCGACGTTCCTAAAGGTGCTGTGAAGTTCTTCACCGGTCAACCGTCCACGCTGGGGGGCTTTGTCCACGCGGAGGTCGCCAAGAGCGAGATGATTTTGACCTTCTTCCAGGCCAGAGGCACTTCCCTGTACCGTACCGTCCTCACCGACAGGAACTCCGATTAGACCGTAATAACCACCATTGTTTTGAACTGGCTGATTCCTTTTAAGAGTATTTTAAATCTTGTTTTTAAAAAGAACCTATTAAGTTTTTATGTGTAAATTGCTTCGGTGATAAAAGAATAAATGTGGCTTGTATTTATCTGAAATTAATCCTATAAACGTTCTTGAATAGAAATGGCCACAAACTGCAGCCAGACGATTTAAAATCGGCTTCAACGATCTTTTGTCTGTCTTCAGTTTCAAGACCTGTGATCCACGTCTAAATCTTTAAAATATGCGGCAGGAGTTCTGAGCCTCGTGCTGTTGTTTAAAGACCGGCCCGATTTTTAGGTCATTGCTCTACTTGTATGTCACAGACCCTCCTGGCCTGTCAGCAGAGGATTAGGCTGAATTACATCAGATTGCTGACTGCAATCAAGGTAAACCGGAAAAGCAAAGGGAACTGATGTGGAGTAAAGCAGAAGCTGGAGGAAAAACCTGAGCAGGCTGTCAAGTACCCGCACTCACTGAGAAATCACGGCATCTTCCCGCCCGGTGGGCAAATTGCAATTCAATCCCCTATTTTGGGACATTCCTGACTTGCTAGTGCTGGTAAAGAGGGAGGCAGAGAATGGGATGGATGGGGAAAAAAGTTTTCTCCCTCTTCCACATATTGTGAGAATGACTGATGGATCAAAAATAGTGGTTTTTAATGGGTGTCAAAAAATGTTGGTATTGTGGTTTTCAGTGGGCGGATTTGAGTGATTGGTTTTAACTGGTATGATGGAAACATGTTACCGTCATGAGCGCTCCACCATCTCCATGTGCATCCTACATTGTTGCAAGCTGCTCATTTGATGAACTAGTTCAGAGGTCTCTCCTATCCAGCACCATTGGTGTGTCACAGGTAAATCCCTCAGGTCAAAAGCAATAAAAGATGTCGTATTCAAGACTAAGCTGCTCATCTAATCTCTGCTTCCTAATCCTCCTCCGCACTCAGTCTAGGTGCTGTTTTTCTCAGTTGTGATGAGCAGATTTATTAATGGAATACTCCCGTAAAATGATATAAAATTGGAGTGATGTAACATAAAATAACTCCTGCCCACAGGGAGCCAGTGAGGGTAAAATAATCCTCTTTTTCCAATTCTAAAGTGCTGATGGTGAATAACAGTGTGTATTTTAATATTCATAGACTTCTCCTCAGCATCCCTGAAATCTGGGCTGTGTAACTGCGGCTGCACTGCAACACAAATCATACTTCATAACAGGAAGAGTCACTCATATTACAGTAAATCTGTCTATCGTGCACTACCAAGGTGATGCTGTAGTTTCTTGTGTAATCGCGTGTTTCATCTAATGTTACTGCAAACATAAATAACCTGAATCCCATTTTAAACACGAGTACTTTTGACGCTTTTTATTTTAGATGGTGTTTAACACACATGTCTGTGGTTCTTAAGTGACGTGCACGTGAGAGATCGTCCGTGTTAATTTCATCAACTTCATCACGTAAACTGGTCAATCCTCTGCCTCTCCCGAATATATTTAGAATCAGGGTAAGACTAAAACACCAGAGCCAGTAAGAAGTATTTCAGAGTATGTCCATTTTTAATTGACATGAGGACATTCAGAAAACCTAACTTGTGTCATGTCATGTCCACCACCTGATGAAAGTAACTCATGTTCAAAAGCTCCTCTCCATCTGTTCAATCAAACACCTCAAAGAAGTAAAGTACTTCAGTCCAGAGCAACCACACTTCTACTCTGCTTAGAAAATGTTCAATTTTAAAGAGGGAACTCAGGAAAACTGTCTCAGAAGCTTCATGTAGCCTCAGACTTCACTGTCCTTTGGAATTGGATGATTGTAAGACGGGCTGCCGACACTCAGGTGGCTGGGAAAGAAGGAAGGAATGTACGGGATGACGCCCAGGAAGGGGCTGGTCAGCGGGCTCTGGTCTGTGGGAGTCATGGGGATGATGATGTCGTCCTGGTCCCACACGTGGAAGGCATTTGGGTGTGAGTGGGTGAGGGCAGGGGGGATGTTCAGGGGGCTGATTCCCTCCACTGCCTTGCTGTCTTTGGTCAGGTCATCGTCAAGCGGGCCCAGTAAACAGTCTGTGGACAGAAAAAAAGGGAATGCAGCAAATTAACCCCATTAGATTTATTCCCAAACTCTGTTGTCCTGATAGCAGTCATTCAGGTTATCAGTCATCCATCCTCACTAAAACTGTGAGGATGGATGACTGATAATCTGAAATCTGTAACTTGATTGCTGTAAAGGTAAACCAGGCTTTTCAGGTCATATATATATATATATATATATATACACAGTACTACTCAGAAAATCAGGATATCCTGAAAAAGTGCATTTCTGTAACACTCAACTTTAAAGGTGAAATGTACATATATAGACAAATAGTATGCAATCAATATATTTCAAGCTTTTATTTGTTTTTGTTTTTTTGCTGATTAGGACTTCAGCAGCTTCAGAAAACCTCAAATTCAAAAACTCAGAAAATTAGAATATTGCTTGTAATCAATAAAAAAAATCAGAATCGGCAAAATTACAACAAAAAATGCCTGAGATATCTCACTTTGCATGTAATGAGTCTATAAAATGTATTGGTTTCACCTTTTATGTTGGAATGTCTGAATAAAACACCTTTTACATGATATTCTAATTTCCCGAGTAGTACTGTAAATATAAAACATGTTAAAAACCTGACCATTAATGGAGAAATATTCTAATAAACTGATGAATGATGATGTTAAAATACCTGTTATATCCAGCATGAGATCTTTGATGAGGTGACCAATGATGGCGTAAGCAACAGCAACAACGACCAGAGCGGCCATGATGAGGTAAAGAATGGAATTAGGTAGCTGGATGAGGTCTTTCGGGGGAGGCTTGTAGTCCTTATAAAGTGGTTCCTCATTTTGGACAAAGTGCTGCGATGAAACTCCACTTCGGTCTGTGTAGTTCAAGCGGTCCATATTCAATCTCCACTTCTTGTATTAAAAAGGGTCCCAGATCTGTTCATTGGCTTGCTGACATGATGCCCACTAAAACGCAAAGGTAGAGAGGTTATTATATTAAAAATTATTAAATTGGTCCATTGGAAGTTTAAAGCAAATATCTTCACCATTTCCTGTTAATCTGATCATTTATGTACAAGGGAATGTAAAGCCATTTATCAGACCTTTACAATTTAAAACATAAAAAAGTGGTTCCATAAACCCACCTGTCAAGACCAGGGTTTCATTTTCCAGATGAAATATTTGAATTATATCCACAAACGTGTTTGTCCTTTCATCCTCCAGCAGACATTGGGACAGTTTAGTCTGTGTCTATCATGACGGGATAATCCAAACTGTGGGCGGTGACAAGAAGGCAAAGGATTATCCGTCCAATGGCTCCAAAGATCGCTCCCTCCTTTCTCCCATTTAATCCACCAAGCTATCTTTAAGGGTCGTTTTCAGGAACACTTGTGCCACTGTGTCAGTACTGAATATGTCACAATAATGAAATGTGCAAACAAAAGCCTTGACATCGCATTCATGAATAGATACAATCAATTGGATAATTTGATCATTGTAACAAGAAGATGGTGAGACTATCTGGTTCCTGAGGCCTATGCCCTGAGGAGCCCATCTACCTCAGACCTGTGACCTCTCACCTGAGAGGATTCTGTGAAACCATCTCTGTCCCCTGGTCAGCCCATACATAGATCCCCAGCCTGGTGCTGGGGTGGATAATACTCTCATGTACTTGCTGCAGTGTTCACACTATAACTTGAAGGATCATTTTCTTATTTTTTTTCAGAGCTTTGAACACAATTCAGATGAAATCAACCAGACCATGCAATGCGTCAAACTGTACAATGATTCTGTCTAATCTGCAACCTCTAGGACATAAACTTGTTTTTCATGTTGCACTTTAGGATCCTTCTAATTCTTTTATTGTTACCATTAGTAATCGATGTTATTGTTTCTGTAACTATAATACTAGTGGAATATTACTTTATACACGATATGATATTATTACTACTGTTACTGTAATTGTTATTATTTCTGTAAGAAAGCCCTTCAGGTTGTCCAACAACACCGTCTGAACAAGCCAGGTCATCCGGATCAAATGGCAACATGACGATCAAAGGATCTGCTGACTTTGATCCTTGATCTTTCGAGGATGAAGGCCAAGGGGCTTTGTACCCTGGCCCTTAATCTGTACCCTGTCCTTCCAATACTTCTGCCTAAACCTCAAGTTTTCTGCCAAACCTTAGAGTTGTGAAAACCTAAAAAAACAAAAAACAAAAAACAAAACCCATTGGGTCCTCTTGTTAATGCATTCTGGCTGGTAGCCCACCTGGATCCTATAAATCAGACAGTAGTCAGAGACAGAAGTCAGACCTCCTTTCCCAAGCACCTTGATTCTCTAACGTAATCATATTCTATAATCTGCCGCCTCAACCAGCAATCTTCCATCAAACCATTTCTATTAATGAGTATCAGGTAAAAGTCATTGTTTACATACTGACTGTACTGAACAATATAGAATAGAATAGAATAGAATAGAATAGAATAGAATAGAAGTACTTTATTGATCCCAGACATGGGAAATTGACTTGTCCCAGCAGCATCATCAGTATTACCATATTGACAATATATTTACAGTATAATAGTGTGCAATATGAGTGCAATGAGGATATGCAATATTCAATAAATAATTATGACAATGTGCCACAAGAAAGTACTGACTTTGGAGCCCATCACAGCACAAGGGCTGTGAGTCTCAGTCAGACGGACTTATATACTGTTAGTATGTTGTTTTCCTATTTCACTTTTCACTTAAAAACAGTAATACTGTAACACTGTAAGTTCTCAATGTGTGATCAGAAAGTTTTATCCTATCCTATATCATATCATACATGAGATCCTGTCCTATACATTAAGCTATGACGGTGAGGATTTATTAATACTAGACTAGTTACTGCTGTTGCTGGTAGGTGGAGGTAACTTTGCTCCGAGATTCATCCAGAGGACATTTACTTAAATTTACAGCGTACTAATTTGATCAACAAAAGCAGATCTGTATCATACTTATAAAAGTTTAGAACTGAAGCTAACGCTAGCGGCTAGCTAAAGTACAGGAGTCTTGTCTTTATAGCTTTTCATTATAATATGAATAAGATATTTTATGGCAAGTAATTTAATTTGTGATTTTGGGTGACAGTCTGATTATTTCTGCGTTTTAAGTGTTTCCTTGCCCACTCAGAGGAAGAAGATATGGATTATTACTTTGACGACACACCATCCACCCCACCGGCTATTCCGACCTTCCATGAATATTCAGCCCGGGTAAGTATAGTCGATTTTAATTCCCCAAATGTAAAAAAACATAAACAAAACTGTATATTAAGCCATGTTCTAATATCACCATATCCATGTTTTGCAATATTACTTAGTGTTGAGTAACAGCATGTGCATTAATATAAAAAAATTAACGTTTTTCCCTCATTCCGTTTAAGTAATATTTTAAGTTTATCCTTTTGGTATTATTACAATACAGAAAGGAGAAATTGACTCAGCAGCAGAAAAGTTTGTATTCAAGAGCAAGACTGACAGTGAAGCGCAACAGACCAGGTACAGAAAAACATCTAATTTTCTGATTGTCCATTAACCTTGAGTTTCCTTTGACAGTTTAGCCCAGTATATATGTTTAAACCCTTACTTTAGACCCTTTCATACGATGTTACAGTGGACCAGCTAGTTCCGTTACAGTTGCCATAATCGACAGTTCAGTCATCGATGAAATCAGCAGCAGAGTGCAGGATCTTGTAGAAAAGATTAACAACAGCCGTGCCAGTGATCAGAGAGTGATGGACAGCTTTCAGGAGGAGTTAATGACCAAGGTACTATCACTACATCACTAATTCTGTTCCTGCCCTGGTCCCTGCAGATGTTAACCCGGAATCTAATTACTTAGGTGACAGAAGTATGCCAAGAGATGAAGGAAAGCATGTATACAGTTTATGAAGACAATAGTAACGAGATGCACGTGAAGCTGAAGGAGTTGTCGAAGGTGCTGGAGAGCTGCACTCGACTCCATCAGGAGCTGATGGAGGCCACCCAGGCGCTGTCAGGTCTGAGAGTGAGCATTGGCATCAAGAAGCAAGACTGATGATCTGGTAATTAGCCTGTGCCCAGAGCAGTTACCGTTCTTTACATGCGTCCTTTTGAGCTCCTTCACTAAAGAGAACCAGTCCCCTGGTCAGTTTTATAGTTCCTTTCCAGTCAAATGGAACGTTTGTTAGATTTGAAATACATGTTCACAGATGTGATTTACTCAATTCAAAGGCAACATAAAAAAGAAGAATGTTAAGGTTGTTCTTTACTGTTAATTGTTAAAATTAAAAACAAACCCAGGTATCTACTGTGTTTAAAGCAGAGATACGCCATTCTTCAAGCCTCAGAAAACAGGAAACACTTTCAAATCAACAGGGACTAATTTAATTGGAATTAGACAGCCAAAAATGTATTTACATCTCTTTATATCACAAAATAAATCAACACATCCTTTGAGCCTATGCGTCAATTTAGAACTGTTAATGTACCTTTTCCTATACATGTAACTTGAACTCAGCTTACATAGAAATAAAATTATCCCCTAATGTAAGGCTGATTTCTGCATGTCTGAACAGGTGCAAATCCACATCAAGTGCATGTCAAGATTATTTCTCAACAGTGAATGACTGTAGTCCAGTGATGGCTCTGCCCAGGATCAGAGCATGGATGTCATGAGTTCCTATTTAAAAAACAAAATAAAAAAAAAAAAAAAATACAATTACATTTAACACCCCACATTTTTACAAATGTTAATCTACATTTATAAATTTGTTTTACTGTGCGCTGCTGGCCTCTGGTAGTAGATATGATAATTATAGCTATAGCTGAGATGGCCCTTTTCTGTCTAAAGACAAAGTTTAGGTTGATTTACCCTCGTATGTGTTGACAGACTCCAGGTTCATGACATGGCGGATGATGTGGTATTCATCTGAAATTCCATTTCCTCCAAGCATGTCTCTGGCCTGTCTGGCAATATCCAAGGCTTTGCCACAGCTATTCCTCTTCAGCATAGAGATCATCTCAGGTACTGCCCTATTAGTGCAAGAATACATACTTTAGAGGACATCTTGTGGCAGTCTGAGGCATGATGGTACAAAATATGAAAAACAGACCTTAGCAAGGAAAACTAACTTACTTTTTCTGATCAATAAGTCTTCCCAACGTCAGACATGACTGCAACCCAATGGTAATCTCAGTTAACATGTCAGCCATTTTCTTCTGCATCAGCTGGTTTCTGGCCAGTGGCACTCCAAACTGGATTCTGATTGAGGAGAAAGTGGTTTTATTGAAAACAGATCCACTGGTCTTTATCAGTTTCCGTCACATTGACAGCAGTGATAATGTGGACTGACTGACGGACCTGTCCAGGGTGTACTGACGGGCAGTGTGGAAGCAGAATTCTGCAGCTCCCAGCGCTCCCCATGAAATCCCGTAACGGGCATTGTTCAGACAACCAAAAGGACCCTGATCACCAAAGGACATGTCAGATATTAGCATGCAGAAAATAGTGTTTTTGTTAACACTTGAACTTGAGCAGCTACCCACAGCCAGTCCGGAGACATTTGGCAGCAGATTGTCCTTTGGAACTTCCACTTCATCCATCAGGATCATGCCAGTGGAGGACGCCCGCAATGAGAACTTTCCCTCGATCTTGGGGGTTGAAAAGCCTTTCATTCCACGCTCCAAGATAAAACCTCGCACCCTACCATCGTCACACTTAGCCCACACCACCGCAATGTCAGCCACAGGGGAATTAGTGATCCTAGTGGAGAAAAAAAATAAACAATTCAATTTAGAACAGCTGACTGAATGAAAGTTCTACCTTTTTATTTCAGAATAGTAACTACTGGATACATTCCTACCAAGTGGTAGACATGTCTGTTACACTTTCCAGCATTCTCCTCTTTTCATGCCAAAAAGTAGCTAAATGGTACCTAAAGGTGGAACTTGACACGCCAGAATGTTTTGTGATAAGACGCTAACACTCATTAGCATGATATGTGCTTTATTAGTGACCCATACATCATTTACTATGTAGTTTCCATAATTGTTACCTTGAAATAGATTGTTGTTACTTGTGCAAATAAAGCACACTAACTTCACTGCAGTTGTTATCCATCAATGTGAATCATCTGAATATATACCATCAGAACACCCCGTGCCATAATAACCTGAAATGTCTTATTTGGTGGAGGTTAATGATTCCTAAAGAGAGTCAGTATCCATCTACTGTACCAGGTCTTGGCTCCACTGATGGAGAATGTATCATTGGAAGGGTTGTATACGGCCCTGGTCTCCATGCTGCCGGGATCGCTGCCGTGGTTGGGTTCTGTCAAGCCAAAGCAGCCCAGGATTTCCCCTCGAGCTGTGCAGAAAAGTCTCAGTCCTGAGAATATTTTTGACTTTTTTAAAACATTATATGCAAGTAGAAGAAAACATGGCTCTAACCAAGCCGGGGCAGGTACTTCTCCTTCTGGGCCTCTGTGCCGTATGCATTGATAGGATGCATGACCAGCGACGACTGGACGCTCATGACTGACCGATAGCCGCTGTCCACTCTCTCTACCTCTCTGGCAATCAACCCATATGCCACATAACTCGTGCCCGCACAGCCATAACCTGCAGAAGGAAAAAATATTCACAGGCTATTAGACCATCACAAAAATCATGTCCTGATTTAATCCATTCAGTAGTACAAAGTAGTAAAATGTTCTTTTTCTCCCTTTGTATTCACCTTTAATGGTTGGACCCAAAACACCCATCTCTCCCATTTCTGAGATAATCTCACGGTCGAAATCTGTAAAATAAAAAAACACTTTTTTTAAAAAATAACTTGCAGACGCAGCTGAAATGTATCTGAATTTGCAATGAGTCGTTAACGCCGCCTCTTATGGTAAAGAAGACCCCTGAGACCAAAAGTGTGGATAAAGCAGGTACAGAAAATGGATGGATGGATGGATGGAACTTACGTTCATGCCTGTTGGCCATGAGGACCCGGGGCATGAGTTTCTCCTGGCAGTAGTCACGGAAGGAGTCCCGGATCATGATTTCTTCCTCTGTTAGCTGACTCTCAAGGTCCAAGGCATCCCGCCAGTTAAAAGGCACCTTGGCTGAGAAATGAACACAAAATTGTAACTGACATGTACAGGAAACTAACTAATTTCACATTAACTTCATTTACCTGTCTTTGCTTGTTTTGGAGTGTCTTCACCATCTTTTGGAATAAAGTAAAAAAAATACTGAGTTGGCTGTACATCACCTCTTTTACACTGTTTATTAGATGCAAAATAACAGGCAGTAGGTTATCCACTTCAAGGATCTTGATCATTGTTCTCTAAACAGTCGCTGGAAGCTCAGTCTTACTATTCACTGTAATTGAATAATACAATTGATTTCAAATGCACCTCTGGAAGCTGCTACAGCTGTGCCCTGCGCTCTGGCAGCAGTGACAGCAACACTTTTTTGGCTGGTTGAGAGCAGACGGGTGACAGCACTTCGGAGAGCCATTTGTAGCCTAAACATAAAGTAAAATGGAGATATAAATTATTTTAAATGGGTTAACTCCAGCCCCAAAGTGCATCAGGTATGTTATTAAACACTGCTGTCAATTGCTGGGTTATGATCAGTACGGGCCTACGCCATGCATGTTAATAAGAAGACACATGAAGTATGTTTTCCATTTCTGAACAACCTTCAAACAACCTGTAAATAAGGTGTGTTTAGCAGGTTAAACGTCGTTTAGGATTCACGTATACGGTACCGTTTCCACCTTTCGACTTGATCGCTGGTCCGGTGACTATCTAGCAGTAATCTCAACAGAAATGTGGCTTAAATAAAGGAAATTTCGCCGGCGTTAACGTCACAGTGATACGTAAGTTTTATTACGTGGGACCCTTGTCCTCTACTAGTCAGGCAGCTGCGCATGCGTTGTGTAACGCACAGGTTACGCAACTTTTGTTTGACTGCTTTTTCTCTCTCAAACAATCAAAAACAATCCGTATTCTGTATGGCCAACGATGTATGTGGTGGCGTTTTAGTGTAAGTGGAAAATATAGAACTTTTGGTCTAATGTCAATTACGTAAACAAGATGTGGAAGATACCCACAATCAAGATGGCGTCTGTGGAGTGACGTCAGTGGGCGTGTACGAGGGCGTCTGCTCGCGGCCGGAACCCTCATTGGACGGTAAAATAAGTAGTACAATGTCTGAACACTTACCAAACATTTTAAGCGAAATTGCAGCTGCGGCTGAATTACTTATTTAAGATGGCACCTGTGACATTTTCTTTTAAAGGTTTGCAGATACTTGTTTTTTTTTTTAATCACTTTAGCTGTCATCATATATATATATAACTAATATTGTTTAGTATGTTTAATACATTTTGTCAAAGATTACAGACGGTGTTCGACAACGCTTCAAATAGTGAACAAAAAACCGCAATGACTCACTGCACTGTAATATCACACACTAAAAGTCCCTTAAGAAGTCATTTGACTTTTAACTTGTATAATTGTAACTGTTTTAAATCATAAACTTAGCTCTACAATAATTGTCTTCTGTACTGCATTAAAACTAGATATTAAATATTATCAGGCGGGGTGTGGAAGTTAGTAACTTTAACCATTTCTACTATGCTTTAAAAAAACAAACTGCTGGATTTCAGTATACACAAGTAAAACATTTTACTTATCTCTGATTTTATTTAGGAGTAATAGGTCATTTAAAAAAAAGAAAAGCGTACAAACAATCAATCTCATTCGTATCTCAAACGCATTCGCATTCCAGTGGAGTAGCTGCGAGTCAAATGGTTTGTCCCAGTTTTGAGCAATCTGATTGGTCAAGACAGCTGTCATTTAAGTGATACTCTGCTCCGATTGGCTGCACGTCCTCTCCGCTGTTCTTCGGTTGTGGTTTGGGATGGTTTTTTTCTATAGCAGTCTACCGCTGTTACTGATGTTTTTTTCCTGAATATTTCCATGGTAACTGTAGTGTCTTAGGTCTGATCCTCCGCAGTGTGTGAGAATGGAGACGGATGAGAAGAAACCGGACCCTAAATACGGTAAGAACATCTTACGTGATAGCGTTCTCTTCGAGTTTGTCTTTTTCTTAAAACGGGAGAAGAAATGGAACAATGACTGCAGGAGATGTAGAGGGTGTGGACCTCATGGGCGTAATGCAGTTGTAGACCCATCCTTATCGTCCAATTCTTATCGATTATGTCACACTTTTTGTATGAATCAGTTTCTCAGGTTTTTCCCAATGAATGAATGGGTCATGCTGTAAATTTGACGAGTTTTTCCTTGAAAATGAATGAAACGAAAATCTATCAAAAACTTCGATTAAAATAAAAACGCAAACGGTTAGCTAGCTCTAACAGCAGAAAAGAAGGTTGCGTTTCTTCTCTCGTTGTATACATCATTGATTTTTAAAAACAGATTCTCTTACAGACATCACAATCTGCATGTGCGTGTAAATACGAAGTTGGTGTTAAATGTAGTGAAAGGTGTAAGTCATTACAGCTCATCGTGTGTTTTGAAGTATTCTGTCCATCAGGAGCTGGGCATGTCCTTCTGTGAATCCTATTGAGTAATTAACTTAAGCAACTAGTTTTATCCTTGCTTTCATGCTTGCCATATTGGTGTCTAAACGAGGGGAATGACATAAGCCACTAAAGAGCCAACCACAGTGATCCATCAGCAAGCTTTGCAGCCTAGCAACAGTTCCTACTTCTTTCACAATTAAAGACACTCCCAGAAGCCCACACCCGCAAGCAGTTTCCCCAGGCAGGCCCTGAAGCTCCCACTGTGGAGCATTTCCTGACTGCTTCCCTGTAACCCTGAAAAGTAGTTTTCTCTTTTAACTTCCCTCCCCCACAAAGGCCAAAAGGTTAAAAACACAGCTTTTCTACTCCACATCAGTGTTTATACACATCAGACATGCTTTGCGTAGTCCAGTTCAATAAGCAGATTGTGTTGATAGACCTTTGCCTGTTGCCTCTTACTCTTTTGTGTCCCTCCTGTGTGACTGGAGGCAGACAGGCTGCGGCCTCCATTACCTTGATATTGTTTAGCCTTGTCAGCTCAACCCACTCACCAGACATAGTCAAGATGCTTCTTGTCAACTGGAAAACAGACGGATGCATTGCTGCAGAGACATTAGTCATGAGTACACACACACTTACAACCACACAGAGCTGCTGAATGTTTAACACTGAGCTGTTGTCATCAGATTCTTAATGCAGTTTAATTGGACCTGGACCTACACAACACACTACACTACACCACATTACACCACGCACCCTGGACACACAGAAACACATCCACCTACTGGACTCTAGTGTGTACAAAACGTATGTGCACAACTGTAGGCTACACACTGTTACATTGCAATGTGACTGTATTTTTGGTCTCTATGAGACTGTATTTAAAAAAAAATGTATTATAGTTACTTTAGAATTATAGTTACATTAGAGTTTCTGCACATTATTATAGTTACTTTAGAGTTTCTGCACATTATAGCACATTATAGCTACAGTCTTTAGTGTTTTAGTATTTAGTATTTTCCTAAGACTTGCATGTCCTTGTGTGTTTCCTCTTTTGAGCTGTTGGAAATGTGAATTTCTTGTGGAGATTAATAAAGTATCTATCTATCCATCTATCTTTTTGTGAGGAATCCAAAAAACATCCAAGACACTGCAAGGGCCAACTTTTATGTACTGAACACTAAAAATGCTTTTAAAAATGTTTCTTTTAAGCACATGAAAACAACACAACAATGGCATTAATTGTACTTTACACACACACGTGCACACTATGACCCTGTGGGCCCATCACAGCCACTTTAGTCTTATCATCATCACTTACTACAGCACAACAAAACACAAAAAACATATTATTTCCTGCAGGAGGTCATTGTTCATAATCCAGTGTCATAAAGTTTGTTTAAACTGTCACTGTAAGAACATTTTATTTTGCTGCCTATGGCATTGAGTTCAGACTATAACAAAGAACTTGTTATGCTACAGCAAAAATCATGTTGCCTATATTTTGTGCTTCCTCTGACTTCATTTACGGGTGTGATGGTTGAGGAATTTTGCAAAGCTTTTCCAAGCACGTGCGTCCAGATTCACAGGCTTCTGTGGAGATGGAGGCAATCTGTGCACGAGTTGAATTCTGATGTGGTGCGAAAGTAGAGAGTCTCATCAAGCACAGAGCAACGCAGAAAAAAACAAAAAACAAACCACAGTAATTAGTAAAAATGAGAGCAGTTGCACAACACTTGGCAACTTTAAGGCAGCAAATCCACAGGAAAACTTTTCCGTATAATCAGCGAATTTTACAGCACAGAGGAGGCAGATCTAATGGGCCTTCCTTTCACAGACTGGCTGTGGTTTGTTCAGGAAAAGGGAAAAAAGGAGAAGCCCACAAGTTCATGGCTGGAAATGAGACCATGTTAATGTTTTATTTGAACAGCATCGTAGATACATCCAAGTGCCTTTTGACAAACTTCGGTGGTAGATATATCCTTTATCTCATATTCATATACTGTATCTTGCAATTAGACATTACAGTTATATCTGGGGGGATCTGATCACGGTAGGTTATACAGTGTCACAGTATGTACTTTTAAAATATGATTACAAATGCTGGGTAATTCACCTGTTTAAACCACCTGGCTTACACACAGCCAGTAGCTGACTTTCTGCCTGCTCACACATTTGAAATGTGCTTTATCCATTTTGCGTAAAGTTTTAGTATGAAATTGTTTTTGATTTTGGAAACAAATGAGATGCAGCTAAGCGGCTCTATCCGTTTGTCTCATATTCCAGGCTGTAACTTAACCTTCTTCTGTTAATTATACTTTTGTTTTCGACATTTGTCGATTCTGATTGGTGTTGGCACTGAAATGCTTCTATCCACTGGGCCAGGGTTTGCAGGCTAATGGAAACCAGGCTTCTTTAGGAGAACAAACTTTGTACACTCAGAGTTATGAAGTCAGTAGTCGGATTGTGTTTCATGCTGTGGTATGCTGTTACTCACGTCACATGGCAGCTGGAGTGGGCAGACCAAAATATGGACACGAGCCACCGGAGACCATGTAGGAGGTTCTTATCTCCGCTGAACAGTCTGGTCAAGTCTGCTGCCTTGTCTACGCTATCACATGCGAACCTCTATAATTAAATCTTTGTTGTAAAAACAGTCTGAATCAAGCTTTTCTCATTGTTCCCAGAGTGATGTGAGGTTGGGAGATTGAAGCACTGCGTATGTAGCAAGCTGAAGAAATACAGCTGAAAGTAGAAACAGGATGCATTAAGAAGCCTTGTGTTTAGAATTGTATTTTAATTCTATTTATTGCAAAAGTAAGCGCGGGGGGGATATTATTTTATTATGTTATTTTATTGTTATGTTATTAAAATAAAAAAGTAAAAGCAGAAAAAAGCAAAGCTCTGTTTTTTTTTTTAAGCCTGTTTAGCAGGTGACTGATATATTTTTGGTCATGTGACCACTCAGACAGGAAAAACTGCTGTACTGTGTGAAGCACAGACAAGAGTTTTACGCGACGTCTCTAAAGCTTTTTGTCATTTTCGGTGGCAGCGTTGATGATTGGTGCCATCTTCTGTGGTTATTCTGTTGACACATTCTGATCTAAGAGCAGTAAAGGCAAACTCTGAATGCACCGAAGAAGGAAGTGAAGACTGAGAAGGCAGAGGAGGAACAGCCATACACACACAACACAGAAACGGGATGACAAAATATGAAACAGAAGGTAGAAAAGAATCATTATGTTGGTGCTGGTATAGTGTTGATTTATTATTGACTGGTTGTGGTTTTGTCGCATTGGCTGCATTACGTCACAGTTACAAGATGAAGAAGTGGGATGATATCTTGTTTCTCAGTGTTTCGGCGTGTATGAGCGTGTCGTGTAGACACACTATTACATGGTTCCTCTATTTAGTATAGAAACCACGTAATAGAGTCTGTCTTAGGTCTGCAGGAGAGCTTGAAAGCAGTTGAAAATGAGTCATTTAAATATGACCGAGGCAGGTCCAGGCATGTTACTAATGTGAAGAGAGTCTGTTTTCGCTCGCAGAAAAAGGTTTGAGGGAGTCGTCTTCTTCACCCTGTCTGAGGTGTTACCATGGTGGCAGGTGATGTCTGCTGGGAGCTCCCTGTCACCAGGGAGCCATTTTGTAGGTTACTGGGTTTGTTCTGGCGACTCTTCTGTGTTTAGAGGACACAGACGGGTTATTCTCACATGTATTTGCTGTACATGGGGCGCTTTTTGCCATGACAGGGTGTGTGCAAAGGTATCCATACCTGGTATTATCTGTGTCATTAAAATATGGGAGGATCTTATGATGCATTTTTCACCCCTACAAGATATTCTGATGCCTTAAACGTGCAATAAAAATGAAATTTACGCCAGCCAGGCGCCCACACACTGCATCCAGGAGATGGATCGATACTTCCCAAATGGTTCTGATGTCAGAAGCCATCAGTCATCACGTTTGTAATAGCAGAGCAGTTAATGCACGTCGCGCAGACTGTTTGTTATTGCTGGCTTGCACATATCTTCCTTTTGGAATGCGGCGGCGATATTTGCAATGATGTTTTAAAAAAATGGGTCTTTCAATTATTGATTTCATAACCAGGGACGTTTACAATCTTGCCATCTCTTTGTCATTTAGGGGAGGCCAGGAAGTTTGATCCAAACTTCAAGGGGCCGATTCACAACAGGTGAGCTGTCACGTTCAGTCTCTGTTTACCGGTTTGTTCTTTCTGACAAGATATATAATGACATTTTTCTCACTTTAGGGGCTGCACAGATATCCTCTGTTGTATTCTCTTCATCATAGCCTTGTTGGGATACTTTGCTGTGGGCATCATTGGTGAGATCGCTTTGGATTTAATGAAACCTATAAGAAATTTGTGTCTCTGCAATAGTGATTAATTAGGGCCTGGAGAAGCACAGTTAAAATGTTGAGATCATCCATTAGAAAAAATAAAACACATTAAATTTTGCACAATTGGAAGATCTCTTGCAAAAGCAGCATGTGCAACTTCCAATCAAGCTCTTTTGGTTCGTGCACAGCCTGGTCCCAGGGTGACCCAAGGAAGGTGATCTACCCCACAGACAGCAGGGGGCAGTTCTGCGGCCAAGATGGAACACCTTTAGAGTAAGTAACCCTGACCCTATTAGCACCATGTCATCACTTTATCTCAAAATCATGACAGGGATGATATTCCTGTTTTCACTGCTCTCGACACGACAGGAAGAAGCCTCTCCTGTTCTACTTCAACATCCTGAAATGTGCCAGTCCTCTGGTGCTGCTGGAGTTTCAGTGCCCCACCACACAGGTCAGACTCCCATCATCTTATGTTAGTTTAAAAAAGCATGTCTCCTTTTGAAGCATGATAATAATTTCCAGTTATGCGTGGAACGTTGTCCTGACCGCCACCTCACACTGGTCAAAGCCAAGGTGGGCAACAAAGACGACCGTGAATACTACAGGCAGTACTGCAAGGAAGGCGTGGACTTTGCCAATCTGGTAGGAAAGGCAGATTGTTGTACTTTTGTATTGTTTACGCAGGTTTAAAATGGTGTTTGTTTGTTTTTTTTTTTCGCTGATGCAGAGTCCGCCAGAACTCCTGAAGGATGGCTTGTGTCCGGCCATGCTGATGCCGAGTAAAGCCTGTGAGGAAACGTCCATAAATGAAACGTGTTTTTGTGTGAAGCCAAAACAAGTGCTGTAAAAAAAAAATGGATCATCTGCTTCCTCCTACCACAGTCACACGTCGCTGCCTCCCTGCCCTGGGCACCATGAAAGGCGGGGTTGTCGTGGTGGGCAATGAGACCGTTTTTGATGCTGGAGAGGGGACCAGTGTCAACGCTTCAGATGTCCTGGAGGCTTCCAAGTGAGTTCTTCCCGCTGTGCGGTGACAGCGCAGCTGCAGTGTTTGACTGTGTGACGCTGGTATGATGTGATACGTCTTCACTGCTGGATTCAGTTTAACACTTAATTAGAATTATATAATCTAAAGAGATGAATCAGCCTGAGGAAAATGTTAAATGAGGCAATTCAGGCTTCACGCTTGGGACATAGGTTGTTATTTTCTATGAGCAGCCAGAATGCCTGCGTCACACCTGACTACACAAATTTGCTGTCCTATTTAAAGGCTCAGAATTGCTGTGCATGCTGAAGTGTGTTAGGTACTGCACATCCCTGCGCCCTCAGGACTCTTTAACGAACAGAACAGCAGAACCGCTCAGTGTATGCTAGCTTCAGCGTACTGAGTAAATCTTCTAATTACTGTCATGCATTGATGCTGTTGTGGATGATTAGTACTGTGTCCTCTGACGATGATTGGTGAGTTAATTTGAGCATGGTGGAGATCAGACGGACAAACTGGATGTATTTACAACAGCCTGAACCCAGAAAAAGACACACAATTGATTGTTGTTTATTATTCCATGTGGCACCAAGGCAAACGGGTTTTGAGAAGCAAGAAGGCAACAGGATTCCTAATATCTAAAGTTCTAGAACAAAAAGGAATGGGCAAGTAAAAACAGGAAGTGAGAAATGACATGCACTAGATAACTAAAGCATGCAAAAACAAAATGAAAATCTACCATAGGGGCTTTTTTCCATCTTTACTGAGCTACAGGCTATTGTCACATCTTCTGCTATTACGTGCACTCACTAAAGTATTATTGTTAAGAGTTTTTAACATAATATTTGTGTATTAAAAGCTCAAACTAAACCTTAACTCAAATATTGTTTAACGATTATATTTCAGTGTATTCAGTTTTAACCTTTTGAGTGTCTCATCAGTGTCTGGATCAGATTAAACATCTTTCTTTTTCTTTTTGTTACAGAAAATCAAATGCAGTTGTTGAAGCTCGACAGGTTGCCATGAGAATCTTTGAGGATTACACTCAGTCATGGCACTGGATTTTACTGTAAGTCTGTCCCTTGTCTCTCTGTGGCCACAGGAACGGTTCAGACCACTAAAGAGAATCTTAATAAAATGTAATGAAAATCCATCTTAAGTGTACAGGTAGTTAACAAACTGAGCAAATCACCGTAAAACTTCTGATGATGTCAGTTGCCAGATTATTTTCAAGGTTTTTTTGACAGACTGGTTTTAACTCACCTGTCCATCTTCTCCAGTGGCCTGGTGATCGCCATGATCATCAGCTTGATTTTCATTGTCCTGCTGCGATTTCTGGCGGGTGTCATGGTCTGGGTCATGATTGTTTTGGTTATTGTGGTCATTGGCTATGGTACGTCATCAGCCTCCGTTGCTTATAAAATGTTTTATTTTGCATTAAAACAAGAAAGAACCTAAACTAGTTACATTTTTTTTTCCTAATTTTCCACATTTGCGTAGGTATTTTCCACTGTTACATGGAGTTTGCCAGTCTGAAGAACCAGCCTGGTTCTGATGTTACCATCCGTGACCTGGGTCTGCAGACAGACTTTGCCGTATACCTGCAGATCAGACAGACCTGGCTGGCGTTCAGTACGGACCAACATACTTTCTACCTTTTATTCTGGCGATCAACTCTGTTAGCGTAACGTGTGCCTGATGAATCTTCTTCTCTCTTTTGCAGTGATCATTCTGGCCATTGTGGAGGTCATCATCATCCTACTGCTCATCTTCCTCAGGAAGAGACTTCTAATTGCCATCGCTCTGATCAAAGAGGCCAGCAAGTCAGTCTGAATTTAATCTATTTATTTATATAGCACCTTTTACAAAAAAAAAGTTGTCTCTAGGTGCTTTACAGGGGTAGAAACCCAGAGCCTGAACCCCCAGGTAAGCACAGTGGCAAGGAAAAACTCCCTTTTAACAGGAAGAAACCTTGAGCAGGACCAGGCTTACAAGGAGGAACCATCCTGCTGAAAGTCAGCTGGGTAAAGGAGGAAAAGAAGAGGGGGACAGGACAGAGAGAATAAGAGAGAGGGAGAACAGATAGAGTTAAACAGTCTTAACACAATTATGCAAGATTGTCTTCATAAAGTTGTCCCGCTTCACATTTTATACTGACCGTTTCAATGATGGTGCCTTTCAGAGCTGTTGGACATGTGATGTCGTCTTTGTTCTACCCGCTGCTGACCTTTGCCCTCCTCGCTGTGGTGATCGCTTACTGGGCCATCACTGCTGTGTATCCATCACTGCTGTGTGCTGTGTACTCTAACAATGCACCCCTGAAGTTTCAGAGGTGTCCCCCCCCTTCACTGGTGTTCTCCTTGACCAGGTTTGTCGCCCAGCTTCTTGTCCACATCTAATGAGCAGGTGTACAAAGTATTCAACAACAGTGAGTGTGCATACGCACTCGACACCTGCGACCCCAAGGTGCGCTTTTAAAAGTATTTTAGAAATAATTCATTGACTTCCACAATTTAAATTTCCTCAGTCAATCACTTCTTCTTTGCTTTTCTGCAGACATTCAACACGTCCAATGTTTCCGCCGAGTGCCCTGGTGCAGAGTGCTTGTTTGCCTTCTACGGCGGGGAGACCCTCTACCACAAATACCTCATCCTCTTCCAGTTCTACAACGTTTTCCTGTTCTTCTGGTGTGCCAACTTTGTGACAGCCTTGGGCCAGGTCACAATGGCGGGGGCCTTCGCCTCATATTATTGGGCGTTCAAAAAGCCCGAAGATATTCCAGCCAACCCCATCTTTGCCTCCTTGGGTCGGGCCCTTCGGTCAGTGGCTGATGGTGGGGTAGCCTGTCTGTGGGACTGGGGAAAAGTGTTTGACGCTCACATTTGCTTTCTGCTTCCTCCTCCGGTCTAGATACCACACAGGTTCTTTGGCTTTTGGTTCTCTAATCCTGTCTTTGGTCCAGGTGATCAGGGTCCTTCTGGAGTACCTGGATCATAAATTGAAAGGTCAGGACATTAAAAAAATGACATGACTGCATGTTTATTTGTCATACATTAGCTGAATATAATGTATATTCAGCCTGATGGATCTAAATAGACTGAATTTAAAGCTAAACTATCATATGCATAGCATCAAAATGAATTAAAAAAACACTTAGTGTGGGATTCCTCATGTTTTTCAGGTGCTCAGAATAAGTGTACTAAATTTCTGTTAAGCTGCATGAAGTGCTGCTTCTGGTGTCTGGAGAAATGCATTAAGTTCCTTAACAGGAACGCGTACATCATGGTGAGTTAAGCTGCAGGAGACATGTTGGCACTGGGTTTTTCAAAGATCTAAATTGTTTACTGAGGGGTTTGGGGTTTTTTTTCCACTAGATTGCAATTTATGGGAAAAGTTTCTGTCCCTCGGCTCGAGATGCCTTTTTTCTTCTCATGAGGAACATCATCAGGTGAGTATTAACCTACACAATCCGTGCAGGAATCCAGAGTATTTTGTAATATTTAATGTGTGCTCTGAACGCAGGGTGGCTGTTTTAGATAAAGTCACCGACTTCCTCTTGTTTTTGGGAAAGCTCCTCATCGTTGGAATTGTCGGTAGGAAACCAAGTTCAAGTTCAAGTTTTCTTTAAACTGAATGGAGGAAAAAAAAAAACTTGAACTTTTCATCTGCACAGGGATTTTCTCTTTCTTCTTCTTCTCTGGAAAAATCAAAGCAGTGGAGGACGCTGCGCCATCTCTGAACTACTACTGGGTGCCGATACTGGTGAGGGACCGAATACCATGATTCATAAATTAGCTAATTAGTGATTTTCTCACAATGTATCCTCTAAGAATAAAATTAAAAAAGCTGTAGCTGTAGTTTTAACACACGTAGTTTTCTTTTTTTGTCCTAGTTGTCACTAAGGATCGACTCTGGAATCACATAAAAGAATTTGTGTGTGCTCCTTTGTAGACGGTGGTAGTGGGGTCCTATCTCATCGCCCATGGCTTCTTCAGCGTGTATGCCATGTGTGTGGATACGCTGTTCCTCTGCTTCTGTGAGTAACTTTGCATCCTTTCTCCGCTGATCCCTTCCATCTGTGTCTACTGAGATGCTGCGTGTTTTTTCTCCTGCCATGTTTCTAACTCTACTTCTCTTTTGTCTCACTTCCCCTTTTATGGCATTTGATTTTTCACACATTCCGTTTGTTGATTTTCCCCTCTAATTTTCCATTAACCCAATTAACAACAATCAACCCCACGATTCCAAATTCGAAAGGTGAGGATTTGGAAAGAAACGATGGCTCGGCTGAAAGGCCATACTTCATGTCCCCGGAGCTGCATGAAATTCTTTCTAAAACCAAGAGGCTGGAGGAGGATAAAGATGGTGTTGAGCAGGTGGACGAGGCCAAGCAGCTGGACGAGGTGAAGCTAGAGGAGCAGACCCCTCTCCAGCTGCAGCAAGATGGAGAAGTCCAGCTGAAACACCAGACCGTGCTCGGCCTGAGCGAGGAGGAGCAGCCACTGCAGGCCAAGACAGACAGCGAAGAGCCAAAGGAGGAGAAGACCGAAGAACTAAAGGTCAGCGAGACAGAGCAGGTAGAAAATGTGACGGCAGAAGACGAGGAAGCAGGGGAAGAAGAGAATTTAGCTGCTGAGAAAAAGCAGGACGAAAAAGCAGAGACCGTGTCCGCTGCTGCTGTGGAGGCTGAGAAAGACACTGGTGAAGAAAAAGAAGAGAAAAAAGAGGAGTCTCAGAACGAAAAGCCTCCCTGTGAACGCCACGAGTAGATGCCAAGGGCGAGGAAAAAAAAAAAAAAACAAGTTGAGGCATGGTAAACGTCAAGATCGATTCTACGAGTTTGTGACATGAACATTGCTGTGAAATGTCCAACACACAGCAAGCTTAAGTTCAGGTGTGAGGTCAGAAAGTCCAGGACATCTCTGTAGCGTGACTCAAAAATAGCTCTGTTGTGTTGGTTTTAGAAGTGTCCGTATTATTGTGACGGTGTGTAGCCCATTGTGAGTGCTGAACCTGTGCCTGATTACTGTCACTAGTAGTTATTGTCTTAACCCTGTTATGCACTACAGAACCACGAGGCACCAAGTTTACAATCAGATCAAACACATCTCTAGCGATAGTGACTCTCTCTCTTACTGTTTACAATTATACCAGCCGACGCCAAAATGTTGCAGACTTCTTTGATATACGTCTACATATAGGATCTTGGGTTTTTTTTTGTTTTGTTTTTTTTTTTGCTGTTATTGGACATGTATATACAGTAGTGTATGTTTAGATTGTATTTTTTAAGCTTCCAGCTTGTAGACAAATCTCAACAAGATGGGAGTCTGTGTATTGTATTGTCACCTACTTGCCTTGGTATTTCAGACTGGCGTTGTGATTGTGTCACGGCGCAGCCATCATGACCTCGCTGCAGACTCCAACCATTAATTACTGACCCAAACGTTCCCCCTACTTTGCTCTGTTCCTTTCCTCACTGTCTCTTTCCCAAGTGCTGCATGGTGTCAACATGGCCTTCAGAACGCTTGCCTTTTGCATTTTAAGCCTCCGAACGCTTTTGTACTTGCTTCTTCTTGCCTGTCACCTTGTGGACTATGTAAGCCGATTTTTCTTTTCCACTTGAACTTGACATTTCGTATTTATTGGATGTAAATCTTGATTAAAGTGATTGTATTTAATGGTGGTAGTTCTGTTATGGGTATACAGTCATCCTGACATGTAAGGTGGTTTGATATTTGGACAAACAGGTGAGTTTTCAGCATTCAGGATTTTAAATGAGCAGTTGATCTGTTGATTTTGAGCCATTAAAAAAAATTCTGTGGCCTCAGAGAGCGCCTGTGTGGTAGGGGAGAAAGTGGCAGCCATAAAATTACAAAAGAAAAAGGGAATTTGAGCTAGTTAGATTTTAAATATTATCTTTGTAAATTAAACTTCATACCCAATTTTTTTCAAACTTTAGAACACAGCAACAAATTTCGTATTGCTGGAGTAACCCGTTGATATGTTAGTGTCGTGCTGTAAGTTGTCGTTTATGAGTTGCTTCTTTTTGCATCACAGTGGAAGATCTGGAGCGCAACGATGGATCAGCAGAGAGGCCGTATTTCATGTCGCAGAACCTGCTGACCCTGCTGAAAAAGTCTAATGAACAGACAAAATCTGTGGTTTAAATCACAGTTTAGGACTGTGTGTGTGAGGGTGAGTGTTTGAGTGTCTGACTTGAAATGCAAAACAAGGAAGAATATTAAAGTTCCGTTTCTCATCATTCATTATGTACCACGTATCGTGTATAACTTGCTGCCAAAAGAGATTCATTTATGTCATCTCCAGATGTGTTTTTTTTTTTTTTTTTTTTTTTAACTCTGAGCTTTAAATCATATTTGGTAAGTAAGAGACGCCGTTATACCTTTGGTCCTTTGTCTTTGTCTGCCATCTGGAGTCAAGGCAGCTGTTGCCTGCCACTTTACCGCTGAAGCTTTATTATTATCAGTCAGCATATGCACCTTTTTATGCGTTCACAAGTTAATTTGCAGCTCAAATTTAGCTTAAAGCCGTAAGAGATTACAAATCACCCAAGTGGTTTAAGTTATGTAAGCGGATTCGTTTTGTTCTGTTGATATCAACTATTAAACTTACTGTGTCTATAATTAATGTCAGAAGTCTGTAAAGGTTGAGCTTTGTAATAAATTTTGTCGTAAACAAATAAAACCTGTGTAAAAAAAGAAATGTGTTTTAGTTAAGTGTCATATATTTTAGGTTGAAATGGCTTGAAAACATATATGATTTAAGATAAATGAGTCCAAATTTTTTCAGATAATTTAAAAATATAAGAAAAAAACTAAAGAGGAAATCAAGCTACAAATATGAAAGTGGGGTATTCAGAATATATGTACTGGGCATACTGTTTCACTAACAATGATACATTTTACAGATAAATTGTAAGTTAACTCAATAAAATAAATCTACCTTAAGGTGCAAAAACCGTCGTGGGATAGTAATAAAAACGAAAATGGCAAACGAACTGAAATAACTATCTTGTTTTTCAAACCAATTATGTTTTTGTATTTCTTTCTAAGTTGACAATTTAACTTAAGACGTTGGTTTCACGCCAGATATCGCGGGAGTTTGAAAATGTTGGTATTTCCTGTTAGTGAGCAGGTTGCTAAGTAACACTACAGGGTGTACTTTAAGGTTAAGATAGTAGGCGCTTTTAGTCTTGGATTAGTTGAGTTTATTTTTAAGCAAAATGCAGAAAATCAGTGCGATGAAAGATTCCCATCAAATAATGGAAAAACAGCGTAAACTCCAACTACTGGGTAAGTTTATTTTTTTAGAATACTCCAAAGTTATTTTTATAGATAGATAGATAGATAGATAGATAGATAGATAGATAGATAGATAGATCCTTTATTAATCCCACAAAATGACATGTTTTGTTATTTTCGTGGATTTTTTTACATGGAGTGTATTAAAATACAATTTACGTGCAAACTTTGGTGTAATTATTAAATGTTCCCACTAGAGAGCGACAGAGCTGCGCAATATGAAAGCCTTCAGTGGACCATCGAGAAGAACGCAGAGTCCATCCAGCAGCTGAGGCAGGAGAACAAAAGACTCTATAAAAGACTGTCAGAAGCCATAGCTGTACGTTAAACAATGGTTTTATCTGACCTGAGTCGTCACATATCTTATCTGAGGATCTTCATAAACACAGTTTTGTCCTTTTGGTGTCTTCCTCCTTTCAGTGTAAAAAAGGTGTTATCGATGAAGCTTTTAATAAAAGAGGTGTGGAGAAGGAAGCCTACCGCAATATGTCAGGGAAGGTGAGAGAGAGTCTGAATAATTTAACTAGTTTTTTGGATATAGTCTATAAATGTGTGTTTGTGTGTGTGTGCCTGCATTTATTCCTTTGCCTTACACCACACTCAGCTTGGTTTATCATTTTTATATGTTCAGGATGCCCTGACAATACAAGACCAGAAGGTGCTGTCCAAGATGAAGCGCTTAAATGCCCAAAAACACATCACACAGACAAAACAGCAACAACTAGAAGAGCTGGAGCGGGAGTACCAGAGAATGAAAGCAGAGGCTGGTGGTGGAGCACAGTGTGCTGATGCCCATGCTCGAAAAAAGGAGGAAGATGCCATGGTTGGTACTGCTTCATACAGAAAATGTGTATATATTAGAAGTGGAATAGAAATAATGATGTAGAATTGTAACGTTGTGACTCTAGAAGCTACGGGCACAAGAGAACAGGCTGGAGAAGATACAGTTTAAATGCAATGAGGCAGAAAACATCACGGTTAACTACCAGAAAGTCAAAAGGCACCTGCAGGTTAGTCTAGATATACAGGTCATAATGTTGCAGATGATCTCACATTCCATATTTTTTCTTCTTTTCACTTGTCATTTTGGTCTTTTTTCTTACTATCCCTCACTTCTTGACCACAGGAGGAGAGTCTGACTTTCCAGAGCATTTTGGACGGTCTGGAGGCAGAAATCCTAAAGTACCGAGAGGAGCTTAACAAGATGCAGATCCTGAACAATGAGGCTCAGATCTCCAAAAAGGCTGCAAAGGTGCTGCAAAGGAGTCTTCATGTTGGAAGAGACAAAAGTAGTGGTTTTCTTATCATTTTCTTACAAAAATTGTAGTTCCTGCTCTTCTTTTACCTTCTTTCTCTTCCCACAAGGACACATATTTTGCCTTCTAATAATCTTAATCAGTTGTAGGTTGTTAGCGTCATAACCAATTTGTCTTTTCCTTGTCAGAGTGAATTGCAGGGGCAGGAGGAGCTTCTCTACAAAGAGCGCAAGGAGAGGGAGCAGGTCATATCTAACTACAGGAAAAAGACTGAGAAGCATAAAGCGCCCGCAGACAAAGTGGAGGGAAAGGTACCACACAGAACACATTTCTGGTGTTAGTAAACAGAGACAGTTTATGAACACACAGGCCAGATGAATTTATATTTAATGTGGTCCTTGGGCCTGGAGTTGGTCTGGCTTTTAACCTCTTCTGCCTTTACTGTCAGAGAACAGTGATGATGATACAACCAGACGAAATGAGCAGTGAAGCTCTGCAAAGTGAGCCAGTGATGGAGAGGAAAGAGGTCCTCTCCACTTTTGAGGACGCCTATAGATGCATCAAGGAGGCCACTGGAGTTACAAATATACAGGTATATAGGAGCAGTCCTTCCATGTACTTTCTGTAGTACTCATACGGTGCTGTTAAAAAGCATGTGCCCCCCTGTAAATACAAAAAGTGGTTTTTAAAAGATGATTTCTCAATGCTGATAATTAACACATTTATATAAAGTTATACAGCAGGAAAATGACCCAAAACAAACCAGCAAGTCCACCACCGACTGGCTTAAAAACACTTTGTGCAAGCTCTTGTCAAAATCCAGACTTGGATTTAACTGAAATGCTGTAACATGATGTTAAACAGGCTGTGGGCCAATTTTTGCCAGTTATTCTCTCCAAGGGAGGCACAACCAGTTAATAGATTATTTTTCATACAAATCCAGGAAAGTTTGAACACACTGTTTTACCCGAAAAACTTCAATTTGTAATTATTTGGGTTGTATTTGTCTAAACACATCTATGCATAACAAATCAGGAGGGAGGGATTTTTTTTTTTGCAGCAATATATACAGTATTTAAATCAGTGTTTCTCAGAGTGGTCCGCGGGCGACCTCTAGTGGTCCGCGAATTGACATGTAACAAATCACATTTCGAAATTTTAAATTTCAATATTTAAAATTCAGTGTAAAATCAGTGTTTCTTGAACTTCCAAGATTTAAATAATTCACTTTATTGTATATTTCCTGATGCATCTGTCATACCACTACCTGATCATTACTTAGCATATTGTTTTAGGGACTATTTAGAGTCAGGAGGTCCGCGAGTGTTTATTTATGGGTTCAGTGGTCCTTGGTCTGAAAAAGTTTGAGAAACACTGATGTAGATGTACATAGAGGTGTTTTTGCAGGAAGTGTTGCTCATGTGTCCTTCTTCTGCAGGAGATATTGGAGCGCTTTACCATACAAAAGGAAACACATCAACATCTGCTGAAGCTCAAAGAAGATAATGACAAGATGCTGCAGCAGCTGAGGGAGCAAAAGGAGCTCCTGAACAAAGAACTTCAGGATGTAAAATATTCTGGAGAAGCTCAGGTTTCCAGGTAGGTGGCGCTAGTAGTGATAGACTGTGGCTAAAGCTCTGTAAGAACTAGTCGCTGCTATTTCTCTTTACCAGTGACCTACAAATGGTGGAGTGGAAACAAAGACTGCAGGCTCAACAGCAGAGGCATGACACAAGTAAAGAGCACCTGAATCAGAAGCAAAAAACCCTCAGCGCTGTCAAAGCTGGGGTGGAACACCTCGCAGGCAGAGTTCACCATATTAAGCTGGTAAACAGAACTTTAAACGTCTCAACAAAGTTACAAAGATCAATATTCTTTTGTGTCAGTCTATTACAGTAGTTTACTTTCCTTTGCGTCTGTTCATGATGAAGCTTGTGTCATTTCACCTTTCTTCTAGACAGAAGAGGGAACATCTGAGGTCTCTCCAGACTCAGATGAGGTTGTGCTCACACAGTTGACTCAGTTTGAGCTAAAGTTGCAGCAGCTCCGAAGGGAACTGCAGGGACAGGATCTGCCTGCTCTCATGAAAGAGATGGAGGAGGAGAAGGTACGTTCACAGTGCTTCCCTATTGTCACAAGCCATTCCATCCACAGTCTTTATTTTTAACTCACACACCTTTGTTAGTTTCAATCAAAATCTTCTGGCCTGTTGACTGTTTCCTTTTTTACAGTTCTATGTCCGAATTGAGGAGAAGCTGCCAGTGTACAACACTCGAATAAGGCTGCCAGAGCTCCGGATGAGAGATGGTGAGTCAGGAGACACGCACACGTGCGCACACAGAGACAAAAGCCTTTCTATCCATCTGCTTCTCTCCCCCAGACAAACACCAGGAAAAGGAGGAGAGTGATGTCATTACCCGGGAGGAGCTGAAGCGCCAATCACAGCTGATTGTCGAGTCAAAGTCCAAGAAGAAGCCCTGGAAAAATGAAAAGTTCTGATCTGACTCAAGAAGACTGACTGGAGTCTGACAGCTTTTCAGGACAGTCCAAACCTTCTAATTTCTATATCAACCTCTGAATTTTGCACATCTGTCATTATCAGGTTTTAAGTGAGTTGATGATCGAAAATACAAATGTGTGTTTATATTGCAAGGCTATAACGTTTTTGGATATTTTTGATGTATTCCCGGTCACACGCTCCACAAGCGTGTTTGTTTTGGCAGTAGCAACGCTTGTTTTCTCCTCCTCTTTTTCACAGTACCTCAATTAAAAAGTCATAATGCAATATTGCTTTGGTTTTGTTTGATTACACATTTTCTCTGCTATTCTGCAAAGCTAGCTGCATGTAAATGCTCCCCTGCTTTTCCCAGCAACTCAGCCTACTCTGCTGTGTGGAGGAACTCAGTAAAAGCGCGGCCTCTTGGCTCCACCAGGATGAAACTATGAGTCAGAATGTAGCCGGGCAGCTTTTAAGTTTGACTGGCAGTCAAAAATCATTCTAATGATTGACAATATAAAACTAATTATTGTGATGCATATGTAAACCACATTAATGTCGACTTCATCCTATACGATTTAATTCAAATCAAACAACTTATTAGAGCCATACAGTTTGAATCATTCACTCATCAGTGCGCTGACCCAGGAGGAACTTCCAACCAATCAATCAATCAGCAATTTCTAATTTTTCTCCAGGAAGTGATGAACATTTATTTGATTGGTGTTTGACTTTATGTTTTCAAGCGTCGACCAATCAGCTAAGGAGGCGGGTCTGCAATCTCACGTTCGCCGCTCTCAAACCTGATCATCTTCAACAAGCCCATCATGCAACTGGTCTTTGAGCCGTGTCGCGTTCTGTTGTATTTTTGTCTTTTTTAGTGTGTGTCAGCGGGTCCGGTGCGCTGTGGCTCATCCGCAGGATGGAGACAGCTCGGCCGCGGCCTGCGGTGTTCCGATGAGCTCCGCACATGTGCGCATCGGCGGAGAAAGCCCTCTGTTCCTGGTCAGTGAACTGGAATCAACATGAGATAATTGTGGGAGAGAGAGAGAGAGAGAGAGAGAGAGAGAGAGGACGCAGAGCATCATTACCATCACCACCCGCCCACAACCACTAGAACAAGCCGTCCTCTGATAAAGGCAAGAGTGCCTTCAGTCCAAGTTTCTACATGAATTTTCTGTCTGGATCAACAGCTCTGAACATGGTACTCATCGGGATTCAAGAGAGGAATTACAGTAAAACCGGAACTTTTTCAGGTGAGTGCTTTGTTTCTGAATGGATCCATTGTTTTACGCAACATAAAACGCTGTTTTATTAGTGGAGTTTTGTAAACATATCATATTGATATATTAAATGGCATTATGTTGTATATTTTCTAACTTTTGATGATTCATGTAGTGTTTTGAAGGAGCTGAATTGGTTCCATTTAATCAGGTTCTTCTGCATTTTGATATCCTTTGAAATATAATCCTATTTCTGACCTAACATTTGTAAATGAGTTCTATAGTAGTTACATTTCTAATTTAAAAAAAAATTGATATTCCTGAATTGAAGTCCTGTGACTTGTGGAGACTTTATAGCCTATTTCTTAATAACATTGTTTGGGTTTTTCCTTTGTTTTCCCTGATAACTTTTTCCAAACAGCCATACTCAGCGTTTTTTCTGTTTGTATGCACATAATGTAATGTTGCACATACTAAAATGAGACCCAATTTATTTATTTATTTTTTTTAGTTTCTCTGGTCACACTGTTATAATTTGACAGCTGTCTTTCATTTTGTATCCTCGTGAATAATCTTCATCACTCGAGAATGATCGTTTGACAGCCAAGCAGCAACGGTTGCTTCTGTCAAGTCATGGCTGGTGTTTTCCCTCCATGTTAATGTCCGCCCGAAGCCCCTGAACTATCAAAAACCTCTCAAATGCAGAATAAAAATAAAAATTACATAAAGTCATCTTCACCCGCACAGATGAGGCAGCAGGTGTGGGTGTGCTCTGACGAGGCGCGTGGGCCTGCAGCGTGACACAGAGCAGGAGATGAGGACTACCCTTGCTGTGTGCGGAGGTGGAGGTGGAGGTGAAGGGGAGTCCTGCGGCCTCCGTAGTCGGGTGGGCAAGATGAAGAGGCTGCTCTGGCTTAAACCATCTCGCAGAGTAGAAGTCCACATGGACACGGAGCCTGGCATATGGCTAACAAGCTTCCAGCTGTTGGACACTGCTGGGCAGTGCGAGGTGAGCTACTGTAAGACTCTGATCACAGTTGTTAGATTTGTTAACAAAGCCCTATTGATATCTTAAGCTAAGTTGGGGTGATGATACACACTCGTGTCAAGCAACACCTCTCATAAATTCAGCCTTTGTGCAGGTCAGGCTCCACCCTGGGAAGTTTTGCTATTGTTACTGGCAACATTTTTTTACTCTGCACGTCATTGAGGGCAGCAGGTATTCTGTGACACTGAGAGGGAACAAATGCTGAATGTTCAGTAAACATTCCTCTGCACACCTGTCCGCTCGTCACCCATTCTTGTGTCTAATGAGCACTAATGGCTGTCGCTCCTTGGCACCATCTCTTTTTCTTTTGTTTGGTGCTGTCTGTAGAAATAGAATGGGCAACATGGCCAAAAATGCACCGTTTCATTTGTAGGAGTCTCATTAAAAAAAAACAAACAAAGGTTTGTTCCTTTCTCTGATTGGATAGAGCAGAAGACTGTTCTATTTGCATGTCACTGCTTTCATAGAATAATTTTGTTAGTCACTAGTATGACCAGCAGTTTTTTCATTGATGATGAACATTCTTGATGTATACCACACATTTTTCCTCCAGTCACATGTTGCCTTGAGGTCGCAGAGCTGATGTACAGTTAACATGCTGATCAGACCTGTTTCATGTGGTATGTCCACCACACCCCTCAAACATCACGAGCTAGAAAGCCGGAGGTTGTGAGATAACAGTACCCACAAGATTCTTTAGGTGTAGCTGTCAGAATGTGTATCAGCCTGCTGATATTTGTGTCCAATGTGAGCATGCAGACCTCTCATCAATGAGTTGAAATCCTATTATGCATACTTTTATATACTATTGCAAGCAGATAGTACTGCAAATTTAAAACACTTGTTTATAAGGATTAAACTGCTTCTTTTATTATATAGAGCATCTTTACTTTCTGTATCAGTCAAATGCTTTATCCAGGCTTGATATGCACACATAATATTTTATTTTCCGCACTACACTGTTAATTATGGGAGAAAATAAAAACACTTTCATCCATCTATTTCTTCTAAGCAGGGTCCCAGGGAGTTTGGGGAAGACAAGGCACTCCCTGCAAATGTCCCAGTGTCTCACTTCATCACAAGGCTGACAGGAAAAAGACAAAACAACTACTCAGAATCACATTGAATTGAGATGCCTAATAACAACAACAATAATAATAATAATACCCAGACCCAGTGCTGGCTATTAATATAAATGGTTATAATAGCTGGATGTTAGCCTTCCTATTAGTGTGTAAGATAAATAATAAGTTCCATGCAGTATTTTTCATACAAGACTCTTTTACACCGACCTCTGTATGGTTTTCTAATGTTAATATATATTTTTAATTTTAAACTTTTTCCTCATTTTAAGTCCGCGCGATGGCTGCAGCCGGTGATTCCTTTACTCTCATTGGTGGACAGATTTAACCACGCCTCCACCTGTATATTTGCCCCGCGTAAGGAGTTGCTTCTTCCGTGGTCTTCTCTACTCGTGCGCTGTTTCCACGGTCCAGAAAATCCCATTTTTTTTTTACTGACATATTTTATTACTTTAATTGTAAACTATGAACGTGTTGAATTTCATTCGGGCGGACGGCGGGGGGCGGAGGGTCAATCCGTAGTTTCTGGCTGCGCTGCGGTGAAACTAGCTGCATTGTTGGGAGTTTTCCGCGAGGACAAACATGGGAAAATGGCAATTATCTATGGTATGTGTCAGTTTATGTGACTAAAAGTCTACGTCAAAGCCAATGCAGAGTTCTAATATACTTTTATATTGCGTTTGTTTATAATATCGCGCACTGTGCGTGTTTTTGCTGAACTCGTGTGCCGGTTAGTGTGCTGTCACCTGAAAGTCATTCCCTCGTTGTCAAACAGTGATACAATGGTTCTGTTCATGGTTTGTCCACCGATGTTTGTCCTGCACTGGCTCTACATGGCGACCAGCACGCCTCAGTATTTGTCTGGGTGTCTGTCAGGATGTCAGATGTCTTTTGTCTCCTTCCAAGCCCGTTTCTTGCGTGCAATTCAGTCTATTATTGAAAATTAGTAATGTATATAATATATATTGCAATATTTATTATATTTTGCTCATAGATGGACTGATGTTATGGAGCTAAAACAGAAACTCAACACAGGGTGGGGCAATGTATTTATGTCTTTTATCATTATATGACTATAGCTTTATGACATAGTTTCCAGATTAACATTCATAACAATAACATTCTCTTATTCTCCACTTTCCCTCATGGTGTTTGTCATGATCATTTGAGTTGCCAGGTGTCTGTACGTCATCATTCAAGGCTGACTGACTGGGAAGGCTCTCAATCACTTCTCTGACTTGTTGAGAAAGATCACTGTTTTTAACAAAGCAACTCGTTTGGTTTAGAACATTTCTTATGAGGTTAGTCTGTATTGTATATCCTTCTGGAGTCCGTGTCTCAACGACTATGCATTCTGAACCTACAGGACCCGGTACAAGAGTGGGGGGAGGAGGAGGAGGACGGGGCTGTGTTTGGCATCACGCTGCGTAGGGAACCCGTCCTGCCGGCCTCAGATGCAGCAGAGCTCTCCGCAGCCTTTATCCAGTACCACACCGTAAAGGTACGTCGGCTGAAGGCCGCCACCTTGGAGCGCCTGGTCATCCACCTCCTGGACCCAGAACACCAGGAGCCAGACTTTGTTCATGTCTTCCTTGCAACCTACAGAGCTTTCACCACCACCAGCACCCTCATCGAGCTGCTGTTCCAGAGGTAAGAGTCAGCCTGCATGATCTTAGCGTATGCCATGTGGGTTGCTCCAAACTCCAAACCTGTGTTTGAGGTTATTATTGCATTTTGTTTTGACTTTTGTGGATTTTTTTTTTTTTTTTTTAAGAGTCAAGGATTTTTTTTTTATTTTTTTTTTAAATCCATATATTTCAAAATATACAATTTTGTGAGAAGAACAGGAAGTGAGAACAGGAAGAGAAAATCAATACCCATCAAAACTGGTTCATTCAGTCCAAAGCTGGAGACACCAGCTTTTGTCTGATAAATGTTTATCTGATTGCACTTCTTGCTAGCTTGCTTGCTAAGCTACTTAGCGCTAACTAGATGTAATGAAGTGATTCACTGGTTTCAGTCTGCTCAGTATAATTCTCATTTTACTCATGTTTTCTGACAGATATTTTAAAATCTTCTTTTTTCTCGATGCAACTATTTTGTTTTTCTTTCACTTTTCGCTTTTTTATTTTTATACTTCTATTTTACTATCTGTGACATTTTTATCTTTGTAAAGTGTCTTTGAGCATCTGTAAAAGCGTTTATAAATAAAATGTATTATTTATTATTATTTAAAATGATTTAACATGTCAAGACTTAACACCAATGCAAACTTGGCATGATGTGAGAACAAATAATTCTGCCTACTTATGTGAATTTTTTTTTTTCCAGCGTATTAGCCTTCCTGGTTTATACCAAAGGTCATCATTGGTCGTAGAGCAAGCTCTGATAACACCCATGCCCTTTTTTAAAACCCCCCTCAGGACATTTAAGCTTATAATGCCCTTTTCTATTGAAAGAGTTTCCAGTTAAACTTTCTTAGTTGGCACTGACGTCAAGAATTGAACAAAGCATTCAGGAACTTCTTTCTGTCCCTCGGTGGCTATGACTACACCATTTACACATAAACATAGACACTGAATGTGGCAGCTGTTTATCTGAAACTTGTTGAACCTAGGTCGCCCCTAGGTTCAGAATGTACCCACTGTTGTTTTTGCAACTAGAAATCCAGAGAGTCCTATTCATACCAGTGAGCTACCAGCCTTGGAGGTCAGACTCATACGATATCATTTTGTCTGTCAGCGCTGAATCATGCAGCCAGGCGTCATCGCTGTCAGCCACTGTGTTTGACATCATTGTTGAAATGGTCCTCCTCACGTTGTCCTGTAAAATTAGCATCACACCAGAAGGACAGGTTTAGCTATCGTTTTGTTTTGACAACTTGGTGTCGTGCAGAAAGATCTGTGTTTGTAGTTTCACACATGGAATCTAGGAGATTGCAAAATCAGTCCTTTTTTTATTTTACCTGGTTTATTCAAACAGAAGACTCAGTTGAAATGTTTTGACTAAATAAATGGAGAGTTGGAAAAGTATAACTCGGTCTGGTGGGGAACATTTAGCCCCTGCCTTTAACTGGAATATAACTGCTATCGTTTGAAAATCAAGTGTGCTACATATCTGCGGTCCTCGACCTGACTGACTCACGGCAGAGAAACGATGGTGCAGATCAAGTTTTGCAGGATGTGTAGTTTAGATGCTGGATCTGCAGCAGGTTTTCTGTCACCGCCAGGTCTCCATCCTGTTTGTGCAGCGATAATCACTGACATGTCATTCTTGGCTGATTGCTCTTTGTGTTTGCTTTTCCACAGAGACGAGTCCACCGTCTCCCTGGACAACACCGTCTGTCTCCGTAGGTCAGTGCAGTCACTCACAGTTTACATGATCTCCCTTCTTGCGCTCTAACCGACGTATTCATTTCTTTCCCTATCAGTACGTTACTCCCGATCGTCCGACTGTGGCTGGAGGAGCACAGCGAGGACTTCCACGATCCACCACACTACCAGGGCCTCCGGCTGTTGTGTGCCCACCTGAGACGTCGGCTGTGTTTCAGGCGTTTGGTTCAGACTGCAGAGTCTCTCCTCAAGAGGCTCCAGGATGAAGGTAAAGACAGCTGGCTGATTTATATCCTGTCACTTCGATTTACAGACAGTTCAGCTGTCATAATGTTTACTGTAGGTACAGGATGTTATAAAATGATGCTCACAACTGTAATAAAGCACTTAGAGACAATCATGACTGTGACGTCACGTAACTAAAATGTAATTAAAGTACATTTACTTTAACCACAACTAGTCACGTAAATGTCCAGTTGTTTGGTTCTTTGATTCCCACTTCCCAGCATTTCTTTAGTAACTGCAGAGGAACTTATGCATTAAAGCATATGCATTGCATATTTCAATAGATCGTGGAGGTCTGTCGTTTATGATGCCATGTGTTATCAGATTGCAGCCAGTCTGCGTCAGAGGTCAGCCATCAGTCTTCGCAGCAGGACTTCAACGATCAGGAGGACAGAGGAGAGACTAAAGAGGAAGCCAGATTTGACTTCATGGACTTCCCCGTGAGAGACGTAGCAGAGCAGTTGACCCGATTAGACTCTGTAGGTCTTATGACGCTGCATTTAAGGACGTCTGCATCACTGTTGGTGTTTCACTCATGCCTTATCTGCCTCAGGAGCTCTTTGTCAAAGTGGTGCCCTTTCACTGCCTGGGCTGCATCTGGTCTCAGCGTGACAAGAAAGAAAACCGAAACCTGGCGCCCACCGTGCGTGCAACCATTTCCCAGTTCAACGCGGTGACCAACCGTGTCATCACCTCCCTTCTCTGCCCATTCGCTCCCGGTCCATCAACTTCATCACCTGTGTCATCGCCCAGCTCCTCCTCCGCCTTCGTGTACCCCTCCGCTAACCTGAACTCACCTGACTCTGCTCACACCAGCCCTGCCCACAGAGCACGCATCATTGAGAAGTGGATCTCCATTGCGCAGGTCTGGAATCCGAATCTGGACTTTCTAATTTGAGTCATTTTGTTTATTTGTTCCTCAGTGACATTCAGTATTTTATACGACAGTTTGCCATCACTGATATTTTATAGACCACGAATATTTGTAATATAATTGACTCTAAACTTTGTGTCCTCTTTTTTTTCTTCAGGAGTGCCGACAGTTAAAGAATTTCTCCTCTCTACGGGCGATACTTTCAGCCCTGCAGTCTAACGCTGTGTACCGCCTCAAGAAGACGTGGGCTGCAGTCAGCAGGTCAGCAAGCATGACTAAACTAACAAATCTGACTGCATGTGAGCGTGAGTACAAATGACTCAGACTTAATGAATGAAAATAAGGGTGAAAATTCCTCAGTAGTTTTCCGTGAATTATTTATTATCTTGAATTATTGCCTCTGAAAATGTAATTTAATTGAATTTGTTTGGGTTCAGGGAAAGCATGGCCACCTTCAACCAACTGTGTCGGACTTTTCCTGATGAGAACTGTGTTCTGAGCAGCAGAGAGATCCTAGAAGAGGCGAGTATCAACCGTAAGATCTATCAAACCTGAAACCACAATATAGAATGAAGCGCACATAACAAACAAATGTTATTGCCTAAATGCTGAGTGCTAGTGATGACATCAGGGCAGCAGGCTGTGGATGTGAGGGTTTGTGAACACAGCCTGCACCCTCCCACATCCAGCCGAAACCTGTAAGCAGACGCTCAGTGCTTAAAAGAACAGTTATGTAACGTGTTTGCTGTTTTGTCATCATCCCACTGTCACGTCTGCACCCTGAAGGATTCTGTTTTGTTTTTTTTTTAAGTTTACCGGAGTGTTCTCTGCTTTCTACAGGACATTAGTCAGCCAGATGGCACCAGACCGCCTCAGCTCTGTTCAGCAGCCAGAGAGATGGTAAGAAATGGACTGAAGAAGAAGAAGAAATGGGCTTGCAGTTCTTTGCTTGTGTAGATTCTCACGTGTTGCATGTTTCCTGCGGTTATTTGGCGAAGGTGTGGCTGTGTGTGAGATGTTTTTTAGCCACGTATTTGTCTGGGTTTCTAATCATATTACAGCAAACACATCAACAAACACTGTCATTCACCACAAAAAGGAAAAACCTTAAGATGACGTCATGAGCTAGCGTTGCGTGCTAAATTGAGACATGTTGATCTGTGTCGTCAGAGTTTGAGTGGCGGTGTGGTGCCATATCTCGGTACTTACCTGACCATGCTCATGATGCTGGACACGGCATTGACTGACACGGTTGAGGTGAGCACACGTCACAGCCCCAATACCACCACCTAAATGACATATTATGGATTGTGAGACTGTATTTAAAGCTAACATGGGTTGTTTTCCTCTTTGCAGGGAGGACTTATTAACTTTGAGAAGCACAGACGAGTAGGTGTCCTCCTCCTCGTGTTTTTTAAAGTGCATGGTTGTGTTTATTTTTCTACGTTTTGACCCGTGGGGTGTTTTTTTTTTTTTTTTGTCTTTTCTTGCTCTGACAGGAGTTTGAGATTCTCTCTCAAATTCGACAGCTTCAGGCTTCCTGTTCCCAGTACAGCCTCCCAGTTAATCCTTGTATCACCTCCTGGGTGCAGGCACCCACACTGCTAACAGACCAAGAAAGGTGGGATGCTTGTCTGCAGACCACAGACAGAGAAAACATTCATTTAAAAATTAAAACTATAAAAATTAAGCCAATTACCACTGTTTTTTTTTCTTTTTTTTTATTATGTTAATCTTTTTAAAGCTATGAGCTTTCTCGCGAACTGGAGCCTCCCGTTGATCCCTGTCCCAGCTCTCCCAACTCTTGGAGCAGCCGCATCCTCAATAGAAAGAAATTTGTCTTGTAAGTCCTGCAAACATTTTTTTTTTTTTATGATGTAACTGAAGTGACAGTCTAGCTTGGTCTGCATCAAACTACTCAACATACACAAACCTATTTAAGAAACTTTGGATTGTCCTTTTGAATATAAAAGCAGCTAATGGTGTTTGTGTGCAGGCTGAGGACAGTCAGCGAGAGCTCCTTGAGGAGGACCCATGCTGACCAGATCAGCGTGTCCTCCTCAGGCTCCAGCAACGCTGACATGGAGGACCTCACCACCCCTCAGCCCCTCAAACTCAAGTTCAGGGTGAGTAAAAACAAAAACCCAACCGTTTTAAACTTGCCTGAACCATCCTAACTTGAGTTCTCTTCTCTCCACAGTCTCTCTCGGGCTCTCTGCACAATGTTGGAGAAGATTTCTGCTCTGTGCCTTCCCCTTGTCCTGGAATCTCCAGCACCACGTGCAGCTCCTCACAGCCAGACCTCTGCTCTTCTTTGGTTCTGAACCCTAAAGCGTGCCCATTATCAGAACAGTCATTGTCCAGCTGCTGTCCTCAGGCCTCTCTGCCCGTCTACAACAAGCAGGTCGATGACTCATGCATCATCAGGGTCAGCGTGGAGTGCGTCAGCAACGGAAACGTCTACAAGAGCATACTGGTGAGGATGGCTGTGTAATGCTTCATTTCTGAGCTTTCTTCCTTCATTAACCACTTGTTTCTTATAATTGACTACATGTAAGTGATGGTTTTCTTGAAAATTGACATTCTCTTTTTTCATTGCAGATATCCTCTGAGTCATTAAAACCATTTTACCGCTCATAACAGATCAGTGTGTGACAGTTAAAACACAACCTTCTGCCTGGTTACATTTTGACCCCCGCCTCCATCTGTTTCATCCCCAGCTGACCAGCCAGGACCACACACCTCAGGTGATCCGCAGAGCTCTTGAAAAACACCACATGGAGGATTTCAGCTGTCACGATTTCAGCCTCTGCCAGACACTCAAATGTGGAAAAGGTAGTTTGAGCAGAGTAAATTTACACGCAAATATTGGCCTGACCAACAGAGGAAAAAAACTCCATTTTTTTTTCCCCGTTTATTTACGTGTTTATTTTCTTTTCATTCCTCTGTCTGCATCAGAGCTCCAGATCCCAGATAAAGCCAACGTATTTTACGCTATGTGTACCTCCTCCAACTACGACTTTGTGCTCCGTCAGCGATGGAGAAGCCATAGGAGGTGTTTTGGCTCCTCTTCCAGCCCTGGAGATGCAGCCAGGAACCTCTTTGCCAAGTGAAAAATGCCTATGCATGTTGAATATCAGGACAGCGCAGAGCAGCTCATCTGCATCAGCAGAACAATGGAGTTCAGCCACAGATACAGGAGACAGGACAGCCTCAGCTGAAACCTGACCTCGTCAAGAGGACAGAAGTGCAGAGACGGAGAAATCCAAATTGGTAAAAGAACTTTGGAATTTGTGTCATCATATTGTTCCTTATTATTATAAACAGGAACAGGATTGATAAGCCACATTTTACCAAGACCCCTTTCTCCCTGATAAGCACACTTGTTTCATTGTGGAAACATGCAACCTGGCATTATTGATAATTGAACCTCATAAACTGAAGAGCACTTTAGATTTCACTGCTTTTAAATAAACAGAAACTCCGGGAAAAACTGATTCAGAAACAGAGCCGTCACTGGTTCTGCAGAACACACAAGCAGCAGAGCAGACAGCAGGTGGCGCCGTAGGGTCTTTTCCGAAGCCCGAGTCCCTGGATGACACCTGTTGGAACCCATCTCAGCCAAACTGAGACAAAATTGTTCATAAACAGTGACCTTCATCCAAAATATAATGTAATGCCATTTGAAAGCTGATGCTTATTTTATATTTTCATGTGATTTTATTGACCTAATTTATTAAAAACATTCCAGTATTGAGCTTTTATAGCAAGCAGGGGCATGGTGACGTGTTTTTGAAGGTTACCCTGCAATATTAGAAGAAGTGCTTGGTGGTGTAATAGGCTTATCTCAGATTTTCTTTTTTTAGTGAAGAAAGACATTTTTATATAGGAAACATTAAATGCATGTGATCTGTGTTTTTAGCTTTGCTAACCAACTTGGTGTCCACCATAGCTCACTCCCCGTGTGACACTGAATGAGACTGATGTTAAGAATGTATGTGAAAATGGAATGTGGCAGCATTTGTTTCTGACTCTTCCACTACAGACATGGAAAATGCCTTGTGAAGGTAAACAAAGGTTGTATTTCTGTGTACACAGTGGTGAATCTGTTTGTCAGGATAGATTGGTAAGAGGTTTATATTTAACACGGTGGTTTCTTGGCAACATTTATTGTCTTCATCAGCTTTGTAGTTTTGGCTTGATGCTTGATATTTATGTTGTTAGTGAAGTTATGCTACTTTATGTGAGATATAAATCAAGCCTACTTGTCTGTTTATAAGCCTTATTTTAATCCATTTTAAAGTATAATATAAGCACTTTTTTATATATAAACTGTCTACAAATAAAGTTCATTTACTATAAAGATTTAAATGAATTTTTTTTTTTTTTTATCAGTGCTGCTCTTTTGTTATGAACCCGTGTTTATTCGGGTTACTTGGTGATGTTAAATTTAGATTTATTGTGAAACCCGATGAGTTCGAACTGAAACTGGGATTGAACCAACTGTATATCAAATTGTTCGTACGTGACCACTGGGTGGCGCCAAACGCAAACAATTGAAATATGCGCCGCTTTGTTCATCCTCATTCCACTCCAAAGGTAAACAAACGTGCTTCCGTCAAACAAGTCCTCTCATGAATGACCTACATAAAGATGGTTCTGACTAAAAATAAAGAAAAGTCAGCAGTTGTAGCAGATAAACACAAACACGAGTCAGCAGCTTAAATGAGGAATCGTGTCAACAGGGTCTCATGTTGACACACAAACCACTGCCAGAATTCGTGTAATTTGATCCCTCCCGCTAAAGGGTGGTCGTGTTTGTGTGCTCACTTGTATTTATTAAAAGTTTGGCTGGTGTTTAGGTCCAGTCTTGCTGGTCTATTCTCTAGTGACCTTCTACAAATGGCAACACCTTAACGCAATAAATATAACACACACAAATCATCAGGGTTCATCCTTGCCTATTTAAAAACACAACAGCTGATGGAACAAATTAATAAAAGATGTTATTTATAGAAAGTGTTCTATAATTCTCAAAAAAGCCATACAATAAAAATAAGATCGAGGGTTAAGTATAAGTCCAACGCTATGTGAGAGGTCGTGGAAGCATTAATGTCGGCAAGATGGTGGACAGATGATTTCGGACAATGTGGAAACTGGAACCTGGACAATGGATGGATGATGTTTCCAATAGGGCGGATGTAGAGGTTGAATAGGAGGGGTCCAAGATCTGAGCCTCAGGGGACTGACCTGTGGAGGGGGGGTAAAACATTTCTTCCTCCTGGAGAGTGCCATTGAAGGGTGGCGACTCCAGACGAGAGAGGAGGATGGCGTGGTCGATAATGTCGAGTACAGTGTTTGAGGTCAAGGAGGACGATGATGTTAATTTGTCCAGAGTCAGCAGAGAAGAGGAGACTGTGACTCTGTTTGGAAACCAGATAGACCTTATTTGGAGAGAGACAATGACACGTTTCAGAGCTGTTGACAGGGAGGGAAAGTTGTAGATGGGGGAGTTTTTGGGGACAGAGCCAGAGCCGAGGGAAGGCATGGATGATGCTGGTGATGAGCGGAGAGATGGCAGTCCTCGGTGACCATCTCAGATATGTGTTTGACTCCTCCAAAGAGCAGGAACTCTTTGACCCCGCAGACGCCATCTTGCTGCAGTGACACGAGCTGCTGAGTGTTGATGTAGAACAGAACCCATCAGGATCTGTGAGGGCGTCACACGTCAGCCGAGCTGCAGTCAGAGATCACAGACAGATGACGGGGCTATTTTGTGAGTGGAGCGTGATCGATACATTCACATGTACACTATTTTTGGGCCGGGAGGGATGCAGGAGTGTGAGATCTTTCCTCGACTTATGCTGCAACAGTCTGGCCCAGGTTGTACCTGCAGTATCTGCCTACTGCTGCTAATGAGCGCTGGCTCTCACTCTCTCCCTGCCTTTTTTTTTTCTTTGCCCGTCTGTTTGTCGATCTCCCTCTTTCTTTCTTGTGGTTGTGGTTTCTACACCAGAGCCTCGGTGTGACTGAGTCTCGATGACTTCCAGCGTACATGAGGCCGGATATCCTGATGTCAGCCTAACAACCCTTCAGCCAGTCAATAACAATTAAAAGGCATTTTAGTCGGATTAGTTTCAGAGGAAGATGATTTTGTTTTCTTAACAACTTTCAAGAAATTTAAGCAGTATTTACACATACAGACATCCAGCACAGTGTGAGTTGAGCTTTTGGAATATCAATATCCATCCATCCATCTTCCTCCGCTTATCCGGGGTCGGGTCACGGGGGCAGCAGCCTAAGCAGGGAAGCCCAGACTTCCCTCTCCCCAGCTACTTCGTCCAGCTCTTCCGGGGGGATCCCGAGACGTTCCCAGGCCAGCCGAGAGACATAGTCCCTCCAGTGTGTCCTGGGTCTTCCCAGGGGCCTCCTACCGGAAGGACGTGCCCTGAACACTTCACCAGGGAGGCGTCCGGGAGGCATCCTCACTAGGTGCCCAAGCCACCTCATCTGACTCCTCTCAATGCGGAGGAGCAGCGGCTCTACTCCGAGCTCCTCCCGGATGGCAGAGCTTCTCACCCTATCTCTAAGGGAGAGCCCAGCCACCCTGCGAAGGAAGCTCATTTCGGCCGCTTGTACCTGCGATCTCGTTCTTTCGGTCACTACCCAAAGCTCATGACCATAGGTGAGGGTAGGAACGAAGATCGACCGGTAAATCGAGAGCTTCGCCTTTCGGCTCAGCTCTCTCTTCACCACAACAGAACGGTGCAGAGTCCGCATTACTGCAGACGCCGCACCGATCCGCCTGTCGATCTCCCGCTCCATTCTTCCCTCACTCGTGAACAAGACCCCGAGGTACTTAAACTCCTCCACTTGGGGGAGGGTCTCCTCCCCGACCCAGAGAAGGCACTCCACCTTTTTCCGGCTGAGAACCATGGCCTCAGATTTGGAGGAGCTGATTTTCATCCCGGCCGCTTCACACTCGGTTGCGAACCGATCCAGCGAGAGTTGGAGGTCACGGGCTGATGAAGCCAACAGGACCACATCATCTGCAAAAAGCAGAGACCCGATCCCGAGGCCACCAAACCGGACCCCTCAACACCATGGCTGCGCCTAGAAATTCTGTCCATAAAAATTATGAACAGAATCGGTGACAAAGGGCAGCCCTGGCGGAGTCCAACCCCCACCGGAAACGAGTTCGACTTACTACCGGCAATGCGCACCAAGCTCTGACACCGGTCATACAGGGAGCGGACGGCCCATATCAGGGGGCCCGACACCCCATACTCCCGGAGAACCCCCCACAGGACTCCCCGAGGCACGCGGTCGAATGCCTTCTCCAGATCCACAAAACACATGTAGACTGGTGGGCAAACTCCCACGCACCCTCAAGGACCCTGCTGAGGGTATAGAGCTGGTCCACAGTTCCACGTCCAGGGCGAAAACCACACTGCTCCTCCTGAATCCGAGGTTCGACTATCCGACGGACCCTCCTCTCCAGTACCCCTGAATAGACCTTGCCAGGGAGGCTGAGGAGTGTGATCCCCCTATAGTTGGAACACACCCTCCGGTCCCCCTTCTTAAAAAGAGGGACCACCACCCCGGTCTGCCAATCCAGTGGTACCTCCCCCGATGTCCACGCGACGTTGCAGAGTTGTGTCAACCACGACAGCCCTACAACGTAGGAACTCCAGACGGATCTCATCCACCCCCGGGGCCCTGCCACCGAGGAGTTTCTCAACAACCTCGGCTACCTCGACCCCGGAGATGAGAGAACCCGCCTCCGATTCCCCAGCCCCTGCTTCCTCACTGGAAGGCGTGTCGGTGGGATTGAGAAGGTCTTCGAAATATTCCTTCCACCGATCCACAACGTCCCGAGTCGAGGTCAGCAGCACACCATCCCCACTGTACACAGTGTTGACAATGCACTGCTTCCCCCTCCTCAGGCGCCGGATGGTGGTCCAGAACCTTTTCGAAGCTGTCCGGAAGTCGTTCTCCATGGCCTCCCCGAACTCCTCCCACGCCCGGATCTTTGCCTCGGCGACCGCCGCAGCCGCAGCCCGCTTGGCTTGCCGGTACCTGTCAGCTGCCTCGGGAGCCCCACAGGCCAAAAAGGCCCGGTAGGACTCCTTCTTCAGCTTGACGGCATCCCTCACCACCCTTATGTCTGAACATGGTGTTTGTTATGGACAACCTGTGCCGAGCACAGAAGTCCAACAACAAAACACCACTCGGGTTCAGATCAGGTGGGCCATTCCTCCCAATCACGTCCCTCCAGGTCTCACTGTCACTGCTGACGTGAGCATTGAAGTCACCCAGGAGGACGAGGGAATCCCCAGAAGGAGCACTCTCTAGTACTCCCTCTAGGGACTCCAAAAAGGGTGGATATGCTGAACTGCTGTTGGGGCCATAGGCACAAACAACAGTCAGGATCCGTCCCCCCGCCCAAAGGCGGAGGGAGGCTACCCTCTCGTTCAACGGGGTAAACCCCAACGTACAGGCACCAAGCCGGGGGGCAACAAGAATCGCCACCCCTGCCCGCCGCCTCTCCCCGTCGGCAACTCCAGAGTGGAAGAGAGTCCAACCCCTCTCGAGAAGGCTGGTTCCAGAGCCCTTGCTATGCTTCGAGGTGAGGCCGACTATATCTAATTGGAACTTCTCAGCCTCGCGCACCAGCTCAGGCTCCTTCCCCATTAGAGAGGTGACGTTCCACGTCCCTAGAGCTAGCTTCTGCAGCCGGGGATCGGACCGCCAAGGTCCCCGCCTTCGGCTGCCACCCAACTCACACAGCACCCGACCCCTTTGGCTCCTCCTGCAGGTGGTGAGCCCACTGGAAGGGGCTCACCACCTGGGGGAATATCAATATATATTTTTTTATTTTGCAGTTAATTAACTGCTGAGAAGACCAGGAAAAAAAAGATTTATTTCTGTGTTTATGAGAACAGGCTGAATAACACAGACAACCTGCAGTAAATATTGATTTCCAGTCAGGACAGGGATGGGTTACCAGCAGACTGACTGCTAACAGGTCTGTCAGCCAACCAGGCAAATAAACCACATTCACTAAAAAACAATAACACAACAAACAGGCAATAAAACACCTCATAGGTTGTTTGTACCTACGAGTTATATAGTTTAACATTAATGTGTCAGGATGTTTTCCTGTAAGTTATTATTTCATTTATTATAAATTGATAAAGTCTGTGTTAATGAGCAAGTGGTTTACGACTGAGATCATTGTTTTATTGCCTTTATCTTAACCCTTAACGACAGAGTTCAGAGTCCTCCCGCCCACACATGCACACTGGTGACACACTTTAATATTTATTCTAAATCCCAGGCAGACAGCTGCGCTGCATTCACGTGTCAGCAGCTCCACCTCATTGTGTCAGTACTGTACATGGCTCGCATGTCTCCTGATCACTCGGCCGAGAATAACAACCAACGACTGTTCCCTGATTAGTCTGTGTGTGTGTGTGTGTGTGTGTGTGTGTGTGTGTGTGTGTGTCCGGTCACGCAGAGATATATAGTACAGTAGGTCAGTGGGCGGGGCCTTGCTCACATGCTCATGTAAACATGCCAGTGTATGTGTGTATGTGTGTGTGTGTGTGTGTGTGTGTGTGCAGTTAAAGATCTGTGCTGTAACTGTAGACAGATGGAAAGAAATAGCTGAGGCTAATCTAAGAAGTTAATCCACTTATTAACCACGTTGAGGACTGCAGGTTACCTCACGGCACCGACACGTCTGTCTGTCTGTCTGTCTGTCTGTCTGTCTGCTTGCCTGTCTGTCTGTCTGTCTGTCTGCTTGCCTGCCTGTCTGTCTGTCTGTCTGGGACACAGATTTCCGGGAACCATGTTTGACTGCCAGGGAAAAAATGCTGAGCATACAGTGTTCCTCCAGGGTGACCTGCGTGTGCGTTGGTTTTTTGATAATAAACACACCTGAAGCCAAACTGCACATTAAAAACTGGGTCCTTAGTGACGTTTTGTGTTTCCGAGTGAGTTTGACTCGCTCGGCTCCTCGTCGCACTGGAGGTTTTAAGGAGCACTATGTAAGACATGTATGTAAAGTGATCATAAAACAGCCCTGGTGTGTCATCAGACATTAAGGATTTGTGTCAATTTCAAAATTAAATTTCAATATTTCGTCCTTGACATGTAAGATTCAGCTACCTTTAGTTAATTCTACTTAATGTAGGTACGGACATTTCAAACATTCTTTACAGCCGAATATCGTTATGCATGTTCATTCATAGTACGCTAGCACGTAATCGACAGTGAAGGACTTGTCGCTTGCTATGCTAACTAGTTGTATCCTGGCAATGTAACTGGCAACCTGTACTCGGGTACCGCGCTTTACAGCAGCGGTCCCCAACCTTTTTTGTGCCAGGGACCGGTTTAATGTCAGACAGTATTTTCAGGGACCGGCTGTTTAGATGTAGCGGATAAATTCAACAAAAGAACGTGATATGACGTCATGAAAACAGTGGTATTTTCTAAATATAATAATAAACGTGTGTAAATAGTGAGCCATAGACAGATATAACCAAAAGAATCCAGTCATTTTTCAAAATAAAACATCGTTCAGTTTCAGATAATAAATAATACAAAATAATGTAAGTTATTTATTCTTTCTGTGCGGCCCGGTACCAAATGACCCACGGACCGGTATCGGTCCACGGCCCGGGGGTTGGGGACCGTCTTTACAGTGATTTACATGTGATTGCAGTACCGGTTTTGGCCACAAACCTACATACTGCTCCTTTATTGAAAGACATGGCAACCCCACATCTAGCCAGCCGAGCCGGAGGGGAGCGCACGTGCTGTTCTTTTAGGGTGCATCTCAACTGTCAGCTCGGGTTTTCGGGAGCAGCAAGCCCTCTCTTCTTCAAACACTCTCGGTGGTTGTTTGTGAACAGCAGGGCAGATGACTTCTTCGGAACGGCCACATATCTGACCAAGCTTTGGCGTTTTTGCACCGGCGCGCACGCTTTCACCAACCGGCTTCATCCTGTAGCGCAAGTGCACAAGATAAGGAAAATGAAGCCGGGGGGGATTAACATTGCATAACATGGAGCTGATTCATCTCTCTCTGTTACACACACGCACGCACGCGCGCTCACACTCAAACACACACTTACTCCTGATGGCCTACTTTCGTTTCAAATGTGCACAACTTTGGCCTATTTTTACGTTGTTATGTAACAGCTCTGTGCGCGCGCGCGCGCGTACGCTGGCTGTCCACTCATTTTTGTGCACACATCTGTCGTGCTGCACACAGCGCCACACACACATTCACTGACCTATTTTGCAGGGCAGGGGCAGCGGGCTGCAGGCTGCAGGGGCCGGGACGGGCAGCGTATCTCTGCCCCGAACCGACCGCAGCCAGCCGAGCGTGCGCGGCGCCCAACTCGTTTCTCCTCTCTTCGTTCTCTTCGGGCTTCCTGTCGGCGGCGCATTCCGAGCCGCACTTCTGCTTACACGATGCATGCAGTGACTCACTTTATCACCCCACCCCACCCCGAGCACTCTTCAGATGGAGAACTTTCCTGGAAGCGTTACCAAATCCTGCAAATGTCGGGTTAAATCCACCACGCAGTTATTCAAAAAGTTCCGACTTTAATGGTCAGGGAGAAATGAAAGATGGGAGTCAAAGCAGCTACCCGAACATCCAATAATAGCTCTAATCATTCTCGCTGGGGAAACAGGGGCCTGTTGGCTGCAAAGCGTTTAATAATTGATTCTTCTCAGTTTCTCAGTCAGTATGGTTATTGACTGCGAAGCCCGCGTGTCACATTAGGATAATCAATGACCTGTATTTTCCTAATCATCTCATCTTTTGCCACTTTTCCCAGCTCAGCGCGTCTCTATGGTGACAGACCCCCAATCGAAGCCGGACCGATGCATCGACAAGCCCAGAATACTGTTGATTTGATTGGATCTTTTTTTTTTTTTTGGCTGAAAGCAAGCCGGCGAGTGTTTTCCTCGCACATCAGAGTGTGTTGGTAACACCGCGGGATTAGAAATGCGTGAGGCTGAGATGGCCATGAACCATTTGCGCATTCGCAAGCCTCGGCGTCGACGTAGATCTGAATGATCGGTCGTGTGTCGGCGGTGGCATCCGTGTGCGGACGCTGGAATGACTCAAACCGGAGGCGCGGACGCGCTCCTCAGCTCCGTCCTGGATACCCCGCCGCTGCCTCTCCCCGCGCTGCTGACCTACATACTGCAGCATCCCGGTTACATAACCGGGCAGGGCTGTTGATCACCGCAGGCAACCACATGCGCACATCCAGCCTGCCAGCAGTGGATTTTTTTTCCCCCTAATACCAACGAGTGTTCGACTCCTTCCTCCTCTTGTACAGAACTGGGACTCCACAGCCGCTCCTTTGCCGCGGGACAGGTGGATTGGAGCCGCGCCAGCAAACATGGAGACGGATCTGCAATTGAGGTCAAACTGAGATTTTGAGCTGAGTGGAAATCTGGCTGCTGGTGCCGGTGGAGCACTGCCCCCCCCCCCAAAAAAAAAAAAAAAAAAAAAAAAACCACAACAACGATTTATTGCTGATGGGCTGGTGTGTGTGTGCGGTTCCTGCTTGCTGGAATTTATTGAAGTTCAAGCTGTGGAGATGTCTGACGTAACCATCCCTCACCCCCCCCCCCCCCCCCAACCCCTCACCCCCCCTCTTTCTCTCTCTTCACCCCCCTCCTCTTCTCCACTGACCTACTTTACTCTCCTGGCCTGTTTTTCACGAGCCTCCACACACAATACCAGCAACTTTTCAGCTCAGAGATGGTGGGGGGGGGGACCCGAGGACGGAAAGGGGTGTGTTTTGAAAGGAGGGCAGCTTTAAACACAACTCCGCTCTTTTCTCAGCAGCGGCGGCCTGGTTCGGCGCTGGCCATCAATAAACTCCGGCTATGCGTAGATGTGGCGCTCTGAGCGCTGGATGCTAAAATGGGTGTTCTGCGCCTTTTCTTTTTTTTTTTTCTGAAAGCACCTTTTTTTTTCTCTCCCCAGGATCCTTCAGCGTCCTCGCTGACATCTCAATGTGTGCGCTTCCTGAGGCGGCTCTTATGCAACTCGTGTCAGGAGCAGACGGTGCCCAAACCCAACAGTTCCCATCAGCCATTGTTCTGTTAATGACTGGGTCAGACAGCGGCGGCCACCACTTCTCACAGTCTGACGCGGTTTTCTGTCAAGATGGTTGCATAACTTGTTTTTCCCTTGTTGCACCCTGGTGCATTCTGGGATTTTTTTTTTTTTTATTTTATTTTTTTACACGCCATCAGAAGCCTGTACATAAAGTGTCTTTGAAACTGCTGATGGAACTTATTCAGAGTAGTTTATAGAAGATAAACATTTTAAAAAAATTAATAAGGGAATTAATATTAATCTTCCACTTTATACATTGTTGCTTGTTTATTTCTGTTCTTTTTATGTCTATTTTTTTAAATTGTAAACATTTCCGGGATGACACTCTTGTTGCTAAATACTTTAACGACTGTTTGTGGCCAAACTGTTTAGACTGTTGTCACAATAAGTAAATCTCATAAAAAATTTCTGAATTTTCTATGTCTAATTTGATTTTACCTATTTAACAGCGAGAGTTTATTAGCACTTAAATCTAATTTTGCAGTCGGCGTGTGAATCCTCTTCCACAGAGAATGCTCAGAGACGGACATAAATTCAACACCTTTTTTTTTATTTTTTTCCCCTCATTTTGAATCTTTTCACAATCAGAAATAGTTGTAACCATTTTGCATATTCACACGAAGTATAGCAATACATAATCACTTCTGGACAAGCCTTATTATTGTTGTTTTTTTGTTTTTTTTCCATTTTCACAAATCCTTTCAGTGAACAACAAAGGTTATATGGTAGCACAGAGTACAAATGGTAGCATGAGTAAATACACAGCACAACCAGGAAGAACACAGAGCAGAAAGTGACACAACAGTGTGACAGGAAAAATACACGGAATAATCTCCAAAATAAGAACCAAACAGAATAGAAAATAATAATATCAATAAAATAATAATAAAATAATGACAGTAGTATACAAGAAATTGAGACAACTTTACATTTATACATAGTGGCCAGAGGCAGGCACCAGGAAGTGAAACAGTTAAACTTGTACGTGTTGTGTGATCTCGCTGAAACAGCTCAGTGCAGACGTGAGAGGGATCATTAAGACATTAGCCGAAGTGGGGATGAGGGACAACACAATAAAGAGGCACCTTATGAAGAGAGAGCAGCTTTGCTGGTTTGGAGAGCCGTTTCATTTATTAGACAGACAGTTTTATGTCTGGGAAATTGAAGATGTATCGATTTTTTATTGAACAAGGCTTGCCTTGTGCTTGTCAGGTTTTGCCCACAGCAGCGTGCGGCTGCATAGCCTTGAGTGATATACGCAGGACTGGCCTTGATTCTTTTGAATGACGCAGGGCTCAGATCACCTGAACGAGATTTAAATCTGAACCCTTTTTTTTATTATTCGTAGAAAGAAGTGTTATTTGTTTTTTTTTTGGTTACAAGTTGCGGCTCCTACTTTCAGTTAAAGGAAATTTGAGGCAAAAAAGGGACTGTACAAGGTCTCACAACAAGAACAAACTCATTAAAGTCTACGACTTCTGCATCCTGCTGCTCAGTTTTTTTTTTTGTTGTTTTGCCACATTTTTCTTCTTAAAATATATATTCCATATATGCAAATTTATATGTCACAGTAATATACAATCTAAGTGCTTCAGAAGTGAAGGGTACTTGTGTGCAGGTGGTTCAGATGTGTTGATGGGGGGGGGGGGGGGGAGTGATGCAACTCTGCCAAAACCGGAGATACTTGAGGAAATATGTGTGTTCTTTGGTTAAAGGAATGTTCCCAAAATACCGCAATAAGTGCTGGACAAGCGCTAGGGGCAGAGTTTTGAATATTTGAATAATGTATGAATTTTTCAATAAGGAAATATCCCAAACTCCAGTTCTGGAAAGTTCCATTCCGTCTCCTCCCTCATTAAGTGATCTTTTATTGTAATTGGGGAGCTCGTGTAGGTGGGAGGTAGGAGTAAAAAGAGTAAAGGGATGGGGAACTGGTGACACAGTGACACTCTACGGTGAACTCACATCCTAACAACACCTCGCACGGATCGTTGCCTTGCCTCCAAGTGTCTCCTGTAGACAACAAAGAGGTGACAGGACGCTCACGCTCCCCTCATTTCTCCATTTCTCGTCTCTTATTGCGCCCTCTGCTGCTGTTAGCGCCCCTCTTCCCCCCTTCTTTTTTAGTCTCCACTCTCTCGTTCACCTGAGGCCTCACCTCCTGTTCGATGTCGTTCTCTGGGTCTTTGACCTCCCCGTTGATGGTGGTGTTTTTGGAGTTGCCAGGCAGAGCCAAGTACGGGTGTTGAGGCAAACTGGGAGAGGGAGACACAGAGGCATTGGCCTGTCCTTCCACGTGCACCCCTGCCCCCCCATTTGAAAAGGCTCTGTACTTGAGACGGAGCTTGTGGGGAAGAGCGGTGGCTTTCACCTCGGCTTGCAACTCGTGCGCTCCTGCGGCATCAGCAGCCTTCTTGTGGTAGCTGCTTATGTCTGAGGATGACGAGGAGGGGGATTCATCGTCCGTGGAGCCCTCCTTGTCAGAGCTACGAGGGTCCCCTTCACTGGATGAGGTGTCTTTAGTGGAAGAATTCTCCTGGAAGAAGCCGTTGGTTCGGGGTCCTCCCTCATAGGTGAGCACGGGGGGCTCTTCGTCCAGTGTGTTGAGGTAGCTGTTAGTCTGTGGAAACAAGGCCTTGCCCTCCTCAGTGTTATGGATCAGATCAGGTGCGAAGCGGTTGTGGTTGCTTTCGGCACGCTGAATGCTGCTGTCCTGACCCTGGTAGCCGTAGTTACCGAGATGGCTCTCATGTTGCTGCTGGGTGTTGGGATTGTACCTCTGCTGCAGCTCCTCCACCAAATCACCATGTCCGTTGACATACTGATTGTGAGGCGAGTCTACCGTCTTTGTCCTCTCTAGCTTTTCAGCAACCTCGGTTATAGTCACCGAGCAGTCGGAGTACTTGGAACCCGTGACGTGCTGCCCTTGTTGCATCGGTCTGCTCTGCTGTGACTGCGGCTCTTCCAGCCTCTGGCTCTCCACCGGGTAGCAGCCACTGCTGGAACGGTACAAGATCACGCTCCTCTGTGCAGATGTGACCTGAGGAGCTGGGTTTGAGGCCTCGAAGTGGCATTGTTGCTGTTTGTGTTGCTGATAGTCCATGGCGCTTTCGGCCACTGTGGCGTTCTGCTGATGAGGAGAAACCATTGGATTGTGGTAAGGCCCACATGCCAGGCCATTGGGCATCCCATTAGCGATGCCATTAGGCATTCCACTGCTTTCCAGTCTGTCCATCTCCATACTTGTGGGCTCCTTCTTTATGGTGTAACCCACAGGCTCTGGGCTATCTCTGGAAGAGCCATCAGACATGTCGGAGACAGAGCCCTGCGGGGAGTAACTGTGGTGCGTCGGGTGGTGATCTCCCCTGTTTGACTGCTCGGTTTCTGACGAGTCAGAGTTCAGCATCACTTGGGATGCGCTGGAGTAGCCGCTGCTTGAGAGGTAGGAGTTACTGTTTGGGGTGCCATTGGTGCTGCTCCCGTTGCTACTAGCACTGCCGTTCAAGGTGCTGTTGGAGATCTGCTGACTTTTCTCCATGTAAGAGGCCGTGCTGATCAGGCCAAAGCGTAACTTCAGCTGAAGCAGCTCCGTTTTCAGGCGAATATTTTCCTCGTTCAGTGCCATGACCCGGTTCTCCAACACCATGTCGTTGAGGCGACGCTTTTCTCTTGAACGCTTGGCCGCTTCATTGTTCTTCCTCCGTTTCTCCCAGTAGCAGGCATCTTTCTTCTCCTCGGAGATGAACTCCCGTTTGCGCCGGCAGGTCACATTGGGCTTTGTGCCTTTGGCCTGGCGGCTAAGACGTGCTCCAGCTTCAGACCCAGATGCTTGGAGGGGACCATTGTAGTTAGAAAAATTATCTACCTCAATGGGACTTTTGTTGCTGGAGGGAGGGATGTGTATGCTTAGGCTTTCCATACTTCCAGCGATGGGCCAGAGTGTATACCTCTAGCAAAGGGCAAGGGGGAGCGGGAGAAGGTGTATGACTGTGTTAGCTTTGTTACTAAAGAGTCTGGCCTATGTCGCAGGGTCTGCAAAAACTTTTTGATGAGGGATTTGTGCTCGCTGAAGGGAAAGCCTCATTGATTTTTGTTACTTATCCTTCAAGATTAAATTATTCAAGTGTCCATATTAGCCAAAAAGATCAAAAAAAGATGAAACTCCACAAAAACCTCAGACATTGAAACAGTGTTCTGAAAAAGGAAGCTTTAAAAAAAAATCAAAAATCAAGCCTCTAATTTGAAAAACAAGTTCTCCAACTGTATTCGCAAACAGTACGAGGCGGCCTCTGGACTCGCGCCAGGGGTGATTTTGAGTTAATCGGCGTCTTTCACGGTGCTAGGTAGAGCAGTGATGGGTGTCAGGCTACTGGCCCCCCCTTCTCCCAGAATCTCACAGAAGATGTAGGTCAGTCTGTCTACTGCAGTTCTCCCTGAGGATCCAGCTTCATTCCTGCTGTTTGTTGACCACTAACGGGGTTATGGAGACAAGAAGGGAAGGAGAGAGAGAAAGAGAGCTCAGTTATCTGCATAATACAGCTCAGTTATGCTCACACACAACTAGTTAAGACTAACGAATAAAACACCAAGGCGCTGACAAATACCCCATAAATCTCATGATTTCAGTGTTTCGTTTCAAAAATGCACATATGTTGATTGTAAATGCTGGATTTGCTGACATGTTTGCACAAATGGGTGATGTGGGTTAAAGGAAATGAACAGGCTTTTGTTGAAGTGTGTGCACGTCTCACATTCTTAGTTAGCCTGAAATTACTCAACACCACAAACTTCCCTATGTGCTGTTAAGATCAGAACAGGAAGCCCGGCCTACCCACCGTGACCTGCGGCTTGAATTTAACAACAATGCTGAATGCAGAGCGAACAGATGTTGACGGCAGTCCGGTGTTATGTAATAACTAGATAGAGTCTTGTTTTGCGCCTGATCTTTCTGGTTGTCACACATACACACACACGCACATGCATGCACGCGCACATTCATGCGCATGTAATAATCTAGGTCACCACTGCCGTGCGTAACTCTGACTCTTCTGGCATTGTAGAGAAGCTAGGCCGTAATCAAATACGAGGCGCACGTCCAGCTCTTCCTGAAGCAAGAAGAGCTGGACGTGCGCACAATGTTTCTCTCTCTTTCACTCTATTTCGCAAGAAAGAAAAAACAAAAACAAAAAAAAAACACATTAATCCATGCTGCATGCGAGACAACAACAATACCAGTAAGGCCTTTTTAGGATTCAATTATGATTCAACAGAGAAAAGACGTCCAATTCAACGTGGAGCGAGAATTTCTGGTCATTTTGGTGGTAAACTTGCACGCAGCTCACAGTCTAATCATTAATCACGGCGCGGTCTTACAGTATGCCCTTTCTGTGCGGCGCTGGCTAAGATGAGGCACGGCACGTGGCGAGGAAGCAGAACAAAGAAGCTGCATTGACTGATTCTATTACTAAACCGATGCCTCGCGCCTGAAAGACGACACAACAAAAGTGCGGCGCTGACGCTGACCTTCTTTCACTGGGCTGCTGTGTATTGTTCTCCTTATCAAAAAAATCACTCGCTTCGTCCAGCCAAATCAGTGCCACCAACAGTTGAACCTGATGCTCATTTTGTCCCAGAGTCAACAAACCTGTTACATTATCTCAGACCCCAGAAAAAAAAAAAGATACATATTTCACCTTGACTAATGCTCTGAATAATTAACCATTTATTTGCTCGTCTGTTATGTTGTAACTCAGATAAATCCAGGGCAAAGTCTGAAAACAGGAGACTGTTTAAACAAGGAGTCTACCATATGTGCTTTGAAGAAGTGAAGTAATGCTGCACTGCGATCAACAGATGTGGAAAAATCTGAGGTTATCCCTATAACCCCACCCATGAAAAAAAAAAAAAAAAAGAGTTGTGAAGAAAGAGGGGGGCTGTTTTGGTAGGAAACAAAAGGCGGGAGCAAAGGAAACACGCATAGATCGGCGCTGTCCCACTGACCTAGAAACGACGCTAAGCAGTAAACACTCCTCCCGTCTTTGACGGTGCGCCATAAAATAGGTCAGTAGGACTGCAAGGGAGGGAAGGCAGGAGAGGGAAAGAGTTAGTTAGAGTGCACTCTAAAAATAGAGGGATGGAAAGAAATGAGGGAGGACGCAGGAGAGGGGAATGGGAAGACGGGAGGAATTTTACAAGCTGCGCGGACAGGGAAGGCAGAGGAGAAAACTCCAGGGGTCCTCGTCGATACAGTACAAGAACCCGACAAAGCCTGATGCCGATTGTGACAAAATGCATTCTCCGCAGACTGGAAAGAGCAGAGATAGGTAGACGGCATTGACGTCAGAGCACACACCCTTCTCTGCAGCCGAACTCACACATAACAGGCTCGCTCATAAGACTGCATGGGGAGGGGCTGCTGTTGTTGCTCCCAACGTACGTGCTCTGAATCGCTCCTGTTGCGAAGCAAAGCTTGTGTAATGCCCGCATGTTACATAGCGGCAGAAGCTACAGGTTCCTGGCTGCATGCCCAAAAGCTCGCCCTCTGGGTGACACTTCTGGGGCTTCTGGTTCAATTTCCAGCAACACGGCTGGAAATGAAGACATACCAGACACAGAAAAGGGAGCCGCTGGCTCTTCGTTTAAGGGCTAATTTCCTGTTAAAAAGAATGATGGATAGGCAGATTGCTATCAGCGCTGTCGAGAATAATGTCGACTGCGGAAAAGCAAAGATCAGAAGTAGTTCCCAGGCACTTGCTGCTGGACAAGGAATGTCTCACCTCTGACCTCCTCCGAGGCAAGTGTGAGTAAAACACGCCGCATCCTCGTCCCCTCCTCCACCTCTTAAGTGAACCAACGCCACACACGTGGAAGGGCCCCTGCTAGGAGACTCCATTTTATCCCACGGCTTTGTGTCAAATAACAAGACTGCGGGAATGCCGACATTCCAGGTCAGTTACTGAGTGCCACTTCTGAGTAATGTGGAACTAAAAACCCTTCTGCCTTTATTAATGATCTCAGACAGCCCCGCGGTGCTACACGCACATTACAGAGAGCTTCCCTATAAAATAGAAATTATAGGCTAAAGAAAAACTACAATAATATTCACTGTGTTTAAATATTATGTGGCTTACGTGCCTGTTTAAAGTGTCACTGGGATACATTTGGAGCAACAAAGATTCCAGCTACTTACGATCAGCAGATTCCTGAGGTCGAATCACCCAGAAAGGCAATTTCAGAAAGCTCCAAAAGTTTTAAAAACATTCAAAAGTCGTACTGACCATCGGGAAAAGAACTTCTAGCTGTAACTTGCAGTGATTTGCGTTTTCCTCGGCGCAACAGAGTCCGGAGCGTGTCCTGTATACCTCAAATGTCTCCTCACCCAGATACGCAGCTGACCTAAATTCAGGGTGTTGGCTTGAACAGAGCGATGCAGATGACTGTGAAAGCAGACCGGCGGACAACAGGCAGACTTAAGAGCTCACCAAAACTCTGCCTGCCTCTGCCAGACTGGGCTTTCTCTGTATTACCTCACATCCTGGATGTTCCATTGTCATTAAAACTTCACAACAGTGCCAAAACACAAAGCCGAAGTTCTGCACGGAACAAAGAAGCATTTAACTGTCTCGCCTCGGCCTCCCTCTTACCCCGGTTTCCCCCCTTGTTGGCGATTAGACGATGTTAAAAATAGCTCAAATACACCGAGCAGCTGTTGTATTATTATTGATGGCGGCACGGATTTCTACGCCTTCGGACACGTTAGACATCGCTCTGTTTTAGAAGGAAGGATTTAGAAGTTATCTGCGTGTGAGTGATGGGGAAAAGGAAAAGAAAAGTGCTGGATGTGAATGAGAATCAATTACTGGCATCTCTGTCCCAGAGGGAGAGCTGCTGTGTGTTGCTTCTCCCTGCTGTGTGCTGGTTATGTCATCGCCTCCAACTCACTCAAAGCAACACTTTGTGCTTTATTTAACACATTACAAATTGGGGGGGCTGGGGGGGGGGTGAGGGGGGAACAAACAAAACAGACACTCGGACCAAAAATAAGACTCAGCCTTTTGTCTCCTGTTTTTAATATTTTTGCACGTGAGCATGCGTGGCCAAGAATGTAAAGCAAGTGTTCTGCACATCTGGAGAAGATTTCTAGAAACAGCCTTGAAAACATCTGTTGGCTCATTTTATGGTGGATTACTGATGCATTACATGCATTTACTTCTTTTTAATCTGCTTTTACAAACTACACAATTACCTGGGGCAATCTGCCGAAGAGATATTTTTACACACGCATGTTGGAAAGGTCAAACAATTACAACCAAACTATAATTTAAAAAAATAATAATCCGCCATCCACACAAAGCCCATTCATCCACGGGTTAAAAGCAGCTGGATGGCAACATGGTTCTGAAGGTGGTTTAGTGACCTATATATGAAAGCACACATACCCAGACACACGGGGATAAGGCACAATGGCTGCATTAACCAGACAACAGAGAGCAGCAGCTGCCCTCATTCCCAGTAAAACACCACCACCATGAGGGAAATAACCTCGCCTTGACATTGACTGCATAACGTGGGCTGCACCCAGCCACGTTCTCCCAGTCACACCAATAATCCCAGTAAACCAAACAAAGGCGAACCAGCGCCACAGCATCGGAATCGCGCCGACGTCGGTCTCCGCGGAGCCGCTTTGCGGTTTGAGTGTGCCAATGTCACGGACCCGCCGATGTGTCGAGAGTCGCCATGTGAACAATAACCCTACCTTGCGCACCGCGCTGGTCCGACCATTCACGCACAGGCGCGCACACACGCAACCGCGGCGAGAGGACAACAACGTTCAAATACAGTGCGGTTTAGCTCGGTCTGGACCTACCTTTCCACGTCCCAGAGCAGCGGATGAGAGAGAAGCTGAGGGGATAAAAAGCCACTCAAGCTTTCCCGACACAAAAGCCGTCTCTCCGCTCCCGTTTCCGGCTTTTCCGCGTCCTCTGCGAAGAATCCTCCCCGAAAAAAAAATCAAAAGTTTTCGTCTCCTGTTCGCGTCGGTGCTCTGGTCGGTTTGCGCCTGGAAGCTCGGCTGGGTGCTGGGCTCTGTCCGTCTTTGCGCGATGCCGGACACTTTGCTCTAGTTTCTACGGCTCCTTTTCTAGAAATATGTGTTAGTAGGTCAGCGGTTGCATAACAGCCTCGCTGCCTAGTCACGTTTTTGTCCTCTATCCCTCCGCGGCACCGTCTCCCTCTCTCTCTCTCTCTCTCTCTCTCTGTTATGTTATGTTATTAACCCTCCTCTCTCTCCCTCCCTCCCTCTCTCTCTCTTACATCCGTCTCTTTTCTATGGGAGGGTTCAAGTTTATAACAAAGGTGTGTTTACCCGCGCACCGTTTTACCAGATATCTAATTATAGAAAGTAACAACACGTCCTGCAAGTGTTATCTCCCCCGGCGCAGCGTCTCCTCGCGTAACCATAAATATGAAGACGTTAAATAATTCTTTTCGCCCCTTTTGCATTTTTATCTGTGCAGTTGCTTTAGTACTATGTGTCGTAAATCGTCCAGTACACCGGGATTAAATATTAGATTCAGCATTTTACACGGTTTTTAATCTAAAGTAGGCTTTTAAAAAAGGGGGTTTCTGACTTAAATCTGGGACCAGAAAATCTATCTGGCACATCCAAAACCAAAGAAAATAAATTTTCTTTTTAATAATTATTAATAGTAGATATTAATGGAAACGCAGGAATGGCATTTTTTCTTCCAACACACAGACCTGAGGGCATGCCACCAGAGGTTTTTATCCAAACTCTGAACCCGTCTTATCAAGGTTGGAGCCGTCGTGTGTAATGGCTGTGTTTTGCAGCAAATTAATTAGCCTTAGATGTGAGTGTTGGGTGGGGGGTGGGGGGTTATCGCGCATACTGCGCTGCCCTCATGGCCACCAGGATCAGTTCCATTGCATCAGACGCACATCCATTACCGGGACACTTTCCCATTCGCGTCCCTCCCCCCTCCAGCTTTGTCTCAAACACAGATGTGCACCCGTTCGTCGCGCGCACACACACGCACCATTAGACCATGTCGGGGAAACGGTGGCATTGAACTTGTCTAGCTCCTCCCCCACCAGTCAGAAAACCACCAACCCCCAACTCTCTTCTCCATCTCTGCATGCAGGCATTCCCTTGGCAACTGTGGTGTGGTGGCGCCTGCCTAGCAACCAAAACGTCTCTTTTCTATATGGCCACATAGCACTGGCTTTGCAGACGAGCTTAGATAAATTCTGATTGCAGACTGCAGATCCCATGCATATCTCACCTTCTTGTTCTCCACAGCTGCACCAGTCTCTGCTTATCAATACCCGCTCATTCATTTGCAGGAATGTTGTTTTCAGTACAAATGTGTTAACATTTTCAAACTGTACATGGAAAAAGGAAGAACGCGGTGTCTGAATCTCCTCAATACTTGTTCTGCATGTTCAGCATGTGGCGATTCAGGAAGCATAATGGAGGAGTCGAGCAATGTAGTAACACTGTTTGCATGAATGGGACGCGCCGAACAGCGGTGGAAAGGCGCCTGGCGCCACCTAGTGTCGAAACAGAGCAACTGCGCATTCAAAGTGGAGCGTCTGAAATGGAAGTGAAAGACAAACAGGGTGGATATGCATATGCATCATATGCATCAGGTGTGAAACACTGCTTTTAGCCGCTGATCTGCACTCCGTCTAGGTGTGAGCTCAACCCCGGAGACTTGATTTCCATTTGGGACACTCAGACATCTGCTTCACTGCTAAAAATAGCATTCAGCAGTGCTGACGTGATAAATGACTCATGCAGTCTCGATGCGTCCGTGCACTGTCCTGCAACAACCCCCCACCCCCCCCTTTTTTTGGACCCAGGGAGGATGGGGTCGTGCCACATATAAGGTATTTGTTGAAAATACACACTACATCTGCAGTGCAACACTTTTATTGGCTCTGCTATGTTCCAGGTTTTTGTGATGTACAACAAAATGCAGGTGAAAGAAAACAGCTACTGTATGCTATGCTAAATATTTCATAGCTAAGAACAAAGGATGTATACCTGGAAGCCTTAGAGTGATAAATGCATTACTGTTACCGCTGATACAGAAATACTACAGCCACATCAACACACTGCAGCTTCAAACAGAGGTTTGGAATGTCGGAGGTACAGAGAAAAGCCAGAGTTGATGCTGTAAAATAAATCAGACATGGATGACAGAGTAGAACACAAATATGGGTTGCACTGAAAAGCTACAACTTGAGTTAACCCAGCGTGGTTGTGGCCAGTTCGCAGCAGTATTTCTGACTGGTCTGTTCAAGTAAACATGCCTCTCAAGCACTTTCACAGTTCTGTGCGTGTTCTCTTCATTGAAGAACAAAGAGAGTTTGGTTCTCAGTCCTGAATAATATTTGCTGGGCACGGCGACCGCGCTGTCCTGCGTTAGGCAACTTGTTGGGTTGTACTGATCTAACCGTGTACTAACGTCAGACTAGTCTGGGTCCGTTGCTCCGGTTTCAGGCGATTTTTGGGACCAGCTGCTGAGAGAAGAGTCTCTTCAGCTGAGCCACTTCCTGAGACAAACAGCTGATCTGGGACCTGAGACTGCTGTCCTCTGACAAACACTTAGCGTCACTGGGGCTTTGCAGTGAAGGAGCGTTGTAAAATCCTGACGACGGAGCCTGTCCAAACGCAACGCAGGCCTCCTCCCTGGACCAGGGAGCCTGGCTCTCGTTCTGTCCGTCCCACCTCACCTGCTGTTGGGTCCTCACCTGGATGTTAAGACCCACGGTGGCTACAGGTGGTCCACTGTGCCTCCCGTCTGAGTTGGGAGAGGGGTCTCCTGCTTCGCCGCAGCCACCGGGGCTTTTGAAGCGGAGCTTGTGCGGCAGACTCTTCATGCCCTCGGGCGAATCCTGTCTGGCCACGTACTGGTGGTCGGCAACATCTGGAGGACAGATGTGAGGGTTGAAGCCTTGCTGCTGTTCCTCCACCACCTCTCTAGGAGAGGGCTCACTGCGCATGCTCACCGTGCCATCAAAATACACCGGGCTGGCCACATTTGAACAGCACGACTCGTCAGATGCGCTACGATGTAACAGAGGTCCGACTGCCCGCGGTCCACAGACAGCAGCTTGCTGCAGAGGGTGAGGCTGCGTGGGCTGGGCGCCGCCACTTGTTTGTGAGTTGACATAGGAAGATCCGTCAGTTTGAGGCTGGTAAAAATGTGTCATACAGTTGGTTGTGTGACCACAGACGGGCGCAGACAGTGGGACTACTGACACTTCAGATGGGTCTTTAATCAGTCCAAATCGCAACTTTAAAGCCAGAAGCTCAGCCCTGAGTCGGGCATTCTCCTCCAGCAGGCCCAGGACTCTCTGCTCCAGCACCATGTCATTGACCCGCCGCTTTTCCCTAGACCGCTTGGCCGCCTCGTTGTTTTTTCTCCTCTTTTCCCAGTAGCACTCGTCTTTCTTCTCCTCCTGAATGAACTCCCGTTTGCGGCGGGTGCCGTTGTCATTGTCTTCATCACAGCTACTGCTGGCCTTTCCCTCTGAGCTGGCGTGGGCCTCTTTGTGTCTGACACTGAAGGTGCGCCCCAGGAGGGTCCGGGCCAGCTGGCGCGTGGAGGTCAGGATGGAGACGGTGTCGTCACTGAAGAACTCGGAACCTCCCAGAGGTCTGGAACCCAGCAAACAAGGCACCGACAGGCCCTGGTGGATGCCTCCAACAGCCTGTCCCGTCATGTTTGCACTTCAGAGAGCTGAAGCAATGGCTCCACCTAGTGGACGCAACAAGTACATAAATTGTATTTTTGATTAAACACTTTCAGTCAGACAAAATTACGTCAAACATCTCATAAGAGGAACATATTTAGAATACAGAAAGAAGAAAAAAGAAAAAAGTATCATATAAAAATATTCTTGAAATTGAAATTTAGTTAAGGGTATGTTTTATCCTCAGCAGTCATAGTTTGAATACACTCAAAGATCTGTCTCATAAATGACTTGAGTATATGAATAACTCAGATTTTGAAATTTGCGCACAAACTGCGAAAAAAGATTAACTTACAGAAAAGCCGCGTCACCGTCCGTCGCACGTAGAAAGCACCAAACGGAGCTCATCTGCAACACGAGTCCCGGAGAATGAAAGCTGCGGCTGAAACAGCCGCTGAAAGCTGCGTGGAGGAATCCTCCGTCTTGCAGACTGGCAGAGGCGACATGCGGAGGTTCACAGATTGTCTGGATGCTTCTGCGCTCCAGAAACTCCGCCTCTCTCTGACGCGCCCCTCCGCGCACAGGTTCACCCGGGGTCTGATCATCAACCCCGGGAACCGCCGCCGCCTCCACCACCTCATCCTCCTCCCCCTTGTTTTTTAAATCGTCGGCAAAAGAGGTCTCAAAAATGTTCCAACGGGAGCAAATAGAACTGAAAAGGCGTGCGTCGAAGTGGATGGAGCCAAAGATGAAAGCAGTCGTTTTATTGTTGCAGATTATACGTGTGTCAGGTTAATCTGCCAATAAGATGCAATAAAGACTTGCTTGTAAATGTTCACTGGAGATTCACAACCAGAATGTGTGTAGGAAAGGACCATACATGAAAAAAAATAGAATCAATTAATATAAATTGTTAGAAAATATTTTTCTTCCATATAAATGTACTCATTTTGGGGATAGAAGTGTTGACATGTGAGCATGTTTTAAACTCTTCCAGATGTAAAGTTGTCTCTAACCTACAATGGCTCCACCGGTTCTTGTGCTCACAGTTGCTCAGAAGCATTTCATACATTTACGCACATTTTCCCCGTACAACCAAAGCAACCCTGTTTTATTATTCATGCATTTGTCCTGTAATCAAAATATAGCTCCAGCTGCTGGAACAGCGCAGCCACGCCACGGTGTGATGTCACTTTTCTGTGAAGTGGCCATGCTAACTGTTTTTCTTAGATGTTATTTTTGGGGTAGATGTTTCAGTGAGCTTTCCATTGATATGCTAACAGGTCTGTGTCTGTCCTTAATTCTATTACATCACAGGGTTAAATCAGGTTATCCGGTTAGGAAAAAAAAAAAAAAAATTGTGTGGATAGCCGTGATGGTTTGGGTTGTCCTCGTTTACTCCCTGTAGGCGACCATCCCCAACAACGACTTCAGCGTAATGCAGTTACAGATTGTCCCCTGCACATTGTTTCAGAAATGGAACACACAGCTAAACGTGTCTTTCCATGGCACAGTAATGATTCTGCGGACCACATCAGCCCTGCCAGATGTGTCGTGTTGTCTCCAATGGCCTGATGCTGCAGTTACTTTGCCTGTGAGTTATACTATAAATAATATTAATGTACCACATACATGGATTACATCAAGACTTAGTCACGTCCAAGCCAGTTGAAAGTTTCAGTGTAAAATAGAGCTGTTACGTAATATGCACACACACACACACACACACACACACACACAAACAGAGTGAGGGAGAGAGAGAGCATTTAAGGTCTGCAGAAAGTTCAGCTGGGGTGAACTCGGCCAGAATAAAGGAACATTGTTCCCAGGGCATTCTGATGCACAGTGATACTTCCTGCCTGCACATACAAGCGCTCCACAGCGGACCCCCGCGCGCGCGTCCCCATGCAGCTTCTCCTGCAGACATGTCACAGCTGACCCGGTTCTGTAAGCGCCAGAGACGGCTGTGAGGATGTTTTGTCAAAGGTCTGTGGCGACACACAGTGTTGTGCAAAGATTTCAAGAAGAGGCTATTGTGAAATATGGTGAAGAAAAAAAAAGGCCTCTGTTGCAGTTCCAGGAAATGAGACCGAAGGGAGCATCATGATTCCAGGCCCCCGGGTCTTCAATGTTGGGTTGTTTTAAGAAATATATAAATATATATTTATTGTTCTATTTGTCTTCTCAGAGGCTTTGCAGTTCTTAAAGGGTAATCGTCATCTCTGGTATTTTGTGAGTTTAATGTGAAGTTCCAAGAAGAAGAGAGGGATTTTGTAAAGAAGCCCATTAATGTTTGAAAATGAACACTGCAAAATCGAAATAACTTTCTCCGCAGTGTGTGGTTCACTTCCATTGGCCAAAGGACTTAACAGGATAGAAGGGATGACAACATGACTGTGCATGAGTTAAACAACTATTCATACAGACAAATGAAGCCAAGAAAAAAAAAATCTCTCAAAAGTGTCTGTCAGGAAAGTAAGTCCTGCTCCAAAGGTGCAGCAGGGACGCCATCCCAGGAGCCTTCTGGGGGCTTCAGATTGTTGACAGCGGGAGTCCTGGTGGAGGAATGCTGTCACAGAAGCGTTTTAAACCCAGGGCTGAGTGGCAGGTACAGTGTTACAGAGATTAGTGTTAAGACCTATTTTTACAGCAGCGGCGGCGCGGCCAAATCATTGACTGAGTTAAGTCATGTTTCAGTGGCCACATCATTACAACACATGCTTCAGTGAGAGCGAAGTATTAACCAATGATGTGTGTGTGTGTGTGTGCATTCTTTAGACAGGCTAATTGAATTTCCGCTAGTGTTCTGCAGGACCCACCTCGACTGGACGTCCAAGTCAAAAGAACTTAGGGGGGCCTAAGGGAAAGGGTTAACCTACGAGCCAACGTGCACACCTTGCTCTGGTGGATGTGCTTAGTTGGCAACATTTCTTATCTTTATGATGTGGTTAAAAAAAAAAAAAAAGGCCTGCTCTATGAAACGTGGTTGCTTTGTTATCGCGCAGATAACGTGACAGGATAGCATGTAGCATGTAGCATGTAGCCGCTCCGGAGCTCCTGTGATTCTGCTGCGGATCGAACTTGTTCTAAACAAGATTACAGGCAAGGTTAAGCTTGAGCTTACCGAGTTCTTGTAAAGACATTTGTCTGTTAACTGGTTTGGAGCTGTCATCGTATGAGATTTAGCATGTATGTATTTGATTTAATATCCTCTGCAGGTTTGGCCTAGGCTCCCCGGGCTGCAGGGGGTCATCATCGGGTGGCGTTCACCTGCCTACAAGCCAGCATATTTACAGGAAATTAGCTCAGGCTGGTGGTGTTTCTGTAATTTATCACTGAAAATAATCACACACTTTAATGATACAGAGTCAACCACACTATTCAATTACATAATGCCAAGCACAGAACAACTTTGGTAATTAGATAAATGTTCCTGCACCTTTTTCAGACCGACTGAAGGGCTTGAAAATTACACCGAGGACACAATGCTGCAGAAGGAGCCAGAAAGTGGAAGTTAAAAAAGGGATTTGTGCAAGAGTTTGTTTGTTCCTGTTAAAGCTGCTGCTCCGCCTCTGTCCTTGCATGACCCCCCCAAATCCCAAATAACTCAAAACAGAGCCGAACTAAACCCCGGCCGGCCACCGCTTCTAAGTGATTATCAAAGTGCTGTGCATCACACACAGAATCATTCTGGCTGTGTGTGTTTTACAGCTTCACCTGGCTCCTGGCTGCCAAAAATCTAATTAATATGGCAGAGAAAAGCTAGCAGTAAGAAACTAAGACACTAATCCACTGTGGGCTTTATTATTTATCACTTGTTCTCCAGAAACTCTGTGTTTAATTTAGAAGACAAGACACAACAAAGACTTGCTCCTACATAATGCAGCACATTATGTAATAAGCTGTAGGATGGGAAAGTCTTCCTCAGTGTTCCAAATAATGACTCGAGAAGAACACACTGAATTTAAGTTTGATGTAGGCTCTTCTTTCTTTTCACATATTTTTGAGTTTTATCCACATCTGTATTGATATATATTGATAAATGTAACGTTTGACATGCCGCCAGGTTACAAAAAAACTGTCAGATAGGAATTATTCTCCCTGACGCAGCTACGGTACATAATGTGATGGTGAGCTTCATCATCTGACATAATCGGGATGATTCAGAGAGGACTGGGTTACATAAGAAGATTCTTGTCCTAAACTCACCCTCCCCCAGATTAGAAACACTGCAGACACAACTGCAAACAGCCTGCTGGAACCAGCCTGCAGGCACCGAAGCTCATTTACAAAACAGGAGACTGCCACCTATAGACCACAGGAGAGACTACAGTGTAAAAAAACAAACCAGACCAAAAAACAATACAGAAATAAAATAAATGAATTAAGATAATGTGACTGTATGACAAAGACTGTATGAAGAAGAAAAGGTCCAAAAGACAATATTGCTACATAAAATTCTGATTTAGGAGCCCAATTGCACGTCAGAGCACAGCTAAACTGTGATAAGTTATTACTCTAAGACACATTTCCATCATAAATGATCTTTATTAGAATTATTAAAGTAAAAATTACATGTTTTAAAAACCACTCTGGGAAAAATACAAAAAAAGTACAAATAATAGGACATCTGTATATATGTTGCAAATAAATATGTTGCTTAGTTTAGACTATGAACAAATAAGAAAACTGCAGATTATTTACAGTTTTAATGCTCTGTTAGCCATTGAAAGGTACATATTTCTGTTTCTTAAATTAAAAGCAATACTTTCACTAAGATTCTTATACAAACATTAAGACAGCTGGCAGGTATTTACAAAGACAAAGCAAATTCTTTATCGTTTTGGTAAGTATTTTATGGATGGATTGCATCGCAACTGAATAGTTCTCTGGAACTAAAACAAAGATATCGTGTCAGCAAATATATTCAGCTAGTGTGGATCTACATCCTCTATTTACAACCTTATGCTACAGCCTGTTGTTAGTGTTAATGTTCGCTGTCTACAGTTTGTACAGTGTTTATCTGTGTAGACTCTTTAAGACACACTAACTGAGGGTGTAATTATTGATTTGTTTACTGAAGTACTTCTTGATTTAGATGATCTCTGTCTGTTGTGCTGCTGCATCAACTTGATACATAAATGATGAATATTCTGGTGGTGAGCAAACATGTAGGTTTGTTGCAGTTTTACGGCTTTTATGATTCGGTGGAGTGGCGCCTCCGTACAGTGCAATTCAGATCACAGCACCCACAATGTTTTTTTTTTTTTTAATTAGGCCGCAGCAGATATCAAGACTCTGAAGCAGGTTTGATTTTCAGTTTTTCTGACATTATAAAATGTAATTCACGGCGGTTGTGCTGGGGTAATTACTGTGAGTTTCCGTGTTCGCATGTAGTCATGTGTCACCTTTTGATCAACGAACAAAAATGTTTACCTCCCTTCTCTTCTGTTAAATATCCCCGCCTTGATTTCATTTTTTTTTTTTTTTAGGCCAGATTCTTCTGTTCTGACTGCTTTGGGTTGATCTGTAGCTTTAGTGCTCATGACTGAGCATCAGGCGTGCCTCTTCATGTGCAGGGCCAGGTGGTCCGATCGGGAGAAGGCCCTCTGACACAGCAGACATTCGTAGGGTTTCTGGCCCGTGTGCTTGCGGTAGTGACGTGTCAGCTCATCCGAGCGGGCAAATTTCCAGCAGCAGCCCTCCCATGGACAGTGGTAAGGCTTTTCCCCTAAACGATAAACGGAATTGTTAGTAATGGTAAAACAGATGTATGACATTGTTGTTGGGACAATGGGGGTACCTGTGTGGGTGCGGAGGTGAGCTTTGAGATGGGAGCTCTTGGTGTAGCTCTTGCTGCAGCCGGGGTATTCGCAGCTGTGCACAGCAGGTCTTTTTTTCCCAGCAGGCCTCTGTCCGCGCTTCCCCTCCAACCCACCAGGGGGCAGCAGTGGTCTGGCCATCAGAGGCTGCTGGTGGACAGGCAATTGACCAGCGGCTTGGCTGTGGACATACTCAGAGAAAAAGTTGGCGCTGTGGTTGAAATGAGACATGTAACCATAGTGTCGAGGGTCCGGGTTCACTGCTGGAGGTGGGATGAAATTGCTGTCTGGAAAGGTCATCAGGGATGACTGTTGCAGTGGATAGTAAGGGCCAAAACCACATGATGAGACCTTACTGGGGTTTCCTCTGCTGTGCCTGTCCACGCTTGCTCCCTGTGGGTAGCTGAATTGATCTTCCTGAGCGTGCCCAGGAAATGTCAGCAGGCCCGTTTGATCAGTACCGTAAGCGTGCTGGTACAGCTCCGGCTGGACTGTGGCTGCAGCTGGAGACAGGAGATCCACCACCAGGCCGCCTTTGTTGGCCTGATGATGCTCCTCCTGTCCTCCTTGGTCCTTTAACACAGGCGCTTCCTGGTGCTCTGCACCCAGCTGCGGCAGCCGCTGGCTGTTGTAGTCCAGCACCGGGTTGGGTTCAGGAGTCAAGGGGCCCCAGTCGGAGAGCAGCAACTCAATGTCCCAGGATGCCTGGCTGTCGTCGTTCAGAAGATCCTCTGACATTTGTTGGGAGAGCTGCGGCTGCTCTGAGCTGTCAGAGGGGTGTTTGCTGCTTTGGTGGTCCATGGGGAGAGAGGCAGCTTCGGACTGCCACATCTAGATTGTGATGGAGAATATTAAGGAATTACGACCACCTAAAACATCAAACAAATCGACTCCACAGAAAAGCTTCAGGAAATATAGCGACACTGTGCCAGAGGGATGTGCTGCTGTCACTGCTGAAAAGGGAGGACGGAGCAAATCTATTCAAGTTGGTCAAGTTAATACAGCGGGACTCAATTCATCTGATGTTTGTTGTCTGAGCAACCTGAGAAAGCCATCTGCACATTTCATGAAGATCATGAGATGAAACCTTGTTTTGGAGGCAGAAACAAGTCTGTATTTTCTGATCTGTTACCGTTCTAATGATTTGGGCCTTAGTGTAAAAAGGCGCTAGTCGCATTTAATGGAGAATATCCCTGTAGTTTAACTTTCACACATAAGTAGACAAATGCAGACGTTTCTCATGGTGACATGCAAAAATGATGCGGTGCCGGATTACATCTGCCGTTTTAGACGTCTCTAAACTTTACAGCAGGAACCAGTCAATTGAGTGAAACCAGTACTTACTTCCATAATGTCGCCGGGGTGAGCGAGGTCGGCGAAGGAGCTGAACGAGGGGAGCACCGCTTGTGTGGCAGCCATCAAACACTTTGACACAGGACTGACAAAGGAGCAACACGCCTGAAGGTTCTCTTCACTCGTTGGCCTTTTGCTCTGTTTTTAAAAGTGTAACTTTCACAGGACCCTCTCAGGCTCTGGTGTCATGGAGTCAAAGTCATCCCAGTTACAGTCCAGTTCCAACTGAAAACCTGCAGAATTCGGTTCTCAAAGCCGCCTCCTGCTCTTCATTCCTCCACTGCTATCTCTCCCTCCTCTCCCTTGTCTATCTCTGTCAGCTGCGGCTCCAACTTCAAATCGTTGTTTTTCATGTAGGTTTTGACCGTTGGGAGGTGGAGCGTACGTGCAAGTTGCCTTCTTCATCCCCCAGTATGGTGGATTTTATAAAACTCTGTAGTTTAACTTAAACTCTGCAACATCCTGTTATGGGCAAAAGGTCTGATCGATGATGACAATGAAACAATGTTGCAGTCGGATCAATTGCTGAATTACTTTTAACATAGTTTGTCAGATATTGTGATTCTCCTCCCTTAAATAACACTAAAAAGATCATGATTTATTTTAGTGATTTGCCAAAAAAGAGAATTTGTTTACATGTATTTTCTTAAATAACCTTGAATACAACTAGAAAAGACACAGCTGAATATAAATAATAGCAATGTGACTATAAAGATAATTTCAGTAAATCTCTCATGCCAGTTTATTTAATCATATCAATCGAAATGATATATTGATATATTATATCAATTGAAAACAAATAACACAAACAAAAACAGACTGAAAATCGTGACACGCTTTAAAACTTAAAAGTAAATACACCAATAATGTAGATCCAGCTAATGTGTCTATAACAGTAGATATTTTGGTGCAATTTTCAATTCTATATGAGTTTTATACAGAGGTTTGAGTTTTCTTAGAGCTCTGACTGTATGTGAGTTTTCCAGAACTGTGTCTTTAAACTAAAATAACAAAAACCTATAGAAAAAACCTATAGAAAAATTACTTCTAAAAATAAGATATATTTCTTTTAGTTTTCAGTAAAGGAACTAGAGACCTTTAAAAATTATAAAACATAATAAAAAAACAAAAGGTATTCAACTCCATACCAATCTTAAGCACATTAGATAGGTCAGTTTCAGGCAGTGCACTATAAAACTTAGCCTTTATTGATTTAACCAGTATGTTATATTTTCCCCCCTAAAATTCTTGGTCATTCTATGTTCTCTGAGGACGTGTCTATTTCTTCTAAGAAGACCTGTGTGTGAAAGGTGATTATGGTCTGGCTGCTCTTTATCTGCTGACAGGGGGCAGAGGCAGACTGCTGTCTCCCCACAGATAATGCAGTCCTGGCTGCTGCTGATCCCCAGTGATGAGCCGGCCACTGATAAAAGAGTGATGACAAAACATCCACCGCACAGGCTGAAACCTATGTCCACTTGCACAGAAAAAAAAAAAAAAAAAAAAAAAAGACTAAATTACATCCAGTGAGTCTGTCTCAGGGCATAATTAGGGCCTTTGTCAGTCTAATGTTAATATTATCACATTTTATAATGGAAAAGTGCAATTTGTTGTTCATTTTCTCAATCAGTTTTTAAGGCCCTTTAATTTTTCTGTGTCTTAGACAGTTTCTTTAGACTCATAACATTAGTTACAAAAAGAAATGTCATTTATATTCTAACATAATGATCATACAAATACAACGCCTGTATTTTCACTTAGCAAGATAACAAACTTAATTTTTGTCGCCATCTAGTGGTCAGACATATGCGTGCTACGTGTTACAGCTCAAACTGATGAAATAGTTCGTTTAAAAAAAGTAGCTCAGTGTGTGTTTTAAAATGTTGTTTTTGTCATTTACTCAAAAATGCTTTGAGAGATCATTTTAGGTGGTGAAACTGGCTTGATTACACTGCTGTACGGCGGATGTATTGAAACTTGTTGCTATGACACCGGACTGTCGCCTGAAGGTAAGCAGGAAACAAATGTTTCGGACTTTCATTCTTTATTAGTTCTGTGTTACTCTTACATACACGCATACTTTCCTTGTTTAATTAAGTCACGTAAGCCAATTTTCGAGCGCCTGCTCAAGGAAAAAAAAATAAAACATCGCCAAAGTCCAATTTGATTTTAAGGATAAACTCTTGCAGATGGAGGCCTCACGGAACAGAATCAGAGGAGGGCTGTGGAACAACCCAGGACCAAGACAGTACAGCAAGGACACCCAGGACATGCTGATGTGTGAGCTGATGGCCTTTCTAAGTCATAAAGGGGATGAATGTGTGTTTGTGTGGTGGTTAAAACTGTTTTTTGAGTTGTGCTTATTCTCTCCCCTGGTTTTCAGTGATGATGCAGGAATCCAGGCTTACCAACCTGCAGAAAAGACAGATCACTGACTGCCTCCAAAGTAGGTTTGAGAGGCTGTGGGATGCATTATTGTACTATTTTAAGAACGTTAAAGAGACATACTCATTTCTCCATTTTCCTCAGAAGGAACATCCCTACCACTGACTTTTGACTCCCCCTTGCCTGCTCCCCCTTGTGAACCTAAAACTGTCCAGAAGCGCCTGTCAGCCAGGCCTCAGAGACGCAGCGCCGAGGCTTGTCGGTCTGGGGACGGTTATGCCAGAGAAAAGTTCTGTCCTGGTCCCACAAGTGGGTTTTTAAAACAACGAGCCTGTATTGCAAAGTTTAAATGGCTGCTTTTGTTAAATCTTTCAGTTTTGGACTTTTTTTTTTTCTTCTTTTTAGGAGACTTGGAGAAAGAGAAAAGGCGGCTTCAGAATATTATGTCAACAGGTCAAGAAAAAGACACACCTGTGCCTTCAAACAGAGGTCACAACCCAGACACGGAGGAGAGAGACAGATTTCAAGAAGGTACAAATAATACTGTTGAAATTATTTCCCCACGAAGGCGTCATCGATTTTTCTTTCGTAGTTCTGGGTGAGATTGAGGAGAGACGACAGTTTTTGGCTGATATGGTCTCTCTGGGCCAGGGACAGAAATACAGGAGCATCATCAACACAGAGATTTCTCAGGTAAAACCATTCCTTCTACATTTGGCTTCATCAACAGCGTTGTAAAAACATTTATTCAGACTACTCTTAGTCTAAACCTGTGATGTCACAGAAAGTTCACGAACTGGAGATGCTGGACAAAAGACGCAGTTTCAAGGACGCCACGGCTTCTGAGAGGAAACGATTGGCTAAAGAACCGATGAAGAGCTCACAAGAGACAGATGGGACCCACTGAGTGATGTACAGTTTATAAAGATTTACTGAAATGACAGAAAACATGAGTCACCCACATTACAGTTTCTTCCAGCGTCAGTATTTATCAACCTGTTCATGGAAAGATTCCAGATATTTGATGTCTGGACTAGGGTGTGATGGAAGCCCTTGTTTTTAGCTGCACAGGCACAGACCTGACACACACACACACACACACGCGCGCAGTTACCATTTTAAATAGACAGACGATGCTAAGTGAACCGGTAAACATACTGACATTTACATAAACCACAACACGTACAATAAATGGCACTCGTGGAAACAGATTTTAAGGCAAAATATGGAAGAACCCAAAAGGCATAAAATTATAAATTAATGATTGCATAATCAGCTTTCATCCATCAATTCTCTTCTAAAGTGTTTAAAATACTGTATGTCAGTTTTTTTAAAATACATATTATTGCCTTTGTAATCCTTTGTACTAATAGTTACTATCCCAACTTCAAGCTTTCCGCAGCTCAAAACATTACCAGGAGCTGAGAAAGGATGATTTACCCAGTGACACACACACACCCACCCACCCACACACACCTATGCTGATCCTATAGCTTTGATGACTTACGTTGAATCACAATACATCACTGAAGACACTAAAAACAAATAAACCAAACATGGACATAGCAGCTAAAAGCTTAGGTAGGCTGTTGGTTGAATGGTTTAACACTAGATGTTCCTAATATTTGGACCACAGGATCCACCAAAGGCTATCAATCTTTGGAATTAAGGTGGAGAGAAAACACTGTTAGATGTGACGGCTGTCACGGACACACGCTTCAACGCGACTAGATCACACCTTTAGTGAACCTGAATCAGGTTCTACCAGCTAGAGGGAAAGTGCGAGAGAAAGGGCGCTACACTATAACTGTTCTACTGACATGAGACTGAAAGGTCAAAGAGGTCACAAACATGTGGGTTCTTAAAAACAAAAGTCCTTAAAACTAAATATTCACTGAAGATGTGGTCCGTGTCAGTAAGATCTTGCCATCTTTTCTGATCCTCCCCACACATCCTCCTGGAGGAGAATGTCCGTTCTCTAAGGTGTTTTGTCCTTGTTAGGGCTCGTGCCTGCTTCGCCTTTATGGCTCAGCCTCTTTAGCACCTTAATGGGTTTGAACTTTGCCCCTTTCTTCTTCTGCTGCTGCTGTTGCTCGCCGTGTGGATCCTTGTGGAAATCTGGGATCGCGAACACAAAGATGGCATCATTACGAGCTGAAGAAGCTAGCGCAGCGCCACAGATTCCCTCCTCCTCACCTACCTTTCTTCTTCAGCATTGCCCCGATGAGTTTATCCTCCTCTTCCTCCCTGTGACAGTAGAATGTTAGGTCGTAAGCGGACTGTGAACGCTGAACTTCAATAAGCCTCAATCACTGATTACCTCTGTCTGTCCTGGTCCATGTTGTTTACAATTTGGTTCCGCTGTTCAATGATGGTAACCAGCTCAGCCATGAGCTCCTGCTCCCGACCTTTGTCCTCCTCAGTCCAGTCTTTCTCTGAGAAAGAAGCAGAAATGGAATTATTAGTATATTTGTTTTTTCAATGATATGAGGTGAGTGTTAACAGGAAGTGTGTGGAGCAGCGTGGTCAGGGAAGTGAGGCGACCCACACACCGGGTTTGTTGAGCAGACACCTCAGCTCATACTCCACATCGGCTTGCCTCTCTTCCAGATTCTGCTGCTTGGCCCTGCAATGTCGAAACATTCGCAGCGTTCATGACACCGAAAAGAACCACGGAACACTTCTGTAAACATCGCTGCATGGCACTGACGTGTAGACCAGCTCGGCTTCTCTGCGCACTAAAAGGTGTTTCTTGTGGATGAGCGTGAACCAGTCGACCAAGAGGTGCTCCTCATCCTCATCTGTAAAACACAGAAGACAGTCACACGGGTTTAATATAGTTCTTTCACACTTGATTTTTTTTTTTTCCACACATTCGGCTGCTAATTGTAGTTTTCTGTGAGGGCTTCTTGAAATAAAGCTACTTCCTGGAAACAAAGCTTTTATTTAAAAGCTTTTGCTAGTTTGAAATGCATTTACATTCTAAAGTTTCTCAAGATATATCAGTGGGATGAGCTGGTTTTTTCAATTAATTCTACGTACAATTTGAACTTAGAACCTTCCCTTTTCCCATTTTCCTTAAATTGACACTTCCACTCGGTTCTACACTCTGCAAGTTACCATTCGGGCTGTCTCTCAGCTTCTTCTCCAGCTCCACGCCCCTCTGCTCCAGGTTATCCAGCAGCTGCTCCAGCTGCGTCATCTCCCCATAGATGTCCTCTGCTGGGATGTACTGGTCTGACTGCACCTAGGAGGAAAAAATACTTAGTCCTGTACATTCAAATACTGTTGAGAGAAATTAAGGCTCAAATGATTTCTTTAGTGTTTCTACCTTGCGTTTGATGAGAGGGAAGCCATGGCCAGGGGCTGGGGGTCTGGCAGGATGAGGGCCTTTTGGTGGCCTGGTATTTGACTTGGAAGGGGAGGGGGAGGCTTTTCTGTTGAAGGGGTTCTCCTTGCAGATCCGCTAAAGCCACAACAGATCCATAAATGTGATCTCTTCTGTGCGCAATGCTTTATTTAAGGTAGATTTACCTTATTGTGTAATTGGCTTCCACCTAAGGCCAGTGGGCTGGGGGTGACTGAAGGGGCTCCTGTCCCAGAGCTGCGACCAGTTTGCGGTGTGGCTGGAGCTGAGGTGGCGTTTGATGGCGTCGGAGCAGGGTAGAGGCTTTGGGAGGCGCGTGGCAGATGTTCAGAAGAAGACGACGACGTGGGGTCACATGGTGAGCAGATTGAGGGCTCCGAGACGCTCTTGGTGAAAACGGGCAGCTGGTCGCTACTGGCTCTGCCAGACGTGAGGAGCTGGGAGGAGCTGTGGTCTGAACTGGAAGAAAGGCTGTCTGTACTGAGAGCTGGAGAAGGAGAGCAAGAGGAGGGCTCAGAGTGAGGAAGAACTGGGAAAAAAGATTAAGTAAATAATAAAAAAAGAAATGAAATGGAATTTGAAGCAGTTGGGAGGGTAAAGCAGAGACATGAAGAAAAAAAAAACATTTACTTTATATATAATTTTACAAAGGACAATAATTCTAAATACTCATATTAACACTCCAACAATGTAGCTCAGGGGTATTCAATTAAAAGTCACTGAGGTCCAATTATTAGAATTTCCTCCAAGTAAAAGGTCCGAAATGAAGTTGAGAGTGTCTTACAGCCTTCCCCTATGTCCATGTTTTTCACAAAGCAGGATATGTTTAACTGAATGCACAGTTAGCTCTTTTAGCATATATAAACGTAGCCCAGGCAAAGAAATTTAAGGCCTTTATTTTAGAGCAAAGAAAACAAAAACCTCAAAATGAAATAAATAAAAAAATTGCAAACAGCAGAATAACCCTTTTTTTATTCCTCTTAAATTAAAGCGGTCCCAGCCTAAAAAAAAAAAATCGAAGGCCTACACTTCAAGTAAAAAAAGTCCACATCTTCAGAAAGCAATTAAAAAGTGGCTACGTTAACGCCACGTTTTCGGAGCATATGAGGCACACTGGTTTTGAACTGCCTGTCGGAAGAATGAACATAAATTTCTCTGTCCACTTATCTTTAAAACAGCGGTTTTACAATACCATGTACATTATCGCAAACATATACACCTGGAGTAATATACAGTACTACTCGGAAAATTAGAATATTGTGTAAAAGTTGTTTTATTCAGGCAATCAACATAAAAGGTGAAACCAATACATTTTATAGAGTCATTACATGCAGAGTGAGATATCTCAGGCATTTTTTGTTGTAATTTTGCCGATTCTGATTTTTTTTTATTGATTACAAGCAATATTCTAATTTTCTGAGTTTTTGAATTTGAAGTTTTCTAAAGCTGCAAGTCCTAATCAGCATAAAAAACAAACAAAAGCTTGAAATATATTGATTTGCATACTATTTGTCTATATAATATGTACATTTCACCTTTAAAGTTGAGTTACAGAAATGCACTTTTTCAGGATATTCTAATTTTCCGAGTAGTACTGTATATGACGCAGGTAAAGCCAGGTGTGAGATGTTTCTGGGTACCTGCGGGGGGCAGTGGAGCACGTGGTGCTGGTCTCTTCTTGCTCTTGGTTCCCCCAGGGCTGGCGGAACGAGACGAGCTTCCAGCACTAGGGGGGCTGTCAGCCCCTGTAGATTCAGCTGCCTGTGTGATGCTGTACCACGGGTGACCAGCTACCACCGTCGCTGGGATGGAAGGTCCTTTACTCCCTTCTTCTTCCACTGTGTTGTTTTCCTCCCCTTCGTCGTCGTCTTCATCAAACGGGTTGGCAGGTGAAGGGGGAGTGCTGGGTCTGGAGTCCTCCCCTTTGAGAGAGGACAAAGAGCCTGAATTTGGGGGTGTTGCCTGTCCAGCAGCGGGAGGGGCGGGGGCTTTTTTCTTCTTGTGTTCTGACTGGACCAGGGTGAGCCAAGGTGGGTCTTTGGGTTTATGGGTGCCACTGGACAAGCTGGACATTGAGATACAGACATGGATGGAGGGGTCAGACAGGGGAAGACAACCAGATACATTCAACAGGTGGGCAGACATGTGCAGTACACAGACTGATGCTGTGTCTGAGACAGATGAAATGTAACAGCGGATGGAAAAACAGATATTTAACTGAGGCGTTACCTTCCAGGAGACTGAGATCGTTCACGAGGTTTAGGAGGAGTGGGGGGCTTCTGGTTTTCACCTGGAAAGTCACATCAAAATAAGGGTCAAGTCGTTTTTACCCTTATATTTATCAATAAACTGCAATGTAAAAACCACTGACCATCTGCTGTGCGCAGCAGACGAACCCGGGGGGCAGGCCGAGGAGGAGGAGTGGGTTCGGAAACCCGGCGGGGTGCTGGTACTGGCCGGGTCATTCCTTGGTGATGGCCAACAGGAGTAGAAGAGAGGCAATTGGCTGTTGGTTTAGAATCGTCCTCTTCCTTCTCCCCTTCGTCGCTTTCGTCAAATGGATTTGGGGGAGTAGAGGACCTTGGGGTCTCCTCTTTCTCTCCATTGCCTTCAGTAGATTTTTCAGCAGAATCTTCTTCATTTGGACTCACAGCAGGGACTGTGACAGAGTCATTATCTGCCTTCGCGTTGTCCAATGGTCTACCTGGTGAGATGATCTTCGTTTCCCTCTCAGAAAGTGAAGCACGAGGAACTGTGCTGCGACCGATTCTGGCAGACTGAACTGCAGTTGGTCCCTTGGAAAGATCTGGCCTGATGTTATGATTGACTGACATGTGCTTGGTCACATGATGGGTGCAGACCAGCACCCCAGAGTTGCTTTCTAATTTGTAGGATCCAGGAAGCAAAGTGCTGTGACACTCTGTGCACCTGAGACAACGAGAGTTAAAGTTAAATAAAAACTCTTTAAATGTACAAAAGTGCAATTGCTATTGTAGATAAATTGTATTTATATTTACTTGTGATATTTCTATGTACCACTAGAGGGAGCCAGAGTATGACAATTTGAGAAACGCTGTTCTAGCGTAATCTGTAATTTTATATCATAATTCTTCTAACGAGATTCGATGGAGATCACACAAGGGCACACATCTTAAAGATTTATTACTTGAAAACCTATTAGAAAAACATTTTCTATCACTGTACTGTTACAGGATAATGCACAGACTACCATTTAAAACAATATTCACCTGAAACAGTTGCGATGGTAGAGTTTGCCGTCTGCCAGAAACCTCTGCACAAGGTGGACGTGTTTGTGACACGCAGCGCAGGTGCTGCTGAGCATGCTACGTTTGGCTGATGGACCCACTTCTCCACCTGCCTCCACGGGCTGGCTAGGCTAGTTTACGTGACCACAGTGTGGTTTTTAGGTAGGGGAAAGGGGTTGGAGGAGAGATGACGATTAATGAAGGAAGGGGTAGATCGCACAAGGAGACAGGATTTTAAGATCTAGACTGTTCATTGTGTTAAACTAACTATATCTGTGGTTTATCTTCACAACCTCATGGATTCATCTGGTTCATTACTTTAGAAAAAATGTAAAAAAGAATTAAGCACTTTTAAGAGTCACGCTTTCTATATGACATTTAAAATTTAGATTTTTATTGCGCACTTCATGATTGGCTAATATGCAATAATCAAAAAAGCCTGTGGAATAATCATCAATTCTGGTAATTTAATAGATGGTTAGAAAAGAAAGTGACCTAACTGTTTTGCCTTTCCCTTCTAACACCACCCCAATTCCTAATGTCTATTTTCAGCACTAGAGAGCGTAAGGGAGGTCAGATATGAGGAGGAAGAAGAGCAGGAAAAAGAGGGAATGGGATGAATTTCCATCTGAGGAAAGGAGGAAGGGTGGAAATTACAGAGGAACATGCCAGTACATGGGAATATGGAAGAGGGTTGGAGGTATAGAAAAGACAAAGAAAGACAGGATAGAGAGACTATCTTTATAGACTCTACCTCTATTGCTTACAACCCCTCACAACACACACTCAGACAGATCCAGACAGGAAATTTGGTCATAACAGAGTAATTATGTGGGTATTGTATACTGTTGCATTGCGGAAGCAGCAAGATATTTGTATTGTACAGATCTGATGGTCTAACACTAGTGCAGAATACTAGTTATACACACACTATAATCCATGACATCAACACATTTATGAAATATCATACCAGAATAATAGAATTCAGTGGACTTATTAAGCCATTAAAAAATAAATAAAACTCAACAGTACTGAGCTGCATTTTTAAAGATTATTGTTTCCATGAGTATTATAAATTTGTGGTTGTTTATTAACAATTAGAATCATTATCAACTCTTGCACAGGGTAATTGCTGTTTATCTGTACGTTTCCTGGGGCCAGGTTTTTTTCTTTAACCTTACCTCAGATGCAGCCACTCTGTCTTCTAATGGGGTTGGGGGCCTTTTCTGAGCTGGTTCAGTGGGAGTGACGCTATTTAGCCTTTTCATACTAGGGGGGTTTGCTGCGGAGAGAATTATAGCTGTCACAAGTCTGATGAGGGATGACGGTGGACAGGCACTCAAATGTGTTCATACCGTGAGACTTGTTGTTGAAGAAGTTGTAGTACTGGGAGACGTACGTGATGATGCTGAGCCGATCGGGTACTTTCATAGAGACCATGTCTTCTGGATCCAACAGGGCCGGAATCCCCAGCTGAGTCTCGGCCACTTCAAATGCCTTGGAATGAGCAAAGCGGTAAGAAACTGCGAGAATATAAAAATGCTAAGAATATTGTATTATAAGCAGAGATCAGCATCCAGGAAAAACTGTTTTTGAAGCCTATCATGAAACTCAAACTAAACCCTTGATCCAAGTAGGTTGAGGAACCCGAGCCAAGAGCAGAAGAATGTCCTCAGATGCTTGGCATAGCTCAGCCACCAGCACTCAGAATCTACTATAAAGCTGCTGCCAACTCATCAGTCAGTTGTTATTAATGTGCTGGTTTTGTCCTCTGGCTATAACCACGAGTCTACAGCAGAATTCCAATGAAGTTATGGGAGATCAGCCGGCTTATATAACACACACTTGAACTCGGCTAGCGTGCAGCAAGGAAATAATCCAGTCAACAAACGCAACGCTCCACACAAGACGTAAATCTACAGTATTTATAAGAGACTGTGGTATTTTCTGGCTGCATCACAAATATTCATGTTAAAATTACACACTTCAACAAAAGTTAATTAACAATGCACAGTCAACATGTCACAGCATTTCAAATGAACTGCTTAATTAAAGGCTCAGCTATCTTTTAAAAAATACAAATTAGAACACGCTCCCATACGGGTGGAGTCCTTTTAGAAAACCATACAGTGATGCATGCAGGAGTATCAAGACTCTTTTTTTTTATCATTCCACATGTTTAATTGATGTCTAAGTCAGACTGTTTGGTATGTAGCTGCTCTTTCGATTGTGGATAAGACTTCATCACATGGATGGTTGAGCAAGAGGATGTGAGTAACTAGTAGAGGCTGAAAATTATGTCAAAGATTAATTGGAAAGATGTCTGTGTAGATTCTCACTCATCCAGGTCATAGTTACACAGAGAGATCTACTTTGGATTAATTGGAAAGGTTTATCACTACTAATGTTGGTGGAATCTGACACCAAATTAAAGCCACTATTGCTGACAGGACCAGCCCCCGACCTCCTCATACTGCTGAATGTCAAAAAAACAACCAATGTTTTACTCACAGTAGAAAGTAAGAGATTCCCATTTCAATCTAGAGATTTCTGCTGACGTACAGATTATGTGGGGGGAAAAAAAACCCACAAAGGAAAAAAAGATCAATTTTGCCAGTCTCATCTACCAAATCCACAAGAGCTGCACGGTCAGCATTTTGACTTGAAGTTGGTTTGATGACGCGAACGGTTCAAAACTTCCAACTGCCTCCCTGTTTGCTCTCTCAGGCTCCCTGAAGGTGAAATGCTAACACTTCTCAAGAAGATGACAGACAGGTACACCCACAATTCACACTCCACATGCTGCACACTAATATAGGTGCTAAGGATATTGTGGCGACTCACAAGCTGGTTGTTCTCGTAGACATTCTCTTTAGACAGCGAGGCAAAGTCTCTGAAATGACAAGACAGAAGAATAAAACATTAAACTTATGCAGTGTGGAGCCATAAAGAAGCGCTTATGACAGTCAAACCCCTCCCACCTCTGTCCTTATACACAGCACAGGCTGTATTTAAGCTTTGTGATCCATTTTTACGTATGGCTTCATTAGCCACTAAAATGCGATCACTGACTTGACGGCACAAAAGCAGAGACAAGGAGGCCAGCTAAGTTCCAACAGCTGGCCCTTCTTCCTGAACCACATTTAACTGGTGTCCGATGGGAAAGCTACCAGGACAAATGGAAAGGAGGAGCGGTATTAAACAGGACTGATGGGCTTATAATCACAAAGCTCCTCCTTGAAAAGCCTGGAGTGAGCTGCTGCAGCCAGTCCTCCCACCAGTAAACTTCCTGCAGTAAAACTGGAAAATGTCTGAGGTGTTCTGACAGCGGGTGTGCATATGTTAGTGCACGGGTAGTCAGAGAAGAACAGCACAGTAAGGGGGGAAAAAGGTTGTTGGAGCGGCACAAAGTGACCTGTGTTGCCTTTAATCTAGCTCACGTGGCCACAAACACACCGAAGAGCAGCTCTAATGTTGAGATCGTGTCACATCTCGTCACATCTACCAAAACAGCAAGATGGAAACATGAAAAAAGGACACAAAGATATGAAGGGAAAATAGTTAAGCCAGACTGTCAGGACTCATTTACAGTGTGGATAGAGCATATCTGTGAGCTCAACTGTGAACTGAATCCATGGTGACTCAGTCTCAGTCCCAGATTTATTTTTGGACGGCTACTGAGGTCTGCCTGTGAAAGGCATTTAAATTCCGCATAATTAGAATTTGGATGAACAATTAGTTCTGTTTTAGTCTGACACAAATATTAGACAAGATAATCCTTTATTCGTCCCACAACGGGGGAATTTGCAAATATGGAAGGCTTGATGACGTTGCTTGAAAAACAGTTGCATAAGTGAACAGAATTTTCCTAAAATGCACTAAAATTGTTCTATATCATTAATAAGCCAGAAAGGAATTCATTCCCTCTCTTGGGCAAACTTCAAGATGAGAACATGAGCTGCTGCCTGTGTCATTCCTGTACATCTGTGATCTATAACAGTAATACAGCGGCTGCAGACAGCTGAGCAGTACAACAGCCGCCTGACTCAACACTCATCTTGTGTGACAGAACGAGGTCTCGGATAGAGGTTAAACTGTGTCTGTGTGAAACTGAATTTGGTCCAGCCAGCCCAGTTCTCCAGACAGCCCCACAAGGAAACATGACGTGATGCAAACCGAAGAGGTTGAGCCTGAATATTTGGTATTTGTTCACCTCACCAACTTGTCCCTAAGTAACTGGACCAAAGGCTAAATGTTTGCTCAACCATCCAGGGACAGTCAAACTCGCTCACTCACATCCGGACTACCTGGGGGGGGGGAGGACAAAGGGGGGTGGGAGGGGGTGGCAGCACAAACAACAGATTCATTTTTTTCCATCACAGTACTTTTCCCTCAAGGACAGAACAGCTTTTATAAAATCCTCTCTTAAAGTCTTTTTTTTTTCATTAAAGCAACTTACTATTGTCACCCTAAAACACATTGGTCTGTTTTGACTGTAACTAAGAAACCGTCTTCATACCCAATCTACAGAAGCATCTTAACAAGTATGTTAGTAATACTGAAATGGATTAAAAATCAAAAACTTTAAAAAACAATTAAAGGTCATGCCAAATTTTCTTTATAACAGCATTCTAGTCATTCTGTAGCATTCAAGTCATTTTGTATCTTGGAACTTGTTTTTGCAGCATGTGTAGGTGCAGAATGCAGACAGGAAGAAGAGGTGTGTGGTTACAGCTTGTCAGCCCCAGATAATAACACCAGGCCAGCTTTAACACTAACACGCTAACTTAAAAAAAAGTTCCCAATGTTTTTTAGCATTCTAAATAAAACATCAACAGATGTGAAGTTAACCACTACTGGTAATAACTCATTCATCTTTGAAAAGCTTTTTTTAAAAAAAAAAAAAAAAAACAAGTCGTCTTTTTGTCCTTATAATTATTTAAACTAATTTCTAAGCTCGTGATGCAGCATTTGTTCACTGAACTTTTTTTTTAAATGATGGCAGGTCAACGAAGTCCAATTTATGGGGGGGGGGAAAACATATTTTCTAGTAAATTTTAACCAATGTGATGTGTTAACATCTGGTTACTTACATGAGCTCCGGTCTGAAACGATGTATTATGGCACAAAACGCCAAACCATCCCGGAAGGACGTCGACATGTCCTTTATATGGACATCGTTGTAATCTTCACATTGTATTCGGCACCACTCCTGGAGAGCCTTCAAAGATCCCATCATATTGCCGTTTTTGGGCACAAGTCCGTCTATTCCTTGCGAATGTGATACGATTTATTGTCCCATGCGTGACAGAAGGACGCGAATCATTGAGTCATCGTTTGCGCTTCGATGACGGGGCGAGAGCCAGGCAACACCCGATGTTCCAGCACCATACATTCAGCAACAGCCAGTGTCGGAGCCTGCTAGCTACACGTTAGCTCACTTTCGAAACTAATTACATTGTGTGTCCACTCGGTGTAATTCATCTTATCAAGACAGCGATGACGGCATCCCAGACGGAACTTTGACCATGATCATTCAGCTAAAACACGGCCGATATCGTAGCCTTTGTAACAATAGCTTGTCATTAGGAATTATTGATGTAATCACCTTAGCTAACGAGCTAAACCTGACAAATTTGTTACACTACAGCGTTTCCACTGTTGTCGCTAAGTCTTTTTACACGACAGTAAACTTACAGGGTACACCCAGCCGTACCCACCCTGTTTCAACAGCGCCCCCTACCTGTGTGGAGTACAGTAAGAACCCCTGCCCCACACTGAACTGTACGCAGTAGCAATCATAGCCTTATTTCCGCTTAATTGGAGAGGCACTTAAATGGGACAAATTTCCATTTTTACTTTTTCATTCGATTGTTCAATACACTGGGAAATGCATGTTTGAATATTTTTTTCAGAACTGTAATGTTCAACACACACAAAAAAAGTACTACGCTATCATAAAAGCTTCGAAGTACATTACGTTTGTGCTGTGCCGTCTCTGCCTCCAGGTACCTGTGCAATAACCAGTAGAGAGGTACGTTTCTATATAATATCAAATTATAATTTATATGATTACTGCATTTCTTGTGCATTTTTTCACCTGGTGCTCGAATTGAAAAACCTTTAAAAAATCACCACCAAAGCACCCCACAAATGATCACTTTACTGCTTACATTTGCTCAACTGCGCCATTAAGCGGAAAATGTATGTATAACAGGCAAAGGTTTTGTAATGACGCCATGGCTTTGGTGTGGGAAGTTTATAACAGAATAAATTCGGTTTAAGGTGGCAATTCATACATGATACACATATGAATATGTAGTCTATCTTTACAACACAATGGCAGGGGTCAAAAGAGAAAATAGGAACTGAGGGGAGAGGTCTGTGATGTGAATTACCTTGTGTTATTTGTTTTGTGACAATGCTTTTGATATAGTGACAGTTTATTCAATTTTGAACATAAAAATTAAAGATAATTCCACAGTGATGGGGCTCAACCTTTTTTCCCCCTCTTTTTATCCCTTCGGGTTGCTTGGAGAGGGAGTGATTGATCTTTGCTGTGATTGGAAGCATAATCCTTTGCTTCCTCCCATGTCACCACCCAGAGTTTGGATAATCCAGTCATGAGGGACACAGCACAGACTGTGAACTGTCCCAAAGCCTGCTGCAAGGATGAAACTGCTTGTGGATATAATTTAGTATTATTTTGAAACATGTTGGTGAATTAGCACTGAAATACTTTAAATATTTAATCTGGAAAATGAAATCCTGATCTTGGCAGGTGGGTTTATGTAATCACTTTAATTTTAATTTAATTTTTTTATTATAATTGTCTGTAACCTTTTTTTCAACCCTGTAAGCACATAAATGATAAGAGTTAAGTAAGTTTGTTCTAAACTTTAAATGGTAACTTATCTGCCTTTGCATTTTAGTGGGCGTCATGTCAGCAAGCCACTGAACAGATCTGGGACGCTTTTCACCTTGAACACAAGAAGTGGAGACTTTGACTATGGACCGCTTGAACTACACAGACCGAAGTGGACTTTCATCGCAGCACTTGGTCCAAAATGGGGAACCACTTTATAAGGACTACAAGCCTCCCCCGAAAGACCTCATCCAGCTACCTAATTCCATTCTTTACCTCATCATGGCCGCTCTGGTCGTTGTTGCTGTTGCTTACGCCATCGTTGGTCACCTCATCAAAGATCTCATGCTCGATATAACAGGTACCTAAGCATATATCTTCATTAATGGCCAGGTTTCAAACATGTTTTGAATATACATGACTGATAATCTGAATGACTGCTATCAGGACAACAGAGTTTGGGAATAAATCTAATGGGGTTAATTTGCTGCATTCCCTTTTTTTCTGTCCACAGACTGTTTACTGGGCCCGCTTGATGATGACCTGACCAAAGACAGCAAGGCAGTGGAGGGAATCAGCCCCCTGAACATCCCCCCTGCCCTCACCCAATCACACCCAAATGCCTTCCACGTGTGGGACCAGGACGACATCATCATCCCCATGACTCCCACAGACGAGAGCCCGGTGACCAGCCCTTTCATGGGCGTCATCCCGTACATTCCTTTCTTCTTTCCCAGCCACCCGAGTGTTGGCAGCCCGTCTTACAGTCATCCAATTCCAAAGGACAGTGAAATCTGAGGCTACATGAAGCTTCTGAGACAGTTTTCCTGAGTTCCCTCTTTAAAATGAAACATTTTTTAAGCAGAGTAGAAGTGTGGTTGCTCTGGATTTTCCTCTTTGAGGTGTGCCAGGTTAGCATCATGGCTGTTCAGGTCCATGCTGTTTTTACTGCTTTGATTGAACAGATGGAGAGGAGCTTTTGAACATGATTTACCTTTAACTGTAGCAAAGTAGAGTCTTACACTTTTACTCTCTATTCATCAATGTTACCTTTAAGGGAAGCTTCCCTGCCATCACGTATGCAAAGGCACGACACAACTTTAAGTTTTCTGAATGTCCTCATGTCAATTAAAGATGGACTTACTCTGAGATCATTCTTACTGGCTCTGGTGTCTTAGTCTGACCCTGATTCTAAATATATTCAGTAGAGTCAGAGGATTGCACTGACGCACCATTTTACATGATGAAGTTGATTAAATTAACTTAATTCTTAAATAACTTGAAACGTTACAAACGGATTTCAAGAAACTACCCCATTACCTTTGTAGTGCACAATAAACAGATTTGCTGTTATATGAGTGACATTTGCTGTTATGAAATATGATTTGTGTTACCGCAGAAAGAACATAGTGCTGTCATTTGAAGCCGCAGTTACACAACTCAGATTTTATTGTAGGAGAATATTAAAACACACACCCTTGTTCACCATCAGTACTTTAGAACTGGAAACAAAAGGATTATCTTACCCTCGTTGGCTCCCGGTGGACGGGATTCATTTTTATGTTATGTTTATGTTTATCATTTCAATATTATATAATTTTATGGAAGTACTACTTTTGATAACGTTGTGAATTTAAAGAGAGAAAAACAGCACCTGCACTCGGACATGGTGGAGGGCTCATAAATGGGTTATCTGGTTTATCCTGATTGTAGTTGGTTGATCTGATGTAACTCCTCTGCTGGCAGATCAAGAGCTTCTCTGACGTCCAAGTAAAGCCATTCATCCTTGCGTCTCTAATTATTTAAGTCTAAAAACATTTGAACATAAAGTATGTAAAATTGTGGCGCACCAAAAATGCCGCATGCATGCACATATAAATAAATAAACATTTATGTAGGCTATTTCCTCATTTATTTATTTCTGTTTCGCTATTGGATATATGCAAATCTGGTGGGCGGTGCTGAGCGCAATCTCAAGCGGAATTAGTTGTTTGGTTGCGATACATAAACGAAGAAATGTTTAAATAAAATTATCATATAAAATTCCAACAGAGTCGGCAATTTATGACCTCATTATAAGGAAGAGCTGACGCTCCAATCCCGCGGTATCTCACAAAATGACGCGATATTTGGCACTTGCTTGGTATTCCAGAAAAATGGCGACGGCGCCTCTAGATAAGACTACCCTAGAGTCTCGCATCAGTAAGTCAACTTACTGTACCTACCATGTCACATTTACATTGTTAGAAAGATTAAATTTTCAAGTCTGATTTTTATAAAGTCACGATCTCTGTCAGAATTTGCAGTCGCCAGTCAACGAAAACGAAGAATAATTTGCTGACAGCCAATAAAGAAACAACCGATCAAAAAGTGCATCGACTAAGCACAAAACTCCGAATCGAAGTTTCTATTGTGGTCACACCCTACTTTTCATTGCATTGTAAACATTGTATTAGAGTGTTAAAATCGAGATGATAATTTAATGAATGCTTAAAAAAAAGTCACCTATCATAATCTATCTGATTGAGCTGCTAGCTTTTTCCAAGGAATAAGACAATCTAGTTTCACTTGTTAAATGACAGCAGGGCATGTAATGTATGCTGACTTAGTTGTAGAAACTGATTTGTGTCAGTTTTCTGTTGTTAAATGCGTGTAGTGCACTTTGTCACTTCCTGCAAAAAGTCAGACTTCAGAAACTTGACATTTGACAGTTTTCCCTTATGGAGAATAAGAAATGACTATAGAGTATATGCAGAATATACTCCTGTTCTCTGTGTTTTTGTAGACAAAGCTACCAACCCTCTAAATAAAGAGACTGACTGGGACAACATCAAGAGCTTTTGTGATCAGCTCAACAATGAACCTGACGGGTGAGACACTTATTTGACAAAAAACACATAGCTTTCAAGCAGTTGTTTTTTCTGCCCACAGACATAAAAGAGATACAATTTCTAATAATGCTGCTGATTTGTTGGGTTTGTTTGCACAAAGTGTTTCTGGCATGTTAGAGTATTGTTTGTTCTTTTCTTCTTTTTTGTTTGTCAAAATGCGCTGTCTAAATTTGTTTTATCAGTCCTCAGCTCGCAACCAGACTTCTGGCCCATAAAATCCAGTCGCCCCAGGAGTGGGAGGCTATGCAAGCACTTACAGTAAGTGATCTCCCATCAGAACTTCAAAGAAGCACATGCTACCAGAAAACGCACCGAGGTTATAGGTTACAAAAAATGTTTCAAGGTTTTGGAGACATGCATGGAGAACGGTGGAAAGCGATTCTGCAGTGAAGTGGGGAAGTTTCGCTTTCTCAATGAGCTCATCAAAGTGGTTTCACCCAAGGTACTGATTCCTGTTTTGCTGAAGATTAACTGCAAGTGCAGTAAACTTTGACTTTACGTACCACAAATATAAGCAGTTGGATGGGAAAAACTACCAAAACCTCAGAAAAATCCAGTTTACTTGTCTAGATTTTTCAAACATTACTCAGTTTTCAAGTAATCAATTGATTTATTTCCCATGTAGTATTTAGGTTCCAGGGCACCAGAGCCAGTGAAGAAGAAGGTGTTGGAAATGTTGTACTTCTGGACAGTGAAGCTGCCTGAAGAAACCAAAATAGCAGATGCCTATTGTATGCTTAAAAAACAAGGTGAGGCACTCCAGAAGTTGAAAATACCTACTTTTCTTAGTTTGGATGTTGCATTATTGTCTACATTGACACATGCAGACATTTTTGATGTGGTGTTTAGCTCATGTGTTTTCACTGATGTGTTTCACTGAACCTTTTTTTTGGGGTGGGTGGTGGTTTAGGATTATTGTGAGATTCACAGGGTCTGTTCTCTTTTGCTTTGTGTCAGAGTTGACGCAGCATCTGTACACGAGCATGAATACATGTAATCTATCAGATGGAAGCTGGTATAATAAAAGGCTAACATGTGCCCTTCTGCTCTTGCAGGAATTGTCATGCAGGATCCTGTTCTTCCCAATGACAGCCCGCCTCCACCACCGCCACCCAAAGCGTCAAGTGCCATCTTTGAGGATGAGGAGAAGTCCAAGGTATGCAAAGATAAGGAAGAGGTATTTTGTATGTTTTCTCAAAATGGAAAGACGTGGCATCAGCCTTTTGTCTGATTCATGGAAACCGTCTTGGACCCATAACATTTCTTTAAAATGAACCCCCTGTCAAAATCATTGAGGGACTGATGTTTTACAAAGCTCTTCTTCCTCTTTCTTTTCCTCTCCCAACTTTGTCCTGTTCTGTTTTTATAGACGCTGTCTCGTTTGTTAAACAGCACCAACCCCGAAGATTTAAGAGCAGCGAACAACCTAATAAAGGAAATGGTCCAGGAGGTGTGTCATCACATTTATTTAGCATGTGTGCACAGTATGTGGGCCCACCTGCAAGTTCATCTGTGTTCTTTCATGATCTATAAAAGCACATATTACATAGCATGCTCACATTATTAGCCTAGTTTAAGCTAATCTACTAAGTAGGATTTTTGATGCTACACAGTGCACAGTCACGCTGAGCTCCTGTCTCTTTATTCTCAGGACCAAAAACGAGTAGAGAAAGTATCAAAGCGGGCGAACGCCATCCTGGAGGTGAAGGAGAGTGTCACCCTTCTGAGCCAGCTGCTGCAGGGCTACAGCAAAGAGAGCTGCTCACAGAGCCACCAGGAACTCATTAAAGTTAGCACAGCTCAGCACATTTCAGACTAGCTGCAGAAGCACGTCAGAAAAGCAGCCGGGTCATAAGAATGTGTCTGTTTCTAGGATCTTTACCAGCGCTGTGAAAAGATGAGGCCCACACTATTCCGATTAGCAAGCGACACAGAGGATAATGACGAAGCCTTAGGTAAGCTCCCAACTCCACTAAGACGAAGGGAGTCGCTGTTTCATCACACCGTTCCAAAGATGCGCAAATGGAATCCTTTTATTTTTCTTCATTTACAGCGGATATCTTACAGGCCAATGACAGCCTGACTCAAGTCATCAACCTGTACAGACAGCTGGTAAAAGGGGAGGCGGTATCAGCAGATGACACAACCACACAACCGCCAAGTAGGTGCATGTGTGTGTTATCTTACACGTCTGTTCAGAAGATCGTAAACAGATATGCTCTGTCCGCACCAGGTTCAGCCCTTGTAGATCTGATGGGACTCAACACATCAGCCAGCACAGCACCATCCAACCCTGAAAGCTCCAGCCTGCAGTCCCTCACCCAGAACGCAGGCATCAGCCTCTTAGATGATGAACTTGCATCACTGGGTAAGCACAAAGAAAAAAGGAAAAACGGCTGGCTTGTAAATATAAAGTAGACGACCGAGCTCTTAACAAGCAAAAAAAAAGAAGAAGTCAGCAGAGCCTGCACAGCTCGGGGTCATATCTGACCACAGCACAAAAATAAAGCAACACGGTCCATACATGCGTACAAAAACGCAAGACAATAAATTTCAATAAAATGTGTGGTTTCTCTCTTTTGTTAGGATTGATCATAACAGAAAACTGCGTCTCTCAGGACACGTTTCAGGTAAGGGTTCTAAGAAACTGCGCAGTACACACATAAAGTCAGTTAATACACAGCAGAACCTTATCGAATGTCCGATGCCTGAATATAAAACCTGTGTGTGAAAATCCTTGAAAATCGCTGTCAATACATGTAATAGCTACTAAAATCCAAAATGTTATTACCCCACTGTTTTTATTAAAAGATACTTAACCGTGTTTTTCTTTCCCAGACCTCTGATGGCACACTCTCGTCTTCTCAGTCGGTCCTTCCCATAGTCTTACTTCCAGCTAAGGCACCTTCAGCCCCACCAGTAGGGGTCACTACTGCTCTGCCCAAACCCATGGAAGAGCTAGATTTGTTGGGGAAGACGATGCTCCAGCAGGCCCTGCCTCCAAAGAGCCAGCAGGTCAAATGGTGAGTCTGTCTGTTAGGTTTTGTGTTGAGGTCTAACAGCTAGAACAACTTTCTGTTCTTGTGGATGCAGGGATAAGCTTCAGCCTCAGTCCAGAGTCACCTTACGGGATCTGCAGAAGTCCAACGCCAAGCCTGCGCCAGCTGTTAATGTGAACACTTTACCCTCCGCACCTGCCCCCATATCCAGTCAGGCTGACCAGTCGATGTCTCCTGATATCCTCTCAAATCTCAGTCTCACCGCTGCTGATCCCTACGACAGCATCTCCCTAGCTGACGTTACCGTGGCGCTGGAATCAGTCAAACCCAGTAAGCACAAGCGCTAAAGCCAAGTTCTTCTGAGGTCATGGCGGGAGTTTTACTCTGATCTGTATTTGTAATTATCTGTGAGGTCTCTTAAAGGCAGGTTTGCGTCTCTCTCAATCAGTGCTATTCTTTTTTTATTCTCTACTTGCACGGATACAAACATGACACAATATAAAAAAATAAAAACCCTTGATGCTTTACATCATATTCAATTTTGCCCTTTGCTCTGTGAATCTGTTCCAGGTAGTCTGTTACCTGTGACTGTGTTTGACAAACACAGCCTGCGTGTTTTGTTCACCTTTGCCCGGGACTGTCCTCCGTCCCGGCCCGATGTGCTGGTGGTGATCATCTCCATGCTGTCCTCAGCCCCCACCCCTGTCACCAACATCCGCTTTCAGGCAGCCGTACCAAAGGTAGACAGATTTAAATCTGAGGGCAGCAGAAAGGACGCTGAAGGTTTCTGGTTATAAAGTCAGGAAATCTATAAACACTGGATGTATTTGTTGAAATTCCTCTCTTCCTTAGGTTATGAGAGTGAAGTTGCTGCCTCCCTCCAGTACTGAGCTCCCAGCCTTTAATCCCATCCGGTCTCCAGCTGCTGTCACACAGATCTTGCTGTTGGCAAACCCCCACAAGGTACCTGATCACATGACGCACCCACAAATATCCATTCTGTCTCTGAGTTTAGGAGATGCCACAAAATGTTAAGGCTGATGTTAAGTAATCTCTCTCCTCGTATTACAGGAGAAAGTACGTTTACGGTACAAGCTGACCTTTAACCTGGGAGACGAAGCTCACGATGAATCTGGTGATGTGGACCAGTTCCCTCCACCCAACACCTGGGGGAAGCTGTAATGGCAGTGACATCCTCTGATCCGAAGCTTCCTTCAGACTGGGTTCGAAGCTGTCCCCTGTTGTTGGCCACACTGCTGACCCAAACCACGCAAGAGCGGATGTAGAACTCAGCTTCTCGGTGCCTTCTTTCACACCCTTGTTGTTTATGTTCATATGTTGCTTTTTCCAACATGGAGTCATTGATGTGATTCGGTGATGTCATGTGAAGCACGTTTGAGTGTCCCTCCTGTTCGTTAGATGATGTCCTGCTCAACTGCAGCAAACCTGCTCTCGATGATAAATTACTTTTTGTGTTTTTGTTGTGTTGTCTGGCCAGTACTAATTGGCCAACATCTGTGGGAAGTTTTGATGAAGAAAGACCCTGCCCCCATGTTCCATTTCTTTTAATCTTGCACTTTTTGTTGATTTTAAGATTGTTTCACGCAGGATTATGATTTTGAAATCCATTCCTGCACATTTTTTTCCATTTTTTTCCCCATTTTGCACATGGAATTATCACCTGTTAGTTTTTCCCATTCCGTCCAAAGATATTTGAGTTACTGCCATCCATTCGGATTCCGCCACGTGCCTGACATGTCTGATTTACCTCTGATGTTGCGAAAATCTGTTGTTAAGATGCTGGTCTACTGTCGGTCTGAAATTGTAAACCTGAAAGTTTGAAACGTCAGTATGAATAGATCTGATCAGTCAGCATCTTTTCATTCTCATAATTTTATACTATAAACCTGTTTTGTTTACATAAACTCATGGTTTGAATTAGATGATTTACATCTACTTTTGAGAAACTGATATTCTAGCCTCTATTCTGATGGTATCCTGAGGACTTGGTGTCAGTGTTAATAAACATGTTCAGAAAATGCAGCTTATTGACTGTTATTAGGAGGTGGTCGTAGTGAACAGCTTACTACTTTTTAACAAGTCATGTTTATTCCTTAAGAAAATTGTGAAAAGCCTTTCGTGGATGGATTTTTGAGAGCTAAATGATTTATCGCTTGTACACTGTGTACTGTAAATTACAGTTGCACAACTGGAAAAGCACTCAGAGCACAGACCTCTGCCAAGCAGCTCATTCCCCACATATAGCGACTCACACCCAAAACGGTAATTCGGAACATCACCAAAATGAAGTCATCTTTTCAATGTCCCTTTACCAATATTTGCTAAAAATTTCATGAAAATGCTTTCATAACCTTTCGCGTTATCTTGCTAAAAGTCAGATAAAGGCCAGCAATAACAACCTCATGGCAGAGGTAGTAGAAACTGTATACATTGATTGGTACAACATAAGAGTGACGGGTGCCCAAGGCGATAAATATGCACATAAATACATGTAATGTATAAATGCTTTAATGTTGTTTGAAAATACATTTTTTACTGAAGAACAGAAAAAAAGAGGAAGCACGCCATCTACAATTTACCCAACAATGGAAATGAATGTGCATTTAACTCAAGGGATTACTAAATAACAGTTACAACTAAATAGAAGAGAATTTCACAATACAAAGGCAAACACTACAATTACCAGTCTCACACTAAAGGAAATGAATGTATACAGTTAGCATAATGTTACTCAAGATGCATCCAAACAGGTCAAAGCAATGAGACATGACTGGAATGTGATGATGTTTACAGGTTTTGTCCCTCAACACTTCACCACTAACAGCTTAAGTTGAATCAGAACTTTAATCTAAATTTTCTATTGCAGTGGGGGAATAAAACAGGAACCCTTATCCAAACAGGAGATATCAAAAAGTATAAAAAGGAGAAAAAAAACAAGCACTCCCTTCCTCAAATATAGAAACTGGGGGTAATAAATTTTCCCTAAAAACAACATTAATCAGATGCTTGTTTGTCACAATTCTATTTACTTGGAGGTGGAAGGCCTGGGGGAGGAGGGGGTGGGGAGGCAAAAGGATAGGGTGTTTGCCCTATGAAACTCATGAGCGGTGGCTGCTGAGGAGCAAACTGCTGAGCCATGAGAGGCTGCAGCCCACCTGTGGGCGGAGGAAGCGGAGGCTGGCAGAACTGGCTGTGAGCCTGATCCTGACCTCCCCCTCCACCCTGGGAGTTGTAGCCCCCGCTGGCACTGCCGTAACTCTGATACTGCTCTGAGCCGGAGTTGTAGTTGTTTCTGTGATCCCGACTTCGGTCTCTGTAGGAGGAAGAGGGGCGGTCGTCATCGCGGCTGTTGCGATTATCGCGACTGAAGCCGTCCTTGTTGCTGCCGCCGCCACCGGGGCGCATGCGGCGGTCACACTCGTCCCGGTACATGAGGTTAGGGTTGTTTGAGCTGCTCCCACGGTAACGCATTCTACCGCCTGTAACCAACAAATGAAAATAAAATTCTTCGCAAATTCCCGTGATCTCTTATTTCCATCACGTTGTGCGCTGTAAGCATTTCTCACCGCCTCCTCCTCCTCCTCGGTTGGAGTCCACAAGCTGACGCAGTTTGGGGTTGATGGCCTGCTGGGCCTCTTCTAACACCCTGACAAGGTCTCGAGCCTGCCGTAAGTTGCCCGGCGTGAAGAATGTGTAAGCAGTACCTTTGTTGGTACTGCGGGCCGTGCGTCCAATACGGTGCACGTAATCCTCAGAGGAGTTGGGATAGTCATAGTTGATGACAAACTTGACATCTTCAACATCTTATGGGTACAGAACAATCGACATTACAGTACAAGAAAGTTTTCAAGAGCTGATTACTTCTCACAAATTCGAATCAATTACCAGATTAGTTGCACTTTAAACGGATCAATCATAGCTACATACAATATCCGTTGGCTATATTTATTGAAACTTACCTGTTAGATCAGAAACATTGAAAACGTTTCATGCCAAACACCACACAGCTCATTTAAAACATGTCATAATTACACTGATTGTGTCCACCTCACACTGATCAGTGGTCATTAAGTGTGACGACACAGAGTCTGTTTCTTATTACAGAAGATGTGGGGCTCTGACAGCACAGCTAATCGAGTCTTCCCTTCCATCATGTCAGAGGGAAACAAGGTCATGACCTTTAGTGAACAGAATGATGATGTGCCACAGGATAAACGCTCCTATTCTTTGGATGCAAACACCTGAAAATATGAGCTCACAGAGGGGTTAAAAGACAGGGGCTGTGAGGTACTTACCCCCTTCAGGTTGTTTTTACAAAGGTAGTCATTCCCCGATCGGTCCTGGTTTAAAAGGAGGGGCTGAGGGAGACAGGATTCCTCCCACAACAGCAACGTCAGACCGGAGCAGAACCATTAAACCTCAAGAGGCACGGCTGGTTCACTTGCTCTCACGCTGCGTTGCAGGACCCCTCCTCAGACCCTGGACAAGACCGGATCCAGACGAGCCCGTCTAACTCTCTCTCCCCTGTCTGTCTGCTTTTATGAATGCACCAATGGGCAGACAAACAGGCTCCTAAGGCTGCTCCCAAGGAAGGCTCGCTGGATTTATAAACTGACAATAGTGGGCAGGTGGGAGGTTTTAACTACGAGGGCCTTTAGTCCCTTTAAAATTAGCTGAGCTTCTATTTTTGTGACGTAGGGGGCAGTGACAACAGCGCAGACTGTTACAGCTGCCGTGTGTTGCCAAACCCTGAGAGGAGAAGAGGGGAAAAAAGAACAAGGATATAGTCAAAGGAATTTTAGTTAGAAAGACACTTCACTTATCCCCCCTTCTCATATTAGTCCTGTCAAAAAATAAGCCATCACCGCCCTACGTGAATGCATCTGCAAACATCACATTGTGCATAATTTTTGCAGACTGGCTATGAAAGGAACACCTAAAATGTATTATTTTATAGAAGAGGGACGATTTAATTTTTGCGGCCACCATAGAGGAGTCAATAAGACAAGGTGCACAGGAGCATGTGTCCCACACACCCCTTTCAGGATGCAGCGTGCCAACGAGCCCCGGCTGATGGAAGCTTTTTAACTGCGGTAACAAGAAACAGACTATAAATCCAGCCCACCAGGAGGCTGAAAGCCTCTGAGCTGGAATCAAACACTTTGGCAAATTTTCCAGATTGTAAAACCAAGTGTAATACTTAAGCCATACTTTCTATTTTCACCATCTGAGTGTTTTGGAAATAAATGTTAGAATAATACTTGTTTAAAATAATGGACAAAGCATACATAAAAAAGAAACTATTCTAAAAACCGAAGTCTTATAATTGATGGTACCAGATATAGCTGCTCTTAGGCACCTACTGCACGACTTAGCGTTTACAAACTGCGGCACAAAAAGTGTTTCTATACATCAGTTAAAATGTGGAGAAAACTTACTCTGTACATTTAATTCAAAATAAAATACAGCAAAATGAGGTGAGATAAAGATACAAGTGATAAATACATACCCAAACCACGAGAGGCCACATCAGTAGCAATAAGAATAGGAGCTTTACCACTGCGAAATTCTGCAGGAACGAAAAAAAAAAAGCCCAATATTTTCATGACATAAGCAGACAAAAAAGTGAGTAATGTGATGGCAGCAGCCTTACCTGCCAGTACCCAGTCTCTCTCTGGTTGGCTCTTGTCTCCATGGATACACATGGCAGGCCATCTGAAAAAAAAAAAAATAATAAAAAAAAAAAAAAAAAAAAGGTGACCTGAGAGGATTAGGCAATACTTTAACCATCGTGCATAAACATTTGCACAAATCCTCTGATTTTTCTTTCTCACCCGTCACGCCTCATTCTCCTTGTGAGGTCATCACAACGCTTCTTCGTCTCCACAAAGATGATGGTTTTATTTTCTTTCTCAGCCATGATCTCCTCCATCAGCTGAATAAGTCTGATGACGAGGAGAAAAAAAAAAAAATCAACAACACAAGTCTCAGGTTTAGAGGAGGTTTTTTGTTAAAATCTCAGCGCAATTAACGCCTTAATCAACCATTTTCTTACTTCTCGTCCTTTTCCGTTTCTATGCAAACATCAACAATCTGCAGAATGTTGTGGTTGGCACTGAGCTCCAGAGCACCAATATTAATCTGGATGTAGTCCTTCAGGAAGTCTTCAGCCAGCTGCCGTACCTCTTTTGGCCAGGTTGCACTCCACATCAGAGTCTGTCTGTCGGGCTGGGAGGTATGACAGAGAACAGACCTTAAGAGGACTTCTATATTATATACTCCATGTTGTCATGAAATAAACAGCTTTAGAACAAGAGTCTCTTTTGTACCCTGATTTGTTCAACTATCTTGCGGATCTGGGGTTCAAAGCCCATATCCAGCATACGATCAGCTTCATCCAGAACAAGATAGGTGCATCGCCGCAGGTTCGTTTTCCCGGATTCTAAGAAGTCGATGAGGCGACCAGGTGTGGCGATACAGATCTCAACCCCTAAACGTCACAAAAAGATTACACACTCAAAAACACTTATACTTAATACTTACACTTATTACACTGCATGGTCAGAGCTCGTTAGGAATTACAGCGTTATAAAGAAATACCAGTACTAGGAAAATAGATTCAAAGGCTTCAATGACTACAGATTTAAAACTAAAGGTTTTAAAAGTTCCATGGTTCATTGTACCCACCTCTTTCAAGGTCACGAATCTGAGGTCCTTTGGGAGCTCCACCATAGACACAGGTGCTTTTGATACGGGAACACTTCCCATAGTCATATGCAACCTGCTGAACTTGCTGAGCTAGCTCTCTAGTTGGAGCAAGCACCAGAGCCTACAAGGACGGAAGAGGAATGAAAAAGATTTAATATCCGGGTTCAATAACACAAAAATGTCTGAAAATAATAGATTTACAGGCGATACAGTAGCACATTTGATATTTCACTCACAATTGGACCGTCTCCCCTCTCTAGGTATGACTGGTGGTTGATATGTACAATAGCAGGAAGAAGATACTGCAGAGAACAAAAAACAAATATGACTGCTATTCCCTTATTTCTATATTGATATTTCTATCCCACTGCTGATTTCTTTCTTAGAGAATTTTGTATTGTTTTTATATAAATAGGCTTTTCTCAGCTATTACATTCCTGCTTCTGCTAAAGTACAAAAACAAACATGAGAAATAATGGCTGTACAGACTTACAGCTAATGTTTTTCCAGATCCAGTCTGAGCAATCCCCACCAAGTCCCTACCGCTCAGGGCCACAGGGAAGCCCTGGGACTGGATTGCTGTTGGCTCTTTGAAATTCTGCTGCATCAACACATCTATCACATACTCTGTCAGAAAGACAACAACAAACTAAACAGTTAGACTTCACCTGCTTCTATCATTTAGGTGAATTTAATGTACCTATTAAAACCATCCATAAGCCTAATTTTCCCTCACATAATTCAAGTGTATCACTAGCTAACCAACATAGGAGCCTTTCAAATGATGTATGATGTAAAATCTCCAGAGTGACCAAACATAAATAAATAAGAAAAAAAGTCTTATGAGAGTTCACTCACGGGGAAATTGTGCCTGGTGAAAGGCCATAATTGCCTTCGGACATCCGGAGCCTCTTATAGTGATCTCTTTCTTCCTCCGAAACTCTTCCACCTCATACTGGACATGTAAACATGAATAAAAAAATAAAACTAAGACAGGACTACATAGAAATGGAGGAACCACAGGTGAAATCATTAATATAATGACAGAATTATATCCATGTGGCCTAACAACATTCACATAGCGTCTTGAGCCCTGGGTGTGTGTGTGAGTAGATAGACGATAAAGAATTACCTGACTCAAGCGTTGGACCTCAGGTGGTTCTGTGTAGAAGTTCTTCTCAAACTTTGGTAGCTCATCCAGGTTCCACCTTTTTTTACGAAGACGTTCGCCCGGATTCCCGAACTTCATTGTTGAGGGTCCACTGCGACCGCTCATGGTCCCAAATCGTGGTCTGTGAGTTTGTTAGATAAAAAGTACAGTGAGAATGCAGCAATCCCTAGAGAAAATAAAGTTTTATACTGTGAACAATGTTAAAGCAGTTCTCCAAGTTACAGCAGTGACTGATTAGTTTATTTATTGTTTGAATAAATTCACAACTGGCTCGAAATAAGTAACGGCCTTATCTTTTTTTTTTTTTTTAAATAATGGGTAATTCCGTATTTTTAGGTACACTATCTTCACACTGAGCTAAGTTAGCATGATAGCCATTTGGGGTGTTTACTATACGTTACTTGTTCGAGGGTGAGCCTCGATTGAAGCGGCAGATTATGGACTATGACTCCGGTTAGAAAATCATGGTGCTTCGAGAGAGAGAGAGAGAGAGATCTGGATATGTTTGGTTAACAGGATCCGAGATGGACTAGTCGGAACCTATTAACAGGCCCCTGGGTTTTTAGGGATTATTCGCAACTCTGAGGTTGGGCAGGAAATTTTTGGTTGAGATTAAGCGATAGCGGGTTCAGAGTAGCAAACAAAAAGCGATAGCAGTAGAAGTCCCCATCTTGTAGGGCTTTCTTACGGTAATATACGTTTACTGTAATATGTGTAAGTGTGTGCTCATAACGTTATAATGTTGGGGGTTTCTAACAAATGGCGGTATTTACAGACTTATAGTTTGTGCAATATATACGCTATTAAACATAATTTAAGCATATGCATTCCCATATGTGTGCGTGAAACTATGTTCGAACTTACCTCTCTCGTCCACGGTCCCTGTCTCCGTATGAGCCTCCTCTCATTCTGACGAACCGTTTCTCGACGTTGAGCGCAAGTAAATTAATGCAAAATAACACGGGAACCTAAAAACGGCTTATACGAACGATATTCACGCCGAAGACTTCGGTAAACAATTGTTGGGTGCGTCACGAAGCTCGACGTCGCACTCTGCCTTCTGTAGCAACGTAAGTAGAGTTAGTAAATCTACTTAGCTCAGCGTGAAAAAACCGTCTTTAGGTACACTATTTTCGTTAGTAGTAATGGTGAATTGAATTCTTTTACGCATTCTTATTTTTAGCCAATCAGGGGTGCTGTTGTAGGTCTAGGTGTGGCTTTAAATAGTAGAAGAAGATTCCATTGCCGGAAGTTGAAGCCGATCGATTCATCTCAGAGTGATATTTGTTTAATGCGTGAAAAAGATAATGTCTAGTTTGTGTAGGCGCAGGTTAACCAGCTACTGTTAATTGAACACCGTTTTGAGAAATGCCTTTGTTTGTTCAGAATAAAAGCCTTGGGCGCATAAACTCGAGCGCTGACCTGTTCGACAAATTTCAGTATTTACAGGTTTGTTGTGAAATTATACTCCACAATATATTTAGTTGGGGTCATCTTCATAATTATCTGTTTGTCTCTTTTATAGTTTATAGTTTATATTTTTTTTTATAATTTATCTGCGAGAGCCTGGTGAGAAATGCTGAAGCAAAACAGAAATTAAATCTTTTAGAACTCAACTAGTATTGACATGATGTCAAGTGTCGTATTTAGTCATTATTTTCCATGCAGGTTGCCAAAGTCCAACAAAAATTTCACTGAAAGACAGTCGATGGTCATGTCGACTGTGTTTTAGTATCACAATACAGTCAACGTCATATCTTGAAAATATTAAGGTAAACATAAACTTTGTATTTCAGGAAAATGGACGAGCGTTTCGGTCCAGACCACTTGTTGAGGTCGACCCCAAGTGCCTCTTGTATGTGCAACAAAGAGAGTTTGCTGCAACGACACCAGAAGACCGTAAGTAAAGTCGAATTATTAGAAACCCCGTGTTTTGTGTAATATTGAGATGTAGTTTCTTAACACAGTTTAATCCAAAACCGTACATGTACTGATACACTAGACTGCTTTTGTTTTTCTATTTTGCAGAGAGCGTATCAGTCATTGGATCTGATGATGCCACTACTTGCCATTTAGTTGTACTGAGACACACTGGTAATTGTTCCTTTTAATTGAAATGTGCTTTGCTCCTCCTTTTGTTTGTTTGCACTCTTTAGTCAGGAGTATCTGTTTTATTCCCTACCACTGATCTCACTTGGATTTCATTAGGAAGCGGAGCTGTTTGTCTTGCCCATTGTGATGGATCTAACACCTGGACAGAAGTCTCTCTCCTTGTTAAAGCTGTCAACTCATTAAATGGCAGCAAGGAAGGCAGGTAAGAAAATATAGATATTCCAGATGTGATTAAAGAGCGCATCCTATTTTTATTTGCTTTAACTTCTCTGACCAATTTTCAGACTTGAGCTGCATCTGGTTGGGGGATTTAATGATGACTCCAAAACATCTCATGAACTCAGCTTTAACATTCTGGGTAAAGGCTGTTTAAATTGCCTCATTAATTGCAATATATTTCTCTATTAGGGTTTGATAACACTGAATAAGGACTATTTTTTGATTACAGCAGCCTTCCATAGGCAAAAAGACGATATTCATCTCGAAACATGTTGCATCACAGGTAACGTGGATATGTCGTTTGCCTCAATTGTCAAAATGTCCAGTGTTTTGATACTGTCTGATTTTCTTCTATGATTTTGCAGAAATAAATGACACGGTAGTTGATGGGATTCACAGGCCTGTAGTATATGGAATAGGTGAATGATGAATATGTTTTAAGGATGGCATGTTTTTATTGCACATGACCACTAATGTTAAGTGTCTCTGGCTGCTTCTTTGTAGGGGTAAATGTCAAAACAGGTGAAGTCTTTCCTTCATTATTTACTCACAAAGGACCTGCAGAGGAGCTGCGATCTACAAGGACTTTCACTGGAGGGAAGGTGCTGTAATATTAAAAAGTACATGCTTTGAGAGTACTTTTTACAGAAATTCTGTGAATATTCTTATTTACTCAGAATTCCACAAGAGAATAATCATGTTGCACCAGTTTCAGATAACATTCCACAATAGAACTATTCAGCATCTGGCGCTGACGCGAGTGGCAGCCTCTCTAGCAGCTCCGTGTGGTTTTTTTGCACTTTTTTGTTTTCCCTTCCCTTCTCCCTTGCTTCTCTTTCTGGTTTTTCGCTGAAAAAGAATATTCTATCCTATGGATATGGATCCTGCAACTAGACTCGTTTATTCGAGAGACTTTTTATACGCTCTTGTGAATATCTCCTGGAGATTAATAAATTTCTATCTATCTTTCTATCTAGAACCTGATCTGTCAGGCACATTAGAGGCAAATGTGACATGTGACGTGCACCTTATAGTTCGGTGTCTACGCTAAATTATATAGACAAGACTTGATATTTTAGTCCAATATAACTTGCATCATTTATAATCTGCAGCTCTAGTTGAGTTGTAGTTTTTTTCTGAGAATATTAAATACACACTCATTGCCAACAAAATAATCATTGCAAAACAATTGATGTTTTGTTTTTTTTTTTATGTGTGTTGCAGATGGTGGACATATATGATGCAACTCAAGGGCTTGTTAAAATTGGACCTTGCAAGTGGTCTCAAAACCTGGATGTTGCCTTTTGGTTGTCACAGAATGACGATACAATTTTAAAGGTGTTGTTATAAATTGGTGATACATATCCTTAAACTTTTATAATACTGTGTAAAACAGTTATTTGTCATCTAAGTCGCTTGAAAATGCAGCAGCAGTCATTTAAGAGTGCATGCTTTAACTCCTATGTTTCTCCTTCTCTAATGTACAGTACCTGTCCACGTCTCCGATGGCCGAGCCACCACACTTTGTCCAGCACATGAAGTCTACTATTCAGTTCTTTTTAGAACACCCTGACTGTGATAGTCTGTTCCCTAGAGGTCAGCCACAGCTTTACCACAGAGCTGAGACGGGAACCTGGGAGAGGGTTGACCAGCCTTAGTTTGTACATTTCCCCTCGACTCATTTAAAATTCTGTTACACCAGTGTTTGTTTTTTTGGCCATTGTTTAAACTCTGTAGGACTCTGTTTGGTGAGTGGTTCTCCTGACCTATCTGGCTGGTCCAGAAAAGGTTGTAGAAGTACAGAAAATTAATCTCTATTAAGCCTAGAGGTAAAGTGTGTACATTTACATTTATAAACTGTCCATAAAGAAACCTCTATGGTGAAGTTTATATTTTTGACTTCCACTACACAAAAAATTAGCAAATATCAAGTCGAAGTCTTATTTGTCAGATATGCTATACATGCACGACTTACAGCATAACTGAAATTACAGTCCTCTCGGACTCACGGTGCAGCAAGAATAAATAAGTAAAACTATAACTAAACTAAATAAAAGCAGGGAGGGAGTTGAGCATCCTGACTGCCTGATGGAAGAAGCTGTCTTCTAATTTATTTGTGATATTTGTTCAGTTAAAGTTTCTACTAACAAAGTAAAACTGCTAAGTAATTATGTGACAAAGCTTTTGGTGACAAATTGATCCAGATAAAGAACCTTTTAAACCCTAACCAGAACCATCAATTGCTAAGATCAGCTTTTGTTAAGCAAGGACAAAGTTAAGGTTTTCTCTGCAACATTTGCAGAAATTTTTTCATCACAGCCTAAATACTGCTGGGATTGTCTTTTTCTTCCCAAGCCATAAAAATCAAACAAAATACCATAAAACGGTTTTGCAAAGCTTAACCTGACGTTTATGATCAAATGTATTTTCGAATATTTGTCGTGTGTGTGTGTGCGTTAGCTTCAGAAAATGTGGAAAAAAAGGGTTTGTCAATTTCCATTTGATAATGCCATTATGAACTTTGATGTAGTTGTCTGATAAGTACATTTTAAAGAGTTATATTTGAGAAATCCATAGCGTTATCATTATATGTCCATTTAGCAACACTGATATTTTCTATCTGAATTTTTCAAATTTATGTATATAGTTCATAATGCACCATTTATTTCTGTTTCCATGACATATTATGACCATCTTAATAAATGGTGTGAGTAGATCATGTTGTTTATTTAAATTCAGTTCTCGTCAACAGCCCGTGGCGTTTGTGCAGCTATTTGCCCCGCCCTGAACGCAGGTCTCTTTTTTCCTCACAGAAGAGGGCGCAGTGATATAAACCGGAACACGGCCGTGCAGTCAGGTGCAGCTATACGACGGTGGATATGATAAGAGGGATTAAAGGGTTATTTTTCATTTATTAATTTACGGCTTTTATTATTAGATGTTTTGACATAACATTGTCCTGTATGAGCGTTTGCTACTAATAACCCCGAAGACACAAACGCTGTATGTGATTCTGCGAAGGTCTAAAGACAGATAACATGACATTGATATGTCACATTTATTCAGCTAACGCGCACAGAGCTAAGTATTAGCGCCGAACATTATCATTGCTTTTTTGGATCTTGGTTATTAAAGTCGCACTAATGCGAAGGGCGTTTTTAAGACATGTCCGTCGCTTCCCGTGGGTCAGCAACGTTACGCTGTACGGCTGCTTGTTCGCTGGAGGGGACTTGGTGCATCAGTGGTTCTCGCGGAGGGAGAACATCGACTGGACCCACACGCGGAACGTCGCCCTGATCGCGTTCAGTTTCCATGGTAACTTCAGTTTCTTTTGGATGCGGCTCCTAGAGAGGAGGTTCCCCGGAAATTCCTACCGGCTGGTGTTAAAGAAATTGTTGCTGGACCAGACGGTAGCGGCGCCTCTTGCTAACACTGTTTTCTACACAGGTGAGTTTGTGCTGGGTCGAAGAACGGAGGGGCCTGCGCGAGACAGTAAATAACGTCACAACTTCAGATATCACGTGGCTGTCAGTCTGTCACCTGACCAAAGTCCCTTTCACGTTCTTCTGTAATAGAAGAGCGTTGTAATGATCAATATTTGCGGTTTACATAAACTTTTAGAGGTCATTTGGAATTGATTATATTTAAAGGACAGGAGAGCAATGTGAACTTTAAATCAATTCCCAGTGAGGAAACGTTTGTTTTTACGTTTAGTTAGAGTCTAATATCTCAGACGAAGTCCCGCATTTCAAACGCTGCAGCATAAATCATAGCTTGTTTTCAGCCGATGAGCTGTCCTTCGTTTTTTCCCCCCACAGGTCTGAGTTTCTTGGAGGGCAAAGAAGACGTCACAGCAGACTGGAGAAAAAAGTTCTTGAACACATACAAGGTGCGAACAGTAGGGTTAAAAAGCTGTTCTTGTTGACAGTAAAGTTATGCAGGTAAACTGTGGATGATTACATTTAACAAGATTATAACAAACAGTTGGCCTACAGTTTTATACAGGACAACAATGACAATATATTTTAAGTTCTCAGTTACTAATTTTCCATGCTTACATTTATGATTTATGACAAGTAAATAAGTGAACGAGTTTCCAAATGATTTGCAAACTCCCTGTGTGTATCTCTTTGCAGACTGGGCTACTGTTCTGGCCATTTATGCAGGTAAATATTATCCTTATGCGTACATACCCACATTAATACTTGTTTAAGAGTAACCAAACTGTCTTTTTTTTAGATGAAAACTTGCACATATAGAGCTTAAGCAGTGATTCTGACATTTGATTGCAAATACACCAAGTGTACAACAACACCTCTGCTATAAAAACATCTCCCTTTTAAATGGACTGTGGTGAGTTGAAATCAGTGATAGTGACAGAAAAGGTAGTGTTAGTTTGGTCTGTGTAATATGGTATTATAGATCATATACTCTATATTAAATATGCCACAATGGGGCAGCCATGCCATGTTTCCTGTTTTGCTTGGCCATACTGAGGTCCACAAGCCTATTGTGAAATATTTAATCCTAGAGTAATATATATATTTTTTTTTAATTCATGCCACATATAAATCCTTAGGAGTGTGGCTGTGGTGTGTCTGTGAGACCAGTGGAACATTCTCTTCTGGCTTTGCTTTGAAAAAGGAGCATTATTTGGAATTTTCATCCACACAAAATAACATTGTTGTAAATCATGTGAAGCAATCAGCTAATTTCACATACTCTACATCCCCTCCTCAGTGCTTCCTATTCCGTGTTTTGTACAGTTAATGCTGATTCAGTTTTGCCTGTAGTTACACCTCTTCTTTTACTGTGCTTTCACATTTTTCATATTGAATCTAAATTGTTCAGATGCTCAAAGAGAGTGCATATCTAAAAGGCAGTACAGTATATATCAAATCCATCTAAACATGGTGTCTTTCTAGCAAGGGTATAAGCTCTGCAAAGGTTGCCATGGTGACTGGTTCAGTGCTGTAGAAACAATGTCATTTTTTTTCTGTCCGCCACAGTTTCTGAACTTTGCCTTGGTTCCTCTGTATGTGAGGACCACCTTCACGGGCTGTTGCGCATTCGTCTGGGCCATTTTCCTCTGCTTCTCACAGCAGAGCGGCGACGGCACTGTCGGCGCCGCGCTGGAATGGATGTTTCCTCCTAAGAGGGATGAAGCTGAAACGGGCAAACTTGACTCCTCGGTGCAGAAGGACGCTCCACGGAGCTGAAGTGCGATGACCCAGAGAAGACAAAACAGAGAGATGGTCCTGAGGCAGATGATTGTCCATTACTGCCCAGTTTCACATAAATATGGCGTCCACGTGACTCCTCTAGATGCTTTGGAATACAGTTTCCTTTTTGGACGCTCCTCTCCAGGAGAGAATTGCAGCGATGGCAACGGGCTGTTGGTGCTCCAGACTCCTCTGCTGTAGTTCACATATACATGCAAAACCAGAATGTCCAAATGAAGTATTGTTTTTATAATATTGTTTTTATAATATCCAGTGGTAGCTATTTCATTAGTATTGATACGATTAAAAAAAAAAAAAAATCCCTCACTTAATGATCATGGACTGATTTTAAATCTGCTTTAATTACACTGAGCGAGAGATAAATAAAGAGCCAAATAAAGCTGCACAACTGCTGATAATCATTTATACTTATATAAACATTACATAAATATTTCTATTTAATAAAGGCGAATTAGATATTATGCTTAACACACATGAACATGCTGCCCTCCGGACCTATGCTGCTTTTTTGATGTCTGTTTATTATAGAATGCAGAATATAATCCAATTATCATCCATTAGAAAGAGTCTGTAATTCTAATATCATGACAAATATTTAATATTCTTTGATGTGTTTGTCACTGTGTGAAATATATTTTAGATCTCACTGACCTGCACTGATGACTGTAATGGTTTAAAATGATAGTTTTTAAGAGATCTGTAATATTTTCTATACATTAAAAACATCCTGATAAATCTGTGTGTGTTTACTGTACTATTGATCCTGATGTGAATATCTGTGAACAGACATGTATGCTGGGTGGATTTTGGATTCAGCTGTGAAATATTACTCATTTGAAGCTCTGTAGCCCTTCTGGGAAAGCTATCGCGAGTGCGGTGCCTGTGTTTTCCTTCAGCCTTTTCACGCTTCTCTCTTTTTCAATGCACTAAAAGCTTATAGCAGCTGTTTATCAAGGGGTTTCTAAATGTGTAACAGATTACATACATGAAAACACCTGACCTTATGGATAACAACTGATACCCTCCCACAAGCCTTTGTCACTCTACAAGTAACTTCAGACCAAACTTTGACATATTTATATCAGTCCTCACAGCATATTAGATAAAAACACTGACAGCTCATTTTTGATTTCCACCTTTTCATACAAGCCAATACAAACAAAAGTCATAGTCATACAAAAATCGGTGTCATGTTTTTAGGATTAAATGTTTAAAAAAAAAAAGTTGCTGTTTACATAGTAGTAAGTGATCAAATATTTTCAGTAGAAGCTCCTGAGTCCTGAGTGTTTTTAGGAATTTGAGCATCATCTCGGTGTCAGTGGGTGTCTCCTCAGTCCTTACCGCCTTGTCGCCACTGCGCATGCGCCCTGCATCCTCGAGGAGCTCGGAAGGCTCTAACAAAGATGCTCAACGTCGCGGGTCGCCGTAGCCTCGTCACCGGGTGAAACGGACTTTCATTTTTTTTCTTTTCTGGACTGGACGCATCACGGAGGACGTTTAACCGCAAAGCGTCGCCTGGTTTCCTGGTCGGTGCGCGACATGGAGCTGAAGAAATCGATCTCGGACACCGAGCGAGCCCTTCGGAGCTACGGCGCCGTGTCGGAAACAGCGTGGACCACGGACAAAGGTGAGCGTCCCGCACGGACACACGATGCCGTTGGAGCCTGAAACGAGTTCGTCCTGGTCACCGGAGAGACTATAGCAGTGAAATGGTTAAACGGTGACTCACGAGGGTTCGGCGCGTATTAATATCGCTGCTGTTAAAAGGCCGATTAATTAACTCCTCGACGTGCACAGTGTGGCGTTTGTGCGTGTATGTTGGCCCAGGGACAAATCAATAACATATACTCAGCCTGGTTATGAAAACTGGAGGTAATTCTGCAGCTGATGAAGCAGTGGTTTGGTTTTATTACACTTCTCATGAGGTTTTATTTATTTATTTGAAATTTCTTGCTTTGTCGTAGGTTTTTTTTTTTTTTTTTTTTTTTTAAACATCTAAATTTACTTTAAAGTCTACAGATGTTGAGTCCTGCATGGGGTCCAAATGATGGTAAGAATTTAAATTTTAAATCCTTAAAAAAAAAAAAAAAAAAAGCTGCTGATTTACTCAATTAACAACTGATCACGTGGTCTGTATTGTTGCATAAATAATTGATCATCTGAGAATTGACTTTGCAGGATCGGCTAACGGAGTCAACAAACGCAACCAAACATCCTGCGCAAACATTTCTTAATGAACAGCCCTTTCTGCAGAGCCTTGTTGTAGATTTCTGTGGTTCTGTCGCGGCGTGACGCAGGTGTTGACGGAAGCAATCCGCTAATAACGCCCTTTAGAGCCTGTCCCTGCAGGTTCCGCTAAGAATAGCTCATCAGCGGGAGGGCAGGTTGCAAAGAAACTTCCAGATGGGGCCAGACATTGAACAGTGCGGTGGATATTGTTTGAATTACATCCAGGTGTGTGTTTGTGTGTGTGTGTGTGTGTGTGTGTGTGTATGTGCAGATCTGTCAGAAACGTCAGCACTGACGGTTCCTCAGATCCTGTAGAACACCATGGCTGCTGAACATTCCTGCCCCGTTAAATCACGACCCTGAAGCATGCAGAGGAGCCTGTCGCCTCCACAGCTGGATTTCAGATAGCAGGAGCCAACCTTGGCATGAGCGCACATGAGGATGAGCTGCTGAAACATGGTTGACTGACTGGCTGCTGATCACCGCAGAGAGAAAACCAAGCAGAGGAGCATCCAAGCTCCGGAGCGCAGCGGCCCCGCACGGGTTGAAGCAAAACTTGGGTTTTTAGTGAGGCACAAACAGCAAAGCAGGGCCCTCCCGTGCAGATGCCTGTGTGCAGCGGTGAGTCAGCCCTGTGTACCAGCGCTAACACACGCGCAGGCGGTGGCTGACGGAGAGGCGACCCAGCCCTTTAAGGTTGGAAAACTCCTCCAGATGATCCCAGCCAGCTCCAATGAGCAGTTAGTGCAGATCGTCACCTCTTTTTACATTTGTGCATTGACTGTTAATCAATCTCCATCCGGTTCTTCACGCTCTTACATTCGGAAAGCGGCCTTCGGCACCTGAGGGGACAGTTACGTGTGTGTGTGTGTGTGTGTGTGTTTGGTGACCCTGAGGAGAACTCTGCCTCTCTTGTCTTCATACGACCTCTGTGTCTCACCCCTACAGGTCATTCTGACGTGTCCATGGCTGAGAGCACCATGGCCCCGGAGGAGATCGAGGTGGAGATGGCTCGAATCCAGCGTCTGCGCGAGGTTCTGGTGCGGCGCGAATCCGAGCTGCGCTTCATGTGAGTGGCCAAACCGCGTGTTTTCTCTTACACCCATCCAAGCGGCGTGACTCAAAATCACAGCCTCTCATCAAAGCCCTCCAGTGGAAGACGGTGTTTTCATCGTTGTGAGACTCAGTGTCGTCGCACTGCGCGATGGGGGAAAGGGAAACGTGTGGATTTCTCGCTTTGTGATGCAAAAAATGCAACATTTTGTAGTTTTAAAGTTTCTAGTACTGCGTCTAGGTAAGGCGGAAGGAGACGCGCTCGATCTCCTGCTGTGCTGCGGCACGTGAAACCTCCTGCTGCGAGGGTCACTGACATGTGCAGCGTGATGGGCGAGGTATCACATGGAGCTGACACACACACACGCACACACACACACACACACACACACATGCAATAGGGAGGCTTCATTAACCTGCCACACTGCTTTTGTGATGTGAATCCACGTGTTGACCAAAAAAACCCCAAATGAGCAGATGGAGGTCTGACTTCCAAGAGGGTGAGGAAAAAAAAAAGGGGGGGGTGTCAAAGTGAGGAGGGAGGTGTGGACACAAATGCAGAAGAGGGAGGGGGAGGAGAACGTGGATGAGTCATCGGCTGATCTGTCAGAGGCAGGAATAATTCCACGGTAGCTGTCCGCCGTGTCGCAGGAGAAGGGTCTTGAGGAGGGAGAGGGGAAAATGTCACATCCCCCACCCTTCCCCGGCCCCAGAGAGGGGCTTGAACCCATTCTCCACTTTCAGTGATTCAATTAAGTCAGACATTCTTCCCCAGATGTTAAAAGTGGAGACACTCTGAGGTATCTACAGGCATGATGATGCTGTTTTTTTTGTCCCCCCCCACCCCCCTCGCTTTTTTTTCATGTAACTCCTCCAGGATGGACGACATTCAGCTCTGCAAAGACATCATGAGCTTGAAACAGGAGCTGAGGCAGATCGTCGCAGTCCCAGGTACAGATCAAACGCACGCCTTCTGTTATCTGTCACGATGAAGCAGAGGCAACTGCCAGCACATCGGGAACAAATCACCCAGAATAGATCGTCGACATGGTGACGGAAAAAAAAAAAAAAAAAATAAATAAATGCATGCATGCATCCGCTGTCAGCTGAGTGTTTCCTAACCTTGGCGGGGTGATTTTCAGGCGTCAGGGTTAAGCAGCGCCCCCTACCCAAGATGCAACGTTGCTAAAATCTCCATTCATTTGGTTAAGACTGCAGTTTTGGGCAGGGGGCCTTGGGTTCCGTTTACTCTGGTGTAGAGCGAGCAGTCCACCGTGAAAAGGGTTGACTCTCCAAAAATAAAATCATTCATCTCCCTCAAACGTTCCCTCCTTCCACGGGGGCTGCAGCTCGGCAGCATCGGCGGCCAACCTGAGGGACACGAGGATTTGTACAAAGCTGTGATGTTGAAGTGGATGTGGAGGGTTTTTTTTTTTTTTTTTTTTCCAACCTGGTCATTGAGTTGCCATAGAAACTGCTAACAGTTCATACAGGTTCTTTGAACCTTTGATGCGCGTGACGAGGAAGAGCAGGCGTGAGGAAAGCTATTTATATGTTTTTCTTATACTGTGACGCAGTTTGAGAACCAGCCAGACAAAAAGTAGAACTTCACCTTCCTCTTTCCTTCATTCATTGCACTTCTGTTTGTCATCCTGTTCGCCAGAGAAAGACAAAACGGCAAAGCACAGGCAGCAGGAGGAAGAGCTGATCCTGAAGATCCATAAGCTGGTGCAGAAGAGGGATTTCCTGGTCGATGATGCTGAGGTGGAGAGATTAAGGTACCGAGTGCCCCCACGCAGACACTGGTAATATCCGGGAGACGGCTGAAGGAGCTGTTGACTTGTTTTATTGCAATGTAAATGTTTGAAGGCAGGTTCATAGTCACCTCATCGATCCAGCCCGGCCGGTTGTGTGTGTGTGTGTGTGTGTGTGGATGGGGGGAATGAGGGATGGAGAGGGAACGAGTCTGACCGATGGCCTCGGCTGAGTCGTCATATTTCATTTCCTCCCCCTCCATCTTTGCAGCAGAAACTGACTCATAATGTTTGAGGAGCAAACAGGGACAGGAGGAGATGATGAGTTATGCTGAGCTTCATCTGCCACCTTAGAGAGAACTGTTCAATCAGCCCGATTTACCAAAAAGCTCAGTGTACTCATGCACAGCCTCTACACATAAGGCCAATGCTAGCAAGCCAAGTGGACAGTGCTTGTACTTGTTTGGATCGCAAAGAATAACCAAATAACAGGATCAATTTCCAGTTGTCAGAAGCAGATTGAATTGGACGGGTTTTGTGTTGAACGCAGGGAGCAGGAGGAGGACAAAGAGATGGCCGAGTTCCTCAGACTGAAGCTGATGCCTTTGGAGAAGCAGCTCAAAGTCGCACAGAGTGAGTGACAAAGAACAGTGAGTCAGAATGGGCCAGGGCTGTTTTACACCTCCAGTGTGGTCACCTTCCCCCCTTCTTTCTTGTCTTTAAGATTCTCCAAAGCCCAAAAGACAAACGTTGGATACGCCTCCCAACAAACCATCCATCACAAAATCAGGAGTGGCCATCATTAAAGATTGCTGCGGAGCCACGCAGTGTGCAGTCATGTAACATCGAACCTCGAAGACGATGATCCCGCATCCTAAAACCACACGCTCATATCATGTCATGCATTACTTCCTGCAAGTCAGAGAATCTAATCGGCAAAGGAAAGTCCAAGGGGGTGACACTCCAATCTGTGCCGGATGATAGAAATACACTGCAAGCATGTAGAGAAGCAGAAGCACAAACGTCGCAAAAGCCAAGCTGCCCGGGAGCCTCCGGGTGCCAGGAAAACATGTCCTATCATCATGTTTCACAGCAAATATATTTATTATTCCATCTTAGACTCCAACCAGCGCACTTCGTAACTTCTGGAGACCCACAAAGATCCATTTGTTTCACAGAGGGTGTGTATTTATGCACTATGCAGTGATCGGCCAACGGAGCCTCTGGTAGTTTAGCTGACACAAAATTTGATGTTCGCACGCCAACGGAACATTCTTTAAAAAAAAAAAAAAGTTAATTTTTAAGGTTCCAATATCCAACAGGAAGTATCAAGTGTGATGGAATGAGCATCACCGATAGACAACTTCCCGTGGAATTTTGCGTTTGCAGCGAGAAACAGGAAATGAATGCAACTCTTGTAAATAAAATGTTGACATTTAGGGACTCACGTCATGCAAAGTATTCGCCTTACATCATTAACCGTCTCTCCTCTCACTTAGCATTCTGTAATTGTGGAACTATTAAAGTCCAAATGTTGAATATTAAACAAATATACAGAGAATAAGCTGAGACCGAGTTGTACATATATGTTTAAATAAAATAGCATCTTTCAGCAATTTGCTTTTTGTTTTTAATTAAACGTGACATCAAAACACGAAGACAAGGCAAATTGATGCTTGTGTATTTTATTTAGGATTTTCTGTTTGGTCCCTTCAACAACAGACAACAATTACATTGACTTCTTGTGCAACACAGCAGTGAGAGGAGGGGAACGCCGAGAGGACAGAAGCGATCGTCCATGTCAACAAAGATCATCATTACAAAGGCGAGGCTTAAGAACACTGTTGCATAAAGCAGATGGTGGTCAGAGACATTTAAAAAAAGAAACATGTTTAAGACGCAAACCACGTTGCAACCCCTTAATGGCTAATTTCAAGAACCAAAACTATGCAAAAGTGCATATTTTGTCAGGTACAGCAGCTTCTCAGTGATAAAGAAAAAAACTGAAATCAGTAAGGAAGTTCATTGTATTCACCCGAGTCAGCCGTCACCGCGGAAGAGGGGTCAGCATTGGTGGGATCAAATTCATTTAAACAGCACCCGAGGATAAATTCAGACGATTTCTGTGAACATTTCATCCATCCTTCCTCTACAGCTTTTCCCTTTTAGCGAGAGGCGGGGAACACCCTGGGTTAGCTGCCAGCTTGTCGCAGGGCTAACATACAGAGACAAACAAAAACTTGATTCCTTTATTTCCTCAGAGCAGCTGGGAAGCCGCAGACCGCCAGCAGTCGCTTCAAACGTTTTGACATGTCAGACATTTTGACGACTGAGCTGCTGGGGTCTTTTTAAAAGGCTTTTCACAGCCGAGTCTGACGTCAAAACTCAAACACCAGCTAGCACTGAAACGACAAAAACTGATAAAATGGGCTCTTACCCATTAGCGACCATCTGTCTGAATGCAAACAATCACTCTTCGACCTTCGTGGTGCCTCCTGTCGTTTTAGTCAATTTTCATGCGCAGCTGAAGCGCTTTCGGAACAACCAGCCTGTAAACATGAAAACAAGGTAAACCAGCGGACACCAGCGAGTAAAAAACTCATTCTTTTGAGAGGCGAGGGGGGGGGGGCAGGTGGCGGCAAAGCCTTTGGCGCCGCGGCAGATACAAGCCATTGTAAAAGCCCGGCGGATTCCAGAGAGCCTCGGAGGGACCTCTCTGTGAGCAGCTGGTGTTCTGCGAGGAGCCGCTCAGAGCCCCCCCGCTGTGCTACCAAAACAACCTCCCTCCTCTCTGCGCCCTAAAAACTCACACCCTTTTCACAGTCATTAAAAAAAAAAAAAAAGAAAATCAAAAAAGCTTAACTGCTCTCCTCTTTCTTCCAAAGCCAGGCGGCGTGGACTGCGACACGGACAGCGGCGGCGGCTACCGGCAACAAGGTTAACCTACCAAACCTTGAGCGTTCAAACGGGCGCTGCCAGGGCCCGCTGCCCAAACCTAAAACGCGGTAGAAATCAAAGACAGGTCTCCAACAATGTCTTCGTCTTTCCCTGCCTGCTCGTGCTGGGCATACACCGTGCATAAAGTCATTTATGCACACGACACGCATTTCACACCAGCTACTCGAGCGTAAACCCCACGTACGCAGACGGGAATGCTAAAAGAACACAATCATGCTGAGCCCAGCGCAGCTGCTGCTGCACGCTCTCACGTCAGGCCAGAGTGGTAATGCGCTTTACTCCCAGTTCAGGCCATTTATCTCAAACTGGGTCAATATCTTTGCTGTAAATTAGGCTTTAAACTATCCAAGAGCATTGCTAGTGGCAATATCAACCAAGCTTCTGCCATTTGGTGCTTCTGAACAAAAGAGTGGCTCAACAGAACACTTCTGCAGCACCCTAAACGCTCTGCATCATATAAAAACAGAAAAGATTCAAAGCACTTCACAGAGAAAAGAGTTGCAAACACACCTCAAAGAGAAGCTTCACGAGACAAGACTGACTGACTGATGGGCATCGCGCTCAGGGGCCAGTTGAGCCTTCATCAGTGACGTCCGAAGCAACATCTCTACAAATCTGAAAATGTCTTCGTAACATTAGGCAGGATATTCGGCAGGACCATTCCTCAACATGGCACACGAACTAAATGGACATTCTTTTCTATAAACTGGGAATTTTAGCGACGATACTTCTTTAACAGAAAAGACGCGAAAGATTGGCAAAACTGTCCGCTGTCATGGAAATGAAATATAACTTCCCTCTAGATTCAGTTAACATATATTCAAGATGAATTTGGCAAATTAAAGAATTGCAGGAACTCTGCAAGTCGAGGTCACAGCTTGGTGAACGTCATTGGAAGAAAAATGCCTTTTATGGAAAAGAAGCACTATGGAAAAGGACAAGTGACAAAAGATAAGTGCATCTGCCTATAGGGACACATGATTACTCCTTCAGGATACGCATGTTCAGTGTAGCTGGTCAAACTCTACAGTTACACTGTATGAACTAGTTTACATAGTGTGTGTGTGTGTGTGTGTGTGTGGGGGGGGGGGGGGGTTGTCAGAGGGTCACAGGTCTGCAGCAAAGAAGAAGTTGGCAGCCAGCTTAATCCTGCTGCGTGTGGCTCTTCTGCCTGGGCTGGCCGAGGGGGTCTTTGTTTCAGGAGGACCGCTGGTGTGGTCTGTGTGGGCAGTCGGCAGCTCAGCTGGATCAGAAGCACCCTCAGCTTCATTATTCTCTAAAACCCCATCAGAACAGACGGAGCCGAAACCCCATGAGAAGAAAAAATTATCATCAAGGCATATAATATGGACAAACGTGTGAAAACTTGATAGATAGAAACTAACCGGTTGAAGATTTCTCCTCAAAGTTAATCAGGTCAGCATGCTGGAGGAGAACAGGGTCAGGGTGGAGCTGCGGTGACGGCAGGCAGGATGGTACAGGACCACACAGCAGGTCCACCCCTGACGACAGAGCCAGCAACTCCGACTCTGCTGCGTCTCCAACTGGCACAAAGACAAAACATTCAAACCCTTTCCAGCTTGATCATTTTAATCATACAGGTACGGTGGCAGTGTCACATTACCGTGGCTCTGGTCTGGCGTTCCAGAGCTGTCTGGACTGTCCTCTTGGCTGTCTGCGTACTCCCCAGGCCGAGGACTGTTGGGAACCGAACAGCTTCCTTTTGCTACAAGTACACATGCGTCACTTCAAAACCCACTTTAGAGAGGAGGAAATGATCAGAACCGTTCATTGAACTTACACTTCATATCATTCTTCAAAACAATGATCCTTTTGCGACCGTGTCCTTTGATCCAGACCACCTGACGTCACATGACCCAGGGTTAGGGGTTAAAAACCGAGCAATCACAACACTGACCATGATGCTTTTACAACATCCAACCAAATTCTGAGTGATGAAGAGGAGCTACCTGTGGAATTGCATTCAGCAGGTCGTCTGTGTTAATGTAGCCATAGAAACGTGGTTCAAGACAGGAGCCTGTGAACTTGTTATACGCTCCAAGGAAATCAGTCAGGAAGATCTGGTTGTAATGGTAGGTGTGGAGCAGCGCCCGTATGTTGCGGGCAAACTGATAAAGCCTGGTGAGCCTGACCCATTCTTCATCACCTCCATTATCATTTTCTTTATGATACAACTGTGGATGAACAAAGATCAGTCTCCGGGTCTGGGACCGGGCGGTTTTGAGATGAAGAACAACATCCACTCACCTCTACGAGGTAGGGCAGACTCTTGAGCAGTTCGCCGAGGGACAGGAATCCATATTCGCAGGGGTTGAGTGGAGCCCCGTGGACCGTGAAGTAACGCTCACTCAGCAGGTCCACTCTGAGACCGGTGGTGACCTGCCCGTCCTCTTGGGACATGAGGAGATCCAGCATTTGGGAGGTCAACAAACGCAACGACTTTCTGTTGATCAGCTGCAGCTCACGACCTTCGGAGCCATCCACCACCTTAAAATTGAAAGAAATCCTGTTTACAACTTTGGGAGATACAGACTTTGAAGTGAGAACCAGCAAACTCATTTCAATATCTGTTCAGATATTACAACGGGGTGTATTCATTTTACATGACTACACACACACACACACACAACTGTACATGCAACTCTTGTAACAGCAGAAGAAGAAATATTCCTGAAAAAAAAAAATCAGTAAATATTTAGTGGCATTCAAAGAACACTACCCCCGATTTATTTATTTATTTTTTTACCTTAACCACGTGGCAGAGTTTAGTGAGCAGGGCTGGCAGTGAGCTGGCATCGTAGTCCTGCAGGCGCAGACCGTAGCCAAATGTCTTGCCATATTCTGTGAGCAGCTGGCTGACAGGGAGGCTGGAGCTTTTCTGAGCACGGAGCAGCTTGACCAGCTGAGCCGCCAGAGCCTTGATGCGCTCCACCTCTGTCAGAGACAACACTTTCTCCTCACCACACTCCAGCACCTAAACAAAGCAAGCTATGCTTTACATTCATTTAAGTAAGAAATGGAGACAGCATAAAATAACACGCCACAGCAAAATCAGATGCAAGAAATGTGGCGAGGAGTTCAACCTTCAACCATTATGAGCTAAAGTCTCAGATTTTCAACTGGACTGTTGTCATGAAACAGGAAGTAGACATTTTGCCTCTTGGGACCTACTTGGACAATGTTTGTCATAATCATCAACACAGAATGATTACAAACCAGAAAAAAAGCCAGTATTCCATTCTCAAATCGTGCTTCTCTGGTGTCCTTAAACTTTACCAAGATCATATGACCATTAAAAACAACTTGCTGTCCATCCTTAACAACCCTGACCAACTACATCACTGCAGTCCCCGAGGTAGTACAATACCTAAACAAAGAACCGCACAAACAATGGCACTGCTGCTGTCACCACTAAAGAAAAACACTGACAACGGTGCAATTAAAACATATTACAGAACCAAAGGAACGTAGAAATGATCCTGTACAAACTTTGTCCTTAGCTCACCGTCAGGATATCTGGGATGGCTTCGAAAAGCTCCATGAGCTTGGTGAAGCCATAGTAGCTAAGCTTGCACTGACGGCCAAAATGATGATGGTAGGTAGGGATGAACTTATTAAAGGGCATTCTGCAGTGAGGCTGGTGGCGGAGAAGATCCACCACCTCCTTTCCAAATTGCTTGGTCCGCTCAATTTCCTCTGCTGTACGATCTGCTGTGGAATAAACATTTGCGTTAAGTTCTGAAAGAACATTAAGTTGATGAGTGCCTGATAACCGCGTTAACTGGACCTCTCTTTGGAACAGAGATGACTGTGTCCATGTCCTGATGCACGACAGTGATTGTAGTGTCGGGGATCTCTCTGAGCAGGTCCATTATTTCACACACACCATAGTCAGTAACACTCCAGTTTCGAGAGAAGCACCTGAAGAACAAAGTATTAAAAAAAACAAAAACAAATTGTCAAAAGCAGATTAGAGCAAATATTTTGATCCACGAAACTCAGCTGGGTCTATGTGCACACTGAAATTAATATGGTGTCAAAAAAATAATGTAGACACTAAAACTGACGAGCATACCGTATTTTCCGTCACTTTTATTTCATAGTTTGGCCAGGGTGTTCGACTTATGTGAAATTATTACAATATATGTTAATTTCACATGTTCGTTATTTTCACACACTGACAACCGCGCATGGGTACTCTGCTTTATTACCGGTAACTTATAGACACCATACAAAGACTGAACAAAAATGCCCTCAAAAAAGAAAATCGTATTCTACGGATTACAAGCTGCAAGTAGTGAAATATGCAGCAAAAAACAGAAAAAAGAGGAAGCGAAGCTTCGACTACCTCCTATGCCTCATGTAGCAGAATAACCATCAATGTGTTACGTTAGCTATTCAACTGTTGTCTATTCTATTATAACTTGCCTTTCAAGATGAAATGTCTCTTCTTGGTCTCAGATTTAGACTTATAGTCCAAAAAATACGGTAATCAAATCAAAATCGTTCACAGACCCATAGATATCACTGCATCCCCATATAGCATTACTGCTAATGTATACAGTTTGCAATTGCTGGGTATTAAGGGATACACTGAATCAGAAAGGCATGTGAAAACATTTCCGACACTTACCAGTGGTATGCCTGTCTGAAGTCCTTGATGGCCACTTGTTTGCTAGCCTGAAACTTAAGTAGTTTTAGTAGGTCTTGGGTAAAACGCTTAACTTGAGCACGATGGGTCAGGGTCAGAAACCGCTTGGTACCCAGTCCCAAAATCTACAATACAAAGTAAAAATGTACATTGATGACCTATAAAATAAAAGAACATTACATCACTCCGGTTGATACCTGGAGAACATGTGGCACAGCCTCCAGGAGCTCCAGCAGCTTGGAGTAGCCGTAGTCAGAGACACGGCACTGCTTGGCGAAGTGGTGGTGGTATGCAGGAATGAACTTGCTCATGGGCATGATGCAAGAAGGCTGGCTCTTCAACAAGTCGATTATCTCACGGCTGAACTGAATAAGCTGCGGGTTGCCGACAGGACTCTTGCAACGCTGAATCCATGGCTCTGCAGAAATTCACCGTTTTATTTTTAAATCAGTGAAATATAAACTGTGACAATTTCAAAGAACAATTGAATATTTTCTCACCCAAATTTGGTGCTGGTGGTTTATTGTGGATCCACTTTATGACTTTAAAGCCATTCTGAGCGGTGACTATAGTAATACTGGGAACACAAGTAATGAGGTGCTCCAGAGGCACACTGCCCTCCAGTGCGTCACTGCCCAGCTGCAGTGGTCCGAATTTTACTGCATAGCACTCTGCAAAACTAAACAGAAATATTAGATTATTGTCTAAACTATACTAAAATATATTTCACATTAAAATCAAATTTGATTTAGATTCTCACCTCAGCATTGAAAGAGTTCCATCATGTGACTCCAACAAACTGTGGACTTCAGAGGTCAGCTTGCTCAGAGCCATGACAACATAAGGCATTTTATAGGAATCAGGGTCAAAGTCAGCCTCACTAGTAATCAACAAATTACAATCACACAGGATGTCATTTGAAGTTGTACGGTACATATAAGATGTGAAACACTGTTTATCGCAAAATATTGTGTTCATCTGATGAATTTTTGGTTTCAACAACCTGAAATCCTGTGTGTAGTGTTGTCTGCAGACTGGTTCATGGTACTCCAACTCTTCAAAAACTACAGGACTGCCACTAGTAGATGAGGAGCCCTCTTTGGATTGGGAAGATCCCAGTGGGCTCTGTTGGATTTGGCTGCCAGGCAGAAGGCACACAAGTCTTGACCCTCCTTGTTCTCGCACAGCTACTACTTCTGGTAGTCTGTACAGGTCTGCAACTGCAAGCTTACGGGGATATCTAAACGCAGTTCAGAAAACAATACATGAAAAGATTTCTGCATGCACCCTTTTGAATGAACTCAAGAAATAAGAGTAAACCCTGAGACGTTACATCACGCTACTTACTTTTTCTCATAGATCTCTGTAAACTTCGTAAGTGGGAGACAATAAGCCGGTGCGTCATAAAGAATGCTGATTATCTCTGAGCTGGAAAAGGTTGAAGTGTTGAAAATTTAAATCTCCGTTTGAAAATCAGAGATAATTCACTGCATAACAAAGTTCTACAGGACAAATATGTATGCGAGCCTACCTGAGCAGGGCAAGGGATTTGTTGCTGCCACCAGTGATGAGAGACACTTGAATGCGCTTTCCCCCAATCTTATAGCGGTGCAAACCGCTGACGGCACTTATGGCCTGCCTTAAGCAGAGCATCTTGATGGTGGCCTTCAGCTGATAGTCAGTATGGGGGCTAAGCTCCACAGCTTTCACCTCGAAAAAAATAAGACAACAAATATATCTCTGGATGCAGGAGTGAACCACAATTAACCCCAGAACACCAACACCACAGTTAGCAATCCCATCATCACCACAGTCATGTGGGTGAAAAACCACCTGACATTTGTCTTCTGGCGTTTAGGGTATATTTGGGTCATGGGTCAATTATACAGACTACCAATATATTAATCCATACAATATCAAGTCTTACCCTGCCATATCTGGAGAAAGAGTTATGCAGCGTCTGCTGCAGATCCTTGCGAGACATCCTGTAGTCCAGGTTAGCCACATGGACTTCTGCCCCATCAGAGAAAGGCTCTGGACCACTTTCGGGACACGGGCTACGGGGGGCAGCCAGAAGAGGGGAGGATCGGCTGGACATGCAGGGGGATGCGCTCCTTTGTTTGGACAAAAGACACAATTTAAAAACACATGGTGCTAGTAAATTACAAGCATGTCTCATTCACATAAGGTTCAAGATTAACAGAATTAAACATGACTAAACCCAGCAGGTTACCGAGATGACCAGGAGCCTCGAGATGGAACAGGGGGACTGAAGCTCAAGTTAAAGTTCAGTTTGCTGAAGGCTGATGGTATGCTAGTCTGGAACTCCACTGATCTCCCATCTTTTTGCTCCACAGGTGATTCAGTAACATGATGGGGATTGGCATCCTCCCTTCTATAGAAAGATTTAAAAAGGATACTTAAAACATAAAAACACCATATATAAAAAACAACTCCTAATTCATGAATCCATTCCCTCTATGTACCTCTTTTGGTTCACAGCCTCTCCAGGGAGTACAGCTTTGGAAAGGTTTTCCAGGACTAATGTCTCTTCTGAAGCAACAGCATTTCCTTTATCAGGGTGATGGAAGCCCATTCTTGGTTTGCTCTCTATATTACTCAGCTCCTGATTTAGACAGAGGAAACACATATTGAGAATGTAGCCGATGACAACATGCTGAGGTCTGTTAAGAGACGTTGGCTTGACAAACTTTCCATCCATGCAATCAAAGCTCTCTTAGCATATTTTAACTGGGTTGTAGAATTTAAAGAAACTGGCTGAGTAATTACCAGAATAGTCGACCGAAATTAGTTTGATGCATCCAAGCTGGGCCGGGGATACTTATGTGTCTACCAATTTATAAAAAATCCAGAATTCAATAATTAACTCAGACTGGACATGGCATGATATTAAATGACCGTTCAATCTCAAACAGTTTAAAATACTCATTCTTACTTCATCCATTTATACAGCAATTCTTTGAGGGTAATTTCTCAGTCAGTTCGAACGGAAATCATCATTTAAATCATGAAAGGTCCAGAGTTTGAGACAAAAGATTTAAGATAACAGCATTGACAACATATGGTAAAGAAAATCAGCAAAAAAAATATAAAGCTATTCGCTTATATGAATTAATGACAAATTAACACAAAGGACAAGGAAGAATACATGAGGCACCAACCATAATTAATATACAAGCAGACAAAGAGCGTAAACAGCTAAATGGTTAGTAAAAACAGCAATTAGGAAAAACACTGCATGAAAGAATCTGCATGAATTATAAAGCAGCCCAGACAAGAACAAAGGGCAATGGAGGTGAAGCAGGATCTACTTCACACAGATGAGTCTGCTGACCTGATGGAGCTTGGCTGGATTACCACCGGGAGGCCCACTGCACCCCCTCCTGGGGCTGTAGGGCCGTTCAGGCACTGGGCCTGCGGGGTGGCACGGGCGTGTCGTTCGCCGTGGCCTTCTGGGTGACCTGGGTTTCTCCAGGGGCAGGAAAGAAGAGGAGGAGGTGGAGAGGGAAGGGGCAAACACTAAATCCTGGTTCAGATAGTTGTGGGACAGCGTCCGAAGCTGAGGCAAGTCCCGACCCCGAGACTGAAGCTCAGGCTCGGGACTTGCGTCATCTCTGGGCCCAGGGGAGGAGGAGAGACTGATTCGGTGGCCATAAACATCTTCATTTTCCATTCTCTTGCAGGCACGTGAAGCTGCCTCAGGGCTGCTGAATCGTAGGACTGCTGTGCCCTGGGAAATACCGAGTACCTTGCCACCACAGTTGTCTGACAAGCGGCGGAGCCTGTGCTTCACAGCATTCCGCAGGCTCTTGTCACAGTTGACAGGGAGGTTGCGCACATAGAGGAGGTTGAAACTGGGCTGAAGGGGGAGGAAGAGAGTGTGCCTGTCTGGTTTGTTTTTCACTTGAAAATAGCAGCAGTCTACTTAAGTTCTACAAACTTAAGTTCTACAAACAAATCGTACAATGGCTGACAGCAGCATAAATTAAGAAAGAAAAATACTGACGCAAAAAAACAAAAAAACAAAACAAAAAAAAAAACCTGACATTCAGACAGTGAGGTTGTCTCACTGTCCATTTGGGAAAAGTCCACATTTAAATTAAATTCTTGGTTATTTTTGACAGGACAAACTTACCTTACTGAAACCACAAGATGATTCAATTAAAAAAAAAAAAACACACACACACAAACACCCAAAAAACTCCTTTAGGCCTACAGTAATGACGTATTAATGAAAACCTACCTGTGATTTGACAAGCATACAGGGTGGCAGGTCAGCTGTGATCTCCTGAAAAGGTACATGGCAGTGAGCGTGCTGCAGAAGAGCCGAAGAGGTCTGGTTGCCATGGATGAGGATTACTCTGAAACCATGGCGATGGCGTAGGTCACTCAGTTCACTTGCAAAGTTAACATCAGCTGTAAACGATGGTGGAAGGACAATGCTTATTTTATGTAGAAATATTTTGGCTTTGGGCTTGTAACTTTGACACAGTGAATTGGTGCAGAACTCACAGGACACTAGTACAACAGTTGCAGGGGCAGTGTGGGTCTCAGCAAAGCGACGTAGGCTCTGGCGCAGCTTGTCGTCAGCAGCATTCTTGGCTGTAGCGTTGATGTGTGCAACAGTAACCTGTCAAAACGATCACACACGGACTCCGATTAGAAATATCTAACATTCCTTCTTGTTGGTTAAAGCCATTGGTACCTGAGAGTTGTTGAGCTCTTGGATGACAGCTTTACTCTCCTTGCTGATGTCGCAAACACAAATAAATTCTGCCTCACGGTGACCCTGAAAGAATCGGCTGCGTATCCGCTCAACCATAACAGCAGCAGAGCGTCCGCTCGGTACACTGCAGTTCTCAATGTCCCAAAAGACACCAACAGGAGGAATGTTTTCAGGACCATTGTTCTCTGGAGACCCTGGTAAAGACACAGTACTTGCACATGAAGAAATGTCACATTTTTGTATGTTTTATAATTGTGCTTATAATGAAATTACAGGGCAGGGCAAGATGACATCTGCAGTAGTCAAAATATAAGAACAAAAACATAATAAGGAGTCAAAAGCTGATAATACCATGACACATGTTTTTGTGTACAGAACAGTGCTGAATGGAGTGTACCATAACAAGTGATATGAGTTGCTGCGTAACCACCACACAGTATAAAGAATGAGAATACTGTTAGCCAGGGTGCCTTCCTCACTGACTGTGTGAGGCGACAGGACCCGATCTGATTTCATCAGTGACTGGTCTCGGACCCAGAGCTCTGTCAGGTATTATTCTGTTAGATGAATAAACCGCAATTTTGACAAATTTCATTTTGGAGCATCTCTTTTCTCGATCCAAACGAACACGCGGCTCAACAGGGGTAAATGAGCCTAAACTGATGTGATAAGTAGAAAAGGCTGATAATGTCCTCAAGACCGGCCTTGCAAATTTTAGATACAAATCCTGTATAATAAATGAATCAACTCTAACTTACCATACTTCCGTCCAGTCTTGTCCACACTAGATGATGGCGTAAGCATAACACTATCAGAAGAGGTGCCACACCCATTACAAATGGGAACGGGGACAGAAGCACTCTGAGTAATGGGAACATTGAGCCGCAGCCTGTCTGACTCAGAGGGCAGGCCATTTGTGGGCTGCAAACACATTTAAATACATTGATTAGAAAACTATAGAAAGAAATGCCTCTTAATAGAGTAATAGTGTGATTAAATTAATTTACACCCAGTGACACAATAAAAGGCTTAACCAACCTTCAACGTGCATTGCTGGCAGAAGTGTGCCCCCTTCAGACAACCAGTGCATTCTACATTTAGGTGCAAAGGATAAGAGCAAAAATGGGCTGTTGTGGTTGTGTTGGTGGTGCTCAGGCTTTCACCATTTGTGGTTCTCTTGGGTCTTCTGGCTGCTGGACAGCAGTCCATGCCACAAGAGCAGAAATTAAGAGAGTCCAGACAAGAGCTGTGCAAGGGTGCAGGGAGAGAGGAAATACAGGGAAAAGGGGGAGCTGGAGGGGTTGTGGAAGTGCACGTGCTGGATGTACTGCCAGGGAAAGGTGCAGAAGGGTAGGTGTATAGAGGTCCTGAGCAGCAGGAGTGGTGAGCGTGTGATAACATAGGCTGGGAGGTAGCAACAGTTGAGAGCAAGTGAGGGTTGCATGTATAGCTGAGTAAAGGATCAAGAACTTCACTTCTGTTACTTAAGTTGTGTTTACAATACACAGATGAGGTGATGGAACAAGAACCACATCTGCCAAAACTGCTGCTAATGTGGACTCCCATGGAACTTGGGATCTCAACTGGGGCTCTACCAATGCCGCTACCCTTCCCAATGCCACCACCAGCACCCGATAACCCATTTCCCTCTGTTCTGCAATGGTCACACTGTGTGCAGGTGCTTACTTTGGGGCTAGCCCCTTCTTTCGGTGGTGGTGGTAGTGACGTTAGCTGTTGGTGATGGGAATCTTGCGTAATTTGAGCACAAGGCAAGCGGGGTGGAAGTAAGGACATAGGGGTTAGTGAAAAGGGGTGGGATGGCTGGGAAGAGGAAATATGGTGTGGGGGTGGAGGGACATCTTTTAAATCCAGTACAGCTTTTCTGTTTTCCATGTCATTGTTCTGAAACAAACAAAAGAAAAGACCAGTAAATTATATTCAACAGAAACTTAATTAGAAAAGCACTCAGAGAATGCAGACCGCTGCCAAGCAGGTCATTTCCACACATATTGTGACTTAAACCCAAAATTACACACCAAGTACTTGGAATACCTTCATTGAGTTTATCTGAAACTGTATTTTGCTATATTGTATTTGAGGGTTAGCCTCGGTAAAAGAATTGCTGAAGTGGTAGATGAGACTCTGATTAGAGAATCAAAGCACTTGGAGAGAGAGCTGAGCAGTCTTCCTTTAAGACAAGGTTGGTTGTTAATCTAAAAGTAACTACAGATTGTAAAATTAGTATAGTGTATATAGGCACTAGTAATAAAAACTTTCATAAAATAGGAGGTTGCTTTATGATTAAAGCCCCCTGGCCATGATCTTTGGAAGATCAAGGTCAAAGTCCCTCAGGCAATATTAACATTTCCTGGAAAATTTCATTAAAACCCATTTATAACCTTGCGTGATTTTGCTAACAGAAAGACAAAGAAATGCCCTCAAAAAACAACCTCCTTGGCAGAGTAGCAATGCAGTTGCCATGCTAGTGTATGGTACAACCTGATAACTTGAATCTTCCACTATTTAAAAGGTAGACTGACTGTAATTGTCCAGACTGTGCCAAGTACCCACTTCTTTATCCATGTGATGAAGGGAGTTTTTGTCAATGGAAGATGAGCAGATTTTGAGTTTCCACAGCAGAGTTGAGGCCTCTGTTTTGTGGTTGTGGAGCCATGAGTAGTGCTTAGAGCTGCACATGGAACTCTCATTTCCCAGTCCATCCATCATGCAACCCAGGTCTGTCTAACACCATAGTTACATCTCCTGATGCCTGGAGGAGAAAAAAGTTATAAGTGAACTACTATAAAACCACCGCCAAAACACCTGCTGCGGACGTTCTTAGGTTAAGACCATAAAATACCCAAACATCTAAAATAAGTGATTCTTTAGGCTTCAAATGTTAATCTTAAACAGAAAACGTCTGCAATTACGTTTTCACGGCTGTGGTGCTTATGTCTTTAAATTACGCTTCAATTCAAAATGAGACTTCTGAAAGAACCATTATAAGCTAAAAGTCAACATCGGTGTGTATTAAACCTTACGAATGACGGATATTGCTGACGACCTAGCTAGCCTGTTACGTGAAATAGCAATATAAACGTTGTAGTGTTTATGAAAAGGTCGCCTTTAAGATACAAACAGGAAACAAATAGCTAGTTTGTGGTCAGTTATAAACTTCTTTGTAAATTTCTGTTAATAAAAAAAACTCATAACAGCGCAAACTCATAATCGGTTGTTTAGTCACCTGAGATGTTCTTTCACACACCTTACTCAACTTACGCCCCCCATCCAGCGCTTCCGAATCCCACAGTCTATTGTAACCTACTTATGCCAGAAAGTAGATCCAGCTGTCGCAAATAATAGTGTCTTCTTCTTCTTCTTCTTCTTCTTCTTCTTCTTCTTTTTCACATAAAAACAGAGGTTTTTTCACCACCTATCGGTTTGGAGTCTTACAACAGCACGACGACCGGAACGACAAAGTCAAAATTAACACAATGTTGCAAATTTATTGAAAAAGGAAAACGCTAATAATAAACAAACACCATCCCACAGTTTTGACTCCCAAGTTTCAGCTTTGGAGGTTTTCCACTCTCTTGTTCATCTTTGAGATGTTCCTACACCTTGAATGGAGTCCACCTGGGGTAAATTCAGTTGATTAGACATGATTTGGAAAAACACACACCTGTTTATATAGGCTTTTGTGACAATATCAGAGTAAAGCAAAAAGCCAAACAATTCATTCACAAAAAAAAAAAAAAAAACAACTTCACTGAACAGTTTCTAGGATGAAAGTGGCCTCCGTCGTTCTGAAATTACAGAAATTTTAAAGTGTTTCTACGAGCACTATTTATACTAGCCCCATTTACCGGTAGACGTTTTAGTTGTACTTCCCAAGAAACCAAAACTGACGGAAAATTATCCCTAATCCCCGCCACCTTCCACCCCATCTTATGTGTAGACTTCAGTACATCCTTTTTTTTTTTTAAATCAAATAGATACGAATTCAAATTATTTTATTTTTTAAATTACACAACAGTTTCATCTTACCTTGACTTACGGGTACTATATTGAATTTCAAAACAGCAGGGTTACGATTTAGAGCGCCCCCCAGCGGCCTGCAGGCAGGCGGGCGGGCGTCCCCCGTCCCCGCTCCAGCTCCCCACCCTCCCAAGTCCAGGTCAGTGTAACAGGACTCAGGCTCATTATCGGTCCAAGGAGTGAATGAAGAGTGCCAAACAACAGCCTGACGGATCTAGAAATTAGATAAATTTTTTTAATTGACATTTCTACTTTGCAATTTTTTAAATTTCGCAAATCAGATTTAAATAATTTTTAAAATAAAAATATCGACTATCTCCCCACCAATCAGACAATACCGGCTTCTTATCCCCTCCAGCCATGGCGATAGCTAGTGTAGCCGTTGAGTACATTTTTTCCGACTTTTTATTGAAGGGACTGGAGGAGGCGAAGTACTCAGGGATTCGCCTGGAGCTGGCGCTGGACAAGATAGTGTCGTTCCTGGCGGCGGGGCTGCCTTTGTTTCTCATCTCTCTCGCCTTCGCTCAGGAGATGTCAGTGGGTGAGTGGTCGGAGCGTCAATTATCGGACGGCCTGTTGACAGATGAGCAGCATCTCAGCAATAGATTTACTATTAATTTTTTATGATTTGCTTATTTATAATTGAATGGAATGACGAGTGTGAATTTAGGCCTCCACCCTTTTAGATGTTAATGTTCACTACATATTTATACTGATGGTGAGAAACAAATGGGCGTGGCCATCTTCATCTACTGCTGTAGCGTCTGTGCGCTGTTAATCTTCCAACACTTACAGCCTGTTCTTACATGATGGAGGGGTCAAGACACACTCAGCACAATTTTTTACTCATTAGATGAATTGAGCATGGCTTCACAGTCCCAGCCACGTGGAATAAAACGACAGGATGCTTGTTCTTAATGGAAGATATTTAGAAGTAGATATTTAGAAGTAGAAAAATCAGTAAGTGTGTCAGTGAGAATGTTTCTGCAGCATATACAGTAATAGAATCATAGAGTCAGAATCATGAAGTCAAGTATATATATATATATATATATATATATATATATATATATATATATATGGCAAAACAATATCAACAATGAGTAAGCAGGTGTGCAAGAGCATAAAACCGGAAAAAAAAACAAAACAAATTGCAACAGTTAGGAGGTTACTGGCACTACTGATGGATTGTGATAATAATTGCTGCAATCTTTTCCTGAATGACATGAGCAGAAAAAAAAAAAAAAAAAAAATAGAATTTCGACATGACCTAACGACCTGTGATGTGAATAACAGGTCTTAGGTTCCTGATATTATGCTGCCTCTTGACCATACAGGTAATTTATGGACTGAACATGTCAGATTTGGGGAGTGCTCATGAATGATCCTCTGGTCCTGATAATTTTTCACTTTTGTCATTCAGGCACTCAGATCATCTGCTTTGCCCCCACTCATTTTTCCAATGAACAGACCGTCTACATGGACTCATTCTGTTGGGCTGCAGTACAACAGCAAGCTCAGGGTGCACCTCTATGGCTACACAAGGTACAGACATCCCAAATATTTGTGCATACTGATGAAGCTTTTTGCACATGTGGAGACATTTCTGTTGCCTGTGCTAAAAGCCCCTGCTGACCACTTTATGGTTTTGTTTCTGCTGTCAGTTCTTTCCATACATTCTGCTCTTTATGGCCATCCTCTTGTACATCCCAGCCCTTTTCTGGCGTTTTAGTGCAGCACCACATCTGTCCTCTGACCTCAAATTCATCATGGTGGAACTGGATCGTTTTTACAACCGGGCAATCGAACTGGCCAAGAATCTAGTATCCTTAGACAGCAAAGACAGTCCAAGGAGCACCAAGAGGTGACCGTGTTATTGTTTGCTTTTACTTTACCAGTTTAAACAGGTGGTGGCGGTGCATTTTTAACATTAGCTACGGGAAACAAAAAACCTACAATTGTGTAAAAGTGAATTCATATTTTTGGCCACGTGGGGGCATCAAAGCGACGTTTGTCGGTATAATAACAATATGGATGATAAAGCTGATACAGCCCTGTGAAAAAAATATTTTCACAGCAATATAAAATGAGAAAATCATTTGCTAGTATGGGATTTCTTTGAGGACATGTGCTACAGACTGCTTAATTTTATCCAGTCAATTTTTTTCCTGTTTGCATGTTTTTTTTTTCCATCAGAATTGGGTAGATCAGGGTTTTGGGGGATATTAATCATAAGAGAGAAAAAAATATTTATATTTATTCTCATCTTTGCAGTGTTTTGGAGGTGACTCATGGCTGTTTAAAATACCCTTTAGTGGAGCACTATCTGAAGAATAAATGCTCCTCTCGCTCCCTCGTGATGAAGTACCTGGCCTGCCAAGGCTTGACCCTCATGACCCTCCTGCTGGCATGCGTCTTCCTTGGCTACTACATCCACCTGGCCTCTCTCACTGATGAGTTCTCCTGTGTTTTGCGCACAGGCGTGTTACAAAAAGACAGTGGGGTGCCATTAGCTGTCCAGTGCAAGTTGGTAGCTGTGGGTGTCTTTGGGCTGCTTAGCAAAATCAACTTGGGGATGTATGCACTTCTCTCCCCTCTCGTTGTGTACGCTGCCCTCAGACCAGCACGTCAGAGCTCCAGCTTCCTCCGGCCGTACGAGATACTGCCGGGCTTTGGTAGTCTGGGTGTGATCACGCCCTTCTATAATGACCTCAGCATTTATCTGCTGTTCCTAGAGGAGAATATGAGCCATGTGCAATCCTTTAAATTTCTGCAGGTGGGTTTAGACTCAGATTTAGATCAAGTATGATGGATAAGATGTTTTTTGTCTTATTTAACTGATGTAACTTGTTACCAGGTACTTGAGCTGTTGCAAGAAACAAGGGAAGAGGGATTCGACGCCATATGCCTTTTTCGAATGCTGGGCCAGGTGAAGAGTGATGTGCCCGACATTAAGGTGATGTCGTTGAAAACAGCCAAAAAAACAAAAAAAAATGAAGAATGAATCCTATTAGGTAGGAGAGAACTTGTGATGATCTGTTACACACAATGTAGCATCAGAAAAATAATTAATTTAACCTGAAATGAGTTCTTTTTTCAGCTTTCTTCTTTGTTGCTAAATAGTGGGCCTGATAATAGTGGTCTGGTTCTGTACTAAGGCATCATGCTTTTTTTACACACTAAATACTTCAGAAAGTATTTAGTCCTGAGTTAACTTGCTGTTCAAATCTCAGGTTTGTGTTTTTCCCCTGAAATAACTTCTGATGCTTTCCTGCAAAGAGTGAGCCACTTCCTCAGTATTTTAAATTCCTCTTTTGTTGATAATATCAGCTGTCCTTCTGGGACTGAAATCAATGCATTATTATAATCTATATTTTTTAGATTACATTTCTCCAAATTCAACAGGCTGTTAAATTGTACTGTGCTTGATGAAAGTAAACCAACTGATCTAACGACCTGTAAATGGAAATGAGTGTACACTGTTTAAATAAAATGTCAATATAGGTTCCTCTCTATTTCCACTGCTATTATACAATTAAAGACTGATTCCTAATGTAATTATGTGGTCCTTCCTTTTATTATTCTACCTTTAGACAGTGTTGTTAGTTACAAAACAATATTGGTAGCTGTTTATAGGGACTACCGCAAATTACAATTTAATTAATCCTTTTTATTTTAATGTTGAAACCCAATACAACATAAAAAAACACATTAGAAAATAAGTCTCAGCTAAAAATGGACCTAAATTGCAGAAGAATTGAGTTTATAGTCAGGAATGTTCCTGAATATTTTTATTTTAGTTGCATACATAAATGTTAAAACCCATTCTCTCATAAAAGAAAACATTTGAGAAAATATTGCACACTTACTGTAATCGACTGTGACACTTCCGCAGCGAAAACGTTCTCAAAAATGATTGGGCCATAGAAAACCTACGTAATCTCTACTGTCCAATGGGGTAGAGGAGTAGCAAGTTGGTTTTTATTCGGTTTATGAGTGGAGCAGCCCTCCGAACATTAGAAGAGGTTTGTTTTATACACTGTTTATTAATTGCATAGATATGCTTGCTTTATCACACAATATATTAGCTCAGCATTTTTAATGTAGGGTAATTTTTTTTTATTTCGATTTTTAATTATTTTGGGACATACATTCTTGCTAAATCAGCTATCTGTTAGCGTAGCCGTAGAGCCTAGCCTCCTCCACAGCAGCTCTCAACAGAAGTACGTAAACTATTTTCCTTTTGCTTGATAGAATTCCAAAAACATGTATTTTCCACACATTACATTTGTTAGGTAATACACAATAAATTATTGCTGTTGCACACCGGCAATGACCTACTTTACATTTATTAAGTAAACATTTTTGTGCTTTGATCGTGTGCTATTTTGGACGGGTTCAAAGCTTGGGTTTACACTTAGGTCTGTCCTCCCCATAATCCTGACTCAAAACAACAGATATGGAAGATCAATCAACACAAAAGTTTTCATCCATGAAAGAAGAGCTATGCTTTTGGAAGGAACAAGCAGAGAGACATCAACAAAGGTAACAGCTAACGCCACTCATTGGTTTTTCTGTGCTAAAATGACGCGTTCACGGACGTGTTCCTGTGCTGTTGTCAGGGCTGATGAGTCTCAGGCAGAGCTGGAAGAGTTTCAACAGATGAGCCGGGACTATGAAGCTGAGCTGGAAACGGAGCTAAAACAATGTGAAAGCCGAAATAAAGAGCTGCTTTTAGACAACAACCGTCTCAACGTGGAACTGGAAAATATGAAGGTCTGACAAATGAATTTCTAATATAGTCTTTGGCCCCTGCAGAGTAGGACATTATCTAATGTCCCAGTTAATGGTGTGAATGCAGGTCCGTGCTCGATCTCTTAGACAGATACAAACCAAATTCAGCATAGAATTGTAACAACCAGAAGGCAAATGTCTACACAGTTATAAATCAGCTGACTGCTATTTTTGTTTGATTCTCTTTGGGGAAGTTAAGAGTAAAATAAGTGAATGCATGACTGCAAAAAAAAAAAAACCCTCACAAATTGGCAAAATGTTATTTAGGTTAGGAGTGGTTTGCTTGGGTATATTGTCCAATGATGCTGGTATCTGGTCATGAATATCATTCTTTGTTGTGCTGCAGTAATGCCACTTGCTTCGTACAGGGGTGCAAATTACAGCTAATTCCTGTTTGAACCAAGAAAGCCGAGAGTTTTATTGAAACCGGACTGTAAATATATAGGTTGTAGCCATATATTTATTTATTTGTATTCGATTTTTTAATTTTTTCTATTTTTTTTCAAAGTTTTGAACATATTTTATTTCTTTTTATTTTCTTCTCATTTTCTGCTCTGTATGCTGCTGCCGGGACACTGAAATTTCCCCACTGCAGGATAATAAAGATCTGTTCTATTCTATTTTATTCTAAACAACACTCCACGCTATTGAAATATTTTGCCTAAAACGATTATTGTAATGTAATTATAGGTTAAATCTACCACCCCAGAGCTGGTAATGCCCGTATTAATTACTGTGCCGTTTGCAGGAGAAATTTGAGGCGCAGCACTCCGATGCGTTCAGGCACATCTCAACGCTGGAGGAAGAGTTGGCACAAACCAGAGCTGTGAGAGATCATCTGCAGAAATACATCAGAGAGCTGGAACAGGCTAACGATGACCTGGAGAGGACCAAAAGGTTAGAGTGGGAGAGGTTTAACGTCACGCCACTCACACCCAGCGACACATCGAGATGGATGTGAACCTGGCTTTAATTGGCTGCCTGTCACAGGGTTACCATCATGTCACTGGAGGACTTCGAACAGCGCATGAACCACGTGATAGAGAGGAATGCCTTTCTGGAGAGCGAGTTAGACGAGAAAGAGAACCTGCTCGAGTCAGTTCAGAGGCTGAAAGATGAAGCCAGAGGTAAACGTGTGCTGTTCTGTTCTTTACATTCGTTTAAATGAAGGGCTCAGTCGGGCTTTCATACTTGGTCTCCTCCTCCTTTCCTCTTTACAAACCCGTCATCCTTCGATATCATTTCATTTATGTCAGACCTACGCCAGGAGCTGGCTGTGCGTCAGAAGGAAAGACGGCCGTCTAGCAGTCTGGGAAAAGACACAGATCGAACAGACTCCCCGTGCCCTGCAGTCGGAAGCCCTTCAATCCCTGTAACACCCTCCAAGCCCATCTGCGCCTTTACCACGCCCCCTGCTTCCAGCATCCGAAGAGGTAAATAAAAACCTAGGCCCTCATGTTAGCCTAATAAGTGCTGTGCTTCGATCTCTGTGAATGTTTAAATGTACTGTTTGTACCTGTTTTTTTTTTTTTTTTTTTTTTTAAAAAGGTGATGGTCTAACAGGGACTCCCCTCACTACATCTGCTCGAATATCTGCACTCAACATTGTAGGCGAACTGCTGAGAAAAGTCGGAGTAAGATGTTTGAACAGTTACAGTTTCCAGTCTTCCGCTCCTTTCATGCTGCGCTGGTTTTTTCAATTGACCAGGTTTTTTGAATCTGCACAGAATCTGGAGTCAAAGTTGGCGTCCTGTCGAGACTTTGTCTACGACACGTCTGTCAGCAGACCAGCACTCTCGGCTGGCCCAAGGAGCCCTCTTGCTTTAGAGAGAGGCCCTGAAGTACAACAAGCAACTAGCATGAGCCCCCCACCACAATATGATAGGTGAGAGAACAGCCCACTAAAGTCGTGAAAACTTTGAAATTTGATGCTTTTCACACACAAGCTAATTGTGGTGATGAAGTGTGACTGTTTTATTTCCCAACAGTTCTGCCCTTTTTTTTAAAAGAAATATTATTACTAGAACAATAAAGTAAAGCATAAAATGTATTTTTGTGTTTTGTGTTGCAGTTTAGTGAAGCGTTTGGAATTTGGACCAGCTCCTCCGAGGGGGATCTCCCAGGGTTCTCAGTCTCCTCAGGGAGGGGTGAAGATCCTGCTCTGAGAGGAGGCAAATGCCCGAACCTTCCCGATTGTCCTCAAACTACAGCAGTGGGACATTGAACGGCACTTCCTCACTACGTTGCACCTGTCTGAAGCTGAAAGCTGCTCCGCTCACATAAAAGACTCCTGCTGCCTCGAGCTAACATGTCATCTCCTAGAAAACAAGTGAAGCTCCTACTGCACCACCCACGGGATCTGACAGTTTTAGGTATCTTGATGAATGATGAAATAGTTTAATTCAGTTTTATTTAAAGTGCCAATTCATTACCTTGTTATGTCAAGACACTTTACACAGTCATAAAAGAAGAGAGACAGTGAGAAACAGGTCCCAGGGCAAAACTCCACTAATGAAAAGGTGTGGTTGTATAGTTGTTCCAATCCAAAGCGTTGTTAAAAAGTGGATTAACAGAGTATTTTTCCCCCCTCTAAACTCAAACAGCGCTGCTGCAGTTTTAAGGGAGAGCTTGGATAACGCAGAGCTTTATCTCTTACAGCAGAGCTGGATTGTGCTTGAAATCACAGTAAAACAATTTTCCATGCCGAGAGCCCATCTTTTCTTTTTTTTTTGAGAACAGATTTGGATGTGGGGACTTCAGCAGTTGCTGCCTTCATCGATGTTATTCTTACCTCTTTGTAAATAAACTGATCCTTATCCGATCCTTCCGATGCCGGGCTTCTCATAGATATGATATTCTCAGGCTAGATGTATCTCACATCGTAGTTGTTCATTTTGAGTTGAACCCACACCCTGCTGTTACTCATTTTTGGTAAACTGATAATGTTGTGGTATGTTGGAGGGTTTGGGTTATTGTGATGTGGCCAATGAGGATCTTACAGAACAGACTTCTTGTCTACTACTGAATGCGCTGCTTCAATGCCCTCAATATGAGAGCTCCTGCTCCAGGGGGCTTATAAATGGTGGGAAAATGTAGAAAAGAGATCCAAAGCAATAATACTAGTCAGTAGTAGTATATTTAGAAAGATACACAGAGCTTGCACTAAATGTCTTCAGTTTTTGCTTGATTTGACATATAGGAGCTGTTACTGTTTTTGTAGTGTTTGGATGCTCTTTCTCATTGTTTCTTTGATTAGATAAGAGTTACTGGTCGAGACTGTGCCTGGGGTGTTTGGATGCAGTTTCACTGCTACTGATTCTGTGTTTGGACTCCAAACTGTGCCTGAGCTGCAATAACCTTTGATTCTTTTGAGCTTTTTTCTCTCTCGAACAAATAAAAAAAAAAAGTATTTCTGTGCTTACGTCCCTCCCTCACTGCGGCAGGTGATTAATATGTAAAAACACTAATCAAAACTGTTTTATTTTTTTTTAAGCTCTTTTATTTCATGTGCAGGTGGTTTAAGAAATAATACATGCAATTGGTGGCATGTAATCATTAATAAGATATGACCAATTTGACTTAAAAAAGTTTATGAATTTTGGACTGAAATTCCCTCAGAATAATCAGTTCTGCCCAAAAGTCAGGCGTTTATTGCATTTGATCAAAATATAGCTTTTGGAAATTGCCAGGTTTGAATAAAAACAATCTAGATATATCTGGGCTCACTAAAGGTGCGGGTTACATAAAAGAGTGACTTTAGAAATGGCTAAATAGTCATTATTTGGGCTACATACAGCAGCGCTGACAGAGTCCAGACCTGAGAATGGAGCACAGGTCTGTTGAACCCTGGTCAGCGCAGCTCTGAAACAGCAGTCACAGGCAAAAGGACGACAGTCACTGGTAGTAGTTACAGATTTACACGTCTGCTTTAAATTCGGTGGCCACTAATTGGGATTTGCTGACCGGTTAGTGTAGTAATTAGAAGCACCTGTTGTGTACAAAAATCTGGCATTCAAAGTAGCCATTCGGTGCAGTATCAAAACTGTGTTTTGTTTTGTTTTTTAATTACTAAAATCTATAAAAGAACAGCAAATCGCACATCAGCATAGCCACCAAAACAACTCCACAATCATACTGTGTGATAAGAAAAGGTGCTCTGAAAAGGGAAAAAAAAAAAACATGTTTGAAATTGGAGACATTATATATATGATGACAACAGCGGACCTTGTCATTGTAAGTGAATTGATGATATCTGTGTCACTCCATCGACTTGCTTCCGTTGAAGTCGCTCTGGGAGTCTACTTCCTCCTCTGACATGTCCTCGACTACCCTACGGCCTCCGCCCATACGTCGAGGTGTGCTGCCAAAGGAGGGTTCGTTCCCACGCCTGAAAGAGAGAACGGCTGCAGAGTGAGAGGAGCACTGATGTGAGCGTTTCTGAGCTGGCTCGGGTCGATCTGAAAGTCAGTGTGGGTGTGGATCAGATACAGGATTCACAGGTAATGCTTCAGACACAGGTAAGCACGCCAGTTCGCTCGGTAACTCATTTGACTCAGGAAAATGAGTTTGGTTTGCAGCAGCTAAACCAAGCACCGAGGGAAATATGGCCGCCAGTTTTGAAACCGATGCGAAGGAGAAGACTTGGTTCGTTCTCGTTTTCTCGTTTGCTGCAGAGCCATATTTGTCTCAGTGAAAGAAGTGAGAATTAAAAATGTGCAGGGGAATGAGAAGTTATGCCAGGTTAATTGGAAGTGGTGATGGGGTAACTTTTAGGAGCAGAGGTACCTGCTGTATTACTCCTTGGGTTCGGGGTTGCCTCTGGAATAGAGATGGACATGGTTGGTCTGTTTGTAGGTCTACAGCACTAAAATGTCAACGTGCCTAAACATGTTTACACCTCTCAATCATTGTTTGTTTTTACATCTTTACAGAGTCATCCTCTAACAAACCCATTTAACCCTCTGCTCTTTTCTTCCAGTGGGATCTGTGAAGAAAAGCAGATGAACGGCTGCGACTGAGATGACACGCTGACGCTTCATCCCTTCATCCTACCTGAGTTTGCTCTTGAGAGAGTTGACTTCGCGGCCCAGAGCATCCGCAGTCTCTGTGGCCTCATCCAGCTCCCGCTGCAGCTTTCTGCGAGCAGCCGTGGCTCGCTGGGACTCCTCCTCCGACTCCTCCAGCTGCCGCTTCAGCTGCTTCACGCGAGCGTTCGACTTCTCCGCCTGGCCGGCAACCAAAGGTAACGGGCAGGCTTCATTTTTGCTTCCACTCACATTTATCTATACAAGCTTGTGTCAGTGCGAAACAAAAACACAAAGTGCAACCGTACCTGGTCTTTGTACTGCTCTGCCTGCTTTCTCTCGTCCTCCACTTGAATCATCAGATCCTTCATCTTCTTGTCCTTCTGGCGTAAACTCTTTGCCGATGCCTGCTTCTCCCTGGGTTTTATACGATGCAAAAGCAATAAGCATCATCCATCGATTATGCTTCCAAATCCATGGCAGGAAATCAAAGCTATTTGACCTGTTCTCCTGTTCCAGCTGCTCCTCCAGCTGTGCTACCTTTGCCTCCAAAGCAGAGATGGAGGACTTGAACTTGGATTTAACCTGGTTCTCCATCTCCTGGAGTTTGGCTTTAAGCTCCTTGTTCTGGCGCTCCAGCTGTTGCCGGGCGCTCTCGTTCTTCTGCGAAGTGCTGCGCTCCGTCTGCAGCTCATTGTTCAGCTGATCCACCTTTGGAATGAACGGGTTCAGAGAGAAGTCCCGACGCTCTGCGCTTGCTTCGACGGCTCATGAAGCTGCTGTTCCCCTCACCTGCTGCGAGCTCTTCCTCAGCCTGTCATTGAGGAGCTCCATGTTGCCCTGCTCCTCTTCCAGCTCCTCCTCCAGCTGGGTGATCCTGGCTTCCAGACGACGTTTCTCGTCTGCCAAGGCTGACCTGCAACAGTGACGCCAAATGTAACCACGATTCTCCTCCTTAGATCACCGTAGAGACAAAGCCCAGAATAAAACCGCCACCCACTTTCCAGAGGCATTGCTGGCCAGCTCGTCGGCCAGTTCATCTCGCTCGGCCTCGGCCTGCTTCCGTGCCCTCTCGGCTGCAGCCAGGTCCTGCAGGAAGGACAAGCCTGACCTTAGGTCTGCGATGTACCGCAAGTTAACGCTCTGTTTAGGATCAAACGTGTGACCTCCTGCAGCTGCATGAGCTCAGCTTCCAGGCTCTTGGCTTTCTTCTCGCTCTCCTTTGCGGTGCTCAGCACTTCCTCTCTGGCAGCGCGGGCATCGTCCAACTCCCTCTGAAAGTCCTTCATCTGGGCCTGGAGCGAAGAAGACAAAGAGACAGCAGTAAATGTGTGTTTTTAGCGTGTTAAACCATAAAATAACAGATTTTTTTTTTAAATTAATACCCTCTCACCTGGAGCTTGCGCAGTTGTTTGATGGCTTCGTCCCGTCCCTTGCTGGCTGTCTCAATCTGTCCCTCCAGATCCTTCATGTCTGTCTCCAGCTTCTTCTTGGCTGCTGTTGCCTGAGCCCGCTGCTTACGCTCATCCTCCAGCTCGGTCTCCAGCTCACGGACCTGAAGTCAGTGTCCGTGGTTATTTAAAGACCAGTCTGAAAGGCTCCACAGATGTTTGAAACACATCTTTTTAGGGTGATATTCCCATGTTTCTTTTCACTGACCTGTTTGATAAGTTGTCTCTTTTTCTCTTCTCCCATCTCGTCCCGCCCCTGTAGGTCCCTCTCAAACTGAGCCTTCAGCGCCTGCATGTTGACCTCCAGTCGCAGCTTGGCATCCTCGGCTGCCTGGAGCTCGTCCTCCAGTTCCTCCAGCTGAGTCTTCATCTCTTCCACCTGGGCCTCCAGACCTCGCTTGGACTTCTCCAGCTCATGGACCTGCCGAAAGTGCGTGAAGGAATTGAACATTGTATTTACGCAAATAACACCCTTTAATTTCTTTAACCTTTAAAAAAAAAAAAATCAGTGAATGTTTCCACCTACATTCTTCCCGACATCATCCTTGGAGCTGATCAAGTCTTCCATTTCGATCCTCAGAGCCTTGTTGGCCCTCTCCAGCTCCTCTCTGGAATCCTGGGCTTCTTCTAGAGCCCTAGCCAGGGACAGGGCTTTGGTCTCCTTTTCTCTGGCCTCAGCTTCAGCCCTGTCTCTCTCCTCCGCATATTTACAAGAGATACTTTTCTCTTCCGCCAGCATCTACAGACGGGAGAGGGGGGAGAAGAAAATGTCCATTACTACTGCAACATATGGCGTTTCTGTTTTAAAAGGCTTTTTATATATGAACTGACCTGGTCAAACTTCTTCTGCTTCTTCTCCAGGTTGGACACAATCTGTCTCTGGTTGTCCAAGTCCATCAGCGTGTCCTCCAGCTCCTGCTGTAGACGGTTTTTGGTCTTCTCTAACTTGTCATATGCAGATGCCTTCTCCTCGTACTGGGTGTTCGCTGCGTCCAGGTCTCTCTGCAGACGTTTCTTACTTTCCTCTAACATCTCAGCATTTGCCGTCATTTCCTCTAATTTCTTCTTTGAGTCTGATAACTGTGGATAGAGAGAAATTTGTAAAACGTGAGACTAAAGGGCATTTTGATTGTCTGCATTAGTGACCAGTAGTCTGACCTGGATGTTGAGGGTAGACACATGCCTCTCCACATTACGCTTGGCCTCCATCTCTTCTTCAAGCTGCTCCTGCAAACTGTTTTTGTCATCTTCTGCTTGCCGTAGTTTCGTAGAGAGCTGCAGTTTCTGACGCGTCTCCTCAGCCAACAGTTCCTGTTGTGACAAATTAATATTTAGTAAAGAAGAATCACAAAAGATGTTGATTGCACTGTGAGCTTTTAGCCTCTTTTATTTTGATTTACCTGTGTGTCCTGAAGTTGAGAGGTTATGCTGCTGACGTCTTTGCTCAGTTTGATGTTCTTGCTTTCGGCTTCATTCAGTAGGTTGGTTACGCTCTCTAGTTCAATCTGTATTCAGACAAAGTCGAGTTTTATGGGATGTTTTTGTGGAGAATTACATTTTTGCTCAGTTCTGAGGTAATTGTTGAGAGTTATTTACAGTGATCTTAGAGCAGCGCTCTCCCAGCTCTGCTTTCTGCTTCTCGCTGTCGGCGAAGCGAGATTGTAGATCTGCCACCTGACCTTCCAACTTCTTCCTCTTGTGCTCCCCATCTTGCTTGGCCTGGACAAGGGAGCGCACCTCCATGGTCAATTCTGACGTCTCCTTCTCCAGAGCTTGTTTAGCCTTCTCCAGGTTTGACTTCACCTGAGCGGAAGAACATACAGGAAGTGTAACGAAGTAATTAAATAAAAATGTGATGACACCTTAACAATCACAGTGCTGGACGAAATAATGCAGGCCTACTCGTTTGGACTGCTCCAGCTGCTCTGTGAGCTCCTCCACAGCCTGGGTGTGTTTCTGTCTCATTTCATGGACCTGGGCTTCATGGGTCCTGTTTTCCTCCTCAATGGCTCTCTTCAACATGGTCACTTCCTGCTCACGTTTGGCCCTGGAAGGTTAACTTATGTGGGCGTTGCTTCCATTTTAGACATGTACACCTGCTTTATTTCATCGCTTACAACATGGTGCAAGTACCTTGATTTGCTGTAGTGTCCTGTTAATATGAATGTTTTTATGGTTTTGTATTTAAATATTTGATCAATTACCTTAGTTCCTGCTGTGTGGCAGTTGTGTCTAAAGTGTCCTCCAGCTCTGACTTGAGGGCTTCAAGCTCCTCTCCGAGGTCCCTTTTAATCTTCTCAGCCTTGTTCCGAGCTGCCCGTTCAGAGTCGAGATCCTCTTGCAGGTCAGAGATGTGTCCCTCCAGTTCTCTGATCTTCTTCAGAGCATTGTTCTTTTGAGCCATCTCGTCTTCTAATCTGTGAGCAGATATGTGTCAGCTTGAGTGAAATTATGAATAACAGAAGTTACATGTCAATATGCCATACAGACATTGTCAAGATATGCATATTGTTGTGACCACAAATCTGCCCAAACTTGAAAAACTGCTTGATCAATCGTAGAAGGAGGCAAGGGAAACTCGATTCCTCTTGTTTGCCAATTTAATTGAGTAATGGATTAGGAATAGGAGTAGGAATAAAAATAGGAATAGGTTGATAACCTTGAAGATAAACAGAACATACTTTTGTATCCAATTTTCTTGCATAACACTTGGTAGTACAAACATTAGGCAACAGATAGTGCAATCATGAATATGAATATATGAATGAATGGATATGAATATGAGAATGTTAATACCAATTCATACCAATACCAATTAACCTTATATGTTTTTAGACAAATCAGTAACTTAAACATTTAGTTCTGCTTTTGTAACTTTTTGAGGACGTTACCTGGCTAAGGCATTCTGTAACTCTTCCTCCTTCTTCGCAAGCTGGGCCTTGAGCTCGGCAATCTGGGCCTGCAGGTCGGCGATCTGCTCCTGCAGGTCGTTCGACTCTGCCTCTAACTTGCGCTTGGCCTTGTCAAGCTCTTGGCGACACTTTTCTTCCTTTTTCAAGCGCACTAGAAGCAGAGAAGAGAAAAAAAAAAAAATCAGTTTTTCCTGACATGATAATTCTGTAATGATATCATATTTCCATCCAGTCAGTTACCCTCTAGTTCAGAGATCATTGACTCATGTTTGTTTTTGAGCTTGGTGAGGTTCTTTGACTTCTCCTCCTCTTCCGCCAGGTTGGTACTTATATCAGCAATTCGATCCTCCATCAGTTTCCTTTCCTACAAACCACCAATTTGGTCATTGACTTAACTAATTATAGCTGAAGTTGTGTGTCATGCATCTGTTGGACCCATAAACAGACAGAGCAGTTTGCCTGTACCTTCAGCAGCTTGTTGTTGTGGTCCTCCATCACCAGGATCTCATCCTCCAGCTTTTTGATCTTGCCCTCACAAGTCACTTTTTCGAGATGCAGCTTCTGGCGAGCATCTTCCTCTTCTTCTAAATGTTCCTCCAATTCCTACATGACCAATAGCATGTCATTATTTTTTTTTAAACCTTTTTTCCCTTATAAAAGAAAGCTGTGCATAGTGAGCAAAGAACAGCAATATAACCAGACGAAAAAATAAAGGAAACATGCAGGATTTCATACCTGCATCTGTTGCTGCATCTTTTTCTTGTCTAGTAACAGTGCCTGAGCGCGTTCTTCCTCGTCATCCAGTCTTGCCTCCATCTCATGTAGGATCTCCTCCAGCTCCTGTTTCTTAGCAGCCAATCGAACTCTCATCTCCTCAGCTTCTGCAAAAAGCTCTGTTTCTGCCTGGAGTTGTTCCTGCAATGCATTTCTCTCCTCCACAACCTATGGCAAAAAGACGAAAAACAATTGTGTCCAAGCTTAAACAGCAGCTCATTCTTCTTTTCCTTCTTCCGCAGACTTTATCCATTACCGACGTGTGCTTCAGTATGATCTCCTTCAGCTCGGATTCAAATTTCAACGACACTTCTTTGGCTCTCTTCAGCTCTTCTTCCTTCAGACTCATCTCCTCCTCCTGTCGTGTCACTTGCAGCAGAGGTTTAACCTGTAGTTGAGAAAGGTTGGACAACATAGTATTTTTAAAAGCATTTGATCATTAAAGAATCAAGTAGTTATTCCAACTAATGATTATATGAAAGTAACTGTAAAAAAAAAAAAAAAAACTGTAAAAGACTGATTATTTGTGCATTCTTAGGACAATGATGAGCTGACCTTTGTAAAGAGCCTCCACCACTGCCAGTTCCTGAGTTTGAGGTAGGCGGCACAGTTCCTCTGGATCACCTTCATGGCTGTGAGCTGCTGTTGCCTCTTGGCAAAAGCCCTGGAGCAAACAAAAACAGTGAGACCAACACACACTGTTTGAAAGACAGGAAAAAACACAAACTTGTTCGATTTTTACCAAATATTACGGAATAAAATGTGTAAAACAAGGAGATAAAGCTTCAATCTAATATGAAATTATAACGTAAGAATAGTCAATGTATAGTTTTTACTGAATAGTAGGACGCTGTCATAGAATAAATGGTAAATTAAAAAAATGAATGATGGGATTTGGCTTGTGATATCATACTTCCTAGCCAGGAAACCTCTGGCCTGGGCCTGGAAAGCTATGATGATCACGGTGATCTTCAGATCTCTCTCCTCCTCCAGCTGGGCCAGAACTCCTGTGCGGAAGAAGATCTTGCTCTGTCCAATCCTGTACAGGTTAGGGTCCAGGTCCAGGTGCTTGATCTGAAGAACAGGAAAAGAGAGCATTATACCCAGTAGGAAGTTTGTTTTTAAATGAATGTAAATATGTTGAATAATTAAGTGTGGAATTCTGAATGTGTGTTTACCATGAGACAGCAGGCCTGTTTACCATCCATGAAGCCTTTGGGAATAGCACTAGGAGTCAGGATCTCATATCTGTCACACAAGATCACAGAAGTGTGAGATTCTCTGTAAAAAATACACTAAAGAAGTTAGCAGGCTCTGGACATTCCACACACCGCTGGCGGAACTCCTGGAAGACGATTCTGTTGGGGAAACCTTGTCGGCAGATTCGGATCCCCTCCAACACACCGTTACACCGCAGCTGCTCCAAGACCAAGTGAGCATCCAGCTTTCCAGCCTGAGAAGAACATATTTGTAATTTTATTTCATTTATAATTTATGGCTGGTTACTGTATTATGGACCACTGTAATGCGGAATTTCATTTAATTTTTTTTCTAAAATTATTTCTGTATCTAAACAAAGCAGGCATCAGGGTCAAAGCCTTCGCATTTAAACCACTCTCATGTTTTCTGCAAAACTACGCAACAATGCTCATCTACCCTTTTCTCGTGGTTGGGGATGATGCATCTCACAAAGTTAGGCTGGGTATTGTGCAGTGTGGTCATAAGTTTGGCCAGAGATTCCTTGTACAGTTGTCCGACTGTGCGGAACATCCCCTTCTTGGTCTTTGACGCACTCGGCATCGAGCTGTCTGACATCTTGGCAATTGTGTCGAGACCCACGACTCTGTCAGCTGAAACAGAAAACACAGTTGTCTTTAATGTTGAACAAATGTACTCAAATGTGTTTCGTTCGATGAGTAATTGCATTTAAATATACTGCAGTGGATCTACTATACGGTGGATTTCGTGTGTTCTGCAATCACAAATTTAGGTTGACTGCAAAATGCAGCATTTACTTAGTCACAAAATGTTTGTATTTTTGCATTTTATTCTCAAATATCATTTATTATCTATTATTTAGGACCTTAACATGTCTTAAATGGAGGAGGGAGAGTGGAAAATGTACTTAAAATTGGTCTTACTGTCTTTCCAGAGGTCTTGCACAAACTGGCTAGAAGAGTTACTGAGCAGTGTTGTGACGTTGTCATTCAGGGGGTCCATGTTCTTCGTCAACCAGGCAGTGGCGTTGTAGTCCACCTACAGAGTCAATGATATACGAGTGTTGCTAAATATATCACTAATATATATATATATATATATATATATATATATATATATATATAATTATAAAGGTTTCGTCATACTCACCTTCCCAGCATAATGTAACAAAGAAAACTCTGTCTTGTCTTTCAGTTGCTTAGACTTTGCAAATTTGACGTGGTTTCCTTGTGTATTGATAAGTTTTTCAACAAAAGACACATCTGTAGCTTTGGGGAACCAGCACTCTTCATCCAGGAGGGCCAGGATGCCTGGAGGGTTGTTCTGCAGAAAAACGCAGTCAGTTCTAAGTTTCCCCCCATTGAGTATTCGTTCAGAGCAGTGGGACACGCCATCCTTTCTGCAGCATGAATTCATGCTCTCAAAGAGAACTCACTGGCCTCTCGATGAGTTCAATGCAAGGCTGAAGATCAAGGCCGAAGTCGATGAAGTTCCACTCGATGCCCTCCCTCTGGTACTCCTCCTGCTCCAGGATGAACATGGTGTGGTTGAACAGCTGCTGCAGCTTCTCATTGGTGTAGTTGATGCAGAGTTGTTCAAAGGAATTGTCCTGTAAGAGAGACCAGTAGAAAACTATAAAGATTTGTCCACTTAAAAAAATATTCCTGATGAATATACCTCAAAAATTTCAAAACCAGCGATGTCGAGGATTCCCAGGAAGGAGGCGCCCTGGCGTTTGGTCTTGTCCAAAGCTTTGTTCACTCGAGACAAGATCCAGCGGAAGAGTCGCTCAAATATAGCTTTAGCCAAAGCTTCAACTGCAAAATCAGCCTGTCATATAGCAACACACAGGAATTGAGGCATCAGAGGGAGATAAATTGTGATTTGAAGCTGGTACGTTCTGATATAGTGTGCAGTGTGACGTGCCTGCTCTTTGGTCTGGGCCTTTTGCACCATCTCTCTGCCCACTTTGATTCGAGGGGTCAAGATGGCACGGGTGAAGTCTGTGACGTTGATTCCCTGCAGGTGACACACCTTCTGGGCAGCTACAGAAAGGAAAATATTGAGCCAGGTTATTTTTTTTTTATTTTTTTTTTAAATGAAATAACTTCTAAAAAAAAACTAAATTCTACGCTAGGTAACTTGGTGGACAATAAGGTGAGAACAGATTCAGATCTTACCAGTGTTGTCCGGCATGGTGGCCTGCTCCTGGTTCCTCTCTTTCTTGAACTCAATGTTTCCCAGTTGCATGACTGTGGAGCACACCTTCAGGATATCTGAAACACACGCGTGACAATTACAGAAAATGCAGACGCTCCCTAAGATGACCAGCTGCATTGATTAAAGAGGAGTCGAATCGGCGCTTTTCACCATTTCTCTCTTCTTCACTGAAACCCATGATGTTCATAGCTTCCATGGTTTCATCATACAGCTCATCATCTTGCTGGCCAGTGATCTGAACATGGCCGTCACTCAGGAAACGGTAGTTACTGAAAGGTTCCAGAAGAAGCTCCTCTGAGGAAGCAACACAATGAACAGACTTTAAGGAACTTTATTATCGTTTGAAAAGACTTTAAAAACGCAACGCTTAAACAAATCGGGCCTCTCTTTGTAAACCCGGATGATAGATTTGAGAAGACGTAAATATAAAGAAACTCACCGCGCAGTTTGTCCTTGGCACCAGCAATCATGTAGTAGAAGATGTGAAAAGCTCTCTCTGTTTTAGCCTGTCTGATACAGCGAGACTTTTCCAAAAGGTCTGACAGGGTTGGGGGTTAAAGAGTACACATGCAGTCCGAATCAGAGGGTTCCAGGGTTCAAGCAGTCATGATCAAGAACGGGATTCACATTCTGATGGTAATTCTACAATGGCCTTGTATATCTTTTTGCGAATGAAAGGCATGCTATTGCATTACAAACACATCCCACAATTAGGGGCGCTAACGCGACAGGATACAAGTCTCTATATTGGCTCCAACAATGTAGCCAGTGACATCAAAGTTGATCCGGATAAATTTACCCTGTGGAAGAAATAAGGGGAAAAAAAGCAATTTAAATTTGTACGCAATACAGATAAAATGTGTTCTGAATAAAAACAACAAACTCACAAATCTGGAGGAATTGTCATTTTTGATGGTCTTGGCATTTCCAAAGGCCTCCAGGATGGGGTTGGCCTGCAGGAGCTGTTTCTCCAGCTCCCCCTAGTGACAATATTGACATAAAGACACATTATAATACACTTTGAGGATGTAGCGTATGGTGATTGATTGAGGTGGATAATGTCTGGATAAATATTAATGAAATATGAAGTAAGAAAATAAAGAAATGCATCTTTGGTGAAATATATTAATTCTGCCAATTATAATATGAAAACAGAAACAGGGAATTCTGGGTCAGACGTGGCCTCCTAATAACATTAACATTAACAAAACACGAAGAACTTCAGGACTCTTGTTAAATCAACATTCAGCGGGTCAGCAAATTAAAGTGATTTTGATTTTCAAATTAATTCCAGCATGACTGCAGAGCCTACAGGCTCTTACGAAGATCGGGGTGACGGTTGGCAAGCGAGGCAGACACCCTGTCACTTTACGTTAAGGTAATCCAGCCGATCAAAGTGGTCTGCGTCAGTCAGGTTTCAGAGACCTCTACTTTAAATACACACAAGCGTAACAACACTACCGTCACCTTACCTGTAAGTGAGCTAAAGTTGTGTAGTGGAAAAGGTCTATTAACAAGGTGAGACCGGTGAAATGGCGAAGCCCATAAAGGATGTGTTTTCAGTTATTACACAAATGCAAATTCAAAGAAGTGGAAGAAAAGAACCAGGCCAGATACAGACCAGCTGAAGAGGTGCAGGTCAGACAGAGCTGGCAGTGCAGACAGGAGCACCTTTGTCATTCTGGACACTGAAGGGAAAGAGAAAAGACAAAAAAAAAGCACAGCGAGATAGCGAGAAAGAGCGTGAGGAAAACTCTTCACCCAGTATTTCTTTTCAGGTGAGTTCCCTAGAAACTGCAACCAGGCCGCGGGTTACTGGGTGAGCCTTGCGACACATACAGCACCGCGTCGAAATCCCGACCTAGCGAGGGCGCAGGATTCCCTCTCAGGCATGTGAGCCCTTTCAGAAGCAGTTTCGAAGAAAGGGTGTCTGGGCTTTTTACAGTGTTGAGAAATTTAAGAACGCTTCAACACAGGACACCCAGAAACAAACTCCAGGAAAGAAGCTTGGAAGATAGGCAGAAGCAGAGGGAGGAGAGAGGTGGTTGTGTTTGACAGACAGATAATGGACATGCTCACACCGTGGTTTAATGAACCGTGAGGGACTCTTTCACTGCCACAGAAGCTCCAAATTCTTCTCTGATGGCAGTGAGAGGGTGACACAAATCCTAACCATTATAAACCAGTTCGTTTATGCAGCAGACGTCCTCCACCAGACCTTTGAGTCGATGCCGGGATGACGATCATGCAGACGAAATCAGTTTCTAACTAATGTTAGAGAAACACCTTCAAACTCAAGAAGATTTGGGATCTAAAACTGTGGTGTAAGAAGACACAGCTACATACTTAGAAGGGGAAAAAAAAAAATCGAACTCGGTGCCACACCATGAATCCATGCATTTATCTAACCCCAAGAAGAAATAAACACAAACACTACACACAAGAACACACTCCAGGCATTCCCCTTTACTCACGTAGGCAAATTGCGATCCTGATTGTTGCTAGTCGGAGGAAATGGCGATATACAGGGTTAAACTGGGCAGTTTCCTACACATGGTTAAGACTGAGGGAACTGGCTGACAGATAAGAAATACAGCCTGATGTCTGCGCACTAATACTTACAATACTGCTGTCCTTCTTGCCTTTGTGCGAGGACGCCACCATAGCCAGATACTGGATGACCTTCTTAGTGTTCTCTGTCTTCCCAGCACCAGATTCTCCACTAGAGTGGGGAAAAAAAGGGAAAGAGGGGATTAAATGATGCAGCGAGATAGAGAAACAGAACGGGAGACGATAAGTAGCGCTGGCCGGTGCTCTTTCACAGGTCAGTAACTCAGTTTAATTGAATAGAAATCATGTGCAGCAGGGAGATAATTGCACCAACATCTGACAGGAAGCATAATGTTATTGTCCAAGCTGACATACTGATCTTCATATTCCCAAATCCTTTTAACTAGCTATCATATTCCACGTTTGTGGGAAAAGGCTGACTTTACTGACGAGGTATTACAAATTGTAATAAAGAAATAAATGCAGGTTACCAAGGCATTTATTCTTTGTCATAAATTGGGATGAAGTGGCAAATTATCAGTTGGTATTTAAACATTCATTCAATAAAACTGGGGCTCCTGACACACAGATACATCCTTACACAGCGGTCCATAAAAGGAACAGGCTGCTTCTTGATAAGAATATAATCTTTAGCTGCAGATTGACCATCGGTACAAGTTTCATTACTTCATTACTGCGTTTACAGACTCAAGAACAAAGGAAAGGCTCTTTAGTTTATCTGTAGTTCTACTTTATGAAAACTCTGAAGGGTTTGATGAATTAGGACATCTCGAAGAGACAGAATTCTTTATTCTACATGGGATATTTTCAAGTCCTCAACAGGACCAGACTGTCAAGCCGCACTATTTATCGTTGTATGTTACAGATGTTATAATTCTCTTAGAATCATCACACACACACACACACACACACACACATAATGAATCAAATAAGGAAACTTGTGACCCTGCGGTAATTAAATGTCACCAAGTCACATTTACTGGCTCACAGCTATTTTCCATGGCAAGATTTGTGTTAGAAACAATCACAAAAGAATAAAACAAACTCTCACTTGGAAAAATAAACCAAGGGCAGCAGGACACAGTCTGTTTCCTTCTCTCAGACTATTGTTTCTTTCATATCAATGTCTGTGTAGATTCTCACTCATCCAGGTCATAGTTATCCAAAGTAGATCTCTCTGTGTCAACTGGACTGAAAGGTTTCTTTGAACACGTTTCGCCCTCTCTCCAGAGAGCTTCTTCAGTTCTAAGTTTGCTGGGGCAGAGCTTGAAAATATAGCCCTGTGGACCATCGGCATGTTAATGGCCCGGGTGGTCACCTGAGAGTCCTTGGCAGGTTTAAACCATCTTTAAACAGAGGTAGTGGACTAAGGCACTTTCTGTCACCCACGTACAATGCAGTTCTCCACTCTTTTCGTCAGCATTCCAAACATTCACGCTGTTTGACCAGACCTGGTGACTCATTAACATGTGACCCAACAGACAAAGGGAAAGCACCCCAACCAAAACTAGGTGAATGACCCTGCCAACCACCCTGCCAAGGACTCTGAGGTGACCACCCGGGCCATTAACATGCCAGTGGTCCACAGGGCTATATTTTCAAGCTCTGCCCCCAGCAAGCTTAGAACTGAAGAAGCTCTCTGGAGAGAGGGCGAAACGTTTTCAAGGAAACCTTTCAGTCCAGTTGACACAGAGAGATCTACTTTGGATAACTTTCATATCAATGTAGAGTATGTACCTGTCTATAGATAACAGACCAGACAGAATCACGAATTCAAGATGCCATATATGAACCATTAAAGATAATAAAAATAAACCTGCATTTAGTTATGATGTCATCATTTGTTTAAGTTGCTCTTTATGTCACAAGATTTGCCGTTTTTGTACGGCTGCTATAAATCAGCCCACATCTGTGTGCACTTCTCTGTACAGTCCAGCGAGTGATGTAAACATTCCCACACACTTTAAAACAGGAAATCCCGAGAATTAAAACAACGCTTCTTCCGTGACAATTTATGAACAAATACTCCTCGTCAGGGTATGGAGAGGCTGATGGAGCCTGATGGGTTGCTATAAAAACAATACTTCCAAAGAACATGCAGCACAGTTCAGGGGAAGATCATCATACATGACATTCCATGTATCACATTTCTCCCATATAAGGCTCTGGGCTGAGTCCAGCTGGAGCCGAAATCTGACTGTGCGACCGTGCGGATCTGACTAATGGAGCACACAAAGGAGTCACATCAATTCTGCTTATGTCATTTAGCAAAACGGTGCTACACGTGTATTAGCTTTCACCCTTGTTGAGCTAATACACACAGCAGGGACACAGCAGCAAACATTTTCTACTTCTTCAGGACCAGGAAGTGGTCTAAAAATACACATGAGGAATTTCCTAACATCCTCACAACTGATATGTTGACACGTGCAGACTTTGTGGCACTCAACGGTTCATTTACAAAAAAAAAAAATAATAATTTTATTGCATTTCTGTTTCAGGTTCCACTACCTTTAAATCACAGTTCAGTGCAGAAATTCCAAAGCCATCCCTCTGCTGATGTGAGCATGCCACACATTTTTAGAGAAGGTAGAGATAAACAGTGCAAACAGTGGGATAGTCAGTACCTGAGGGTGAATCTTTATCAGAGCAATGTGTTCATTTCAAACTAAGGTAATGATTTCAGCCGAGTCGAGGCGAGTAATCTGCACAGTCTATTTCTGAAATAGCGTCGAACATACAAGTTATTGGATGTATTAACAGCTTCATGTGAATTTTCAACAATTTCTGGTCAGTGGAAGATCAGGTTCTTCCTGTCAGACAAAACACAAAGGTTGTTTGTCTCTGGACACCCCCAAAGGTCTCTATAATGAGTTTAAAACAAGTAAACAAACAAAATGATGGCAGAACATTTAGATAAGCTAATCTGGTTCTCCCATCAGGATCGAGGGCATAGTTCCCTAGCAAGGGACTGAGAGGATTGCAAGGCTCTCTGGGAGAGCTGCTAATGAAATTAGCGCTAATCCAGTTAGGCGGCACTCGAGTACAGGACAATTCGCTGCAACATAATCGGACTAATTTCACCTAAGAGTGTTAAAAAAAAAAGCAAAAATGTGTTTTGTGATGAATGACAGGGTGCTAAAGGGCTCAGAGGTGTATCTCACTGATGTTTGCACAATCATTATGTAACCGTTCTGCAACTTGTACACAAGAGAGTCTGTTTAGCGCTGACGTGACTCATGGGTTTTTTTACTTACGTGCAAAGGATGGACTGGTCCTCACGATCTGTAAGCAGAAAAAAGGAGGGTTTATAATAGATGGATTTCATGGAATTTCTTCACAAACGTACGGTGCTGAGGCAACTCATAAACTTGTAATTACTGTGGCAGCTTTGCCAAGGTGAAAATGAATAATAGTCGATGTAGATTCCCTAAAATATTAGTCACACTAATCTTTGCGTGGGGGTAAACTTATGTTCTTTTTCTCTTTGGGCTGGTTTTCCCACTGTAATTCTTCATGTGCACACAACATGAAGTCTGGCTCCTCTCTTTATTTCCAAATTAAGTCAGAGCAAGAAACGGAGGAAGTAAATCTGGGAGGTGCCGTTATCGTAAACGAAGACACATTTTCACGTGTGTTTATTTGGAAGGGTCAGTGGTTCTGTACCTGTTTGGGAAACCCCACAAATAAAACAACAGCATTCCTCTCAGAGGAGTGTAAATTTATTACCAATGAGAATTTCATTTTTTTTTTCTCCAAAGCTTAAGTGCAACTTTAGAGGAATGAGATCTTTGCCAAGACTGATGGAGGAATGTTACAAAGTCTTTGCAAGTGTTATCTGGATTTACCAGTTATGCACCACTTCCGTGTGAACTGCTTAGAATAGACCAGTAGCTGAAGAACATCTTGTATCATTTGTCACTATTTCATGTGGGAAACGCTGCTAATGCACCCACAACAACCACTGCCAGTCACAATGTTACACAAAACAGGCACATGTGCTGATTAGGGATTTTCCTCCGGAAAGGATCATTTAAAGCATGCCTATTCAAGACCGGAAGACTCCCCTACAGCTTTAATGTGGATTTTCACTGTCATCTGTAACAGTTTTGTTACAGATGACAATGAAAATCCACATTCGATCCCCTTTTCAGCCTCAAGAATGAATGAGAATGTAAATCTGATCTGGTTTAAAGACAACACCAGTATCCTGATCTTTAAAAACAAGGGTGTGTGTTTAAAAGCATCTTAAAAGTCGATCTTGGGGGATGACTTTTATCTAAATATTTACAACCTGGTATTTAAATGCAGTGTTTGCCTTCCTACTGTACATGAGTAGACTATGCTGCTTGTGTTGACTTAGCGTTGTCCTGTTATTTCATACACCCTGAACTAAAGCCGATACCTGCCGTGTTAATCAGAAATAACTGAGGATGACCGATTGTGATTGATGGTGGTTCCCTCATGTCGTTGCAGCCGTACGACTTATTCTGCTGTGGTCCGAACAAGCACGCAAACACCTATTAATCCTTTTAGTTCTTGTTGACTTTGTGTTTGTACACAAACCCCGGAGCTGTAAATACAGCCATTTCCTGGACCTTCTCGCTCTCCAAGTGTAGTCTTCAGAATACAAGTAAGACATCTGTGAGAAATGAGTTTGAGTATTTAACTTCAATCTCAATCGATAATGATGACAAACTAAAAATATGGTAATTGTGAAATCAGTCAATTTAGCTGGAAAAAACACACGGCTCTCTGTGGACTTTCTAAAAGTTCTATAGCAATAGCTCAGTCCACAGCTAAGTGACAGCAAAAATGCTACATGTATTTCACACACATGCATACATTCAACATCATAATTGTGCTTTTTTTTTTTAACTAAACAAAAGAAAAAAGTCCTATCCTTTTTTTGCATAAACAAAAATAATGAATATACTGCAGATGAAGACAAGGGAAACCACTAAAACAGGAAGTGATTTACTCTCCACCCATGTCTGAATCCAGATGTCAACTCCTCTGAGAAATCCCCTTCATGTTAACATTGTGTCCAATGGGCATGACCCCCTGCTAGCAGGAGAAACAGTCTGTCTGGGAACCAGGCTGCTCAAAAGCCCAGAGCCTTTACAGTAAGCACGAATCTGGTAAGACCACCATCAACACCTCTGCAAAACACCGACTCTTAAATAGGCCAGAAGTGACTCTTTTGTCCCGTTCGCACCGTCCGGAACTGCTAGATCTGTGAAAGCCTTGAACACACGCCTCTGGTTAAACCGGTTGTCAACCCGTGTAATGTGATTTCATTTCAAGGCTACGGATGAAAGGAATGACCCCTGCGAGGTCGCTGGGATGGTGGAGCCCTCCTACCTTGCATCATGTTCCTGTATGCATTATCAGCAATGGAGTAGATATGAGGGGGGACTTCGTGTCGCTTCTTTCCTTTGTACATTTCGATAATCTTCTCTGAGTAGATGGGCAGCATTTTGTAAGGGTTCACCACCACGCAGAAGAGGCCAGAGTAGGTCTGCAAGAGAGCACGAGTTACATGCACGCGTGAGAGGATTGCTGACTGGATTTCTGAAAAGATGTGCTAGATAAAGATCAGTTCAAAGTATGATGTCATTTATCTCCCTGAAATGGGCCAGGGTTCAGAGTAGACTTACATAAATAAGGCCAGAGTAGTAGCGCTCGCGGAGATTGTGCAGCACGGAGGCTTCATTCAGGCAGGTGAGCTCGGCCATGTCCTCCACCTTGCTGAACTTAGGTGGATTCATCTTCTGGATGTCATCCTTGTTGAGCGTCACCTTCTTCCCATTGTCAGCCAGCTCCACCAGCACCTCATCGCCGTGCTCTTCTTTGATGCTAGCCGCCTCAAAGCCGTGTTTCTCCGATGGGACCCACACCAGCTTCTTGGCCGACCAGTCCGCCTGAGCCATGGGGCTGTTGAGGAGGTCTTTGTCGACGAAGAGGAACTTCTCGTCCTCCGTTGGGGCCTTCTTAGACATCTTTGATTAAGGTGGCAGGCCAACTGTAGGAGCAAATCAGTCAGCAGGTCAAAAGCCATGCAAAATAAAATGAAGCAATATTTGTAGAAAAGTAAAAAGTAAGTGGAAGGAACAAATGTAGGCTGCTGGAGTTTCAGTTTAGATGTTTTTAGAGCTAAATGCTGTATTGAGCCATGTAGTTTATTAATACAGGAGGACCTGCAACTACTGTTTCCTGCAGTTTATGAATATAAATTAAAAAGTTAATATGTTTCCTCCATCGGGGAGTTCCAGACTACAATCATTCTCACAGTGGTCCACGTGCTCCCCCTCTCAACTGTACCCTTTCACATATTCCACAAGGGAGATGAAAATTTAGAAAGACTCAAGCTGGGAAATGTATTTTAATCGACTCGGTGACTAAAGCGAGACGCAATCCCAGTCGAAACATCCCCAAAACGCCAGTAACCCTTGTCATCTGCTCGTCATTAGATGATTGAATGGCTGTCGAATGGACAGCGTTTATGCTTCCTCTGTCTCTCCCTTCCCGTTTCTCTCCGCGGGTCTCCGCTTGGAGCCCTTGGTCTCGTGCTGTGATGACCATATATGGATCCCTTGTCTGGAGCACAACTCTTTTCTGCTGTACTAAACAGCACGGAGAATGAACTCCCAAACAAAGCCCATATAGGGAATAGTATGTCTCCTGCAGGCCTCGTCGTTTACTCCGAAATGATAACAGCGAGACAGTGGGCCTGAGGCAGGGACGGAGCCTTTAAGATTCATACAGTCCTCTAGTGGCATCTTAAATGCAGTGGATAGATGTTTGTTTGCTTCTCATGTCATATGCAAGTTCTTTTGCCAGATATATAAAATATAAAATACAACTATCGTTGTGGACTTAAAACAAGCCAGCATATGTGTGTGTCTGAGTCCTTTTCCTTTAAACCAACGCTTAAACCGCTTAATAATTTAACAGTTCCAAAGCCCTCTGATCTCCTGAGTATTGACTAAAAAAACATTCCTGAATCACTCCTGCCCACAGGCTGCCCGCTGCTCCCTGACCCACCCCCCCCCCGACTCAAACGCAAATTCCTATGCACACCCACTGGCACCGATTGACTTCAGCAGGAACTATGTGAGATGGGCACCAAGCCTCCTGAGAAAGCCTCTAAAAGTAAACCCAAACCAAACTGCAAACAAGTGTCAGACTGATGTTGCGTACATCTTAAATTGCCAGGCTAAACCTGGCTAAACCTTAACATCAGGGAAAGCCTGTTTACCCTAATTTGCAGAAAAAGACAAACATCAAAGCGTTAGCCGCTCCTTCCTTCAGCTCTGTGGATCTCCGCCGAAGGGCTAACGTTTTGACGTTTGTCTTTTTCTGCAAATTAGAGTAAACAGGCTTTTCCTGATGTTAAGCTAAGGCTTACAGTGTTTGCAAAGCCCTCCCGACTGTTGAGTTAACCTGGATTTAGAATCTCTCGGTGCATCTTGAAGACAGCTGAGTGCAGGAGCGATGACAGGCCCATGGAGATAACGCACACACTAGATCCCCCAAGCAGTACGCACACCCCTGCTCTGCTTGGTGGACAGGAAATGGGTGACGCAAAGAGTTTGTTCACATTTTTCACCATCATCTAAACCTTTAATATCATTCAGCTTTGGCAAAGAATGCCAAGCAGATAACACCAAGGCAAAAATATGACTAAAGTCATAAACAAGAGACTTTGTCACCCAAGTAAAACAACTGAGCTGAAGACCGATCGCTGTGGCCTCTTTTATTTCCTCTTTTATTTCACAACCATTCTTCCTGCTATTATCCATGTCACAGATCCGAATCTAGAAATCTTTTTTTGTGCAATGACATGACTTAACAAGTGAGAAATGACCCAGCTGACTCGCAGCTTCCTGAAATTGTCCAACCGAACTTACACCGAGGTCACACCCGAAGCCATGAATTTCCGCCAGATGTGAAAAAAAAAAAAAAAAAAAAAAAAAAAAAAAAAAAAAATATATATATATATATATATATATATATATATATATATAGTTGGAGCTGTTTTAGTCAGTATTATACAGTTAGATATTGGATATGGGTATCCCTGAAGTATCATTTTATTATATCACTAAAAAAAACATTGAAATGAATTGTCAAAACTGGTTTATTGAGCTCCTAAAAAAGTTCTTTGTGAAAACTGTCTGAACTAGGAATAGGAAAAAGACGGAGTTTGACAGACAGCCATATATGGTCAACAGGAAAGGATCCAGTCCAGCCTGGCGTTACGCACACAGACGCACCAGACTCTTCCAATGAATCAACATCGTTTAAGACTCTTTGCATTAGTCTGAAACAATTACTCCGACAAATTTGTGCAGCTTGGCGTGTCAACAACCCCAAAGCGCGGAGTTTAAGCGCAGAACACCTGTCCGGCAACTGAAGCAACGCAAACAACGAAAAGAACACCTTAAACATCTTCAAAAGCGTTAGAAAATGTACAGTCTTCTTTCCAAACGCATGATGACAGAAGTGTGACAAGTGCAGTAATGTGACCACATCGTTCCTCTGTGGTATACTTACATAATGTGAAGAAAGGTGTTTTCGAGGGAGTTTTGGACTTTTGAAAAAAAAAAAAAAATAAATTTAGGGTCTGGAGTTGCGTCGACGGTACTCCAAAAACGAACAGTCCAAACGACCCTCGGCAAATTCAGAGCTTTAAACTGCGCAACGTTGTGCGAGGGTGGAGCTGTCCGAGCCGACCCTCCTCCTCCAGCATCGTCTCCTGCGGGCTGCAGCATCCAGGAGCGGCGTCGGAGGATGAGGACATGCGCACTGCGCAGATGGAGCCCAAACGCTTAAACTGAATAAACTGAAGATAAAAAAAAAAAAAAAGTCTTAGAAATTAAATCTAATTTCTTAAAGAAATTAGAGCTGTATATTAGCTGATATTGAACGTACTATACATAATTTTCTTAAGAGGATTTAAAGTCAAGAAAATGATCTGTATCCACTGTTGGAACTGCCAGAATGGTCTTATCCATATCAATTATCAGATCTAATATAAAACCTTTACTGGACTATCAGATACATAAATGTGTAAAATACAATCCAATAATCCACAAAATAATATAAAAATGTAATATTTACCTCCAATGTCAATAGAGTAGCATTAAAATATATCATATTGCTGCACTGATGTATTACTTTGGCAACTAAAATGTGAGTCATTGAATGTGTTTACTCAGTCTAATTTACATTTTGGATGCACTTTTCACTGCAGACATTTTGAATGAACCTATAATTTATATTAGAACAGGACTGAAAGAAATCTGTACAAAAACAGTCATGTTTGTTACCAGTTAAGATTTAACTTAACTATAGTCTTCTACACAGTATATACTGTGTGATGCTCCAGTCACACACTCTATAGTTTTTTTTTTTTTTTTTAGATTATGCAATCTGCTCCTACTCCTCATAAGGCAAACTGTCTTCAGTGCAGGATTCCCTCTTTGCCATCACCACTCCACGAGAGTCCCCCCTCAGAGCCAAAACTCTTAATTTATTATTAGACTGCATGTGTGCGTTTGTGTGTTTGTTCTAATATGTGTCTATCCCCAAACTTGTTACAGTTTGCTAATACAAACAGCTTGCTCCTGTTCTTCCTCTGCTACATCTGTCCTGTGTCCAGCTTCTCCCCAATGAAACTTCCTATATAAGGACACCAGTCTATGTTCTCCAATAAATCAGGCTGCTGATGTGCACAGTTTGCAGTGTTCTGTGGGTGTGTGTGTGTCACCCAAAGACAGTCCGGGAACGAACATGGAGCACTGTGGGGCTCCCTCTGGACATCACAGGGGCAGGGCCACAGTAAAGAGGGAGACGCACGGGTCGAACCCTCAGCAGGGAGGAGAGCCCATGAGGGGAGGCAGAGGGCCGGATATAGAGTGAGACAAGCAGGAGGAGGACACAGAGCAGCAGATACACTAAACAAAGGGGTCTCAGCATGTGCCATATAAGGACAGTGGCGTCGGGATGGAATCTCGGCAGCTTTCTGCGCTACTTTCAAAGTCGAGTACAGCCGAGGTCCCCGAGTCCCAGTGACTAAATATGGTCCAACATCAGTGTTCAAACAAACAAGATTGTTTCTTTACCTGCAGCAGAGGAGTGGCTTTTATGTAACAAGGGGCCATTTTCTCGCAGCAGTTCTCTCGCACCTCCATCAGCTCAGGACTGTTCCACTTGCTGTCAGAGAAAAGACAATTTTCACATCATTTCATGAGAAGTGTTGCAATGTGTTGCCAAAAGAGGAGCATTGTAGAAACTTCAAGTGCAAGTATGGGGTTTAAACACTTGAGAACAAAACTTTCCTCCCCCCTTCATTTGTCTGAGACAGAATAATCTCTCGATGTCTTTGAATAAAGCTAAATGACAAATGTGAGAAAAGTGTAAAACAATCGCCATATAATAAATAAACTACAATGCAAGACTCTCATACAATATGTTTAATGTTTTTCCTCTCCACTTTGTCCTTAGATGGCTGTCCATTGAGGAGAAATATTATGTTTATGGCTATGCTTGACCCTGGAGGAATGCAGTTGCATTCTAATTTGGGCCCAGGGGTACACACCAGTAAAGTCCACTGTCTTTAAAAAGACCCGCTACATTCAATATTTATTCAGCTGTCTCGTCTGCACGCTCATTTATACAGAGGATAAATACTGCCTATTACAAAGGAAGCTGCCAATACAATAATCCTGTGCTGCTATTTAGCTTTGCCTCTGCTTATATAGTCATTTTAAAGCCTATAGCTAATGCTAATTAACCTAGCACCTCTGGACTACAGCGTTTAAGGTCAGGAATACTTCAAAATATTAAAAAAGAGACTTAACTCTTTTAGTACATGTGTAAATTGAACATCACATTCTTTTTAACTGAACTAAAAGTTGACAAACACATGATATACAATATATGTAATAATAGGTATACATGTTTGGCCAGTGGACACAACACAAACATACAAAACAATGTAGACATAAACAAAGACTGCAGGAATATACAGCATCAGAGATCAGAAACCGCCAAGTGTGTTATCCTACAATGTTAGTCTAATATTAACATTCTGATTTTGGTTATTACAGGGGTCATTAGGTGCCGTCTCCAAAGCAGCACAGAAAAAAATGTAAAAGTAGAGCAAACATGCGATAAGCTACCTAAATAAATGTGAAGATCTCCAATTTGACCTAATATAAACCTGTGGATTATGGGCTAAGCGATCCCAGGTTAAAACAGCCCTATAATCATGTGGTACTACTCATAAAAACATCTCAGGCCAGGTCAAACATATACAACAGTGGAGGGGATGAAAAGTCATCAAAGAATGACAAATTTCAGGTTTAGATTCTTTTTAAAATGAAATAACACCGTGAAGTAAATTTCAAAAATAATTGAACGTGCAAAAATAGTTATATATTGTATACTTATGTAATCAAGCTGTGGTGGAGCAAACTGATTAACATGGTCCATTAAAACGGTCTCTTCTGGTAGCTGCAGTCTTGAACTTTTCTGTAATAACGCTGCCACCATGTGGCAGCAGTTGGAATAACACCTAAATTCATACACGACAGATTCAGATAAAAAAAATATTTATTAACATTACTTAAAAAAATGGACTTGCACAAAACTTAAATACAACAAGCAGTAAGGCATACTGCAAAATTTGAGATTTCTCTCAGGAGAAACCACGGTAAAATATATAAATACATTAGAAGAAAACTTATTCTTTGTTTCCATTAAAATGTAATTCCACTACCATACTGTTACTGGACTGCTAAGGTTTTTTAACATCTGATCCAGGTACTTTGTTGCTGGCACTGGCTGCTGGTGGCAGAAAAGAGCCCCGTAGAAACACCTTCCCAGGACTGTCACTCTTGTTCAAAAAGTACGACACCAGGCCATAGAGGAGTGGTCTGGAAAGGAAAATACCAAAACCTGTGCTCAAAAATTGTTCATTATTGTTCAAAATAAATCTTGTGAGTACTGTGGAAACAATGATGATTCACTGATGTCTCACAACTTGTTCAGTACTGAACACAAACGTAGTCGTACTTACACAGATTTGGAACTTGCGTCCTCTGTGACTTTCAGCTCATTTACCAAGAATTGTCTATCCAGTGGAACATCTGGTTGGCCTGACTCTGTGAAAATGAACACAGATGACTTTTTCCAAACTAGTACACTTCACATGGGAGACATTGGGAGATTAAAAAAAAAAAAAAAAAAAAAAATCACTAAAATAATAATAATAAATTTTTTTTTTTTAAATAAATACAGACTATATATATATATATATATATATATATATATATATATATGGTAACAATAATACATATCTACATTCATCATTCATAAAGACTTTACAGATGACAATCACTGAAGATGCTTTTGCTTTTGCACAGTTTTGCTTTTATTGACAGATACATTAGGAATAGCACCACTTCTGACATCTTTTGGTATGTGGGCCCTGTCCTGTCCTTCTTTGGGGCATCTTTTGATTCTGTTAGGCACAATATAGTGAATATACCTTAAACTAAAGCTTGCATTCCAGTCTAAAGGCGGGTATACTGTTTAAAAGAATAGTATAGGTAAAGTATGCATATACGTATTACCTTAAATTGTATAATCTACAGTGTGGTGAGATCACCAATGTAACTTTAGTGGAGGTACTGGAATTCTATCTTAAATGCTAATAAATTTTTTTAAGTATTTCTTTCAGATTTGGAACAGGGTCATTGGGATTGGGCAGTTCACCCACCTGCTGTCAGCACTGATGTGGTGTATCTGTACTTGTTGAACTCCAGGTACTCCCGGATCAGCTCATTGATCAGCAGATTTTCGTGGGACAGCGGCGGCCGAGGTTCACCCTGGTCGTCCAGGGCGCTGAACACCTCTGCCCTGATTCCAGCCTTCAGTTGAGCCCACACACCACGGGACTCCAGTGTATCTTTAATTGCTGAAATTGTTAGTGTTAATGAGGAAAAAAAAAAAAGTCAGATATAAATGGTGACGGATCCTCTGACACAGCTACGGAGCTACGGAAAGCTGGGGTTGAAGTGTTGTAAATTTAATAATTCATCGTCTTGGGGATAAACATAAGATCTTCAACAGAATGAGGCTTGTTTGGGGATCAAACTGTGACAAGCTTGATTGTAACAGATGCTGTTGAATTGAACTGAATTGAACTATGGCAATTTTGTGACAGAATTACTTGGAAGTGGTGTTTAAACCGGAATCAAGTTGTTATATAAAATCTCTTTCCTTCTTTAATTTTGCACAAGTTTGCAACCAAAAAGATTTCTTGACAAAAAGGTCCAATTACTTGGGAAAACAAGATATTTTTCCAGCAAAGTTCCGAAAAAAGACGCTATCGACTAGCTAAGCAGTGCTACAAAACAATTTGACTCACCCGTTGATTCACTATTTGACGATTGTGCAACGGTGCTCAAATTACTTATGAATGCAACTATTTCGAGACGGAAATCATAAATGAGAGTGAACGCTTACCACATTTGAGTTCACTAATGGTCGCCATTGCAACAGACGTAAACTAAAAAGTCCCTCCGACCACAGCAGCCTTCCGTATGGGGCGGGGTTAAACGCCTAACCCCGCCCACATAAAATACGTCACTCGAGGGTGTATTAAAAGTAAAACCTTTTGAATTCTTTCGAATAAAAAAAGTGATTTATTTATTTTACGATTATTTATTAGCTATTAATTGTCCACATTTCCAAAGACATAACTTCAAGCATACCATAGATTCAAATATAGTTTATTATCCAGCATGATACATAGATCAAGACAGTAGGTTAACAGTAAATGTTCAGTGACAAATAACAAAGCTTATTACAAAAATTATAAATATAAAACCATCCTTAGAATTTTAAGGAAATGTAATACATTTTGTCATGTGACATAAATAACCTATAATTGTTTGCTTTTTTTAAATGTAGTGTCTAAACCAGTAAGACAAACAAGTAAACGCCTCTTCTCGCTGTAAAGTTCACTGGGTTCTTTTTGTGATTAAAAGGGAACTATAACAGCGTTTCACACCAGCACCATTTCATTTATTTAAATCATCTACATATGTGTGTCTGTGTGTACGTCCAGCCTGATTTGTGGTGGTTTTCGCTACAGCCATCAGTTTAAATCCGACCAGTAAAATTGCTATTGGGTATTTTTATGCGTTTTAATAGACAGAAATAAACAACAGCCTCAGCCTGAAAACCTCAGTTCCCATGTCTTACCTAAAGTGAACCTTTTGAAGGTTACTGTGTCAGAGTATTTCCTGTCCCAGTGTTAGGGACAAGAATAAAAAAAGGAGATATGTACCAATTTACATTTACAAGGTTTGTGTTCTATATACAAACTGTTTTTGCAATACAAGGCTGAAAGGATGTGACAGAAGATCCTTTAAATATTTAAGCCTGAGACAACTTCCAAAAATATCTCATGTGGTATAGAAAAATACAAAAATAATACATCTCCTTTTAAAAAAGACAACCCCCACGATTTATACTGTAGTACTGCTTCATCCCAGCTCCTGGCATCATCCTTTGTTGGAATAAACCGCTGCCACTAAACATGTATGCAATATTGATATCCTGAAGACACCTTAGCTTCTTTATTGCTCATAGTGCAAAGCTAACAATGTCTTTTTACGACCTAGGGCAACACTTGAGCAGCTACTCTTGAGATTACTCGACGGTGCCCCCATGACTCAGGAGAAGAGGTCTGAGCTGCCGCAAAGCTTGGAATGGCCCGATTTAATGTGGGTTATTGAGCCACACAATTAAGGCGCCACACGTGTATACCTGGACACCAGCTTAATGGTCACGCAGCCTAACGAGGGGCTACACCAGCCCAGCTTCTCGGCACATTCGATAGAACTGTCCCCGCTGTGCAATGAGATTTCCCGGGGAGTCCATCTCAGAGATGTGGCCTTTGTCCATGACGATCACTCTGCAAAACAATCGAGAGGTGGGACGATTACATTCAGCACCTGATCTCACAAACACGATGGGTTCTAAATCTGCGGCCTGTGCGGAGCCAAGGCCCGTCTGCGAGCATGTGCACAGTCAAATATAGCTAGTGGAGCGCCTGGCTGAAATTAAGAATTTGTTTCTTAGGAAGGGAGGAGAACTGTTTTGTCTCTAACGTGTCACAAACAATGAAAAATGGTTATTACAGCATCTTGGAGTCTGAAATGATACCTTTCATTTGACTGTGAGACTGTACAGTAGGTCATTGAGGTCGGCGTGAAGAAACATTTGAGAAGGACACACAGTCTAGCTGACCAATCTAGTGACAACAGAGTATTGAAATTCCTTTGTGGTCACTGAGAGGATGTTGTTTTAACATACCTGGTGTAGTCCATGATGGTGTTGAGGCGGTGAGCGATGGTTAGGACCGTGCAATCTTCAAACTGTGTGCGGATTGTTGACTGGATGAGTGTGTCTGTCTCCAGATCCACAGCAGCTGTTGCCTCATCCAGAACCAGTATTTTGGTTTTTCTCAGCAGGGCCCTGGCCAGGCACACCAGCTGGCGCTGACCCAGACTGCAGAGACAAAAACCCCAAACATCACATGTGCTGCAGCTTTGTGAGAATGTCAATAGAATATTTGAGGCTGCCTGGGAATAGCAACTTTTGCATCACAGATCCCAGGATGCACACATACCTGAGGTTTTCTCCTCCCTCTGAACACTCGTGGTTGAGTTTATCCGGCAGGTTGGCCACGAAGGTCTTGAGGTGAGCGAGCTCCAGTGAACGCCACACGTCCTCATCCGTGTAGGTGTCAAAGGGGTCGAGGTTCATCCGGAGAGACCCGGAGAAGAGTACAGGGTCCTGCAAAATGGTAAAAAATACTTTGTCATTTACTCTCCTGTGTCCAGGAATACACAGGTTAATGGCTGATTTATGTTGGATACAAATTAGAGTTAATACTGAGTGTTTATATAATGAATGCCAGGATTCAGCCTCTGTTATTACAACTGCTATACCTGAGGAATGATAGTAATGCGTGATCTGAGGTCGTGGAGTCCGATGTCCGCAATGTTGACTCCATCTACAAAGATCTTTCCTTTAGCTGCCTCTAAAATCCGGAAGATTCCCAGGGCAAGTGAGGACTTCCCTGCTCCAGTCCTACCCACAATTCCAACCTGAAAGAGTGTTTATTTAAATGTATTTTCTTTTCATATAATGCCTTTAATAGCCTGCAACAACCCTGGTATTGATCTGAATTTATATATAACATCATTTTGACATAGAGTAATTGAGGGTTATGACTCACTTTCTCTCTTTCATGAATATTCAATGTAATGCCCTTCAGAGCCAACTCCAGGCCTTTACGGTACTGTAGCCCATACTCCTGGAACTCTAAAGTGCCTTTCAGGGGCCAGTCCAAAGGTAGGGAGCTGCCTTCTATAGTCCAACTGGCCTGAAGGGGATAATACCAGTGTGTAAAAAATCATTCTGCTTCTGGGTTAAATGCTGAGCAGTGATTCAATATTGACACAACAAACCTTTAGAATTATTGTAACTCCAACTGTTTCTAGGAACTGCTTAACAGTGTATACTCGTTTTGTTTTTGTTTTTTTTTTTCCAAAGTGGAGAGATTCAAGCAGGGTTAAAATGCAGACATGATAAATAACAACGCTAAAACCTCAATAAGGTTTAACTCATCAAATAAATGCATGTGCGTCACTGACCTCTTTAGCTGTGTCAGCATACTCGTTGACCCTCTCCACAGAGACAATGTTGTTTTCCACGTCAGTCCAGGATCTCACAATCCAGCTCAGGATTGCCGTCACCTGTAACACCCGTTGGGAAGATTACTTTCATTTTCTTTGACCACTGAAAATGTATTTGGTTGCTAAGCGAAGCCACATGTTTTGACTCTCCAGTTAAACCTCCTGATGCCACAAGTAAAAAGCGACTAAAAGGAGTCAGGTCTGTTTGCTTCGTACCTGAAGGGAGTGCGACACAGCCAAACCGACAATGCCCGGGCTCAGAGTGTTTCTTCCCATCACGGAGAGAATGGCAGCTGCTAAGACCACCCCATTACCAATAAACTCCAGATTGACCGCCAGCCATCTGTGGATGCAACTCAGATTTAGCTGAAGTTCCAAAATATGACCTCATCTCAAAATTCAGACGTCAAATTGTATAACTTTAAGCAGTCGCTGCAACCCTTTGGCAAACTATGACTCATCATCATTCACGATGAACTAAAACAGGGCAATTAAAGCCCACCATAGTCAGAATCACTTATCATCTCACCGGGTTGCCACAAATCGGGGGAAGTAAGAGGTCTGGTTAAAGTCGACTCTTTTGTTGGCTTGCAGGATGAACCTGGGCTGCTCTCCGAATGCTCGAATGACACTGGCCCCCTGCACCGTCTCGTTGAAGTGGGTGTAGATAGGTGAGCGGCTGACGGCTTCGAGTCTCCGCAGTTGACAGGATGTGGCCACGTAGAAGCTCTGTAGCCCCCATTGGAAAAGCAAAACGCCAGTTTCAATGAGTGAAAACGACAAGGATTACAGAGACTTTTCCCACAATTCACAGAAGCATTTGCAAATTGAAACAGTGCTGTTTGTTTTGGAGCCCCAAACCTGCTAATAACACTGTAACTGAGCCATCTACTGCTCTACTCTCAAATATAAACATTGCAGTGGAAAATATCGGAACATATACCTGAACACAAGCGTAAAGGAAGGCGAGGGGCAGAATTATCGCTGCGGCAAAAGGTGTTGCCATCAGCACGATGATGCAGACCTCCAGGAGCTTAAAGGCATAGCTCAGCATCATCTTCAAACCTTCGGGCACCATGCAGTCGATGGCGTCGATCTCTTTGGCGAAGCGGTTGAGAAGGTTGCCACTGGGCGTGCACTCAAAGAAAGACATGGGCGAGCGCAGCACGTTCATCAGCAGATCCATGTGCAGGTGACGAGAGGCGATGATGCCACAGATGGAGATGGCGACAGTGGTACCAAAGATGCTAACACCTGAACAGAAGCAAAACAATTCATTTTTAATATAAAGAGATCTTAAAGACATCCAGTCTGCTTTTTTAAATCAGCGTGAGGCTAAGCCGACCTTGTACAAAACCCAATGCTCCAAACACGGTCAGTTTCAAGTCTGTGTCAATCTGGGTGCCGTTAACAATGGGGTCGTCAGCCCACATACTGAGCCAGTAGTTGTAGGCCAACGAGACCCCCTGCTGAAATGCGTACAGGAAGATGATGGGAATGATGATGGCCAAACCAATGGTGTTGAAGTACTTCTTGTACATTTCCAGCCTCACCTGTTGTGACAGATGAAACACAATTCACTCTTTTCTCCTTTAAACCTTTAGCTTTATTCAGACTTAGAGCAACTTTCTCAATCATTTTATGTATTCAGACGCTAAATATTCGCCATTAATGTACATTAAAGAGCACAGAGTGCTATTTTTGTCTGAGGTAATTCTATGGGCTACTGTCACACGTACCCTCCCCGTGCGAGCCTTATCAACCACGGTGAGTTTGCCCAAGTCCTCTGGTACTTGCTCTTCTTCTGTTTCAGGCACAGGCTCCATATTCTGGAGGTTGCTATTAGTGGTGTCACCCCTGAAGGTAAAGGCAAGGCCAGAGGTCAGTCTGGTAAAAGCAAAGAGATGTCTGGGATTTCAAGCACGCTCTCAACAGCTTTAAAGTCTCGCCCAGGTTCACCCACCCAATGAGCTGCTCCTGGGACAGGTCTCTAGAGAAAGGCATGAAGTCAACCATGCTCAGTCGAGCATTGGACCTTCGTGATCCCGCTACAGGAAACAGGCAGTGTTTCATTTTTCAAAATCTAAATGAATCTCATCTTGAGTTTTTCCATCGTTTCCAATGTTTTATGTATTTAGTCCTATCTGCTGACGATCTAGGTCCTCACCTCTCTGAATGGCACTTTCTTTTCTCTCTGTTCTGGCAAAAGTGTGGATGAAGTCAGCGAAAGCGCCGTGCCGGCTGAGGAGCTCCTGGTAGGAGCCACTCTCTGTAATTTCTCCATCTACCAGCACGAGGATGTGGTCGGCCTGTGGCAGGAAGCTCATCCCGTGTGTAACCAGGATACGTGTCTGTTAAACAACCAGAAGCAGGAAATGGAGAATCAGAAATGTGGCGGTTTAAGGGTTGTCAGACTGTTTTTATACATCTGAACAGGCTAGTTAGACATTGCAGGTATTGTTACCTTGTCTCTAAGGACTCCTTTTGGTCCGATCACTTTGTCAAAGATGTGCTGACCCACGTGCGCGTCAACAGCGGACAGTGGATCGTCCAGGAGATAAACATCGGCCTTTCTGTAGACAGCCCTGGCCAGACTCACTCTCTGCTTCTGCCCACCGGAGAGGTTCAGTCCCTGCATTGAACACAGTTTTGGGTTAAGGGTGAAAGAGGATTCAGTTTTGATTTAAATTATGATTTCCTATTCCGTACCTTCTCTCCGATTTCTGTAGCATCACCGGCAGGTAGGATGTCCAGGTCAGGCAGCAGCGCGCAGACCTCCAGCACCCGTTGGTACCACACCTTTGATTTCTCGCGCCCAAACACAATGTTGTCTTGGACAGTGGCGTTCTGGATCCAGGCCTGCTGGGGTACATATGCCACGGAGCCCTGAGAGAAGAGACGGCAGACACAACATTAGTAATTATAAATCTAAAACTTTTAGCCAAAAATTTGGCAAACCTCCCATACCTTAACTGTTACCCGGCCACTTCTTTTCTCGGTTTCACCAAGCATGGCTGACAACAAAGAGGACTTTCCACTGCCCACGGGTCCAACCACTGCAACGAGGGAACCCCGTGGCACACGCACGTTGAGCCTATTAAAACGAGACATTGCTTTCTAAGTCTTAGTTCTGTTGAAAGGTCATTCATCGTCATCACAACCAGCTACCTTTTAAGACATGGCGGACCCACGGCAGACCAGCTGAATGTGCCATTTTCTATTGCCACGTTTTGTCCATCTAAACAAAAGGGAAAAGATTTAGCAAACTACACAAACTCCTCCAACAAATGACAAAGACGGGCACATTCTTCCAGGACGAATGACAGTCTCGCCAGGCAAAATTTCCCCCTTGTAGTTACGTCTGATTGGAGCTCGGGCGTAATTACAAGTGAATTTTCCTAATCATACAAATTGCAAAGCTGTTGCTTTTTGACAAGCTTGCATAGGAAGTGTTGACAGATTACAGAGAGGAGTGCAATCCATAAAAATAACCAAAAAAAAAAAGAAATCGTTGCGGCTCAAATGTCTGAATTCAAGCTGTAATTTATGCTTAAACCACTAAATGGAGACAACCTATACTTATCACGTCTACGAGATACGAGATGGGGAAGTGGCGGTCCCGCACAAATAAAAACAAGTTTATTTGGTTGTCTCTATTGATGATGACAGCTCCTATTTTTAGACAGTGTAGGGTGCAAATTTGCAAAACTGGTTACCAGAAGTAAGAGGAGCCTTGGAGACGTTGTCTGCTTTTAATTCCTCTGAGCACAGGTACTTTCCCAGGCGCCTCAGTGAAACCATGGCCTGGAACATACAGAGTCATCACATAGGACCCAGAAATGAGAATAAAGGAAACACAGAACTGTCTAGAACTGTCCGGAGTTTAGAAAACACCACCTACCTGCATAGTGGTGCTTATCGCAAATGGCAGCTGACTGAGTGGCGTTTTCAGGATGTTGATCAGCGCCATGGAGACAAAGACCTTCTGGGCATCCAGGACGTTCCTGTTATCCAGCATCACGTAGACTCCAAACATAGCAAAGGCGATCTTCAAGAGGGAGAAAAGATTGTAAATGTTAACTCAGTAGGCAGAGACTTGAGTGGTGGATGAGCTTTGGAGGAATAAACTGAATCTCAGGGTTCTCCTCAACACCTCTAATTAGCATTCTGCAATGAAAAGCAACAGAGATGTATACTGTTAGTCTGTCTGACTTCCTCACCCTCTTTGTCCTTTCAAACACACTGAAGAAATGTAACGATACCATCAAAGTATGACATCTTTGTTTTATTTGTTGCATTTCCTTCCTTTCTGCTTAATGTTTATCTTATTTTTTCAACCTCTACTATAGTCTTATTACCTTCCCATCCTACTTGATGAAGAAGTCTTACCAGAAAGGAAGAGGAGTTGAAGGAAGCGATGGAGATGGAATAAAGGATCTGGGACTTCTTCAGGGCTCTGAGCTCTTTCTCTCTGTGGCCCAGAACTTGCTCCAGGAAGGCCTTCTCCCAGGCGTAAAACTTCAGAATCTTGATTCCATTCAGGATCTCGTTCATCAGCCTGATACGACCGTCCATAAATTTCATTTGGATCTCCTGTTGACCACATAAAGAATGACCCTGCCTCATCTGAACCATGCATTTGTGAGCACGAGTTTACAACTGTAGTACTTTACCCCGTACATCACAGAATGTGTCTGCTTTTGTTAGATTTTACTGTTGGTACATTTCAGTAAAGGGAAACAACAAAGGGCCAAAGATGTGGTATAGTATACTCAAGACCATGCTCGATTAAACCTGCATCTGATGTTTCAGAATTGTCTGTTGTTTTTCCAAATGAATAAAGTAAATGTGCCTCGCTGCTGGCCACTCTTTCCTTCCATTGTTTTTGAAAGGCGTTGTATGGTGCTGGCATCAAAGGGATGACAAGAGGGAATGTACCATTCTGACCAAACACCCACTCAGTTTCCACCGGCATCTAAACCAGCTGTGGCGTCCTGACCCAACGTGCCAGATGACAGGATACCGTTCTCCTTTTTTCGTACCTGTAGTTTGCTTCTTTTCTTGGCAATGAATCCATTGAGTGGGAAAATGAAAATGACGGTGGCGATCCCCGCCAGCGCCGACGGCCCGAGTTGCTAAATTAACAAAACGAGAATGGCGTCAAGGTCTTTGTGTGTGATGGATGAATGGGCAGCGGGGAAATTACAAAAGCGTGTCATACCTGCCAGAGGAAGAAGAGACAGAGTGCAATTTCGATGGGAGCCAGCCAGACAGCATTGAAATACACCACAAAATCCATCAGCTTCTGAGTATCTGCCGAAACCAGATTCACGATCTCGCCGACGGTGCAAGTCCTCCTAGCAGCGCTGTTTATCACCAATGACTGTATCCAAAACAAAAAAAGAAAGCAAAGCCTTCAATGTAATTATACCATAACCATGGAGCATTGCAAAAAAAAAAAAAAATAGAATGACAGCATCATTTATTTAAGCCAAAGCTGCTTTCCTGTCTGGATGGAGAAGAGGACTTTTGTCTTTTTGTTATTTTAACCAAAGTTATGTCTAGATTATGTCTAGAGGTTAGATTCACCCACCTTCCGGTAAACCAAGCCCATGACAGCTGTCTTCACCCTCATTCCCACTGTGAAGCACGTGTACATGTACTGATGGTTAAAGAGCGACTGGAGGCAGGAGAGCAAGAACATCAGAGTGGCGTAGAAATAGCCCTTCCAAAGCGGGGCATTTTCATCCCTCATGAAACCCAGAAGAAGACTGGAAAAGACAATTCAGACTTTGGTATCAGACTCTAGATTCACCCTCAGAGGCTCTGGGGGTTGCTTGTTTTATTTACATGATGTCATCAGGGTTTTACCCGATCAGCATGATTTTCATTTTTCTCGCAGTAATCTGCTATTATTTGATTTTGCCATTGCAGACGATAAACCAGCACTGCTGCGGTTACAGGGGTTGTGCAGCGGCACTTGGACCGAGGCCGGACTACCCTCACACTTGGCCGGCCGATCCATTATTGTGCTCCGACAACATCTGTGCCATTCAGAGCCTCCTCTGCTTCCTCGGTTGTCCTCCTCGCTGGAGCAGTGGGGACTGCGGTCTAGCCAGATTTTCTTGCTCACGACTCTCTGACCGTAATTAACACTTCCAACGATTCTGCATCGAGCATCAACAACAACATTCCAGTCTGGCCAGTGGAATGGCAGCGGGTCAGCCATGACCTATTTTCACTCTGCCAGCTTCTGTTGTTGTTATTGTTGGGTTATCGGCGTCACAAATCACTGAAGGACGCACAATAAGGGGCGATATCTTGGGATACGGGAGAGGAGCGGGTCGTAGATTTGCACTGTTTTTGCGTTCCCACAGTACGTTAAAACCAGTGCAACCTCTTTTATTTCAATCTCTGAACCGAATTGGACAGCAGAGACTATTTTTACTCTTTCTCAAACTGCAGCGCGTCTAGGTAATTTCAAACTGAGGTTTGGATGGATTTGTTCGATGAACTCGATGCTGTTTGGCTTGTGGGAAGCTGCGCAATGAAAAACTCAACAACAACATTTATTTCCAAGAATACTGACACAGTTTCTTATGATAATAACACACAGAATAACTTGAACAGCAAAAATGATAACTCTAGCTGTAATTTTAACTTTAATTTTAAGATCATAGCGGCCATGTTAATTTAAAATTCAGATTTAGATGAAAAAAAAAACAGCTAATGTGCACTTTGGAAACTTAGTGTAGTGTTTCTGTCAGTCTCACCTGAGCACCTGAGGGATGGCAAACATGAAGGCATCGTGGAATATGATACACAAGGTCCCGCTCAGAAAGTACGGCCCGAATTTACGCGTGAGCGTCCTGAGCAGGAAGAAACCCGAGCTCTGCTCCTTCTGCAACTTCCTCAGGAGCTGAGCCTGGTCCGGCAGTCGGCTTCCGAGGGCTGCGTCTGATGCCAAGGCCTTCTGCTGCCTGCCACAAAACAACACAGCTGTGTCACAGAAGACTTAGCCAAACGCTGGCATGCGTTTATAGTGTTTAATTTAAAACAGACTGTTTAAAACTTGAGAACTGGCCAGCCGCAGCAGCAGGGAAAAAAGAAAAAGGAAATTCCCCTACACAATTACCGACGACCCGTCAAAGATTGTGTTAATGAGTTCTGACAGCCTAAGTTTTTACAAATACACACATATTCTTGACTGTGTGGATATGTTTGTCCACAGAAAGAGAAAGTTTTGAGCTGGAGCTGGAAGGAAGGGGACTCGCTTGTGCTATGGTTGGGTAATTAAACCACCAGCTTTCTGATGTTTGTCCACACTGGAATAATGAAATTACTTGCTGAGATGATAATTAGAGCCTGCTTGCAATGGAAAAAAAAACAACACATGAAAGACCTTTAATTGTCACTTTTGCCAGTGTGCAAGAGGGGGGAAAATGCAAACTACAGCTCTTACTGTAATATCACAGATATTAATCATGCTGTAGAGTTGATCAGCAGACTCTTGTGTATTTATGTGTCTTGTGTGCTCTGTAGTAAAAACTAGTGAAATACAATAATAAAAGGCCGGCCTAATTTAGTGCACTATGACTTACTTTTGGATTTTAGCGCATTCAGCCGTCCAGTCCTGCTGCAGCTCAGCGATGATCTTGCATGACGTGTCCTCCTCCCTGAGGGTCCACAGGTCCTCCGCTGCCAATGGGGTGCGGTATCCTTTCACAACAAGCCTGCAGAGGGATCAGAGGAGGGGGGAGGTGAGTCACACACACGAGCGACAACAAAACACAGTTTACTGTAAACAGGTGCATAATGCTCTTGGGACAGTTGCAGAAAATAGGGAGTGGTTACGAGGAAACAGCTTACCCAGTAAACCACCAGAAGAGAATCTTTGACAGGAAAGAGGCGTTTTTGACGGGACATGGGTTCTGTAACATATCAAACAACAGACTCAGTGCCGGATTCATAGCAAATCACCGAAGGATTTCAGTTCAGCTGTCACATTTGCTTGTGAGCGAATGCTGGCTCATCTGCAAGTCAGCATTTTCATTGAGCTGCTGTGTTCTTTAGCAATTCAGCGTTTCTCCTGGAATGTCTCAACCTCTTCCAGAAATAAACTGCATACTAGCCCTGATGACCATTAGAATAATTTTACCCCAACCAGACAGACGCGGTATGGGTGATGGCCTAACACCAATCTTGTGGGGCTGCTTTGCAAAATGTCTCTGCAACATATGTAAACTGTGTTCAGTGGGATAAATCAGGGCAGCAGGTGGTGTCTTCAACAGCCGGCGATCAAGAACTGCTTCAGTATCAGAGTATGATTGCTGTGAATAAGCACCGTATGAACGAATGAACAAAAGTGTTTTGCTCTAGGTTGAAGATAGAAGACTGCATTTGTGAGCAGTGTTTCTGAGAGGCGCTAAGTGTGTGTGTATGTGTGCAGCACTGGACCGTCAGGTAGTTAAGACCCGAGGCCCCAAACTCCCACGGGACTGAATAAATAGAGTTCAGTGTTAACATATGGTGAAAATGACATTCCTGGGCTTGAGAGCAGACGGAGGGGAAATGTGTCATCGCAAACAGTCCAGCAAGGAATCGCACACACAGAGAAAGTTTGTCCTCTTGCACATGCTCTCCATTCTGCCGCCCCTTCAGCGGCATATGTTTGGCCCGCTTATTACCGGTACTCTCTGCCTTCATCCCCTCACATCCTCTCTTCCTGTGAGTAACTCTGACCAGAGTGTAGGGAAGGAGTTGGCGTAGGAAAAGGAGGAAGACACACGTCAAAAAGCTACCCACGGGTGTGTCTGCGCAACCAGACTACGTCTTCTGCAACCTCAGCATCCCGCCGCCGACCACGAGCATGTTCGGGACTTTTCCAGTTATTTTGAACATCTGTCACCCTGGGAAACTACATTACATCATTGATCTGTTTCATTGAATACAAGCTCCATCACCTGTTAGCTGTCATCAGTCAACTTTGCTGCATTTGATGGGACGTGAGATCGCAATAAAGTCATGCTCGTGCCGCCATTGGCGATCTGAGGTCAGAGCGTAAGCTTGTGGTATGCAGGAGAACGCACATATTCACACTCCTCACAGGAAGGCAAAAAAAGAAGTGATTGTGGGAGAGAAAGGAGGGGGATGGACTCATAATATTTTCTCCAAATGGGAAAAGCGTCTTGACGACAGCATTTGAAAAACCACAAGATCGGTGCGCGGGCATTTTCTATACGTTCTGCGCCCCCTACCTTTTCCAGGATGGTTTTCCCCACCGGCGGCTGGTCGGCAAAGCAGCACAAGAAGAGCTGAGCCAGTTGGATTGTGAAGTAGGAAAAGAAGGCGAAGTATCGTACAATATTTGAGGCAAAACCCTGCAAAAAAAAAAAAAAAAAAAAAGCAGTTACAATGCAAATACTATTAAGCCATCAAACACCAGAATATATTTAAAAGTTGAAAAGTTGTAGAAGTATTACAGGTGTTTGGCATCTGAACATTCTGAACAGGAGCATAATTAAATCAGTTTCAGATAAATGCAGTGTGGCATTTAGTTACATAATGCTGGGCTTTATGGGTTTTTACCACATAATGTATAGTGGATGAGTATGACCTCTATACGATAACCTCACAGAGATGATTCCCTAACCGCTCAGTCAGGCAAGAAAATGACCCATCTGTAAAGAGGACAATTTTGGTTTTGTCAAGCTACGGCTTTATTTTAAATCGCTGCACTAGAAACTGTGTCTTTGCAGCTAATTTCGCTCTTACTCTAAAGATTGTTGGTTTTGGCAGAGTTGTTGTATAATACTGGGTGACCATCCCATCTACATGGTGCTGGTGCAGCACATACATCAAGGTCAGAGGCATCGCAAACAATAAAATCACTTTCTCTCAGATCTGCGGTGCCATTGGTGGCTTGCCCAGAAAAGAGATTCCAAAGGGGCCAAATAGATCAGGCCGCACACTGAAAAACATGGCCAGGATTGTCGACAAGTGGGCAGTAAATATGTGGGTCAAAAGCTAAGAATGGCCAATGGTCCACAAACATGAACTCTGTTAACTCAGTCCACTGACACCTGAATGTGATTTAAACATTATCTTTGTAAATATTTAGAAAAAGTGTCGATAGAGCGACTCCCAAAAGACAGGAGATTACTTCTTTGATTTATCATTTCATATTTGACTTTCAACAGTCTGTTTCTGGTCCAACATTGATTCTAGCTTTTGTAACAGAAACACAGCTTGCTAATAAATTTCACAGAGGAAAAAGCCAACAGTGGTATAAATTTGACTCTTCTTAATGTACAATTGGTCGTGAATTCTCATGGGTATACATATGATATGGGGGAGACTGCATAAAGCTTGTCACACGTGCTTCCTATTTGCACGTGCGAGGTTGTATGAAATGAAAACATCTGTGCCTGAATTCCAAAGGGCCTTGCACTTGGTGTGCATGTATAGATTTCTATCTGGCTATTTTTACTGCAGTGTAAGCCTATAAACACAACAATGGCTTTTCTTTGGTTTAACCCTGGACTGTCACGGCGCACCAGCATTTATCCCAGGACCAAAATTACCTGCTTTAATTACAAGCTTTAACTTGGGACATTTGGTTGACATTGAAGGATGAACATAAAATGCTTTGCTGACACTGCAGCTGGAGTCATGTGTCCAGAGTATGAGTATCAGATTAGATCCAGTTAGATATATATTAACACAATGTGAACCGGGGGTCATCGGCTACAGATAGATGGATTTCCTAACCCCTCACGCGCAGCATGTTGAATTATGTGCATATACAGTAAGTGCAGGTGATTGAGTGAATTTCTGTTCTGCATCAGTTCGCTGACGTACCTCATCCATAGCCAGCTGGATCTTAGCTCTGAGAGGCACAAGGGAACACACCACAGCCATTACCCAAAACAGGAAGAGGAACACAGAGGAACGACAGCCTCGCACTCTCTCCATCTGGATGATGCACAACACCAACACCTAGAGAGACAGAAAGAGAGACTGAATCATATGATCATCACAGTTGTTCCATAACATATTAACAGTGAAACTTATCATATTAAATAGAAAAAAAAAATTGTAGATGTATTATATATCGTATATCGGTTTTAAACATATTTTTGATTAAAAGAGTTGCAAATTGCCTGCTGCACATGACTAATTCTGTTCCTTCAGACTCTCAAATGAGTCACAAGATCTCTTGACCACAGTAATTGCTTTCTCCCTGAGAGTTTCACCATCTGAGACTTCGCTATGGCAAATAGGATTGTCTCCCAATGTACGGAGAGTAAGCATAGGTTTCGAAATCTGTTTACTTTGACGTGAGCCACAGAAGCTCCCTATATTGAACCATAGTGGCAGTTATGCAAGTGTGTTTTTTTTTTTATTTATTTTTTTTAACTTCAACAGAGTAATATTACATGCATGAGGGTAACCTGGGGGACCACCATCTCACACACACAAACAACTTGTGTTCTTCCGTGACTGATATACCATTGGTCTAAACAGGAAATAGAAGGGTCACACCTATGGGGAATTTAGAGGCTTCAGTCCGCCTGAATTCAAAACGTTTCAGAAGCTGACGCGAAAGCAACACAGGCAGAGTGGGCGTAAATGTTGGGACATCAGGCAGATTCAGCATCATTCAAACCTCTTTCTTCATTGTTTCTCTCATCTTTGAATGCTATGTCAAAATTATTGACACTAACAAACGCCGTAATCAAACCTGTCGACCCTGTTCCCTAAAGGGCTCACTAGGTCCAACTCTGTAGGGGAAAAAATTGGCAAAAATAACCCCGGTTGTGATGAAACAACCTACGCTTGCTTATCGCTGTAATGTTTGCTCTCGTTTTGACTCGTGCTCACGCTTTAAAACTCTCCATAAGCCTCAAATGAACCCCTCCCATTCCAAACCCTCGACCCCTGCTGCCGTAAAGTCCATCTGTTAGAACTGAGCAGTGGGTGGATCTACGTCCATTGCAAACCCCCAAATCAAAAGTCTAGCTAACTTATAATTAGACAGGAAGCGTGGAGCGCTGACGGCGGAACGGGATTTTTAAGTCTCGTTGATTATGGTCGGCGGTCCTTTTCATCAATAATAACTGCGATTTGTTGGTGGGTTTACTGACTCAGACATTCATCTGTGGGACGGCGAAACAAGTGGAACGAAACAAGAACACTTTGTTCCTGCCGGGTTTAATGTTGATGATCTATAAAAACGGGCAAGGAATTTACACCTCTGCTCAAGACATGCACTTAATACAATTAAGTCCAGATTTGGTTTCTCAGCATTCTCAGTATAAATGAGTACTTTTTGAGCTATATAACTAAACATCAGAGGCGTCTCAGTGCGATTTTAGTCAAACACATGCTTGTATTTACTCAGGAGTCTGAAAAGACCACAGGTGGAGAAGGCTGTCTGCCTGGGATACAGTGAGACTGTACAGGATCTGTAGACGGCAGAGAGAGGAATCTTTGTGAGTAGGCTTATATATCTCCCTGGTTTATAGAGTTGGGGGCTTTCTTGACTACTGTAACCCTTCCTGCTGGATTCAAAAAACTCCTACTGCATTGTGATTCTCATATCGCTCCTCCAGAGGATGAACAACCGGGTGGTAACTGTGCCTTACCACCCATGCTGCGAGCTGCACCTTCTCCTCTGTTCACTCCTACTCATCAATTAAGTATCATTTCAAACTGGATGAAAATAAGCGGCGTTCAAAGCGTTCAGAGCTGTTCCTGTCAACACGAGTCTCTGAAAACATTTCTGATTGCAGACCAGCCCCTACCATCTATAAACCATGTTCTGGGTTCCACCCTGTTGGCCAAAGCAATCGAGGGGTTCCACAGAATATTTGATATATAAAGGAAAAATGCAAATGTGACGTTTGTGAAGTTTATTGTGTTTGGATGTTTGAGTCAGCTACGCTGGCTTTCTTTACAGGGGATCAGTGTGCAGTTTTCATTTCTGCAGATGCTTTAGACTAAGTACACATTCGGTCAGAATAGAGAAACTGGCGTCAAATCTTCCAGTCAAACTGTGCACCTGTGGCCTTGACTTGAACCTTCTGTGTAATTATGTCTGACATAGGCTACAATTGTGTGTGATGATGTTTATATCCAGTGGTTTTGTGTTTGTCTTCTTAAAAGATGAACAAAACGATCTTTTTTGGAACACCCGATAAGAAGTCAATACCAGTGTTTGCGTGACTCGAACGTGGATCGATAACCCATGACGAATCCGTCGCGAGTTGGAGAAAAATCCATTGTTTGCCGTAAAAGAGAACCTCTGACCCACTGTCTGCCACTTGCACAGCACCTACCAAACAGAGTTTGCTGGAACTTTCTATGATACGCTGTAGATCAAATAATAAATGATGTCATCTATATGCACTCTGCTCTTTTCCCTGGTGAGTGATGGTCAGACTCGAGGGGACTGTTATATTTGCACTGCTTGCGACACGGTAGGTCTATTCCTAGTTGCTTATCGCTTATTTGGCTGAGTTGAGACATTTTAGCCAGCAGCACTGGGTGAAATATTTCCAAAATCCTCTCCACAATCCAGCGATACAATTTTGGCAACAAGTGCATGGGTAGTTTTCCATATATAAATCCAAACATGAATACAGTGGGAGTATGTTAATATGACTTTCAGAGAATGTAATTAAAAAAAAAAAAAAACAGTTACCACAGTCATGCTGCGTATGATTGGGCTCAATAGGAAGACCATGTGCTGGTGGATCTCCTGACTTCTCTCCAGAAGAATATAGAAAAACTCCACAAAGCCGAAGGATGACAGCAAGAAGCCCAGCACCTGAGCAGCGAAACAGGAGGAGACCAATCACAAAACAGAACACTGTCGAATTTACAGACTGTTTTTTTCAAATGAAAAAAGCTTCACGAAGGCTGAAACTTGGCCAAAGTCTCATTGTGAAGTCTCACCATTTTGGCGGCGCAGAGGCCAGACATCTGAATGCGTCCATGGTCATGACAGTAGAGGTGAAGGCAGTAGAAGGGAGCCAGCAACCACAGATAGACACAAGGGACCCACACAAGCACTGTGTTCTGGAAACACTGGGTAAGGTCTGGGTTGGCGGTGTACCATGTACGGTTCCAGTCCTGTATAAAAGTAAAGAAAAAAAATACCCAGATAGACCAAAAACTGGGGAACAGATCCATGTGGGAGAGGGAACAAGTGAAAGCCAGGGTGTGTTGGCAGGTAAAGGTTGTTAAATTTTCACAGTTTTGTCTTATTTTCCTGGTTTGATTGCGGTAATAATAAACCCGAGACCACACTAATGAGGTGTATTGGGCTTGAGATGCCAGATTTCTTTGGTAATGTCAGAGGTCATCTTTCACTGTGAAAATAGAAAAAGCAGGAGCACGCTTGTTGTTCCCTCCATCCAGTTGTTTATCATCTGCAAGGCCTGATGAGGGACAGGGTGCCTGGTTGTGCTAACAAGGCTGCCCCGCAGACTCGCCACAGGAAGTGGTTTCAAATCAGCACAGTCTGGCACTGCTGTTAGCTCCCAAATGGAATGAGGGAGAGAGAGAAAGAGAGAGAGAGAGAGAGAGAGAGAGAGAGAGAGAGAGAGAGAGAGAGAGAGAGAGAGGCCACAATTGGTGACCACACCGGGATTGTTATATAACTGTCCACCCGTACCTCTGCTGCTGAAGCAAAGCAGGCGAAGATGAGCACTGCAGTGAGAGGTTCGTTGCTGCGCGGAGTTTGGCGCGTCTTGGCATGAGCAGCGATTCATTCCGATTGATTTCCCATCACTATGTTGCAGCCACAGCGATACTGAATCACAGGCTGATTGTAGGTATTGGTGCTGGCGCACATTTTTGTGCCTTTGCCAGATTTTTCACAGGGTTGCAAACATTTCCCCCCCCCCCAATTGTGTCTCAACACAGGTGGCTGGGGTTATGCAACGACCATATTTGAACATGCTGTATACTAAAGCATCCCTGCGAAAACTGGTCAAAATTCTTAAAGGTGATAAATCACTTCTGAGTGGGAGACTACATTCACAGACTCTCCTGACTTCTGTGGTCAGTGGCAAATGGATGAACAGAGCACTTCTAGGAAAGAAATCCAACTCATCAAACCCTCATCCAGCCACTCGTGCATTTCGTGTCCCTTTTCTCAGCCTGCTCACAAGTGATTATTTGCCCCCTTTTAAATTCACTAACCTTAAAAGATTCCACTCTGCTTACTACCGGATTAGACTTGCTGAGGTTTCTTTCACGTTCATGTTCAGTTTGGCATTAGAGCCGAATAAAGCGCAAGCATGTGATGATTACCGAAATTATGAACTGATGGTACGTTTTAGACAAAAGCAAAAGCATCCAATGGACAGACGGGTACTGCTGCGGGTGCCGTTTATTGTGGAACTATTGTATATTATTTTTAAGACATGATTTCTCTCTGCAAACCTGCTTTCACTTTCTCAGTGTTGGTGGCCATTGTTTTTGGTTTTTGCAAGCAGCAGAGAGAGACAATAATGAAAAGCAGAGGCCCAGGAGGAAGAAAGTGGGAGAAAAGGCATGTTGGGAGAGAGTATGAGTTCACTGCTCCAGCTGGATTACAGCCATTCCTCCACTTTCAGATGTGGAGCTCTGCTAATGTACGAAATTGATGAACGCGTCCAACAACAGCAGTTCACACAGCGTGACCTCATTGTACCTCGCAGTGCTGACTTGCAGAGCAGGATGACGGTAAACACTCATGCAGCAAAGGTAAATTCTTAAGTTCAGACTCGTGCATGTTCTGGACTGGACTGGACTGTAAATTGAGATCAGTATGTTGCAATGTCACTGACTACTGTGTCTTTTTAACTTTTTAACTATGCCCGAAAACAAAAGTTTATTATTTTCTATTCAGTGACCAAGTAAATGACCGTGAAAAACATGGTATTAACATGATGATAACAACATTATCATGCATTTACATTTCCTTTTACTTGAGTAATTACCAGTTCAAAACAACAAACAAAACTTTACGGTGATCTCCTCCTCACATTCTTTACAAATATAGACCTGGATGTGGGTCAGTAACACTGGAGCGCGCTAAACCTGAGCTCAGGGTCAGTAAACACATCACAAACTCACCCAAAGAGGGTCCAGGCCGCTCAATTTGCAAAAGGCATCCATCCACTTGCTCTCTTCTTTCTCTCCCGATCCTCCGGTTCTTAGGCTCGTTCGGCCCCGGTCTTCGCACCGGCTGCAGCACTCTCAGCACCAGCACGTGTGGGTGTGTGAGAGTGTGTGTATATGTGTGTGTGTGTGAGAGAGAGACAGGGGTGGGGGACAAAGTATATCGCCTAATCACACTTATCTGTTAAAGCTAATGTTAAAAAAAACAAAAAGAAAGAAAACGTGTCCCTGTCTGACTGAGTGGAAACACTCAAGGCTGATTTTGGTGTGACTGTGAATGAAATTAATAAAACATCTCTCACTAAAAGTTTTTGTCTACCTTTGTTTTTAAAACTGCTGCTGGCCTAAGATTCCGTGTCTCACTGCTCCTCGCTCCCTCTGCCTGCTGCTTATGAACGTCTTCTTATTGGGTGGGTGAAAATCTCTCTTCCTCTCTCTCTCTCTCCCTCTCTCTCTCTTTTCATGTCTCTCTCCCTCTCTCACCCCACATCTGCTGAATTTCAATCAAAACACCGCAGCTACTCCCTTCAACAGGATGACAGTCTCACACCCCGGTAAAAACATACTCCTCCCACTTTCACTGCCCCTCACCTTCCTTTCTTGCGTCTTCCCTCCCCTTCTTTCCCCACATGCCAAACCACCAGTCGTCTGACCACACAGTGTCTGCTTGTGCACAAATGTATCTTTTAAACTGTGGCCAAAAATGCAGATAAACCCCAAGCTTTTTTATACTCCCAAATATACCAGCAAACTCTGTTAGAGCTTGCCACACAGCTATGGGTACCATTTGAGGCACAAAGCTATACGTGTCATCACAACAATTCTGCACATTTACTTTAAATGAAACCTGGATTATTCCCCAAGCCAGCCTGGAGACGTGCATATAGAATAGAAGAGAATGCCTTTTATTGTCATTATACATCTTTTTTTACATGTACAACGAGATGGAAAGCAACTCCTTCGTCAGTGCAAACGTGTGTAAATATATACAATATATACATATATACAACATAGAATAGAATAGAAATTAATTAAGTTTAGTGCAGGTATGTCGAAAATATATACACACTTCAAGGAAGTATGGGTTATTGCACATTAATGGATATTGCACAGTATATCATGTTGGTTCAATAAGTCTGGCCACCGCAGTGGCAAAAGTGTGTTTCCAGGTGATGTGAAACTATGCTGATATGGGGGAAAATAAAGGTATTTGGTTAATTAGTCATCTCATTGAAACTTCCTTGGTCAGTGGAAAATTAGGCGCATGTGAGAATTACACAACTTCGTCTTTGTCATGCTGGATACAGGAGACAAAATCCAGAAAAGGCGATCCTTTTGTGTGTAAAGAAACAAAGTGGGTTTGATTGTTGCACCAGCGATAGAGCGCAGGGACATTAACTGTCTGCTATCAGTGTTGTTTATGCGTGTGAGGTCAAGTCGGCCATAATGAAAGAGGCCAAAAAAAAAAAAATCCTGAGCTCTTAAAGCTCTTCTGTCGTCTGTTGTGCGGCATCATGAAATGGTGGGAAGTTGCTCGCCGGTCAGTACAGAAGGGAAAACTTCAGCAGCTGCTGCACAGCGGGGAAAGTATGACACCGTCTCGACTGGGAATGACACTGCCAGGACCGTCATCATCACCGCAGAAAAGAAACACGGAAAGTTCAGCAAAGAGGCGGCCCACCATCAGGCCATGTGCAAATATGAGATTATTATTCTTTTTCAAAATGCGTCATTTCTTTATATTTCCCTTCTTGACTCCACCAGCTGGCGTGTTCTTATTCCACACTACAGGTCTTAATGCAACACAATGAGAATTCTACAACTTGTGAAGTCCTTTGAATACAATGCATTTTTAACCAAGTGCATTTTTAGCTCATTGAAGGAAAATGGAAGCATGTGGAGGAGAAAATACCACCAAGATTGATGAGGCTTTAGGTGGGCTGAAGGACATAAAATTCAAAAATGACTGCTGTCTACAAACGTAGCCCAGCGCTGGTTTCAGAGAACAATTCAGTGACTCAATGCTGAATGTCGAAGAGACATAAACAAAAAGAATACTGTCTGCAGAGTTATGCCTCCCACAGTGTGAATACAGGTATTTCTGTCACCGAGAAATGGTCCGAAACACCTCAGGCAGGTGGGGGCAGCCTGTGGTGAAAGTACTGTCCCAAACAACACATGACAGTCCAACACACACACACACACACACACACACACACACACACACACACACACACACACACAGACAGCAGACAACATGTATCTTCTTTGTCTGTTTTACTCAAATTCATGACCCATTTCGACCCTCTTGCTTCACTTTTCAATGTAATCTGATTGGGAGTGGACAGATGCCAACATCTGGATCCAAAATTAGATCTCTCTGTGTCAACATCTGGATCATTGGCCGACTGAGGACATTCTTCGATGGAAGCTCTGAGAACCGCTACCTCGAGATTATAAAGTCCACTTTCTTGTAATTGTTGTGTGTTCCCCTTGTAATCACATCCAATAAATGCTGTTGATAAGGGTACAAATGCAGGATGCACAGAGAGACTGATATCTGCCCTGATGCAGGAAATAATTCAGTTCCAAAACTAGGCCAAAACTTTTCAGCTGATCAGTCCCAGACCCATGTAGCAACCCGATGAAGAAAAGAATAGCACAGAAAAAAAACAACACGTGCAGGACTGTGCATGCGCGACACAAGGGCCAAGACCTCTGCAGAGGACCGCATTGGCTCGAGACGGGCTTCATGTACACAAATACACACACCAGCAGCCTGATTTACACACATTTTGGCTGTGAAATATAAGGTCCACAGCAGACGTTGGTCAGACAGAAGACTGTTTACACCGATAGTATGGGGAAGAAAAAGCACCCAATTGGAGGCGTGCGCTGGAGCAGGGCTCGTTGTGGTCATGGCATGTAGTAGTAACGTGGAGCTGTCTAGGAGTAGGTGCAGAGGGCGGTTGCGTGGGTGGCGGTGCCACAGCTGGCGGTAAAGCGGTGGTTAACCAGCCTAGGTCACCTACACTTCCTCTGGCCTCTTTCCTGGGGAGGAAAAACAGTCTAGTCAAAATAGTGCTGTCATTTTGGCTACTTAGGCTTGCGTAAGGGGTGACAAATTTAGCTAGAACACATTAAGAAATAAGCGGGCAAAATATCTGCTCTGTTTTTGTTTTGCTTTTTTTTTTAACTCTCAGCTCCTAAATAAGCATCTTAAATGAAAAGTGTAGCACGCACGCACCCTATAAATTTCAGATGCGTCAGCCTCCGCATGCAATTACAAATGGACTCTTGTGTTCCGCTTTGCCCCCACCAGCCCTTACCCACATGTTATGCTATCCTTGCTGCTTCGCTGCGTGGCTGTTTAACCTTTGAGCTGCTTCCTGTTGGCAGAACTTTGGTGATGGGCAGAAATATCACATATGATACGGAAGCTTTTGTGCGGTGCCTTTATTTCAGACTTGATTACTCTGCCTGTAGAGCCCTAAAAACCAGTGGGTCTATTCCATAACTCTGAATGTGTTCCACCATCTTATCACCCAGGTAACTGGTGCTGTGTCATTTATAGACCCAATGTTGTGTTATTGACACAGTGTTTAAGTAAACAACTGAAACCCCCTATACATATAAAATGTAAATGCATTTTTCTACCAACTGTGATCTAAAAAAATACCATATCACACGTCTGTACATATCACGTTAAACTACACAGCCTCAACAGAAACTGGGACCAGCTGTTGTTTGTCACTTTATAGAATGATTTGCTTCTTGCTTGAATATTAGCACCAATATGTTCTGTAAATATAAACTGCTGAAAGCACATCAGCAACAGCCAAATGTGACCTGCTGTTTGTCTCTATCTTTAAGGAACATTAGCTGTTTGAATTTCAGCTGTTTTTATTTCCAATATTCTTCCAGAATTAAAGAATTCTGGTTCCAGATCCTGAATCCTTGAAATTCCAGTCCTCGTACATTCGGATCATCTCAGGGCATCTAAAATAAATTTAGTTCTTATATGCTGAGGTCTTTTATGCTTCATTCAATAGTTTCTCTGACACTGACTACATGGTAACTGACTATTATAAATGCTGCATGGAGGCATTCTCTGGATAGGTGCATCCAGGTCTGTCACATTCAGAAGACCTACATGATGGAAGAGGTTATGTGTTTTTAAATGCACATGGCAGGTGTTGCAGGAACCAGCATCCTTGCTGCTGCTGAGGGCCGTGCATCACTTGCAGAGAAGCTCAACCTCTTTGTTCACTTTGAGGTGGAGTCACTGGAGACAGCATCATCACACCCACTAACCCAAAGCAGCCACACCCTCCCGGTGTATGGCGTACCCTGAAGTGAACCCTAGGAAAGTCCCCTGGATGAGTTCTGGTCTATGCAGGCTGCCTAGCTTCTGTAGCTCCAGATCTTAGTGATGTCTGCTGAAATCACTATGGGACTGGGTTCAGATACAGTGATCAGGTGGAGAAGGTGTTGGTTTTATAGGAAATACCTGACTCTTAATCCCAACAAAACGGAGGAAGTGATCATACACTGATATGTCATCACGGAGGACTGAGCACCAATGTCGTGACTTTAGTAAAAAAGACACACCAGAAACCATCCTTCGTGAGAATTCACATGAAAAAAAACTACTGCTCCACTGAGAACATTCTAATATACTGCCCTGTGTGTGGATTCTTTAACTGCACAGTGGCCGAGAAGAAGACACTCCACAGGGTTATCACCACGGCCTAGAAGGTCATTGCCTACCCTCTACCCATGGAAGAACATTACACTGAAAAAAAAAAAGGCAGAAAATAACGTAATCCCACCCTCAGGTAGATGCTTCAGGACCATAAAAAATAATCACTAATGAGTCATTGAAAAAGTTCCAGTGGAGTTTTTCCCAGTAGGAAGAAACCCTTAACAGATCACCAATCCAACACTATGCATTCACACAGGAAAACAAAAACAAAAAAACAAAACAGTTTTTTTCAGTTCCAGGTGAATTTATTGTAACCAACTGCATGAGGTTAAATCTTTTGCTATTTACCCAACAGAGGAAATTAACTGTCGGCCAAAAAAAAAGAGAGAACTATTTAATCAAAAGTCTTCAAGGCTCAGTAAAGGGGAGCTGCTGACCCCAGGCTTTGGTTTGTAGGGTTGTTTTTGTCCTGACTCTAATCTCCACCTCCGATTACCAAACCTCAGACATAGTAAAGATGTTCTTTTCCCTCTCAGACAGCAGATGGCTTCCCAATAATTGGCTGAAATTCCAAAGAACCAGAAGGTGTCTGAACGAGTCTGAGGTTACCCCTCAGAGAAAAACCATATGGAGTGACAGCCAGCTGGAGAAGTGGCCCGGAAATGCTCTAGTGGAGGTGGCACAGGGACCTATTTTGGGCACCAAAATAAACACTAAATAATTTTTTTTTTTTTTTGGCAGTAATCTGTGAGCTGTGGAAGAACTTGGAGGCTGTGTTCATTTAGAAGTAAATTTGAGCGAGGGAGGCAATGCCATGCAGCTGTGTTTTATGTGTCAGTTACTGGTGTCTTTTGGCTGGTTGTGACCCGCCTGTACCCCACACATGACCCCGCCCCCCACCATCCATCCAACGAAGAGGAGATGTGGCGAGAAGAGGAGGCCACGGCGTGGCTCCTGCAGCTGCAAGCAAGCAATTAAAAATATCAAACGTCACTTCACACTGTAAATTACAGGACCGTTTTGTTTCGTGTTAAGGAGTATAAAGCATTTGGTGATATTAAAATTCATAGTAAATCAAGAGGCTAAATAAATGCTTCCCGGTTTCTACACCTTGGCTTGGTGCTCCAGTCTGTGCGGAACAGGAAGTGGGTAGAAACAGGAACTTTACCTCTCTCCTGTGCACACTCTGAGTAATAAAATCAGTGGCAGATTGCAGAGCTCATATCTAGGATATTTGGACCCTTTTGGAGGAAAGGGCAACAAGTCTATGCGAGCGTTAGCGGCGTGTGTCATTTTTATTTCCACCCTTCTATAAATCCACCCACCCTGTCCATTTACCATATCCATTTATCTTTTCAGCCCAACTCCTCTTATGTAATTATCCTTTTACATCCTTATTTGTCTTGCGAATGCCACGCTCTTGCAATCAACTATGCACGTCTTCCAAGTAAACTTCGGCCCATTACGTGAACAGTGCTTAATAAAGGATATTGCGGCTTCGCCCTAAATGTTGGGACCTACAGCAACCCAAAAATAACCAGCGGGAATCCATGGAATGGTGTCCCATCATTGGACGCCCAATAATTCGGGTGACTGGCTCTTCCCTTAATAGAGAGCGGAGCCTGACTCCCACTCCCTCTGGTCTCCCGTGACGTACGGAGACACCAACTCACCACAAGTCACAGGACTGAAGTGGTAAAAGGATCAGCAATAACAAAACCATGTGGATTGTGGACAAAGCCCCTCTAAAAATATCCCCATGAAAGAAAGAAAAAATTAAAAAAAAACTGAGGAGGAGGCCACGATTGTGGTTATGATGGTTATTAGGAAACCATCCACTCCCTGCGCTCTTTAAAAACATTGTCTCTTTCAAGAAACAAATAGGGTGAGTACACACTTTGCAAATGATGCTGCTGTTGTTACAGTGGATATTGTATTTCTGTGTTCTTCCTACAGCAGTATTCAACCACAGTTGTCTTCTTGCTCTTGTTTATTTCATATCCTTTTGATTGGTGGCAGCTGTTAGCTTGCTCCGGCCGTTGCTGTTTCAGGGATTAGATGGCGTCTTTGACATGTGCTTTCTGTCCCATAAGTTACTTGAAATATCATCATTTTTGCAGTTGTGCATAAACTTAAGCCCTGGAGCTCTTTGGGTTATTTAATACCAACTGTGCACAGTGTACCTGACAATTGTTACACTCGGAGTTTACGTGAAAATTGAGATCACTGGAGGTAATCAGACAACTGTAACAATCGGACCTAACATATGTACAGGTGCATAGAATGGCATTATTCTTTTTTAGCAGATCCAACTGAAACTAGTGTGCAGCTCACAGTTCAAAAATATCACAGTGCACATTTTAAACCAAAGAACACACCTTCATAGGATGGCATCTTAAAATAAAGAGAGCCATTTCCTGCCTGCCCGATCTGGCCTGCTGCTCCAATGATGCTCCTTCTTTCTAGCTGGTTTTACACGCTTCCTCCTGAAAACCTTGTGCTTGTTTTCAGTGAATGTTTTGCTTTAGCTCATTTCTAAATGGTTCATTCAGAAATGTCTCCAAGGGTCTCCACGAGTGCCGCCTAAGCACCTGCATTTGTTTTAAATTCCCCCTACAAACAACAAGCTGAGGTATTTCCAGCATTTATCTTGCATTCCATGTATGTAAAAAAAAAAAAAAAAAAAAAAAAAAAAAAGTCAAGGGAAGTCAAGGGAATGACGCCAACAGACGAGAACCATTTAAGTTGCACCAGACATGGCTAATACACTGTCCAGCATCCGTAAAACAGGCGGCTTAAAGTGTGATTTAACTAGGTCTGCGCAGAGTAGACGATGGATATTTTGGCGTAAACACTTCAACAATGGAAGTAAATAATTTTTTGCTGCCATCCAAACGAAGATTAGTCTGTTTTCTCTGCAGAGAAAACGAACGTCTTATATTTGCACAATGACACATCCAGTTTTTTCCAGAGGGAAACCACCAGTAAACCATGAAAGGCTTTGGTTTTTCAACATTCTTACATAACTTTTAATACTCTTTGTAACAATTTGGGATAAATAACTGTTTTCAAGAGGGATACCAAGCAATTAAATGAGCTATATTGTGACAAGCAGACGAAACATCACATATATTTATTTCTTTTCTTTTTTTGCTCAGAGAAATAGAATAATACAGAAAATTTTACTCATCACAAACTCAACCTTGGACTCTTTGTTGTCCATGTTATGTAAAGAAAAAAACCCAACCCAAACCCAACCCAAGCTTTATGAATGCTGTGTCATTGGTTGTGCTGTGATGTGGCATCCAACCTTGAAACTTAGACTGTGTCAAAGCGTTGCAGAGAAAACGATCCTGAAAAGTCCCCCGGGCCATTGCCTGTTTACTACACGCAGCAGAGGAGGGGGCCATCCCTCTTGGGTCCAATCCAGCACAACTTCACATCTCATGTTTGTAGAGCATAATCTGTAGAGCAGATTATGCTCTACAAACAGGACAACTGCACACATCACAAAATGGTATTTTATATATAATAAAGCAGACATTGGGTCAGTTAATTAGTTCACCAATAAACAATGCCTGAACTGGACTGAACTGGGTTCATTTTCTTTAGCAACAGCAAAAGTAAAGAAACTTTTATATGCAATATTTTTGGGTTGCATGTGTCTAATTCAGTAAAAACAGTCATTTCCCTTCTGAGGGATTAATAAAGTACACTTAATATTAAAATGTACACAGAGTAACAGCTACGGCAGGTGATACTAACTTACAGAATTGCAACTATTGACTCTGTTTGTTATTATCTTATGCCAGGAGACAAATATGACACGTCCCAGGAATTAAAAGTAATAAGCCTCAGTGCAACACGAGACAACCAGCCATAACTCGCAGCCACAGATGTGCAGCCCAGTTAAATTAGCTTACATTTAAAAACAAGAAGTGGTTGTAAATGCTGCAACATCAAAGTGAAAAACAATGACCTTTGGAGTTCCACTAGGGTCAATATTTGCCCCTATTTTGTTTGTTTATATCAATGATTTAACAAGTATGTTCCAATCTGATTCTTATCTTTTTGCTGACCAGGCAAAACGTTTATTTTGTATTTAGTATGAACGCAGACTTTGCATCTATATGTGTATATATATAATACATATGTATGTATATTTGTATGTGCATATATGTAGATAGACAGATTGATAGATAGATAAATCTAATCTATGAATACATTTTAAATATTTTTGAATATCTGACTCAGCATTTAGTTCACATCTGACATTAGTTTCCTTGGCAACGGGACCGAACCTGTAAGACTTTTGTGTGTTTGTTTGATGTGAACGCATTGTCAACCAAGAGGCAACAAAATATTTTAAAAGAAAATCTAAATTACAAACTGGAGTTCTGGGGTTTTACGTAAGTGAGCATTTAGTCAGCTAGACTGTGAGACCTTCACTGGTGGACTCTAGCTACATAACTCTGTGAGAAACGCACACACACACAAACACACACAAAACACACACACACACACACACACACACACACAAGCAGATTATAAATTAGATATTAGACGTATCTGCACATGGGCTGATGTTACTTTCAATCACACATGCTTTCGGCGTCCCACTGCAGAGACCCAATCAGACAAGAACTGTCATGTCTGCTCTGGGTGAGAGCAGACATTGTTGACTCACTTTTTGGTCTAGAGGTGCTGCTCAGCCTGGGCCCCACCGCAGCTATGCACTGTCTGACCAGTGCCTTCCAGCAAGGGTGTGCAGAGTCACACACGTCCACCAATGCATGCATACAACAGACACACGTACATACAGACACATCGACACTTTTTTCAGAGCTGCGGTTTTGCTCAATTCAATGTCATAATTAAACAAGATGCCTGATTGTTGTTTGCCTCAAGCTGTGTGTTAGTTGCTGTAATGAATATTTGTTCTGTGTGGTAGACCTGAAAGGTTTTCAGAGACTTTCTGCAAATCACTTATATAAGACAGAAAAGAAAAGCTGCTTTCTCTGTGTGCAGTCAGATATTAGTGATTCATGCAAGGTTTGGATATTCATCTTAATTAAAGTCTTCCAGGGCCCAGACAAAAATGTGCTGCAAATCTCCCCAACAGCTAAGTCCCAGTTATGATGGAATAATTTCTTATAAATACAGGTTTTTTTGTTTTGATGTGGAATATGCAGATTTTTTGAATTCAGTAAACGAGCAAAGTTTTTATTCAGAATGTGCACAAAGCAAAGTTGCGACAACGCTCCCCTACATACTTTTATGCAACAAACCAATTGTGAGCTCATTCAACAAATCTGACAGTTTTCAACCTGTTAAGAAAAGTCATTTATAAAAATCTGCTGTATTCCAAAGTTAAGTGAGGCATAACTTTGAAATGAGGCACACGAGAATCATTAAGCCGTCATGTCTTGTGATGACGTGAAAACAATGTGACAATGTTTCGGTTAGTGTTTGGTGCCTTTTACAAAGTTCCACCTCATTAGCTGTCTGACCCACAGCTTTATTATTCTGGTTCGGTCTAATAGCTTCAACACTAGCTGGTCTGCTGCGGTGGGTGAGCGGTTGAACAGTTAGCAACTGAAGTCCAGAAAAACAGAGCTGAATGAGATTGAAGACAAGCAATGTAGAGACAAACATATCTCCATGGAAACTTACTACATCTATTTCAAAAGTGTCAAAAGTTCTTTTTCCTTCTGACCTTCTTCAGTTGCTTGTTTGAATGCTGCAAAACAACTGTAAGTCCACACCTAATTTCCTAGTGGCATGTAATGAGAGAGTAATGTTTACATAATGTCTACATTTTTTATTTTCATGGAACTCTGATTCACACTCGTGCAAAGGCCAACACTTGCACATATACTGATGTGCATCCCACATAGCCACCCACAGTCAGACAGACAGACAGACAGAGAGGGAAGTGCATAACTGGTGTCTCACCCCAGATACACACACACACACACAGAGAGAGAGAGAGAGAGAGAGAGAGAGAGAGAGAAAGAGAGAGAGAGAGAGAACTGACACACCCCGACATTCACAGTCTTAGCCTTGTTTACCCAGGATCAGCGCAGCACTGCAGCAACCGACCTCATCATTCCGCACATTCCTGCAGCCCAGCAATATTTAATGTGTTTTATTGGAACAATTGCGGATTAATTATCACCAAAAGCAGCATTCACATAGAAATTTTATATAATTTTAATATTTCATGTAAGTTGATATCAAATCTAACCTAAACTATATTTATATGAGAAAAACGCAGTCTATCCAACACTGCCATCTATGGACCACTAAAGGCATCACTTTTGAACTTAATTTCTTATTGACCTATGTCAGTGTCTGGCCAAAATGTATTCTTCTGTATTTGCTCAGTTTGTTTAAATGAATGTTTTCCTGTCACCGAACATGTCAATATAAGTGAACTCGGAATTGTCACTCAAACCAGGCATTGCTTGTGTGGACTGCCATCGAAATTCTTTTCAGTCACCGATACGTCTGGGGGTAACATTTCGTTTGTTTTAAGTTGAATTGATAAAGAAAATGCAAGCCTTTGAGCAAATTTCCCAGCCTTCACAATCGAGAAAAAACATTTACAATTTTGTTATTTATTGTAAATCTGGTATCCGAACTGAAGCTGACAGGAAAATTGTGTGCCACTAAACATATTCACACATTTCAACTAAAAAATATATTTTATTTTGTATAATATAATCTCAGGCAGGTACAGATAACTGACTGACTGAACATTATACAATCTTTTTTTAAAATGATAAAATCAGTATATTGCGCAAGAAGTACCAATATACGTCATAAATGTGCGCCACGTCACAGTCTTCTGACAGACACTCTCAATGACAGTTTATGCTTATTTTTCCACTGTTCTTTTATAAGGAAGGCAGTTAAATCTTGACGTGACCGTCATGCAGATGGCTGCACACACGGGGTCTCATCTGTTCGGTCCACTGCTGACTCGTCAGTGTTTAAGATGCAGAGGTAAGCTTTCATAAAGTAGCTAACTTTGATAACGGTAGGTAGCATTTAGCTAAACGTTACATATGCTAAAAACAAGCAGCCCTGACTGCTTATTCGATAACTAGCTTTCCTTTCTAAAATGTCACTTTTTTATATATATGTATGTATGTATTTATTTTACATTAAGTCGCATAAAGGCATGCATTAAGGTCCTTAAAGAAAATGCATTTAAATCATCATCGTCATTCTGTGGAATAGAAAGTGTTTTATTAATTATTTTACACTATGTTTTCTCTATCAAAGCCCCCCTGAGGCTGCGCTCCTGTGCTTACAGTGTGATTCCTCCACCGCTCGACAGCGAGGAGAAACGGATGCTGGATCGTTTCCTGCGTGTGGACCATGCTGGGGAATATGGGGCCAACCGCATCTATGCTGGTCAGATGGCTGTGTTGGGAAGATCCAGGACTGGACCTCTTATTCAGGTACATCCACGTTTTGTAAGCAGTACCACTGCTCTTTTACTTACATGTGAGCTCTCCTTAGTGCCACCAATTGCTGTCTGCATTGCATTTAATCTTGTGTCTGTACCCACCATACAGATTAAACCCATCTCAATATTCCATCCTTAACTTTTCAGTTATCATTCTGTTTTCATAAAAAAAATATTTTTTCCCCTTACATTAACTGTTTATTCTCTCCTGTTTTTCCTCAGGAAATGTGGGACCAAGAAAAGAAACACCTTCAGAAATTCAATGAAATTATGGCCGACAGCAGAGTTCGTCCAACAGCGCTCTTACCTTTCTGGTATATTGCTGGGTTTGCATTAGGTTTGTACAAATTTTTATTAAAAACAAAATAAAACAGCATAACGGCGCTTTTGAAAGTTTCAAGTCAAATATTGGTTGTAATATGCTAAACCTACCACAGGTGCCTCCACTGCCCTGCTGGGTAAAGAATGGGCCATGGCCTGCACTGTGGCCGTGGAGGAGAGTATTTCAGAACATTACAACAGTCAGATAAGAGCTCTGATGGAAAAGGACCCAGAGAGATATGTAGAACTTTTACACGTAAGTCGGGCACTTAACTAAAAGTTGCAAATGTAGAAAAAAATATTCTCTGAAAAATTTCTAGCATAGCAGTGATACATTGAAATTTCAATATCGTTTACTTGTATGATAATTAATGGTCGGGGTGTTTATTTTAATAGATTTTAAAAGAATTCAGAGATGATGAAATGGAGCACCATGACACAGGATTGGAGCATGAAGCTGAAAGTGTGCGTATGGTTTTAGTTTTTTTGTTTAAAATCACAGTTGTTCCTATATTGACAGCTAGAGAGCTTATGTGTTCTAGCTGCATTTTACTGTCACAACACAAATGATATAAACGCTTTGATTTTACAAAACACAATCTAAAGTTAGACTTGTGACCCATGAAGGGATTACAATATACTGCCTACTACATATTTTTGTTTCTATTTTTAATTTCTAGGTTCCAGGATACTGGCTGATAAAAAATGCAATACAGCTAGGCTGCAAGGCTGCAATATATGCATCAGAACGCATCTAAAAGTGGGCAAATGTTTCTTTTTTTTATACATGCATACAATACCTACACCAAAAATTCATTCTCTGCTCTCATGTAAATTCATCTGAAATTTGTATTTGTCTCAATAAACTGATGTTTTATGTTTGGGGAAATCATTTTTGAGTTTAGTTTTCCTAAAACTAAACTTTAGCTCTTCCTGCTTTTAGCACAAAGTACACAAATGAGATGGATAAATCAGAGTAAATCAGAAGAAGAAGAAAGCCTTTACCTGCCACATATACTTACACGGGGAGTTTATCTTCTTTTCTTCTAAACCATTTTTTAACCACCTAATAAACTTAATAAGACAAACTTAAAAAATAAAACTCTTATTGGTAGGATATCTCAACACATGTAGTTAACACATGTTGCTTTTACTCAGTATATGCTGCACAGGGAGCACATTTAACGCTAACACACAGGGACTAACGTTCATGTTACCGTAAATCTTGTGTTAAAAACACGTGTATGCTTATTAGAGCGTGCACATATTGACCCTTTAACAAAGTGTTCCAAGAAGTGAGGGGCCAATAAGTTGAATGCGTAGAGCTTTTCATGTTCGTCTGCTTATCCAGGTCAGCTATACAGCAGCGTAAGCTGAAAAACAGCCATCAGCAACCCTATAAATAGTGAGCAGTAAATATTTTCTCTTCTGTAAGACATCTGTGCATATACATACCTGTAGAATGATGTCACTGCATGTTTTCAAATAGCACAGAGTAAAATAGTTTTACCTGCAACATTGGCACACTGTATGTAGCTGTATATATGGATGGATAGATGTGATCTACTAATGTAACCTATCCATACACATGTTCACGTGTTTTTAACGGCATAAATTGTAAATGTTCGAGCTGACTGCATGCGAATACATGCCCTCTGTGCAGCACCAAGATGTGATGCAAAGGGCTGACATCACTTGAGCAGGAATCTCTTATTTATGGCTCGTCACAAGCAGCGGCATCTACCAATGAGGGGGAAGGCACGACACACCAAGGTCAGTCTTTGGATAAATGTCTGTGTGAAATAAAAGTGTGCTTGTTATATCACCACATGTGCCATATAGCAGGAATAGAAATGGCAAAAACTTGTTATATTCAGCCGATGTTTTTGATACATTATGCATCAGAATTATTCCTGGCAGGGGCTTTAAAATGTTCGTTACGGACAAAGCTGACAAAATGTGAGAGTTGAGAAAATAAGGACCAGATCTCCAGACTAGCTAGGCATCCAAGGCTCATCCAAGTGGTCATCTTTGACAAACGCAAGCAGAAAAATTGATAAACCCAGTGTCAAAGATCATGAGAAACAAAACTCCATTCATAAGGACTAGTGAAGATGGCCAATTTGGCAGGAGGGGTGTTCCCTTTAATTCCATTCAACCCTCAGATTTATTCTTCATGTATCCAGGGTGTACCCCGCCTCTTGCCCCTTGACAGCTGGGATAGGCTCCAGCAGTCCCCTGCGACCCAAAGTTGGATAAAGCAGGCACAGAAAATAGATGGATGGATGGATGTTCAAAATATGCCACTGTCATCAATGTGCACATCAAATTTGTTTGTTAACGCAAGTGTTTGTAACTGAAGACAATAATTGCATCTTCTCGCTAGTGTAACAGAGCCCGCTGTGTGGGAGCTGCATTAATCTGAGTGAAGGCTTAGATAAAGTTGCCCATCACTGCTGAGCCCTGCATGCCGTGACCTCACCGCCGGTATCCATCACTGCACTTGACAGGCCTGCTGGTGCGTCCAGCGTGACTCCAAGGCGACGTTACTGTGTGTCATGAGTCCAAACGACACATCAAAGCACTGAGGTGCAGCGTGTCTGTGGCCCCAGTGGCTGAGTTAGGACAACAGATGGTAACGAGCATCCATGGTATACATATTAGCGATATTAGCGTTATAACTATGAATCAGTTGGACTGACACCCTTATTGGGTTACGTCATAATTTACACAAGTGGATTGTTGCTTTGATGCAACCCAGTCCTCTGTTTTAAACCTCCAAATGACCTCTGAATGCTTAATTATGACGAAAATAGTTCCATCACACGCTCAGATTTCTGTGAAATGGTTAAGATGTCTCACGTCTTGTATATTTATCACGTAACAACAGAAATTCGTTAACTGGTTCCTTGAGTTTGTCATACTCCTGTTTGTCCTTTACACGTCACGATTGTTTTTAGCCTGTGGTCGTGAGCACCCGTGCCAGGGGCTGAACATACCGGGGCTGGAGGCACAACATCAAAAAACCTCCCTCTTGCTTTCATTCTGAATGTCTGCTGCACCCTCCCACCCACGTTGTACCCCTGCCATGGACCTCTACCCTCCATCCATCACCCTGATGCGGAAGGTTACCCCGCCGGGCCTCCTAACACCTGGCTTTAGGGAGAGTTTCGCCTGCTCCACCTCGTGCAGCGGCCCGGCGCTTCACACAGATCATCCTAAGTCCACACCTGCCACACAGACTGACTGAGTGAGGTTCTGGAGATGTGTCACTCATATCTGTCAGCTGAGGCTTGTTTTCATGTGGTCGGTGAAGCCGCCACCGCTATCCTCCTCTCCCGGGTTTAGTGATGTTGCAGTCGCATTTTAATCACACACACACACACACACACACACAGAAAAGGGGCGCAGCAAGAAGTGTTTGACACCCCATGTTGGTTTGCTGTCTTCTCTTAGTCTTCATTGCCTGAAGAGTCTGCTGATGGCAGGGTCATCGCCTCCAAGGTTGCTATCGCTACACCGTGGTTTCCATGTAAGAATTTGGCACACGTACGGCGTCCATGGCTCATTGTTCATTGCAGAAGAAACTGGCGATGACACCTGCTCAGCAGACACAGCTCTCGGACCACCCTGGCGTTGGGTGTATTGACCTTGGAGGTTGGCCATGAAAAATAACAGCACAGGCAAGAAAGAATCTCTCCTCTGTTGCTCGAGGGGTCAACCTGTTGCACCCGTCAGGGTGAAGTTCCAAATGTCCCCTTAGCCCCTCATGGGTTGTGCTAAATGTTTTTGCGTTATATTTTATAGAACCTTATGGGCACACAGAGGAAACCAATAGTTTACTTTTTGATTTTTTTGTTCTTACTCTTCAGCTTCTGTTATCATTTGGCTGAAAAAAAGAGCTCTTGGATCCTGGACATTTACTTTTTCAGGACACAAAGTATTTTTTGTCATGACTTGAACCAGTTTAAGAGTCATATTCATTTTCATATTTCAGCTTGTAGATTTGTACTGATTACGTGCAGAGTGTTTTAGGGACAATCGCGACCCTAACCCTAACACTAACACATCAAACATGGGTCCTCATCATTTTATAAAGTATCATCGCGTTATAACTGACGTTGTTGCAAAGTAAGATCCTAGAGCTGTTTACCACCTGTGTCTCGAGTGTGCTGGTCATAAGGGAACCTTACGTTCCTCCTTGCTCTTGTGCCAGAAAGCGTTTGAAGCGTGAGCTCTGATGACCTTCAGGGTCACATACCACACCACGGGGTTACGCAGTTATTCTGACCGTCGAAATGTTGAAATCAATGCACTTGCAGCAAGGAGAAGATGCTAGAAGGCTTTTGAACCATGGTTCCTGACATTAGAGTGATCCGGTAGGTGTGTGTGTGTGTGTGTGAGACACGTATTATGTCCATGCGTGTGTTGTCTTTGCTCCTCACCACTGGCGTCGCAGTTCCTCCCCTCATCGGCAGTTGATCTCAGGCCTCACATGAGTCCGCGAGGGGGAAAATGGGAGGAAATCTGATCCATATGGTGGCACTATAAAGCTTACAGCTTCATCAAAACCCGGTCAAGACTGGCCTCCTCCTTTCACACCTGCTCTGGGAGCGCTGAATTCAGCAGCGCCACAACTCACATCCTCAAGACTGAAATCCTCAGCAAAGCTAAGGTCAATGTCACATATATTATTCTACTAATAATAAGTTTTATAGACTTAAATGATAAACAAGTTTGTGTTGTGCTTGTTGCTCCAGATATGAGGATACTGGGCCACGTTGCTTTTTTCCTTTTGCTTGGGAGCGTCTGCTGTAAGAACAACCGTCATGCTAAATCTGGTGGCAAGTCCTCCAGGAAGTCAGGTGAGAACCAAGGAGCCGATGTCAGCCAGTCTCCTCTGGTCGACGCGGCTGCTGGGAGCACCGGGAGGGGCAACGGAGGCTCAGCTGAGGCAGGAAGGGACAGTGCAGCGGCCGCTCGAAAAGCCGGACAGCAGACAGATGACATGAGGCTTCACTTTCTCAAGAACAACCAGGTTACGTGCAACGATGGGACGGCAGCCGGGTGAGATGTTCCGGATCTCGCCTCTTCTCTCACAAGCGTAGATGCTACACGTGTTGTTCCTCATTGTCGCTTATATATGGCTCTACAGGTTTTACCTGAAGGAGTCAAAAGGAAGTCGCCGATGGCTGGTTTTTCTGGAAGGTGAGAATTTTTAACTTTACTAGTTGATTTGGTTCTGAACGGTCAACTTGATTAGGTGTGACAGACCCATTGGAGTTTTGGTAGGAGTCATGAGCAGTGTTTTCTTTTAAATTTATTAGTTTGTGTCTTTTAGTTTGATGGGCGTAAGAGGGGGATTGGAAGATATTCACCATCACGTGTTTTTGTCTGCATCACCTGACCAAAGGGACTGTTTTTGTGAACTCTCTATTCTGAGATGTATATAACCATTTATCCTAGATGCTCTTATGTCTCACTGTTGTATAAGGAGAAAACAAGTGTCTGTTTTCTGTCCTGCTTTCTTGAACGGTCTCGTCACCAGGCACATTCCATTCCCACTGCATTCCTCACAAGCATCTCTGTTGAGCTAACAGGGGCCTGATGTAAAAGTTTAATAATAGCCCATTATTTTTAGGCGGCTGGTGCTGCCACAGCAAAGCGACCTGCAATTCCAGGTACCAAAATATACCCCAACTAATGAGCTCATCGGGTTGGCCCCAAACAAAAAGAGGTAGGTCAGTCGGCCGTTCAAAAACAGACATCACATCGTGCCATACCTGTAGTTTCACACAAGACGTGTGGACGTCTGCGTGATCACTGACTTCTGCATTTACAGGAACTGGAATATTGTCTTCACGCGCAGAGGAAAACCCTCACTGGTATAACGCAAACATTGTGTAAGTACTTCGCAGGCTTGATTCTGAATACCGGCATATTTACAAACTTACATAGATTTTTGTGGACTGCTGCCCTACATTTTAGCCTCAGATTAAATCATGCTAGATGACTGAAGATGTCCTTTTGTTTTCCTGATTCACACAGTAGTCTACAATAAACACGTGTCTCTGCAGTTTCGTCCCGTACTGTTCCAGTGACGTATGGAGCGGCACCAGGACAGCTCCAGCTCATCCCCAAAGGCCTCGACAAGCCAGGGAAAGAGACAGAGATGCAAGTGGAAATCTGAGTAAGAACTTTTGTCATTTATTATCCAGATTTCCATTTGGCCGGGTGCTTCCAGGAAATTCTGTTTGTGCTCTTCTCAGCTGAGTACGCCTTCATGGGATCCCTGATCATCCGTGAGGTCATCAAAGATCTTGCCCCTAAAGGGGTGAAGCAGGCCAAGGTTGTCATGCTGTCTGGCTCAAGGTGTGTTGGTTTACAGCTTGGTGCTCTGATGTTGACCACAGATTGGAGATGAGAGCCTGCTGGGTGATGAGGCGCCATGCGCTGCAGTTTTGATACCGGTGACAACAACGTCTCTGAAAATGCTCCTTGTTTTTCTTCTCTTTAGCGCTGGTGGGATTGGTGTTATGTTGAATATCGAGCGGGTAGCCAGTCAGCTGTCGCAACTTGGTGCGGACGCTCAGGTACGAGGTCTTGTGGACTCTGGCTGGTTCCTAGAGAGCAAACAGCAGAGGTCACCTGACTGCCCTGAGACTATTTCCTGCTCACCCGAGGATTCTATCAGGATAGGACTCAGGTAGAGCCTTGCATAATTTTTCTTACAATGTTTAGATAGACATTTTTTGGATTTGGGTTTTGCTTGTGTTTCTGTTTTGATCATGGTTATCATATCAGGATATGGAACGGAGTCGTACCTGAGGGATGTCGCCAACTTAACAAGAAAGGAGAGGAGTGGCAGTGCTTCTTTGGCCACAAACTCTACTCTACCCTGACCTGTGAGTTCCACTATAAAAACATGAGAAATATGAGGCGGAGGGCGAGCGTTGGTGTTGCTGAGCGGTTTAATCCTGTTGGGTGATGTCATAAAGATGAGACAGATGAGCTCGTTTAAAGAGGGCTCATGCAGGCGGTAACGTAAATCTGTAAATTACATCACAGATGTCAGATGGCGGCGACTGGATCCCACGCTTAGGAGGCTTTACTTCTGTACAGCCCGACATTATTCACGCAGACGATGAAAAACAACCGACTCAAATTTCAGATCCTCGCTGTAAATCACCGTTTGAGAGTATTTATTTGAAGCCTAATCATCTCACCTGTATTGAAATTTTGGATCGCACCTGTCATTTTTTCCTGTGTAGCGCCTGTGTTTATTGTACAGTGGCTGTTTGATGAGGAGCAGCTGAAAGTGGAGAACATCTACATGGGCGGGCAGAGCCTGTCTGAGGAACAGTGGCAGTACATTCAGAACCTTGGCAAAGAGATCAAGAACTCATTGCGAGAAGTCACGTAAGATTGCTCAACCTCGTGATAATAACAGTGGGGGAGGGATTAAAGAAAAGATTGAGTAAAAAGTCAATGGTTGCGCTTCTGTGTGTGGTTGCAGGGCCATGTTTGCGCCATCCTGCCTATCCCACACAGTCATCACCAAAAGGTAAACGCTGGTATTTGATCTCCGTGAGGGGGGGGGTCACCCTGCATTTTATGTACAACTCTTCCAACGTCATTGCTGATTAATGAGCTCATGTCGCCATTTTGGCTCACTCGAAATCCGTCCACATTCTCCATGTCACCAAGTACTATCTCACACCTTCCCTTGGAGACTTGGAGCATTGACTCTCATTTGACTCTCATTTCTTTCAATTTCTTTTCTTCCAGCAACTGGCTCAGTTTCCAAGTTCGAGGCATCTCTCTGTCACGGGCCCTATACTGCTGGGACCGGAGCCTGGAGGCAACCCGTAACAATCGAACCCCTGCCAGAGGATGCCCTTTTCACCTGGTGGACACCTGCCAGTGGCCACAGTGCAACCCGACCTGTCCAGCCTTGGTTGATCGGAGGACCCAGCAGGAACTCACCCTGCTGCAGATGCTGGTAGCCATGGGACTTGACCTCCAGAAAGTGGGACTGGATCCACAGGCAGACACACATTTTCTGGCCAGTATTGTTAGCACTGGTGGCTAAGAATACAATTGAATAGCATCCGAAGAGGCAATTAAATCCAGGTGTATTGCTGAAATTTAAATGTAACTATAGAAATAATACAACACCCAGCTTCTTGTTTCTTGTGTTCAGCATTCTGACATACCTCATATTAAAATTGTAACATTAGTGGTGTGTTGATTTGTGCAGAATAAAGAAAAAAAAAGGTGACATTTTTATTTTTTCCACAGCAATTTCTTAAATTTCTTCTAGTCTGAACGGTGGATAGTCAGTCTTAATGTATCTTTAGGTAATATTGTATGGAGCATAATGTGATATGCTTTATCAGATAAGGCAGTTATCTGACTATAAAAAAAAATCAAATTAATACACCTAGAATCCTCCCTAGTACACTGATGTCTTCTTATATTTTTATGCATTACTCTGATTTATTTAGTTCATAGAACTGTAGCATTGAATGACAAAGTCACAACATGGGAGACAAAAGACAATGAATATGGAGTGCAGCAGCAGATCAAAACAAAGAGTTACTTCTGGCTCCTTACCTCTAAGTATAAATAAGCCTGAGGTCACATATGCAGCTAACATTTCACTTACATATGATGGAACCAAACACAGATTTTTAAAAGGAAAGCACAGTTGTCCAGTGTTATATCCATTTATTACCCATCAGAAGCTCAGAATTAAGATATTGTGATTTTGGATGTTTAGTGACATTTTAGTGACCAAACAGGTGTCACAGCAGCAGAGGTTATTGTGTTGAATCAGCTGTAACTGGTGTAAAGTATTTCAGAGGCCACTGAAACAATTACTAAAGATAAAAAAATACAGTACCATGTTATTGTGTAGGATGATGCATGCAATTGTTCCGCCTGAACACCAAGTGGCGCTGCGTTAAACCTGCGAGTTTGACTACACGATCGTTTCATTGAAGAGACACAGTCTTTTCGGCCCACTTTTTAAAATTTTACTTATTGGGACGCTTTAATTGTATCTACGTAATATGCATAAGCAATACTAGGAAACAGATTATATATAATTAATAACCAATTAAATCTTGTCCTAAAACGTATCAAGTTTTTCCCATATTGCATTGCGATTTTTTTTTTTACTTCCTCTTTCCGCCATATTGCAGAACCGGTAAGATGGTCATTTACTTTGTTGGCTTCAATCTTTTTGATATCTATTGCATCCAAACGGTAATTTCAACGTTTTTGTGATCACACTAAAGCGAAATAATATTCCAATCACTCAGAGTAATTATCGTCTTGATTGTTCAGACGAATTAAATTTGTAGGGCATTTCATGTAACAGTCACCCCCGTCTGGCCCTCAGTTCAGTGCGTTTAGTTAAAGCACATCTATAATTCTTTCTGTTGACCTAATAAATATATGTACATATTTCTACTATTAGGTAAAACCCGTAAACTCTCCGTTCACGTCAATCAGCAACCGTCCGTACTTCTTCGGTGTCGTTTTGACGAAAATCTACTAATATGAATGGTTCTGCTAACGTAGCTTGATATTTGCTAATGGGTTTTCTCCGTCCTGAAAGAGGACCACGCTTCTCTGGGATTCTGTTTTAAATCTGTTTTCACACGCTTCTCCAAGATTAATTGCAAAAATAAATAAAAGTTGCTGCCAGATATTTACTTTAGCTGAGTCTAACAGGCTCACCATTAGCGACTCGGCTAGTCTTCGCCATCCTTGATGTTATATTCTAATTCAAATGTTCGGTTAATCTATGGTTAAGTGCATTAAACCTTTGACACATTCTTTTCCCGTCATCTAAAGCGGAGCTTTCCTATAAAATTGGACCTGTTCATTTATTATGACAGTTGGAGTTTCCGGAAGGATATGATTACACTGCTGACGCTTGAATGCTTTAAAATGTGTTTTCTTTTGCAGGCATCATGGTGCGCATGAACGTTCTCGCAGATGCTCTTAAAAGCATCAACAATGCTGAGAAGCGTGGGAAACGCCAGGTCCTGATCAGGCCCTGCTCCAAGGTTATTGTGCGCTTCCTAACTGTCATGATGAAGCACGGTGAGTATTTGACGTTCTTAGATGGAGAAGTTCTGATTAGTCCAAGATTTAGATAAAATGTGATACACAAAGACGGTCCATGTTTTATTTGAAGCGCTTCATTTAATGGCCTCGCTTTACCACACAGGTTACATTGGTGAGTTTGAGATCATTGATGATCACAGAGCCGGAAAAATCGTCGTCAATCTCACAGGCAGGCTGAACAAGGTAAATGTCTGCTATGTTTTTTGCCCCACTTGTATAGATGTTTCAATTGGCACAAAATATTTTAATGTTATTGTGGGTACTTTTAAAAATACTATGTTCACATTACAGGACAGTTGGATTAAATACAAATGTTTGAACAGTATCTTAAAAAAAGATTTTTTTGGCCAGTGTTTTTAGAATGTGAAAGTTATTTGAGTTTCTACTTAAATTTTGTACTGGATGGACTCGAGTGTGACTGCTGTTTTCTTCCAGTGTGGCGTGATCAGCCCACGTTTTGATCTCCAGCTCAAGGACCTGGAGAAGTGGCAGAACAACCTGTTGCCCTCAAGACAGTTTGGGTAAGACAGCTTCAAATGAATTTTGGAAGTTTTTCTATAATCTTTGTCGGCTAACTGGTTTATTGATATGCTTTCTATATTTTTTGTTGTTTTGAAATCTATCAAGCTTTGAAAAATGAGTTTTGTGGTAAATTTAGAGCTGTGAGTGTTTGTCAGAGGAGTGAAGTGTGCTCCAACACCAGAGAACTGAACAATTTCAGTGTGATTTGTGATGTTTTCCATGAGATTCAGTGTTACTGTGCACCTGTTTCAGTCTCATATATACACTACTCACAACAAATTAGGGATATTGTGAGAGACTCAGTGGATGTCATACATACGGTGTTTGTTTCACTTTAGAGATTTTGGGGTTGGGAATCAATTGTTTTGGGGTGATAGACACACTTCATTTTGTGTTTTCCACGTAATGGTCTCACTGTATAGTGTTCCTTACGTATTGGGGCCAACAATATCCCTAACTTGCTGTGAGTAGTGTATAATAATGGATGTTAATGTGAGCCCACCCATTGCCACAGATTTAATAATGTAAACATTTAGAATTGAATAGACTGGTGTGCCTAGAGAATAGACTGAAAAGCAAAAATCTATCATAAAAGGCAGGGCCACTCTCTGCAGACATTTACAGTGTTGGAATGTGACAGTTTATTTTTCCCCCTTAAATGCAAGCTATAAATATTAATATCGTTTTAGTAAGTCTACGCTCAGCTGTATGGAATCATAGTAGTTTATCCTCTTGGATACATTAACCAATCTAGGTTGGGATTTAAGTATTTCTAATTAATTAAAATCTTTATAATAATGTGCTTTTTTTTTAATTGATTTTTGGTAATTATCCATCGTTGAATTTTACAAATAGCTGATATTTGTCAAATGATTGGAAGTGTAAATACTGCACTTCCTGTAAGCTATCCATTCATTCATCTAACTCTTAACAGCATTTTCCATTTCTTTAATGGCAGTTATGCGTGGCAAAAAAGTCGATTATTTTTACTATTTCCAGTGCTGGTTTTTGGTTGAGCTGCCCCTGAGTGTATCACCTGTAGGCCTAACATGCTGATTTGTATCCACAGATATATTGTGCTGACAACCTCAGCTGGCATTATGGATCACGAAGAGGCCAGACGGAAACACACAGGAGGCAAAATCCTTGGATTCTTTTTCTAAAATGCAAAGAACTGCAAAATAAAAAGCCCTGGGGAAAGCTGGTAGTCTGAGTTATTTTATACACTGTGTTGGCAGACGGGCTGCAGCTTTCGTCCAGTTCAGTAGCAGCCTGTTGAGTTTCCTGGGGTGTCCTGACTTGTTGCACCTACAGTTAAAATCGGCACTCTCCCCTGAATGGTTGATTTCCCAGGAACAGTTTAATGCATATCTAAAAAAATTGTTAAAGGTTTAGAATGTTCTTTTTTTTTAGTGCCATCGTCCTCTGGAATATGGGCAGTTTTGGGAGCAGTTTGAGTTTTAACTCTTCTTGGTGGCTGAACTCTAACGGCAGTGTTTACTGAGCTGTGACATGAATGCTGAGAGCGATTAAAGATGGTATGTTCTTGCACATTGTGTAAATCCTCCATCAGTCAGTTGTCAAACCTGCAAGGAAGAAACAGAACATTTTTCTATAACTGGAGACTAAAGTAAAGCCACCAGTGATGTCGCTCTGGTCCCAGCAAATGAAACATCTAATCTGTATTTGCTGTCAGCTTGTAGACAACCTCTAGAGGCTCTGGTGCATTTTTGTCCCAAACTGCTTCAGCGACAACCTGAACAGGAGCTTTAACAGCCTGTTGATGCATCACCTCTGTCCAGCTCTGTTCTGTAGGCTGTATTGGATAAAACTGAGAACTGTCAAACACTGGGTGAGATAAGGTGCCTGCTGACCAATCAAAAGTGTATTTTCACACCCCTGCTTATTAAACATACACAACCTCAAGAAGGACAAACTAAATCAAAAACATGGTATCAGTTTGCTCAATAATCCAGGCTGAATGAAAATTGCTGTAGGGATCAGAGGCTACAGTCTGTCTGCTTCCTGTTTTTGAGGTCTTCAGATGTCCGCTGGATGTTTGAGGTGTCCCTGTTGGGCTGTAGAGAAGATGTAGGCCTACAGCCTGTGAAAATAATGGAAAGAAATACTGCTGCTTGGCCTGATGGCAGAGATTTATTTCTACACGTGGGAGAGAAAATACTGAAATATTAATGAAAACTTTTACTCACCTGCTGAAACGAGATGGAAACATCCCAGGCTCAGTTTTATATGTAAGAGCATTTTAAATTCTTCATAGTAGAAATTGATTTAATGTGAACCTGTTCGTATTTATGCTAGGTTAGACTTGGCTTCTGACAGCAAATCTTTAAATCACCTATAGTAGAGTTTCTGAAATATTCAATTTTAACCAGGCTTATGTCTAGTGTTATGTTTGAACTTATTAAATACCTAAGCCGCATCAACTAAACATCCCGGTGTAGAAACCACGTGACTGGAGCAGGAAGTGACATCCAAAATGGAGTGATTGAAGGAGCTAATTTCAGAGATTATTTTATACCAAATGAAATTTTAATAACATAACCTACTTTACAAAGCTGTATATAATTTGTGGAAGAAATACAAATAACAGTAAAAGCAAATGTGTCATTAGGCATTGAATACGGAAGCATTTCTTCAGGGTAAAATAATACACCCATATTTTTAACCAGTCTAAAGTTTCAGGCTCAACTTGAAATTTAGGTGTTGGCTTTTATGGCATCAGTTTTAATTCACTTATGCAACTGTTCTATCGATGACTAATTATTGGTTTACAGCACCGTTAGACCCCTGTCACGGTGTTCCACGTTTGACCACTTGAGGGCAGTAGAAGCACGTCTCAGCCTTCCTGTCCCCAGATCTGCTCTCGTGTTGGATTCAGGCCAGTCTGATTTACAGTAAACAGCAACACTATGCGTGATTCGTCCAACACTAATAACGGAGAAGCAATTTAAAGTTAAAAATGTTTTTTTTTTTTCTCAGCTCTAATTGATCCTAAATTATCAAGATCCACTCCTGTCAAAGGTGACCAGATAAACTGAAGTTGAAGCACAAAGGTCAGGTTATTTTTCTTCGCAGCACAGGTAACAGCAATTACCAAAAATGTGGCCGCAGTAATTATTTCAGCTGTCACTGGTGCTGTCTTATATCAAAAAACATGTTTTTGTGGATAAAGAAAAGCAAAATCAGAAGCAACTGGCAAATGCAAACCGTGTGAGTGCTGCATTGTAGAGCAAAAACAAGCCCATCTTCATGATGTAGCCAATCCAGTTTAGCATGAGATCATATATTCTGCGCTGCAGTCGCACTGGCAGCCTCGTGATTTATTCTCCCACCCAGCACAGCTCTGATAGAAGGCCCTATCTGCAAGACCTGAGGACATTTCTGAAACAAATGCTAACAATTCAGGGGAAGATATGAAAATGTATCTTTAGTGGGACGAAATGAGAACGTGCAGGCATCTCAAGGTGAAACTGAGGGCTGTGCATTGTCATACGGTCATTTCACTGGCATTTATCTCACTGTCTTTTGCTGTATCTCTGTTGGTGTGTGAGTGTTTGTTAGCATCTCCATGGTTGCAAAGCAGTCTGCTGTGCATTTGATAAATGAGATAGTTAGGCAGCCATGGATTTATGGCAGCGAATTCAGCCATCCATTCAGGCCCGCTGTCCCAGGCATTCCTCAAGGGCACCGTGTTCCTCTGGGGTCCCATCTAAACTGGTTGAATGGGGATCCCTCTGCTGCCGCCGCAGCCGAGCGGACGACACTCATCCAGGTGAACGTAGCAGCGGCAGCCCTCACGGCATGTTAAGCAGTGGTAAATTAGGAGGCAAATGAACACAAGCTGCTAATGTACATACAATAACAGAAAGGCCAAGAGGGGCCAGAGAGAGGCTGCCATTATTAATTAGGCCTCTCATTTGTCCGCTCTGGATCACCTTGAGCAGCCTGGCACAGTTTGCTCGCTCATGTGCACGGTGCACAGTATACGCAGCAGTAAGTAAAAGAGAAAGATGTGATTACAATTTAGACATGAATAATGAATGAGCGTAACTTAAAGCACACTCATACAGTCCCTGCGTTCACACACTAGCTTTAATAAATCCATGTCTTTGCAACAAGCCTGCAGACGTGTGTGCAGCACTGCAGGTACATGATGTCTGTGCTACCCCCTCCGCCTTGACCTCCGCCCTAATGCAGACAGCAGCAAGCTGCCGTTTGCAACCTCGGCAGGAGGCGTCACGGCGCTGCCCTTCCTCTCGTCCCTGCATCTCATTACATCAACACGTGTTAGAATCTGCACATATCCAGCTGTACCAGGAGCTTGCTGTGTTATTTTGGTGTGATAAAAAGGAGGGAAAAAAAAGCTCCAGAAAACAGTTCCTCGCCTCCCTGTGGGTCCAGTGCTTCTACTTGTAACTCGTTCTCGCTGGACTTTTTTTCTGCAGTTTCTGCCGCAGGATCCCATCTGCCAATATACGAGACAGTTTATTATTTCCTGGCGGTGAATCATCTTCCTTTAGGTTCCATTTTGTTCTGAATCTAAACAATAACTGTTTTATTTCTTGTTAAACCCCCTAAGAACATGAGAGGTTTGTTCTCAAAGTGATAAAAACAAGAGAGACTCTGTAGTGCTTGCTGTATTTAGCCACCGCTATGCTTATTTTTACTGATTTTCTTTAAATTTTGCCTCAGAATTTGTCACAGAGCCTCAGCATGCCATTGAAACACATCTTGTGGCACGGGCTGCATGCGTGACGAGTGAGTCTGTCTGTCTGTCGCTGCTTAGAAAAGCTTTGAAAAAAGCCTCTCTGTGCTGACATTTTGAAATTTGGCCTTTGGACCGTTGCTAATGCCCTCTCAACAGCACAGTGTAAAATGACATCACCCCTCAATGACATCATGCTGCCTTTGCCAGCGTAGGAAACAAAAATGTCACAGGCTGACAAAAAAAAAAAAAAAGAAATGGAGGACGGTGTCCGACTGGCCTTGTCTGTTGTGTCTGTTGAGCACATGGGGGCATTTGTGTGTTCATGAGATGGAATTTAAAGCGTTGGTGTGAGAGGGAGCACACAGAGAGGGAGCAGCTGCAGGAGCCGGGGAGGCCCCTCGAGCTCGCAAGACGTCAGGCCCAGCTGGACTCCTTCGGGGGAGGTCAGAATGTGTTGACAGCCTCCTGCAGCAGATGAAAGAGCAGAAGTGACTTTGCCTCTTGTCCCCAGCTCATTTGCCTGATGCTAAAGATGCTACATGACATTGGGTTCAAAGGCTATTAGTGTAGGTGTGGGTGGGGAGATCGTCAGCACCCTCTGGTGGCGGGACACTGTCTGGAAACAAGGCTCATGTTTTAGTTTCTCTGATCAGTTTTTGTTTGACTTCCTTGTTTGGTTGGCGTGTGATTGGACGGGTGCCTGGGTGGGCAGGCACTGATGCTGTTTTTGTTAATGTCTGATATGAATCCTTGAGCGTGACGCCTGAACCCCGCTTGGCCTTGAGGGTGCAAAGGTCCGAGACAGCCGCGATCCAGGCAGCCGTCCCACGGTTTAGATGCTATCCTCCTCGGTCGGCAGCCTCCATATTGATTTGATTAGTTGCTAATTAAAACTTGGCAGGCTGGGCCGGGCACAAAGGAGATCGCTCAATTAACGGGTGTCAGAGAATCTAATTCTGTCTCTCTCGCCCTTTCTCACTCTGTTTTTCTCTCCCTCTCCCTTTTTACTCCATCACACATCTTCATTCTGGATAATGAGTCTAAAGGATGAGTGAAAAGGGAGGCAGGAGAACTCTCAGAGGGGAGAGATCGAGCACTGTTGGGGAGCTGAAAGCATCCAGGCCTGTAATCCTCAAGCTAATCTTTGCTTAAAGATGCAGTTTGTAAAGTTGGACATTTGTTTGGACGCACTGCCTCCAGCACGCCCCGATGTCTAACTCCTGGCAAACAAGGAAGTAACACACAAGCTAGTTTAGCATTGGGGTGTGCATCAGGGAGGAAGACATACATCTTTATGTTTGTTAAAGCTGGGAGAAACTATGAAAGCTGGTTTTTCTTGTTTGTTTTTGTTTTTTTGGGTTTTTTTTAACCAAAAACAGCACCTTTATGGAAGCCTCTCTGGGCAAATCATGTGCTGCAGGTCCTGTGCGTGTTGATCATACTGCCTTTAAGGGAGTATATAATACCTTTCAACTAAAATCACCGACTGTGTGCTCTCCTACACGTCCTTCCGATAGTCCGTAATAACATATTTACGGATGGTAGTGCTCCCATAATAGATAGCCATTTGTTAGCATGTTGATGACTGAGGACTGAGGACTGAGGAATTCTGCATCCTGTTCTTCGTTCTGGAGGTCACATAGGGTCACTGTGTCACGCTGCTTTACAGAGCCGACCTCTGCAACCCTCTGGGACCCGAGAAAGGTGGAAAAGGTGGAAAAACAGACGGCAACTGCTCAGTCATTCGTCCAGAGGTGGATTTTTTTTTTTTTTTACTATTTCTCAAATCTGAAGCTTTCTGGCCTCACTTCCAACCGTCTTAGACCCCGAAAGAACAAACTTCAATTCCTGAAGTGACTCGAATTTGTGTCATACACACTGGGTCATAGACTCTATAGGAGGACGAGGAGATATTAGATGTGCGTAAATAAGGGGAAACGATCGTCTGATCGACTTTTAAACCCAGTGTCCACTGTCAGCACCTGCCTATTCTGTTCCCTTTTTTTATAAAAACCTGCCTATGCTGTATTATGTATATATGTATTATTATGTTTGATATGTTTGTATATTTGTTTCTCTCTCTCTCTTTTATTCTCTCTGTCCTGTCCCCCTCTTCTTTTCCTCCTTTACCCAGCAGGCTTTCAGCAGGATGGTTCCTCCTTGTAAGCCTGGTCCTGCTTAAGGTTTCTTCCTTTTAAAAAGGAGTTTTTCCCTTGACAGTGTGCTTACCTGGCGGGTTCAGGCTCTGGGTTTCTGCCTCTGTAAAGCACCTAGAGTTAGTTTTATTGTAAAAGGCGCTATATAAAATAAACAGAATTGAATTGCTACCCGAAGAGTAAGACGAAGAGAAGGACTCTGTTTTGTTAGGAGGACACCGTCCTGCTTCTGTCGCTCGCACACATGCTGATAAATGGAACAGCCCAGGCAAACTGGACAGAGGCTGTATTCATTAGACAACTTTTTACTCTTGTGTAACTTTACAAGCAGACCAGCAGCCTGTGTGTGTGTGTGTGTGTGTGTGTGTGTGTGTGTGTGTGTAAACGAAGAGACCCTGGTTGCTGCCAGCAGGCTGCAGGAGACCCGGCTCACCTTGGACAATGATTGACTGTGGCTTTTATACAGTTCCTCCATTTTGCGGCGGAGCAGCGCTGCCAGTTGCTGCTGCCAGCAGCGATCGCTCACAGGCTGGGACTGATTCACTGGGAACAACCGGGGCTGCGGTTGACATAGTGGGCTATTGTCTGACGCCTGGATGCACACTGGGAGCCAATCCCCTTGAGATGCATGGATAATGCGCATTCCTGTCGCTCACACAGAGGAGCTCTTACACGGTGTGTCGCCGCAATGTTCCGCCTTAGCTGAAGGCCAACCCGATGCACTTCCTGCATCACTTATGTGACCTAGAGTTCTGTACTTTTTTTTTTTGTTAAAGTGGCATATTTAGCATTTAGCAGCAGCTGTGACTGACTGGACACCGACGGTGCAATCTCATATCAAATGCGGGGATAAAGCCCTTAAATCGAAGCCAGGCCCAGTGCTGCTTCTGACCTCTTTGCATTCTGTGCAACAGTGAAAACTTGTTCAAATGTCACACGGCGCCCATTACAGATCTGAAACTGCCGCTTCACAAGTTAATCCAAAAAAGATTGAGACGTCGCTTTAAGAGCAGGTAGAAAAGCCAGAGCCTGGATTGGCTTTGAGACTCAGGACAGTGTGCAGTCTGTGTGTGTTTGTGTGTGACTCTCATTACAGCTCCTTAACTGTGAAGTGTTCCAATTGGAGCACTGCTGAGGTGCCCTTGAGCAAACTACTCAACCCTCCTGGAGGGCAGCTTACTCCCCCTGACACCCCTCACCATATGATTGCACATGCGTGCGTTTATTAGACGTTCATGTATACTGCATGTAGCTTGTGTGTAACAACCAGAGTGTTAAAACTTTAATAACATCCTTCTTTTTTGTGTTGTGTTCTTGTTTTAAAAAAAAAAAAAAAAAAAAAAAATCCCACTTGCTGCTTTTGTGAACACAGCATCTGATTTGGGTTGAGATGGCGCGCTCTGTCTGTGGCGTATTTCACCACGCAGCATTCTCTTTCAGTCGGGATGCTGTTTCTGGGCATCTGATGAATGTTTGTCCAATATTTGTTCCGTTTTAGCTGCGTTTGGCTTCTGTCGACTGCTGAAAGCCAAATATCTGCCCCTCTACAGGCTGAACACGCTGCAGTAATCAGCCTGGAGTCTCTTATTGTGTCTAGCTGCTTGTTTGGTGCTGAGCAGGTAATCTCTTGAGGGCTTTTAGAGCCTGAAAAGCCGGGGCGATGAGGCGTCCGAAAGTGTCGTGAGCAGGAGATAAATCTCTGTAGTTCCCTCAGAATTCACACAGACACATCCTGTAACATTAGCAAATGTAATAATAACAGGGTTCATTTTCCATTCTTTAGTAGAGTCTGCTTAATAAAACCCATACGATTTTGTGTTAAGGGAGTTAGCGTTTGGCTAGGGTTAGCATATGTATGTGTTCATGTCCTCAAAACTTCAAAGGACTGTTTGAGTGTTAAGACATAAGGTTCAGACCAGAATACGGTTTAGATTAATGTTAGGGGAAGAGTTAGGAGTTTAGTTGCAATGTTAGGGTAAAGAGCTGCGGACCTGGCCTGTGAAAGTCCTCACAAAGATAGAAGCAAAAGGATGTCTGTATGTGTGTGTGTGTGTGTGTGTGTGTGCATCAGGTGACAGCGAGGGATGGGTACACGGGCCAGTCCTGGTAATGAAGGACTGATAAGTCCCTATTTCGCAAGCCTGGGTTAATTGCGCCAGCAGATAAGGGGTAATAAATTGTCACAGGGTAATGGCAGGATCCCAAGCCGGCCCTGTTCCTCATTCATCATGGCCGGCTGGTCCTCCGAGGCAGGATTGAGGGGCCCTTCGAGCCTGGCAGGCAAGGAAGGGAAAACAAAACTCACAGGGGGCGGCGGCGTGAGGAAGGATGGTGATGTGCCGTCCCGAGACTTCCGCAGAACAAGGACAGGAAGCCTGGATGACCTCCGAGCGGTGGATCCTTTCATTAACGTGATCACTTTTTCATAATGTTATTTTAGGTTTAAGGTTTAGGTACAACAGTCCATCATGGTGGTCATAATCATAACTAGCATAATATTGTGAAAACATGCACATGCTTAGATGAACATAACCAATGAACTTTGCAGGGATGTGCTAAACGCCCACGTTGGATTAGAGCCCCCACCCACAACAACATGTAGCCAGAAACAGTTTAATGGATGTAGATCCAGGTAATGACACACTTAATAAACCAAATCTGTCTGCTTTATTTAACGTGGGATTAGCTCAGGGGGCAGCTGTAGCTGCTGCTGCTGCTGTAGCTGTTGTCTGAAAAGCTCGCATTCCCGGCCTCTGTTATTGCTTTCAGGTTTTTCAGAAGTCTATGTGTCCGGCCTGGCTTGGGAAAAAAAACAAAAAAAACTCCATCAGCTCATTTGATAATGTCAGAAATGTCATTTTCACCCAAACGTCAGCACGGTAGGCTTCTGGATCTGGCGATTTTGGCGAGAAGAAGTGATGCGCGGGATCATGAATCGTTAAGAGGGAATATCACACGTGCTGCTGGGGCGTTGCAGCCCGTTGCATAAAGAAACGAATCTCAGCGCATATTTTAGCCGAGCGCAACGCTGCCGCCCTGTCTTTGCGCGACAGATTCACTTCCTCACCGTGAGAGATGACGGCGGCCGGAGGTTGGTGCAGCGGCTGAGGGATGGGGCGTCCTGCACCTTACGCACAGCGGAGGGAGCCGCCGCCACTCAGTGTTGACAGCGCGCTGTGACATATGATGCGTGTGCACAGTAAGCACATGTGTCGGTGACCGCCGCTCCTTTGGACTGTTTTATGTGGGTCAGACGCGGCGCGTTGGGGCCTGGCGTGGCAAGAAAACATGCCCTTGAGATGGGACCCCTTGTCTCACAGGAAATCATCCTCGCAGAGTGATGTGGCGTGCGTTGCCGACGCTGAACCGTGAAAGCAGGCCTACACGCGTTCCCCGCGCTTCCATCCTGCATCCGGCTGCAGCGTTTCAGTCTCCGGCGGTGCATCTCATTCATCCGGGCGGGAATGTTACAAGAGGCCCATTAATGAGAGAGGAAATGGTGTGGCAAGCAGAAGTGAAGTTGCACCGCGAGCAAGGATCTTTAGATTCCCCCCCACCCACCTCTCGCATCCTCTAAAATGATATCAAAGAAAACTTTTGTTTGTAGTAAAAACAAAAAAAGAGAAGCGAGGGAAGGTGTAACACGAGGAGACGCACAAAGGAACGCGGAGATTACCAAGGAATAAAGGAAGGCTAAATCTATCCATTTCCATTCGTGGTGTGTGTTGTCATTGGGGAGACAGGAATTCTTACCGAACCTTTCTGAAGAGCCAGATGTTCTAAAATTAGGTTAACGCTGATTGCTTGTTTGTGTTCCGCCTCCCAGTCGCAGGTGTTTTTTTCTTGTATGCTAATGAGGCTAAAGACTGACAGCGCCAGCGCTACGCCAACACTGCGGCGTGTTAGTTGCTGGCTGCACTCATTCGGTAATAAAAGTAATGACGCCTGTAGCCAACAAGCTGTCTTCCAGAGACTTTAGCTCCACTGATCTAAGACGAGCGCTTCCGACGTGAGGCCAGTGAGTTCAGGGGTCAGCAGAGGTCAGCAACTGCACCCGCACGAGCACTTCACCTTCAGTACAGGCAGGTGGCAGAAGCGATTCTAGGCGCTAGCGTCGATAGTCTCTGTTTCGCATTGTTCACTTTTCATTGCCTGGACATCAACAGACTTTATTTCCCCACAGTTCATTTATCCTGGGCCTCCCAAACCGGGCTCGGGAACGTGTCTGGAATATTTTCTGCAGGAAATGGCGTGCCACAGGCGGTGGTGGGAATCCAGCAGTGACAGCCCAGTAGCCCGCTGGTATAAATGTTATTAAAACATCTGTTACTTTGGAGCAAGATAAAAACAACGCTTTGCCGAACGGAAGGAGAATTTCACAGTGCAGTGGAGATGACGGCGAAAAGAGAAGGAAAAGACAACCAAATGGAATTTCAAATCATAAGTAAGCTGAGGAGATGGAGAACCGCTGAATGCTCAGATTCATCTGTTCTCTGCCCACCTGGTTGCACACACCGTCTCTCCACTCCAGCACCCAGCGTTCACAGTTATAAATCTCACGGTGGCATTTGGGCCAACGGGTCCTGCGTAAACACGGCCGGCGAAATGTCAGCGCGAAAAGGCGGATAAGCCCGACTCGGAAAAGAGAGGAGAGTGGAGGCAGTAATGTCACCGCACTTTAACACACTCGCCATCAGTCTTCATGACATTTAAGACATCTATCCCTCCATCCCTGCGGCCACAGCGTGCTAACCAAAAGTTTCCAAAGAAGGTCTGTGGGGGTTGATCTAATCACAGGTCAGGCCGCCTTCAGCCTTCAGCGAGTCCAGTCAGTAAGACGAGTGGACGTGGAGTCCATGAGCTGTTTTTGTTTGACCTCGGAGCCCCTCCCCCCCCTTCCATGTGAAACAGCCTTGGGTTGATCGTTGTAAAGCTGTGGCCTGGTGCGACCTGGGAACCTCACATATCCTCTAATGAAGACGGCCCCCTAGGGCTGTCACGATTAGGAATTTCTTAAGACGATTAATTCTCAGAAAAATAATCGCGATTGACGAATATATTGTCTATTTTTTTTCTTTTTTATATTCTACTATCATAGCATAATGAGCTTTAATAATACACATTCTGTACTGTACTGTATATCTTAATGAATAAGAGCAGTTTAATGACTTTTTGACCATCAAGAAATAGTTCGGTGTATTGCTGTGGATGGTAGGTCTGTAAATTTTTCATATTTGTTGCGTTAGTGCTTTTGACTGTCACTTTTATTACAGTAAATTTTACAGATCACTTCATCCACATTACGGGGCGGTGGTATGCGGGTTTGGAACCAGAACCTGTTTTTTGCGAAAGTGAAAGCACGGTGCGTTAAATATTACAGTGAGACACAGACAAACACTCTCCGTTAGCGCTGTTCTGGCACTGCCGTCTGAGCGCACATAAAGGGAGCTGGTCTGTCGACTAAAGCATGTCCCACTCGCCTGTGAGAGCTTGCCCCCCTTTCATATTTTGATTGTTTGACCCTGCTTGACCCATTACATCACACAATCGCATCAATCAGCCGACATGTGAGCTAATGGCTAACACAGAGCAGGGAAGATTAGCCGGCACGGCAGAAGTTTCCTTGTTCATCGTGGCTGTGATTAATTAAAAGAAATTAACTTTCACCAAATGTGATGGTAATACCACGAGGACAGCCTGACCTCTTAGACCTTCCTTGAAGTCATCCCACCGGAGGGGGGCAGCGCTCTTCACTGCTCATCTCAACTAAAAAAAAAAAAAAACAAACAACAAAAACAAATCACATGAAACCCTATCAGGCTGTTCCTTCTGTCCGCAGCGGCTTTCTCTAACCTTCTATGTTGCCACGTTGGGGTCATATTGATTTTTAAATGAATAATTGAGAAACTTGGCTTAATCGCCCTTTGCAATTCTCCCCGGCCTCCTCTTCAGTTCACGTCCCCCCTCCTCTTCCTGCCTTTCCCCTCTCTGTCTGTGCTGTCTCCTCTCCCATGACCTCCTCATATCCTCCTTCCTGTTCCTCTCTTTCTGATCTCTCTCTCCATCCTTCTCTCCCCTGCTTTCCTCCCGTGCGCCGTTGTCCTGTCCTGTGACGGCCTGTTCAGGAGGGAATGGGTTTACTCGCATGGCTAACCAGGCAGCCTCGGCATATCCATCAGCGAGACGCACTGTTGTTTTAGAGTTCTGCTGGGAGCTGTCTCCTTGTCTCTGCCTCTTTCTCTGCATGCACACACACACACACACACACACACACACACGGTCTCCCCTTGACGTATTTCCACTGTACATCTTAAGTTGAACACGCAGCTGATCAGCATTTTAAACTCGACTGCAGGCTCCTCTCTCTGAGTGAATCAATATCTGAGTCAGATGAGGGCTGAATAATGCTAATATGTTAATTTTGCTGTGGGGAAAGTCTGCTTTGTTTTAGGACAAAAATTATTTTAAAAAAAATACGCTTATATTTTAAACCCAGGCGTTCAGCTTTGACGCACGCTCATCGGTGTTTGTGTATTGTTTGACAATTATTTGTTCCGTGCGAAGCTCTGATTTTAATTAATATATGAGATGATCTTGACGACATCATTAGGCTGATGCTCGTGTGCCCCTTCATGTGACTGCATTGCGATGCCTCATTCCAGCTTATTGGAAGGGATCATTACTCCATCAGGGATAGCTAATCAGTTGGATCTAAAAAGCTAAACAATCAATTATATTGTCCAATCCATCAGAAACTCCTCTCTTTCAAAAGGTGTTATGACGTTTGTTATTATACTGTTAATTACTATAATCAGAGCAAAAGGTTGATGGTTGATGATTATGTAACTAACCTGCTAATGTCGCCTGCTAATGTGAGAGTAGAGCAGTAAATTCCATGTTCCCTCCATCCATCCATCCATCCATCCATCCATCCAGCCACCAGCCAGTCAGCCATAAGCATGAAGTCATTAATAAGTGTGAGATAACGATGTGGTGAAGATAATGAAGACGATCCAGTGACATCATACCCTCTGAAGGTAAATTTGTGAAGAGTTAAAAGCATCGGACTCGCGTTTCCACGACTTCCACCGCTGTTGGGACTGAGCAAGTCTTGATGAACGTGGGATTCGCCAGACACTTGTCGTGTATTTTCACCTGCGTTTCTCATTTATTCATGCTCATACATAAATGTGCGAACGCGGACATCTGACCTGATGTTCCTGTCGTCCGGGAGGTTAAAAACATGGCGCCAGCTGGGGCGTCTCCTGCCATCAGTTCCGTCAGGCCTGCGCTCACGCGCCGGTATAACGTGCGCGAGAGTGCAGCCTTGACGGTTGTCGTCCTTCTGGCCTCCTAGATCAGAGTGTCACATGGCCTCGGCCCAGCTCTCAGTCTTGATGTTCTCGCTGCTGTTATCCATCGGACTGCTGATGTTTTAGGACACGTCAGACACGTCTCGATGTAACAGCCCCCACCCAACAACAACCTGTCCTCCCCCTCAGAGTCTCACACCGACTCCTGCTGCACCTTCTGCTCTCTGGTTCCTGCTCTCAGTGTCAGCGTGCTGTTGCTGAAATATTTAGCACCCACTCCAGCGCCGCGAATGCACGACCATGTCCTCCTTTTACGCCCGGGTGGAAGCACGTCAGTCCGAATGAGTTGGAGATGTGGTTTAGAGACGCATCGAATCAGAGCCGACTGTCAAGGATGTTTTGTTTTTTTTGTTTTTTTTTCATGTTATTTTTTGGCGAGTAGATGTGTAGCCAGAGCTCCGATGCTCGTGTCTCCACGAAGTAGCAGGACGATAATGTCATTATTCTGTCTACTGGAGAGAAGACAGAGGAGATACAGTAAGTGTCATTACAAATCAGCTGGTGATCAAAACTGCCATTTCATTCAGCTCTCTTAGCGGCTGGTTCCCCCCCACCTACCCCCGCCGATCCACGTTCAGCAACGTTCACGTTCAATAAGATATTTTCCCAAACAATATATATACTTTTTAAATGATAAAGTCGCAGCTCCATGTGTGGCATGCTTCCTGGTGTATGTCCAATGAGGGGGCAGCATTTATATTTATAAACACAACAGGAAAAGGGTGCTGGCTTTGCAGCGACGCTCTTATCCACTCGTGTCAGGAACATCCATGTTCCATCTTCCATCTTCAGGCCGTGTTATTCTTGTATATTTCGTTCTTTGCCGGGCTGCGGGCTCAGATCGAGGCTTCAGAATCGTGTCGTTTGTTACATAAAACTCAGAAATCTACCATTTGTGCTGCATCTTTGTGCTCTGATGCTTTGGGTGAGCTCATTGGCTCTGTTGCGCCATCAATGACACAAGCTCACAGCTCACACTGTTCTGTGCCTCGGCCCAGATCCTCCGCGGCTAATAAAGTTAACAATACCTGTCTTTATTATGGGGTGTTGATAAGATGATGATGCTAAGGTCAATTTTACTTGTGTTACTTGTGTTTAATAGGATTTCAGAAAACTCTTAAACTTTAGGCTAAAGCGTTAATCCAGGCTAACTGTAGAACAGAGACTGTGTCCCAAGATCGTACTCATTTTTTTTGAGACGCATTAGCACCTCTCTCCATTTCTGGATTGGTAATTAATCAAACATCGTGCGTGTCAGTGTCAGGGAGCCACAGTTAAGGGCTGAAAACCATCATCAGGGTGTTTAAATGCCATTAATCGGAGCCTTTTCCTCCACAGCATCAGAAGGATGGCCCCCGCCCCCCATAAACACACACACAACAGAAACGTCGCTTTCATGCCGCTCATCCTGTGACTGACTCAAGGATGCACATTTGTCTGCACACCCACACATGCGACAGTCAGCATGCGGTGAACTGGGGAAAGGAAGTCTGATTTAAATGTCACTTTAGCATCCAGCTTCGGTTGTTTATGTGCAAATGTAAATCTGACTCTGTCACATTTTGTGTATATTTACTTCGGTGCCTCTCGACCCTGAAATCTTCTGTATGGAGCATCAACGTCTCTAATGACTCCAGCCTGCTGAGTCACGTCTCCTCTGCTGCTGGATTACTTTCTGACTACGGTCTTGTCATTAAAAATCTCCCATTAACAAGCCCAAGGAGGCCATAAAAAGTAAAATATGTTATAAAGCAACACACAACAATCTGGTAATTGATCAAGGGGGAGAATAACAGACATTGTTAGCATTTCTGCGGTTATGACAGCATGTCGCCAGTTCGACCTCTTACTGCATTAGCATAAGTGGTGTATACACAGACTCCGCCCCCCTGCACCCTAATTGGACAGTGTAATTCGGGACGTTGGACGATGTTCCTCGACGAAGGTCGTGGGAGATGCGCTCACTTTGTTCCTGCTGAGTAATTACATGACAGCTAACCAGAGCGTGAAACAATAATGGAATGTTTTTATTTCACATCAGTGTGTTACATAGACACACACACACACACACACACACACAGGAGAGGCCTCGTGAAAGGATGTGTGTGCTTTTATGAGGTCTTTTATTGACATGATGCATTCCCCAGCCCTTGAAGAAAATAGTTTCGTTTTTCATTTAAAACAGTTTAGTGTTGGATGGACTACTGGTTCAGTACAACAGAGAACCAACTGGCCATGTCTGACATCACACGCTTGTTCCCTATGCGGGGGTTAGCTTTAGCGCCTCATAGCATGGCACATTAAATACGTACCAGACTGACGTTGGTGCAAGTCGAGTAATTTTATTTTTTCTCCTGATGAATAAATATAAAACACTCATTTGTTGTCTGTTGACATACTACTATACTCTTAATACTTAATTATTAATTAAGGCACTCCTTTTCCCAATGCATTATGGGATACATTGAGTGCACTTAATAGACCACAACAACCTTCACTCAAACTTTAGCCCTGCAAAATGGCATACGCCCTAGTGCATATATAAGATGTGGGGGGTGATCAGCCTTAATGTACTCACTTTGCCAACAGGTCCTGGTCCTCACCACACCACATGCACCAGAAAACACACACAAACACACACACACACATAGCAGTAATGATGACTAATTAGACAGCCTGCCCCTGGGGTTGTGGGACAGAAAATGGAATCTGTTGCTCTGCAGTGTTCCTTTGATCAGGGCCCGGCAGACACTCCTCAGCGCCGTGTCGCCGTGCAGAATGTGCGCACGACGACTGACGGGAAAAACCAAGTTTCGTCTGCCTGCCCATGCATCTCTCTCGCAGCTCCAGATGGCGTAAACAGAGCTGAGTGACTGTGTTTATGGGTGAAGGGTGTAATCTGGAGTGTCTCCTTTACAAGGAAACCATAATTCATTGGAAACGCATTCGCTGACCGTGGGGCTGCATATTTAAGAGCCGTGTTTTAATGTGGGTGATCTCAGTGAAGGACAACGGTTCGAGCTCATTTGGTGGAAAACATATGGGAGCGACTAGCTGTGCCCGTAACAAACAATTCAACATGAGCTGAGGAAAACACAGCCATGTGTTTACTCACAGCTGTGTGAAGGACAGAGGTTTGCGCACGTCTCCAAGCTTTGTAAATAGCTTTTAATTCACAGTTAATGTTGTGTGACATCATTGTCTGCCGTCTTGTTTGATCTCCACGAACTCCAGTCCGATTTGTAACTGCAAATCAGTTGGACATTCAGAAACTCAGAGCAGCAGGCGTCTTTCAGCAGACTTCCAACCTTCAAAATCAAGGTCTGATTTAAGGAGCCCTGTGTGAATATCAACGTATATTCCCTTGGTTTTCCATGTGGAAAGATGCTGTTGTGAAGTACGACATGCTTGCCAGTTGGCTCTTTTTTTTCCATTTTATTTCCAAAAAGCAGTCAGAGAAAAGCGAGACCAGCCGGTCAAACACAATAAAAACAGATCCCCCCGGAAAAGGATGAAATAAAAAAAAAACGAAAAACAAACAAAAAAAAAAAACAGCGGAGAAAAATATATGATATATACAACAGCACACATCTTTTTGGTGTTGCAGTACCAGCGAATCATTTCCACAAACGGGACAGAACGAATGGCAAAATATGCGTTCCTTTAGGGTTAGACAGAGAAGGTTCTAAAAGTCAGCTAAGGCACACAGAGCCTCCCCAGAGTATTTCATTATCAACGAAAACAATAAATGAGGGGGTTGGAAACATCAGATCAGAGAAATTTGTGCAACAGTTGCTCGACATTACATTCCAGCAAAAACAACAACAATCTGGTGTGTGATTGACGAGGTGGTCACAGCTGTCCTTAAACACTGAAACAGGTTCTGCATTTTGACCCATAAACACCAGCACTTTACTCTTTGTGCCCAATCTTTCCTCCTTAAACTGCTTCAGAACTCAATGCTGCGTCACCACATCTGTATTTACATGTACAATACTTTTAAACAACATCTCCGTACAAAATACTTATATACATCTTCATTTATTTGTTCTGTTACAAAATAAGCCTTCCACATTCTTACCTTTGTCTGATTCACCTTTCTTTCAGAAACCATCAGCGAGCTTACGTGCTAACGCGTGGAGGAGTTTAAACTTGGCACTGGAAGCAGCCCAACAGTCAACTAAAAAAAAAACGTTAAAAAAGTCCTTCATAACTCAGAGGCTGCCTGGATAGAGAGAGAGGACATGAGAGCGATTCAAATGGAACATCTGCCTCGGGTGCAGGGCGGAGCTGGCTCTGCCTCCTGATTGGCCCGTTCTGAGCGGCGTTGACATTCGCGGGCAGACCTCTTAATCGCCTTCGGGTTGAAACGGAACAAAACAACAACGCGTCCGAGCGTCTCTGCTCTCAGTGCGATCACCTCTGTCTTGGAGGTCCACAGATTGTCTAGGTTGAAGGAAAAAGATCCTTCCGGTGTTGTAAAGGCGCCGCGGGGCGTTCCCGGTGAATGACGCAGAGGAGACACGACACGATATCCATTGGAAAGTTGCACATCACTGTCACGGCGCGAAGGTCCGTCCAACACCGAAAAGCGCAGCTGGGTCGTCCTGCGCTCGGCTGTGAAGTGTTGTTCTTTGTTCACTTCCTGTTTGGCAAGGCTGTTAGGTCACTGACCTTTGACGCCTGCGGGGTCAAGCGGGCTTTCTTTGCTGGGCAAACAGCTGTACGGGAAACCAGGGCGAGAAGATCTATTCAGACGGGACGACAGTGACTAACACACAGGTGAGGGCTGTAAAAAGCTACAGTAGACGTCTGGGCTGTTGGCCTTTGTAAATAAAGGCAGCTTCTTTTTACAAAAAAATATTTATCATGCTGCCAAAGCAGCGTTGAGGTTATTTAGTCACTGACTAAAAATATCAGTATTAATATTAACTTAAATAAATAGCGACGTGTGGACTCACTCGACCCCCCCGGCCCCCACGCCTTCCGAACCTGTGATCAACGAACGTTTCACTGAAGTGACTGAAAATTCAATGCAGAAAAAAAACAAACAAACAAAAAAAAAAAAACACAAAACACCGAACCAAACATAAAAGGTTTCAAGTCAGAACAATAGTTTTGCCTCCAGTCACATAAGCGAAAATCTGAATTTAAACGTGGAGGAGCATTCGCGGAGTCACGGAGATGCCGGTTTCACTATTAAAGTCCAGATAAGTGTGACAGAAGGCCTCTGTACTTGCGTGTTTGTTCCGTATCCGTAGCCTGACCACAGCAGAGGAGTCACAGAAACATGTTCCGATAACAACTTTTGAGGAGTCGGAATGAGGCCCTGGCATCTCGGAATGCTCGGCTAGCAACTCTTTTGTTTACGTTGTTCGTGATGGAGGCACACATAATTTGATGGCGGTCCTCCTCCTGGCGGACATGGATCTGACAGCTAAGGCTTTTTTTTTGTCTTTGTCCAATCTGCTCTTTTTCCTTTTCCATTCAATCAGCAGCAAAAATAAAGGCTTCAAAATTGCAACACGTGATCACAGTAATACTCAGCTGTGAGAGTGAATAAATACGCAGGCGAAACTGAAATAGTAAAGCCAGCATAAAAAGAAGAGGAGGGTCTGGAAATGATCCATTTCTGTTCCCACACCTTTGCCAGCCGCCTTCCAGAACACGCCTCCCCCAAAAATCCACAGTTTCCCTCTAATTCTTCGGCGTGTGGAGAAGAAATCGATCGAGAGTGACTTGCTTGTGCCGTGGCCTCCTGTCCAGCTGGGGGCCTCGTTGCTACCTGATACGTCCGTCAGCACGCGGTGGCCCCAGATGGGATTTGGGGTCAGGGCTCATGGAGCTCCACGGGTTCTTGGGGCAGGCCTGCATGACGGGGCAGGCGGTGGGGCCAGCGGCGCAGATGTCGGCTGCCTCCCACAGCTCGCCCACCAGGCTGTCCACCCAGTGTTCCAGCTGCTGGCCGGTTAGCGCCGCGTTCCTCTTGGCCTGCTCCACGTAGCCCAGGCTGACGGGGATGTTAAGCACGGGGTTGAGGCCGTGGAAACTCTGCTCCATGTAGCTGTTCTTGGCCGGCCCGTTGTGGAGCTTCAGAGCATCATCTGCAGAGACGTGGGAGGAGACGAAAGATGATTATCTGAGGCCGAACGAATAGAAAGGTACATAGACGGGTGACGGGGACGAAGGGGAAGCCGGCAAAGGACTGAGGCAGCCATCAGTGGCAAAATTGGAAACTGTAAATCCCGACTTTGTCATTATTACTGTAAGTGAAAAACCTAAACCGGCGGTTAATTTACTTGGATTGATTTTCCCATCTGGACTCCTCAGATCTTTGAAGTTACGGGAACATCAAACCACTGCAATGCTGACATTTGAGAAAAGTCAGTAATACCCAGACGCGTATTCATTCCTTCTCCTCAAACACCTTCCCTGCTCCAGGCTCTACGGCTATAAATTCCTCACTGGTTTATTAACTGGGGCGCTAGCCAGTGCTGGACAAACAGCGGCACTTTTCATGATCAGGTGGCACAAATATGCTGGCAGATGCGAGGTCTCCCACCGATTCAGACATCTCAGCTGGTGGCAGGCTGAGACAGACTCGTACATCTGTTTAAAAATTAGCGTGTGCGTGTGTGTGTCTCTGTGGTGCTCCGACTGCAGCCGCTAATGTCGGTGCCGCGTTGTAAAGTTTTTACTGACGCTTTACTGACATTATGAGGGAAACCTGGTGCCAGACTTGGCAGTGAAGAAATGGTGGAACAGCTAATGTGAAAGTGCACATTGGCAAATTTAGAGAGCTGGCGCGGCAGACCTGCGCAAACTCACCACTTCGGCACATTAGCCTCTACTAACGATATTCTGTGTCACCCCCAGGATGAAATTTTGCTAGGTTACAGATGAGGTAAACAAAGACTGGTGAGATCAGCGTCTGAAGACCCAAGAAATTCCATCTGGGGGACATTTTATATGACAAGGGACAATTTTGTCTTTTGACTTGGAAGCCGGAAAATGACGGTGTAAGTCAAACTTAAACAGCCGTAAAACAACAAATGCACATTAACCCTCCTCCCTCACAGGCCTGGCCCCGCTGAGACCCGGGTCAAAGTCAAAAGCTGTAACTTTATTTGTCACTCGTCTTCATTATTAAACAGCCTCCGAGACATTAGTAACCATTGCAAGGCACCATTATGCAGGAGCTGACTCCTCATATCTTTGGTGACTGGTCGGGCCAACTGGCTCCTCGCGCTCAGCGGTAATGCAGTCTTTCCCCGCGCTCACGCCTGCTGCTGATTGATTTATTTGTGTCATTATTTTTCAAGGGCTAAGGGTGCTGTTGTTTAACACACTGTTTAGTGTGTGTGGGCAGCTCTGTGGGTTATTAAAGGCGACTTGATGACAAACAACCGCGGTTTGCACGGACCCACAAGCCTGATTAGAAAGGACATCAATGCAAATGCAAGACTTGGCTGTATGTGTGTGTGTGTGTGTGTGTGTGTGTTCTTGTATTTGCTACATACTAAGTACCAAAATATTCATTCTACTACCAAAATGCCCTCACTTTCCAAAAATGGGTAATACATTATACCTTTGAAAGTCCTCAAAACAATGTACAAGGATGTGTGTGTGTGTGTGTGTGTGTGTGTGTGTGTGTGTGTGTGTGTGTGGTCTGATTTTATAACTGGACCTAGCTGAATTCTAAAACTACTTGTGAGATAAAGACCTGCAATCTAAGCCACTTTTAATAATATGTCAAGAGCAATTTCCATGGCAACCTGCAGTCCAACCACAAAAGCGTTCCGAAAAGCTGGTGTTAGAGGAAGAAAATCAAGCTGAGCGGCGGCAGAATCGAGTTACCGAAGAGTCAATACACGGTTCCTACAGACATGGTTCCTGGAGTTACTTGAAAAATAAACCTTTAATTAACTAAAATAGCTGCACTGTTTCAAAAAAAACCAAAAAAAACATTACGAAGAAGAACAGGGTCGTTTCTGCGGCTGCCGTCGTGCTTCTGGAACATTTTTAAAGTCCAGAGGAGCAGAAACCACTAACTGAGAGCTGTTGTATTTGATTCCACCGCCTGGGTCATATTTCATTATATGTAGTAACGTGCACGTTTGTCATGAACGATTAGCTGCTGCCGAGAAACGACGCTGCGCTGTGAGTGTCTGACAAAGCTATTTGCACAAATAACACAATCAATAGTCATTCTGGGCCATAACGAGGCTCAGACAAGCCCAGTGGCACCCCAGAGCCGCCTCGCCTCGCTCACCTTGTCTGATGGGTTGGTGCTTGCTGTAGGTCAGTGGGGCCACCAGGAAGCGCATCTCGGCCACGGGGCTCCAGTGGTACAGGATGCGGACGCTCCACACCCCGGGGCGCAGCGGCTGGTTGAGTGGCGGCCGGTAGTGGGTGAACTCGGCGTTGGCGTCGATCAAGATGTCGTAGGTGGCGGCAATGACGTTGGTGGGGTCGATCCACACCACGGTGACGGTGACATTGGCGCCTTTGCTCCACTTCTGCATACCCACCGTCTCGTCCATGGGACCCAACAGTCCACCAAAGTTCCGGAACATGCGCTCTTTGGCGTCCCACTCAGCGCCGATCTAACCAGAGGGAGCAGAAAGACCCGGCGGGTTATCAATCCATGCTGCTACAGCTGGGAAACGAATAACCGACGCGAAGAAGAAGAAGATGTCGCCCTAATGACATTCCAGAGAATACATGCACGCTGCAATTTTCTCCCGTCTCCTGTCCGATCGCCGTCACCAGCGCGGCGGCGACATGACAGCTATCTTGGAGATGAGAGGACCGGCGAGGCAGACTGCAGGCTGGCCTTATCAGCAGGAAAGGGGAATCATGTTGGCTTTCTGATTTTACTTGCCTCGGGCCTCATTTCAATCAGGAGAGAGAGTGAACAATGATTTTATTGACTTGGGCACAATAACGGTGATAAACGTGAAAATTCCTGAGCGCTTAGACCCCATTGTGCGCCCCCGCCCACCTTTCAAAGACACTAATCAGTCTCGTGGCTGTAATCGCTCCTGTGTGGGAATTGTGCTTTCGTTACCACTAAGCCATGCTTGCATATTGTAAGGCAGGTCGCTATAGTTACGGGGGAGCGCTGTTATGATGTTCTGTGCTGTTGTGTGTGCGTGTGCTGAATGTGGCGTGTGATTGGTTGTGGGGAGTCATGTGGCCACGCGGGAGGTTGCGACGAGATTCCCATGTGATGTTCAGTTTTTTAAATTGTTGCTGTTGTTAATGCTCACGGCTCATCGCAGGGATATGCTATATCGCTATCCGTGCCCGAGTCAGAGGCAACAACGCAGCAGAAAGTGTTTTTACATATCCAACCAAGATTCCTTGTTGTGTGACGTACTTTCCACCCACGCACGAAAGTCCACTATCACGAGTTCCGAGCACAATATAAAAAGGATCATTTTGCGCTAAATGCACATTTATTAGCCTGATTAAAACTGTACTTTTGGGCATGCTTGCGACCAGGCTGGTGCAGTTGACTGCCTTTTCCTCTTTTAAATGCGTCACAACTTGACCACGCTATTTAGATAACCCAAATCTGTGCTGTGTCATGGGGGAGATGTCTCCTGCATGTATTTTTCATCAAACGGCAGCGCTCTGCAGCCTGACGCTCCGCGCAGATGTTACATAAGGCGAGGATCTCCAGGAGCTCAGCAGGCTGATTGTTTCCTCCTCACCTCCGCCTTCATTCGTTCACAACCGCTGCTGTTTACCTTCACCCCGGCGAATGTGTTGCCTCCCTCTGCAGCGACCTCAACTGCGGTGCACGTGCGCGTGTTCAGAGTCAGATATGTCTGGTGGTGTTGACAGAAATGTGAGAGGGAGCGGCGGCTTAAGGAAGCGCTCATCCTTTCACCGGTAGCTGATTAACATGGCCTCACTCTACTGCACAATCGATGTCTGACTGGAATGGGCTCTGGACGCCATCCTGAGCCGTACGGTATAAATAGACGTTACTCCCATAAATGAGCCGGCTCATGCACGTTTGTAAAAAACACTTGACCTCCACCTTTCCCGCCTGACGCTTGTGTAACCCTCAACTTCATCGAAGGCTGGCTCGCCGACACGCACGTCCTCCTCGATTGCTTGGCGGCGCTCCTGTTCTAAGCTTCTGAGAGTGGAGTATCGACGGAGGCGTAATCCACTGACGGCGAGCCCACCAGTGGCCTGCTACACGCGAGAGCTGCGCGCCCCAACAGTCAGGGCCACCATCTCCCATCGCACCCACGCCAGAAAGTTCTTCAGGACAGAAGAGCGAGCAGCTTCGCGCCAACCGTCGTTCCCTGAGACTGAACGGTCCACTTCTTGTAGTTTGCTGCAATTACCAAGCAAACTCCCCAGCAGCAAACCCAGTATGAAAGTGGGCCAGAGGGGGATTAAGTGTTGGCCCACTTTAGCCTCGGGCTACAGAGACACCGCTGACCTTCACTCTTAACCTGTCCGCTGCTGCTTTGGCTTAAGACCAACACTCAATCAAACCCTCTGACCTGTTCCCAAAAAAAGGCGGATTATGTGTTTTTTTTCTTTTTTTTTAACCTTTTTGCCATACTTAGAAGAACTTGCTCTTGTGAGACTGAATCTAATCCGACCACCTTACTGTGACCTCCACCCCCACCCCGCAAGTCCTCCCATCTTGCAGCTTCTTCTCTTCTGATCCAGGAAAGACTGACACCTTCTGTGCATTTCAGCAGCCCGAATCCTCTGCAGATGGAGAGACGGCGAATGAGGACGCCGTGTTTTTCACTTTTTACGTTCTCTACTCATCTTTCCCCTCATTCCTTCCCCCTTCCAAATCTGTGAGGAGACCTAAAAATCATCTCCCATATCCACCTCTGTTCTATATATTGCTTGTGATCTGCTGACCTAGGCTCTGTAGGACATCTGGACGTGGTTAGTTAAAAGTACAAAGCGCTCTCCAAGGCTCGCTTCAAAATGCTTATTAGTGCCATTTTTGTAACCAAATATGGGTGTTCACCAGCAGCGCTGGAGCGCTCCCCTGAGACGCCATCTCAGCTGTAAACAGAAGAAATCTTTCCGTAAACGGGAGCCAAAGGACAGAAACCTCAGATCATCTGACAGCTCGCAAACAAGCGCCAGAATGTGACATTTTTGTGCGCATTTCTGCAGCGAAATAAAGACGAGGCCTTGAGCCAAACGGTCTTTTTTTACTCTGTGAGATTTCTCCAGCGGAGGAATAACGCCGACTCCCTCTCAAGCCAAACGGTCTTTTTTTTTTACCCTGTGAGATTTCTCCAGCGGAGGAATAACGCCGACTCCCTCTCAATGTCAAGTCTGACTGTAGGTGAAACACTAATTTTAACTGTGTGGGCTGTGAGTGCTTTTGCGCTAAATCATGCGGTGAAAAGACCTGTAAAGACAGCCGGGAGGCAGAGGATTGAGAGAGAGATTGAAAAGAGAGACGTACAGTATCTGTCCTCAAAGGAGGACAAGGAAAACATTGTTGAGACAGTCGCACAGTTTATCTGGCAAACACCAGAACAGCTTTAGAATAACTGGTCATATCTGCTAGCTTGACAGTAGTGCAGAGCTGCCACCGCTCTGTCCTATTTAGGCTCGTTCTACTCTGATTTTGACTGGCAGAGAGACAAACTGTCTGACTGACTGATTGACTGATTGTCTGACTGACTGGCTGACTGTCTGACTGATTGACTGACTGGCTGACAGCTCGGGCTGAGCAGCCAGATAACAACCCACAGCACACATCGTTTCTCCATCACTCGAGGTTCCGCGGGACCGACAGACAGACAGACAGACAGACAGACAGACAGACAGACAGACAGACAGACAGACGGGGGCCACGGCGACCTGCCCAGCTGGGGGAGGTCAGGTGAGGGTCCAGATGTGACGCCACAGTCCCCAGGCGCCAATCAAGGGGAGCTAGTCCGCTCAACACTTGTGCCGCCACAGGCACACGGCACATTATAAACGGGAAGGAAAAAGGTCGATTTGCGTTCACTCCATTAATTCTGGCGTAAAGATGCTCGGCGACTGCGGCGTCATAACTGGCTCGCCGTCTCCTGAACAGGCGTTGGGTGTAAACAGGAACACAGATTAGCGCAGCAAGACAATCAAGAGGTGCGTTCCGGCGCGAAGGTGAGAAGACGTTCTATTAAGAAAGAACAAATGAGCGGCGCACGAGGCGCTCGTCCCCGTGAGCTCCAGCGGATTCAATCAGTTTATCTTTTTACAAGACCATTACAGCTAACGGTTTAATTGCATGAGAATGCGCCGCTATGAGTCGCAGCGAGGTTGCCATAGCGATGACTATAAGGTCACCATGAGAATGAGCTGCATATCTCGCCTCTTATTAAATGCATAGAAAAAAACAGAAAACAACATTACTCTGGGGATTAATGGCTGTCTGACGTGGCCGACACACCAACAACAGATGACTTGAATGCGAATGAGCGTCGACTCACCTCTGCAAACTGCAACCTGCTGAACGTGCTGCTGGGAGCGCCGGTCAGTTTGAAGTTGTTCTTAGGTGACACCCAGGTTTCTAAGGTCTCTAACTTGCTTGTGGCCAGATTGGTGGCGTGATGCTTGATCAGATAACCCTGGAACTGGTCTGAGTGGAAGTAGAGATGCACTGACACTGGGTGGCCCATGGGAAAGTACCTGACAGACAGAGAGTGGATCCTTTAGCAAAGCTGATGCTCCTGAGCTTCTGGGTAACATTCAGTGACATCCAAACAGTTGTTGTTGTTGTTGACTGCTGATTTCACTACGCCATCATGGTATCTGAAACAAGAACACTTTTGGCAATGTGACAGTGAAACGTTACAGAAAATGACAGCGTCCTCACGGCTGTACCGGAGTTCTGTTGTCCAGTGTCCTGCACAAGCTAACAGCTCCGGTCAGACACGTCACAAGCGTGCTGAACAAAGTTAAAATGGGTCATCCAACTGACTGAAAATGAAGCATTGGTCTGTTTTTGTTTTTTCTGTGTCTCTCTTTGTACGCGGTGCAGGGCTCGCCCCCTCCGGGGCACTTGCCCCTCCCTCCCCAGTGGCTTCTGGGAAAGCTAAAAAGCGGTTCAGATGGGCACTGCTGGCGGACACTCTGCAGCTGCTCCATGCACGTGTCCTGGCTCCGCACACAGAATTCCCATCCTTCTGCTTCTTTGAATCTGTTTTTCTTTTTCTCTGCTTCTTCCCTCACTCTCTCTCTCACTCCCTCACACACACACACACACACACACACACACACACACCTCCCCAGTGCCCATGGCCTCATCAGTATTCCACTACAGGACCAAAAGTAAACCCGTCCCGGTAAATGCTACCCTGACAAGCAGAACAGCAAATATTTACACCCACAAGGATAGCAGCGCGCCCTCCCTCCTCTCCCTGTGCCTTCCCGCTCCTCTCCTCTCCTCTCCTCTCCTCTCCTCTCCTCTCCTCTCCTCTCCTCGCCTCTCCTCTCAACCCTTCTTTTTGTCTTTCCCCTCCCCTCCCCTGCCCTTGTGTTTTCTTGGCTGCTGGCGTGAGGGGCGGTCAGACGGGGATGGGTGAAGGGTGTATCCTGCACAGAAGCACCATTCAGGTTGTTACTCCAGTCACAGAGGCCTGTTAAAAAGCCAACCCCCCCCCCCAGCCTTCACCCAAGACTGAGATGAGGTGATTCCAACGTCACTGGCTGATATAATGGATAAAACGGTGCATGAATGTCACACATGCATGCAGTTTTTAAATAGTGACCTGATACGGACCAGCTGCTTAACACGGAGGAAAATGGGGCCTACACTAAAGGATGGCAACAGTGCCTGAGTGTGAGACAAGGACCACTGGGTTTAACTGTCGCACCTATAAATTCAAGTATGAGATCATAGGATTTGTTCGGCTTTTTATTTCACCTTATCACTTCTGTCTGATCTCACAGTAGCTCTGGTGCTGGGTCCTAATTTCTGCTGACACCCCCCCCCCCCCACCACCCCCTTCCATTACTGTGAGAAACAGACCCGTCCAGCGCAGCCATCTGACATCAACACCTCATCATGACGGAAAATGTAAACCCGGTTTTATACGCTGGCACACAGGATGTAACAAAATCTGCTGCCGACGCTGGAAAACTCCACAAGATTATTTCCAGATTTACAGAAAAAAAAAATCCTGATAAATCTGTGTCCAAGTCAGTCAAGAATTTGTGTGTTTACGTTAATAGTAAAAGACGCGCGTCTGCGTACTCATGCACTCTCGGGGCCTCCTCTAAAGTCCTACACATATTTCATTCTTCAGTGTTGACCCAGACGTGCGCGCGGACCACCACCCACACCCGTCATGCCCGAAACATGGCACAAACGTGCACGCAGGCGCGCTTCCTGCTGCTGCAGTTTCCTGTAACAAATGCTGCAGGAACCAGCTGGAGCCAATTGATGGATCTGAGGTTTGACAGATGGAAACATGCTTTATTTCTCCGCTCGGATTTACCCACAGGATGTAGCAGAACACCCACAATGCAGCAGGGGTTAGTCGTCTCGCAAAAGAAGATAATAACCCCTATTTACGCGTTGCTTCCTAGATTTACTCTAAAACAGCAAGTGCCGCCGCACTCAAGGCTGCCATTAATCACTTACTCGATTTAAAAAAAAAAAAAAAATTCCCAGTGGAAACAGACGGAGATGGGGAGCTTCCGTTTTGAACAAACAAATTAGAAACGATTTAAGTACAATTATTTGTTCTCTTCCTTGCTGCTAATCCATGCCAGTTAAAACCAATACAATGACGCCATCGTTGTGTCATCTTACTTCGGATTACTAAAATTACCTTCAGACATTTGACAGCCTCCGCTCTCTTATTAACGTAATGAGCGACACAACGTGTGTCTTCACTTGGGCGAGTTTGAGCATCGCAGGGTTGCTGCATACACTTCCGGTCGACATGGAGGTTTCGTTTACCCCATTTCATTTTAACCACGTTTGTGTGTGTAACAGCTCTGCCATTCATACGTTTTCCACTAACAACGCAGCGGTTTGGGAGCGCTTGACCCATTTAGTCTCATCGCGTCAGGGATAAACTGACAGAGTCGTATCCTGTTACAAAAAGAACAGCATTACCCAGAGCCCGTCATTGTTCTCCCCATTCCAGAAGATGACGCCAGACAAAAGAGCTTTTGAGAGGGTTTGTTGTCTCCTTTCTGGTGCAACGAGGGTGTGGCACGCCGTTGGGAGGCGCACCTGCGAATGTGGAGAACCAAAAATGGAGGGGGGGAGGGTGTTTGTTCACAAAACCTACCTGCAGCTGTGATCCTTTGGATTGCCCTGCAGAGAGGCAGCAGCTCTGGCCAGGCCCAGCCGCGAGAAGGAGTGGTAGTACGTGAGCCGCGTGTCAGACAGGCTGGCCACGCCATCTGGCTCGTCGTAAACGTTCTCCCAGTAGGAGCTGAGGCCCTTGGTTCCCTGGGGGAACGGTCCAAACAGGTAGCCATCCAGCTGGTTGACGACCTCCTGATTCACGCTGGCTTCGAACTTCCTGGCGAAGAAGGTGGGCCGCACCGTTTGCTGCCGAGGGACGGGGAGGAGTAGAGGAGCGAGGCAGGGAGGGACGAGATAAAGAAGAAAAGAGAAGATTAGGGAACAGTGGTTTGCCGGGGCGGCAGGGGAATAAACGTGTGGCGTTAGATGTGTGTTGAAACGATCTGTGGGAAGACAAATCTAGTCGAGATGCTGAAAAATGGAGGTGAATCTTCTGTCTGCTGCAGTGAAAAGACTGCTGGATGTATATAAGAGGCCTCTTTTTACATCAAGACTACAACATAAATGTGATTAGAAAACGTCACGCTGGGCTCCAAACCTCAGTTACCAATGAGACCCTGACATCTTTCTCAACAATTAACTTTTAATCTGATCACAAGAGGGGAAAAAAAGTTATTCCGGACCACCAAAACAATGCACCTTCTAAAATATTTCTGTTATTTATCAAACTGGTTTTAAAGACATAAATGAAACAAACAGGCTGCACCCCAGGAAGCATTTATCTACCCTCCAAGCCACCGCTGCCTCAGAAAAACCGTGAATCTCAGATGCAGGACTAGGTGCCGGAGATTAAGGAAGTCAAGGAGAAGATAAATTACCCTCTGAGTGCGATTTCCCAAAGTTAATCACGCCACAGTTCAGCTGGATGAAAGGATTCTGAGTTCACTGGTGGAGCATCTGTGGACATCGGTGTCAGACTGCTTCATTACAGGAATGGCAATCGATAGTGGCGGCTGAGGTTTGCCTCCAGGAAGGAGAAAAAGATGCCGGTGTGAAGGCCCAAAGTGAGGTCACACCATGCTGCCCCTGTTCTGTATTTATCCATTCACTCATCGCCTGCTTTTCTCAACCCAGACACAACCCAGACACATGCCTTGATTCTCCCGCATGTGTCTGGCCTCCTCGGCTCCAGCCTCTGTCTTTCTCACCCTCTCTGTCTCTGCCACGCTGCGGCTTGATGGCGAATCATGAAATCTACCGCCTTCACAGCTTGGCTTCTTTCACAAAGGTGTCCATTCTGTCAAACTACTGATTCAGTCAGCCTTGAACACCAGGAAAAAAAAAAAAAAAAAAGCTGTGGAGAAAGACGTTTAGCAGAGCACTAGATCAGGTATTAACCGGCAAAAGCTGGCTAAGCTAAAATTGCCTGAACTTTTGGGTCGATCTGACTGTAAAGTTGTTTTTTTTCGATACCAAATTTTGTTCAAATCTAAATGGTTTAAGCAACGATCGCTTGCCAGCAAAGCTAAGTTCCATTTGTTTCTCGCTACTTTTCTATTCTATTCGGCCACCTCGGCTCAGGGACAGTTTTTCCTCCAGACACATAACTAGGCTCTCTCCAAAACAGTCTTTTTCTGGTCCAGACTTGGGTGCAAGTGCAGCTTTCACACGTCCCCAAACCAACCACACAGACAGGGGAAACAGTCCAAGATTAAGCTTAAAAAAAGGTGTGAAAGTGTCCAGAGTTTGCTTTGAGTGGTTTATTTTAGGAGACTCAGATGGTTTGAACAGACTTTTACACTTCAAAACCAATGGAAGCTATGTGGAAATACTGAAATGCAGCTGCTTATTCTGCTGGTGAAAGGAAGTAAGTTGGTGCCACATTGCTAAATGTTGCTAATAAAGCAGCCACATCACGTGTCTGACGTCGTTCAAGCGTCCCCCTGTGGGGAACCATGGACGGCAGCACCTTGGGCTCCTCAGCTCATCTGCAAACCAAACGGCAGCCTGCTTTAGTCGTCCATATCTTCCTCAGCGCCCTGCTTCAAAGGGAACCTCGGATTGTGCGCCCTGTGGAGTATTAAGTCCTATTAATGCAGCAGTGTGGATTTGCTGCTTTTGGAAAAGCTGCTTTGTTCCCATGGTTGGACTTCACTGATACCGGGCAGACCCCGGGGCAGAGCCAAGGACCTGTGGCAGTCTGAGACCAGGGCACGAGGCTGGGGCGCGAGGCCGGGGAGCTCCGGTGAGGCGGGAGGCCGAGGTTGCAGTGACGACCGTCCCGGACCGGTCGAGTCGCTCCGAGGATGTGACTTGAAGTGGTATTTAACTGTGGCACTTTGTGAAGTCGTTTTACTTTTTAGGAGGACATAAAAGTCAAACCGTGATAGCGACATTCTCGGGGGGGTCCTGCAGCCATTGCCACTCATTTGCTTTGATTTCTCAAAAGCGAACTCGCTCTCTTCTTGCCCTCGCACTCAAGGCAAAGGAGATCTAATTACTATTAATATTTCTTCCCTTTCATGGCGCCGTTGATCGAGGCATAATTTTGCACATATTGATTGTGAGCCCGCGAGGACAAAACTTTGGCGGGGGGCGGGGGGGTTGAAGACTGGGTGCCGCTGATTTCTCCAGCCTTGCTGCTGTGTGTGTCCTGCCAGCATCCTCCAGACCTTTAAAATTATTCTGTTTTAAATCTCACTTGCTGTGTCACTAATCTTCGGCTGCATATTTATTTTTAACAGTTACATGCGGTATTATTTTCTCAATTTTCAATTTCATTTCTCATTCCCCTTCCTGCCTTGACTCGTAAAATTGATCCGTCGCGGAGAAGCCAGCGCTCGGCGCCATTTCTGACAACGGGGCCACAAAGGTCGGGGGCGCTGCCGAACGCACCATTACAGCTGATATTGTGACAGCGCAGATGTACCGGAGTGGCCCTGAACACGAAAACGATCAGTGGAGGGGTTACTGGAGAGCGGCTCTTATACCTTCTTCTTTCTTTGATTGTAAGTAGGAACATACAGGAGGAGGAGTCCATAATCAAACACCTTTTATGCTTTAAGGTATTTTTTTTGCCCCACCTGGTAAAAATGATTGGCAGTATTCTCCGTAACCTTGGGGGATGATGCGTTTTTACTTCAAATGTCAAATGTTTCTAAATGTTATCCGATAAGCTTCCAGCCGCTAAAAAAAAAACATACCTGCATGCTTTGTAAGTGTGTTTATTTACCGTCTATTCTACGTACCAGTTTCTGTTGATATGCTGTGAAAATTCACTTCCTGGTTTCATGTTCAAACATGTGATTTAATAAAAGCAGAACATGAAAAAGCAGGAAAAAAAAAAGCCGCAGTAAAAAAAAAAAAATCTTTGGTCTGATAAACATGGCCGTTGTTGCCATGGGAGCAACAGCTCCTCGCCGTCGCTTTGTGTTACCTGGAAGCGGTGAAAGTCCGCAGGCTTGAAGTCGTTAGGGGAGCAGCCGCACCAGTCTACGATGTGCTTGTACTGACACTTGCAGCCCAGTTTGCGGTTCCAGTTGGTGATGCGCAGGTTGTTGTCTACCATGCTCTCACAGTGCGCGCTGTTCTCCAGCACGGTGTGGAAGAACGACTGACAGAAAAACAAGAAAGGAAAAGGAGGGAGGGAGGGAGGGGGGAGAAACAAAATTAGAAAGTCGTATTCATTTTGTTCTCTCTGTCGGTACCGACAGGGAACGGAACAGCCACAGAGGGTGGGGATTCTCACAGGCTCGAGATAAAAATTCAATTTCCCCTCAGAGGCTGTTCAGTTTCATCAAGACGTTGCATACGTTTGAGACGATGAAAAGGGCTCCTCCCTTTCACACGTGCGCTGAGGAGAAGAGAACGGCGAGTCCAGGGTGCTCGCTCACCTCAGCCGGCAGCAGGGTGTAGGCGTAGAAACGCTTCATGTTGGCCACCAGGTCGTCCTGAGAGTTGATGACATATTCCACAAACAGGCGGTTCAGGAGGAACCAGTCAGAGCCTCCGTCCACCGAGACACCTTCCGGGATTTTACGGTCGCCCAGCCTCCACATGTGGGTGTCGCACTCGTAAAAGAGCCGATCCAGACCCTGCTTACGGATAAACCTGCAGGAAACAGGCCGGACTGTTTCATTTCTCATAGAATATCAGCTATTTCAATGCTGCTGGTGTTTTGTTTCAGAGAACCTGTGCTTTCTGTGCTAGTTTTTGAGACCTGGCACTCATGTGAAAAGGCCAAAATTGAGTGTCAGAATAAAGCCACTGGTTTAAAAGATTATGTTTTCTCAACACGAGACAATAAAAAAAAAAAACCTTTAAATAGCACAACCGTCTGACCGCTGCAACAGAACAAACACGTTTGTTGGCCACCTCTCGACCTCCGAGAGCTGTCGTTTGCACTCGTCACCACGCACTTTCATCAACACCAGCGTGAGCGACACCCGCATGCATAATGGATGGTGTTACTCCTGTGAACATATCGGGTGTCAGACGGACGGAGTCAAGCCGAGTCAGGCTGTTCTATCAGGGAGGAAGACTCCTTAGCTGCTGCCAGCCTCGTTTCACTGTTTGCCCAATCAGAAAATGTATTCAGCAAAAAAAAAATATATACATGATGGTAAAACAACTAAAACAGCACTTGCAGGGTAATCTGTGGAAGCTAACTGAGTTGGGATTCAGCAGCCACACCGTCCCTGCGTGGAGGTGCTGCATGGGAGATAATTGGCATGGAGAGAGAGAGAGAGAAAGAGAGAGAGAGAGAGAGGCGGGTTTAAAATGATGTCTGAGAAATGTGCGTCTCACCTGGCGTTGTCCCTGCCGTGCGACTTGATGAAGTTCATGTTTCTGTATTTGGACAGGAAGGCCACCAGCTGGTTATTGGTCCTGAAATGGAGTGAAAGGGCTCAGGTTTGATTGGGAAATATATGGCAAGACTGCAGGAAGGAGGAAGAACCTTGATTTGCTTTTTTTTTTTTTTTTTTAGAAAGTAGAAACCACTAAATACAGTGGATACTGAAGGCTTTATTTGAAAAATGCTTAGAGGGATGGGTACACACAATGAAACTTCATCTGAACATTTAACACATTATAATTAGTAAAGACTGATATCCTGTCAGACGCAGTAGCTTTGGTCTTATGTTACGTCTCTGTTTGGGGACACAGTCTCTCAAATCCTCAAATCATACACAGCACAATATCATAAGTGGAAACATATTCCAAGTAACGCTGGCCGCGGGATAAAACCAGTCGCGCCGTCTGCGAAACACAGCTGTGCAAACGTTCCCAGGTCGGTGTCGATGTGTCCGTTTTTTTCGCTCTCTCGAGTGGCCTGAATGTTTGCTCAAGAGTAATCGGATCTGGGTCTGTGACGCAACACACACAAGAGTTCCTCAAAAGTGTAAAATTAGGGTTCACAAATTAGGTCAGACAATAAATTAAATACATGTAAGAAAGGTTAAAAGAGTTTTCTGTGGCATTGGGTGCCTGATTAAAGCCCTCTGCTTGGCCAGGTCAGCAGCTCTAACGGCTGGTCTGCGGCGGAGCCTTTCTCCACGGCTCGGCTTGCCTTTCTAAAGAAGCGGCAACCCTCTGGAAAACCTCAAGAAACAGTGGGGGAGGGTGCATATTAATGTCATCTTCTCTTGAGGGAGCAATTTCACAGCCTGGAGGGCTGATCTGAGGAGGTCCTGAGCCAGAAAGCCTAACCGATGATGTGCTGTTCAGACACGTGCACCCCTCCGCCGTTCCTTTTCCACACGCACAAACGCACCGATGCCGAGGCTCTGCTAGCATGCACGCTGATAACACGCTAATTCTTGCTGGCACCAGACGTGCACACACACACGCACACACAGAGTGAGGGGAATTCGTGTCAACCTCCAGATTTGCCACCTGAGTGGTCACCTCGTCCGCTGGGTCTAGTTTGCTCACTGTCAGCCCTGCGGCTGTGCTGTCTCACTGGTGCGCGCGCACACACACACACACACACACACACACACAAACACATATCCTTGTGCCACTATCTTCGTGGGGACTTAATCATAATCATAATTCATTCCCCAACTCCTTACTCCGACTCTAACCGTAACATCCCAACTAACCTCCTGACCCTAACCTAAACCCTCAAACAGGCCTTTGAAGTTGGGAGGATCAGACAAAATGTCTTCACTTCTCAAAAATGTCTTCTCTTTGCTAGTGGAATAAATATTTTGGTACTCACTTACTCACTGCAAGTAGCTGATCATGCACACATGCACACACACACACACACACACACACACACACACACTGCTTTGAGCTGCAGTTAACTCTTGCTGACTAAAAATGCAAGTCTGTTCAACAGGAGAGCCAATTAAGCTTCATCATTACTCTGCTGTTGCATCTTTCTGGTTAAATCGTTTTTTTCTAACAAGGACTTTTGTGTTAAAATCCACACAGGTTATGAACTCACAAACTCACGTCAGTTACCACACACAGACTGCAGCGTCACTTAATGTCCTGGTATCTTTAAGGGCTTTTTGAACTGCGTTTTCATATGTGATTTCTTTGAGCTCTATCATCTCAGTTTCTCCATAAGTGTAAATGGCACCTATCAGTAACAGATACCTGCTATAAAATGAGATACGACGCTTCCCGATGACTGAGCGTAAGATAAAAAGATATGATGCCTGCAGCCAGTCATCATCTCACCAGGCTGAGACTTTTGAAGGCTGCTGCAAATTCTATAAAGAGTGTTTTAAATGGCAAAAAGGGGTAAAGAGAGCAGTGAGACTGTAGATAAAAGCTGGGAAAAAGGGCTGTACTCTGGCAAAGCAAGCATGTAACACACACACACACACACACACACACACACACACCCAGACACACACACACGGTATATTGCCCCTGGCCACAAAGCCCCTCTGCTGGTGTGAAAGAACCCTGGGTTTGCTTTTGAGAGCCATCCATGCGGCAGGACAGACATTATCAGGGAATTAGACGGGAAATAATGTTCGTCTCCAGTCCCACCAACAGCAGCAGCAGCAGCAACAGTGAGGGGTTAGGGGAACCCCTGTCCCTTTTTTTTTTGCCCGTGACTGTGCAGTGTGGTCACAGGGGGGAACACAAAGACATGGCGGAAACGTCATTTCAGTACAACCTTGATTAAATCCAAGCTGTGGTTTTAAAGGCGCTCGCCAAGTGAATATACAAGGAGACAATTTCCATATCTAATATTACATCCTCAACCACCAGCGCCGTCTCGTTTTTTTTTTCACACCTTTGTGTTTATCCTCTGTCCTTTTCCTTCTGCTTTTCTTTCTTGTCTCATTCTCTCCGGCAGTCGCTCATTTTCCAACAGATGGAGCCTAAAAGCTCTCCTTTTGCCTCATTTCTCAGCAATATCAATGAGAAGCTAAAGAACGCATGGAAGGGTTGCGCGCCTGCACGCGGTTTAATCACCCGCAGCCACACGGACAGTGACAAGTCGCTCATGTGGGCGGGGACGCGCAGACAAAGAGACGGCGAAGCAGTCCAAAGCATCTCCAGTCCAGCTGCGGAGACAGAGAAGCTGGCTTCCCGCTACCCAGCAGTCATTACAGCTCGTCCGGATCCAGCGGGTGGACATCTGGCTGGGCAGACGAGATAACTCTTTCCTTAATAGGAGGATTTTTAATGGCTGCTGCAGAGAGCCACATCAAAACCCAGCAGACCCTGAACTCCCAAGACAACTATATAATGACTTTAAAGCAGAGAGAAGAAGTCACCAAATTCTACCAATTCCTCCCAACCCAGGGTTTTTAGTTATTTTTTTTTCTTCCTCTTTATCTTTTGAGCGTCTTAAAAGCACTGATTCAGAGGGGAGAGAGGACCTTCAGATTGTAGAAAGCACAATAGGCGTGGGCAGTCAATATGTATTGACTCTGGGCAATTAAACTGTAATCAGTTCACCATGTAACCCATTCGAGGCCGTGGCAGCGAGGACGCAGGCACTTGGAAGAGAAGGTATTAAGGAATAATGTTTGAGGGAAGCAGAAGGTCTACTTTATTGATCTGTTTGCTGTTGATTGACTCTTTATTTAAAGCTCAGAGTTAACCACAGGAGCCCTCACCAGTGCATATTGAGTTCCTTATTGGCTGAGAGCTGTCTGCCGCTCCTGCCGCAGTGACTGCGAGTGCCACCTAATTTAGACGCTTGCCCTAGCACCTCACTTCATTTCCTTACAGGACAATTCATTCCTCAAGCTGCAGTTCCGCTTCCGTCACTCTCCCCGCTTCCCCGGCTGCGCCATCCATCTTTATTACCTGATTGGATAGTCGGCCGCGCTGAGGTTGATGAAGAAATCCCAGCTCCAGTCCCTCATGGCCAACAGGTCGGCCATGCTGCGGAGGTACATGGTCAGCAGACTGGCCCCGCCCCAGATGGTGGCCATGCGCCAGGGTGTTACCCGCACATTGGGATAAAGCGCAGCCAAGGCCTGGACCTGCCTGTGCAGGTAGTTGGAGCGCTGAAAGGCCAGAAAAGATGAAACTGATTACAGCCTTGTTACGCTTCTACACATTCGTAACGTGTGGAAACCTGTAATCTGTACACCAGGGGGCAGTGTGATATGAAACATTCAACTCATTAATCCAATAACGTCAAACAGATGATGGTATGAGTAACAATTTTTTGTGTAAGCTCTACATTTTTGCTCTGTCTGCTTGTTGGCTATTCTAAGTCTTGCAGACTTTCCATCACTCGTCCACGTGTTATAAGTTCTCTTTGAAGAGCTCTGGGGGAATTTGGAACTCTCCAGGGGAAAGTCTGGGTTCAGGGGAAAGTTGTTTTTTTTTTTTTTTTCTCCCCAGGTAATTTCAGTGGGAATGCACCAGGATTTTTAAAATAATAAATGAAAAAAGTTCCTGCAGTGGACATGATAAATCTAACCAACAAAAAATGAGGTGAAATCAACACTACAGTAGTATGACAGTAGAGGTGCTTGGTGCTTCCCGCTCACCTGGTCGACGTGTATGTAGTAGTAGTGCGATGTGTGATAGATGGCTTTGAAGAGGCGCTGGAACTGGCGGGAGGCTCGTCCGTGGACGGCGAGGACAAATGCGATGCGGACCGGCTTTAACGGGAAGCTCTCGGCAGAGTCCTCATCCCACTGCACGTTAGCATTGGCTTTACCTGCGAGGCGCACAGAACAATGAGTGTGCTTATAAGATCATATGAGTAAATAAAAAGCATGCAATCGCTCTGATGTAATTCACGCAACGCCACTGCTTGATTAGTTGATAATGTAATCAGCTGTTGTTTGATTAGCGAATCAAATCTCTTGTACGGCACAATCGGTGGGTTTGTATGAATGTCCATGAAATACCAAGACAAAAAGATAGATTACTACTGATAATTAAATGTTATTATCCTACAAAAGAAAACGGCTAACGAGGGTTGCTAGGCAACAGAATCAGAGGCAGGTGGAAGGTTGTGATGATTGTGACATTCAGAATGATTAGCTGTGATGTCACAGGCACAAACCTACATTAAAGATTTAACCCAACCACGACACCTTGGTTTGTTTTTTAAATAACTGTAATATCTATCAGGAAGTACAATCAACGCATTAGACAGATGAATTTGGACATAAAAGTCATAAATGTGGTTCATCCCTGCTGACAGAGCCACAAACACAGGGCTTACCCACTCCCGCTGCACCGTGATTGAATTGGACCTTTGACAATTTCCAGGCCGCCACTACAGAGACTGTAACTACTATCTGCGGTCAGACAGGAATCCTATAAGCCATTCCTGTGGGGATTTCAGGGCGGAGCACGGTTTGACAATGTGCCATTATTTCTCTCAAGCCCGGCTCCCCGAAGATGCCTTGGATTTCGCGCAACTCCCAACAATAAGCGGAAAGCGTAAACACGGTCCTAGCCGCGGTCTGCCGAGCCGCAGTAAAATTAAATAATTCCAGCGATCCCCCCCAGAGAGCAGCCAGTCACCCTGGCCTGCTGTTACGTGGTTATGTGTCCCCTAACTGCTCCAGAACAAACACGCTTTGAATCAATTCTGCAGAGCGGAGGCGAAGCCGAGGCATACTTTGTTTTCCGCTGCGGATGTTTCTGGGATTGCTCTGAGGTGACCTGTCCCCAAAAACGTCCTGCTCTCCGTCCCTGGCCCTCAAATTACTCCAAATTTGAGACTTGGTGTCACAGCTCCAAGTTGTCAGTGGCGTTTTGAGGAGAGCTTGTCCTTCTGTTAAACTAATTCATTTAAATTTAAGGCCAGTCCTCCAACCTGGCTTTATTGAAAGCTCGAGCACAGCGTGGAGGTTAATGACTCACCGCCTCGGCTCCAATTTGGCCCCCATCAGTCCTCATACTTATCTCTCGCTTCTCTCTCTCCCCAGGTGAGCACACATGCATGTGTGTGGGTGTGTGAGAAGGCCGAGGGGGGTGAAATCTGATGTAGGTTGGATCAGATTGAACAGTAATTGGTGGCCAGTTAAGAAGGTTCGCTGACTTGCTTTGCACAGGGATAATTGGCCAGTCACATCACGGAGCAACGTGAGAAGCTGGAGCTGAACTAATGAGCACGGCTGTGTGCGAGAACTCTATTGTCAGTTCTGAAGATCGGGTATAGTCGTCCGCACAGACGAGCACGAGGAAGGTTCCTTTTCACAGAAGGAGCTCACGAGCAGGAATGAGGACAGAGGCCCTCCTCCTAAAGTCTATCGGGTTGAAATCAGCGGTTAAACGGATGCTCTCGTCTTTCCTCCTCACAGCGTCGAACCAAAGGGTAGTTTTCTGTCGCATAAAAGCTGTCAACGCTGCCAGGTTCAGCAGGAAAACCTGACTGTGTTGTACAACATATAAAACCCGAGTGGGGAAAACAAACAGTCCATTGTGAGCAGAATTGCTCAAAAAGAGGTGTGGAACACAACACCGATGACTCACGTCGTTCATAATCTAATCTAATAGATCTAATAGATCTGAGATCTTACGTAATTGTGTCACAATGTAAATTTGTTCAGTTTCCAGATTAGCATTCGGGCCTAATGGGGAGGCAACGAGATTGAAAGTGCGTCTTGTATATTCAATAACCCTCATACCTAACACAATTGCTAATGTTGCCGAGGCCTCAAGGACAAAATACCAATCAAATCAAACCGGCCACTTTCCTGCTAACGAGGTTAGAACTTGAGCTGAGGTGGCGGATGGGAAAAAAAAAACGATTGGTTGTCGGGCGGGGAGGCCGAGAGTAAAAAAAGAAAAGGTGATTTAATTTAGCTGTTGCGTTGTTGGCCCGAGCTGTCGGGGAAAAGGCCCTATTTTCAATTTCTTTGTCTGCTTTGATCAAATTGTCATTTTGAGTAGGCTGGCGCGTTGCTCTGCTAGATGACAAGAGCTTAGGTGACAAATGATACCCACGCTCTGGAGAAGCAACTCGCACAGATGTCGCAGAGTCACGTGACATTTCCCCTGGAGTTGCAGGAGCTGGAACAAGTGCAAGGAAGGTGTGTGACGGGAAACGTAGATGGTTTTCTCTCTCCTCCCGTCCATGCTGCATTCAGTGTCAGCGTGGATGTAAATGTACTGCTGCTGACACAGCGCTAATGGACTATAGATGCCTGTACATTTTTACTGTGTCTGTGTGTGTGTGTCTGTGTGTGGAGAGAAAGGTCAGTGTGCTTTCTGTGGCCAACCTGACAAAACAAATGAAAATTGGACTCCAGTTTGGAAAGAACACAAGCGGCAACAATTTACTCCACCAATTACACAAAAAAGAGAGAATCCTGTCTTTGATGGAAATTGAAATTACAAGAACAGAAAACATTTTCCGATGTACTGAAGCCCAACTGGTCAAACTCCTCCAGACATGGCGGATATTGCATTTATTTTTTTGCTATAGACAAAATAATACACAGCACAGTGTAGGAGGAAATAACGAGGAAAAATGAAATGTCTATTTCGAAGAGCAGAGTCATCTGGGGGTACTTCATAGTGGTTTATCCTACATCCTGTCTCCGTTGTCAGGTAGCGTGCTGCTTGGCTAAAAAAATGCAGATTAGTTTTATTACATGCGCACTGGGAGTCTCGCAAGTGTTCGAAGCATATGAGTGACAGGGAACCAGTAAAACTAATGTAAGATATGTTTGGTGGTGAAAATGCGTGTAAAGACACCATGAATGTTTCAAGACAACACTGAGGAATGCTAGAGTTCAGAAACAAGGGAGAAGTTAAAGCAAATATGTGGAGATAAATCAAATTAACGAATTTCCAAGTGATTGGAGGTGAAACTAGCTATGTCTAATGTATCACAATGGTTGCACACTATTGTGAATAAAAACAAATAAACAGGAAACATGTCTAATTTACCTTCCAGGGGGCAGTAGCGAGTGACCTTCTCCGGCATCAGCTGCCCCTCTGTGTGTCTGCAGTACACCTCAGCAATCTGCTGCCGGCACTCCTTGCTCTTGGCCCTGGCCAGAGCCGAGATGGCTTCCTTTCCGCTGATCTCGCACTTGGGAGGCTGGTCGTAGCTGACCTCCAGCAGCGCGGCGGTGGCCTGCCTCCTGTGGGGGTGCTGGTGTCGGTGCTGCGGCTGGGTCTGCTGGGCCCGCGAGACGTAGTCCTGCTGCCTTGGGAAGTCCGGGTGGGAGCCGTTGTTTCCAAAGGCCAGTGGCTGGTGGCCCAAGGGCAGCACTTCGTTGGAGCTGCGTTCCCGACCCGGGGAGTTGTCCCGCCAGGCCTGCTGGGAGTAGGCCTTCTCCTGCAGCTGCTCCCGCTGCTGCTTGCTGCTCCCGGTGCCCACAGACTGCCGGTGAGGCTGTGAGCGAGCCCCAAAGTTACTGTTGTCTATGTTCTCAAAGTCTTTGGGCACAGAGTTCTCGTTGTTGCTGTCCACTTTGTTTTTTTCCTTGGGGCGGTGGGAGTAATATCCGTCCTGGGTGAAGAGACACGGGGAGAAACGTGTAAATGGAGCGAAGGAGGGAGGAAAGAAAGAAAGAAAAACAAGATCCAAACTGCGCAAGCATCCGCTGTATCAGTTGTCAGGTAAACAATCAATGTGACACGTGTGAGCGGTCAGCGCCGCATTGAACCATGAGGCATGAAATGAAATAGCAAGGCATCGAGTGTGAGCACGACGTGGTGAAACCCGACAGGGGTGATGTAGGGTTGAGGGTTCCGCCGCACTGCCGCCATCATCAGATTAGCCCCGATTTCAATTAAAATCTCTCTCAAATGGGCCCAGTGCTCCGTAAACAGATTACCAATAAGGGATAGAGGGCCGGCGTAGGACTACGAGACTGGCTGTGTGTGTATATGGAGTGTTTGCTTCCTTTTTAAACCAAACCGCATGAGAATATGATGAAGAATCTAGTGGTGCAGTGTTTATGTGGAAGGACAGAGTGTGTGTCTGTTTAAGTTGGTGCATCTGAATATACAATTACGCTTTTCATTCCAGCAAGATAGGCTAAAAGCTAACGGTAAGCGGGGAGGGAGGGCAATGACTGAAAGCAGGGAGGAGAGCGGGCCAGAGGAGCGCTGACACGAAGCATGAATCCCGCTCCGCTGGCGCCGGCTCAAGTGAAAGTGCGCAGCTATCCATCAAACACGAGACCGAGAAAAGCTGTTGCACACCTTGCTTGACAGACGAGGGAAGAGGCGCGGGGCGGGAAGTGAAAGGGAGCAAAATGTCAAAAAAGAGCGGGTGGGGGCGGTGGACAACAGATATTCCTGAAGTGTTTCTCCATTTACAAGACGTGCAAGAGCTAGAGGGATGTCTGAGGCTAAGTGCAATGTGAGGTATGCGAGACAGCAGGAAAGCAGGAGCGAGCATGGGTGCTGCTTTCAGCCAGCCGTTCCGGAGAAAAATGCCTCTCCTCTCCGCGTTATCGGCCCATCATCTTCACTCTCTGCAAACACCTTGTACCCACACAATTACAGAGCCGGCTAGGTGACACATTTTCACACTCGGGGAGAGACAGAAGGGTGATCTTATAGAAGCGAAACAACAAACAACAAAGTGTGTGAAAACACAAGATGAGAAATATCCTCCCTGTCAGCTCCTTTTTACTGCCTCCTCGGCGGAGTCCATTTTTTACGCTCTCCTCCATCACTTAAAAGCCTTCCCGAATTTCCCACTTCTGGCCCAGTCTTGTCCTTCTCATACAGATTGGGCAATATTTCTTCTTTATTCACTAAGAATATAAAGGGCGTCCCTGCAGTAAATCAGACAGGAAGTGAATATTCCGCAATTTCAAACACACAAGAATAAACACGGTCGACGGAGGTGAACCAAGGCGGGCCCTCTGAGCTGAAGCTCGCCTCCAACTGTCTCACCTTTTCTTCCGCTCCTGTCAGTCAAAGCCTCCCCCTCTGCCTCCCCTTCACGTCTCCGTGTTTAAACAACGCTGCTGCCTGAATGGCAGAACCTGTTAATCTGGCTGTTTAGACTGGTGATCGCCCAAAAAGAAATCCATCCATGCTGACTTTCAAAGCGAACGCTTTGGAAAGCTAATCCACGCGGATGTTTAGAGGGGTGAGATAAGACTGCGCACAGCCAGAATGGCGGGGGCCCGCTGCGTATTTCCTTTGGCTTTTCCATCCGGTTAAGAAACTGAAGAACAACATGCTGCACGATTAGCAGTTAAAGACCATCAGGAAATTCTAATAGCCTGTGGACTGAACGGATGTCTGGTCTTTTAAACAGTCTATAAGCTCGTCACAATTGTGGCCCGGGAACATGTCACCCTCATATCTGCCACTTTACAGACAGCTCTGTCACGATATTTATGGAGACGGAGCAATCAGTGGCACCATGCTGAAACACCTCTACGGATAATGAGGTTCAGAAGGTGACACTGATCGACTGATATGTCACACTAATTAATCAGAGGAACAGATTGCAGCGTCAACAACCAACCCGATGACGACCTAATGACACACAATCGCTTGAAGTGCTCGCGTATGGAACCTGAACATCCAAACATCCAGCACTTTTTTTTTTTTTTTTTTTTTTTTTAGCGAGTTCCAAACAAACCAGCGGCGTTAGTAAGCAGGCAGCGAGGAGATTCCTCTGAATAAACAATCCTCGCACTGTGCTCGCTTCACCCTCCTTCACCCCCTCCTGTTGCGAGCAAAGAACTCTGGTGGCTGTGCCACTCTTTAATCTCGGGGACCGCGCTCAGAGCAGGAAGCAGCGGGGTGCAGAATTAATGGCGGTGGCGGTCGCTGGAGATAGAAGCGCTTGTGAACTGCAGATAGATCTGAGAGCTGCTGTCAACTATTGATTCTTATTGGGGGGCAGGGTGGTGCATGAGGACTGTGTGGCATGTGGTGTACATATATGGAGCTGGGGGGGGGGGCTTTACATTAAAGAAAGTGTGGCGTTGGGAGTCCCAGCAACCCCTCTGGGAGAGGTTTAGTCCATTTCCCATGAGAGCCGGCCCTTTTCACTTTCCTTATTTTATCTGCCACAGGAGGAAATATTTCACCTCTCTCTCTCTCGCTCTCTCTCTCTCTCACACACACACACAGACACACACACACACACATGCTTTCTCAGTGTCAAATCTCCCATGTAGCAGAGACTGAAAAAAACCCCACATATCTCTCCCTCAGCACCTGGCTAGCTTCACCAATCTCCTCCTCCTCCACTGCCTGCTCCTGCTCCCCCCGGCCCACGACTCATCCCTCACTGTGAGAGAGAAAGCAGCTCATGCGCTTGGCTCCCCCACTGCCTCCACCTCCCCACCTCCCTAATGCCGGGGGGAGGGGGGTCCGTGCTCAGATAAGCTAAGCTGTCAACACAGGCCGCCGCAGGGACGGTCGTACCGAAAACCGCACACAAACATGCAGCGCCGCATTTGTTGGGAAAGATAGCGGCGGCTGCGTGTGTGGAGATGTGGGCTGAGTCACCTCGGCAGTATGAGGGCCGGCTTCGGCTGCCATGTGGCTAACAAGCTCAGATTAATTACCTGGACTGACTCTTTGAGATACCCTGAGCACCGCGCGGCGTCTGGCGTGACACCAGGAGACCGGTGAGCCTGCGGACTTAGTTCACAGCTGCTCGTGCACCTCAGGACGCTTTGAGGAGAAATGAGTCAGGGTAGATCCGGGACAACTTAAACGCTTAGCCACTTCTTAGAGGTCTTACTTACGGTAGATTATCGGCCGTTTTCGACTGTTTCGCGTTTCAAAGGCTGTGAACTGCACAGTTGCCTGGCGACAACGACAACCAGGAAACGGGAGGCAGAGACAGAAATGAGCCTCAATGATATTGTTCTCATTTGAAGCGTGCGTGTGTCTAGGCCCCCTAAGATATTGTAACATTCTTTTAGTGATGAATATTTCCTTTCTTGTTGCTTCTGTGCTCCTTTTTTCTTTCTTTGTCAATCCCTAAAATCTCCTTTTCTCCCAGCGGCTAAAACAGGTGGAATGCCGATCACAGGAAGTGTGTGTGTGTGTTCTGATGGACTCTCTTATGCACAGAAGTTTAATGCTGCGAGCCTTGCAACAAGCCCGGCAGCAACAGAGGCTTACAGGGATAAATCTGTGTGCGTTTGCGTGTGTGTGTGTGTGTGTGTGTGTTACTAAATATCTGGAGGATACAGACAGAAACTGTGAAAACTACTCCTTTAAACAAATGTTTTGGGGAAGTACAGAAGCGAACATGAACAGAAAGTGTTTCTTCTTCTTTGGGAAAATTCGGCTATTTGTGGGGGGAAGAAAAGACAGTCAGTCTCATGACAGAAAGAAAAAGAGGCAGGATTGATTTTTTTTTTTGGTATTTTTTGCTTTTTCAAAGAAAATTTGTGTCGGTGTGTTTCTGTCATAGCTTGAATCAAAGCTATAGCAGAGCTACAGTACAACAACACAAAGCTATAACAAACCCAAACTTGGAGGACGTTAAGCAAAGCCTTCATAACTCGTGATATACATTACACAGCTTAGTTTGACCTACCTTGGGAAGAAAGACCCCCACCCCCCACCACCCCCACCCCCTCCTGCATGAACAAAAAGACACACCTCAGAGCTTTGTGAGAACAGCTCTGAATGGAGGCCATCAGGCGGTTTGTGAGCCATATCTCACACAGGGGCATAAAAATGCCTTGCCCCCCCCCCCACGCCCCAACTGGCACACCTCCCCATTCAGCTATGAAATGACACCCCTATTTAATCAATTGTGAATCATGAAAATTTTGCACAAGAGACTCTTTTTCTTTGCACTTGACAGTGATTGAACTGCACAGCCATGCAATTTCATTCACCATGCCAGCGAGGAGAAAAGAGAGTGGGGTTGGGGGACTGTGCGGCACTGAGGGCGTGCATGCTCGCACGCGTGTGTGTGCCTATGTGTGAATGTGCGGTGATGTCATGGGTCTGTGCTCAATGGCGCAGCGACAGGCTGGCCATTCTCCGCAATGGGGTCACATAGTCTGACTGTTGCAGGACCCCCAATTTACATATAGGTGTGTGTGTGGGTGTGTGTGTTTCTATACGTTCATAATTCTTTCATCCATTCATGCCTTCATGTCTTAAGTGGACCAGAATACCAACACGTGGGTGTGAAAATCCCGCCTCGGTGTGAGTGTAAACGGCTGTTTGTGGATCAAATGAAGTGTTCAATTTTCCATATAGATGTCAGAGGCTTAGATAATTGGAATTTGGGGGGGCTATACCAAAAGCCTGTTACAGAACTATTTTACAGGAGCCAGAGGTTAATGGCAGCAAAAAAAAAGAGGACAAGAGTGCGAGAGATTACGAGTGCAGGAGTGCGGAGAAGAGCAGAGGAAGATAAAACTCGAGAGAGCGAAGCAGAATGTAAAGTAGAGAAGTAAAACAAGCCGGAGAGCGAGTGAGAAGTGGGATGAGAGAGCCCTGACAAGAAGGGGCCCTCTCTTTATTCTGATGAATGGGCCGGTTGGAACGGCACGGATGTATGATGTCGCGCCTGTAGAGAGCGTGTCAGCCGACATAACTGAGATTCTGGGCATGTGTGTGACACTGCCGTGACCCCTGTACAAGGGAGGTCACCTGAGTCAGCTCTTTCATGGCCCAACAACCTCCGTCACCCACCACACCCCCTGAAAGAAAACGGACAAAAAAAAAATCCACATCATCTTTCTGTGTATCAAGGACACACCTCTGTGAGTCCAGAATACTGATGATGTGTAAGTATATCACAGAGGTTTTGGTTTCACTTCCACGTTATCAGCGGAAATTCAAGCCTCTGTGTATGTGTGTTTGTGTGTATGTGTGTGTGTGTGTGTGTGTGTGTGTCTTCTATTTGCTACAAACTGAGTACCAATATACTCATTCTATTGGCAATGTGAGGACATTTCTTCAAAGTGGGGCCATTTTGGTTGGTCCTCCCAACTTCAAAGGCCTGTTTGAAGGTTTAAGACTTGGTTTTAAGATTGAGGTTAGGGTTGGGTTTAGGTTAGGGTTAGGGTCATGGGGTTAGAGGAGCCGGGTAATGTATTATGTTGATGAAAGGCCTCACAATGATAGAAATATGAGGAAAATATGAGGATGTCTCATAATATTAACTTGTGCATTCAAGTTAATATTATGAGGAAATAAAAATCTTCCTCTTGTTGCAACTTGTTAAAAAACACAATCTAATAATAAAGTTGTTAACTAACACAGAAAATGGCCCGCCAAAAGCCATAGTTCAAGGTAATCACATTTTAGAGAAGAGTAAAACCAGAAAAGGGCAGTGGGTTGACTAAATTTGGGATTAAATGAAAACAAAAAGCCTGTGGATAGTGTGGACAGCAGTAACATTTAACTGATAACATACAGTATATCAGGATTCAAATTAATTACAGCGTTGTGTGCATGAGTTGACCTCCCATCAAACATTCCGAGGCCAGAATCATGTGTTAATCTGTATTTTTCTGCTCTAATTCGCTCACAGAAAAATGGAGCGGCTCCGTGATTGGCACCGCCGATCCCTGACACCAGGTCCTGACTTTGGATCGGCTTTCAAATTCCTCATGGCCTCCTATACTGGGTGGGTGCGTTGATGGGTTGCGCGTACCAGCTCGGCTACTCACCTCTCAGAGTCAACCCTTTTTAAACCAGCGCCACTTGAGTCCATCCTGGAGGCGCGCAACCACCGCCAGCGCGCGCGAGCCTCACGCACTCTCGACTGCATCAGCCATGATCTAGGCTTAACTCGAACTTTAACTGAAGCAGAAACACAATAAATCTTACTATTCCAGAAGTGTGAATGGTCTGGTTGCTGCATTTACATTTGGCTAATGCCTTTCGTGCGAGGCGCAGCTAAACATTTGTCTTGAGTATTGTTTTCTAAGCGACTAAAAGCCGTTCGTTTGAAAATCACATTATGCAGCCGGATTTGCATTCCGACAACAAATTCGGCGACTAATGGCTTTCCTCCAGCTAAGGAGCTCCTGTGGGGCCGTACAGTGTTGACGCCCGTCGAGCAGCTAACCTCCTGTAAAAAAAAAATCTCTGGCTCCAGCAGAGAGTCGACGGGTCTCTGAAGGCCCAAAAGTTCCGCGAGGCATCTGTCTGCTGGAATGACAGAGTGATAAAGATCAGAGGAAACCGGGGGGGGAGAGGTGAAAGTGAAGGTGAGCTATAAAGCACCTTAACTTGCAATAAAGAGAGGAGAAGTGGAAGATAGGATCTTTGTGCCTGCCGCTCAGGCCATTAAAGCATCTAACACACTGTCCGGCACAGCAGCTCTGGAGGCAGGAGGCTGATTTCTGACTTTAAGCTTTTCCTTGAAATCAAAATGTTAGCGTGCATCGTTAGATAATGCCTGAGCTCCCAGGACTGAGTTATTGATGGAACCTGTCCAAACAATCGCTCATCTACAGATGGAAGGGCTGGTCTCTGGTCAGTTTAGGTGTCGTCATCCAAATTTCTGTGCTATTTAGCATCCTTGGGACCTGCCTTGGTAGCTGCACGTTAGGCAACAGTGCACAGCTTGGCATTCAGAGCCATGCTGTTAGCCTGGCATGTGGCCTGAGCGGACATCCTGGCTGTTTTTAACCCTGTGGTTGCCTCATTAATCCGACAGAGAGATGCCCCACAGTGATTTTTGTTTGTCATCCCTCACTCTGTCATGGCTTTTAATCTCCTGGGAGCCAAGACAACAATTGGCTTTTTACAAACGCAAAACCCTGACTGGTCAAATTCAATTGCGTTGGTTAAGCACTAGGTCAGATGTAACTTCTTATCAAATCAGGACAGGAACTCTGACAGGCTCTCGTATATGTGCAAAAACACCCAAAGTCCGGGAGTGAACCCCCAAATCTATTCACCTTCCTGCCACAATCCCGATCCAGACCAGCAGGAGGTAACTCAAATATCCCACCGAGCCTTCAGAACCCTCACCTCCAACCTCATTTAGTGCCAGTGAGGCTGCTGGACGAGGCCACGCCCCAAAACAAGTCGCAACGCAGTCCCGTCTAATTACAGCGATTTGCAACACCACTGTTCCCTTTAAACAGCTTTTTATAATATCCCCTCCATCACCTGACTGGCATCAAAGCCTGAAGATCATTTGCTGAGGAAGAAGACATCGGCAACATTTTTTTGTTTTTTTTTTTTTGGCTATCATGTGCATCCGCAGCGGGGGATGCACAGGGATGCATCTGGGCCTTGGCTCAGCGTGAATGAGAAAAACACCCTGGCGTAGACGGGAAGTCTCTTTAGCAGCCAATAATGTCTGTAATTTGTGTGTAGACTGAGGAGAGCAGGGGCAGAGAAAGGCTTCGCAGACGTCTGCCGTTCAGTTGAAAGCACATTTGCGTGTGTGTGTTAGCATTTGTGTGTAAATAGCTGCTGTGTTAAAAGTCCCTCGCTCGGCTGCAGGACAGCGGGGCTCCGTTTCTTCCTTCATGTCCTCCTTCATTATCACTCCCTCCAGCTTCTAACTCCGAGGCCCAGATGTTTAAACTCGGCACCGCGCTGCAGCAACACAGGAGTCGACAGATGTTCCCGCTACGCGCAAGCGTGCGTGAACAGATACGCGCTCAGGGCTACGTGATGCAAAGCTGTGCTGAATACGATGCACAAAAGCGCACACGGCCTCTCTTCCCGTCTCAGCTGCTGGCCTCTCGTGGCCTCCACGCACCCACAATATGCTAAGTGCTGGAAGAGGGCTGTAATTTGTAAATGTCTTAACCTTTTAATGGAGAAGATATGAGGTTGGGCTAAAGCAGAGTCTCTCTAGAGGAAAAAAAAAAAAAAAAAAAAAAAAAAAAATATATATATATATATATATATATATAAAACTTTTCATTTTACTTGCCAATTACTAAAGCGGTTCATGTGTCAGAGCGAAGCGCCTGGCGCATGTGTGTGTTTACGCACTTGTTGGTGTGTTCTTACTTGAGGAGAAATGCGTGCACATGCGAGGGTGTGTGTCTTTCAAAACAAGCTGGTGCCAAGGCTTAGCTGATAGGCTAATTAAGCTCACCACGGGGAATAAATGTTTTCTCTCTGCCCGCCATTTGTCACACCTGGCACGGAAATGTCACTGGGAAAAGAAGCTCACACACACACACGCACACACACGCAGACACATGCATGCACAGTCATACTGAGTAAGCCTGGCAGACGCACAATAGGGGAAGTGCTGAGGCAAGGGGTGCAACCTTACAAATGTGGAAGCAAGAAGAAAAAAAGAGAAAACAAAAAAGGAAAACGAAAGACGTGCAGCAGAGGAGAGAGAGAGAGATACTGTTCAAATGAGGCAGAACTGGAACTGGAAGAAGTGTCCGTTACAGTTAAAGCAAAAGCATTCTAGGAGCACATAATCTATTTAGTGGTAACTGTGATCAGTTATGACATGACAGTGCTGACCCAGAGGAGCGAATCTGTGTTTTTCCTAATGAAATCTATTAACTCTGTTAGAGTGCTTACACCCTTGAGTCACCACAGCGTCCAAGTTATCTCCGATAAAGTGGTCCAGATGTTTCAGCGTCAAGCCTCTCTTTTTGCTCCTGTCTCCTTCATTCTAACGCAGGAACTTGTCACCTTTAAATGCAAACAGTGGCAACGTAAACATCACCACGTTTTTTGATTCAAACAGCTGAAATTTTAAACATTCCTGATGGGAAACTCTGAACTTTGGATCCACGTGGAGATGCTTGGACGAGGTAAACTTAGCAGGTTTTTCAATGCACGATGTCTGTGTAGATTCTCACTCATCCAGGTCATAGTTATCCAAAATTAGATCTCTCTGTGTCAACTGGACTGAAAGGTTTCCTTTCAAGGTTTCCTTGAAACCTTTCAGGCACTTTCTGTCACCCACGTACAACGCAGTCCTCCACTCTTTTCGTCAGCAATCCAAACGTTCACACCGTTTGACGAGACCTGGTGACTCATTAACGTGACCCAACAGACAAAGGGGAAGCACCCCAACTGAAACTAGGTGAACGACCCTGCCAACGACTCTCAGGTGACCACCCGGGCCATTAACATGCCGATGGTCCACAGGGCTATATTTTCAAGCTCTGCCCCCAGCAAGCTTAGAACTGAAGAAGCTCTCTGGAGAGAGGGCGAAACGTTTTCAAGGAAACCTTTCAGTCCAGTTGACACAGAGAGATCTAATTTTGGTTTTTCAATGCACAACGTTTGTGAGACACACCAAAAAAAGTAACTCTAACAATCTGGTGCACGAGGACGCCTGTAGCTAAAGAGGCGACTGGTACGCTCCACGATGGAATGGATCTTCATTGACCATGTTAACGTGTTTGACTGGTCTCAGATGAAGTCTGAACGAGCCCTCGGTCCTTAAACCCGGGTCTAAACCTTCAAATTGAATTAGAATTGTGTAAAAATGCAATCTGTGCTTTTCATCCCAGATTAAAGTCGTCCGCTGTTCAATATCTTACGTGTCTGCATTAATTGGAGTTTAAAGAGAGGGCCTGTTGACACCGTTGATGTCAGCCCATGTGCCAAAACGGAGGGCACGGGCACAAAAGTTTGGCATTAAGGGCTGCCTGGCTTCACTCTTCTTCGGTGGTTCATGTGTGCCACGTGGTGTTATTTGAAAGGAGCACTCCAAAGAGAGAGGACAAGAGAGGAGAATCAAAGTGCTTCGCTAAAGCGCGCTGGCATCGCGGCTTCACGCTGCTTTTTCGTCTTTGTTCTGCGCGCTCTTCTCATCTGTCTGATGTCAACATGTCAGTTAGTCAGCCTTCACCGAAAACCAGTCCCAGACCCAGTCAACCCTCTTCCTCCTCCAGCCGTCCCTTTGCTCAGACCTCCCCTCTCGCCCCTCCTCGGTGGTGACAATACACCACTTCTCTGCTCTAATGCACAGTACACGGTGGCCGTATGGTCCCATCCAGTGCGGCCTGGCAGGAACATACTGGCCCCATATGGAGCCCTCCCCGCAGGGGTGATGAATCTGGGGCAGCTGGTGGGAGTCTGCGGACGTGCGAGCTAGATGATCACCGGTGGCTTTCACCGTGCTTCTGTGCCATGATGATGTGGAAACATTAAGCAGCTTTAGCTCCAAGGTGGGACTATTTTGATGAAACAGCTTTGCATCAGCTTTTTTTTTTTTTTTTTGCATTCTCATATTTTCCTTTCAAATGTCCTAGGCCAGGAAGTCTGAAAAATGGACTTTTTTTTCCACAGCATTCATTTTGGCACAAAATTGTAGGGTAATGGAGGTGTTCCCAGTGGCTGTGGCTCACTAAAGCTGCAGTCAGATGGGGCTTCGTCACTCCGGCACTCCGCTGTCACATCGGTCCAGGTTCAACCTGACCTGAGCATGCTCACCTCACCGCGGAACGCCACACGCAGGACTTAAGATCATTGTGACACAGAATGTGTGCTGACGTGTACTCAGGCGCCCGCGTATGAGCAACCATCATGTACAACCATATAAAGGTCAAATAAATAATCATTATTTTAAAGATTAAAGCTTATAACGGAATGCACATAAATGAAAACCCTGAAGTTCTGAGCTCAGTAAGAAGTCCTCCATAGCCCCTTTTGCACCGCAGGACCTTGATTAACTTATCCAGGATTTGAAAGAAACCTTGTGGTCTTTTCTAGCGGGATTACCGCCGCACACCCTCTATCTCTTCCCTCCCTTTGAGAACAGAGTAAAAGTAGAGGAGGTGGATGGGCGACAAGGTCCGGGATCTCACACGTCTGCTGACAGCCATCCATCTCAACTGGATGTTTCTGTCATCACTGCTGCTGTGGCAGCCTGTTCGACTCTACTTTTACGTGACACCCGACGCTCCGAAGGCCCCCGCCGTGAGGCAGCGCTGCGTTTCTCCTCCCGTCACTCCCCTGCATGCCAGGCGGCGGCGATAAAAGAGTGGGGCAGAAATAAGACGCTATTCATGCCCGTGACTCTTAATCTCCCCTCCTCCTGCTCAGTCTAACTGACATTTTCTTAATTTATTCCTCTCAGGATTCCAACATTTTAATTAGGTCACTTCAAATCTCCTCCCACGCAGTGTTATTCTGAAAAACTTTCTGTCTCTTTTTTTTTCCTCGTTTCTCTGTGTTTGTCATTTGCCTGTATCATCTCATTCTCTCTCTTCTCATTCTCGGTGGGTTATCTTTGAGCGGGTGACCGCTCTGCACTTCTTTCCCTGCGCTGAACGGTGAAATAGACAAATGTGCAATTTCGAGTCAACTGTCGCTTTAAACAACTAAATGTTGTAATTTTCAGACCTATAGAGGTTATACTTAATGTCAGCTCTAAATATAACACTATAGTTATATGTACGACAAACTTTGGACAGTTTTAAGGTCTATTCTGTGCTCTCTCCTGTGAAAGTGAGTTTATCTAAACTCTTCCCCATTCTTATATCAGTCTCAGTAGAAACTAGAGGAAATTACTTGCTTCCAAAGTGTCTGACAAGACAAAAAAAAAAATCCTCTTTTACTGGCACAGGCAGATTTACGCTGCTACTTTTACTGAAATGCATAGCTGACGAGGTGTAAAACACAAAGTAGATACACCTATCTGAGTCTGACATTCCTGAGGGATCACCCTGTGCTTAAATATTCAAACCCAAAGGCAAATATAAGTGCACCACCCGATTACACACGTGTTTTTCAACCGTCACTATAATACAGGGAAGATGGCAAATAAATTATTCCATAACGTTGCTGATCGACGCAGGAAGTGACACATCATCAGAAGCATCCGGTTTCGTGACTAAGTTTACCAGGATGTCTTTCTGGCAATGTTTGGGTTTGCTTTTGGGAAGAAAGAAGAAAATATGTGTCCACAGGATGAAGCATACTCTATATATGGAAAGCCTGCTCCGCCATCCTGTTCCAACGCATTTGCCCACCATTCAGACTTTCCTACCACAACTAAAATACTGACTTATTAATCCGAGCCGATCCACAAAACTGAGTCAGAGCTACAGGGTCCAAGGATTACTAATCCACAACCTTCTGACAAAGATAAGCGGAGTCACTGAGCTGGAGCTGCATCACCTTGTGGAGAGGGGGCTTGCGAGGACCAAGTTGCAGACGTGCGGTCTCATGTGCTCTGGGGTTTGGCTGGAGCAGTGCTCTGGGATCGTGCTTCTGCGCTGAGAAGTGCTTCAGCCAGACGAGTGCAGCAATTATGTGGTTAGCCTTGGCAAATGATGGAGGTTAACTCATTACTGGTGTAGCTGGGTGCTCCATGGCATGGCTGTTCTGCTACAGTGGTGCACTGTGCGGCAAGACCTGACGCCAAGCTGGATCTAAACTCTGTGTGTCTGAGTCTCAAACCATTAAAGAGACATTCAGAGCTATCTCTGTGGGTGTGTGTGTGTGTGAAAGAGAGAGACAGAGAGAGAGAGATGCAAAAATTAGTATATTTATAGAGGTGTGTAGCAAAAACTGAAGGTCATTCAGTTCAATCACATTTTGAATGTAAAGAATGCTTTTTACAATCTCTAACACAGTGTCAAAGGCCTTTCTAATAAAGCTTTTGAGGGACATAGAAAATCACCGAGACTTTTGTTTCCTCCAAAGTGATCACGTAACAATGAAACCCTTCCTGTTCCCGATGCGTTTTGTGACAGATTTATTCCTTATAATCCATTATCATATCAAACAAACACTAATACACAGTGACAGATCAAACCCAGTGCTCACTGGTACACACAGAACCATACGGGGTTGTCACCACAGCAAAGGCAGCTTCTGCCGCGCTAATCGCTCCTGCATAGCAGATGCAGCGAGGCATTATTGGCTAAATTAAAGCTACTTTCCCTCCTTTCACAGCGGGAAACAGCTGTCCAAAATTTGAGAGCGCAAGCTATAGAGACGCAGCGAGTGATGGAGGCGCAACGAGGAACACAGCAATGGCCAATAGCCAAACACTGCAGGCACAACGGATCCCCTGGAGCTGAGGATTAGGTTTGTGATCCAGATTTTAGGCTGGATTTGGGGCTTTTTCCTTGAGCTGGTCTGATTTGAAATCCTCGGTTTTGTCCAGTGACGCTGGCTTTTGCCTGTGCAAGTTTGCTGGAATGTGCCCATGGCCATTGCTCGCAACAGCCTGGTATTCAGGGGGCGTTGGAGATGCTGTTAGCCACTAAAAGAGCCTAAGCCAGTCCAGCAGCAAAACTTATCTGCTGCTTATCTAACTTAGGAATCCTGGGGGGGGGAAGCGCTTTGGGCACCAAAGCTAGCACTGGAAGAAGCCATGGAGAGAACCAGGAGCCGCTAAACGAACCCGACTGCGCACTGATGTGAAAAACACAGATGTGTTATTCACAGCGACTGCTCACTTGTATTGACAAGTGTAGGACAAGCGCATATATTTACTCCAATTTACAGAGCATCCCTCAGAGCAAAACTGCAGCATAAACACACACAGCTGGAGACGTGCATCAACAGCTGCTGCAGCGAAGGGTCAAAGACAGTGCACGTCATGCAGCCTGTGTCCTCTGAATCATCTCCTCGCTGCAGGCTGGGACGCCATGCGGAGCACAACACACACACAAAAACACACACACACACACGTGCGTGAGAGGGAATTATCACCTTCCATGACCTCTGAAGTGCAGCGCTGCAGGCACAAATCTCTACCTTCACACACACACACACACACACACACACACAAACACACACAAACACATTTGACAGTTGCCTGTCTGATCGGAAACAATCAGACACACGCTGCATCTATAATTCAGTGTATCCGCTGTGATGAACTTCTCTCCAGATTCTCTCATATGGAATTTTATGGTTTGTGGATGTAGCGCTGCAGACGTAAACATTTAAACATTAAATTTCCTTCTCACATTAAAACTCTCTCACTAATATTATCAGTACAGACGGCATCAACGACCCGACGACCCCCAGGGGAAACACACGGAAACAATTGAGCAGAAGTAATACTGAGGCTACCTTTGTCGATTACGGAGAAATGAATGAAAGGGGGAACCAGAAAAGCATTAGGCAGGTAATAATCCTCCTGCTAATTAATCCCTACGGCTGCAACTGGACATAATGAAAGTGTGGAAACATAGCACCATTCCTTTGATTATGCTCTGCACCTTAGAGCAACATGCTCATGTC